>JACCHW010000023.1:2768236-4152355 GCA_018907185.1 Platyscapa corneri | reverse complement strand
CGACTGCGAGATAGAAGAAATCTAGTCTAGAGTTTAATATAGAGAAAATTCTTTCCAAAGCACTTCGTCGTATAAAATGAAGACGACGTGTCTTGTTAGAAAGTTTAAGTGGAGTCATCCAGAACAGTATGGTTTAGGTCAAGAAGGTATAATCGTAGATATCTTTAATACATTCTCGGTGTCCCTGGTAAGAATATTCGAAGAGTGTTCCAAGCATTGAGTTCCGGAATTGTTTGGATGTCCAAAAATAAATTCTCAGAGGAACTGGATAATTTATAGTTAGGGTGTTTCTCCTTTCATTTATTCAAAAATCCCGTATCATACTTTTTCAATTCACGAGTGTATTACCTGATTATGTGGTGTATGGAATTCGTGGGTGCATTTTACAATATGATATGTAGGTATCAGTATCAAGCGTGGCGTAGTGTTTTAAAATGGTGATTTACCTATAAATTAAATTATGATTTTTCGAATTTTATCTCTAAATTATTATTTGAATAGAAATAAAACAAATAATGAGCAGTAGCTATTTAATATTTTTTAAACTTCAATAAATTAAATACAAAATTTGTAATAGCTCAGTGATATCAGAATGTATAGATATCAGTAAATTTTTTTTAATAAACAAATTAGATGGGGGAATATGGCGGAAAGGAAAAGTTAGACGAGGAAGGGGACCGCCAAGGAGATGTACAAAACTGGGAGAGAAAGAAAGAGGGAAGACAAAGGCTAGACAGCAAGTAGACTATGACGAGGGAACCTGGAAAGAAGGGGGGGGAAGGGGCTATAGAGGAAAGAACAGACGGGAAGAGGCAAAGGGAGCACCAGGGACGGAGGCTGGGACGGGGGAAGCACGGGGGCCGAGCGGGAGGGGAGGGGGGGACCATGAGCAAACGGATAGGACGGGGGAACGGCGGGCGGCAAAGAAGACCGGAAGCATGCGAGAGTGCACTGAGAGGGGGGGCAGCACGCGGGGGCAGGCGGACGACGGAGCATGGGAGGGACGGGCGGACAGCACAAAACGGGAAGAGACCAACAGAAGGACGAGACGGCGAGAGCATGGTAAGCGAGGGTCTAAAAAGCGAAGCCAGGAGAAGACGGGAGGTGGGCGAGAGGAGATAGCACCGGAGGAAGGGAAGGGTGGAGGGAGAGGATGCAAAAGGCATTGCGGGCGGAGGCAGTGAGCAGGAGGGTGCGCTGCAGCCAGAGGAAAGGAGGGAGGAAAGCGAGCAGCGAGGAGAGAGAGAGCGATGATGAGAAGAGAGCGCGGGGAGCCGACTACAGAATAGAGGAGGCAAGTAGGTACAGGGGGAGTGAGGCAAACTGATAGAAAAGAAGTCGAGGGGAGACAAAGGCGCGTGGGGGCGGGAGGGGACGTGTAGATACGGGGAAGGAGGAAGTAGGGGGAGCAAAGAGGGAAAATGGGGAGGGAGGAAAGAAGGGGCAAAGGAGAGGAGAAACAGGATGCTGAAAAGACAACCCGGAGTAGGTGGGGAACAAGGGAGGAGGAGGGCCAGGGGAGTAGCCGGCAAAACTGGGGGGGAAACGCCGGGAGTGGCCAGAAGCAACGGGTCTATCAAGAAGAACAGCGGAAACAGAATGAGGATGCCGAGGGCATAGAGGGACGTGGACGCCGGGGGAGCCAAGGGCGGGAGGGGCGCGGAAGAGTATCGGCGCGCAGAGGGAAGAGGCGGCAGGAGCGGAGCGAACACCAGAGGGTCAGCGTGGACTGACAGGGGGAGGCAAGCGGAAGGGGCGCGGCTGCTGAAAAAGAAAGCGAACCCCGAAATGAGGGCGTATGAGGCGCCGCAGGAGAGCAGGTTGAAGGCATATCGTCAAAGAGGCGCATGTGGGACAGACGGGGGGGGAACAAAGAGACGGACGGCAAACCGGAAATAGAAAGTGGAAGAGGAGTGGGAAACGCATGGAGCACGAGGGCAGGAGGGAGAAAACGAGCGGGTAGAAGGGAGCCCCGGTGAAGATCAGGGGGAAAGCCGAAAAAGCGAGCAGTTGACAGGCGGGCGGACACGAAGGTTCTCGATAAGCGAGGGCGGGCGCAATGGACAGGTCAAGGGAGGGGGGAAGTGGGGTGGCAGGAGGGGTCGCAGAGGACGGTCGACGACGGCGATCTGGAGGGGCGGGGGGTGCCACTTGTGGGGTGGCGTGGGTGGGCGGGGGAGGTACAGGTTGCGTCGGGAGGTAAGTGGTGAGCGCTCGGAGCCGGCGCGGTGGCCGATGGGCTTGGGCCGAGGGGGGTGGATGAGGTCGAGGTGAGGCGCAAAGGTGGGCAGGAGAGGATAGAAACAGTGAGCCGAATGAATAGGGATAAGCGCGATGGAAGGAGCGGTGGAGGGACCGCAGGAGGCGGTCGTGATCTTTAGAACAGGGTCGTGAAGAAGGAAGAAGGCGCAGGGAGAGGGAGGGAAGGAAGAGAGGGACGACATAGTTGCTGGGGAAACGAGTGAATGGACCGGTGCGGGGGCGAGAAGAAACGCAATCGTAAGGGATAGCGCAGTGCAGTGGGGACAACAAGAGGACGGCAACGGGAAAGGAAGGGAGTGGTTGGGGAGGCAGGGAGGGAGTGAGGGGAGAGGGTGGAAAGGATGAGGGCGGATTCATGGAGGCAGCGACTGACATGGGAACGTAGATTAGAGAGCCCTGGGGAAGCCTAGGGGGCTGGATTTAGGGCGGAACGTGGAAGAGGGCAAGGCCCGCAAAGGGGGGTGAAAAAAGCACGGGACGCGTAAGGAAGGTCGACGGGAAAAACGGCAGAGGGGGCTGAATGAAGAAAGGCGAAGATAGATAATGGTGGAACGGGCGAGAAACACAAAGTTGAGGAGGGAGAATGGAAGAAAGAAACGTAAGAGGGGAAGTTGGGGAATCCAGTGTGGCGGAAGGGCAAGGGGTGCACAGTACTTGGAGGGGTAAACAGCGCATAAAAGCTGTAAGAATTTGTAAGAAAAAGGAACTAATTGAGGGACAAGAAGGTTTTTATTTTTTGTTTTTCATTATAAATATTTTTTTTATATCTTTGAATAGAGAAACTAATAAATATATATTTATTTTCGTTGTTTATTCAAATGAGACAGATATAAATTTAAAAAATTCTAGATTATAATTTTATTTACATAAAATATGTTTAAATATTGTAATAATTTACTGCTGTACTATAGTTATTTAGTATATTTTAGTATTTTTGATATCTATTTTATAGGGAATAATAATTCCACAATATATAATAATATTACGATATATATACATGTGATATAATATATACAAATATTATATCACAATATATAATAATAAATAAATTATAATTTCACTAATACTAGATTTTACAATAGTGAAACTATGATCATGTAGCTATACAATTTTAAGCAAGTAAAAGAAGTAAACAGTAATAGAAAATGTATATACACTTTCTTTTTTGTCTAATGAAAACAAATGAATTTATATAATAAACATTGTTTTTAACAAAAAATCTAAAAATTAGAAAAAAATACATTTTTCAGAAGTTTATTTAGAAAATAAATAATAGTTTTTTCTTGAAACAGTAGCGAAGTCTTCAAGGCAGAAAGATGAGTGTAAAAAATATTTAGTACGTAAATCATCGAGATAAAAAAAATTTAAGCATTAAATATAGAATACTTAAAATTAAAATAAGGAAATTTAATGAACTGCGGATTTTCAATCCGAATATTTGAATATAAGTTGCAAAATTTTCATTTTAATCAAAAATATTTAATATAAACACGAAAGTTCCAATTTTATGTATATATAGTTGTTGACATCACAGTCTAAATGAGGTGTCCTTCAAGGAAGGAGTTGAGAATTTAGCGCAAGACAACGGGCTGGAAAAACGGAGGCTGGAATGAAGATTAACGTCGCCGGGAGAAAGCGCCTGAAGTGGGTGCGCGGGAGGAGGGCTGCGTTGGACCGCCAGTAGAGCATTGTTCGATCAAATAAGAGGACCGCCTACTTCACCTACAAATTGAAAGTTAGGCTTACGTAGTAAAGCGCTAGGACCGATAGCCAACAGGGTCGATTAGGGGTAATGATATAGTAGTAATACTAGAGTAGACTACTCTAAGAATAACTAATACTAAAGAGAATAAGGTAACATGTGAAACTGCAGCTATTTTGTTCAAAATTTCTTTCTCTTCACTTGTTTTGAAAATTATTTCTTCTATCTTTTTGGCGTATTCTTCTTTTACATAATTTTTATACTCATTTTTTTTATTTTTTTCTCATATTTTAAAAAATATTTTAAAATTAAAATACAATTGAAAAAATGAAAGTTTGTCCATGTATCTTGCAACTTATCTGCTCTTCCTATTATGTATAATCCTATCACTGAAATCTTTTTAATCATATATATATATCTTAATTATTATTATATATTATTATATTTACTAAAATATCAATGTAATTTCCAATGTTAAAATGCACCTGTTTTATATAATATATCATACTATGTATCAGTAATGTCCTTTTAAAATTTATAAGTTTTTTTATATAAATTAATTTTTGCAGATATCATCGTAATATAGTTTTAAAAAGTTTTTATTAAGAAGAAAAATATTAATTATATGAACACTAAACGAACGTTAGATAAGAAAATAATACTGAAACAAATCGTATATTTTTCAAAAGCCCTTAAACTGTTAATTTCTTTACTAATTTTACTGATTTATTAACTTTCGTAATATAAACAACTTTTGATCTCATTATAAGTATGAAACAATTATTAAAAAATTTTATAATTAATATGATCTTTTTAACTTTCTCGATTCACACCATTAATATTGACTCCTATATTGTTTATATTTGATATAAATTTTAATTTAAGTTTTACTTTTTTAATTAAAATTTAAATATTTAAATGAATTATTTAATCGCACTATTATTAAATATTTTAAAATAATGTGATATTATCATCCAAAATCTTAAAATTTATGAAACAATGGAGACTGAATTCTATATCAATACTCAACACCGTAGTTGTGCATTGTTCTTTATTTTGTCTTTTATATACACGTTGCTATAAGACATTGCTTTATTATTGCTTCTATATATACTTGAATTATAGACTGATAAATTCAAAAAAATTTCTTTTTTAACTAAGATAATCTATTAAATATTTGTAAATAATAATCTGTAGTATACCATTGTCATTTAAATAAATTGTATGAGTTAACTTGACTGAAGGAGTACAATTTCACCTGTTCACATTATGTAGATATTGGATAGATTGTATTATGAATTTGACAGTATTTTTAAAATTATTCTAATTATTGATTTTCTTGTTTTATTTTATTTTAATTATAATGGAATAATTATATCATTTAAATTTTTTATTTATTCATATATCTGTGATACTTTATCTGTATTTTTGCTTATATAGTTTGTAATTGCATTTTTCTTGAATAATCATTTTTCTTTATACTTCTTCTTTAAAATTAATTTCAAATGCATTATTAATTTTTTATTATTTATAAAATTTCTTTTTCATTTTATTCATTTCTAATTAAACAACAACGATTTTAAAAAGCTTAAACTTTTTACGAGTTTTCTTCAAGTTTAATTTTTTTGTTATCAAGTAATATAGAGAACTATATTGTTATTATCATAACAAATTTTTATAATAATATTAATTAATTTATGTCAAAATTAACAGTAATTAGTTATTATCGATATAATAAAACTTTTAATCAATCAAGTTTTTAGCAATTATTTCTGGATTTATTTCTGAATTTATTTTAAGATTCAAAATATTTCAGATTCAATAATTATAATTTAATAAATTTTGAATTTATAATAAACAAGTCATAGACATTTACTTATCTCAGTGAACCATATATCTTAATTTGGTTATTACTTGACATAGATAAATTATATTAATTAAAAATCAGCGTTTGTACTATAAAAATTTTTTTTTATGAAAATAGAAACATCTGTTTAGAAAAATCTCTTGATACGTGAAAATTATATTGATTTTCGTGTGTTTTAATATGATTAAATTTTACACAATATAGATGTACATTAAAGAAATCGTACCAATAGTTTGCCAACGTCCATTATGTATATGAACACATATTTGTACTTAAAATTTTTTTTAAATTGCATCATATCTTAAAATATTAAAATTCTATTCTATTAACATCGAAGTGAATTCGGATAAGATAAGTATATTTAAAAATCATATTTTTTAGCAATGCATTTTTTATGAATGCATATTAAGTCGTTTATCATTTAAAAAATGATAAATTTGTTTTGAAAACGTACTTTTGATTTAATAAATAAAATTATATGTTAAATTTCAACTATCAACTACAAATTTTTAACTAAAAACATTGAACACAAAAATTTTAATTTTATATTTTATGATTTAAAATTATATTTAAGTGCTAAAATATAAATAAGAAAATAAATATATATTTACACAATCTATTAATGCATATGGATCTGCAGCAGTACAAATAACTGAATCCGGAATGATCATATATGATTGTGCAATTCTCATTACTCTATTTAAACACTCATCTCTCGATAAAACTTTTAGCATTGTTGTTTCCATAATAATAGCAAGAAGTTGGGTACTTGTACGACCCCAACCTGCTACCACGACATCTGCTCCATATAGTTCTGTATACGTTTTTGTTGAAAGAGCGGCTGGTTGGATTTCTGGATCATCAATACGTGTCTCTAACTACATACAATTTTAATTCCGTTTTAGAAGTTATAATTATTTAATAAATGTGTAATTAATTTTTATATGCATAAGTATAATAAATAACGAAGGTTAAGCAAAAGCTATTTAAGGTTTTATCAATTGTAAGACTAAGTTTTCATTTAATGTAAAGAAGTATGCGTTATTTTGTTACCGTTATAATAGATATATCATTTTCTAGATACTGCCTTTGATATTTTTTTAGTTTGACCCATTGTGCGTAAGATATCCATTCTTTTATATTATACGATTTACCATGATACAAATTAATGTGACCAACAAGCACTTGGTACGTAGATATGTCCTCGATCATACAGTGTTCGGCAGTAATAACGTGCTCTCTTGTGATGATTGTTCCAGTACAAATATGATCGACTAATGCATCATATCTAGCTGCTTTAACACTGATGGATACAATTGAAGGAAATTCATTGGGCCTTACTCTTCTGACATTAGTACCGAGAATAGCTTTTGCATGTAAGCTTTCATAATATTTACCTAGAGTATATTATTTTTTTTATAAATCGTCACATTTTATACATATTAAAAAACATATTTTTAATACTTACAAAATATTAAATATTGAAATAGTAGAAAAAGTGTTACGCAGCGCATGCTAAAAGCTGTATGTTATGAAAATCGTAATTAATGTACATAAAAATTTTACTAATTTTATATTATTCATAAATAACGTGTTTAAATGTGTTCCCAAATTACAAAGATTCAAATTAATGTTAAAATCGTGAAAATAATGTAAATTAATTATAAATATAGATACAGACTTAAAAAATAAAAAATATAATTTATAGAATATATTTGAATTTTATTAAAAGATAAAATATTTTTTATATTTTTTTATTTAAATTATATAATATTTATCGATGAGTCATAATTACGAAAGCCATAATATGATAAATTTTTATCTATAAAATACATCATACGAATATTATTTTGAATATAAAATACATTAGAAATAGTAATTTTTAATAATCTTACAGCTGATTATTGAAACAAAATAATTTTACAAATTTTATATTGAAAATAAATTAATAATATAATGATGATGTTTTTAATGAAGACATTTTAAAAAAATATTTAGTTGATAGCACATCTTTGTGATACACATTTCATTGGTACACAGAATTTGACCTTCCAAAAAATGTGATTCTTGTGAATAAAAATAAACAATCGTGAATAGTTCATCTAAATTATATTTTTATATGATTAAGTTTCAGTAATAAACTTTATTTATTTATTTATTTATTTATAAAATATAATTATATTCAATGACTTTTAAAAGTAATACATTCGAAAATGAAATTAATCACCAAATAAAATCTTGAAAATAATCAACTAATCAACTAATAATTATCAAGAAATAGGATTTGTTGTTAATTAAACTGAGTAAAATATACATAATAAGTTTATAATAAATTTTATTTTAAAGTTAAGAGTTAATATTATAAACAAAGTAGATAGATGTAGTCGTAATGTATTAATAAATAATAATTAATAATTAATAAATTTAATAATGTAGCTAGCAAATACTTATAGATAATGGAATTTTTAATTATATTTGTACACACTTCTCAACAAATAAAAAAATGTTAAAGATAATTTTCGAATAAAAGGCTATTATTGATTATTTCAAAAGTTAATAACATTAAATAAAGAATGTGTATATTTTGATTAATTTATGAAAAATATAAACAAAAATTAAATAAAAATTAAAAAAAATTAATATAAAATTTTTTTTAAATCAATATTAAAATATATAAAAATTTATAGTAAAGTAAAAAATTTTACGTTAAAGTTTTTTTAAGCAATGGGAACATATCTTTACCATAGATGTTTGTTAGGTTTTAATACTTACACCTGTCTGAGGCAAGGTTTCACGTTTTGAATGATAAAAAATGTCAATTATTAAAAGATAATTTTAAAAATACACATATGAATATTTTTTTGTCTCTACATTTCTATTTATGTTTACACTATTTCAATTACTATATCTGAACATATTATAAATTACTGTTTTATTTATATTTCTTTTATAAAATTTATTTACTATATTTTTACATACATTTGTGAAATGTTATTATAATTATCCTTTAAATTCCAAATAAGAAAATATTTACGAGGTGATTATAATTTGGTAGATAACCTTACTTATTTCAAAGAAAATACAGTTTACTTAAGTTAAGAATTGGTAATACTTGCTGAATTCTGAAGTTTTTTCTAGATACTAAAGGTAGAGTTTAATAATGTAATAGTTTTCTGCTGAATTTTTATGAGGAATATCTTCGCATTAGCTGAACCTGTACTAAATTATCTTTTACATTTTAAAGTAAATTATGTATATACCGGAAGATTGTTATATCAGCTGCAAAAATAAATCCAAAAGATAATTTCTTTTTATACATGTCTTTAAATTTTAGACTAAATAGTATATATGACAGTGAAAAAATTGTAGGTAATAATCAAACATAAATCATTATATAATTTTTATATTTCATAATTCATTTCAGTTGGTAATTTATTGATATTTAGATATTTACAAAACGAGTCAAAAAGATATCTTATCATTACTTTATTGGTAGTGAAATCAAACTAATTTAAATTATTTAAATTAATGTCGTAAGTATATTATTTATCACAAGTTTCAAGATCGCCATATGTTTGCGAAAAAATAAATTTTATTTGATATAATAATATTTTACATATTAAAATCTAATGTATAAGGTGATTAGATTATGGATTTTGAGTTCATTATATATGTGATTATTATTTTATGGTTATAATTAAAATCTGATGTAATAAGATGTAAACATTTCTATTTCAACTGTAACATTTTTTATATTCCATACTGCATAATTAAAACGCATAATTTATTTTTATTTTAGACTTTGTATTTTTTCCAATTTAAACTTCATTATTTGATATTACAATATTGAAAACGAAAATATACAACTTTATTAGTGAAATAATATAGTAAAACGATAATTTATACGTATCATCTTTTAGAACAAGTCAAGTATATATAAAACAAATCGAATATTAATTTATATAATGTACAAATTATCTAATTCTTATCTTTATATACTATAATTTTTGCAATCGAATTAAATTATATGTAAATGAAGCTTGTATTTTAACAAAAGAATTTTTGAATTAAATAAAAAAGTTGATATAATATAGACAGTGAGTCAATAAAAATCTTTATCTATAGATTAAATATAAAGTACTAAATAAAGTTACGAATATACGAGTTTACAAATCTGTATCTAGAATTATTCATCAATAATATTGATCAGAATTTTTAGAAAAATTGACGTAGTTTATCAGAAAATTATAGAAGTATATTATATATATATAAGTTTTAAATATTTAATTAATATTTTTTTAATATTAAATAAACAGTTCTGATCTTATATAAAAGTTACAACAATAAGATACTAAAGAATTTTTGAGTTGTAATAAATAAAGTAATATTATAAAATTCAATAAAATCGCTTTGGAAATGAAAAGGAAAAATTTTATTCTAAAGTATAACTATAGCTGGGTGACTATAAATATATATAAATGTGCAAAGGAATAAAATATCTAAGTATATTTGAGAAATCTACTTTATGTAATTAGAATAGTATACGTCACCATAATTAATATCATATTACAATAAAATAAATGTGTGGACATTTTAAATTTTAAATTATCCATTATGAAAAAAATTATTGAAAGTAATTTTAAGAAATTCATTTTATTATGACATATTTGATAATGGATAATAATAAGTCTCTTGTTTTTATAAAAGTTTAGAAAAGAGTATCAATGTCCAATAATAACATTTTTCTTTTATAAAAAAATTATTTACATTATTTAAGAACATGTATTATTAAAATTTGTTTCAATATACGTTATTTACACAGTGCATGCATGTACTGTATTACATTATATATTTATAATATAATATAATATAATATATAAATTATATTCAGATGATTTATATTTTTTACCAAATGTATTATTTATGGCATCACGTAATCTACTATTCAATACAAATCAATATTTTAATATTTATTTAATAAATAATAGATCTAAGATTTTAGGTGAAAACATCTATTCTATTTTTATTTTTTATCTTTCACAAGTGTTCAGTATCTTTCACCGCATAATTAGTAGTTTATTATTCTTGTTTTTCAAGGTTTTTGCATATATGTATGTACAAAATAAACAGCCCTAACAATGTTAAAGAACATGTTAGTTTTAAAGCATTTGTAAAATATTCTATTACATACGTATTCTGTACATGTTTTATAAATAATCTTAATGCATTATAGGAGCAAATGAATTAATGAAAATAATTAATTGTACATATATTTTAAAATGTATTATTTTGAGCATTAATTAATCAGATAATGAAGGAATAAATTATTAATGATAAGTTAATTATGTAATTGTTGTATATAATACAATTATTATTTTTTTTTTATAGTTCACTTGAGGCTGATATTTTGTTATTTAGCTTCTACTTTTTGAATAAATATTATTTATCAAAATCTATTGACATTACTATTTCGGCATGAAATAGATCGTAACATATATGATTAAGAATAATATTTTCTATACTTACAATTCTTCGTTAATTTTCAGTTAGAGTTTTAATTTATGTTTGAAAAATTTGTTTATTATTAAATGCATAGATTTTTTTTATTATTAAATAATGTATAGTATTAAAAATATTTTATTTCTGAAGTAGTTTTATAATAAGATTATATGCAATTTTTCTAATAACCTGTATAATACGATTACAGTTTTGAAATCAGCTTCTATTTTCTTACTGTCAACGAAAATATTTTTTAAAGGAACTTCCTCAGTTACGTTTTTTGGCAAGAGAGAACGACAATGTTTTTGTTATTGGCGTAAATCTTAATAGCATACTGTAGGCAGCAAAATATAAAAAGTAATATAATATAAATATTTAGATTAGTACAATTTTTCACAGATTAAACGTTTATAATTTGATAAGTTTGTATTTCATTTATATTTTCAAAGTTGCTAAGTTATTCGTTGAATTTATTTCACAATATTACAAAGGATACGTGTATATACAAAACTATTTTTCTCAAAACATGACTTTTAAAATGAGCATTTCTGTTTTTTAATTTAATTATTTATTAATCGATTTACTCGAAAATTTAACTTTACCTTCAGTATATAATTGTACAAAAGATAGTTTAGTGTTTAATTGAGCTCAAAATAAATTACTGGTTTACTTTATATTGGAGACGAAAGATTAAGAATCCTATTAAAATATGCTTTGCATAAATGTGTTACAAGATTTTTTCAAATTATCATATTTTTTTACCATTGTCTGAATCACTTTTACAGAGATTATTTAAAAAAAACATATCGATTTATCAGAAATTTATTTACTTTATTTAGTTTATATATTATATACTGTATTTCAAAGTTTTCTTATAGTCTAATATAGAATTTAAACAATCTATATAATATAGTTATACAATGTTCTATTACTAATCAGGATGAAAATATTTTTTTAAAAGAAATGATTTTAACAAATTCATAATTTTATTTTAATGTATTTATTTAATAGAAAGTATAAATTAAGACTTTATTTTAAATTAACTAATATTTGCAATAATGAATCTTTTATAATAAGGAATACTGGTATGAATATTTACTTCCAAGGGATTATATGACATGTTAGTATCTGGACATGTTGCGATATTAATTCCTACGATATTATTATCGGTATCCAGAAGTGGGCCTCCACTCTCACCCTGTAAGTGAAATTACTTATAAATCATTGTTTAAAAATTTATAATACGCTTTCATATATTACTTTAAACAATAATAAATATAAATATTTTTTAATATAAAAGAAAAAATTACTGATTTATTGCATTGCTATTTAAGTTTATTCTTAAATTATCACTTATGTATTACTTCAATTTACGTAATAATATAGTTTGTAATTCTGAATATTATGCTTTTTTTAATTCCAGCCATAATTTTTTAATTCCATCAATAATTTTTTTATTTTGTTTTTATGATTGTAATAATATTTTTTATATTTAATTTATATATTATTGAAATACATTGAATATTTGAATATGTTATATAATTATGAAACAAGTGCAAATATATTCCTATCGAGTTATTTTAATTTTATTTATGTGTTATTGGATGTTATTTGACCATTTTGATTGTATGTATAATTTAATGCTGGACTTTGAAAAGATAATTGAAATTTTTAAAAAGGTTATGTATCTCAACTCCGTTTTATGTACTGATAAAAAATACGAAGGACAGGCACGTATTCTAATTTAATATTCTTACTGCTTTTACATCAGTTTAGTGATTTAAGAAAATGGTGGAAAGCTAACCACTTCAAATATAAATTTATATATAGTTTTACTACTTTGAGTTAATTTTTATAATAATGTTTATACCTTGTATTTTAAATAACTTTCAATTATCATTCTTTATATGTATTTTAAAAGATAATAATACATATTAATTCATAATTAAAAATTGAATTTATTAAATAGTATTTTATTATTACTTTTATATTTGATACAATGGTAATTAAGAATATGTATTTTACACATATGTTTAGAAATAGAATATGAAATTTTAATCAACAAATTTTTTTAAAGTTATTATTAAAATAATACTGTCTGTATAATAAAAATAAATTAAAATTTATAACATAAATTATAAAATAATTTTTAGTTAATAAAGTAATAAGTTTAAATTTTATTTAAAAAAAACACTTTTATCAAACATAATATTAGTGGTTAATTACGTAATATTTTTTATATTTAAATGTTAATCTAATATTATTATTGGATTTATAATTTGTTTAAATAAAAAATGTGAATATTTACACATCCAAGTAATGCGTATGGTTCAGCAGCTGTGCATATAACTGAATCTGGTACGGGAGAAGTTGCTTCACCTGCAGCTCGATC
Organism: Platyscapa corneri; assembly: GCA_018907185.1. Taxonomy (NCBI): domain Eukaryota; kingdom Metazoa; phylum Arthropoda; class Insecta; order Hymenoptera; family Agaonidae; genus Platyscapa; species Platyscapa corneri. The sequence continues at coordinate 4,138,633 of JACCHW010000023.1, read as the reverse complement.
AATTCTTCTTTTACAATCTTTTCTTTTTAAAACTTTTAACATTGCGGTTTCCATAAATGCAGAAGTTCTTCCAGAATTTGATGTTCCCCAACCTGCTATCACAACAGTTAATCCAATAAGTTGATTATCTGTCAAATTCGTTATTACTGCCGGGACAACAGTTTCTTCTTGCACAGTCGAATCTAACTAAAAAATCTTTTTATTGAATTCCAAACATATTTTACACTTTTCAATATTGTATAGCGTATACATATACTGTGAAGAATTGTGGTTATTCTAAAGAAAGAATATACATGTACAATAATATACATATAATATACAATATACATATACTGTGAAGAATTGTGTTTATTCTAAAGAAATAATACGATTCTTTATATTCAATTGATACGAGTTATAAAAAATTAGTGTTTGCTATATATTAATGAAGAAATGTAAAGAAGGAATAATAATGGTTTATAGTATACGTATTTGTCATACTGGACGTTAATATAAAAATCTTGCATTTTTGTATGTAGAAGTAATAGATCCCCAAATTTTTTTTTAATATTTTATTTCCCATTATTAAGTTAATAAATAGATATATAAATATCGAGAAAGGTAAATGACATTCTCATGATGAGAGTCTGTTAACGAAAACCAGGACGTTAGTTTTAGAAGTATTAGCACGAGTGATATTAGATACTTCATAAAAATTATGTATGAAGAGACTTTATTATCTTTCAAATAGATTCCTAAGATTATTAAACTTGTAGTAATCTAAATATACTCAGTGTATTAAAAATTATTGTAGGTTGAAATAACTTTATTAAGAATGAGATTCTTTTGTGTATAGTCTACTCGTATCAAGTCATTAATTACTTAAATGAAAATATAGTTTTACTAAGAAGTTACGCATGAATGTCATATTAATTTATGTAGAATGAAAACTGTAAAATTATTCCTTTAATTATATTATTTACCGTTGCAATAGCTACGTCATTTTCTTTATATTGAATTGCTATACCATTTGCTATAGCCCATTCCTCATATGATATCCATGATGCAATTCTATATCGTCTACCTTTATTTAAATCAACTGATCCGACAACCACTCGACATAAAGGAGTTATATATCTATTGCAGTGCCAAGCTGTTAAGACACTTTTTCGTGAAACTAGGGCTCCAGTACATAAATGATTTTGTGCTATATTAGGATTTGGAGACCGAAGGATAATAGATACAACAAAACTAAATTCATTTTCATTTGCTCTTCTAATATTATGACCGACAATTGCTCTGGCATCTAAAAAGTAATTACGTTGACCTGTAAAAGAATAAATTATTTGTATTAAAGTTATTACACTGTTTCATTTTTCTAATCATTTTTATATATTTTATTACTAATTATGTTTATGAAAGGAATATCTTGTAATATTTCTTTATATTTTGCTAGCTCAATTTTAAAAGAATCTGCCCATTTTGATAATATAGTTTTATTAATTTAAATAAAACTGATGGTAATAAAAAAAAATATAAATATTTCAAAAATTTTATTCGTATTCATATTCTTATTTATCATTCAACATTTTTTTAATTATATCTGTAATTAAGAAATTCTTAATAAATTAATAATAATAATATATTATCTGTGTATATAAATATAATTTAAAAAAGTAAATAAAACATTAATAAATAAATTTACTTAAGTCTGTCAAAATCATATACAAATAATATTTATACATTCACTCTAAAACATATTTTTTAAATTATAAAAAATTAGAAACATTTGGATAAATAATAATAATTATTTATCTTTATTTAGTTTGTTATAATACAAATCACTCAGCTTTCAGAAAAAAATGAAGAAATAGCAAAGATAGGAATTGTTAAAGATAGCTTAAAAATACGAATAAAAGAAGAAAGTCTATATAATACTAATGGAAGTAGGAAAAAAGAGAGAGCCAATTCTACGGAAAAAGAAAAAGAAAATTCTATTTGAGTATTAGTCATATTAGTTTTGTATAGCGAAATTTGAAAGAGTGCATATAAGGGGATGCAAAGATAATAAAAAAATACTAATAAAAGATGGATTGATGAGATTGAAAAATTGCAATATACAGTAGAAGTAAAACATATATATTATTACTAGAAATATATAATATTACTAGAAATAACATAAAAGATTTATATTTAATAAGAAAAAAGGAAAAGTTGAATGAAGATATTGAGAATATATATAAAGAAATCAAATAAAAATTGTACAATAAACATTGGATAAATAAGGGATGTGAATTAATGACAAAGAAAAAATGAAATATTTATTATAATAGTATAATAAAACAGGTACCTATATACAAAGCTTGAAAGATACAGTAAAAGATGATAGAAAATTTTAAACATATTATACAAAATTAATTGGAATAAAAGAGACATATATATAATATAAAAAGACAATATTGGAAATAAAGAAAAAATAAAATAAACTAAAATAAATAATAATACAAATATAATAATAAATTTGTCTTAAATTATAATATAATAACAATAATAGTAATTATATTAGTCTCTTTATAATTTTAGTTTTTATTTAAGATTGTTATGTGAATAATTTAGATTTATACAAAGTCGATTTAAAGTTAAGGTTTATATTTTATTAGTATATTATAATTTTTAGTGTATCAAAATAATAAAGATTGATTCAAGAAGCGACAAAGATGGGATTTCTTCAAAAAAAGAAAAATTAATAAATAATAGTATAAAAGAATGGAATAAAATCACGAACCAATTATATAAGAGTCTTAAAGGAATCATATTAGAAAAAAAGAATTGAAAAAAGAAAGAAAAGCAACGTGATAATACAATATTAGGATTAAAAAGAAAGAATATAATTAAAAGTAAAATCTATGTATGAGATTATGAAAAATAATTTAATATGATGATATTATATAATAAAAAAAATAGATAAAATAGATTAAATAAAATTAACAAGTATTTAATAATATATAAAATTATAATTAATAATATATAAATCGTTTCTAAATATATAATTATTTTAAATGTAAATGAAAGAATAATCTTTTCCTAAATTATTATTAGTGATATCTATAAGAAAACAAATTTTTTTCCACATAATAAAAGTATCGAAAAAATATTAAATTCGTGAAGCTTACAATTCTAATTGATAGAAAAGAAACTTCGTTTGAAGATTAAAAAATATTTCTATTAAATAAAACAAAGTATTTGCTTTTTCATTTTAAAAATAGGGAATGACATGAAATTTGAGAAATAATGAAGATATAATACTAAAAGATATTGTAAGAAATGTAAGTATTTTTTTAGATTTTACAAAAGATCCTAAATAAAGAATGTAACGTGTAACAATGAGTTTGATTATGACAAAAAAGTTAAAATGCGAAAAATAAAGAATGAAGGAATAATATGAAATTAAATTAATTGAACCATAAGTTTACATTTAAACCATATTTATTACTTACAAATTATCCAATATTGAATAAATATAATTAATGTTATATATTTCATGTTGAAAATAATATTAAAAAATTATTATAAATTTAAATTTATAAATATAGTTTATGCAAAAGTCTTTCTATACTAGTTTTTATAAAAACGAACTACAAGTAATTAAATATCTATAATAACAATCGTTAATTGATGTTTACTACCCCTATCATGAATAAACGTAGTCGTGAAAATATTGATATCTATATATTAATAGATATATATATACTTTTAAGCGAAATTTTTATCAGTAATAGAAGTACAAAATTAAACATAATACTTGCCTATAATTTCTTATCTAAACACAGTATTTTATGAAATTTTTTTTTACCATTTTCTGTATAAAGTAAAAAGTTGTAATGGAAAATAATTTGTTCCATTAATTTGATGGTAAGACATAATTTCAATGCTTTTTATTGATATTTTAATACATTTTAAAAAAAAAAATTTTAAAAGATTAAATTAAAATTTAAATTAATCTAATTAATGTATGTTTCAATATTCTTATTAATATTTGTATTGATAGAAAAAAATTTATTTCTTAAATTTATTATTTTCGATTTGTATTGACATTTAATAGTTATTAAGAAATATCCAAAAAATATAGAACATATTTTTTTTTAATTTTTATAGGATTTTTTTTATTTTACATACCATATAAATCTATCGGGTTTCAATTTTGTACTGTATTCTATAGAGTTATTTTTAGAATATAAACATACAATTCTTTATAATAATTTTAACAACAATGAATTCAAAATTAAACATTATCATTAATAAATAATTATAATAAAACACTTATCTATGTTTTTTTAATGTTTTCTACTTTTTTATCAGTAATTCATGATGCTTTTTATTTTTCCGTTAAATTTTTGTCTTGAAATAATTCATTATTTCATGGAAAGTCTTTATTTATTAGATGATTATTGTATTATATTTAATTATTGAAATATATACATAATATTTTTAAAATGTTAAAAATTTTATTATATTCGAATGAAAAAAATATATTTAAAAATGTTATTTTTACAATTTTTGTACATAAATTATTTTCTGATTATAATATACTGCATTTATATGATTTTATGCATATACAAATTAACATTCTATAAATGAGCATTCTTGAAAATTTGGTAATTTTAGAATCTTACGTGGAAACTCTAAAAACATCATGGCATTATTTATTAGAGAAATATGCGAATTTACATATAAAATTATAGTTTACTAATAGGATTATAGTAATTCAATTATTTAAATTTAATAATCTTTAATAATCATTAAAAATCTTTCTAAATTAATAATAAAGTTATATCATAAAAACGATTATTATTAAAATTATTAAATTGTTTATAAAAAATTTATGTTAGTTATAATGGCAATTTTATTTTTTGAAATATATAAGTATCTAATACATGATTTGCAAATTTACTTTAAATAGATGATATTATATCATCAATAAATTTTCTATAATATTTGATACTGGCATGAAGATTTACTTCATTTAAATTAATTTCATCTTGAGTTGCTGGACATGTTGCCACATTAATGGCTATGAGAACATTATTCTTGTCAAATAGTGGGCCACCACTCTCACCCTAAAAAAATAAATTTTTATTAAGTACGTGCACAAGCAATAAACATATTTTATATATACTTTAATTATAAATAACATTTTATAAATATTAATATTTTGGTATTAATGTATGAAGAATTAAAAAAGTACGCAATATTGTGATTAAAATACGAAAGTATAGCTGAAAAATTTTTTTTAAATTATATATGAATATACTGATGCAGTGCACCATGGAGATGACCACATATCTTATTTAGAACTGAGGACTGGAAAATAATGGGAGAAACAAGGAGACAGAGAGATAAAGATAGGATGTGGTTGGATAATTAAGTAATGACGAATTTGGTCGGTGAATGCAGTATTAGTTGATCCTGATACTGATACAACGCTACTAGTTAGGCTTATATGAGGTCATTAATGTAAAATAATATTTAACTTTCTGAATATTATTAGATCAGATGTACTTCTTTTAATATTGATTAGGTAAACTTAATATAGATTTGAATGCTTTATTATTTAGTTCTCTCTTACAGTTTTTACTAACATTTAATTTGACTAGCTATTTAATAGTTATATAATATGAGTATTAAAGAATTTTCTTGACAATATATACCCAATCGCGATCTCAGAACTGCAGCTAGTGTAGAAGAAACATAAATTTGGCTTGAATATATTCGTATTACATAAAATTATTCGAAAACGAAGGAAAACATATTTATTCCAAATTGAAGATTAGTGGACACAAAAAAAATTCTATAAATATTTAAAGTAAAAATATTCAGTAATTAATATTAGAATGGAAAATATGTAGATATATAATTCTGTCTGACTACTAAATTTAGTAATAAACGTAATTAAATAAGTATTTTCGAATAAACGTAGATTTCAGCTGTATTTATTTACAAAAATTTTGTAATGAACTTTTTAATATAAATTAATTCAAATAGAAAAATGAAATATTATAAATTTTATCTACACAAAGTAAACAAGCATACTTTATATATTTTCTTAAGAATTAAAAATATTAATTTTAGAAAAAAAATGTTGATATAATACCTGTACTAACAGATGCAATGAAAATATGTGGAGTGTATATATGGAGTAAACTATAAGTGAGTTATATTATGTATAATAGTAATAGTTTTCTTTTAAAATTTGAGAACTTTTGTTATCATAATATGATTTAATAATATATATATATATCTATTTTAAATATGTTCCCGCATTTACGATTTATAAATGTGCAACAAAAAGATATAATTATGATGAACAAATTGAGTCATATTGCAATTTTAATAGTTACATAATAGATATTTTTTCTCTTATATTTCCTGCATCCGCTTTAATACTTAATTTTTAAAAAATATTAATCTCGGTTATCCAATTTTTTAATAATATTAACAAAGCTGAAAAAATTCTACTTCAAAAGTTATTTAAACAAATTAGATAATATTTAATTCATGCTTTCTTTTGAAAATATTGTATTCTTTTTGAAGATTCTTTAGGGAAAATGTATTATTGTATATAAGTTTTATTGTGATAATAATTCGAAGTGGTAATTTCTAATTGACTTATTTCGATGTATTTTTTATTTATAACAAGTGACGTCTACTATAAACCAAATCGATATTATTTATTATTGGAATATTATTCTAATGTAAAAGATATTTTATATTTCATTGTTCTCTAATATAATTAGCTTTATTGTATTAAAAATGTAATTTATTTTATTTTAAATATATATTACTTATTTTTAAATATTATAGTATAATAGATATAGTATGTTTATTGTATTAATTTTAAATATTCTGTAATAATTTTTAAGAAATATTAATACGACTTTATAAAATTGTATTTATTATACACTTTGAAAAGTTTTATTAATTAAATACAAATAATACAAAAAATTATAACATAATTTCTAAATTAAAAAGTAATTATGAATAGGTATAAAAAAATAATTAATGTGTTCTTTGTAAAAATGATACTAGAAACTATATATGGCTTTATCAAATTAAACTTATGGTATCAAATTTAATTCAAAATTTTGTTGAGTTTTTTCGCTTATTTTATATTTAACAAATTAAATTACAATTTTTTACTTATTTTAATGGTTACGTTTTTTTATTTAAAGTGAGATTGTAACAAAATGTTAGTCTGATTTACATAATTTGAGAACTAACCGTATAAGATAATGCAAGTTGAAATACTTCTATGCTAAATAGATATATAAATATATAAATGTTTGAGAAAAAGTAAATATAAATGATCAATATCTTAAAATCAAGTGTATTTAAAATACGTAATATGAAAATGAATAATAAATATAAATTATATGTAACATGCCAAACGCTAATATAAAATATTATTTCCTATGGTATTTCTTGGATTTAATGATAACAAGAATAATGGATATAATATAACAAAAAAAGTTTTATAAAAATTAAGAAATGTAATGCCATCATAGTTTGTTATATTTTGATGAAAACGTGTATATCGTTGTTTTTATTGTATGAAATATATAGAAATAGTTTCATTAAAATTAGTTACAAATATTTATGTAAGAACTGGGAATGTTATAATTATGTTAAGCTTAAAACTGATAATAGAACAATCTTAATGACTTTACTCATTATTTAATAATGCTTTAACATTAATAAATAGCTTCTTAAAAAAGCTGCATGAAATCATTTGAAGACAGGTGTAATCGTATCAATGAGCGTAATAGGATTTTTGTTGATTTAATTAGTTAAGTAAATAATAAAACTAGTAGTTTCAATGAATCAATAATGAAGCTTTAAAATTAAAGTGCAAAAATGTGTGATTCCATCCAGATATTTGGAATTCAAATCTTTATATAAGTTCAGTGAACTTTTTGTCAAAGAGTAAATTTTACTTACATACAACACGTATTTTATTCTTATTTACAAATTTTGATAATATGTTAATTATCCATGAATATTCAACACATATTTCTATGTATTATTTGTAGATTATCTAATAAATTTTAAATTATGATTGCAAAAGTGAATATATGAATACTTAATATTTAAAATACGTAGTTTTGGTAATATGAACTGTTATTTTAAATTTTTCATGAAACGGAAACTTTAAATTTAATTTCGTATTTTCATATACCTTAATTATTATCTATACATGCTTTCTCTAATTGATTGAAAAACATTTTTATATCTTGTAATTATAATTGAGATTGAAAAATTAATAAAATTTTTGGTAAAAAGTAGTTCTTATTTTATGCTGAATGAAATTAGAAATAAATTTTTAGTTTATAAAATATATATCACATCATTTTTTACTACAAAGGCTATTTTCAATAATTATATCTTATATAATGAAGAATAATATACACCGTAATTTTTTTTACATATAAAATATAACTTTTTAATACTTACATTTCCTATTAATGCAAATGGAGTACCAACAGTACATATAAGTGATGGAGGCACAGTGGCCTTTACGTTTGCAATTTCATTTATTCGATTAATACAATCTCTTCTCTTTAAAATATTTAAGACTACAGTTTCCATAATATCAGTTATTTCTCCGTTATTGGATTTTCCCCAACCTGCTGTAATTACTTGTAATCCGTATAATTTGTTAATAGGTGTATTTGACATAATTGCTGGTTTAATGTTTGGATCATTAACGTTTTTTTGTAACTAAAAAATTTGTTTCTTTTTTATGTGAATCAATTATTAATATAAAATAGTACGCTATTCTTATAATATATTAATTAATAGTTTTAAAATAAGAAATATTTAATTTTAGAATACATATAATAAAATAGTAATAATTAGAATAATAACAGTTTTAAATGTAATTACGGCACAGTAAATAGTTTTACGATAATTTACTTCTATATACACATAAAGCAATGAAAAATTATACCATAGTTATATAGAATATTCGAGTTTTATAAAAGTCAATACAAATTTTGGTTGTATATATTATATTGAAGTAGACGTAGATCAAACATTATATAGGTTTTTTATTTACCGTTATAACAGATATATCATTTTCTGGAAATTCTGGTGATAAGTTATTATCTCGACTCCATTGTTTATATGAAATCCATGCTGCCAATTCATAGTCTTGACCTGTATTTAAACTGTTTGATCCAACTAGTAATTTGCATTTATCTAATATTTTACATATACAATGTTCCGCAGTCAAAGCATTTTTTCTTGTCACGAGTACCGCAGTACATATATGATCTAGTTTTGGATTAGATTTACGTTTTTTGTAGGTGATAGATGCAACAAAAGTAAATTCATTCTCATATGCATGCCTAACATTAATACCAATAATGGCCTTAGCGTTTGAAAAATTGTGTAGTATACCTGAAAAATTAAATATTTTTTACTTATTTATTGTTATATTTTAATTTTGATAAACTAAGTATTTTCATTACTCACAACATATTAAAAATTGAAGAAATAGATTTAATATTCTATAATACATATTTAAAATAACATGCGACTATTTTTTTTTGATTTTTTTTTACTGCAGTTGTATATTCTTATGCTTCTAAAAATATAATTCAAATATATATTTAAAAAGTATATAAAAGTATTTAAGTATTGTGTTTTATTGTAATTATGATAAAAATAATTGAGAATCATAAAAAATTATATTTATATTTTTTAAAATATCTATTTTATATAACAATTAGTTGAAAATGAGAAATAAAATTATTGTTCTTAATATTTGCTTATTATTAATATTAAAATTAGATAATAAATATAAATATGCTCATATCAATATTATAGTAAGAAAGTTATTTAATTTTTATAAAAAATTTATAAAATTGTTCGTATTTTGTAACAAAATAAATGAATGAAATATTTGAAATCTTCAAATTATCCTCAGATTTGTAAATCTTATACATTATACTTTAGAGAGTAAGAATATCATACTGCCACGTAAAATATGTCAAATACTTTTCGTAATTTTTGAATTAATAGATTTATTTATGATCAGTCTTACAAAATTCAAACCTTTTTTATCTTTGCAGAATAAAAGATTATTATTTTTTTTTTAATTTTGAGGTTGATTCAACAATATTTTTTTAACTAGTATGGATGCAAACAGTAGTTAAATATTTAAAAAATTATTGTAATTATAAAAAAATTATAGGCGAAGTAATTAGAGTATATATATTTAGTTCTATTGTAAATAAAATTTTATTAGCTATAAAATTGTTATTCTAACACTAAAACAAAAGATTAAGCAATGGCTTACGTAGATTGTATAGATAAAAACTATTGATTAATAATATGGCTATGAAACGTGACAAAAGCACTGTTACATACCATCATTCGATATTTTCTATGATCGTGATACTGTGATAAATGCCTAGTATAAATATATAGATATCATATAGTGATATTCATACAGTGTAAATATTGTATATTAAATATTCTATAATAGAGTATAAATTATAATGAATCTTCTTAAAGATAAATTTATATTTAAAATATTAAAGATAAAATATTCTTAAATGTAGATACAAACATCGAAATATTCCAGCAGTCGAAGACCACAAAAGATTTTAAATATTAAAATTTTGTTGATATATACAACTTAAAAATAAAATTATCTATTTATAGTACAAAAGTTACTAATAATAAAAGTCTATATGAAGAATTTTGAAAAATTAATTGTCGATCTATTTCAAAAAATTAATTGTACAGTGAGCCGAAAAATATCATCAACTGTAATTTTTATTAAATTAGCAACATTTTTGTATACTTATATTTTCAATAAAGTAAACGATTATTATTAACTACTTTAAAAGATATAATAACAAATTTTTACATTTTATCAGTGAAAACAACTTAATATGTAAGAGATAATACTATAAATATAAAACGACTTTGACTTGATAAATAAACCTGCAATTAATGATTTTGATGAGCTAGCTAGCACTTGAAGAAACAAAACGTACATAAATTATTAAGAAATAAATTAAAATACACCGATAAAATTTTGAATGAATGTATGGTAAAAACAAAGCGGAACTTTATGATACTAGAAGAATTTATAATAGATAAATAACAGATGACAAATGATTATGATCCATTGATTCTAATTAGATATTTAGTTCTGAATAAAATTAAAGGTCAAATTTTATAATACTAACATATTATTATTATATAAATATTTTGAAATATTCTTTATACAATCTTTATACATCCAACATCATCTGCCATGAATAAAATAATAATAAAATTATAAAGTAATTTTTATTTTTATATCATTTTATTATAAAAGTTTTTTATTAATCACATGAAAGTATATTTCATATTAATATAAAGTTCATATTTTTACTATGGATGAAGTCATTGTATTTTATTTATTGAAAAGATTTATATATAATAAAAAATTATCGAATAAAATGTAACGATTTTTTAATGTTAAGATGAGACAATTTTAAAGAAAATTTATTTTTCATTGCTCAAACACCAATATGTATGACAATTTCATTTCGCTTATGATGTCAAGGTAGAATTATTGGGATTAAATTTGATCTTTCTCGTTTATCTCTGTTAATAGAGATCTGCATGATATATCTAAGGGTTTATTCAATTGACAAACATTAAATAATTGAGTTGAATAAATTGAACATACGCATTAGTAGAAGACTAGTACCAAAAAGACATGATTTATGTACTAAGTTAATTTCAAATTACAGAAGAAAGTAGGTGAAACGCTTATATAGTTTTATAAATATCAAAATAACTTTTAAATAAAGTTCGTATAGTATTCAAATAAATATTATTAAAAAAGCAAATGGTTTACTTCATTAATAAACTACTTATTAATTTTACTCATTTTGCTTTACAATACTATTTTGTTTTTATTTTTATTAAATTACAATTTATCAAAAGTTGGTAATTTTTTATACAACTATTTGATCGATAATTTTTATTTTTAAGTTAAAAAAATAATTTTTAAATCGTCCTAAACTTGGTATTCCGGTTGTATTTATTTAACAAATAAGAACTTTAAAATAAGACAGTATTTAGTTAAATAAATTTTAAAAAGTGGTGATTATACGACGAACTAAGTTAAGCAATACTACATTTAATTGATTTATAGTCGGTTATTCACGACGAGAGTTTTGATAAAAACAGCTAACTTCATTTGTGTTAACATGAACAGGATGTGGAGCATTCGTGCGAGGTTTTATCTGGTTCTCCTGTTAGGGTAAAGATGTTATACAGATTATTTTAAATAAGGAAAAGGCACAGTTTTTTGTCCACGCCACAGTATTCACATATATGAATAGCAGTGTTTACTATAAATATTGTACAAGAAGAAATATAACAGGAAACAACTAGATGAATAATTTGATTTCTCTAACGAAGAAATATGTGCGACAAAAAAAGAAGACAGATATTATCTGTCACAGGTAAGATATACTTCACGCGCGATATACCCGAATCAATACTGGAAAGAAAGATGAATGAAGAATCAAGATTTTATCCAATAATTTTACGAACTCTTTATCCAATGTACAGTAATAAACCATAGAAAGAAGAATAAAAATACTCACATAGAGGTAGCGAATCACGATGAATCTCTCTGTCGAATAATTGATCGTCAAAAATCTAAACTCTTATAAAATGAACTTTCCGTGTCAAAACATACTACAGTATGAATTTCTTCGCGCATAGGTGAGAGGCTAATGAAAAAATAAAACATTCAACGCAATTCACGCGAATCTTATTTCCTTTAGAGAAAGTCATCCGTATACGAACAAGTGTAAGACGTGCTTATGTTATTTAGTTTGTTATTTGTCACGTATTATGCTTGAATAATATGGAATGATGTTAGATTCTTTAATTATCTCAGTAAATAACCCAATAGGTTTCACCTTGTTATGAGTTACTTGTACATGCGTCGAATGTGGAATATTTCTGAATATAATTAGTAATATTTACTTATGCTTATTTATCTTTATTTTGTTCTTTTATTTCTTCAGATAATGAGCTTTTTTCATATTTATAGTCCTACATATATGTTCATATTTTCTATTATACGTAAATTCATTTTTAGTCAATCAAACTTCTTTTTTTTAATCATTTAATCGATAATTTTTGTTTTACAATAAAATATTTTCTATTTTTAAACATGCAGTTTTTTAATTAAAAAACTCTAGTCCCTAGAAGGTATTGCATACAAGTATATGCAAAAATTTTTGCTGAATATTATCATTCGTGTAGTTCTTCTTTTACTTATAAAAGAAATTAAGAATATAATTTGGCGTAGATGAAACTCAAATATATCTGAAGTAATTTTTTCGGTTTTTAATAATTAGTTATTATTGGAAATGATACACTGATTTAATTGGATGTGCTTATGAATTATTAAATATATTAAGTAATCTTAATTTAAAATTTAGAAAATTCATTATTTATTTTATTTTTTCATCTTTTAAAATCTTATCAGAATAGATACAATTCAATTTATCTAGATTAATTTGATCGCACATTTTATTAATTCATTTAGGTTTCTTTGTGAATTTAAAATATATTTATTAAATCGATTATCGTTAAATATTTATTTTGTATATGTACATATATGAATATATGACAAAAATTTCACTTTTTTTTAATTTAATTATTTATCAAAGAAAACAGTACATTATTGTAGTAAAGTTTTGCTAGTATATATAAATATTTTTTCAGATTAGATACTTTATATCAATCATCTGAAATAAATTGTTTACAACTTATAATGCACTTCGTTTTATAGAAGTATAATAAAGATGAGATAGAAAATAGTGTTATTAATATCCATACCAATAACGTCTAAGCGTAGATCATTAACAAGATAAAAGACATGTTTTTACATGTAGAATTATTATACTCTGAAACATAATAGTGATATGATTTAGAACGAAGAATATTCAGATTACATTTTAAGCAGACATGATATAGACATTAAATACATATTGATTTACATAATAGATTTTCTAATCAAATTAATTTATTAGAATATAAATGATTGACATTAGTGCAATAAAAATAAAGATATGAAATAAAATACAATCATAATCATGATATAATTTTGTATTAAAGTGTTTTTTATTTATTTTATTTGAATATTAATACGAATTCACATTTAGACACATTTAAACTATACCATTGTATAATATATATGTGATAATATTTATTTTATTGTATATCATTACATAGTAAATGATATATTATTTTAATTATAAATTTTACATAGTTAACATTCAATGAAATATAAAATTTATTTTTAAGTAAATTTATTTTATTAATTTTTATATATTGGATTAAAACAAATTTTATTTTTAAAAAAATATTATTATATTATATAATATATTAAATAAATTGAATTTCTAATTTATGAGTATTTTTTTAAAATTCTAAATTAAATTCATTTAAATAATAATTATTTATTATTAAACGTATTTAAGTATTTTTAATATGTAGTTAGTTCTTTTTTATTTTTAATAGTGTATAAAAATTATTTAAAGAAAGAGTATTTTTCTCCTGTTTAAAAGGGAATACATGATTAAAATTGTGAATAGAATTTGGAAAAGATTTCTTATATCGATTCACCATTCCGTGCTGCACTCTAGTGGCACATAAAGAAACACTGCCATGTAACTCAAGCGATAAAAAATATAAAAAACAATGACTTTCAGATATTCGTTTTATTTCATAATTTTTAAATTGATATATTTACATACTTTTTTCAAATTGTCACTGTTGAATTTAAAGAACTAGCAATTTCTAAAGCGTATTTATTAATCCATGCTATATTGTACCTAGCAGATTTGGCTGCTCTTGTAGCAGATTCCAATGCACTTCCTAGTTGTTGGGCATTCTTATTTATAAATATTATTAACTGAAAAAATATAGTTATTATTTAATGGTTTAATATATATTTTATTTTAACATACGTAAAATATATCAGAAATAATATAAGCTCAATTATTAGCAAATACTAGAAATTATTGAAATCCGACAATAAATACTATTTTATTTTCAATAGTTGCATTTGCTAGTACAATGAATATTCACAATAAAAAGTTACCTTATTTTCTTGTGTGGCAGAAGTTATTTGTTCACCAATAATACATAATATTTCTTCTAGAAATGAGACTCCTCTCCTAAGAAAAAATAAAAATATTAAAATTTTTAAATAGCTTTACTTTTCGAAGTGTAATATTGCATAATATACGAACAATTCAATAATTTTTTTTAAATTTTCTTCAACATAATTTAACGTGGTTTCGATATTTTTACTATCAGTACTAACAATTGTCTGGATAATCAAACGTCTATATTGTTTACCTACATCTGAGTTAGGGTTGATGGAAAAGTCGAGGTACCTTTAATTACGTTATTAAAAATTGTATGCATAATCAATTACTGTAAAATGTTTCTGATATAAGTCATTAACATTTACTTATAAATATATGAAGTATTTTGGGTGCATGCCAATGCATCGATCATAATCTCTTTCTCTGGATAATAATATGTATTTAAAAATTGTTGCCACAGCTTGATCCAGTTATCGCTAGTTCCATTCTGAAGACCTATGCAATATACAAAGTCTTTCAAATTGGCCGGGACACTAGAAATATAAAATAATCTTATTAGTATTTCACTATTAATCGAGGTACTTTTTCCTTATCTTACGGTTTATTTTCATCAGTAATCCAATCATTGAACATTGATTTTGCCTTCAATACACAATCTTCGAGATCCAAGGCACATGCAATAGATAGAATTAAATTTCGTTGTTTTTTTTTTATATGTGAATCTGAAGGATCTTCCACAAAACTTAATTGTTCATAAATTGGAGTTAGTAGATCAATAACATATCGCTGTACAAAAATAATGTAAATTCAATAATAAGAAAACTGAAAAAGGTTGAATATTTATTTTAATTAAGATAATAAGAAAACAATTTAATTTTGAATATTTCGAATAATTATATCGCAAATTATATTTATTTACTAAAACTTTATTTATTATAAAATTATTTTGTATTTTATACATTAAAGTAGTATTTCTGTAAGATAAATGGATTATTATATAAATAATATACGTTTTATAGTATAAATTACAGAGGTTTTTTCAAAGAAATTATTTTAATATATTTGATCAATTTTTTATACATTAACTAAAATATAGATTATAAATTAAAAACTAAATAAGTTACTATTACTAATTCAATGTTATAAAAAAAAATAATTCATAAGTTCTTCATTATATTTTTTATGACTAAAGTTAATTTTTCTGTTTTCAAAATATCAAAGTAGATTAAAATCTGTGATTTGGTTTGAAAAGATAATTTCTATATAATACGTGATACGTAACAAAATTTAATGGAAAAGTAGCATTTAATATTTTATTCATTTAGGATTAAAAAATATCATGAATCTTGTAAAATATTATATTTTATTAATAAAACCATAAACAGTTTACTACAATTAAAAAATGACTTCTTGAATATGAATTAAAAAAATATAATTATAAAAGATATAAATTCTACTTTTTATCAATAAAAACTGATATTGTTATGTTAAAAAATCATTTGTGTTATCTTTAATTATATTAGCAATTCAATATTAAATATACATTAAAACCTTAATTAAATGTATATGAAATGATTACACAAATGATTACATTATTATAATTGAATTTATTCACGATGTTTGAATTAAAAGTGTTGTTTATTTATATTCTATGATTATGATAATAGATAACTTTAAATTTTAAATAAATACCTATAATTAATTGAACTTTTTAATATTTAATTTACTGCTGTTTACAGGTAATTATTATTCTGGGATTATGAACTTATTATTTTTAAATACAATATTTTTTAAATAAATTTATTAAATAGAATTATATTATAACTTCAATTACTTCTCATTAAAATAAGTTCAAACTTTTAAATAAATTTGTAGGTAAAAAGTTAAATTAAAAAACAACTTATTTTATGCAACAGGTGAAATAACATGTTTATGTACAGATTTATTTTGAATAATTATAAATTATCTTACCCGAAAAGCTAACTGTACTTCAAATACATCTCTTAATTTATTATTTAAGAGTCGGAATGAGCGAATGGCCGTGACCCAAGGCTCATAGTCGGTCTCTTGTCGTAAGTATTCGGTTAGTTTAAAGACTTCGGCGTATCTCTTGTAACCGGCTCTAGCTAAATTAAATGCATCGTCGATAAGAACAGCTCTATCAATAGCAGGTAGCTGTGTAAAGTTGTTTGAATTTAAAAGTTGTAACAGGGCGTTCCAATTTTTTTGATCGTAGTCGACGCGATAGTGACTAATTTGTCCAGGATTGAACAGAAACCAGCTATGCTCGTTCGCATCGGATGGTAAATCTATATCGATGAATTCGTTGGATCCTAGCCAGGCAGTTATATTAAGGAATTGGGTCGGGTTTGTTTTCATGGGCATCAAAATATTCAATGGTATCCACCAGAAACGTGACTTCAGATCGTCACTATTACTACGATTCAGTTTGAAAAGTTCTTGCGAGACGCGCAAACGGCTAGGAGCAACATGCGTAACTCTGACAACAGGGTAGTGTGTCTGATTTGCCCAAGACTCAATTATTTCACCGATGGATACTGGAACTTGCTTTGAATGATTGCTCGAATTGAAAGTTGATTCTAAATATCCATAGAGATCTGATGGAGTTGCAGCTTCAAATTGCCTTCACATATACATCACAAATGATATACTTCACAAATGATTTCACATATATAAAGATAGTATGTATGTCGTCTTCTGACATTAATTTTTTTTCGTCAAAATTTACGTAATAAATAAAGCATAATATTTTCTAAGCAAATTCAATTCTAAATATGCAACGCATTTTATATTGATTTATTGCATATGATTTCATAAAAAAAATCTGTAAAAATATTTCAAAAGTAAAAAGTATTTTGGGTTGTTGATACTAGAATATTTTCATTATTTGAATTATTATAAACTTTTGTTTGACTTTTCATTGAACTCATAACATTTTTATTTAAAGAGTAGATGGATAATTTTCTGTACATTTTTCTAATAAATATAAAAAACAAAATGAAAATTTTCCAGTAATCATCGATCGATAAATTTTGGGTTTTAACTTTGATTATCTTTAAATTAGAATTTCAGTTTTAACTATATTATCAAGTATTAAAACGTATTAATGATCTTTAATAAGTGATATTGTAACTCTGGTTTGCAATATAAGTTTAAATAACCTTGAATTTATTTGAACTTATATAATTGATTGGTTTTAAAAATTTTTATTAAATACTTTTAGATAAAAATTATTCATATGACTGTAATAGAGTATTACCACTCAGGTCCATTTTTTATTTTAATTTATTTTTATTTTTAATTTATTTTTAAATATTTATTTTTATTTTAATTTATGATTTAAATAATTTTTTAATAGAGTACATATTTTTATTAATGTTTATAATAATTTTTAATAATTAAATATAATTATATAGTATTATTATACATACTATAACTAGAGAATAATTATTTTTTTGAAAATTCAAATATTTTGTAACTAATCTTAAGAACAGGATAAAATCGAATCTTCATTATATTATACGTAATGAAATATATTATAAATTATAAATTAATAGGAAAACCAGAATAAGATAAATGAAAATTTATAAGATTATTCTCACTTTCCCTTAAGATACGAGTGTATCGCATCTTTAAATAGTTTTTTTCCCATTAGTTCGGAGATCATGCGGATTACCGCTGCACCTGAAAAGTAAAGGTTAGTATAAAAAGCTTAGACGAAAGACGAAGATATATATCGAACTTGCCTTTATCATAAGTGACAAAGTCGAGAGCACCTGCTGCAGACTTAGAACTGCCAATTTGTTTTTTATTCATTATTTTATTATGATCCTTAGAATCCTCCAGTAAACTTGTTTGGGTGATTTCCAATGTAAATAAGTTCATCATTCGCCAATCTTCGTGAACAATTGATAGGATGAAGAAAGAGAAATATGTAGCAAACCCCTCTTTTAACCAGGCAACGTTCCAGAAATCTGGAGTGACCAGATTACCGAACCAAGTATGAGCATATTCATGGGCTACAGTAACAAGAATTTCTGGAAAGTATCGCAACGGTGTAGATTCATTACGAACGAGCATTGCAGACTCACGAAATGTTATGAGACCCCAGTTTTCCATCGCATTAAAGTTAAAGTCTGGTACGGCCATGTGCTCGACTTTCCGCAGAGGGTTGTTCAATACCATCCAGTCTTGAAGAGCTGAATAAATTTTTGGTCCCTCAACAAGCGCTGGACTCGATGCTAAAGACCATGAAAGCTGTGAGTCATCAAGTCGTGTCCACAGCCACATATGTGGGTTCGAAGAGTTTACTCGGTGAAAGTCATGAATTGCCCAGCTCAAGAGATAAGTTGACATTCGCGGTGTCCTTGAGAATGTCGTTATGCAGTAGTTTGGTTCATCCCTAAATTGAAAAAGAAAGATTATTATACTTGATACATAAATATTTTAAATATATTTCTACAATTATAAATCATTTTAACTTAACTTATAATTAAATATGATTTCAAATTATTATTAGTTTTCATTGAAAATTATAATATATTTTCAAACGGAGATAAGATAATTAAAATAATTAAAATAAAGTTTTATAAAAATCAAACAAATATTTTAATTGGAAAAAGCTATGAAAAATATATCAATGTATTAAAATACGTATAGATGAAATTTTAGAAATCCATTATCTAAACAACATAAGCAACGCTTAAAATTTTTTATATTTTTCATTATGAAATAATCACATTTTTTGTATACAATCCAATAGATCAGCTAGCTTATTTTTATTTTAATGATTCATGTATAAAGCCTTTACTTAACGAATCCAAGTACTTGATATTTATGAAATGACTTCATGTTGATGATGCGGAATGAATAATTAAAATATTAACCACGATTAACTCACGTGATTTCTCGTGACTCTTGTTCGGTATTTGAAGATACTGTTTCATTTTGATAATGTCCAATGCGAAGCTGAAAGGTGGCTTTAAATCCTGGCTCATCCATGCAAGGAAACGCTCGTCTGGCATATGTAGGTGAAAACTGTGTTACACCGATCCATCTTAACAACGTGTTTTGTTTATTAAAATTTCACAAAACTAAACAATAGATAATGAATCAATCAATACTTAGTGTATGATTATTCAATTTTATATATTTTATATATTATTGTAACTATATTAAGTTTCAAATAGATAAACATTTTCGGAATTGATAGTTTATTTTAAGCTAACCATATTTAATTTTGTGGAGAATAAATTATTTTTCAATTTAAATATGAATTAAAATAAATACCTGAAATATTATAACATGTAGCTAGACTATCTAAATTGAAAAACTATAATAAAATTGAAAAACTAATTTAGATTTTAATTACTGCATGAATATGATAATAGTAATTATAGAAATTTAGACATATTTAATTTTGACATGTTTGAAAATAAATTTAAAATAAAAAAACGAAAAAACTCGTAAACAAATATTACTTTATTTTTTGAAAGTATTATCTACTTGCAAGTTTATTTTAACTTAGAAATAATTTTAAACAATATTTTTATTTTATAATGTATTTTGTTTTAAAATTTTATCATTATTATTATATTAATTATTGTTTTTAAAAAAGCGATACAATTATATCTGTAAAATAAACAGCTGAATATAGAAATTTGTACTTCAATGGATAAATAATATTAAAAATTAAGATATGTGGAATATTACACTAACTTAAGTTTTTTTGTATAAGATTGGTTTTATTAAGATTATAAATACAAGAAAAAAATATTTTAACTTGATCAGGTTTATGAATGTGAACTCTTTTTAATGATTGTTGGAATCTTTTGATTAATTTACATAAAATAATAGGTAAATATAATAAATAAATGTTAATATTGTTTAAACATAAAATAATATAGATAAAAATAATTTTATTTTATTGTAATTCGTGTGATTCGTCAAAGGTTTAAAAAACATAATTTAAGAAATTGAAATATAAGAAGTTTGAATACGCATATGAAACCTTAACTGGATAAAAGCTGCACTTTTAATTTTTTGAAAATATATGTTACATATAAAAAATATTTGTCCATTATGAAAATCATGTAATGAGTAATATTAGAAAGAATTTAAATTTTATTCAAGTTGTTTTCGGAAATGATTGTGTATAAACTAAATACCTGATTTCCTTGTTAATTTTGTAAGAACTTCTATAAAAGCCGAATACGTCATTCAGTATCTCGCCAACAAATTCCAGTCTTAACAAATATTTTCCTGGTATTAAATTATTCTGAAATGTAATAATGAAAAACTGTGTTTCATGTTGATAATGTTGACTATTTATCTGTATTTTTTTTAATGATTTATTTGATAATATTCTTTCAAACACTGATTCTTTATAGATTATTTTAAGATTTTCTGAGTGCAGTATTATTTCTTTCGTTTGTGCTATTACAGATACATTGACAGTAACCACTCCATTATAAGAGAAATTACCCCTGGTAACATTAGTATGTAAGAATATATCATAAGATTCAGGTAAAATAATTTTAGGAAGTCTATAAAACGAGGAATTGTTGCTATTTTGTATGGCCTCCGCAGATAAGATGTAGATACCAAAATAAAATACACCAATACACACAATTTTATTCATAATCGAACGAAAACTTGTACTCTTAATTGTGCTCTTGACCTATGCGAACGCGATCGTTGCACGTCCTCGCGATACGAGGACAACCAAGAAACTGCGCTTGGAGTTAGTTGACTTGCTACAGGCATATAAGGATTCTCAAATAATAATTAATTGACCTGACAGAACATTTAATATATTTAATTTTTTAATGAAAATTTTATCTAAAGATCACAAAAATGATCAATACAGTTTGTAATATTACAGATAATGAATTTATATATACATACCCAAATATATATATATATATATATATATATATAAATATGCATGTATAAACATGTTTGTGGGTGTGTATATATTTGAAAGTGTAAATTTTCCTGTATCTGCTAGCGAATGTACTTGCACGTACGTTGCATGTTCATGTATTGTATTCACATATGCAGCACGAGTGTGATTCATTTGCGTCTACATTGATGCATGTATATACTATATTTCTTTGTATGTAACTGCATGTATATTTTTGAATAAATTTTATATATGAAATTTTAAATCAGAAAATTATTTAATAATATTTTTAATTATTTTTAATTCTTCATTCTTATAAGATTGTAAAGTATCAAATAAATTAATTATAAGAATGTAGTTATAAGAGAAATTATATCAAATTTTAAGTAAAAATATTTTGTGAATTTTTAATTATAATAATTAAAATTAATGAGATATATAAAATTCTAAAAATCTCCGAAGATCGTTTAATTTGTTTATTTATTGATTGTAAATTTAAACATTTCTCATATAAATGTCAGAGATATGATTAAAAATATAAAAGAATTAAAATAATCAATTTTTATAAATATATTATAATATAAGTAAATAACCGTTTGTAGTTTTAAACATACAATTTTTATTTTTGAATTTATGTTTTCTAAATCAGTATTAAAAAATCATAGACTCGTATTATATAGTATATATTAACAAAATATAAAATCAGAATGGAATTTATATTATCGGTTATAGTATTTTAATAATTAACATGATGTTGAAGTTATTTTATACTTTCTGTAATACTTACTCAAAAAGATCCGTCGATTTTTACAGTATTCAAACTAGTACCAAAAAATGTATTATCATAAGTATAAAAATTATACTTTTAATTATCTGTTATCTAAAAGTTACTTAATAGTAGAAAATAATGTTGAGAAAAAAATAATTTGAAAAATTCAAAATTCTTCAATAATTTGTCTTTTAAAATACTTAACTGTTTGAAATTTCAATAATTGATAACAACATTTTTGAAAAAATCTTTCCTAAAATAAATCTTACATAATGAAAATAATAAAATAAGCAATTCAAGGATTTCAGGTTGGTTTGTATATTTGATTTATAACTATGTATTTTTTTAAATACATAGCTAAAAGTATACCATTTCGTATTAATTTTATTATAAAAATTTTTCGGTTTTATTTTTGTTTTTAGTTAAATAGCAGTTAAAAATTTATCTCTATTTTATCATAAATTATTAATGATTTTTTAAAATATTTCAGGTTTACATTAATTGTAATTAAATATAAGATCCCTGAAAGCGTAATTTAATAATCTGTAACAGCAACCGGTAGAGTATTATAATCTTAGAGTCATAGTTAGACTCAATAATAATAAAACGAAAAGAATAATATTTGAATCGTAAAATAAACTTTACAAAAAATTCATATTATTAGGTATTCAAGTAAATATTTTTAAAGAAAGTTTTTTAATATTTTTCATTAGCAAAGATGGTAATTTTAGTATTTTATAAATTTAAAACTACTGTAATACTCTCAAATATTTTTTTTAATCAAATGAAATAGATATTTGACAACGTATATTTCTTTTATATAATGGGTTCTGACAACTATACAAATAATAAATTAATAAAATTAATGATTTTTTCAATTAGTTAGTTACTAATTAACTTTTAAAATAATTAAATTCAGAATTTAATTTAATTTTTTTTTCTTTTTTCATAATATGAATAGATTATTTAAGAATAAATTTAGATACAATAATTTTTAAGAAAATGATTTTGAAAATATTGGACAAAGAATAGATTACTTTAAATTATTACTTATTAATACCAAATATATTAATATTAATTAGAAAAATTTATTTTAATAAACTTTGTGCAGATCAAATTTAAATCAGAATTAAACTTTTAAGTATTTTTAGTATTAAAACTATTGTTAATTCAATAAGAATAAATACTTTTCTTACGTAGAATAATATTTTTTACAATTACACTTAAATATTAGATATAATAGTATGCAAAAAATTTGTTGTTCTATATTTAGAATTTTTAAAGATTTTGCATGTATAATATAAAGAATTAAATAAAAATTATAAAAAATATATAAACTAGTTTAGATTTACAGAATAGATTGTAATAGAAAATAATTTCATTAGTTTATCACTAAATAATGAATAAATTAATTTACGAAGTGGTTAAAAATTTTTATTTCAGCTTGAATATTAACCAGCTTTAATATTTCTTATTTTTGAAAGATTCAAAACTCATTCTGTTGTAACGTCATATAATTTTTAATTTATTTATTAATTTACTAACGATTTCATAATGATAGATATTTAGGAAAATAGGGACTGTATGCATTTATCAATAAGTTCATTGTAATAGTATAAATAATAATTTAGACTTTTCTTAATTTTCTATTTTACAAACGCACATTGAACAAAGAATTAAATATTTATTTATTCTGAAATTTTAATTATAAATCGTCAATCTATTATAATTTTTCAACTTTCTAATGCTGCATTTATTTCTATATATTCATATTAATGTGAATCATAATACTTTATGATTGTTTTTATAAAAAAAGATTATTTATCAATATAGCGGTAAATAAATAAAAACTTGTTTTGTGCAAAGATTTAGATTTGCAGAGTTATAATGTAAAATGAAGTAGATATCTATTTAATGCAAAAATTTATATGATTTCAAAGTATATTACATGGTGTGTCCGAATACACAAAATAAACTATATTTTAATTTAAAATTCTTTTCGATCTTTAGGTGCAAAGCAAGAGAATTAAAATATGAATATGTAATATAGTTATTTTCCTATATTTGTTGTTAACCTTCTGATGCTGAAAGCAATAGTAGTCATACAGTAAATTAGAACACTATGTAAGCACTAATAGCAGAGCTAATTAATGCTTTAGACTTAATAAAAATGAGATAATAAAAGTGATTAAATATTACAAACGAAATGAACATCAGCAGAGACAATTCAATAGGTGTAATAAAAAGTACGATTAGGTATAAACAAATATTAAAAAAATATTCATTAAACGTTAGTTAACAGCGTTATCGAACGATCACAGACGCATACGTCGTCCACGGGTATTGCTTGTCCTTTGATTAAGCGAACTCTGATCGTCACTAGCGTAGACAAGTTTTATCATGAGCTAGCCTCGACGAGACCTTGTGTTGACCCCGCTGTGCTTGTCGATGCGGGTAGGACAAGTGCCAAGCTTTGTTACGCCGCTTGTTAGGATTTGCATGTAATTGAAATAGCCTACATGTAATCCGTGCTTCTAGACTCTGGATCGAGGTTTACTTGCGTTCTACGGATCTCCATATTGGAAAGCTGAACGATGTACCGAATTCCACTACGACGAGTCTCTATACTCATTCTCCGTATCTTTACTTATCGCTTTTTTTTACTCAACAATGATATATGCAGTAGATACGTATGTACCTATTTTAGCTTATCAAAATAACTAAACTCATTAATTTGTATTATCTTAATATGTTTATAATTGTTTTTCGTCCAAATTTCTCATAGTCATTAGTTTATATTACTATGATTAGTTTGATAGAAGTAATGACAGTTCCAGACTAATTTTACGCAAAAATAAGAAAAAGGTGTCTAAGATATTATTTGAGAAAGGAACTTAAATTTATAAAATGAGAATTTTCTTTTATTTTGATTAAATTGACTTAGTACGTAGGCATGTTTAATTACTTATTTATTAGATAATGCATAACAGTTTGTACAGTTTTTACACATTTATGAGTATTAAATTTAATTATAGTAAGTCTTATTTTATCAATAGAGGTAGAATAATTTAAAAGGAATAAAAATCAGCATATGTATACATAATATATTTAAATATTTCAGATTAATTTTTTAATTTATTTTTAAAATTATTCTTTTCATGTAAAAGAGAAATAAATTTGTATTTAATTTGTGAATTCAATCGCCAGACACATGAGCATTCTTTACATTTATTTAAAACATATTCTATGTCGAATATTGTTATTAAACTTCGTAACAATTTAAATTTGGTTTTTACATTTTTATTTAGTTTCAATATTGAAACTGTACTTAACTTAAATATATATATGAGATAAATTCACATAAACAAAATTTTAAGGATCTATTTATAAGAGGATTATTTATGTTATTTCAAATTTCAAGATATATTTAGTAATATTATATATAGTTTAATTGAGTAGTAATTATTAATTTTTCAGATAAATATAAAATTAATGCGAATTATCAATATATAATCAAGAGATAAAAAACTATATTTGAATACATAGAAGACTGTATTCTTTTTTCTAGAAAAATGCAAAAAAGAACAAATTGAAAGAATTGAAGAAATCAATTATTAGAATAAGATGTTTCGCTTGAATTATCTCTTATTTATCAACATGTATATATTATATACAATTTAAATATGAGAAAGACATAATCCCCCCCCCCTTTTTTATGATTTCTCGATTGAGTTGATCGGCAGTAGCAGCAAAGTTAAAGGACTCTTGAACACTACGATTTACAAATGTAAACAAGCATATTAGTACATGCCTACGTCGGCCAACAATCAACATTCCCTGGGTGTTAAACCATTCAACAGGATGCAATCCTTATTCCCTCCGAGATGAATAATTGCATGATTTTAATGAGTACAGCCCATTGCTGTTTAATGAGATGGTTGGTTTATTTAATGAGGTTGCTATTTCATATTTGCATAAATATAAAAACTACCGCATTTCTGGTTATAGATTTCAAAGAATGACTGAGATCTCCCATCTTATTAATTTTCTTATATTACACCTTTGAGAAAGTTTCGTAATTATAAAAATGAATATACTAAATACTTTATGAATATTCTTTGTAATTACTGAATTCATGCAACAGTAAATATATTATCTTGGTATAAACTAATTTCTTGTAAATATACATATCATCTTCTAAACAAGCAGTATTCAAAATGGGTAAATATGTATGTATCTATTTCAATATTTTAGACTACGTCATTTTAAACACTAAAAATTTTTATAACATCTTAATTAATTTTAATTTACTATATATATTTAAAATTTTATTTTACTGTATTTAAATGCTGGATATGAAATTTCTAAAATACATGATGTGTTAAATGTATTTTATATTACAAAAAAATTTTTTTAATGGCAATATTTTAATTTTATATTAGATCTTTTTAATTTACTATAACTATTACTATTGTTTCACTATTAAAAAATTTAATTGAAATCGATCTTATCGCTAAAATTTTTTAATATTATATTTGAATTAATTTTATATCTATAAAGAATATTTGATTATTTAAATTTTTAAAAATAGAATCAAACAAATACATGTTAAACCTTCCAAAATATTATTTCTAAGATTATCATAAAAGTGTATTATTATTTTTAAAGTGATTTTTAACAAAAAAAATTGTTATCATTTGAGTTAGCTGAATAAATTATTTTTTAAAGTATTTACTTATTATTTTTTATAAAATCAATAATTCTCACATACTATGAATATATTTATCAAATTAAATACCTTAATTAAAAATTTTCAAAAATAAAGAAATAAATTGATGATCGTACGAATTCTACGATAAGAAATGTCTAAATTTTTATATATTTCTAAGATCATTATTTATATAATAAATCGAATGCTTATCAATTTATTTTTAAATTTCTATACAGACACATTGAAATAGAAAATAAATATTATTAAAGTGGTTCTAAGAAAAAACATGAATATTATTTTCTAAGATATCAAAAATTATTGTATTAGAGGTAAAATAATAATAATTCAAGTTTATATACACATAAATAATATTAATTTACAATTAAATTTATGATTGTATTATTAAATATTATTATAAAAATACGTCAATTTTTACCATAAATTTATATGTAATTTTTAATTAAAAAATTTATATATAAAAATAAATAATCATTTTTCTTTCACATTTTGTGAAAATACATATTTAAGTTTTAAGTTTGCTTGTCGAAAACAAAAAATTTTTTAAAAATTTATCAAATTTAAAATTTTATTCTTAAATACGCAATAGATGTATTATTTTTTTCAAGTAATACACAATATTATGGACAATAAATTAATTATTGATAAGATTATTGTATTTATATAAGATTTTACGTAAGAAACATATAGTTTCTGAATATTAATTACATTAATTCATAATTCTTTTAAGTATGTGTATATTGTATTTATTATATTTTATATAATAATATTAATAGTATAAGCTGCACTTGACATTCACGAATTTTTAATTTTTTTTAAATATAAATATTTTAAAATGAAAAATATTCTGTATTTAATTTTTTGTATTTTTTATTTATTTATTTATATATTTATGTACTTACTTATTTATATTTCCTCAATAGATCCGATTAATTTTTTGTCCTTTTTCACTATTATAATTATATTATAAAATATAGATTGCTAATTTTAAAAAATAATGGATGAAAATTTGCATTATTTAATATTTTTCTAATATTTGATTACCATTTTATTTAATAATAGATTATATTTTAATACACTATTTTTATATATTAATTAAAATACTTCCTTTATGAAACAGTTTTAAACTGATTTAATTTTTACCTAAACCTTGGAGACACATACTTATTAATATTTATTTTTTCAGAAGCATATATAAAATGCATAAAACTTTATTTCTTAATTCTAAATAAAAAATACATTAAAATACTATTTTTAATTTGTTATAAAATTTATAACTCTTTTAATTTAAAATATTAATCAAAATAATATATTATAATTATTATACTTAATATTTATATTATAATTAATCTTATTATTGACAGTGAAACCGTCGCGGCATAATAAAGAAAAAAAAATTAAAAAGAAACGATTATATTCGCGAGTGACGAGCACGAAAGAATTTCGGGGAATCTAAGAACGACTTTAACGACGACAGACACGTTCCTAAACTGATAAATTTTTATGTAGAAAAGAAGTTACCCTGATGCAAAGAATCGCAAGCATCGAGTATAGATGTTACCTTCCTTTCCATCGCTGTTACAGCTACGTCAATAGGTTCCACAACTGACGTAGCTTTCTTGCATTTTCTACATCTAGCTCTTTCTCTGTATCTCTCTCTCTCTCTCTCTCTCTCTCCCTCTCCTTTTACACGTATACAAATTTTACTCTCTCTTTCTGTCTCTCTTACTAGTCTCTCTCTTCAACTCTCGTCTTCACTCTTCCTTGGTCTCTTTCGGAAAGATAGGAGAAATTTAATATGTAAAAGGGTTTTCCCCTCTGTTGTGACACTCGGGGGTTTTTTATGACAGGGCCAAGTGACTTAACACGAAAAGATAAATGATCGGAGATCGACTTGGCATGAAATCCTTAATAACCACCGATTGATTAAACGGAAAAATCGGTGAAAGAAAAGAAGGGCACAAGGGCGAAGTGTATAAAACCGCGAGCGCAGAACACTCGGGCGCTCTTGTCTCATACTTTGCCAGTGATAAATATTTTATCTATTTTAATGATAGTGTCATTATTAAATAAACCTTGAGAGAAGTAACACAGAAAACTAGAGAAATTAATCATTTACCAGAAATTAAATCTAACTTTTTAACAAATTGAAACCTTCCCAATCTGTCTTCATTATCAATAACTTTTATTATTATATCAGTATAATTTTAATTATACAGGAATGCATTCCTAATTTTTATGATTAACTGTAAAATTAAGAATTAGTAAAAGAGTAAATATAAATAATACAGAATATTATTACATAAAAAAATCTATGTACATGTTTTAGGTAATTATAAAATATTAGATCACATAGTTTCATTCATTTTATTTTTATATTATCACAATTATATAGTAAAAATACCAGAAATTATTTTATTACCATAATAATATAGCATACATAATTTTATTTTTTCTTTAAAGTTGAGATGTATTACATTTTTTAATTTAAATAAAATTTATTTATTTCTAAACTAACCCTATACATTTGAAATGAATAAGTATTTTATCGATTCATTTTGAGCTTAAAAAAATAATGCTGTTAACAGTTTTTATGTAATAAATTATTACTGATCAGTTAGAGATTTTTACCACACATTTCTGAAAGACGTTCTTTATGTTAGTATTTGTATTCACTTTTTTAATAGGATAAAAATTTTGTCAATCTTATAGATATGTATTTGATTTATTTCATATTATATGATATATTGTATTATGTGGAACTGATATATTAATCAATCATATTTAATAAGAATTATGAATATATATCTTATAGTTTAAAGAAAATATTCAATAACTACTAATTAATTTGTATAATTTGAATAGAAAGAAAAATTGTATATAAACTAAGAAAATGAAATACAAACTACTACTATTTTAAAAATAAGAAAACATGAAGTCTTTAAAAATTTCAAGTTTGAATGCATGGATTGAAAAAACAGAAAATCTTTTTAAAAATCAGTTTAGAATATTTTTCGAATTAAGAAAATAAAAAAAGGAAGCTTTTTGCCCGTCGTAACTTTTCCTGAACCCTTCGTCCAGTCTTTTTATATTTCGCTTTTTTTTCGTTTTCTATACTGAAAAAGGTATGTATATAAATGGTAGAAGTAAGTTTTTTCTTTTTTCTCTTCGTTCTTTTTCTTACAATGACTGTAGGTGCCGTGGTTTCGTATAAAGATGCTGATAAAAATGTAGAATGGAGGTGTCACGGGACAGCAGATAGAAGTATATCCCCTCGAGCAATCGCCGCGGTTGTCATCATCGTATCGCCATTCTTATCATGTACAGCAGAAACCGGATGATATCACTGAGTGGTGCTATTACAAAGGCTCATCCTCAATCTAGTGTAGATGACAACGTTATATTTATATACGTAATATTTATAAATAACTGAATCTGCACACTATTAAGAGACTTTTAAACCGATGTAGAACTTCTTATTAACATATATGCTTACAATACGCATACCATTATATTTCAATTCTTTGGATTTAATTTTTTCTTTTAAAAATATTTGTATACTTACTTTTCTACGAATTATAGTGTACTAGTGTTTAGAAAAGATTTATATTTTAATGTAAATAATTTTTATTAAAGAATAAATATTAAGAAAATCATTACTAAAATGCAAGAAAAATATTATTAGAGCCAGTAAAGCAATAACTTTCAAATGTTTTCAATTTCTAATCAATATTGTTTGCTGTAAGGTATTATTATTGATAGTTTATTAAAATAATACTAAAATCTAAATGCAAGTACTGCTGTATTTATTTTTCTTTCAAATACCTTCAGGATTAGGGTAGCGACAATAAATTTAACATTAATAAATATCAATCATTCATTTTGTTAATAAACTTGGTAAATGTTTATATTATCAAATAATGAAAATTGTTCAACTTTGAGTTATTTTTCTGATTTTTTATTTTATCATAATGATCGATTGATATTTACATATGATATTTACATAGTAATATGTATCTAATGTATAATGATATAAAAGATTAGTATCGCAAAACTAGCAACTTAGTAATTGAAGAGAATTGAATATAGCAAAAGTTTGGAAAGACTTTTCTAATTATCATGATCAAAAGGCTAACATTACCTCCATACTAGTAGTCAGAATAGATTTCATGCTGACCTATTTTTTTATTCCGTCAGTTCAATATCTGAACAATAATGTTATTTATTTAAAATATTCTATACTACTACGATTTGGATTGAAAGTATTAATATTACAAAAGATCTAATTACTTAAAAAATAATCAAAATAACGAAATCATTATCAACAGTCTGTTTAAATTATAGTTATTACTTTTTAAAAATAACCTATATTTTTATTGGATTATAATTATGAACATAAAAATATATTTAATAAATGAAAGTACTTTCCATATATTTCATTTTATAAATTGTGTAAATGATATAAAATAACTCTAAAATATTGCCAGAAATGATTATTATTTGTATTGTTGTGTCATAATATAATAATAGGAATAGTTAAAATTTTATTAAAATTAATCACATAAATTTTTAGATCACCATTAATGTACATGATTTTTTAATTGATGTACATGATTATGAGAAATAAAAGATAACTTACAATCAATGTTTTTAATATCATATTAGAGGATTAAATTATTAACAGCAAAAAATATCTAATATTGGTATTATCTTTTGTAAGAACAGATTGAATCAGCCAGAGTGTTTCCAATACCTGGAAAATTTCAGTAGAATAGATGAGAGTAAGGTATTTTGTCTTGTAAAACATTACATTTTATTTTCCATGAAACGATAACAAGGCTCCTAAGAATAAAGTAAAATTTCATGAAATTATTGAGCCGAGGACTGTCACTGCTATCATTTTTGTATATAAATAGAGACCTAACTTTGTAACTGCATTAAATCATCAAAATGGTATTTACTTCGGTTGAAAATTAATGCGTTTCGACCAGTTGATAACGACAGCTCGCAAAGACTACGCCAATGCAAAGCGTAAAGCGTATGTTTCGCTTGTGGCCTTTGCAAACTGGTTACCTTTCTGATATTACCCCGTGCGATGCTGCAATTGCCGTACTACCCTGTACGGTTGCAACGTCACAGGATACTGGCGTCGGCCACGGAAGTGGGGTAATTTAATTACGCTTGTACTTGAAAGCTCGTCTATCTCTCACTCTGCCTTCTGCTGTCTCTCTCTCTCTCTCTCACTTATTCTATTTCTATCACTTTCTACATTGTCTCAAGGTAGAAACAACATTAGCTTACTGTCTTTCATATAGTTATATGGCAACAACGTTGAATATTTTGGGTGATTTGCTGTTCTTCCTTGTACATATCAAATAAAATCATCGAGACCAATAGTTAGAAGATATCAGTGAGATGGATTTTAAGTTATGTAGTTTTCAGTTTAATAAAAATTCATTTTAACATAATTAGAAGAGTAGTTAGGGCTTGTTCTGTTTTTATCTTTTACTATTAAGAGAAAATTTGTAGTTCTAAATTTGTAAGAGATGATAAAGGCATTAATTTAGCATCTATATACTTAACTGTACAATCGATTTCACTTTTTATATTTTAACATTAATCATTTATTCATTCAATCATGAAATATCACAAAAATTTTATTTTGATGTATAAAATGTAATAAATACATATTGAAAACATAAAAATTTAACGAATAAAATATTAATGAAATGAAACATGTTAGCTCTAAAATTTTAAAAGAAAATTTTAACGGAAAATGAAATTTTAATTTATCTTCTTTTAACACGTAAAAATGACAATACATCTAATACTTATGATTATTAAAAATAGACGAAAAAACAGAAAAATTTTTAAATAAATATAAATATACAAAATAATCGTGTAATTACATATAATTTTAATGTTAAGACATTTATGGTTAATATTTTGTAAAAATGAATTTTTTCAAATATAAGTATATAATATAGTAATATAAATATAAGTATGTAATATTTTTCTAAGATACACCATTGAGAATAGACAAATTTAAAAAATTTAATTACATATAAATATTTATAATTTGTAAATGTTCATTTTTACGTAATTGATATTTTATACAGGTGATTCTATTAATGAAAATATTTTAATTAATAATAAAATATTTTAATAATTAATAATATTTTAATTATTAATAAAAAAATTACTTATAAATAAGTAATTTTTAATATTGCTTTTAAGTACTCATATTTAATATTTAGAAATTAAAAACTTCAATTTTTTTACTATTTATTAAAATTTTTTTGTAATTGATACATCAATAGTCAACAGTTATGTTCGAGTTATTCATCCCTTTTTAGATTCAAATAGTTTTAGTTTTTTTATCTCTATACTAATTGCGTCATTCATGTTTGGGGAACAAGATTCTTTTTAATAAATAAAAAGTTCCAAATATGTAGCTATGAAAATATATATTTTAATTTAGTTTTTGACAAGTTTTCCTACATCTCTATTTACTTAAAAAATGAATGATTTTAACTAATAAGTTATTGTTATTAAATTTTTGAATGAGATTTTTTCAAATTTTCAAAAAATAACTCGCATAAAATTATATAATATACATATACAATATATATATTATAATAATAATAATAATTATTATTATTTTAGCAAAAATTAGATATAACTACCATAAGATTAATAATAGTGATTAACTTTAAATTTCTAAAGTTAGTAAACAAATAACTCTAAATACTGTAATAAACAGAGTATTATAAAACAGTGAATTACACATAATATGTTATATTTCATAAAAAAGTTTTTTATCAAATTTAAAGGTTCAGGAAATGATTTTATATCTTTTAGATGGAAAAAAAGACGAGCTTATTTTCTCTCACTCTCTCCCTCTATCTCTCCCTCTCTCCCTCTCTCCCTCTCTCTGCTTTTCTCGAGTACATACACTGTCATAGAGATATATAAATATAGACATATATGTATAAGTATTGTAAAGGATTAGAAAATAGTAATATCTATGTTTTTGATAAAAATATTCTGAAATATAAAAATTGGAAGATAAAAAGACAATAATTAGAAAAAAATTATTTCAGTATAAAAGTTTATTATACAAAAAATATGCGCTAAAGAATTAAAAATTAATTAAATAATAATATAATAATGAATTTTAGTTTAAGTTTATTTATTGTAATTCATAACGATTTAAAATATTGAAAATAGTCAGATAACTAATATTTAATAGGGTTAAATTTTTTTATGATTTTAATCTTTAATTTTTTTTATAATCTTATTTATCATAAAATTATTGTCATTTATAATATTTAAAAGTTATATTATTTTATGTTATTAAGATGAATAAACTTATTTTGTTTTAATAGGCTCTTACAGAATACTAAAATTATTCCAATTATTGCTTCAGACAAATAAAGGAAATTAAAATACATAATATATAAACTAAAATAGAAATATATTCTTATTTTAAAGTATTTAACAAAATGAATATTTTAATTTTTTGTAATCGACATTCAGACTAATTAAGATTCGAATATTGATATTTAAAAAACTCTACAATTATTAATAGATTAATTTTCTTAAAATTTGTAAGAATGAGAAATAATAAAATAATAGTTTTAAATTCTCTATTAATCAAATTAAGATGGATTAATCAAATATTTGTACATAAACAAGACATGAAATTAAATATAAGTAATTGGTTCTATTCTTCATTAGATTGATATTTTATTATTTATAAATTATGTTGTTTTTATAAAATAAAAACATTTAAAATCACATGTACATCTTAATAATTGTATTTTATTTCAGTACAATAAATCTACTTACAATATAATTAAGTAATACGGAATCTTTGTTTGTAAAAATAATAAAAATATTTTTGCTGCATATAATTTTGTTTTGTATTCTTTTTATTTTGTTATCTAACAATATCAAATTCTGTAATGAAATTTTTAAGATATTAACTGGCTTCTTCTTTTAATATTAAAAATTTGAATATATAGCTATAATTTTATTATTCATTGAATTTTTAAAGTTATTAAAGAAATAATAATCCTGATTGAAGAAAAGGAAAACACTGATGATATTACCTTTTTAATTAAAGTGCAATATTTTATCTTCGCAAT
The DNA here is from genome assembly GCA_018907185.1 of Platyscapa corneri. Taxonomy (NCBI): domain Eukaryota; kingdom Metazoa; phylum Arthropoda; class Insecta; order Hymenoptera; family Agaonidae; genus Platyscapa; species Platyscapa corneri. The sequence goes on along the minus strand of JACCHW010000023.1, from coordinate 4,102,881 downwards.
TCTGATATAGTATTTTGTGTTTGCAATTAAAAATCATCCACTTTCTCTTATAACACTTATTACATAATGTTAATTACAATAACTTTTAATTTACACAATAAAAAATTTTTAGCCTATTTTTATACAAAAAAAATAAATATTATACAAATAAGTTTCTATATATCAAGTAAAAAGTTAAATATTAATATTTTTCAATGATTTATTTATAATTTTTATGGTTTTTGATAGTTAAAACGAATTAAACGATGTTATTAACAAATGTATTACTATATAATTATAGTTTTTTTCATATATTTTTAAGAAATTTAGTGAGTAATATGCTGCTGTAATAATATAGATAGAATAAATATAAACCAAAATTATAAATTATAATTTTTATTTATCTAACTTTAAAAAATTATCAACATCAATTTACTAAATAACAGAATATATCGTACACAACAATTATCATATTTAAGAATACAATTATAAAAATAAAATTTATTTATATTTATTCGTATGTTTATATAACTTCTAAAGTCGAACTATGATTAAAGCTATTTTCCAACCATTACATAATCTAAAATTGAAATTTTTAGGTAAACATCAGTCTGTTACTCATTTTGTATACATAGATTTTCTTCTCAACTTTCCCATTGGAGTAATTGTATCGTCTTTCAATTTTCTTCGATATTAGGTTGCAAATTAATAATTAATAAAACTGTGAAAAATATGAAATCTTTTATATTTCATTGCAAAATTAATTTTGATTACTCGAATTCGTATGACAATCCATATTAAATCGGTTAATTTGAGTTTAAAGCTTATTACGATCGATAAACTTGTTATTGAAACTAAAATACATTGTTATATTATTATTAATTAATTTTTAATTCTTTAGCGTTTGTTTTTTATTTAATAAACTTCTATGCCGAAATAATTTTTTTTTAATTTTAGTCTTTTTATTTTAAATTCTTTGTATTTTAGAATATTTTTATCAAAAAGATAGATATTATTATTTTCTAATCCTTAATAATATTTGCACATGTGTATCTATATTTATATATATCTCTAGGATAATATGTGTATGCGAGCACGCGAAAAAAAAGAGAGAGAGAGAGGATGAGAAAAAATAAGCTAGACTTTTTTCATCTAAAAGATATGAAATCATTTTCTGAACCTTTAAATATGAAAAGAAACTTTTTTATGCAGTATATTATGCTATGTTAGTTTACTGAGTTTTACGAAAGTAAATTATATATTTATTTTTTTGTGTAATTTGTGTAATAACATTAAAGGCTTAATTATTAAAGCGAATCAGATTGTGTATTATATTTTATGCTCGCACAGCACTACTTCATTTACTGGTGATTGACTTCTGGCTCTCTTATTTTTTGAGTGAAAAATCTTCAAGTACGAAACTGTAGCAGCAGCGGTCAGGGCTAAGCAAAACTGAATAAAAAGAGAGAAAATTAAAACTCGTTAGGTATCTCTCTTCGCTGCACTGCTTTATTTCCACACTGTAAATATTAGTGGAGTATGATGAGGGCCTCTGAGCGTCGTCTTTCTTCTTGTGTCTTTAGAGTCACAAAAGGGAAGGCGGGAGCTGTTTTTCTTCTTTTCTCAGCGTTTTCTCTGCATGATGGAAGGGGGTTTGGCTTTTCTACTACTACAAGACTTTCAATGGTGCCCAGAAAATGACAGAAATAACATTGATGTGCAAGTCGGCAGATAGCACGAAGTAAACTCTTAACTTGGGAGTTCTTATTGTGTGGCCCTTCTACTAATATTTTCAAGCTTTTTCTTTTTTTATTTCATTTGCTTTTTTTAATTCATATATTCTCAGATTACTTATATTTTTTAGGTTTTCGTGAATACACTTAATCATAAAATGGCTTTTCAAGTACCAAATTAGCTTGTTTAATAGTATTTCTGAATTTAAGGACTCTTTGGTTTACTTATTAATGTAATCGAGAAATCTTATATTTATTAATTTTTTATTAAATTTGTATAATACATTATAGATGTATTAAGGTAATAATTTGAAAAAATTAAGAACTCAATTTAAAGAAATTTTACTGAAGCCACTTTCATTATTTGGACAACTATTCTATTGAATTTAAAAAAAATTTATTTTAAAAAATAATATGTAAGTAGATAAAATTATGTACTATATTCAGAAAGTTATTAACTTTAAAATTATGAATTAGTTTTTAGATTAAGAAAAAAATTTATAAAATTAAAAATTATTTTTCAGTAATTTTTGTGCTTTTACTTTTCCAAAAGAAGAAATAATTTTTAAACTTTATAAATTTACTTAATTTATAAAGAATATATAAAATTAATTAAGTAAATAATTAGTATTATATATACAGAAGTACTTACATTTTATTTAAATTGTCTACAAAAATCTATAAATGACATAATTCATAAAAAATTTGCATGTATTTCAAAATCCCTTTTTGAAAAAGCTTCATAAATTAAAAATTGTGCATTTTAAATATTATTCTTAATATAAAATTTAGTTTTGGTACATGTTTTCCAGGAAATTGATGAATACAATAAGAATCAATATTCAATTATTAATATTGAAAAAATTTATGTATCATAGGGAAATTACATAGAAAATTTTAACATATATTTTATCTAAATATTTTATTTTTATTTTAATTCTTTTATAATAAATTTTAAATATTAATAGTGTAAATTTAATCGATATATAGTATTGTATAAAATGTGAAAATATTAGATTACAGTAGCTCAACTATGTTTTCATCTAAAATTCATGTATGATAGTTTACACGAGAATCCATTTGAAATATTTTGTATATATATACATACGCATAAAACTTTTTATATCTGAGAAATTTTTTTTTTAATTGTTTTGTAACTGTGAAATCAAATATCGATATAAGTGGCAATATTTAAACAGTATTTCATAATTATTACTTTACCCTATTTTAGTTAATGTATAATTAAATATAAGAAAATAAAATTTTTTTTCTTTAGAGAATATATATATTTCTAGACATTTATGATTCACGTGCACTGCATCCAATTTCGAGTTGACTAAATCGCTCAAGAATGTGAGCCATTCTTTCGGCAATGTAACTAATAAGTAATAACGAGAACGTGATAACAGTTGAGCACGTTTGAAATGTGTTGGTCTACCTTAGGTGTAAATTCGATTTACTGGTCGAGTAACAGCGTGAAATATCCATGACAATAAGTCAGTTCCCTAGGCACTGAAAATATCAAACCACGTGCTCACTAGCATCGGGAAGCTTCGTGGTTACCCTATTGCATACGAATTAGCTGTACTCACGTAGATGATGTGCACCCGTGCTATATAATCAAACTCGTGCATAACATTTAAAAGGAAGATTATCTGATAAGCGCAAAATTTTATGAATAATATTTTTTTTATTATAATCACAGTTACATAACTGTTTTTATTAATGTTTTTTAAAAGTTTATTAATATATATATAATATATATTATCTTTTAAAACAATATAGATTGAAAATATAATTATAGATATAAGAACATTACTAAATTTTATCGACGTATCATAAATGTAAAATAAGTAATAAATAAAAATATGAGAAGTAAATTTAGAGGATAGCTTCAAGTTTTTGGTACACAACGTAAATTTTTAAGGATTACAATTGCAAAAAAAATTATTTGCTTTTCATAATATTGTAAAAAAGTTAGAAACAATTTTGTACATTAAAAATGAATTCATTTTTAAAGTAAATAGAAGTATAATGGATAATTTAGAGTTTTTTCTGTTTATAAAGTAATCGAATTTTATATTAACAAATCTTGAAATCTTGATATATAAAATTGATATGAAGCAGATTTCAATGCGTATTTTCTTTTTAATATTACTCTAGCTCAAGTAGAATCTTAATCATAATCAGTTAAACTTTTAATATCTTAATAAAAAATATTTAAACAAAGTTTGCGAAATATATCAATATATTCGTCAATACTATAAGAGCATTTAATTTAAATGCAATTTTTAAAACCATTAATCAATATTCATTTCTTTATAAATTTAATAATTCTAAATTTTTGAATTTGTAATTAAATATGTTTAATTTACGAACAGTAAAAATAATATTTTTTTAACATATAGCGTAAGTTGAAAAAGTAAGCATTTTATGATTTTAAATGAGGTAGATTTTAAATGAGGTATGTGACAGTTAACTGACAGAATCCTACAAAATAATTCAATGCCACGTATGCTAGTAATATAAAATGCGAAAAATTATATTAAATGAGTCAAATAAATAATAATTAAAATATATTTTATGGACATGTTACAAGAGACAGGCATATTTTTTGTTAAAATTTGAAACTAAATACATAACCAAGAAGTTAAAAATCAATTGATTTTAGAAACTATATAGTGAATCATACTTTCTTGTACTTACTTGATGTATTTCATTATAAATACTACACGGGCTTACATAGCATCCTTCACGAATGGATGTCTATCAGGTTAAAATCTTCTCACCAGATGCACATTTTCAATCATTTCACGAGTTAGCCTTGCATGGGTGCACTTACAATGCGTTCAATCCCCCTCTCCATTATCGGCATTCACTTCAATATACTCAGAGTATCGAAGAAGTTGTTCGTATTCCATTCGTACAGGTTGGGGGGAAGAGACGGGCGGGACTTGGGAAAAAAGTAGTTCGCGCGCGTGCGAAAAGCTGGAGCTTGCGCGGTAGGGTTTAAGGCAGAAAGGTCGGACGCCTTGTCTCACGGCGCGCGCTCACTTCAATTCTCGCCGCGTGTCCGAGCCGTCGCGACGGACTATTACAGCGCTGAGAGCGTCGCTGCTGTGAAAAAGTGGAGGAGGCAGAGGAGGACGGAGCGTCGATCCTCGATTCGGCATCGTCGATCGATTGAGCCAGGACGGCTGGAGTGATAAGAAGATAATGCAGGCCTTTTGGGAATCTCTGGGCCAGCAACGCGGTGTCAGCAGTGATTACAACTCAAATCTCCTTAGGAGTCTTCTGCGGCTGCCGTGATGATGGCCATGCTATACGAACAGTACCAGCGCCGCTGTTGTTGTTGTTGCAGCTACTGTTGCCAACGACGTTGTTGCGCCGACTCGGATACGAGTATCTGCGAGTCGGGGGACGATTGTTATCTCAGGATAAGTCGGCCAGAGCAATCACGTATCGACGATGATTCGCCACAATTTACGAACTTTTACCTGTATGGGATAGAGACTTAGAGAGCGAGTTATTAATCTGTCAGGCGATCATTCGAAGAATAACGTGGAGACGATTTTTCTTCGACTATTTGGCTTACCGAACCAATCCGATATTTTCGACGATTATTTAGGTGAGTTTTATAAACTTGCATATTTAGCAAAATTTTATTTAAGTCTATTTTATTTATATAAAAGAATTTTAGCGCAAATATTTAAAGATTTATATAATTTTTTAATCGCTATTACATTTCTTAAATATCAGTATAATATTGAATTTTTGTATATAAAAATAGACTTTAAAATTTTGATTAAGCTTAATAAAAAATAATTTATATATATATAGATGTGATCTTATAATAAATTATATAAATAAAAATTTTATTTAACTATTGACTAAACAATATATGTAATATTATACATTTGTGAAGTAAACCAATATAAGTCATGTATAAATCCAAGTGCAGAGAAGAATATTGTAAAGATAATGTAATAAAATATTTTGTTATTGATTTTTATAATTTATACGTACGTAAATATGTACATATATTTGAAGTAAAACAAATCAATAAAATTATGAAGTTATAAGGAAAGTATTTAAAATAGTTAATATTTATATTTTAACTCCTATAATTTTAAAAATTAATCGAAATTAGTTTTCATAAAAAATTAAAATTAATTAAAATTTATATAAATATAAAATAATCCCCAAATATTATAATATTACTTAATTTATTATTAAGTAATATTTTCAGATAAAGAATTTCATTTTATTTATAATTTCTTAAATTCAACAGTAGTAAATAATTTGAACTTATGTACTTATTTTTAACTTATATTTTTCAATATAGATGGACTTTTATCTATATTATATAAATGCTCTGTATGACAAAATATATATAATGTTTCTATATAAGCTCTTTTTTTAGAAAAAAATATAATTACTAATATAAAAAATATATAAATATGGATTTGAATCGATAAGTATAGATGTTAGAAATAAAAAAAAATTTTCATAAAATCTATTTTATTTTTCAACGTGATCTTTTTTAAAAACGATATATTTTCTCATGGACTTGACTATTGTTTTAAATCTTCTAAAAAATGTTATCTGCTAAACTGTTTAAAAAAAAGATCACGCCAAAATAAAATTCAGTTTCGATGATGATTTAGTATGAACTAAGAGAATACTTTTATATTATAAAATTGAAAAAAGTTGCAAGAAGCAAGCTCGATTGATCAGATAAATTCACAAGTAGTAGCGCAACTCTTGTTGAATGAGTTTATGAGTTGTCATGATAAAATAGTACTTATTTCTTTGTCAAATAGTGCCATGCGAATAAATATCTATAAAAATTTTATAAGAATTATTCCCTTGGATAATCGAGAAATCATAGTCACGAGATTCTTGGTTAATGCTATTGTTTTTGCCTTTTTCGGAATAAACCTGAAGAAAAATATCTTATGTTTTAATTGTCGTTTGATCTCTGCTGTGTAATCATTGACTCAAAGTTCATCAGCGATAACTACTTGACATAAAAACTTCTGCGTATTTTGTTTAAACAGATCCAAACACTGTTTTGACGCTCAGTGCCGTACCCACTTGATGTTCGCAACGATTATAGATCAGACAACCTTATAGTTTATCACTTATGATTTAAAATGTTGATTGTTAATCCAGACAATATAATTATGGTCTTTGCTCCTTGGACAATTCCGTTCGGCAATCAGTAAAAAGCACATCAACGAGCTGGTCAGCCATTTATTCAGAAACTGCATCTACCAGATGATCTGGTACTTTTAATTAAAAACAAATATACAGTCTTATTTAAATTTATCAAACTCAACTGAGAAATATTTCTCTCTTTTATTGTAGATGGTAAAAGGCATCTACACATAAAATTTAACTTTCTTCTTATTTTTACGTACGTTCTATCTAAAAATAAATAGCGAATTACGGATCGATATTGTTCTTTTTTTGTGAAGTCGAGCGACATCGTACACATTTACTACAAATAGCTGATAAATAAAAATTAATCTGAAATTTTAAATGCATCATTTGAAAACTAGTCTTCATTATTCGTCACCAACGCCAACTTTTTCCAAATGCAGATAGTTAATGATCCAACTTCGTAAATAATTTCAAAATTATATACTATTATTATTAATTAAACCATTTTTTTTTAATTGTAAAAATTTTATAAAATTATGTATTAAATAGTAAAAATACCTATACATGTTGTTGTATATAATAACATTTAAAAAAAAGATGAATATACGAATTTTTTTCACAAAACAGAATTTTAAAAATCAGTTTTTTAATATTAATGATAATAAGCATTTCTTATTTTTATAGGGAAAAATGTTTACTTTTCTTATAAAAGTATGGATAATTGAAAAACAGTTGTTGAAATTGTACAGGACTATCTTAAAATTTTTCATATGAAAGCTAATAACATTATCTTAATTAATTTTTTTTTTTAACAAGAATAAAAAAATAAATTTTAAGACTAATGAATAAATTATAAGTTTATGAAATACATATTGAAAATAAAATAGTTTCAATGTCATAAATGTACGTCGAAATGGTTCGTAACGTACGTTTAACATCAAAAATATCAAAAGACGATAGTAATTCTTAAAACTTAGGGGAAAAGTGAACGTTCATGGTATAAACAATCATTAGATTCGACGGATCAGTACAACTGCGTACTGTACCAATATGCAATGTTCTCTTGCAATAAGAATTAAAACTTAGCGTTATTTTGCTGGCTACGCTAAATTTTTTGCGGAGCAGTAACCTAATCGCTTTAAATTTCCTACGATTTCCGTTTGAAGCGCGTACGTCAAAGGCACGAATGAATAGTCTAAAGAAAGTGGGACGACAATTTCTCTGTCCGTCTCTTCACTATTGATGGCACCAAGTTATGAAACCAAGTTTTGTGACGATTACTCACGTTGTTGCTCTTCTCGATTGACGATGCAGCATAAATTTTTTCTATATGTATCTCATTGAAAATTGATTGTAGGTTCAAAATTGGCAAGACGAATGAATCACAATTAAAATTAAAATTAATCAAACGTAAAATATTGCAATTTCTAGTAATATTTATCTAAATTCGATCACAAATCGACACTTCTCAGTCTATTGAATTCAGTAAAGATATCGCTATTTTTATTCCTCTCTATAATTTTATTTCATTTAGTAATTCATTTTAGTAATTTTCTAACCGTCGTAATTAATTATATTTACATATTGTCTATTAAAAATGTTACAATTAAATGAAGTTGTCGACAAGATATACAGGTGAGTGAAAGTTTTGTTTTTCACACACGTATTAGATAATGACGTGAAATACATAATACAGAACAAATTTAATCATATCACCTTACTAACTTATTCATAAAGTACAAAATTTATTATGTATATTATACGTTGTCAATAATTATATTTTTTTATTCACTAAATATGGATCAGCTTGATTATTTTTATTACTAATAATAGAATTAAGCTTATTGTATGAGCTCGGAATTTTATTAACGCAATTTATTGTTATATTTGTATTATTCATTTATTTTTAATTCCATCTGATACCATTAAATTATTATTTTAAAATTAATGTATCAATAATTTTCTACTCGAAATTAATTAAAAATCATTCAGTTTTTCAAAACAAAACTTATCATTAATATATATATATATATATATATTAAAAGGATAATATAATTGTCCTTTTAATTTTAATTATTAAAAACTATATTTACAGGAATATTTATTCTAAATTAATGGAATGTAATTCATTTACATTTATAAGTTTTAGATTAATATATTTTCGAGTTTGTTATTTTGAGAAGATCATTAAACTAATGATAATAATAATAACTTGTCCTGTTCCTAAAATTTTAATGTAAAAGTCTATTTCATCAATGATAAAAAAGTTTGAATCGGAAAAAAATGAGATACATAGAATTATATTTTATTGTCATATTCCATAAAACTACAATGCTAAATTTACGTATACAAATTAATAATAACAATGAAGTAAACATTTTAATAAGGTCAGACATACAAAGATTTTCTATATTTCATAAGTAATAAATAATTGATATTATGCTATTGATACATTTTATAACTCTTTTTTATACATGAAAGTATTATTGTACTATAAATATACAAATATATCTAATTAATGCCGATACGTATAGTAAGATAAAATAATTTTAAATATTATTAATATTTAAGTAGACTAGAGTATATTGGAATAAAAAACAATAAAATTGAATTATTTAATAAAAAGCAATATGACTTAATAATATGAAATTTATTCATGATGTAAATTTTTTAATTGAGCTTTGAAATTTAATAACAATAATACTAAACATTTGAAAATTCAATTATATAGTTATTGTGTCAAGTAAAGTATATAAAACAATTTAGTTTTTACTTTTGATTAAATAAAACCAGCAAAAACATTTGTAACATTATTCGTAAATTACAACAGGTTTAAAAGTATTTTAACATTTTGAAAATATATATATTGTTCATTGATGATAATAGTGTAGTTAGTGCAGTAGTGCATAAAGACATTGGTAGATTTTGTGGAAATAATCAATCTTTCATAAAAGAAAGATGAAGAAGGTGTCAACATGTAACAATAGAATCACATTTAATATTACACTAATTGTTATGAACAGTATAACGGATTATAATGTCGGAACCGTATTTAATTGTAATCTTACAGTAAAAAACATCGGTTTGTCGAGAAAAAATTAGATGCTCCGTCCTTTCGTCTGAGCGAGCTACCGTTGTACATGCTACCGTTGTACATGAATTTGGGATCTGTGTTTAAGTTCACTTCAATGGTTAAGCAAGTGTCCGGTAGCCGTTCTTGATATTGGCAAAGGGATCATCCCTCATTTTTGCCTAAGCTATACAGGTACAAGGGCGGTTAACACTTGGTTAGGCCTGCGCGCACAAACTGCGAATTCGATGGCACCCAGTAAAAAATCGATAATGTTAGAGAAAAATGCAGGTGAAAAATGAACGACCTGCGAAAGTGTAAACTCGGCCCAGTATTGAATCAAGAAGTGTCTACCTTAGTTCATCGATACAGTGTCCGTTTATGTAATTGGAATTTAGGTTTTTCGACCGAGTGTTGCGCTCTTTATATCGCGTACTAGTGAAAACTATTTTACTTGGATGAAACAAATGAATTTATTGATATATATATTGGACTCTAGATGGAATTTACCTCTCTTCGTTGGTTAACCTTGTTTGAGTGTCGCTATCACAAAAGTCCCTGACATGTGATGAAGGATCAACATAATGAGATACATGATAGCCTTGTAGGAGAAAATATAATTTTTTTGTAAAATATATATTTAAATTACGTTTGAATTCGTAGAATTTATCAAATTGTTAGCAAACAAATATGGGGTAGAAAAAACGCTTTTAATTTGGACAAGAAATATTCGAATAAATAACACATCGCATTCAATGATGTAAGATATATTTATTCGTGTAAATATTGATGGATATATAAAAATATCTTTTTTAAAATATATCTTTTACACAAGAATTGTTAAGAAAATTAAATTTTAGTATATGATTATAAAAATTAATATCTTTACGATATAATTATCTCATGTAGATGTGAAAAAATTTTAATTTGTAATTATATTTTTTATACAAGTATTACACGATAGTTCAAATTATTTTCGAGTATTATTAGTGAATACAAGATTTTTTATACTCATCATAATAAAAATTCATTTTATTTAACAAGAATATATTACAAAGTTGTATTTAAATTATAATTATAGTTTGGAACTTTATTATAGAAAGATCTCTGTAAACTGTATCTTAATTTCCAGAATACGAGAGATATTTCATTTAAAATAATTAAACCCTTTCACTTGAAGAGGAATTTTAAAATAATAATAAAATTTACGCTATTCTAAACTGAAAAAGAAAAGTAGTAAAGCACTCATTACAAGTAACTTTTTAACGATTTTTTCTCAATAATTAAACTTAATAATTCGTATTAATGGAGAAATGAATATTTTAAAACGGTAAAAAATAAATAATTTTATTTTTAGCCATATCATAAAATTTTATTATTATTTTCTCTTAGTTTAATAATCAATATTTTAATTAATGATTGATTTTTTTTACTTTTATCTTTATTCTTATTTATATAAATGAAAATTTTTAATATTAAAGTATATTTTATTACTTTGTAGGTTTAATTTCTACTAAATGAAGAAGACTATTATTATTTATTATTCTAATGTTAAAAATATTTTAAGACTAATAAAAATACATAATTATATACAAGTAATTAGTCAATGTTTTTTAATTAAATGATAAATTTGTATATTTTAGTTTTAAATATACATACAACAAGTAAAAAAGTAATGATTTTTTGGGATATATTTAAATTTCATTTAAAAAATTTAGATATTATTTGTAATAGCGTTGCCGTCTGCATAATAATGAATAAGTATCTTTCAATTTAATTTATTGTATCCACTTTCATAAATAATAATGATTTTAGAATATATTATCATTAATTTACATAATTTTGGAAGTAATACAATGTATTAATAAGATTTTAATTTTTAATAAAACGTTTAGTTTGTATAATTAGAGTTACTCTATGATCAATAGAAGATATAATATATTAATCGAAATGGCAATTCAATGGCAATTTAATGAATACTATAATAACATGAATGATGTAAATCTGCTAACGTAATTTATTAGAAAATAAATTTTAATTAAAAAATTCATTAGTAATTGTAAAGATACACAAATAATGTATGTAATTATAAATATACATTTTTTCTAATATTTTTTATACATTACGAATTTATCCTAGATGTTTATATATATGGTAAGGAAAGCAATATATTGAATTTATGTATTAAATAATGTTTTCAGTATACATTTTTAGTGCATGTTGCTGCACAAATGATTTTAAAATATATCATTGAAGGAGATTAAGCTATTATATTGAATTTTGTAAGCTGCTTAAGTTTTTATAGATTAAAACGTGTACAAAAATCATTTATAAGTATTAACAATACTATTAAATTTTTATTATTTAAATATAAAAAAACTTTTTATAACATTATATCAGCTTTAATGGTTATCTCCGTCTCCTTTTCAGTTATTCCAAAATTTCAAAATACGACTTTTAAATCCATGCAATCTTCGGTATCTTCGACTTTATATCTATTGAAATGACCGTCATTGAATACCTGTCTTTCCTCTCCTCCTTTCACTCTCTTGTTCTTAACAGTATTTATAATTGGATACTTTCTATTGAATATTCACAGCATTTTACCTCAAAAAATCAGTTCTCAATTTTATGCTGAGTCAATTTTATTTGTCAGAATGAATTTCTCCAGTCTGTAGCGCACAATGCGAATTAAAATAAGCAGTAGAAATTACAAATAAAAAAGTAAACGATTAGATGAATTTTATGAACTAAACGAAATTATGAGTAATTATCTTATTTTTTTAAAATTAACTCACATATGTATATTTAATTATATCTTTAATTTCATGTTTAATTTTATTTTGAAATAAAAATTTTTATTGTCATCTATTGATTGAATTTTTAGATCGTTATTGTATCTGTTTTTTTAGCACTTTTATATATTGTATTCAAATATGCTAATGCTATTTTCTATAATTTATGGCTTTGATAAATATTATTATTAATATAAAGAGTATATTTTAGGGATTTAAAAAATAGTTTGGCGTTTTTTACCAAATAATGTTTTTTGGTATATTATATTTTAATATGTAACAATTATAAATAGTTTATATTGATATGATTTGATATTTTTTGTAAAGTATTGGGTATTTGCTTGTCGTTTTTATCATTAAATTTTCCAAATGAAATATCGACATTCTTTCTTTGAAATTGATGCATATTTATTAAAATTACATTATCAAATATTTTATTCTATTCTCAATATTTACAAAAAAAAGTAAAAAGATAAATAATTCTATTATAAATAAATTTTAATGAAATTTATTTTATTTACATTTTTAATTTTTCGTATTTGAATGAGATTCAAAATATTTTTTTTTAAATTTTAAATAAATATATACCAAATCGTTTATATAAAATATGAAGTTATAATTTTTATTTAAGATTATTTTATATAATACAAAAATATGTTTTTAATCGCCTTTCATTCACTAAATTTATTGAATTAGTGAATACACGGATTAATAGAGCCACCTGTGAAACTACTAAAGCCTCTACGATTTTATGTTTGAACATGTATGGTATATTTCAGTAAATACACGATAAATAATATTATTCTAATATTTGGTCAAATATAATAATCGATTAAATTCGTCCTAAAATTCTTGAGAAAACAGAATAATATATATATACTTTTAATACATCTAACATTTTAATTAATAACCCCGCATTACACTTAAAATTTAACTTATATAATCGATTAAATAATTAAATTGTTTTTGATTAAATATCTTGTAAATATGTCATTTTAAGCTGTTGAATTTTATAATGGTAGTATTTCCTTATTATGAAAGTTTATGAATTTTAAGTTTTAAAACGATTCGTTACAAAAAATTATATTATCCTTTTATATGATTACTAAGTATTTATTTTATCAATAATAAAAAAAATATAATTTCGAGTTCTAAAAAATCTTATGCCTTCATCTTTTAGTACACAACATAATCAATTATTAATTGACTTAGGATAGTATGATTAAAATTTTTATTGTAATTTGCTTTATTATAAAAGTTAATATAAATATAATTAATTAACTATAATAATTAACTATTACGTTTATTATACTGTAGACATAAATATGTTGAAATATGTGAATGGAATTAACCTAACTTATCTTGAATTATTAAGTATAATTTTATTAAAGATAGTAAATAATTTATGCAGGCTTGAATGATTCAATTATTATACGAGAAAATTATAATTTCTAAAACATTAGAAAAGTTAAGTTTCTTTAATTAATTTATTAAATGTAGTTAAATATTATATTTTAAAAAATATAAATTTTTATAATATCTAGAGTATTTTCATAGATAACGAATAATTGCGGCGTTCTTTTGGTCGATTAATTTTATATTTTTAGTAGGATTTCAATTTATTATTCAATGCTTCACTTATTTAGAAAGCTGTAATAACTATTTCAACTTAGGTATTGTCAGTTCACAATCTTGGCCATTTTATTTTCTAATGATCGATATTAATGACTGGCACAATTCATAAAAATAAGATTCAAAGCGATATTATTTATTTAATACTTATTACAGATATTAAAATAGTACAATATTATTTTTTAAGAATAAATATGTTGTCATTGAAATAATAATCATCTTTTATATTTAAAAAAAATTGTTTTTGTAATAAAATTTTCTTTTCTTATTTGAATATCTAATTGCAAATAGTTATTACTTGTTCAAAAGAAAGAATTATTATATATAAATAGTACTTTTAAAATTAGTCTAAAGTCTAAATTCGCCTACGGGCGGCGAACGTTAAACAAAACTTCATCGCACGCGTCTAATTTATTATTTACAGTTTCTTAGATCTTAGAACAGCCGTTGAGATTTTTCTGATAAAAATGCATATAAAATACACGCGACAACAGGAGAAAATCAGCTCGTACGCGGACCAGAACATCAGCTTTCGAGCGGAAGTAAATACCAGAGCGTCCGAACACCGAAGCATCGTCGACGTTGTATCCACGTCGCGTCTCCACGAGCGAAACTCATCGCCTCGAGGGCAAAGGACACCAGCCTCACGACACGCCGCGGTATCGTAACACCAAATTCCAGCATAAAACGAGCGTCCACCTTAATTTAACCCATGCATCTATCCACAAATTCATTGACACCGGCACCAGGAGGACTCAACCGTGTCACTCTGTTGTTACAATTTCTATATTTAAGCATTTAATATTCAGTGTTTATTTTGAATACTCTATATAGTATATGTAAATATAAATAATAATCAAAAAATAACTACTGACTTATTCACTTATAGATTCATTAGGATGAATTAGAAAGTTTTATATAATTTTGCAGAAGTAAAAGTTGGTAAAGTATACTGTAATATTGAACTTTATCATTGATTTGATAACATCTGATAAATTCAGAAGACAGGAAAATTTTCTGTTTTAAGATTTTTCTAAATTTCTTTTATAAATATATTTCTTTTTTAAATTCGTACTAAATTAAAAAATTTGTTAAAGTATTTTATTATTAAAAATAGAAAGCACTGTTTGTTAATATACTGACTCGAAAAGTAAATTAAACATTTTACTGCTTTCCATTGGCTTGAAAATACAATTTTTTCATGGTTAGTTACCTTGCGAAATATTTTGTTCTGACCTAAAAAATATCTTCTTTAATTTAATGTGAACATGTAAAATATTTGTTGAAAAATTTTCAAAGCATTTATGAAGCAAACAAAATAAATTTTAATAGTCTTATTTAAGTTGACTAAATTTTAATCAGACAAATGAATAAATAATACAATAAATAAATGATTGAATAAATAAATAATTTAATATGAATTTTCAACAAATATACTTTATAAGTCATAATTTACTTGTAAATTATTTATTTTATTTATACAATATTTTTTATGTAATATTTTTTTAAAATTTTATATAAATATAAAAAAACAAAATTGTCTAAATTGGTCCTATCAAAATTGCAAGTCACGAAGGAATGTAATGCAATTTTCGTGCTTTGAAGTCACAAGTTCAAAAGACCGACATTTTTGTTTTTTATTTGTTGAACAAAACAAATTTGGTTGATGAATAAGTGAATTAACGAATGTAAAAGGTAGTTACTATTAAAAAAGTCTTCTTTTCTGCGTATTATACATAAAGAATGTTCTTTATTTATTATTTATTACACGTATGTAAAAGATTTTTATATGAAAAAATTTAAAAAATTCTAATATATTTATGGGAATATTTTTTATTAAATTTTTTCTAGTTATATATTTTGAACATCATTTCAAGTAACTACATTCATATGGGGTACCAAGATTTATGAATATATACATTTATGTGGGTATTATTTCATTAGATTTATTTTTGTATATAATTCATTATTGCTAAACTCATAAAGTAAAAAACATACAAAAATGCATAACTTACATAAGATTATTGCTGTCACTTACGAAATAAAAAAAATATACAGTGTTATAAATAAATAAGTACATAATATTTATATATAATATGTTATATACACCTACATGGAACAGTTTTTATATAAAATAATACTAGATTCTGCTTGAAGGCTCGCTTAAGACATAAGGCATGTCATAAAAGTGAAAGAAAAATTAGAAACAGAGGAGAAAATGAAAATGTAAAATTAGAAAAAAATGACTTAATAAGACCAAAAAGTCATAAATTAGACAGGATAACAAAAGCGTGTGAAATGATATAATCGAGTAAGTAGAAAACATATAATAAAGCAAATAGTGAGATTAGAAAGCCACGTGGTAAAAGTAAGAAAAAATACGGCGCACGCGTGTAGCAAAAGAGTGGGGGAAAAAAGTTACGTTTCAAATAAGGCAAAATGAATACAACGAGAAATTTATAAGAAAAAGAGCGAAAAATAGAGGAATACTTGACTGATAACCAGATATCTCGTCATTTTTTCATTTTATAAGGTATTATATTTTTTAATCAAAATTTTTATGCAAACGTTTATATTTAAAATTGAAAAATCTTATTTGTAAGCATTAAATGATAATAAATGATTGTTGTTGCAGTAAAAAATTCTTTTATACTTAATCAATTATTCATTAAATTAGTAAAATTAATAAAATATTACTTATTATAATGTATCATTATAAATCATATATTATGTTTTTAATATATACATTTCTGTTAAGTGAAAATTAAAATTTTCAAAATTATTAATATTAGTTTAAATTATATAGATAAAACGTGAATAATACTTTAGCAAAAAATAAAAGGAATCATTTATCCTTTTATTATCGAACAGATAAAAAGAACAAGTATTTACACATAGAAATAGAATATAAAAATCTAGCC
This sequence comes from Platyscapa corneri, assembly GCA_018907185.1. NCBI lineage: Eukaryota > Metazoa > Arthropoda > Insecta > Hymenoptera > Agaonidae > Platyscapa > Platyscapa corneri. Next base: position 4,085,585 of record JACCHW010000023.1, on the reverse strand, counting down.
TCTTTATCAATAACTTATATAAAAAGATAAAATAATAAAGTGCCACCAACTGTGAATTTATTTCATATAATTATTTTTTCATTTTTTTTCTTACACTTATGTACTGACTTTACAAAACTTGATTGCCATGAAAAAGCAAGTTTTTGTTAGTAACATAGATGTACCACTTTTAGACTCTATCAGAGCTTTCGTCAAGTTTTTCCAATTAAACCCATTCAAAGATTGCTACCTCTGTACTCGTAACTGAAGTGGACACGTAAACATAATAAAGTCACAGATATGGAAACTTAGCTATACTTATATTTACCTCTAGTGGTAACCTATCGCTCAGATTCATTTCAAAATATTCCTAACCTTTCGTGATCGTCGACATAATTTTGCATTATCTTTGTACTTTTTAACAACATTTTTAAATATATGTACTTCATACATTGAAAAATATTTAGTTTTTAAAAAAATAGAGAAAATAATTCGTTATAAATAATCCATGATAAAATAATAAAAATATTTTAAAGGAAAGATTTCATGATTTAAACTAAAAAAGTGTAAAAATACTTTGTTATTTTAAATATTTACAGATGTCTCAATCTTTATAATTTATTACTCAATATCTAAATTTATGTAAAAAGAATTTGACATTTTAAAAACAAAATTTTTTTGACCATTTAAAACAGTATATTTAAAGTGAAACTTTTTACTAATATTAAAAAGTAAAAAACTTTAGAGTTTTAACCATAATTTTTATACATAAAATTATTTTTTATTTTATATATAAATATTTCAAACTCTGTCAATTTACTCACATAACATATAAAAAAGAATTTTGGGAAGTCTTTAGAGAATAGAATTTAATAATAAATATATATTTTGATATAATTATGTGTTCAAATTTTATTAAGAAGAATATGCCTAATTATATAATATATCTATTAATTAATGATTAATAGATATATATACATATATTTATAGAATTTTTTAAGTTTTATAGAATAAACTATTTTATAATGGATTTTTGTGCTTTTTGTAACTTTCTGCGCTAAATTTCATCATCTATATTAAATCAATATAATATTCGATACGTAAAATGATTGTGAAATTTTATTTTCTATTAGAAATAATACTAATCTGATATACTATGACAATGTTTGAATGTTAAAAGATTTTCTTCAACAAAAATTTGAAGAAGAATATGAAATCTAGTTACAGTCTCACGTTATCATGTTTTTTTTGAAAATATCTGTGAAAATATTTTGAGAAATTTTAAACATATTTTTGATATAAAAAAACAAGATAAATCTAAGAATTTTAAGATTAAAATTTATCGTTAAGTTAATTACATTCACTGTAAACAAAATAATTATACACAGCTTTATGTAATAAATAAATTCCTATATCTTTATTTGTAAATAATAAAAGAATATATGTATGCACTAAATAAAAATATCTGAAAGTAAGTTAACAATTAAAAAAATACTGATCTCTACAATGAAAAATTTTTTCTAATTCAAGTATTTATTTATCTTTCATATATCATAATTAGCGCCCTTATTTTTGAAAAAGTTTCAAGATCTTACAAATTCTATAATTTCTAAGCATTAAAAAATTTTCTTAAATTTCAGTATAATTCTTTCACCAAATATTTAAAATTAAATGTATCTATCATTTGCATATTTCTATGTAATTCTATATAGTTAATCCACAGAAAAAAATTTCAGATTGAATTCCGTTGACGTGAACTGAAATTTACAGCTACTACCAATAATAAGAAAACTCTTTTATCTTACTTCCTGTTACATTAGTAATTGAATTGGGTAAATTTTTCCGTCATCGGAATTCCTGCAAAAATTCGATTGATATCCTGACTCGTGTAGTTTTATTAGACCGAAGAGCATTGAGAAAGTAAAAAGTAAGAAACATTTACTTCCTTTATTGCATCTTGAATTATTTCCAATTTGCTTATTTATCTGTAATTACATAAAGGAAGAAAAAAATATCCTGAATAGAAGGGGAAAATAATAATTCAAAAATAAAATAGAAAATACATAAAAACCTTAGTTTTTTAAAAATAAAATATATATAAATGTATGGCTATAGTTTTAATAACAATTTTCAATAGATATTTATAGAAAAGTTTTATTTTATATATTAATAATTCATATTAGAATATTTGTATTTACTAAGTTAATTGAATGACAAAAATTTTTATAGTATATAGATTATACAGTAGAGATAATTTTTATATACATCAAAACATAGATATATTTTCATATATTTTTCTAAATGAACATGTATACTATTAGAATATTAATAACATTTCTTAATATGTTAAATCTACTTCTGTATTATAGATATACGTAAAATTTTCTTTATAATACTTTTTCAAAATTTTTTTCATATATTTTATGAATGTTTGCGTTAAGCTTTACACTAATATTTTATTTTAAAATATTATTTTTTAAATTAATTCGAATTTATACTCAATATAAATATTTCGATTATATTAGAAAAATTAGTTAAAAAATATTATTAATATTAAGAAAAATATATATAAAGATATAAACTTCATTAACTATTTTAACATTTTTCTAATGATAATGAAATTCCTATCACTTAGATATCAATTGTCATATGTTTATAACAATGAATTAATTTACGTTTGGAAATAATTTTAAAAAGCCATTATTCTTTCTTTTTAAATTTAGAATTAATTAATAAACAACAATAAAACATTTATTGTTTCAGTAATTATTATAGAACGTAAAAATTACAGTACGTATTATCTTTTATAAATGAAAATATTAATCGATGGAAGTTAATTTTAATATTAATCGCTATATATACTACATGAATTTAGTAAATATTGTACACGATTACTAATTGTGTTAAAAAACATAATTAAGAAAATTGAGTTAAATCTTTAAATAATTGACTTTTGAATAATGCAATGTAAATAAATATGTCTAACATTAATGTGTATGTAAACTTTAAAAAAAAACTATAAATTATATTAAATTTATATTTTCATAAAAGATGGTATTTTTAATTACAGTCAAACTTCTGAGAAATATATAAAATATTGGAAAGATTTTTGCTATTGAAATAAGTAATTGAGAGAAATAGTCTGGTGAATATGTGTACTAATAAGAAATTGATTAAAATTTGAAACGTAACCAAAATGTTCAATTAAGTGGATTTTAAACATTTTTCGTTACCTTAAATATTGCAACTATTATTATTTTACAAAAAATTTTTTTACCCAGAAATTTTCAACAAACTAAAACTTTTACTTAGTAAAGCAGATGCTTTGAATATTTAATATATTATACGATTTCAATATTTTTTGTAAATGAAGAAACTCTGTTCCTTTGAGTATCATAAATTACAAAGTCAGCTTTTTGTAAAAACATAAAAAGAAATTTAACTTTATAACTTTTATATCTGAAGCTTCAATTATTATTGCGATTATTATTATTTCGACTAATATTATAATAATTATTATTCTTTATCGCTGTTACTATTATTTTTTCAGGATTTTCAATATTACGGGTACTATTGATTAAGTTATACAGCATATTCGGCTTATAATTGAAGAAAATTTCTTCATTGGTTACAAAATAATTGTTCCGTTAGATAAAATAAATAGACAATAATCGACCAAAGAATTTAAAGGTAAATGCCTCGAATCCGAAATCAATTCTGTGCGAAAAAATAGTATTTGTAACGAGTGAGCCATATCATTGGGTAAGCTCCACAAGCTCCAATGACAGACATCGGTTAAACATAGGGAAACCAAATGCACAAGAACGTTAGAAATGCTTCAATTAATTCGATAATACACTACATGTTCTCTATGTGCAATAACAAATCAAGTGCAGTAAATGAAACCACTGCTTTATAGAAGAAACTAGTTTAGCTTATTATATAAAAATATAATTTTCAGTATCTTGTAAACATTTTTATATTCAATATATGATGCATTTTCCGGATGGAGATGCGATTACGGTGTAAAAAAATATAAAAGCATTAGCTAAAAGTGAAAGAAAAATAATTAAAATTAAGACTATATCAGCGACGTCATCAGAAAAATTTTATGAGCATTAAGAAATTGATTATTATTGGAAGCGTTGGTTAAAAAGTTTGACAAAATTGATATTTATGATATTTTTATTTAAGACCTATCTCTATAAAAAAATATATATAAATAGATATATCTATTTATAACGTTATTATTACCAGTATTTCGCTTATAAAGTTAATATCAACCACTTCCAATAAAAGAACATAGAAAACTACATTATTTGCAAAATTGTCCATGCTCGAGTAATTGATACATATATGAGATAAAAACTATTGTATGTTTGACCTAAATTAAAAACAAATTAGAGAAAATTTCAATACTAATAATAATGAGTGTTATATTTATCGTTAATTAGTTCTTCGTGTAAATACAATATTGAATAATTTCATGCGTTTATATTATGACTTTTACGACTACAAGAACTTTATTAAAATATCAGCATAAATATTATCTATAGAAAAATGTACATATTTTATTATCCAAAAATATCACTTAATACATTCTCTATTAATGTTCATTTAAGAAAAAATACTATTAAATGCATATAATTTATGTATAAGTAACAGATAATTTCTATTTAAATAAAATATTTTAAACAGTTGTATAAATTTATATTCATAATGTCAATTTGTAAACACATTATAATTCAAATATTTAATTATACAAGAATTCTATTTTCTTAAACATTTAATTTATAAAAAAGTCTTAAAGTTATATTGAACATTTATTAAACTCATATATGAAAAATATTAATTTAAAAGCAACCTAACTAGATTAAGTAAGTAAGATATTTTAATTAATATCTAAAAATATTATACATTGGGAATTAAACAAAATTAAATAACTAATAAATTACATAAATCAATTTAAATAATATTACTTTATTTTTTTAAAGTTTATTTAGTTGATATCTTATATTTTGTACTATATTTCTTTGGGAAAATATTAACGTTTTGTGAGTTTCATTTAATAAAATTTGTTATTATGTATGTTTAATAGTGCACGATATAAAATGTAAACAAATTTTCTTAAATTCTTAAATATATAATTACTTGAAAATTATAAATTTTCTTTTTTATTAGATATTGCATCAACATGTATCCCGATTTTTTAACTTAATTTAAACTTAAATTATAATGTCAAATTATCGTCTTTTTATATGATTATTCTAATATTGAAGCAACTTTATAACTGTTAATAGTAACTTACAGTTTAGATATCGCATAACCGAAAAGCAATGAAATCAACGATCATTTCTTAAACTGAAATTTATAAAAATATGACATTATTTCTGCAAATATTTTTAATGACTTAAATATATTTTTGATAAAGTAACTAACTGAAATATTTATTTTTTAGTGCAAAAAATATGAAAGAAAGGAATTGGAAAAAATAGCGGGAATACGTGATTGAAAAGCTAGTCGTCATCAAGCATCAAAATGAATACCTTTCACTATTTTTTGTATTATTTCTTTACAAGCCGCTCCCATTCCTTTTATCTACTGTTTTTAAAGCTGTATCTCGTTGAAAAATCAATGGAAGAATTTGTTATTAAATTAGCGCAGATGATACCCATGATTTCTTATGAACTGGCTTACGCAAACTTTATTCAGATACTTCTGTTCATTCATAAAACAGAAAATTTGCTTTTGAATAAAATTGCATATTTATAAACAATAGATATTAAAAAAACTTTTAAAAACTTTTTCGTTACCTGCATCAAAAAAAAGAAAAAAATGAAAACAAATTTTACAATTTTCGTTTAAAATGTTTGACATATAATTTTACTTTTTGTAAATATAGTATCAATATATGTCAAAGAGTTGTAAGTATCGTTTTAAGTATATTTGTTGAATCTATTTTTATAATTATATTATTTAATAGTGAAATTTGTCGTATCCCATCGTCGGCTGCGGGCGGTCGCACTAATAAAACATCATTGCACGCGCGTTATTTTATTAGTTTCTTAAATCTAGTTATGTTTTAACGGCAGTTGTGATTTTTCGAATAGAAGATAATATCATAGAATATTGGAAGGTATAAATGGAAGAAAAATACACGTGATGAAAGCAGACCGGCGGAGACGAACACCAAAGCGCCCAAATAACCTAGCACGATAGTTGCAGCGGATGCCCTCGGCGTAGTCACATCGCGCCTCCACGAACGACGCCTCTCGTCCCGGGAGCAGAAAAACACCAGCCTCGTGCCACGCCGTGGTATCATGCCAGCAAATAAAAACAAAAAGTAGTGCTATCTTTTATTTTTACTCAGAAATATACCCGCCTAAATCCTTAACACCGCCCCTAGGAAGAGCCGACCACGTCAAATTAAAAATGTTTAAAGTTTACTTTTAATATATAACGAATGCGGTCTATTATCAAAATTTAAATATAATAAAATTAAAAATATAATTATTTATTAAATGAAATGTGAATAACATATTATTATTTATTTTGTCAAATTTTTTCCGAATATTTTCTTTAACTTTTATTTATACAATTTATTAATAATTAATAAGCACTATTGTAGACACTAATTTTTCATTTTTTATCGATTTACGAGTATTTTTTTACTAAACCATAATAAATTGTCCATTTATAATAAGTTTTTTTAATTCTTTAATAAGTCGTATTTTTATATTAAAAATATTATTACATAGTCATACCGAAAACATTATTTTTAAAAATGCTTCAAAAATACAAAAACGCATCCGAGAAAAAAATGACATCATCGTTAACATAAAACTCATATATACAAAAAAGTAATTACTAAAAAATTTTCTGTTATTATAAGAATATTAGATATTCATAATGAAATGAATATCTTTAATATTATAATTAAAATAATAAATTTTACATGGAAATAAATTCCGGAATATGTATATTAAAAAAATACCAATAAATCTTATAAAATATATAATAAACTACTGACTATGGGATCTAACTTAATTTTACGTCTTATAATCTTATTTTCCTAGTAAGTAATAAGAATGACTAACTTTTTTTTAATTTAAAAAAAAATAAAAAGAAGATTTTATATAAATTTATGTAAAAGCTTTAAGATTAATTGAAATTTTCTTTAATTTAACAATAAAATATATTTTAAGATAAAAAATAATTCTATTGGCAGAACAAAAAGTATAGCATTATTTGAAATAAAAGAAGAAGCCGTTTTCTACAAGATGGTTAAGTTAGTTTGAATAAATTATGATCCTTGGATGGCGTATATCTCACAAAAATGGAGAATTAAGAGATAAAGTAAGAGAGATACAGAGGGAACTTCGAAATTTATACTTTTCCTTAGGCTTTTATGAACGTCTAGATTATACAAAATAACTTATATTAAAAATAAACTTAAATAAAGTCATTAGTCTTCGCGTACATAAGCTGCTTATGATTCTGTCGCCAACTCGGTAAATTTATCCTGCAAATTTCTCCGCTTTGTTGTAGACTTAATACATCCATTACTGCACTCGTTTGTTTTAAAAATACAGAAACACTTTTTTACAAACATTACTTGTTGTCTCTAATTAAGTTAGTAAATTTCTACTAAATTTCAACTAGTGAATTTTGGTATTGTTTGTCAAGTAGAACAAATAACTAAAACTATTTTTTAAACATATGTAATATATTTATGTAGTCATTCAAAAATATAATTGTTGTTTATTTTTCGTTTTAGCTATATTATTATTATTATTATTGTAGAGATTTAATGTTATATTAAATTAAAGTGATACGTATATATTTTTTAAGATAATATTTTACCAAAATATGTATATTTTATACATGACTTTATTTTAAAAATAAAATTAAATAAATATTAGGTAAACATTTCGTTTAGTATCAAAAAAACTTATTCTTAATCGATCTCTGTAAAAATTTACTTTTATAATGTTTTTAAAAATATTTACTATTATTTTTTAAATAATTCTTTAATAAATAACTACAAAATTGGTATTCTAAAATTATTAATATAATTTTAATTTTAAATTAATTGTAAATAATATAATGAAGTACATTAATGATTTTACTTTTATATAAAATAAAATTTTTGCCTTTGTAATAGATTTATTTGATTATATATATTTATTATTATTACAAGATATAAAATATTATATCTACACTATTTGAATATTTAGTAATCTCATCTTTTAAAATAAAAATAAAATTTTTTGAGTTCCATAGTATACTATTTAGAATAAGATATATTATTATAAAATATATTGAAATGATTCTCATAAATCAATGTTCCTAAGTATTTTTTAATTTATTTAAGGTTTACAAGTGAATTTACCATATTTGTTGTTGATCAGTAATTTCTAAATATTACAAAGATACTGTACAGCTTCAATTGTATTCAAAAGTCTATTTTAAACCTATTAAAATTAGCATTTTTAAATTAGATAAAAAGTAAAAAGTATCGAAAGACTAACTTGCTGCATTTTTATATTATAGTATGCATCTTAGTTGATTGAATATCTAAACAGAAGGTGACTAAGAAGATTGCTCTCGCCGGCCAAATCTTAATCAGAGGTATGGAGCTAGAGAATATAACAGATAGTGACCTCAATGGCACGGATACTAATCGCAGCTCTACACCAGTTTTTACCATCGGCACTAAGTTTATCGAAAAATGGCAAGTAGAGATTATAAATCTGTTTACTTTTAAGAAATTTATTTTTGCAGCAATTTTGTAAATATGAAAGAGCAGGGAAATATGAATTTTAAATATGAGTTTTTTAAGTCACTCATATTGAACTTCTCTGAATTCTGTAGTACGCATGTGCACATGCATTTGTATGATAAAATTTTGAAACTCAGCAAGTGTACTATGTTGTACTATGTATACAGCGTGATAACAGATATTTTATTGGATGTTTCGTATAGCATAAAAGGGATGATATTAAGTTAAAAAGCTCCACTTTAAATAATTTGGTAAGACTGAATTTCATAATTTATAAATAGGCACATGCAGCTTTAAATTTAAAAGGGATATATATACACACATTTAATTTTGTAAATTATTTATAAAGAGCTATTTAAAAGAAATCCTTTGTAAAATGAAGAACAATAAATTTATTCGATGAATGTAGATTAATTATATATATATAGTATACAATGAAACACTTGGTACGATTAATTATACTAAAAAAAATTAACAACCAATTCTTAAAACATAATTTCATTTTTGTATTTAAAATAATTTTTGTAATTTTTATTATAAATTAAAACGCGGATTAAAATTAATATTTTTTAAAATACTGACACCATTTTTTTAAAATGAAGTAGAACAAAAATATTTTCCAGATAATATTCTGATGTTTACAATTCATAGAAAAATTGGATTGTCTTTTTAATTTTAGAAGTAAAGTTTGTTTTTGAATTCATTTTTTTCTATTTTAAAAACTAAAAATAATTTAATGTTAAATATTAAAAATAGAATCTCGAGAATTCTGCATTCCGAAGAAAGTAGATCGATATGGACTTTAGCAATATTGTTTTTTCAGTTAGTCGGGTTTTATGAGTTGATTTGGCCTCTATTATCTTATTACCGTACCGTTCGCGGAAATTGAGCAATGCTCGTACACTAAAGGTACGTCTTATCGCTGTTAAGGTGGTATAAAGGTATTAAATAACTTTTCCTTTCGACGATTCTAAGTATTTTTACGTATTTCTATTTATTTTTAATCTAATTATTCTGAGCACGTTTGCTTTCGTTCCTACATAGTGTATAGCTTATCGAAGCAAAGAATGACCTAATTGTTAAAGAAATTAGTAAAATCCTCCTCATTGTTTATATTAATTAAAGATCGATTCTGATCCATGTAATTAAAAGTTTGCTAAAGAATTTATATAAATTGTATGTTAAGGTTTTATTTGATCATATATATACAGTCCTTACAAAATAATAATAAGCAATTTAAGCATTAATGCTGTTTCATAGATATGCTTATTTCATGTTATTTTTAACTATTTAAAAGCCGTGCTGTAGAATAATTAGTATTTTTATTTTCTGAAATTTATTACAATTAAACAATAGATAACATTTTAATTAAGTTTGGAATTATAAGTTAATATTTCTCTAGACTTTATAAAAGAAGTACCAAAATTTTATTTAAAATTTTCTAATTCGACCTACAATGTTAAAATGTTTGTGTTAATGAATTCGTGAAATAATTTTAAAATTTCCAAAGAGTTCATAACTACTTAAGCTATTCACGGAAAAGTTAGTTTTAAAAATCAGTATATTTATAGCTGTTCGCGACTCATTTCATTTTAGTATCCAACATAATAAAATATTCATTAAATAGTTTCAGTACCCACTTACACAATTTTTTAGTGTCAATTTGTCTTGACTTATGTAGAGTTGAAAGTCTAAGGATATGCTGTTTTACCTTATCGATTTTTAATTTTTTTCCATGTCAATCAGCAAATATGTAACAGTAAAAGGGCAAATGAAGATAATTAATTGGCCAAACTCAGACATGAAACGTATTCGAGCAATTTTCATTTAGATTTGTTTCTCCTTTTCTACAAACAGGGTATACAATTAGTTTCATACAGAGAGTTGAGTAAAAGACTTGATTAAGATGCTTGGCGGGAACGAAATCTAGGCTGCAGTTTACATTGAAGTATGCTAGTCATTAGCGAAAGAGACAGAAATAAATAGAAAAGAACAGGTAAGGAGATAAATAGATAGATTATAAATGGATAGATGGATAGATAAATAGTTTCATAGATACATATGTATATAGATGTATATAATTAGATCGGTATACGGTATGGATATATATATAGATGAATGGATAGATGATATATTGCACTTTTTTTCGTATAATTATGATTGATAAAGAATGAAGACATTTCTGTTTTATTAGAAATACAACTCGATTTATGTAAAACTGGTGAGCACAACTCGTTCACTAATAATCATGAATTGCTCGTCTACATCGTAGTTACATAGAAACATCGACGTTATTTTAACATTAACTTGAAATTTATAGAAAAAAAATGAATAGGAAAATATTACTTGAAATACATTTTCTATATTTGTTATTGATAGAATAAAGATATTTATTTTTTATTTAAGATTAAAATTATCGTAGCTATAATAGGAATATGTCATTTTACAAAGTTCAATTCAAAGAAATTGAATAATTATGTAAATTTTTTGAAGTGTAGAGTTAATTATTGTATGTAATGATAAGTTTTAAACATTTGTTAGGTTTTAAACATTATAAAATTACAAATTCTATAATTTTTACGTATATAAAAATATGATAATATATTTTGATCAATTTTTTTAACGAAATTATATATTTTATAAAATAATAATAAAAAATTATTTTTATTTATACATATTTTATATTTGGTAATAAGAAAAATATATTAGTTTGAAAATAATTTGAATTTCTTTTTACTATAACGAGAATGTACATAAACTACTTTTAATTATTAAGAAATTAGAAATAGAAATATAAAAATAAAAATTATAACAGTATTGCTCATAAGTTAGAGTAAGAATAAATTCTTATACTGGAACTTATACTTAAGATAACGATAATAGAAATTTTTTTTCGTGTTGTACTGTAGTAGTTAAAGACTAATTATTCTTACTTTCAATAAAAAGATGCAATATAAGTTTATTACATGAAATTTATTCTGATAATAATATATTCTTATAATTAGCAATTATTCGAAATTATGGCAGTAATTAATTACTTATATTATAGTATTTAAATATTTTTTTTTTATTTACAATGAACAATACGGTCGTTGAAAATAATGATATGAGATTTTTGCTTTAATATAACATTTTAAACTAACAAAATATTATGACTATATTGTCATTTAGAAGAAATTAATATATTGTTATAGTTAATGTATTAATTATATAAACAATATAATTAATTAAACATAAATTAAAATATTTTTTGGAATGAATGCCATGTTTCAAATTAAAGCAGATTAAATTTTTTTATAAATCTGATACCTATAATTAATAATAATATGAAAAATATAATAAACCATAATACAAAATTCTATCTATAAAGGAAACTTTTGAATTCTTTTGTTTTCAGATTAACAATCATCTAATACTTGGTAGCTAATTATCCTGCCCATGAATAATTCATAATTTATAATTTAAAACAACTTAATCTGAAGAGTTTTTCAAACTTTTCATCAAGGATGAATGAAATGTAAGTGGCACTTAGGACGTAAGAAATTTTTAACTCTTCTGTATCAGCTTAAAAGAAAAAGCTCGTATTATGGACGAATTGTTGGAAAAAATAAGTGACAGAGAAGAATAAGAAAATGAAATCGAAACATTACCACTCAATGATATTTTAGGTTTTAAAAAATAGATTTTTCATTTTTTGTTTTTACGAAAAGTGGACAAAAGCAGAGAAACTGTCCATAAATTACTACAAGGTATTCTGAATCTCTCTTCCTTTGTTTGCAGAGAACCCCATTGTAATTTTTATATAGAAAAATCATCCCAGATAGACAAAGACAAAAAATGAATACGACATAGAGTCAGAGTGTGAAATAGGGGGTGGGAGAAATGGGAACAAGCGATCGCGCACATATACACCGATTCGGGCCAAATTGCATCCTTGACCTTTCGTGCAGACGTTGTCAGCCACATGAAGGTAACTGGGTGAGTAGGTGAGTTAGGCATTCCGCGTTCATAAGCAACGCGTATAACGATCTCACTTCCCTTGCGTTTTTCTTTTTTCGTATTCGTTATGTGAAGGAGAAATACAGATAATAATGCACTGCTCTAACGACGGCCAATGTCATGAGCTCATTAATCACTCGAGTTTCAGCAAGAAAAATCTGGATAAATTGATCATTTATTTATATGTCCTGTACACAGTATTAAAACGAGCATAACGATATTATATTGTCTATTGTCAAAAGAAGCAAATAACTTTGTTGGTTAAGCGTATTACTGATTTATTTGAGTTATCCTATCATTAGTATCTGTACTAAATATAGAAAGATTTTTAAACATTTTAAAAATTTTAAACATTATCTTTATTTTTTTCATACATAGAAGATTATTCATTACTTAGGTCTACATTCAAATGATTTTTTATTAAGCTATTGTTTCAAAATAAAATTTTAAATAAATTTCTTTCTTTTTAATACATCATTTTCACTATTGATATATTTTTTGAATAAATAATCATGAGTTCGACGACAAATAGTTTTAGTTTTATCAATATTAGACTTTAAATTGTATAAAATCAAGTTAATTAAACTTTAGAATAAAAGCAATTATTTTTTTGGATGCGATCGACGTTTGAAAGTCATTACACTTATAATAGATATCTAAGTTATTATTAAGTTTTGATTAAAACTTATGTAGTGGAATTTTCATTAGAACTAAAAATTATATAAATTCCTTCATAAATATTATTTAAGATTGATTTAGAGTAGTATAAAATAAATTTTATAAAATATATTGTATAAAAATATAATTTCTATATATATACATAAAAATATTTGTGTTTAGATGTACTTAGATGTATGAATATGTAGTCGCTTAAATATATATCTATATAAGGGGGTTCGTATACACAAATTCCTATCATGTTTTGATAATTTGAAGAAAGTTTATACGTTTCAACTTTTATTTTATAAAAGATATAGCATAATAACTTAGGTACATATATAATACCTAACATTTTAGATCAGCATAATATTTAGCTGAATTTTATACTCTGTCGAATAAACCCTAAATAAATTAAAAAAAATTTTTTATATATATATTAAGTTATTATTGTGAAAATTGTACATTTTAAGATGAAAATAAATTTTGTATCTCAGTATTTGACGCTTTAGGGGCTTGGATTTAACGATAGCTTTATATCTTTTACCTATCTCTATCTTTCTTGGCTATTTAGAGTAGCCGAGTACGAGACGAGATTTAGATGGAAGATCTCTTGAGTCTTTCCAAGTCCCAAATTGTACAGAAAGTTCGCGTCCTGATTTCAGCACCGTGCAACGCAATATAATGCTGCTCTCATCTGAAGCTTAAGAACAACTTGGTGTAACAATCGGTTTAAAAAAAAAGTAGATCAATCAATCTGAATGAAAGCAAAGTTGTTTTCTTTTATTTACTATTATTTATATTTCGATATATATATATATATATATATATATATATTTAGCAACATGCTTGCTATTTATTTATTAATATTTACAGACGACGTTTCCATTCCAAATAAGCTTTTCTTATTTTATATTGATAACTCTTTCAATTCTTTATGTTCCTTTCTCGTATATCTATTAAAGTTTTTAAACTGAAAAAAATTAAAATATTATGAATTTCTTTTGAGATTATTTATTAATTATATTAAAATTATTACAAAAATATTTCTTATAATGCACAAAATCATCAATAACTAAAATAATAATACGTAATAAACTCTACTAAATAAAAATATATCTTTTCGACTTTAATTTTTTAACCATAATAAGATTAAATTTTTAGTATAAATAAATATAAAAATGATGCAAAAAATTCATATTTAACAAAAAATATTGAAATATTTCTAAAAAATCAATTTTATGTATAAACATTTTGCATAAAAACTTTCTTCAAAGAAATAAAATAAATGGTAAATTACTTCAAATAAATATTGGGAAATAAAATATTATAGTTATTAATAAGATTAAACATAATATATAAAAAAAACGTTGAGATGAAAAATACAACAGTGAAAGTTTTTGAAATATATGTGTAATATTCTGATCAAAAATTCTGAGCAACCATAAGAGTTAATCATTAAGTTTATAGAGATGATTTAGTACTCATGAGAGAAACTACTCGTTTCTTTAATCTTTATCGTATGGTACTGGTGACCCTCATTTTGTACGTATGCACGTTGAAGTAAGAAGAAGTTGTTAATCTAATACGATCCTTTCGTTCAATATAATCCATAACGATACGTTAGCAATAGTGTTATTACATTGATGCACACTGATTAAGATACTAAGGACGAATGATTAATGGCTTATGTATATATAAAGCATCACGAGAATGAAAATCAAAAGCGAATTTCAAACTTCAAGCTTTACGTACTCCGGACTTTGTAAACGCAAGGTATGGCACTTTGAGTACTTATAAGTTATGCCTTGATGCAAATAATCTCTAAATTCTATAAAAGTTAATAACATTCTAGTGCTCGTATATTATACTCTTCTGTAACCAAAGTAAATTCCTATGTATTATTCTGGAATGAAATGAAATTCGGGTAAATATTTGTTATATTTCCATCTTCTACAATTGATAGTGTTTGCAATGAATACTCTCAGATAGCTAAATTTATTTAACCATTTATATGAATTGATATATTTATATTAAATATTTAGAAGATGTACTTTATTTATTCTATATATCTAAGCTTTAAACTTGTAGTATTATAAATGCAAAGATCTGAAATAAACTACTAATAGATTTTTTCCTAATATTTGCATATTTATTTTTATAAGAATTATGTTTCTAAAAATTATTATAATAAGTTAAATTGAAATTTCGAATTTTTTAACTTTAAAGTTAGTCTATAGTTTTATTCTTTAATAATTATATAATTAATCGTACAAGTTTAATAATGAAAAATGTCCATTGCGTACAACATTAAAAATATTGAATGCCTTAAAAATAATTCTGTAAATATTAAACATGATTTTCACATTCGTTAAAAATAAAAATTTTGAATTGTCTTATTTTAGAAAAAAATTAACACGCTGTATTCAATTTCTAAGGAATGGACAACATAATTAAAACTAATTATATTGTTTTTATAAAGTTTTCCTATTACAATATATCTTTTACAAAAATATATATTTTTAATCATTTAAAAAAATTAATGTGTCAAATGAATTAAAAATTTTATTTTTTACCTATTTATAATAAAGATTTTCCCTGTATTAAATATTTGGTATATAATACAAAAAATATTAAAAAAAAAACTTTTTCAGTACTTTGGAAAAATTTTAATTTTATAAAAATATTTATCCAAAATATATAAATAATGAAGAATATCATTTTTAAATATTTGTTTACAAGGAATGATATATCTATTATTTGTAACTTTAAGTGATTCTAAAATTTTAGACTTTGGTATGTTAATGTTACCTATGAACTATAAAATTGGTTTTTGTTATCTCAATGCTTTTCAAATGCATTACTATTGATTTAAGAAGAAATTAACTCGTTATAGAAATTTTCTTTCTCCACTTTACTATGTTTTACAAATTAAAGTATTGTTACTCCATTTACATTATTATTTTTCTAATATTTAAATTTATTTTGAGCATGCATTATATTTTAATCATTCTTAATGTAAGCTTCTGTAGACGTTAATTAAGTTTAATATTTTTTTAGTAACATTATACTATTGTTTGACATTTTTATATTTTTAGATTTATAAAATACTTCAAATTGGTTAAATATATAGAAGTATAACTTAATTTTTTAGGTAACTTTTTATTTATGATTGTAATTGAATGAAATTACAGTAATAATATTTCAAGAACAAAATAGTTCAATAGGTATTTTTAAACAATTAACTTTTTACTGTCACGCATTTCGAAATTTAAATATAATATCGATGGTATTAGGTATTAGCGATAATATACCTTTGTTCAAATTATTATAAGTACAATTAAAAATTTGATCTAGAAATGTATAAATATTGATAAATGAATGATAAATAATAAGAAATTAAGTTGAATGAAAGTCAATAATAGTATACCCGTTTGTATGATCCTCAAGAGTTGCGTCAGTAAGAGGTATTTGGCAAATGTTTCAAACTCAGCTGCAACCGTGTACATATATTTATAAGTAGACTAGCTTCAAAAGACTTCTTTGTATGTACACAAGAACAGTAAGCTTGATTAAAGATGTTCTGTCAAAGCTTTGGAGTGTGAACGAATGCCCGCGCGATGAGTCTCAGCTACTTTTGCGTCCTTGTATTATGAGTTTTCACCATATATATAAGCTGTAGTTTCTACTTCATATGGCATGTTTTCTATTATATTTTGTCGTTGATTTTTTACAACCATACGGTATTTCTTACTCAAATATTCATAAAAGAGAGGTTCAGAAACGATCATAAATGCACTATCAACCCTATTCTTTATATTATAATTACATAAAAAATGCACTGATTAGACTGGATTTTCAATGTTCCATAATTTAAAATAATGATAAAATATAAAAAGTAGCAAAGTTTTAAATAAATATATAATTTAGTAAAATATTTTTCATTTTTTTAGACGAATTAGAAAAAAAGTTACTTTCAACAAAATGTCAATCATTTTATACTATGACTTAAATAATATAATTAAAAATTTAAATAATATTTTGTTTTGAAGTTAAAATAATAAATTCTTCATTTTGCACATGATCTCTGAATCTGAATATTTCAATCTATGTGTAGGCTAAATTCTTTTCATAATACTGTATTTTAAAAATAACTTCTAAGATGAATAAATCTGAAATTAAGCAGATGAATATTTCTCTATATTTAAAATAGTCCTTTAAAAATTTTTTTGCGTTTATTTTCCTAATAAGTTTTTCTATAATCTTATATTAATATATTATTTATTTAAAAGTTATGATTCAATTATTCATACTATATCGATTAAAACATTGTATATTTAAATTTTTTATAGTTCTTATGTTTAATATGCTTTACTATTGTTTAAATTGATTTAGTAAAAGTATAATTATTATTGTATAAAATAATGTAGAATGTAATAATTAAATTAATGATGCCTTTTTTAACGAATTTAATATTTTATTTGAAGATTTCTTAGTTCATATTGGATAATAGGTTAAAATAAATAATACGACATATTACAATTATTAATTAAAAATATATGAATTTCTAAATGGACAAATATTTTATTATATTCAATAGTAATGGCAATTAAATTTATACATACTTATATATGTAATTTAAAATAATTGTAATATAAATTTTTTGTGATTGAAATATAAAATTAATACATTTTTTTTTCGTTGGCCTGCTTTTTGAGAACTGATAAGAGCAACTAATTTCAACTTAGATAAAAGAATAAAAATAAAACTATAAATTTAAATCAAACATTATAATAATATATTTTTGTAAGGTGAAAGAAAAATTAGAAACAGAGAAGAAAATAAAAGTATAAAACTGGAAAAAAATAAGTTAAAAATGACCAGAAAGGCATAAATTAGTTAGGGTAAAAAATGCGAGTAAAAGTGAACTGATATAAATGAGTAAATGTAGAACATAAAATAAATCACAATAGTGAGGTTAGACAGCCAAAGACAGAGACATGAGATTAGAAAGCCACGTGGTAAAAGTAAGAAAAAATACGGCGTACGCGCGTACCATAAGAGTGGGGAAAAAATTTAAGTTTCAAATAAAATAAAATGAATAAATCGAAAAAATTAAAAAAAAAAAGAGCAAAAGATTGAAGAATACTTAATTGATAACCAGAAATCTACTAGGGGCACTAGAAAGGAAATCTTATAAAAAGATAGTGAACAAAAATTAAGTGCAAAAGAGACATCAGAAAAAGCTAAAAGGAAACATCAATAAAAAAGTTACAGAAAGAGTTAAGAGAAATGAAGAAGACATGGAAAGAAAAAACAAGAATCTTGGAAGAGAAACTAAGTAAATTTTGAGAAAAAATTGAAAAGCTAGAAGCAATAATAGAAGGATACAAGGACGAAATAAGAACAAATGTGGTAAACGATGTAGTTAACATAGATAATGGTGAAAAATTCAAGTGATTGCTTGAGTGATAAAGAGGGGGTAAATGTAAATATAAAGAAAGTGTGGTCAAGAAACAGAGGTGTTCATAGGTGGTGGGGCGCAGAAATGGAAAACATTGAATCAAAGAATAAAATTATGATGAAAAAAAGAGAACTCAAGGGCTTCGATTACTATATGAACCACGACGAGACAAATAAATAAAGAGATAGAGAGAGAGTGAGAGAGAGAGAGAGAAAGAGAGAGAGAGATAAGAAGAATAGTAAAATTGAAATGCAGAGAACTAAGAGAAGATGGAGGAGAGTGGTACTATTTAGGGGAAAAATAATTGGAGAGGAGGAAGTGTAGTTATATAGTGAAAAGAAGAGAGAATGGTTTAAAAAAAAAAGAGAAAGAGACGTCTATACAGCGATGAAGTAACGGAGAAGGAAAAAAGACTACGAGAGAATGGTATGAAATTATAAATGATTTTGAAAAAAGTTGCTTAAAGTCTAGGATTCAGAGAGATGAATTAAGAAGTAATATCTATCGCTAAAAGAAGAAGGAACATAGAAACTTACCACATAGAAAAGAGTAAAAAAACAGCTAAGCAGACCAGACAAAATTCAAAAGTAAAAAAGAGTAGAATAAAAATAAAAAGAGAAAAATTGGAATGAAGAAGAATAAGTTGGGAGAGTATAAAGAGGAACAAAACAAAAACGGCGAAAATTACTTGAGAGATAATACAATTATAACATAAAGTAAATAAAGATTGAAAATGTCGGTTTTGTGTGTTGACGCACATAGTTTTACATTAGATTTAAATAAAAAGGTAATATCGACACTGAAATATTCGTGAAAATTTAAGTATTAATCATAGTATAAATTAATTTAGTGATGAATATTACTGTTTTACGAGAATGAATGCACAATGTTGTTTTTTAAATTTAAAAAACAATGAAATATTATACTTAAATAATTCTGTAATCCTTTGCAAACTAGATTAAGGCGAGAAAAACATTAAATTATATTATAACAACACTGCTATTGTTCAATAAAGATTATCTATCTATCTATATATTTGTGTAGGTACACATTATAGTTTAAAAATATAATTAGTATAGAGTTTAGTTAAGTACAATATAATATTGATGATGTATATGATAAAATACAGCTTTTAGAAGCATATCAATGAGCAAGAATATATATATTGATATTAAATATCAATGGTTAATTGATTGGAATTTATGTCATCGCTATAGATCATCATGTCTTTAATATTAGTTAATAAAGGATAAATGGATAAAAAAATCTTTTAAAATAATTATAATACTCATTCGCACATGTATAAGTAATTATATCCACATAAAAGGTTCAATAAAAGTATTTATATATGTATGCACTAGTTCCAATTATTATGTTATTATAACTTACATATTTTCATAGAATCCTTTTTTTGTAATAACTTTATTAGAATATAATATGCTATTTTGTGTAAATTATCTTAAAAAACATCTAGCACTGATAAATGATGTATTTGTGTGAATTATTTTATCATTATACACTATCCTGTATATCAATGCTTGCTTGTAATTTTAATAATTTCCTCTTTAAATTTGTAATCAGTGTATTTTTTGAATATTATAATTATTTACAAAAATAAATATAACAAAATAATTACATTTTTAATCACTTTTTGTTAAAAAGAATTTTAAATGAATGTCACGATGAATTTGAAGCTATAATAAAAGTGCATTTTCTAAACCAAAAAATTTCATAGATTTTATCAGATCTACTTATAATATTTTCCAAGAAAAGAAAATAAGAATTTAATTCGTAAAAATTAACATTTAAATCATATTGTATATTATTATGTACATAAAGAGAGTATGGAGTTTATTTAATAATAATTCATGTGTATAATTCATATAATATTTCATATATTTTTACATTAGGGTGATTGAGGATTTTTAATGTAAAGCTTTACGAAAAACTTGTATGTAAATAAATGTGGGAGCATAATTGTCCTAATTTCATGATTGAGTTCGTATACCCTAGAGAAATGCATAGAGATATACGTATATAGATAGAAAGAGATGGAAAGGATTGCACTGTGTAATCTAAACAACTTACGTAGCAGCCCCGTGGTATGCCTAATTGGCACAAATTATTGATGCACTTTACAAATTTTCTTGCTTCGATGAAACTTATACAATGTCAGTGTATCGATTATAAGCTTCCAGGTTTGAAAATGTGGACAACTTACATGCACTCAAATATAGAACAGTATGCTTGTAAAGAATGCTTCTTTAACATATATACCGTTTAAAATATACATATTTTTTTGAAATTTTTGTTATATCTATCTCTCGTTACATATATTATTGATTTTCATAAACTTAATATGATTTATTCAGAAAGGTAACGAATTTATAATATTTTCAGTTTTATAATAAAATATTTGTTAATGTTAATTGTGTATGATTAATAAATTTAATGGTAATTATATTTATGTTTTTTAAGAACTATTACTGATGTTTATGTTTACTTTCAAATTGTATTAATAAAAAATTTCTATTTATAAAAAACTTCAAAAAAATTTTAATTTAAAATTTTTTTTATTTAAAATCAAAATTATAAATCTTTTTTAATCAAATTTAAAAAATGTAATAAAATTAATTAAAATTATAAAATTAAAAACTAAAATTATTAACTTTCAAATTTTTTCAGGACTTCTACAAAAGTTTAAAGAATAAAATGAAATTTCTTTATATCTTGAAAGCTGTTAATTGATCAATGTAAATATAAAATTAAATCAAAATAAAATTTAAATAAAACAATGTTTTTTTATAAATTAAAATTTATTTCTACAAATATAACTTAATGTCTATTTAAATTATAGATTCATAAGATCTGTCTGATATTGTTTTAAAATTATTATTCTTTTTGCTAAATAAAAATGAACAATATTGATGAGTTACTACTCATTGAATGCTGGAACGATTTATACAGAAAAAATGATATTTCACCATATGGCGTATCTCTAACTATTCAAATTCAGCAACATTATTTATGTGACAGAAGGTATAAATTTACAGTCACTTAGCAAATTTTACAACGTATAATACAACAATGAATATCAACCGATCATTTATTAAAATTATAAACCATTTCAGGTTGATTATGTTGTATATAATATTAGAAAAGATAATTTACTTGAATAATATTAAATATATTTGAAATATAACAATATATCTTTACTTAAGTCAGTTTCAGTTATATTATTATTAATGTACTTTACTTACAGATTAAATTACTCAAAAATTTCAACATAAAATTTTTATAGTTTAAAATAAATCTTATTTAATTATCGCAAGTAAAGTTTAATTCTATGAGTTCAATTCCGACAGAAATATTTATTGTTAGTTGAAATAGTGATACATAAATTTTTTGTTTAGCATTGAATTTAGTATAGTTATAATGAATGTTAGAATTATCGACGATTTTCGAAAAAAATATTATAATATTAATAACATGAGTCAAAACATGTGTAAAAATTAATTGTTTATATATAAATAAATATATAAATATTTATAATATAATAAATTATTATTTTAATTTTTGTTGATAAAAAATTGCTTAGTTCATTTGTAAAATTAGCAAGATGGTGTTTTAATGAATATTTAATAAGTTCAATAAATTATACTTACATATATTTTAGAGCATTATAAATGACTACAAATATCATTCGTTCCTAAATACATGAAATTTCAAGAAATAATAAAAAAAATATTTTCAATATCTTTGAAAGCCTTTGATGACAACACATTGAACGACATTCAGTAACAAATCCTAAAGAATTTAACGGATGAACTTGAAATATTTCAACATTAATTTCCGGGATTTCCTACGAGAATTGCTGTTCATATGTTATTCATTGGACAAATTATTCTTAAATTTACTCCATTTAAAATATATTTAAAAATTTTTTTTATAAATATATATTTTTTTATAAATAAAAAATAAAAAATTATGTATTTTATTTACAATCTGTATAATAATCAAAATTTTACATAATTTACAATTGACGCTAGTATAAAATGTGTATATTCAAAATAATTAATTTCAAAATAAGAGTAAATCTTCAATAAGTTAAAATATTAAATAATTACTATTAAAGTAGTGCTTTCGATGAGAAAAATATTATAAAAAATTAATAAATATTTTTAATACGCATAGATAGAATCGTAGTAACTTTAAATTAGGATATATATTTTCAAATACTAAAGGAAATTTCGAATTGAATAAATACTATTTCATATATGTATACAATATTTATTAAATTATAATAGTAGTAGATTAAAGATACTTAATACAAATGTAAACACATAATTATTAACAGACTAAATACAAAATATTAAAATGATAGTCTAAAAATTATATTGAAGACTTGATATTGTAAAATTACATAATATTTCTTTTTGAATATAAAACAAAAATTGAAACATAATTTAGAATAAGATATATTTAATTTATTTTATTTTGATTAGATCTATAATATTTTAATATGTAAAAGATTATTAATATTTTGGACTTAAGTATTTCAGATTTATTTGTATTTTGTATATACTATTACATATTATTTTACAAAAGTTTTTTTTTGGAAATTTTACAGAATTTTTCGCTATATAATTATCACATAAAATATTTATAAATATAAGGAATTTTTTTTTCTATGAATAGAATTCCTAAAAATATTGATAATATTGATAATGATATCGCAAACTTATAGTAAATTATTAATATTTTAATTATTAGTAAATAAAAAAACGTCTGCGATATTAACTAGGAGAGGAAGTAGAAAAAAAAAATTACAGATTATTTTCATTCTTATTTTAACAATTATTAGGAATGAAGAAATTTTTCTTTGACTTCCAAAATAAAATTTACGGATTTTCAGTTCTTATAATTGCTTGCTTCAGTATAATAAATATATATATATATATATATATTTATATTTCAAGGATAGAAAAATGTTTTTCTAATGTAAGACAAAAAATAAAATAAAAGAAAAAAAATACTTTGTTGCACAAATTCTAAAAGTATAACATTAAAATCGCTTAAAGATATATTAAAATTTCTAAAAAAATAAAAATTTTATTTTTGAAACAAAATCATATATTTTATTTCCAAGAGAATCTCAATAATATAATGAATGTAATACTAATTCAAATAGATATTTTATTTATGTAAATATCTGTTTATATTATTCAATAAAATTTATTATATTGCCCAAAATGTATAAAGAAATTGTAAAATCACATATTCAACTTTATCATTCTGTAAAAACATAATATGAATTTTATACTAATCTAGAAAAAAAAAGTAAATAGTAAATCCTAAAAATTTAGATTATCGATATATTAGATGAATACTTTCGTGTTTTAAATAAAAAGTTCTATTAAAATTCACTATATAAAAATTTATTATAAAAATCCTATTTCAATGGTTTTAATAGCTTTCAACTCGTACAAATTGTGTAAATAATATAATAATACCATCGTATACATACTATATTAGGAAAAGCTAGTTCTAATTTTTACAATCAATATTTTATTAAACAAGTACAGTAAAATTTTCCTTCCATAAAAATCATTAATAATTAATTAAATTTAGATTATAAAAAAACTTCCAATATTTTTGTAATGAGTATCAATAATTAGTCATAAAAACGTTAAAATTTTCATAAATACAATGTTAGTAGTTAATAATATAGTTTTATAACATTGCAATAAATATCTCTATTAATAATTCAATAACAGAAAAATAGATTTTTTGAATAAAAATCATTTTACGTTAGTATTTACTTAAATATTCAACATCTTTGAATAAAATTATATTCAATTATTTTAGTAAATTTAGTTACGTATAAATCAAAAGTATTTATAATATAAAAATATGCATAATGTTTCATTTTAATTAATTCTGTTAATTTTATGCATAAGATAATATATTCATCGGTTGTAAAGAATTTTTTAATTTATAATATTTTATAAATAAAAAAAAATTTCTATTACAATTATATTTTTTGTATTATGCTTTTTTGCAAGGAAAAAGTTTTATATTTGGGGATAAAAAAATATGTATAATATAGTTAAAGTATTTTTAGAAATGAAACTAAAATAAGTTGCTGGTAATTTTATCTAATGTATCAGCTATACTTTTTTATATAGATGACACTAAAAACTAAATTTTTATATTTAATTCATAATATATTTAAAAGTTTAACTGAAGAACTTTTGATTTTTTACGAATTTGTGTTAAAGCAAAGAGTTGTCGTACTCAGTTGATATTTAATTATCATAAAGAAATTGCAGGTGTGATAACAGCATTGATTGAGAGAACCGTTTCTGATTTGACAAAATCGTGTAGCACAACACCTTTTTAAAGAAGCTATCACACTACGGCTTGATCTGAAAGTCTGAATTGCCTCCATGCCATCGAAAATCAACTATAGTTATGGAAAAAATAAGCAAAAATTCATATAAAAAGGTGCACTACCAACACAAAATTTGTTCAGGAGAGGAACGTAATATATAAAAAACCGAGAACTCTCTAACATATACGGTTACATTTCGAACGACCGACTAATATTAAATTACCCCCCTAGGCTTTCCAACGAATGATCTCATCTAAATGCTTATTTCACATCTTATCTTTATGACTTTTCTCCGAGTTATTTTATTTTATTTTTTCATTTTAAGTATTTATGCTTCTTATATGAGATATTTAATAAATATAGTTTGTTTCTTATTTGTTATTTTGAAATTTAGAAGTTTTACTCTTGAATGTTATGTCTTCTTTTAAATTTATACATTGAATGACAAAAGAAGCTTGCATTTAAGGTAGATACTAAAAAATATCAAATATGTCAGTATGTTTAATAATTAATGAAATTTTAAATATTCATTTTTCTCATTCATTACTTTAAAAGTATAATTACATACGTTTACAATATAACATAAAAAAGTGTAATTCAAAATTTTTCATTACTACTAAATACTTAAAAATTAAAATAAAAAGATTTTCTTCAGATCTTTAAAAGAAACTTTTATATTAATAATCAGTTAAATAAGTATAAATTACGTAAAAATCTAAAATATGTGATATTTTTATAAAATATATATTTTAATAATTATAAATAAATTAAAATTAAATTATTTATTATCACAGACTTTTATAAAATACTGGTGAAAGAATTGAGTGGTATTTTCGATATTCTAGTTTATGAACTAAAATTCTTGAAGGGACATGCTTCAAAACT
Source organism: Platyscapa corneri (assembly GCA_018907185.1). Taxonomy (NCBI): domain Eukaryota; kingdom Metazoa; phylum Arthropoda; class Insecta; order Hymenoptera; family Agaonidae; genus Platyscapa; species Platyscapa corneri. Next base: position 4,059,425 of record JACCHW010000023.1, on the reverse strand, counting down.
AGAATTACAGTAAGACATTTAAGAGATGTAGAGAGCAATTGTGACTCATCTATGGTCAAAGGAAATGCCTTATAGTTTACTAGTGTTAATTATTAAAATAATGGATTTCATTATTTGAATTATTAAATTTGGCTTTAGTAAAACTTTTAAGTTCTCTTTTAATAATTTTTAAATAAAAAATATGAATTATTGTTTATACATATTAATCTAAAATTAATTGAAAACAATTAAATATATTGATTTTTTGGTAAAATACAAAATAATTATAAAGGAACTCTCCATAATTGTATATTATTTTTAATTCTTTATAAATTTTTCTAAATTACTGAGTTTACAAAGTTCAATTAATCAATTAATTAATTACTATTAATCAATTTCATCTTATAGTACAATGTATAAGTATATAAAATAATTTTTACATAGAATATTCAGAAATTTACGAATTTATTAATTGACCAAAAATTGTGGAAATAATTACCGAACTACACAATAAATTGTACGTAATTCAAAATTGAAATTGAACTAAATATAAAGTATCCTAAGTAAGATTTATAGTTTTTTAATAATAATAACTGATTTTAATTAAGAGGAGTTTTAAGATTTAAAAAATAAATATAATATAATTGAAATTAATAATAATACTACACATATTTTAATTATCATTATTTAATTATTCAATAAATTATTATTGAAGGAATAATATTATGGAAATTATTATGGAAGGAATAATATTTTCAACTAATTTAAGTAAAGTTTAAAAATTAACAGATAATTTATTGTTGCATTTTAAAAATTCTATATTAATAAATATATACAAGTAAATAAGTATTTACAAATTAATTTGATAGTATGTCAAAACTCTTCAGTTTTAGTCGTTAAAAACTTGTTTGTGTAGAAAAACTCAAACCAGTAAGTAAATCATACCATTTAACTCATTATTAATATTAAAAAATTTTTTTATTCTAAAAATACCGTATTTACTTTACACCTTTTACTATTTTTTTATTTTGGAGATGAGTAGTACTTAATTCAAAGATTCTGAATAGCTAAAAAGCGTATAAAAATATATATGTGCATATGTCTATGGGCCAGTAAAATTCTCGAAGGATAGGAGGACCTGACACTTTTTCTTCCTTTCAAATATTGGAATGGCCATCAGATAAAAATAACGACGCAAGAATTCGCCTTAGATTACAAGTTGTTGGTCATTGCAAAGTAATATCGCATGGAGGAAAAGCCAAGTGTAATCGGCGCCTGGTATCAATCAAGTATTGTGCAACATTTCTGAAAAGTAAAAGAGTGAAGTGAAAAGGTCAGGCACGGATAAAAAGAAGGGCATACAATATTCGCTTGTTGATGACAGTTTCCTCCTTAAGGCAAAGTTGCTCAAGCAAAGAACACCGCAGTTATTAAACGGGATCGTTCAATTCCCCCGAGCGATCAAGAATATTCTCAGCCCCATGTGACGTATATATCTTGCACATGTCCCTGGATCATCGCAAACTCACCTCGTGTGGAGTGTATCACGTCATCGTCATATACTGTATGGAGCAAAGTTAATGAATACACAATTCTCATCTAAGCCTCACGTTTTCTCTGTTTTTCTACATATTTTTTCATTTTTACCCAAGGCATTAATTATATCGTTTTTTATTGAACATTTTTTACTGAAACCGAATTACTTATTTCATTGGATTTGTCATATAAATTATCAATTGATAGTGTTATAAATGAAGAATTTCATTTTTATATTCTTCCAATAACAGTTAGCTTTGTAAAATTATAATTTACGGTTAAATATTATGAAACATATGTATATGAATTCATTATTATAACGACATTATTCGTTATAAAACAAGTAATAAATAAAAGCTGCAAATAATGCTTTATTTTAATTTATAATAAAGAATTTTCAATTTCTACCCTTTATATAATTAGGAAATATATTTATATAATTAGGGATTTATAGAATTAGTTTAAATTCTTTATCAAAATTATATTTTCTTACAACTTAGTATTTTCATACTACTAATTAATTAGGTCACTATTTTCTTTAGTTACTATATAAATCCGTATTTCATCAACAGGGCCTAAAAAATTAAATTTTTTCTTTTTTAGTATACGTGAAAGTTAAAGTGTTTAAACCAATTTTTTATAGTATCCAATACTATACCAAGCCTTATCATAAACTAATTTTTAAATGTTAAAGGATTCTCTTTTGTTACTTTAACAGCAATAAATTAAAATTGTAAATTCGTTAAGAATATAGATATTCGTCACAAATTTTGATTTTGCATGTTGCTCCGTATGTTTCAAAATATATCAGTTAGTTTTAAAATTAGACAATTATCTGTTATCAATACAATTTTATCAGTTAGAAAACCATAATTACACAGTCCTAAATTCTGAAATATAACAAGTTTTTACTACTATTTTTTTACTATTATTCTGTATATTAACATTTGAAATATAAAAAATATCATTTTTTTTTAAATTTTGGTTTCAACACGTATTTTTTATATTATAATTCCCAAATAGGAGATGTACTAAAAATGACTTAATAAATCTTAAGATAAAATATATATAAGAATAAAATGAGATGTTTTATTTTTCTTTTAGTATAATATAATTTTTTACAATATATTTGAAAGTACTATTTCATTCTAATGCAAGAAAATCTAAATTTGAATAAGTTATGAACTTTTATGAATTTTATTAATTCATTATTTACAATTAAGATAATTATAGAATATTTATAAATGAACTTTCATCAATGAAGATTAAAAAATGAAATGTGTATACTTAAAAAACTTGCATATGAATAGATAAATACTTCTGAGCGTACATTATTAGATACCTACAATTAAAACATTCATTTCTTAACCAAAGTATTACAACAGAAACAAAAAATTATTTAGAATACTGTATTTTAGATACAACTATTTATGTGATATATAAATTCAGTTTTTAATATACATATATATGTATTATATTTCTGTCAGAATTTTAATAAAATGATTTATTCGTTGAATAAACTATTAATATTATTTAAAATATGTTGTAAATTTAAAATTTTATTAATCTGTAACTCTAAAATACTTTCGTATTATTTATACTGTGTTATTAAATTTAAAAATATTTTACAATGTATTTTATTAACATGAATGAATGAAATATTTTTTCCGCGTCTTATTAAAATATGCATACATTACGGATACATATACATATGCATGCATACATATATATTATGAAAAATACTGTAAAAGAAGCAAGAAAGAAGAAGTATTTTTTTAAATTTAACGATAGTCTTTTAGACAGAAGTATTGATATATTTTTATATTTAATATTTATTTAACTTTATAATCAAAAGTCATATGATTATTTTTTAATTTGTAAAAATATTTTTCTATTGTTTACATAAGTACACAAGTAGAATTAAAACTATATTTTATTTATAAAATATTTCAATTTATCTATTGATAAGAAATACATTATGAATTTCAAATACAATAATTTCATTATAACAATTGAATTATTTTATATATTTCTTGATATATATACAATGTTTTATAACTAAATATAAAGTCATTATCACAGATATGTCTAAAATGTATCTTTATAAATGAATTTTTATTCTTTAATATAGAATATAATTTTATACTATTTTATCTAAATGTTATTATCTACGAAAGAAAAATTATATAAAACCAATAAATAGTTTCATACATTTTAAATCATTTTCTTACTTAAATGCTTGACATTTGGTTATTTTGCCGATTGTCAGTTAATATATTAAGAAAATTAGCAAACTAAACTTGAGATTTAAGAAAGTTCATTATATATATAGGGAGAGAGAGAGAGAGAGAGAGAGAGAGAGAAACCAATGGTAATAATGTAACGATACAAGATCAAAACTTGACCTACTTAAAAAATTTTTTTTATTAAATTTTGTGCTTGTTTTTTAAAAATTTTCTTTCTGCAAAAAGTAATCTACATTTTTTGAATATCTTATAAGATTAACAATATACGTTTTAATACAGTTTTATAATTTATTGAACATTTTTCTTGCAAGTAATATACATTTGTAAAATATAGTGAATTACTATTTCATTTTAAAATTACATTTACATCAAATGCATCCGATTTATTTAGTTTCTTTAAATTTTTTTAATATATATTTACAAATATAGCTGAATAAGATTATTTATTTATACGTTATAATCTTATTTATTATATTCTTAATTAGTCACGATTATATAATTCTTTGCATGAATTTTTGTATAATTATATTAATTTTATAATGAATATTAATTAATATATGTATTGTACTTTTAAAGATATTACTATAGTATTACTAATATTGATCATCAGAAATTTTTAAAGTTTAAATAAAAACAATAACTATCTAAAAATACGAGTAATTACATTATTTTACAGTCAAATTTTTTTTTTATGTACAATATGAAAGATTCCGTTGAATCTTATCTCACCGAATGGTATCAGTTTGTAAATTTTTTTTTAATAAAAAGTTATCTTAGTTGAATATGAAAATATATAAAAAACTTCTACTAAAAGTAATATTTATATTACTATTTATCGAATCATTACAAATTTCTATTATTTTTGGAATATTTGTTTAATAAGAATTATTTTATAAATAATATATATATAATATATATATATATATATATATATATATACATATTATATATATATTGTATATTATATTATAATATAGTATATATCCTTCGTTCAAGAAATATGTACTCATAAGATCGATTTTGATGCTGCTATATTTCGACGTAGAAAATATGATTGATCTTATAAAATTTGTTCTCCTATTCGTATAAATTTTCAAAGATATAGTTATAAATTCGATTTACGAAATAAAGCGCCAAAAGCTTGCAATCTCTATACATCTGGTAGCTTCCACATGAACAAATTACATTTTCGTTCTTAAATTTACCGCTAACATTGCTTATTCCTTCTTTCTCTCCTACTATCTACTTACCTATCTATCTTTCGCTTTTTCTCACTTGCATTTTATCTTTTTCTCTCCTTAAATTCGTCTTTTGGTCTTTCCAATGTTTTCAATTTTTCCATATCATCGGAATATATATTTAATTTTCATAAAACTATAAGAAGCTGCCACGTGTATTGGAGTAGACAAGTTGAATTAAGAGTGCACTTTTTATCAATAAACCTGCGGTATCCGTTTCTAAAAGCATAGGTATAGCGTAGATATAGCGAAGAGCAAAAATCTGTTGTTTTGCCTTAGGGTACCAAGTTTAAGAAGTTCTTATGCAACAGCCGTAAAATCTACTGTTGCTATCACTATACTATAATACCTTAGAAATGAATAGATAAAGTCACAGTAAATAAGAGTGAGAAAGGGGGAGGAAAGTAAGATAGAGATAGAAAACGACGTTCAGTTAGTACCCCGCTTGCGGCTACGATTTACGTATTCGTCGACCGAATGAAATCCAGAGGCTGTCTCCAACAAAAAATAAAGAAGAGAAAAATAGAAATATATCGTAACCAAGAAATTCTATAAAAAAGAAATGAAAGGGATAATATTCGAGCATTCACGTATATATATATGTGTATTTATGCAATGCTACATTGCATAAATTATTCAAATTTTAGAGTAATGACGTGTGAGATTTTTGATAACATTTTTGAAAAAGTGATATCCTTCACTTCGTACATTTTTATTTATTGAAATCTTTTGCCTATTACTTTTTCACTTTAACTAAAATCTTATCTTCTTATAGATAGAAAATATATTTTTAAGTATCTGTTTTCTCTAATAATCCGTTTAATTCTATTCCAAAATATAATAGCAAATTATAATTTTAATATGAAATTAATGCAGAATAAGAATATGTTTATTTTATAACAACTTGATTTTTTCATTATTTGTGAAATGAAATTTTATTTAAAATGAGAAGCCTGTAATGTGAATATTAAGTAGACTAGGTCAAATATGAAAAGATCGATATAGATGGTTTTATTTTTATTTTGTTTTATTATGCATTTTTTATCCGTATTTTTTTTAAAATTTAGATTATACATAAATAATGAGTTTAATTTTTTAATTTAATACGTCGTGTGTATTTAAATAAAAATAGATCTATGTCACTTTTAAACATATTTAAGTAAACAAAATGTAGTTTTTTCTTCGAATAAATATCAGAATTATATTGCGAATATAATATTACGTAATATTTATAAAAAATAACTGATATATTTAAACAAATATGATTAATCAATATTTTTGTCAATAATTTTATTAATATTTGCGACCGTATCAATTATATATTACATTACGTAATTAATTGTTGAAAATTAATAAATAATAGCTATTCAACTATTATAAAACTAATTTATTATAGATAATCAATAATTAAAAAATTTTCTATACACTCTTTTTATTATAAAAGATGTTTGTTTGGTTTAAAAATAATTTAATCTGGCTTTCTTTAAAAAAATATTAAATTAATTTAGATTTTCTTGAAGTTATTTTGATTTATTTAGCATTATTTTTATTACAGATATAATTTTAATTTTTGTTTTCTAATTAATTATTCTATTTAGTATTTTTTTTTAAGTTTAATTCTAAATAACTAATGTTTGAAAGGTTGTATTATCCAAAAATTCGTATTTAATTTAGAATGAGTAAAATGGATTTGAAAAAAAGTAATAAAAATTTATAAATACTATACTCGCAAATTTTTTAATTACGCCGATAAACTTTTATAATTATATTGATTTACATAAATATGTTTTTAGAGGAAATTAAATAATGGTTGCAAATGTCGTAATCGTGTAAATAAAAAATTATTTTAATAAAATTAATTAGCTGATTGTTGAAAAGAAGTATCTCATAGTAAATAATAATTAAAAGAATGATTCGAATTGTGAAACACAATGAAAATATAATTACATGTTTTTAAAAATCTCATCATTACTTGTACGAATACTTTCATTTGGTTACCTTTCCTTGTAAAATTTCGTCTATATAACAATACATATTTATCATACACATTTTGTAAATTGAGAGAGAAAACGAGAGAGAGAGAGATAACAGAAAAAATATACACATGCAGGTGCATATCAGGGGAAATTGTTCGTCTTTCCATTATGCCCGTTAGAATTTATATGGGTCGGTGGTAGTGGTGATGGCGGCGCAAAGGTAAAATAGGTTACTTCGTATATAGCCTAAAGATTCTTGCGCACAACACATCTGCGGGGCGAACAACGCTTCGGTCTACGGCCCATTCAACGAAGACGGGAATAGCTCATAGAGCAGATACACAAATGTTCATTTTCCCTCTTGTACACTCATTTTTCAGTGTCAATTGGCATTCCAGTTAAACACGTATTTTTGACCTTTTCATTTTGTCTACCAAAATCGAATCTATCCTATGGATCTAGATAAAAAAATCTGTGTATAAAAGGCAAAATATTCTCTCTGATTTGAGTATAAATGAATATTTATTTTATCGCTTTTATTTGTGAATTATTTTCATATTTATTCTTTAATATATTTATGTTTTTTCATACAAAATGTCTATATATTATTTATCTTTGTAAAAGATGATAATGTGATTAATTTCATGTGCATAATTATAAGTATAAATACTTTTAGTATTCAACGATGGATACTTACACTGTTAGTGTAGTTTTAGTATTAAAATATTGAATTTAAAAATGAATAAGTATGTATCTTTGTATGAATTTAATAAATTTAATTTCTGAAAATAATTTTTTCTTTTCTGTATAAAATATGCGCAACTTTTTAATAAAGATAGAGATGTGTAAAATAAAAATTTTATAACATCTTCATTTCACATACTTTTTTTAAATATCTCTTCAGTATCTTCTCAAAATTTAATATTTACTTTGTTATTGTACCAATACTTAGTTTTTAAGTTTTCAAATATTTATGACTCATATATTAACTATTCATAATTTAAAATATTTTACATTAATATTGTTGTATATTATTAAAATATTTATTATTAATAATTTTTTTAATAAATAATACAAATAATTAAAAAAATATAAAATTTTATTAATGATATATTTCGCATTGAAAATAGATTTGATAATTCTTAAGATATCAAATATCATATTTCTTAAGACATTTTAATTTTAACAAATGTAAAGTAGGACATATTTCATTAATTATTCTAAAAACATATGATAATTTCAAAATGCTTCATAATTATATATAATTCTCACCATGGCTTGAATATAAATTTGTAATAAAATATTCATAAAAGTAAATTTTTAAATGGAAGAATTTGAAATATATTACTTTAATATTTATTTTAAAGAACTCTTTATTTTTTTTACAAAATTATGAAATTATTAAATAAAAATTTAATTGAATAAATAAGTAAAACAGCCTAAACATTTAAAAGTATGATAATCAAATCAACTTTGTTTCAAAGTTGTTGTATTCAATTTAAACGTGTACTTTCTTATCAATATCTTTTAAATGAAAATATTTGTTATTTCAAAAGTAAGTTTATACATATAAGATAATAATAAAAATATACAAATTTCCATAATTATTCATAATTTTTTTGTTAATACCGTAATTATTAGATTTTGTTCCAATTACGTTGTAATAATATAATATTTCTATATCCTGGAAAATTCTATTAATTCTATGTATTTAAAATTACAAACCTAAAATTTTAACTAAAATAAGATATATCTATAAATTATTATTTATTACGTATCATCTTATATGTATAAAATATAAAAATGAATTTTCTTAAAATTCTAGATAGCATCAAGAATCTTGGAAATATAAAATCTGAGAATAGTTAATATTTCTATGGTTATCAGGTGGATAAACGAATAGAGAAATAAAATATTATACATTATAAAAGTGTATCATTCGTTGGAGCGTTGCCGTTGCTGAACTTGTATAGTAGTTCAACTCAAGTACACAAAGTATGCTAAAGACTGGATGGGTATTTACTACCTATACTTTGTATCTCATAGTCATACTTTTTAAATTTCTTTCTTTTCTTTTATACTCTTTTTGTACCGATTTGAATTAATCAACCCCCATTCGAATCTCACTTTTTTCCCCTCAGTTGCTTCTATCTTTTTCATTTATATTAGTGTATTTTTTCTCTACTTTTTTTTCTTCTTTATGCTTTGGTTATGTCATTTTTTAATGATGATTCTTTACTTCTGAAAGGTTGATATGGTACATTGTCTGTTTTTTAGAAGTATTTCTCCTTCTCTTAGTTCTTATTTTTCTCTCTATATTTTCCAGTGCATAACTACAATTTTTTATTTGTCTATCTACTTTTACTTTTCTTTCTATTTCTGTATTAATAGTCTTTTTACCTACATACGGTACACTTTTTTATTTTCTTTAATACAAATTACCTGTCAAAACCCGTCATGAACATGAAAATGGCAAATTCAAGCTCTTTTGCTTTGTAGCTTATTTTGTGTTTCTTCTTGCTTTCAATTTTGTTATTTTGGCTTAACCTATTTAACAAGAGTAATCATTAAATAATTGTTATTTGAATAAGAAAAATGAAATAGAAAAAATGATGTATAATAGTATTTTGTATTCAAAAAACTAAAACTCACATTCAGTAATTAAACAGAAATGTTCATAACGTTTGAATAATACATTATTTAAAATTATGTAATAATATAAAAAGCTATTTTTCTTTCATTTTTTATGACTAGATTTTTATAGAATCATATAGTCATACTTTTTTCTTACGTATAAATCCATAAAAATTTAAATATTTTTATACGAATACATTTTACTAAAAGTTGAAATATTATTATATATTTAATTTTATAAATAATTTTAATGAAATATAAAAATATCTTAGATCCAATATGAAATACAATATGCATAATCTATATTCTGTAAAAACTTATTTACAGTGAACTGAATAGAAATGAATACTACTAATTTAGTCATAATAGTTGCATTTTGTAATATTAAAATTATATTAGATTTTAAAATTGAAATTAATTAATTCAATTGAATCAAATAAAAACTTAATCATATTTATTTATTTATTATTTTTTATAATTTTTTATTATATTCTTTGAATAAAATGGTATTAAATGTAATATTGAACATATTTCATTTAATATTGAAATAAATTAGTAAATGATAGAAAATTTTATTTCATAAATAAAGTTTTTGTACAGTTTGATCTATGAATAATTCAACTTAGTTAAATGACCTGACGGCTAAAATATTATATTAGTTAAATAAATTTCAGTTGAAATGAAACAGATAATTATTTCAACTAATAAATGATTTTAGATTTTTAAGCAGTGAAGTGGACAGATTTTTTTTAATTTTTTAATTTTCTAACTTGAATGCTGTTTAGAAGTGCTTCTCTATTAATATAATCTGATAATACATAAAGTAATTAATTAGTAAAACATTAAATAATTTAATTTAATTTACAATAAATAGTTTTAAAATATTATATTAATTAAATTGAAATAGTGTTCAAATTCATTCTGATTATATTTTATTTTTTTACTATGAATATTCTGCAATTTCAGTCAGTCTTATTATATGCATAAGTAAATTTTATATTTTTTTTATTTATCTAATTTCTAAGTGATCTACATTTGCAATATATTTGTAATAAAAAATACATTTCTCTCTCTCAAAATCATTTTTGCTACGATTTATCTGTATTATAATTAGTATCAGAGTATGTCTGATCATAACGGTTATTTTCCACTTGAATCTATAGATAAATATCTTTCTATAATAGTGAATTTTATTCATCATTAGATTGAAGTAATATATACACAGCAATTTATATTATCATGAATCAATTCCTAAAATGTCTAAATAATATTTATTTGTGAAATTGAAACTTTACTAAAATATAAGTTTAAAGTTTAGTTTTGGTAGGTTTAAATATTAATTCATAAAAACAGAAATTGAATTTTTTCCAGTAATTGTACTTATGTATCTGTATATGTTGTAAAGTAATTGTAAAATTAATAACATTAATCTAACAATGAAAATTCAGAATTTTTTTAAAAGTTAAAACAATTCTTCGTAGTAAAGAGTAAAAAATAATTAAAAATTAATATTATTTTTTCAACTTTTTATAAAATTAATTAATTGAAGTTTATAAAATAAAGTTTCAATTTTTTCAATTGGAAAACAATATCTTATTTTATAAAAGCTTGAATTTCAAAGTAAGAAGAAAAGAAATTTTATAAAATCAATATTTAAAAATATGTAAAATAAATTTTATTTTTATTTTAGCTTAAAATGTTTATAGTCTTAACTATGTATAATTAAAAAAATTTCTAAATTCATAAAACTCTTTTACTTTTTTTAGAATTTAATTGTAAGGAACGAATTATTTTATTTTCTATGAATAGTAGTTTGATAAAATTGATTACATCTATTATAATTTTTTATATTGAAAAACTCTTTTCACTTAAATTTTCATTAAAAATCTACGTTATACTTACGTTTAAATTTTAAAACTACGTGATCTAATTTTTCCATATTGAAATGTAAAGATAAAAGATGTATAGATGCGAGTGAGTCGTTTTGCGTAATTTCTGCTTTCAGTAGAAGTAAGATTTACCGCTTGTGACTCTGAAACAATGAGTTCTATCTACGAATTTACCACAGTGACTATTTATTCCTATCGTTTTCTCGAGTTTCTCGTAGTTTCTTACACAAGAGGAGTCTCAAAAAGTCATACCATTATCATTATCCTTTACTTTATCTCTCTTACTCTCATTCTCTTTCTGCTGTTCCGTTTCTATATCTTTCTTTTTGTCTCTCTTTCTGTTTCTTTCTCTTTCTCACATTCTCTCACTATATTACTCAATTTCTTTTTCATCGTTGAATTTCTTGAAGTTTTATAACTGTATATATCACTATTACACAACGAATTAATTACATTTGCTTTATGAACTTCTTACAATTTTTAATAATCTCAAATGTCTTGATAGATATTATAAATTATCTCGTGCACTTACTTTTGAAATCATAAAAAATCGTTGAAGGAAGTTTGCATTAATTTATTTTTATTCTTGTAAAATTACAATTATTAATTAAAACATTGAATTCCATAAAAAGGATATAAATTAATTGAAGAAATTTTGATATTTATATAAATATTAACAAAATTAATTACATATAGAAATTTTTCAAACTAAATAAAATTATTTGCAAACATAATACTAAATTTAAAAATTTAATTTTAAATAAACTTCTTTTGTTTTTAATATATAAATATATATGACAAAAATTTTATACAATATATATTCATAATTTAATTTATTTTGTTTAAAATTTTATTTCATTCACTTTTTTAACGTAACCGTTTGTTATTTGTTCAATAAATGTGTAAAGAATATTTTTAATCTATATTGCAAAACAATTATATTAGGCTGATAGAATAATTATTAAAATAAGATGTTGATTCTCAGAAAATCTAAAATTAATGTCTGTCATATATAATTCTATTCACCTTGTTTGCTAATAAATTATTTAACATTATTGCAGAAATAAACCTCCATGAATGTACAATAACTGAGTAATAATATTTAATAATAACTTAATTGCACGAGTTTTTAAAATTATAAATAAAATATCAATTGCAATTTAGTTTTCCATTATTGTTCATATTGACATCATTTTACTTCTGCTTTAAAAGAATATGTCAACTAATCGTTACTTATATATTTACGAGCTTTTTAAAAACTGTAGGTAAAAATCAAATTTTCCTAGAGTCTAAAGGCACTATTCTGAAGGGATGCGTGAGATTTTTTCTCGAGAAGTGATACCAGAGGGAGAAAGAGAGAGATTGCAAAGGGCGAGGGTTGGTGTTGTGCGATCGACAAGTTAAATTATTTAAAAAGGCAGTTTTCCCTTCTTTAAAGCCTCTGCTGCCCGTCGGCTCGTTAAGTTGTGGAAGCTATGAGAGCCATTTGCGCACGATGCGGTTCCATTCATGCTTATTTTAAGCTCATTGTATGCGTGTTGTATTCAACCTTTGACTCGTCATCGCCAGCTCTCTTTTTGTTCTATCTCTGTATGCCTGTCTAGACCTTCTTTTTCTCTTAGCCCCTGGTACTGCTAAACGTTATATTTTTCCGCGTTTGAATTCCTCAAAACTTTAACTAAGGTTTATAGATTACACTGGCTTTTGACCTTGTTTCACGACTTGTAATAATGAAAATTTATTAATTATCTATGTTTGCTTATTAATGAAATTTTTTAAATACAAGGAGGGTTAAAAATAAGGTTAATTTATATTTATAAAAATACAACCCATTATTCCTCGCTTAAAATTTGAAATCCTGTTACAATGCTGTGATAAATAATAACTAAATAAACTGAGTAAAAGTATATATAATATTGACAATGAATTATTTTTGAATTATATAGACTTTATGAATGTAATTCTACCGAAGTTATGAGTGTAACGTTAACACGGAATCTTTTAGTCCTTATTTTTTATAACTTTTGTCTCGATCATTGAGAAACAGATCATTTTCAATCAAATATTCTCAAAAGATATTTTTTAATTCAGATAATCTATATATAAAATGAAAAATTTTAATTTCTTTTAGATAAATATGCAGATCTTGATATCATAAAATCATATTATTTAATAAAAATAATTATACTTATGTATACATCACTGGGTAAATCTTAAATATAATTATTTTAGTCTTATCGTCGAACCCCGTTTTACTCTTGAGATGAAGAATCTCTTATTTCTATTATCTTCTTGAACGTATAAAAGCGATAAAATATAACGAACTCGTTTTATCTCTTACAAAACCAAATTTATAATAAATGAGTTCTCTCTTCGCTTTACGATTTTCAGGAAATTGAAGAAGCAGCAAGAACGAGTTTGCCGTTTTGTTTACAATAATGTATTGACCGCTGAATGTACTCAGGTGAACGGCAATTGGTCCGACCAAAACGACTCCAGACAGAATAATGGAGAATTTGCTGAACTATGTCCGAATTGGCTTGCTATAAACACCACTAATTTTTCGACTTCTGATAACACGACGTCTTCCTTACTTCAGGGTCAGTTAATGTTTTCACACCAGTTTTCACATATTTTATTATTATTATTTTTTTTTCTTTAAGCTACTTCAGCCTCATCGTTTGTAATAATGAACAATAATTTTAAAATAAAATTTTCATTAGATGATCTCACCAATGGTCTTCAACGGTGTTTTTAAATTTTCTATTTCAAGCTGAATATTATATATATATTTTAATGCTTAAAAAATTAAAAAAATTTTTTTCTGTATTCATATTAAAAATAAAAATAAAATAAGAATTAAAATATGATTCTGTTTTTCCTATAGTAAAAATACGTTATAAAATATAAATCCAGATTTGTGATACTTAAAATAGTTTTAAAAAATGTAAGGAAAATATGTTAAACATTTCTAATGAATATATAGAAAAGCTTGTTTTTATAGTATAAGTATTAAGAATTCTAAATAAAAATAGAAATACTGAATAATTGAACATCGAATCGAAATAATTTAAAAAAATTATGCCCAACTTAGTTTCAAAGTTATATTATTAAAAGCTGATTTTTAAAAAGCTTTAGATCTTTTGCATTCGTTTAAAATGGAATGATATAAATGCATTTGCTCCTTTTTATAAAATATATATATATTTTCAAGGGAATATATGGAATAACCTGCTTTATAATATTAAGTAATTCAATACTAAATAATTTATGTTTTAATAAAAATATTTTTATAAAAAGTCAGAAAAACATTACTTATAAAACGTTAAAATTTATACATTTATTGATTTTTGTAATTATTAATTCAATTTTTAAAATATTTTTTATACCATTGTATTCGTTGTTTTTTTTAATTTTGTTTTGACTAAACTTTTATGGATTTAGAATATGGTAATATAGAAATTTTAAAAAATTTACAATAATGTATATGCAATGAGTATCTTGATATTTTCTAGAGGATTTTCTGAATCCTGTCTTACCACCGTTTGAGCTCTGGCAGACCGTATTAATCGCTCTAGCCCTCGGGATTTGTATAGTGCTGACCGTGGGTGGCAATATTCTCGTGCTTCTGGCCTTCATCGTCGATAGAACTATCAGGCAGCCGAGCAATTATTTCATTGCGTCCCTTGCTGCCACTGATATGCTCATCGGTGAGTACGTAATTCTCTTTCCCCTAGCTATATCCGTACTCCAGTACTTCGTAAATACGTACCGATATGTGTATGGAAGTACAACACCCGCGTGTGTGCACTCAACATAATCGCTTGCATGATGGGAATATATTAGAGCTCTCCTGTTATTCCGCAGTTTACAAATATATTCGAAATTTAATGTAAAAATAAATAAATTATATAGTACTAGAATTACACGCTTTAATTTATATAACTACTTTATGAGTTAAAATGATCATACTACCGATGATTTTCAGTGCTTTCGAATAAGTGATTTCTTTTTACTTTATTTTACTGATATATTTCTATATTTAATTTTCGTATTTAAGAAAAAAATGAATACCACTATTAGATAAAGGTAAAATATATGAAATGTGAAAATATTTAGGTTATTTAATTCTTAATTATTTTTCCCTAATTCTGAAAATTATGAAAAAACTGTATAGCAATTTATTACATTTATAGTTTCATCAAGTGTATTATTTACTTTTGATTTCCATGATATCATAGATATACAATTCAACTCTTAAAAACTAAAACTAAAGATAAAATTGTCAATAAAGTAAATTATTTGATATATTATATTTAGTAAGTTTTATTTAATACTAAATCATACGTTACATTCCGATATTTTACACGTGACAAAATTATAGAAAGAGGCAAAAGAAGTAATACCAAATTTTTGTTTCTTCATATGTAGCTACGTTGAATTTAACTCATGGCTTTTCTCCATAGAATAACTTGTAAAAATTTACAATCACAAAGTATTTAAATATATTCGAATCATATTTCAATTGCCACTTTCATTTTAAGAATAACTATTCAATTGCAATTTAGTATCAAAATTAATTGAACTTGCTTCTTGTTAACATAACATTAAACTTAACGCAAATGCACCTCTTGTTAACATACTAGTGCTGTGTAATATATTCAGGCATTATTATACTATCAAATTTCTGTACAACATTTCTGTATGTTTCATCCTACGGAAATTAAGACATTTTCAGGAGAGTATGCGCGAGTGTAAGAGTAGTAATTACAGAAGAAAATCAAATAGATTATTACAGTTGTACCATTACAGGCACGGTGTCAATGCCATTCTACACGGTGTATGTGTTAATGGGGAACTGGGACTTGGGACCTCTGCTTTGCGATCTATGGCTCTCGGTTGACTATACCGTTTGTCTTGTATCACAATACACGGTGCTTCTTATTACCATCGATCGCTTCTGTTCAGTTAAGATCGCCGCCAAGTATCGAAGTTGGCGTACCAAAAATCGAGTTATTTGGATGGTCACCATAACCTGGATCATACCCGCTCTGTTATTCTTTATCAGCATCTTCGGCTGGGAGCATTTCATCGGTTTTCGAGATTTAGCGCCTGGAGAATGTGTTGTACAGTTTTTGAAAGTAAGTCTCGTCATATAATAAATTTTTAAATTATTTATCTTATATTTTATTTATTGAGCTGTTTATAATTTTTATTAGATTTAAAAATTAAAAACACAAGTATCGTTTTATTAAATATATGCATTATTAGATAGAATGGAAATTATATGTATTATTTATCAATACTTTTTTAGAATATAGTTGATAAATACTTTTAACATAGGTATATTATTCACGTTTATATGTATATTATTGAAAAAAATCATATAATTTGTAAGAATAAATATATGATAATAATTTATTAATGAAATATGTTTTGCAAAGATTTAATGTAATATAAAATTTGAATTTTTTAAAGATTTAGATTTAAAAGTAATGAATTTTTCAAAAATTTTTGGCTATGCTATATTTTATTAATTTCATTAAAAAATCGGATATTTTTCAAAAAGTATAATACAAACATATTTTCAGTATTCAAATGAAAAATATACTCTATAATATTAATGCCATATCTTAAAATGGATTTATTACATTTGTTCTTATATCTTTATTGATTACATTAAACTATGTAAGTATTGTAAAAAATTGTTTTATACAAACAAGTTTTTATTTTTTATAATCAATGCTACAGTCGGTATAACTAATCTGTATTTTTTTAATTTTATGCGTCATTGTATTAATAATGAGAAATTTTAATATAAATTATATAAGTAGTTTTAAACCAGTTACTGAGAAAGAGCATAAAGTTCTTAAAACAAAATTTTTACTGAAGTTATTAATAAAATGAATAAGAAAAGGTATAATACCATATTCATTTATAAGACCGAAAGGAGTATTTGTAAGTTAAAAAATGAATTATTTAAAGATGGTAGTAAGGATTAATTCTTTTTACTAATAGTTATTTTATATATTTTTTTAAAACAATATCCTTCGTATTTAAGATTACATTCCCTATTTAAACAAAATATAAATTACGTATACATATATAAAAAATTAAAACGAATTTTTTTTTAATTTTTACAAGGATCCAGTCTTCAATACTGCGCTGATAATAGGCTATTACTGGACAACCCTTATAGTTCTTTTTATTTTATACGGTGGTATTTATAAAACCGCGTATGATATGCAGAAAAAAAGTGAGGCGAAACAGCGTAAGATGCAATCGATGGTAGCACTAAGTGCTGGTGCGATGTCAGGAATGGCAGGACGTGCCGCGGGCATTGGCATTACTAAGACTCAGAGCACACTATTTAATCAAGACTCTCCAAAGCAGACGTTAGCAACCGCAATAACTACCACAAGTACAATCACGACAATCGAGCGCACATCAGCACTTACTGCCGTCACTGATGGGTCCAATAAATTACACGAGGCTCAGATTTCCCAAGAATCACGCAAAACTTTAAATAAGACTCATGTCGAATCGAAGGTGAAAGGATACATTAGAAATTTTGCATTTGTAGATTTTACGAAGGCGCTAACGTTAACAGATTTAAATGGTTTAATTTATTCACTGACTCTTTTTCATTGCGTAAAAAAGCTGTAGGTGATTTCAGTAGTATATTCTTCATTTTTTTAATATCTCAGAAGATAATTTAAAAAAATAAAAGTAATAAATAAGATTATTTTTTAAATTTCAATAGTTTTACGTATATTTATTACTAAATATTTTTATGAATATTTTTTTAATATAATTTTGTCGGAGTTTAATTAATTCCTCTAAATTATGGCTAGTTCTTTTTAAAAATATAAATGAAATATATAAATGAAAATATATAAAAATTAAACTTTACCATACAATATAATATATTTTTGAGTTGTAAGATATTCTTTCGTTAAGATTTATTAAAATGGGACTCGTTTCAATCGAAAGTATTTAAATAAGGTTTTAGACATAAAAAGTGTCTAAAGCATTACTGAAAAGTAAAAACATATCTTATTCTATAATATTTTAAAAAGATTTTATTCACTTCATTTCTTTTCTGATACACAATATTTATATTATGTTTAGGTATTGTATATTTTAATATAATAAATATATTTAGTTTTAGTATTTGAAATAAAAGTAATTATTAAATTTTTCATTTTATTATATATATTTTGAATATTATAGAGTCACAGTGATTGTAATATTGTAATATTCTTTTATATAGAATATTTAAATAACCAATTTACACCAATAAATTTAAAAATACATTTTTAGCTGGAGCCAATGACCACAGAAACAGAGAAATCTGAACGATCGAGTAGTCCAGCTTTCGACTCTGACGATGACAGTATGACCGGTACGGCAGCAGCTACCACGACTCAACAACTCAGCAATTTTCGGAAGCGTTCATCGCTTGCTGGTCTGGTTGCTCAATCTGGTGCCCTGCACGTTTTTGCACCAAATTCTCGTATGAACGGTATCCTGCCTATTAAAGTCGAAGCCTTACCCATAGCAGCTGTTGCTGCAGTAGCCGTAAGCAGACGCCTGTCTCCCACCAGTCCGGTGCGGGAATCCGTTCATCAACGAGCTCAGGCATTACCTAAGATTCAAGAGTGGAGTCTCCTGGATAATGAAAGACTCAGTAACGAGCCCGAAAAGTCCAGTCTCGGTTAGAAACCTTACATTCGCTAGTTATAGGGAAAATATTGGCACGTTGCGTTTAACTAATCGACATAATTACATTCTTATAAGATAATTGTTCAAAATGATTATTCAATAATAATTTTAATATCATAATTATACGCATAAATTTACAGGGTCTGTTTATATTTGAGCAATTGTCTTTGCTGGTGTACTGTACGCATTAAAATCATTTTATTAATTTATATAACTATAAATAAACTAATTGAGGTCACAGAATTAAATAGCTTTTCTTACTTATTATAAATGACTTATGTTTTACAGTCATATTAATTTTTAAATATCAATAATTTAAGTAGCACATTGTAAAAAGTATTTTAAATTCGCAGAGAAGAGTTCCTTATAAATGTTTATTGTTATTAACGAATAAGCTCTAAAATTTGGTATCTTTCTAAATAGTAAAATATTAAAAATTAATATTTTTTATTCAAAACACATACAAAATGTAATCTTATTTTACGTAAATATTTTAAAGATGTCAAATATTAAATTACAATAATATACAAAATTTAAGTAAAAACTTTTTGCATATAATATTTTATTTGGACCAAAAACATAAATAAATTAAAATAATTAAAAATAAATTAAAAATAATTACTTTTTTAATTTTCGTTTAACATTTTATTGAAATAAAATTTTTTTATTTAAACAATATTTATTAATAAAATAATTATTTAATAAACGAAAATATTGTAAAGCATCTTGAAGCTAAAGAATAACTTTATTTTTTAAATTTTTATAATTAATTTTTGTTCTATCAATTATTTTCGGTACTAAACTGAATCTCGTTATTATTTATTTCTAATAATAGATTAACCTTATTAACCTGTATTCGTGAAAAATTTATTATAGTGTAATGACTTATTAAATTAATTTTTGACTATTGCATTGTAATTTCCAGTTTAAAAAAAAATAAAATAATGAAATATTTACTAATAGATTTATAGTTTTGTATAAACAACACATAATTATTTCATTTAACATTGAAATCATTTTACGATAGTAATAGTCGTAATATTTCTCAAATATTAATCACAATTTTTGTAAAAGCTCTCAAAATTTTGTGAAGCCGTTATTCATATTATAAATATCTGTGCTTCATTATTGCATAGGAAGTAGTCCAACCTTAACACCAGATCAGTCAATACGTTCAAGTGATACCGACAGGGCAATGGCAGAACCACATCCTCCTCCACTACCACCACGGCATAATCGTCGGCAAACTCCGCAAATATCTCAACTTACTTTTTATCAACAACAACAGCAACAATTAATACATCTGTCTCATCATCAAGTAAAACAACAGCAGCAATCACAACATAGAGACTCAACATCTTCTAGTTCCCACATAATCCCACCACCGACCGAATTTCGTGGCAGTCCTGCTATTTCTGAAAATACATCATCAACAAGTTCATCTATTCTTATAGCCGATGGTCAATGTGCAACGTTCGATGTAATGACGGGTCTTGACGGTGCTGATTTACGCTTCATGGACGAAAGTTCAGTGATCGTACCAAGTCCTTCTTTCGAGAGTCCACCCTCTTCCTTCTCTTGTAGTCTTGCTAATCCACTTTCCACAACACCATCCTCACCAATACTTGGAGTTGGAGCTGCCTTAGGAAGTTCGGCAGCAAATACTAATCTTTTACAGGCGGCACTTATTAGAGCCACAGCTCAGCAAACGACTACAGATGCGATGGATAAGCAATCTACCTCGTACAGGTAGGCATTTTTATATGTTTTACATTCTGTACTTTTGCCAGATTATCTAATATGAAATGAAAATATTTGTGAAAATATTTTTCCTTGTTTTTCAAAAACATGCTTTCTCGAGGTTTAATATGAAAGTTTTCATTTAATTATTTTTAAATTACATTTACTCTCGTGTATTATTATTTTATATAGTTTAATTTAAAAATTAAATATTTAATATTTTTAATTTTTTAAATAAATTTATATTCTAGAATATCTTTATTTATATAAATTTACAAAATACTTTTAATGATTTATTTTATAATACTTTATGCTTAATTTTGAAATTAATGTTTATAAAATCAATTTATGAGTATTTACTTTTAAGAACATGTAAAAAATCATTTAATACTCAAGGTAAAAATATTTAATGAATATCTTAAGATATATTTATTAATCAACGAAAAGAAATATTATAATTAAAGCAAAACAAAATGATTGAAATTGAGTTAAAAACGTTTTAATGGAAAATAGAAAATGATTGACTGAATAAAATATACCAATAAATTACATACACAAACACACACCGCTAATATATTATTACATTTATTTTATTATCCTATTTTTAAATATATCTTTTTATTACAATTTTATAAAAATTACTCGATTTATCCCACATTGATAGAAAATAACATTAGTTCCAAATAAGTCACCAATATTGAATAAATTTATTTATTGAAATAAACTTTTATTCAACTAAAACCATATAATAACATTATAAATATTAATTTTATAGAACAAAATAACAAATCGAATTATCTACACTAAATTAAAAAGAATTTTTGTTTAATGTAATTAAATAAATTTCATTTTTTAGATTCAATTTTGACTTCATATTTTGGAATTGATTTTTTAATAACCAGTCTAATCGAATAATATTACGTATATTTCTTGTATTGAATGTCGAATAAACAATTTTTTTCCATAGAAAATCATTACTTCGAGTTTTATTTATTAGAAATGAAAAAAAAGAAATTGCACTCATAAAAGTTAGTAAAGTGCTGCGTCTCAAAACAGAAGTCTGAGACCATCATTAATGCTCATCTTTATGTTTGTATAACATTATAAATTATTATTATCATTATAAATGTTTTTGTTTTAAATAAAATTTAGTTAAAACTTTTTTTTCAAAACATAGCGTATTTTTATAATATATAAAAAGTATGGACACTATTTATCTTTGGTTGCAGTCGAATGGCTATCATGACAAATGCCTCTAGTCAAACGCATCCACCGCGGGTTTTCATCACGCATCAAAGCAATGTCGCTTCCCAAACATCCCCTATTGTGGTTAACAAGCTTAACACTGAGGTAAATGTAAAACCTCGTGATGCCCCTAATAAGCAACCTATCACAAGTATCGTCGCGTCGATACCAACACTTGACTCCAAATCTGGTGCTATTAAAAGCGATCGTGCGGAACCTGTACCGAGTCCACGTACACCTATTAGCAGCTTCCTACCAGCCACTTCATCGTCCAGTGGCGCACTGCCAACTACTTCTGCAACAACTATGATCGGACTTATAGATTCTCAGGTATAAACGCTAATAATACATAATATACTAGTTTACAGAAAAAATATGAACATATTTTTCTCTTACATCTTTTTTAAGTTAAAAAAAATTTAATTTTATTCAAATGTTGCTCATAACTGAAATTACTATTCATACTTCAAGTTTAAAAATTCCATATTTTTTTTCAATTATAGTCTTTAATCTATTTCACTCCTAGACCTTTGTTTCTATTTAATGATAATTAAGTAAATCACATCATACGTAAATATGCAGAACATGAAAATCGTAAATTTGAATATATTTTTTATTTTTAAATATTCTGCCTACGTTGAAATATAGTAAATTAGATTATTCTCATTCATTACTTCATTATTTTTCGTATATTAAAATATATTAAATATTAAAAGTTAAAAATATATTAAAAGTTTTTTAGATTACTTCAATAATTTTAAGTATCCTTAAACCTTCAAATTTTTCATAAAAACATTTAATAATTTAAACATTTATACGATAAAAATAAAACTTTCTTCTGTGGTATATTATTGAAAATAAAAGTATAAAAATATGTAATAATGTGAATATATGAAATGATAGCAGCCTTCGAGACAGTATGAAGATTTAAAAAAACAGTCAAGTAAACGTAACACTGACTCAGATGCTGGTGGAGGTGGATCAAGGCGAGATTTAGTGAAAGCCATTGGAAAAAGGTTAAAAGTCAAGACACAGAAAAAAGATCCGACAATGGGTCGTCAAAAGTCACGAACAGAGAATAGGGCACGTAAAGCATTCAGGACAATTTCTTTCATCCTTGGTGCTTTTATTGCCTGCTGGACGCCATATCATATTTTGGCCCTAGTCGAAGGCTTCTGTGCGAATCCGCCATGTACAAATAAGCATCTCTTTATGTTTTCATATTTTCTCTGCTACGCCAATAGTCCAATGAATCCATTCTGTTACGCTCTCGCTAATCAGCAATTCAAAAAAACCTTCACAAGGATCCTCAAAGGTGATCTACATATGACGTAACTTATCAATGATTTTAAACCTATAATTTCTAGGTATTGAAGGCAAGTACTTAAATGAACGCTCAATTGGGAGTCAATTTTCTAGGTATTGAAGGCAAGTACTTAAATGAATACTCAATTGTGAAATGCTTTTTCGCTTGAATATTATCTGCCGAATATTTCGTAATTTTTATACTTTAATTTTTTTAATTATGACAGTGTGCAGTTAATAGATTAAGAGAACTTTAAGAATTGTCAAATTTATAAAATAGCAAATTAAAAATTATGTCAAGAAGAAAATAATTCTGTTACATTCTATATTATACTTATCAAATTTTTCTGTCCGTGAAACAATAAATAATTAGTAAAAGTTTTGATTTTTGATAGTTTTGATTTCTTATTTTTTTTTTTTTATCAATAATAATTGAAATCTAGTCTATGTATGCAAAAATTTTTGGTAATTATTTAACGTTTGTAACGACCTAATATTTAATATTTATAATACAAATTGTACCGTGATACGAAGTATGAAAATATACAAACATGCTTTCAATAATAAGACAATCTTTTTTATTTAAAAGTAATAGTAATACTCTTAATACTAAATTATCTACCTTTTTATACTGAGTAAAGTCTTGCAAAAAAATCTTAGTTATCACCAAGTATATTCACAAGTATATTCTTACAGAATCACACCTTATTGATTTAAATTTTTTATTAAATTCAAATTCTGCCTAAATATCGTTACGAAAAATACGCTTATTTCTATTTATATCTACTTATTTCTTTGATAAATTTCAATTATATAATTAAGCATTTACGCAATTGTTTTTAGCATTTTATAATTGTATACTTTTTATTCATATTACAGAAAATAATATTATTATTAAAATTTCTTAAAAGATTATTAAATTATGAGGTTATGAATAACAAAACACTTAGCAATCAAGATTCTTTAATAAAAGCCGATAGATCAGAATTTATAATGAAAATTGTTCAAAATATACGAGACTTGATTTAAAAGTGAAAATAAAAACTTTAAAAAAGAGAAAATTTTGAAAATTTAAGAAATCGTTATTATTATTGTCAATTGATTTCGTACTGGTTTTATAATACATATAAGACATGAGATTTACAGCTGTATCACATCTTTATTTATAAGTGTGTAAATATTACATTATTAGATGAAATATATTAATAATGGAGAGAAAATTATTAACATTTATCCTAAATAACCGATGTATATTAATAAAAGGAAAGAAAGAATACTTTAATGTACATAATGTATATGTGTGAATAATTGTTAACATTTGTTTAATTTAAGAATAAATTAGAAAAACCTAATACAAAGCCATAAGTAGGATAAAATATATAAGACGTAATAAATAGTATTATGTGCGAAAGAGATATTTCGAAGTGTCACGAACAAATCAATAAATAAGTATATCGAGATACGAGAAATAAATGACACTATTGATTGCCATTGCTTTAAAAGAGAATGGCATTGTAGTAGAAACTATGTTTACTGAATGTATAAGAGAAATAGACGAGATTATATGAATTTATTAACAATACATAAGCTTCTGAATTACAAAAGCTTACGCAAAAGCGATGAAATTTCGCCTTCAAAGACATAAAGTGAAATGGTTGAATGGGGAAATTATCAAGCTTACATCTCCCTTTGACTACAAAACAATTTAATTTATAATTCATATCGAAACAACGGTTGTATAATTAATAAAAATCTTTTCATAATGAATTCAAAATTTTGAAAGAGAGAAAAAAGAATGGAATTTTTTTATCAAGTTTTAAACTAAATTGAAATTAAAAGAAAATAAATTTTGTATTGATTTGGTAATTTTGATATTTTTACTATAAAATATTTATATATAAAAGCATATGAATTGCAAAATAATACGTGTGTAGCTATATATAATTTTTACATAGCTGATTTTGTGCACTATAAATTATTGCTTTTATGTAATCATTATTATTATTATGTTCGAAAAAATGCATGCAACATATAATGGATGAGCAAAAAATATTTATATTATAAATAAAGAAATACCGTTTGAATGTGCGCTGCTTTAAAGCACCTGATTATTTTTAAACTGCAATCGCACATTTAATTAATGTACAAAAGATATGATTTCTAAATTTCCGGTTTAGTCGCCAAACCCACAAATGTAGTAAGAATGTGAATACTAAGTCATATTTATATATTAAATATAATAATTGTTTATTAAGTACTTTATTATACAGCAAACTCAATTATTCAAATATAGAGAAAAATTATAACATTTTTATATTTTAAAACTTATTCAATATTTAGTATTATAAACTATGATTTTTTTAAAGAATATATTTATAAAAATATATCAAACAATAATATCAAAGTATTCTCACTAAATTTATAAAATAAACATATTGTAAAGAATAATTTTATTGAATGTCAAAAATGATTTAATTTAATTAACATTTCAAAGTTATTAAGATGCAACGACTTATAATTTTACATACAAATTTCACATAGGTAACTTTCTTCTTTAAAGTCTCTTAAACTATTTTTCGATACAATACTTCATAAATATAATCATTATATAATTAATTTGTTAAATATTATATTATTATATTTAATAAATAAGTGAATGGAGAAGTTGACTAGAATTAGAAGTTAATTTGATTTATACTTTTTGAAGGAATATGAATAAAGTATCCATGTAAAGACTTATTAATTTACTACTAATTTGAAGTTTTTTTATATTTCTATTATGAAATATAATATTCAAAATATTAAACTAGGAAATATTTATTTTCTGATTGAAAATTAATTAAAATGTAGAATTTATTTATTATATTCATAAAAAAAACTTAAAAATGGCATTTACAAATTATAATATTAGTATAAACCTTTAATTTTACATATAAATATAATATCTTGTAAATATGAATGTATGAATTGATTTGAAAATTCAAAAACTATATTTTATAAAACAAACTATGTGTTCGATATATTATTTGGAAATTGATAATGAAATTAAAATTGTACAAAGTGATATTCTACATCATTTATATTACAATTTTTTTTTAATTGTATAGAATAGTTGAAAACATTATTTATATTTGAACAAACGTATAATAGAGAAACATATAAATTATAGTATTGTTATAAAATTTATTTCAATACTTAAATTTTAATAATAACGATAAACATAATCACAAATCACAAATCAAAGGTAAACATATTTAAACTACTCAAAGTGATTGAAATTTTTTTACCTTAAAATTATTTTTTATTATTATATTAATATCACATGTGTATTACAGAAATTAAAATAAAATTTTTACTTTACTTAGTAATTAAAAACAAACAATACATAACAGTACGTAATTAAAATTTAAAATGTTTTCTATTTTCTAAAAATTAAATTTATTTTAATATGTATAGTAATTTTTAAGTTTTTTTGCTTAAAACTATTAATATAATAAAAAAAAACATGAAATTTATATAAGCGAAACTTAATAGATTAATAACAAATAATTAATAGTGGTGCAATGTATAGCCAAACCAATACATAGCCTTAGCGAATTATCAACGCATACAATATGTACGTACAATAACTCCAATTACGATTCTAGAGCTTGAAAAATGATGTCTGACTAATAAGTCGGTTAAATATTAATATTTAAATTTTCTATTGCGTTATAAACATTCAAACAAAAATTTTGGATAGTTGGCCATAAAATTTTATAAATATGTAAAAAGATAATTCCAGATAGTGTCTTTATTTCTCATTTCTAAATTAATATATATTAATATAATTATTGATATGATTGATGTTTTGGAAATATTCATATAATTTTATTTACAAGTTTTGTTATGTCTAGAAATAAAAAATATTTTAAAAGGCATCAAAATAAGATCAATGTTTCAAACTTTACCCATTAAGCAATGCTTTAATCGTATTTTGTAATAAATCTAGTTACTTGTATCCGAAAACTTTTATTATACAAGGTTACAGACATAAAAGATTTTTCATTGTATTATATTATAATTATCATCATGTACTAGATTATTGTACTAATTTACTTATTATCCTATATAAAATAGAGAAATTAATGTGACCAAATTACAGAATTATCATTAATTTATTAAAATTATATAATTTTTGCAATTATTAGATCATATATTTAATGCATTGAAATATAAACGCCATCAATAAAAAATCCTCAACAGATTAGCTTTTACCAAAATATTTTATCTTGTTATTTTTTAAATTGAACAGAATGAGAAAAATAATTCTTATTTTTTGTATTGATAAATAATAATGTATTATACATTAAGGTTTAGTACTGTATGGTATAAACAATAATATTTTACTTCACATGTTAAAAATATTGATCAAACTCTAACATACTACTATAAGCTATTCGCTAATTCATATTGTATTATATAAGTAGATTTTAAATACATTTTTTTGTATATACTAATAATTTTAATAATTTCTTAGTATTTAAATAGTTTATTAAATTAATCTATTAAAAAGTATAATTTTTATCTTTTGTACAAAGTGATTTATATCAATATATTTAATATAATAATTAAAAATCATATCAATGACATTGTAAACTTTTATTTTACTAGTAAATATGCGATATTTTTATCATTAAAATATGAGATTTTAAAATGTGAACTAATAAAATTTAACATAATACTACATAAGAAAGTTATAATGAAAATTCATTTAGCTACATATTCTGTTAATAAAATATAGAAAAATTAAGCATATTGTTACGTATGAATTTGCACCTTAAATACACCCTGTGTTAGATCTCTTATCTGCATCCATAAGGTAATTGCTAGTGAAAGGAATCTGTGCTGTCACGAATAAAGTGAAAAAATCATCGCAGAGAATGTGAGTTTCTTAGTGAAAAGGGTAATATATCAAAAGTCCTGTTAGTGCATTTTACATCTTTTTATGCAATATTTTATTAAAGGTTATCAATGTAGTAGTCTTTTCTCTACAAATCTTTTATCAGCGTGTCTTATTTACCACGTGCCCTGAACTCATTGTGATATTTATTATGTCGAGTCTTTGATATCATTAAATCGCTTTTCAAATTCGCTTATGTATCATCCGATTTGTGGTGTTTAGGAATTAGCAATTTGATAGATAAATAGATGCAAAACCGCGGTACTAGCATTCTTGTGACTTGCGTCGCACGGTCGAAAACGTAATAGCCATATGCTTGTCGTGTATACATGTTTATCATACGTGACAATATATTTATTTTCATCAATAGTAAATTAAATAATAATGAATCTAATTACCTTTACTTTAATCATAATATATAATCCTTTACTTAAATATGTTATTAATTACAAATATAATTATATCATATTTAAAATAAATTTTTTCTACAAATCTATATAAAAAATTACTTTTCATTTCTTATCCTAGAAGTATCACATAGTTTATATCAATAATTATGTAATATTCATCACATTAAAAATTAGAAATAAATATCATGTAATAATAGAAATAATCTTGTGAGGAATTTTATTACTAAATTTCAATGTGTTAAATAAAAAAATGGTTTAATAAATTTATAATGTCTAATTTAAATCAAAATATTGAATAAAATAATATGAAAATAATGAATATCTTATAAGTTTACTAAAATATAATATTACCTTTTGATTAATGATAACGTAATTTGAATAGTCATTGAAAATTTATCTTTGACTTACAATTTAAAAAATTCATATAAATATCATTCAAAAATATATTCTAATAATCATAAATATTTTTATCTAATATTTGATGAATTATATTCTTTTCAAAAATATTTTTCATGAAACTTTTAATGAAAAACTGTTTTTAATTATCTTGAGTATACGTCACGTAAGGCCTAATAATTTAAGAATATTAACTAATGATATAAGTTAAAATTTTGCTATTTCTTAATACATAATTTACATGATTGAAAATCATTAAATATGTGATAAATTATTTCTTTTATTAAACAAACAAAAATATATTGATTAAAGAGTCTTTTATGTAAATGGGATAAAATAAAAAAAAATCCGATAAATACATAAAACTATATGATCACTGTTGTTATAAATAAGCAATTCGCCCGACAATCCCATAATCTTTTGAAAGGAACAGCGATTTACAACCAAACTTTGGTATGAATTAATTTGCTGTATCGATTTCTTGTATGATAGAATATTATAGTATTATATAAAATATTCAATTGAAAATAAGAATTCATACGAAAGTTTGGTTTCTTTCTTGAAGATAAAATCTTTACATTAAATTAATATAATATTAATTAATAAACGTCTATAAAAATAATAAAAGAATATGACGTAAATAAAAAAAAAGTTTAAGTATGTGCAAAAAACATGATAATGCATTTTGATACAAATATGCATGTATTAATATATTTGTGTTGTGATGATGCAAAGAAATATCAAACCAATTCATAAATATATAGAGATGTAAAAAAGGAGTAAAGTGATAAGTTAAAATAGTAAATACTTAAAACAGTATAGTATTATTACAGCAGTAAATATTTTTATTTATTTTAATTGCATTTTTAACTGTATTGTAATTAGATCTTCCGATATGTATACAAAGCAACAACAATAAACATTATGAATACATATTAATTGAATATTATTAATAGAAAATTTTGTTTCTATTTCTTTGTTTTTTTTAATCTTATACTTACTTTGCCTATTAATGATTATAATAATTTATTGCATATTAATTTATATTATTTATTTATATATTAATTTATACGTGTTTCTTTTAATATAATGTATTGATGATTATTATTATTTTTAGTTATATTTTATACCAATATTTTAGATTTTTTTATAAGATTGAAATATGCTTTACTTTTTTTATGATAATTATTCATATAATCAATAGCATTATTTAAATTAATATTTTTTTCACTTTTAATTTTTTAAGAAGTTTTTTTAAGTACTATTTTCTTACAATATTAATATTTTAGGCATAGGAACAATTAGTACAAATTATAAGTATGATTAATAAAGTCGATGAAAATATACATAATTTCTATTAACTATGGTAAGTATTCCTTAAAAACTATATAAGCATTTATGAATATAGAATTTTTATTAATTAAATGTTTGTGAAACATTTAAAATGGAAATTTTAAAAACTGATAATTTTTGTTGAATAGTATTCAATTTTTATAAAAGTTATTAAGTATTATAAAATATTACTTAATATTGATTAAAATAACTATGCTTTACTTGATGATATTTTATAATTTTTAATAAATTTATATATTATTATAAATATTAACTTTTTAAATTAAATAATTGAAAATATAATCTTTTAAAGTTCATCTAACTTTTCTAATTATGATTAATATTATCATTATTTTTTCTGTACATTTTTTTGACATGATAAACTATTTCTATAGTGATTATTGCAATAGCGATAATTGTAAAAGTTATATTAAATCTCTTTTTTAACGGTGAAAATATAGACAACTAAGCTTACTTATGTTAACATGCGTACCTTTTTCTTTTAAATCAAAAGCAGAAAAACTGCAAAAGAATAATATAAATTAACTTTAATTTTTTGTGTAATATAATGTAAAATTAGAATTTTTTAAATCTTTACAAATGATTTGAAATAGTTTAATTATCTAATATTATAATTAATTTAATAGTTTAATCTTGGATTTTTTGCAGACTTATATTGTTTCCAGAAAGTTTTCACGTCTTGTTTTTTAACTTATATTTTAATCAAAATAAAGTATGTAGAAAATAAATAGATCAAATTTTAATAATTTAATTAGAAGCGAATACTTAATATTTTTTATTATTATTTAATAATATCCATCTTCGATATTGATAAAATAAGATTAATTGATTTCTAATATTATTAATGTATACACTCTATACATTATAAATATTTTAATATCTTTATTTTAACATTTTATGATTATCTATAAATTATAATTATTTCGATATTTTTTTATGAAATAAAAGTTAAAATAAAGAATTATATTCAGAAATAAATTATAATTCATACTAATTGATAGTTTTTTTTACTAAACGTTTACTTTTTTAATTAAAATAACTGTAAATGAATACTACTTGTATTTAAAAAATCATTGGGTAATAAAATATCTTCTGGTGCTTATATTTTCATCTTATCAATTGAATATATATATATGTATTTACGAAGAAACAGTAGCAAAAATAGTTTTGAATACTCTCACATATTTAAAAATTAGTCATTAAAAATGAAAATTAATCAAGTAATCTAATTATATAATTATCTACGTTATTGACTACATACTTATGCCAAAATATGAAATATAAATTAATATTTTTATAAATTTTTATAAATATTTATCAAAATAAATGAATTCAATTATGTTAGATAGAAGTTTGTACATAAAAAATTGTAGAGTAATTATTGAAGATTTTGTCATTTGATCGGTCGATAAAATAGAAAACTTGTTACCTGTTAAATGTCTGAAGTTCGTTATAGAACCTGCTGATATTAGTATCGAGTCTTCTCGAAAATCAGCAACGATCTTATAATTTTCTTAAAGTACCATCGTACTGTACTTCATGCAACTATAAAAAACGTTTAGTAGCGAGATTCTAGAAACACCTTAATAATTAAAATACAATACCGGAAAAACCTACGGGTATTTACGTGAAATGTTTTTTGAAAAGTTACATATTTTTAAGAATATCCAGTTTTCGGATAAAATATTCAAATGTTCAATTATGGCTTTTTTATTAAACCAGTGATTTCACTTGTTGATATAAATATAAATTTCATATAACCTTAAAAAGAAATTAAAGTTTTTTAATTTTACATCGATTTAAATAACGAATAAAATGGATATAATTAAAATTTGTCAATGTTTAATAATCGTTTTTATAATATGTTTTGTACATGTATCAAGTGATGTGGGTGAGAAAAAAATGATTGTTGATTCGATAAATTTCTGTGATTCATTAAATACTTTTCGTGAGTCTTCTTATTTGTTTAGATGTAAAGAAATACCATTTCCTAGTGTTTTTAAAGAAAATGACATTGATTTGACTTTATGTATGGCGATATTTGATACCGTAAATAAAATTTGTCAAACTATTGGTAATAAGGAACCTACAATTACATTATTAGCAAAGTCAGAGAAGTTGGATGATAATATAAAAAAATTTGAACCAAATCCCGAAGTTTATTACAATTTTACAGCTAATCTTTGCAAGGAAATGATATCTGTATTTAATACCTTGAACAGTTCAAATGTTCAGAGTGATCCCAAAACAGTTCCTTATATTAAATATACACGTGATACTCTTTTTAATCAACAAGAGTGTCATTGTACTTGTCATAGACCTAAGAATATCGTAAACCCTTTGTGTATGATTTTGAATGCATTAAGTAGGTTTAAAAGTAAACTTGACTCTAATAAAAATTTAGACGATTCTAACATTGCTATTAATATCAATGCACAAAAAGAATCGTTGACTGTACGAAATTTAAAAAATGGTAATAATATTAGTGAACAACAAAAGATTGGAAAAATTGAAGAAAATACTAGCCCAATAAATAAAATATCTATAATACAATCACCAGAGCATAATCCAGTATTAAATGGTTCAAAAATACCAGATGATCTAAAGAGGAAAAATGTAGATTCTTTTAGTAAATATAATGAAAATGAATTTAAAAAGTAAGTACAATGTCTTTAAACTTTAAAATTACTATATATTGTAAATAGTTCATTTTTACATATCTGTAAAATTAATATATATTATTTCTAAATTTTTATATACATTAGGAATTCTGAAACTCGCAAAGCAGATGACCGAAGAAAACAAGGAGTTACTGTACCATTACCGGTAGATAATAAGACAAATAGTAAAACTGAAAAATCATCAGAAAATTTTAAAGATAATCCTGATAATATTCCTCAACAACAAGAAGCTAATTCTGAAAGACCATTAATTTTAAGTGAAGACCATCAAAATAAAAAGAATAATGAAAATAAAGATGACGATATTGATTCTGTCACTGAACATGATAATATGGAACATGATAATAATAATTTGAAAGATTCTATAAGTAATACAGGTAAAAAATATAGTTTTTTTATTATTAAAACTTTTATTATTTATTGAAGAGCATTTGATTAATATTTTATTAATATAAAATTATATCATTTGAAGATGTTAGACCAAGAAATTCAGGTATATATTTTTATAATTATAAACAAATTATTTTCTTATATTGTATTAAATTTATAATTATCCAACTTTTTCAACAAGGTCTACTTCAAGATAGTAAGAAATCGTATCCTGATTCATCATTAGGAAAAGAAGAAGATGAATCACATTTTTTTACATATTTTTCAATCATTACTTTAACTTGCATTGGACTCTATATTGGTTATCATAATAAACAAAAGGTTTTATTTTTAAAAAGTTTTACAGTTTCATTATTTTCTGCTACTAAATATATTACTTAAGTAATTAAAATAATTTTGTAAATTATTTAGATTTTAGCAATGGTATTGGAAGGAAGACGATCAAGAAGAGGTCGAGGTAGTAGAAGAAGGCCAAGTACAGCGAGTTATCATAAGCTCGACTGTAACTTAGAAGAGGCTGTGACATCACAATGCAATTCTAATGTTACTCATGTCATTTATTAATTATATAAGCATACATTTAGAATTTATCTTTACATTATTTATTGATAATAGATAATAGTATTTCTTTAAATTAATATTTTTTGAATAATTTTGTTTTTAAGATAAGTCCAGAATTTTTGAAAAATCACAAATTTAATATTTTTGTTATATATAATGCATTGTTAATACTTTAAACTCTGCATTATTTGAAAATTTACAATTTAATTCACAAAAATATTAATTTTTTAGAGTTTTTTTGAAAATATGTTGTTTGATGTAATATAATTTATAAAATGTACTTATAATTGAAAATTAGAACAAGAAAAAATTTTAATTTATAAAATTTTTGTACATTATAATGTAAATCATTTTCATAATATTTAATTTAGTTGTTATTCTGCCGAGAACAATCATTTTAAGTTTATAATGATCGATAATAATTCTGTAAGTTTTGAGAACTATTATATATTTTAGAATATACAGTGTGAGTAAAACTTTAGTTTATATATAACATTAAAAAATGTACATAAAATAGATAAACAAATGCGCTTTTTCAAATTAGAATCATAGTTTATACTACACATGTAGATTATAAAAAGGTTTTTACATTAATAAGTAATAAATCAATGTTTATTTTTTCTAACCATTTAAATGTGTGTATAATTTTATATATTTATCTTGTTTTTTTTCACTTATAACGAGTTTTAAGGCATATAAAATTATTAAAATTATGAATCAGCCAACATTATATTACGATACGTAATTTATAATTAATTGTCTAATTGATCAGCCGTAGTCAATAATAGATCAAAATATAAATACTTTTTGAAATCCAAGAAGGTTAAGAAATTTTTTTAATTCAAAATAATTAACGAACTGATGAAATTAGTTTTATCTAAAAAAATAATCACTTTAAAATTTTATTTAAAACTTTCTAATAATATCTATTAGTATTAACAATTTTTTTGTACATTCTTAAAAATGTATATGAACAGGAAGGTACAAAATAATTTTATTATTATGCTTAATTTGAAACTATTAATCTTTATGATTTTTAATCATTGATCTTCGCGTTTGCTTAGCAGTAATCACAAAGCTCAAAAAATAGAATCATAAATACAAGTACAAAAAACAAATACAAACGATAACGAAGGAGTTCATAGTTTATGAATAAATCTAAATGAATTTTATTTCATTCTTGAAAAAATTTACTTATTTAGTGCATTCTAAATATTTTATTAAATTTTTACGTGAAATATATAAATTATTTATCAAGACAATAAGCAGAATCTATAGTATGACTGTATATCCAATCTAGATAATCGACAAGTTTGACATAAACCCCAGGGAATCCTTTCTGTGCGCATCCCATACCCCAGGATACAACACCTGAAAAGTGAAAACAGGCATCAAATTACACTTGAGAAAAATTTTGTTGTTTTTTAAAATTAAAATAAAAATTAAAATTAAAATTAAAGTTGATTTAACTACAATTTAGTGATTATATTGTACAACTACTTCATTTTATTTGATAAGGTAGAAAAATAAAATATTTTCATATATACCTACGGTCTCGTACTTATCATCATTTCTTTGGAATAGAAGGGGACCACCACTGTCACCCTGTAAACAATAATTCACGTATTTTCGTTTTAGTTTAATTAAGATATAAAAATATTATTTTTTAATCATATTATATAAAAATGTATATTAAAAAAAAAGATACATAGTTATAAAAGTATGTTTATATCAAGTTATTAAACTATGATAATTTAATTATTTGTTTTAATTTTTATACTATTTAAATTATTTATTTTAGACAATCAATGATATCTTTCTAATCCAGCTATATAAAAATTTTGATTATTTATAGTCATCCTAATTTTTTGTATATAAATTGAAGCGTTGGCAAAATATTTTCAATATAAATTGTATTATATTTATTTTTATTTAACAATGGCTTGTAAATATTTTAGTAAAAATTTTTAAAACTTTTAATATTTACTTTTAATTTATATTAAAACTCAAATTTTCAATCAGATAGCTTAATTTTTTAAACATCTAGAATTTTACTTCTAATTTTTAAATATTTATCTGATAGTTTAAACATGAGAATATTACTAATATATGATATAAAGAGTTTCTCCTTTATTTAATTTCTTATTAAATTAGAATTTTGACATTTGAAGAAAATTCAAAATATTATATTATGCAATAACCTCATGTTTCATAAAAAAATATTGAAATAGAATAATAAATAAAATAGATGAAATTTTACAATATTTCTTAAAAGTACATTTGAATAAAAGTCTAACTTTTTAAAAGTAATTTTTTTTATAATCAAATATAAATATTTAAAGAAATTTAAAACTAAAGAAGTGTTATATTAATCTATTTTAAACGATAGAGGTATTTAAAATATATTTCTATCAAATTTATTTATGATAGTACATTACAATATAGTTTTTATAATAACAAGCTTTTTTATAACAGTGACTTATCTTCAGTAAACAAAAGACGATGCACAAGATTTTTAAATATATTCAGTATAAATATAGTAAAGATTTTAATTTCTTAAAACTTCTAGTTTTAAATTATTTATTTTCGAAATCGATTTCTTCCAATATACAATATATTTGCACATTTTTATACAAAAGTTTTTAAGTGTCTGATAAATCGACTTTGGTGAAATATGCTTAAAGTTTGAAAAATCAAAAATAAAAAATAAACCAAAATCTTTACAAAATATAACGTAAGTGATTTGATCAGTTTTAAGTTAATTCTTATGTTTTTCTTATTAATTACTTTGAATTTAAATATATTTTTACTTAATATCAATAATTGCAGAACATTAATTATTCCACAATCTAGGAAATACAAAGAATTCTGTATAAAATCATTAGCATGAATTGAACTTTGATATACATATTACGAGTTAATAATTATATCTTTATTTCATATATTAATCTAAACCCTTTATATAATAAGGAAAAACTATATTCTTACATACTTTTATTAAGCACTCAACTATGAAATAAAATAAAAAACAAATCGCATGAGCTCTTTGTTACATTAATATTTTTAAGTTGAAGTTGGAATTAAAACATAGAATTTCGTAAGTAAATTATTGAAAAAAAAATAATTTATTACCTGACATGCATCTGTTTCGCTTGCATAAGCACATATCATTTTATTGTCCAAATGACTACCAAGTTTTGTCTTTTTACATTGTTCAAAAGGCATTGATCTTAGATTAGCTTGTCTAAGATATCTCGATGCTCCTCCATCAGTTTTTACACGTCCCCAACCCGCGACTACTTTAACTTCGTGACCTTCATAATTTGAGCCTATATGCATGTAAAACCAATAGAAATATTCCAATATGTATTGAATTTGTATGATTTAAAATTATGTACTATAGTTTCAATATGTTTTTCAAATATTGATAAATGTTTATTTATAATAAATAATGATAATAGTAAATAATAACACATATCATTCAGAAAAACTTAAAAATTAATTATCAGCACTAAACAATGATATAATCAGATTTTCTGTACAATATAGTACTTGTTTAAGCATTTAATACCAGAATGTTGAGACTTGTATTTAATAAGAATCATAAAGTTTTAAAACTTAATTTAATTAATATTGCTAAATTAGTAAGAAGGTATGCTTTAAAATATAATTAAATATATACTTACCCTTGATTGGTAGACAAACTGGGTTCACGTTCTCTGTAAATTTAATTGGTTCTGCTAATTTAATAAGAGCAATATCATTGAAATCGTGTAATACGTCGCTGTGGAAATTTTCGTGAAGAATAATTTTAGATGGATGTACTACGATACCACCATCAGTTTTTCGAATATCATGTAAACCTAAACCTAAAGTTATTTGCTTTATCTTTGCTCTGCAAAAATATAAATTTAAAATTTTATGCAATTAGGAAAAAGGTTCGTTTCAGATAAATCAAAGAAAATTAAATTAAATGTAAACAAATCAATATATTGGATGTAGTTTAAAATAATAGTTGGCTTACCTAACTACACAATGACCAGCCGTTAATACATAACGATCATTTATAAGAGCACCACCACAATGTAATGTACCTTTGTCGAATATTGCGACGATCCATGGGAAGACGTGAGGATTCGCTAGTATACCACCAACTATACGATTCGTAACATCTTCATTCGAATGTCCGCAGTCTTTTGTATTTAAAATAAAATACGGTAATCAAATAAAAAAATTTATTTTTAATTTTTAATTTACTTGTTCCTATTTTTAATCTTCTAATGTCTAAAATAATTCTCATCAATTTTTTATTTTACAAATTTTTGATATTATCAGTATTGAAATGGTACATAAATTTTATAATTTAATAAAATTTAGTTGAAATTGAAAAAAAATAATTATTCGATTTCTAGTTATTTATTATTAAGTTTTCAAATTAAAATTTTTGTATTTGTTATAAATAAAACTGCAAATACAAGAACCACAACTTAATATATGTGGAAATTTATCAACATTCAACTTTAATACGTTAAAATACTTTACCGCAATTTGTTTTTATTTGCGGTAACCCTCCACAATAAATAACCTAAAAAGTAAAGAATGAATTTTTGAAAATCTATATTTATTCAAAATACTTTTATAGTTTTGAAATCGAGTATAATTACTCTCAACGAACGTCTATGATCAGAAGAATGCAAAGTGTGGTGAAGGCCTGTAAAATCATCCTGCTTTAGGTCGGCTTAACGCACGTTACTTTTCTGAATTAAAACTGCAGTGCTCGGTCAAAGCAATTCGTTTCTAACCGTTTCTTAATCGTAAATTAATTGTGTTACTTGATAAATAATATAGTTTCGAACTTATCAGCTCATATCGGTTTTCTAACATTTTCTTGAGTGCAATAGAACATTGTCGAATCAAAAATAATATTTTATTGAACAAATTAAATTAAAAATAATACTTTATTTATTTATACTCATTGAAATATTTGTGAATTGATATAAATTCATAATATTGCGATCAATATCTTAACATAAATTTCATTTCCAAAATACATGTAAGTTACTTTGGAATTATGAGATCTAAAATATTTTATGTGTATGAATTAATTTATATTAACTTTTAATAAGAGCATTTTTAATTATTTGCCATTTTCACTTTAAGAAACAGATGCTTTAAAATTAAAAATGTTCCTTATGGTGGAAATAATTGTAAATTTCATAATATATTTCGAAAATAATCATAAAATTAATGAAATCAATCAATAAAAGGATTAAAATAAAAAATATCTATATATTTTAAATCTTTATTTAATGTAATTTATTATTTCAAATTTTTTACTTATTAAATAATAATAATATTAGTACTATTAAAATTGTACAATAATTAAGAAAAAATATAAATTAAGAGGTATAATTTCGCATAAATTCAATAAAAATATTTAAATGTAAAATATAAAGTAATTGGTACTTACAAGATCAATTTTTAAATATCGACTATAAATTTATTCAAATACTAATATAAATTAAAACGTAAATTGCAATTTTTAATATGACTAGATACAATAAGAAATAATATATATATATAAGGGAAAATATTAAAAATATGTTTTATTCGTTGCAGTATTTAAAAAATTTTTTAAATATTGAATTATCCTGAAATTGCATATTATACATATTGATTTTTAGGGATTGAACTTTAATATTGTATCTTATTGTTCAATTTTCTAATTATTACGTCATATTACATAGAATATGTTACATTTGAAACATAAATATATAGTAAGTAAATTAAGTTGAATCATAATCATTTCACAATATTATTGATAACAGCGTAAACTATCAATTTATATAGTATATAATATATAATTTATATAATATATAATTTTGTTAATAAATATCAAATGATTTTCTTGATTTATGTATTTGATTATTTATTTAAAAAAAGCAAATGTACCTTTTAGAGTAAAAATATAAAATAGTAACAACTTGTTCTTTTGCTGTTTAAGTTTATCGAATTTTTAAAAATCTAAATAAGTTTCTACCATGATTTTAATTGTAAAAAGATAAATTAAAAACGGCAATTTAGTAAGCAAATAGAAATGATTTTATTTCTGGCACATGTAAAGGTTTCAAGCAATAACAACTATCTTTAGTTTCTCTATATATCCATTCAAGATGAGGTCCAATTTTTGTATAAATTGCTGTTCCCTGGCTATGGTTGCAATTGTTTATATCCGAAAAAATACCTATTAAAATAATAATTAAAGCTCTGAATTAATAACAATCATGTCATATAACTGTTATTTTAAAACGTACCGACTAAATCATAAAAGCAATTGTAAGATCTGTGCAATACCGAAGTTCCTACATCGTTCTGAAAGTATTCGAGCATTGCAAACAAATAATTAGACATTAAATCGAATTCTGAAAATATTTCTTATTTATAAAGTTAAAAGTACATGAGATTTCTTACTTTGCAAATAACGGAAGTCGAGCCAATAATGCCCACACAACCACTATCCTCATGATAGTTAGCTGATTGTATTCCACTTTTAAGGCACTCACGCCTCCCAAGAATGGGAAGACCCAGTTTGCGGGGTCGACACGTTTTGGTATTTAAATTTTCTTCGTTCTTGAATTCCATCCACCCTATTACTGTACCCACTTGGCCTAAGTATGTTGATTCTTCAAATAAATAAATTAATAAATTTTTACATTTAATCAAAAGCTCCGATTAGTACGTTTATTATTTCATAGAAATAAGTTAAATCGTTTTTTTTTTTTATCTCATGAATCTCATCTAATAATAATATGCATATATTATAAATTAAAAAATTTTAAATATTTAGTTCTGTAATTGATTACTTGTATTACCAAATAAAGTTTCAATCAGAAAATTTAAATTCTTTCAATCCTAAATATTAATACTAAGATTATTGTTACAATCGAAACTATTAAAAATAGATAATTTAGTTATATATAGTATTACTAATTTTTTGCTAGTTAATTAAGTCATAATACGCACGTATTAATAATAATTTTTTTGATACTTTTTCTCATTTTTGTTTTTAATATTTGTTACATCTATTGAAGCATTCTACAAAATATTCAGTCATTGCACGCATAACCCTTTTGCATTGTCCTTATTCTTACTACCCTAATATATCATAATGTAATAATAAATAAAGATTTTATGCAAGTAATTTGACGAATCCTTTAAAATAATTATAAATATGATATTTATATTATTTTACGGATTAATAAAAGAAATATTACTAACCAGTATCTGGTAAACAGATCGGTGAAATGCGTCTCTCAAACTTTGTAGATCGACTAAGCCGAACAAGTGTTAAATCATGGGCTCTTGATTCGTAATTAAACTCTGGGTGCGAAATGATAGCATTGACACTTATAATAACGGAGGACACGTCCAAATGACATCGATCGTATTCTCCTAAAGACACCTTGACTTCTGAAGGAGTAGCACTAAATTAGAATTTATTCAAAATTTTAATAAAAAATTCATTTCATCATTCCGTATTAGATTTTTTAATAATTATTTAATAATTAAATAAATATTATACATATAAAAAATTATAAATATATATAAATATAATAAAAGAAGTAAAAAGAGAAAATTGAGATTTATCTACATACATATTCACACACATATACTTATAAGTTAGAATAATAGATTTGTTGTATCAATCATTAATAATTTTAATGGCACTTATTTACAGAAAATTTGAATTTTTAAGTAAAAATATATTTTTTCAACTTACTTAATTAGATGACTTGCTGTTGTTAATATATAACGATCATTGATTAATATACCACTTATAATAAGATTTTTTTTTATGTATATATTGGCGAGCCACGGAAATTCGTGTGTATTTGTGTATTCGCCACCTAAAAACCGTGCTCCTCCACGATTCGATTTTCCACACACTAAGTTTAAATTAAAAATTTGTAATAATTTTCTGACAATATTTAACATAATTAAATTACCAAATTTTGTTTATAATCATTAAAACTTACTACAATTGATGCATGGTCTAAATTTTCCGAGTAATATATCAATCAATCCTCTAGAATTTCTAATATTATTTACGATTTTTATCTGTAAAATAGTTAATCGTAATTATTATCGAAAAAAGTTATTTATTTAATATTACTTCTTATATAATATATAGCAATCAAATATGTTATTTTTTATATAATATTTAAATGAATATGTTTTTTGTTTCTTTATAATTAAAAAAAATAGAAAATAAAATAATTCATACATTTTTTAATAATTTAATATTTTTTAATATTTAAGTAATTTGTAGAATAATGTATGTTATTAAAAAATATGAAATAAGCAATTTTTTATTAATCAGAATAAATATTTCTTTAATTAATTTTTGTAAAATAAAATGTACTTATTCAAGATTGATGTAATTAGAATGATTATAATATTTGTATAGAGTTTACAATTATATTGAGTTATTTATATATATATATAACTAGTATTAGTTTTATGCTTTCAGTTTAAAAATCATCGTTAAATTATGAATAATAGTTAATTTTATTAAATTATTATATAAATTGAAAAAATACTCAATATAGAAGCAAATTTCTAGAATAATTCCTTGTATGTCAAAGAAAAAATCCTTGTAACAATTACCGGTCGATCTTCTATAGCAACGATAATGCAAAATAAAACTGTAATAACAATGAGGCCCAGAAGATACTTAATGATCTTTTGTACATTCATGACTTTTACTTCGATAATTACTCCTGACGAAGCACCGATGCTCTGTTGGTTATAGCAATCCACGCGTTTAAAATAGCGGAACTATCTTCTATACCCGCATTTTGTAGGTTCTTTGAGCTTCTTGTTTTCCCTTTCCCATACGAGAACATCGAAAATTTGTACACTCTTTTATATCGTTTTACCTTGTAAAGCTATTTTCCCAAAATTCGTCAACAACTCTTTGTAACGTGTTGATTTGCAGAATAGAATAACGTAACAAGAAGAAGCAATTTTTA
Organism: Platyscapa corneri; assembly: GCA_018907185.1. NCBI lineage: Eukaryota > Metazoa > Arthropoda > Insecta > Hymenoptera > Agaonidae > Platyscapa > Platyscapa corneri. The sequence continues at coordinate 4,016,147 of JACCHW010000023.1, read as the reverse complement.
TTTTTTTCTCTCATTTATCATTATTTACTTTGATATTCGAGGTAGTATTATAATACGGGCTTGAGAAATGTCTAACGGTGATAAACGATATTTACGTTTAATATAATAAATAGTTGGAATAAATAAATGTGAATGTAATAATTTTAGAATATTCATCAATTATGTTATGAGTGAAGCTTTTTTATCGATTAAGTAAAATTTATCTAGGTGAATTAAATTTAATATATGTAAATCGAAAGTTATTAAAATAAATATAATAAAAAAAATGTATTAATTATGTTTAGTTTGTAATTTAACTAAATGAAAACTTTATTTTTGTTTCACATTATATTTCTAAAAATATTAAGTCACAATAACAATTATAAAATAAGTAGTATATAAAAAATTATCATTACAATCGCATAAGTTTTAATAAAATATTATAAAATAGCAGAATCTATATTCATTTAATTTTTGTTACACTTTCGATAATGAAATCAAACTGAGCATTAAAAAAAAGAGAATGATTTGTACCTGATAAAAAAAAATACTGCTATATTTTGTTAAACATATCATTTAACATTGTAATAATTTATTATTTTCTTAAATATGTGAGTTATATATAAAGAATCTTGTTATACAAAAATCTAATTATGTGTTTATTTTACAGTTGTTGATGAAAACTTTCAATTTGTCAAAATACTTAAAAAACTAATAACGATTAAATGGCACAAAATAATTATATAAGTTACAAGATATTTTTTTAAATTAACATTCAATAAGAGTATATAAAATAAGTGTAAGCTTTCGCTAACAAATCAGAATTAAGAATTTTCACAGAAACATCCATCTTTGGAATTTTTCATAATCCAATTGAGATAACGAGTTACTCGAGTGTAAACACCGGGATAACCTGGTCTAGCACATCCGTTTCCCCAAGATACAATACCAATCAATTCATATTTCTTATCCGCTCGTTCAGTAACAAGTGGACCACCACTATCACCCTAGTATACAAAAAGAATACATATTTATATTACAAATATTTAAAATAATAGCTACATGAATCTACTCAATTTAAATTATACCAAAATATAAAAAAATTACAAATGAATTTATAAAAATAGCTGTGCTCATGATATTATGATTATTCAAAAGATAATTAAAATACATAAAAACAATTTTTATTATTCACGCAATTTGAATTTTGCATAATTTAATTTATTAAATTTTATGTGTAACATGTAAACATGTAGAAATATATTTTATATTGATTAGTACCTGGCAAGAATCTTTTTGTCCATCCGGATATCCAGCGCATAGCATATTTTCCGAAATCATTCGAGGATTATAACTCGTATTACGACAGTCTTGTAAACTCATTACAGGTACATCAACTGATTGTAAAAGACAAGATGGTTTACCATCTTCATGTAAGGTTCCCCATCCAGAAGCAAGAGCTTTCGATCCAACGTATTGATTATCTTTAAATATGATATTTTATTAAATTTGTTTTCAGTGTTTAAATCTTAAATTTCAAAATATATAGAATACTCGGTATTTCACTCCATTTTAGATAAAATAAAATTTACAGTATATTATTAATTGTGATAAATAGTATGTTCAATATTATAGAAATTGCTAATATTTTCTGTAGATAATCAGTTAATGTACTGAATTTATATTAATAATAATACTTAGTATTATAAAATATACTAAATCAAAAGTTAAAGATATTTTTATTAATTTTTTTTTATACAATTATCATAATTATTGTATTCATAATTTAAGCATTTTTATTACAAAGCGAGAAATTTTACTTTGAAATATTTTTAGTTTTCCATAATATAAGTAATTATACTACGTATATTAATATATATTATAATATTTTAATATGATATAATATTACATTCAAAGTTTTACCATTCTTTATACAATATTTTAGGTAATATTATTTTTATTTATTAAATTTTTCTAAAGAAAAATTATGAATAAATATGGAATAAATTTTATTAATGCATATAAATATTCAAAATGTAAATATAAATGTAAAGTTAATCATATTGAAATAATATTTACATAAAAATTATTTAATGAATCGTATAATTGCTACGATTATAAGAAATACATCTGATTATTTAACACTTGAGTTCTAAAGTATCAATTAATTACTTAAAAGATGTTATAAATAATTTTATTTAGGGTAAATAACAAATGATTTATCAATATTATATACATTGGTATTTTCTGTTTCGAATTAATAAATTTATAAATAATAATGGAGATAACGGTTTTTGTTGTGTTATTTATGCATCATTTTAAGGAATATTCTTTGATTTAGATCTATTACAATTAAAGCTCAATATTTTGAGTCATATGTAAATTATTCGTTTTTACGTTTGGAAACTTCTACAGGATATTACTCAATGTCAATATATAAAATGATAAAATTTGTCAAAGGGACAAAATTTATCCTTGGTTTTACATGCATCTGGGCAAAACTTTATCATTCTACCCGTATACGCCATTATTTATGATGGTTTTGTCGTCATAAACATTAGATAATGTATAAAAAAGCCAATGAGATTGTAGACTTTTCATAAATTGCATCATTCTTCGTTTACTTAAGTTGTAATATGCTTTAAATCTAGAACTGATAAATTTTCCTAATAATGAAAATCTATTTATTTTATTTACAATAAAAGAGTAATGAATTATTTTTAGTAAATATAATACAAAAATTAAATACATTTTGACCAATCTTATATTGATATTAATTATGTAAGCAGTGTGTGAATAATTTTCAATGAATGAAGCATAGTTTTATAAAACTGTTGATTAAATTAAAGTATTTTAAAAATTTTTTATTTATCTGTATATTTTAGTTAAACTTTAAATGTATATTATTAAATTAGGGAGATTTTTCTATATTAAACTCTGAATATCAATCCATTTTGAGAAATAATAATTCATATGAAATACAACGACTGTTCATATTGTAGAAACAAATTTTTATGTTTATCTTTGATTAATCAATAATAATTTAGACTGTTCATAGGTAGAAAAAAACATTTAGATTGAAAGAAGTTGTAATAAATCAGAACAATAATATTAAAATCTTTAAGCATTCTCTTCTACATAGAAATAAAATACTTTTAACGAATGCAACATTTTTGTGATAATTAGAGAGGGTATATTATTAACTTCAATTAATAAATGTCTTGTAATTATTAATTTCCATCATTTTATATAAACATTTAAAACGTAGTAGAAAAATTTTATCAAATATATAAATTAATTTTAAACAAACAAATAAATTATTGTAACTTTTATTTTTTGTTACATCAAAATAAAATAATAATTTGTGAAAAGTAACAACTTAGTATTTGTTGGCGATGGAATGGCCCATGATTACTCTGCATGTGTCCGAGCACGTGTAAGTGGCCTGGGATGAATCATCGTAACGAACCCCGTAGCAAACAGGTAATCGATCCTGCCCAATAATCCTGAAAGGGATTATCTCTTGGAAGGAAAAAGGCCAATAAGCGATATATTATAAAACTATTAAAATGAAATGACTTATATAAAAAAGTCATTAAGAACAGAATGAAATATCTGCCCATGTAACTAGCTTGTAAAGGGCTTAAGCTTAAGAAATTTCCTTAATTGATAACAATCAGACCCGCGTCACCCGTGAACACCACCAGAACGTGACGACCCTTTAACTATCGTGTATTAAGCAGTCAATGAATGTGCGGGGAACAGCACGGCTCCATGTAAGCAAAAATTAAATAATAAGTTTTTTGTAAAGAAGGAAGGAGGGAAAGGGGGAACGCAGAAGGCTAAAAAACACAGCGCGAAGGAATCTTTGGAGAAAAGCCGCTAACGCGTCTCTTTCACCTCTTTACCCCTAACCTTCGTGCAAATATTACAATGCTGTTTTGAATAAAAAAATTCAAACAAATAATATTTTATCATTTCTCATCTTAAATTTCCAACCACACTATGCACGTTTAACATTACTTATGAAAAATAAATGAGCACATTAATTCACCATAGTATCTAGTTAATAATTATAAAATGTGGCACAATATATTTATGGTAAATAAAATATAAGTAATGTCAATATTTCTTTTTTTAATTCTTTTTTATATTAATGTATATTTTGAAATTAAACAATTACTAATTTATTATATTACTTGAAACGTTATCTTACAATGATTATTTTCAATATTAATATTTAATAATCATTTTCTAATAACTATATTTTTTAATTCGAAATTTATATTACCTTTGTTTTTAGGTAGACATGCTGGTCTTATAGTTTCAGAAAGGGGAACTCTTTCGTTAAGTCTGAGCAATGCAATATCATCGTCGAAGTTTAAAAAACTAAAATTTCCAACGAAAGCTCTCGCGACAAATCTTGATTCTGGAGGCGTTTTCTGTATACATCTATCATGTTCACCAAAAGTCACTTTTATCATAAACCACATGAATCTAAAAAAAATACTGCACTTGTTACTTATTTTCAATAAAAATTTAACTGAATATATAAAATTATTATTTATAATTTATAAATATGCATACAATTTCAATCATCAGATTTTGAAAGTGGCTATTATTATTTAAATTTAACAACAGACATATTTCATTAACAATATTAAATATTTTTTGTTACCTTTGATATATGTTAATATTAATAAAGAATTAAATACAAAATGAAGTTTATTCCATTCCGAGTTAAAAAACATTTTATATATTAAATTATTCATTAAATTAATTAATTATTAATAAAGTTAATAAATAATATGCGTTTTGTGTGAAAAGCATAATCCATTAAATCGAAAATTTTTTTAAGATCTACAACTAAAAATATTTGTTTTACCCTTTAACGCAATGCGCAGCTGTTAAAACATAACGATCGTTAATGAGAGTTCCACCACAGTAAAACTTGTTCATATAGGAGAGTCTCACTTGCCATGGAAATTCATTAATTAGAGTAGTTTGTCCACCTACTATACGACTATCTTCATTCCGCAATCCACAGCCTAAATTTCACGTGAATATTAGTTTATATATTTTGATGATCATAGAAAAGTATTATAATTTAAGCTTACTACAATAACATGGTCCAGGACTAGTTACTGCTTTACTTTTGAAAATACCCAAAAAATTTCTTGTACTGTTATTATCTGCCTGAAATACCACATATTAGTAGTTATATAATAAATGTTGTAGTTATTATTTCGAGAATTATCAAATTTATTGGTGACGTAAAATTAATTTATGGATATTATAGTCTTTTTTTTATTCGCTTATTAAATATTTGTTATTGTTAAATATAAATGTTAAAAATTTTAATATTTATTTGTGTTATTATTAAATATTTGAAAATAATTTCAAAAATAAAAGTAATTTTGAATAAATTATTTAAAATTGTTTAAATACTTAAATATTTTAAGGGTAGATTAATTTAATACATATACTTAATGATTAATGTAACTATACTTTTCATTATAATGTAAATTATTGACATATTTTCTTATAATAAAATAAATAAAAAAAACTGCTTTAAAAAGTTTGGAAATAATAGTCAAATAGTATACTGAGTTATTATGAAATTATATTTCGGTAATGCATATTTTGAATTAACTAGTGATAAAAAGTTCAATAAAAAATAATATAGTTATGCATATATATAATTTATAAAGTTTAGTAAAAAAGTTCAAAATTATAAAGTTGGTTCAAGAAAATTAATTAGTTTAATGTATATTTTCTTCAGAATTTAAGTACTTTCATTGTTCTACGATTTTTCTTGATGATTTTATAAAATTATTTCATTATTTTTTATATATTTTGTGTTTTGATTTTTTTATATATTTTTTGTTATGATTTTTTTGATATATTTTGTTTTTATACTTGTAAATATATTTGAATTTTAATGGCATATAATTTAAATAAGTGAATTATACAAGTGTTTACATTTATTGAATTCTTATATATTTAAAGCTGAATTATTACAAACTAGTATTATATTATAAATTCATTTAAAATTGACGAATTGAAATTTAATTTGAATTATGATTAAAAACGGAGAAGTAGTAAATATTTTAATAATAATTATTATTATATAATAATAATATAATCATTCTTGGAAAAAAACTTAGAAAATATTTCAAAATTATAAGCTCATATTATATATTTCTTTGTTCAATCGAATTTTCGAATCCACATGTATTACAACTTAAAAATATAAGTTAAATTTTTTTTACATTACGCATAACTAATTAATCTTATATTTTTAATTTATAATTATTTATACAATAACGTTATGACTTTAACTATAAAATATTTAGTTTCATGCTATATTAAATTTTAATATTTTACCAAAAATCCTAATTTTCTTCAAAAATAATATTAAAACGCTACGGCTATAAAATTTAATTAAATTGTAAATGGTCAAACTCACTTCAAGCTCGTGACACCTCGTCCTCGATACCAAGAAAGCAACGAAGAAGAGAAATCGCATTGGCCGAACTCTCGATTGCATGATCGCGAATGCACTGATGAACTCGACTTGGATAATTGTGAAGATGTTGGATGATCAGAAGTTTTCAATCTTTGCAGACCCTTAAACAAGTTCTCTGCTTCTTATTATACAAATTTTAAAAGACTAAATATATTTATTCTAAAAATAAAAATATTGATTTAAGTTCAATTTAGCTATCAATAATGCGTATAAACTCATTTTTTTATTAAATAAATTAAAAATTTATCCTGTTGATAAAGTAGGCCAGATTAAATATAGTGAAATATATAATTGAATTAATATTCAATAATAAATAATATTCCGTCAGTAAATTTTGCACAGTTTATTTGTTTAAATAATATTATATGAATAATAAATTTTCTGAAAAAATAAATAACTGTTTAATAAACAAATTATATAAACATTCTGTAAAATATAATTTGAACAGCACATGAATGAATTTTAGTAATTTTACTTTTAGATCAATTTAATTCTAATTCTGATAAAGAAATATGTAATTTTAATTAGAATGTTGTCATAAAGAAAATTATATCTACTTATGTTTTATTCAGACCACTAAATTTTGGCAATGTATGATTTTTTGAAAGAAAAGGTTAATGCATTCGGTAAATTAGTTTATTGATTGAATAAGACCTTACGTGGCGTGACGTTAACCGCAGGAATCGTATTAATATAGGAAAAAGAGTAAATAAGTAAATTCGGAATTACCCTACCTCTAGGAAAGAAAGTCAGTGTCAGGGACGTATAGCCATAGGCGTACGCGTGTATCCTTGAAGACAAGCTTGCCGAGTGTATTAACACTGAGGCATGCGTGCATTCGCCAGATGAAGAACAAGGCCTCGTCCGGATTGCAAAAGGGTGGGGGAAGACAGACCCAATCTGCTGCTCGCTACATGAATCCGCGGATCGACTGTAACGATCCACACGAATTCATGGAAGGAGTAGGCAAGACCGTAACTCCCGCACTGAACTGCATTCATGGTCACGTTCATGATCACGGTCCCTATCGAAGCAACGACTGTCACTGACCGGCACTCAATCGATAACGGATTCTCTGCACTGTAGCTCGTAGTTTTTCGCTAGGTTTATCGCCAGGGTAAGTACACGTGACTTAAGTAGGCGATGTTTTTTGCACTTTGTAATTAAAAAGACATTCATAAAACATGTGTTTAATAGATTCAATAGTGTAATGCCTTTCCAAGAGTATAAGCTAAAATATATATATTTTTATTACTTAACTTATATTTTCAGATTATTGTGCAGATTAAAAAATTAACCAAGAAATTTTCGAGTATATGCTAAAATAATAGTCTTTCAAATTTTTTTATTAATTTTTTGAAATATATATGACAAATTGAATTGTACTTCATTACTGTAATAACATTTTTTTATTTATATTAATTAATGAAATTATTATACATAAAAAACGTGATTTAATTATTAGTCTAAAATTTTATGAGTAATAAAGATACAAATGATGTAATCATTATAAACAATAAATATTTTTAGATAAATAAGTTTAAATATATCAAGAAATGCAGAAATATTATTTTTGTGTATACCAGTGTTAGTTCTGTGTATAATTAAGAAAAATATTTAGCTTGGCTTAAAATTATTAATGATGAAGTATGTCAAACGTTACTCTATTCAATTAACTATGATAAATGATAACATAATCATAGTTTTACAGAAATTTAAAAAACCTATTATATATAAAGCAATCTAAAAGTAAAATTTCAATAATTTTAGTATTGTTAAAAATAATATTTATTATTATTAATGTACTTCTTTTGAGTTTTTATCAATGAAACGTTTTACTTCTTATTCTGCTACATTAAAATATTTCTAATTGATACAAATTACACTGTTCATTTTTAATATGAAATATTTTTTTTGGAATTTTAAATACGGTTTAGGAATTATTCATCAAATTTTTACTTGATCAATGTTTCTGGTCATAAATAAAAAAATATATATGTATATATAGATATATTTTCTTAAACAGGGTTAACACAAAATGACTATTACGTTATTATTGTAGTATACGCACATTCGTGTAAATAAAACGCTTTGTTTTTTATTATGATGACAATACTAAATTATAGCGAGTACACTAACCAATGTTTTTTCAGTATTCTACATACATTCGATCCTTTTTTGTCTTTATCTTAACGATAGAGCAACGTATAAGAAAAATGAATGTTATAAATAGATTTACTCTGCTTTCAACAAGTACATCAGAAAAGGAAAATAATAATTTTTTATTCTATAATACTTTTTATGACATTAAAATTAAAAACAAATAATTCAACAATATACTTATAAATTAATACAATCTGGAAATCTAAAATATCATATTAAATATTTTAAAACTATTATAACAACTTAGATGCACGGAATTTCATTTTTTTCATTTCGAGTTCCAATAAACACATAAAACTGATAAAATTAGATTTGTTATTTACATAAAATAAAATCCACACACTATAATATCACACGCTTGAAATGTCTATTAATAATTGTTTGTAGCTTAGGAATTACAAAAACATGTTTCTTTCATATTTAAACGAATCCAATTCAGGTACCGGGTAACTCTCGTATAAACGCCGGGGTAACCAGGACGTCCACATCCGACGCCCCACGAAACAATACCTTAAAAATATATATGCAAACTTAGTTTTATAAATTATAAGATAGAAAATATGAAAAAATTCCTTATTATTCATTAAGTTACAATGAATAGAAATTAAACATGACGTTTCACCAAAATTTATATATAGGATTGATACTATAATGAAAAAGTATTTAACATTCTTATGTTTAAAAACTGATTTTTAAATCAAAATTTTTATCTCATCTTTTTTATATTTTTTAAGTGTATAGTGTATAAAAATTGTTAAGTTAAAAAAAATTGGAATTTTTTGTGAAAAAATGTATTGAACAGAATTTTTAGATTTAAATTAATATTAAATAGAATGCAGCTTAACGAATGATCCTTCGTAATTTCAAGCGTATTTTGTAAATAGAAACCTGCGATTTCGAGTCTCCCGCCATCATCAACGAGCAATGGTCCACCGCTATCACCTTGGCAAGAGTCCTGACTTCCATTTCCCGCACAAATCATATTTTCAGTAATACGGTTAGCTCGATATTTCATTTTTCTGCATTGATCTAAAGTAAGAACAGGAACAGAAACTTCTTGAACAATTCCTGCCAACATTCCGCCTTCCTTTGTTCGACCCCAACCCACTACCGTTCCTCGTTTACCTGCAGGATCACTTCCTGTTTTAGGGAAAAATATAACGAGAATAAATATTCCGTGAAAATTACTAAGTTCATTACTGGAAAACATAAATAAACAAAAAATTAATTATTTTTACTGATTTTTTGGTTATAAATTGGTATATTGGATAAATTTTTTAAAGATATGATTTTTGTTAATTTATCGACCTAATAAACATTAACGACAAAAAAATCAGAATTGCTCGATGTAATTTTTTTTAAACAAATTATATTTTGCTTTGATTTTGTTATCATACCTGCTTGAGGAAGACAAACAGGCCTAACCGTCTTCGAAAAAGTTACAGGTCGACGTAATTTTAATAAGGCGACATCGTGATTATAGGATTCGGTATCGAAATTTCTATGACGAATAATAGTTCCAACTGCTCTCATTATAGCGTGTCCATCGGTTGTTACAAATTGGTCATGATCGCCAAGTATTATACGAATTTTGGATCGCTTCAATCTATAATAAATAATTGGTTAGTTTATTAGATTCGTTTAGTTAAGATTATATTAGGTTCGATCGCTTAATTTGATAAATTACTCAAAACTATAAATTTTAAAGCCATAACTCATTTTATAAAATTATAACTTACAATATGATACTTTTCGTTTCTAAATAAGAGATACAATGAATAAAAAGAAAAAATAGCAAATAAGAAATGAAGTTTCATATTCTTAGTCATTTCAATTGTATAGCTACTGATTAGCAATTTTTTTTTAAGAGGTAAACAATTATCACTGAATAATTACGTACTTCCTTAAACAGTGAGCTGCAGTTATAACGTAATCATTAGTAAGAAGACTCGCTCCACAGTGAAATTTTCCGTCATAAACTAGGCGAGCTAACCAAGGATACTTGTTTGGTTCCGTCGGTCGGCCTCCGACTATCCTATTCTCTTGATTTGACAAACCGCAATCTTTTATAGAAAAACGAAAATAAGAAAAACTTTATACGTAATATTAGTTGCATTTGTAAAATATATTTTGTAAAAAATGTTTAGGTAAGGTCTGATTATGCCTATTTCCTTTTATTTATAACAATGGTTTCATTATTGTTCAATTAGCTGAAAATGCCATTAAATTTTTTTATTGTATTAAGTGTTCTACTACTTTGATTCAATATTACATACTAAATCATGCACAGCAATCATAAAATAGTAATATAATTTTCTATTTTACTATTTAATCATTTTTTTATATTTTTACAAAAACTATTTAACTATAATTAAAAACAGATTATATTCAATTAATGTTTTAATTTGAATATACGTTTGATTTACATTCAATCTCACGTACAATTTAATTTACAATTTTTACCTTACTACATAATTATGAACAAAACAAATTATTCACTCATATATCATTAAATTAAAATTTTTCCCAATATTTTTAGTGCATATAAAAAGGAAAATTTATATCAATAATTATTATTTGTATTTACGTATTTGCCAAAAAATAGGTTAAAACTGAAGTTGAATTAATTTTAACTGAAACTTAGTTTAAAAAATTAAGCATTAATAAACATTAAAAAAATGTATCCAGTTTATTTCAAATTTAACAGAAACACAAAATTCAGTAGATGAAAAATCATTAAAATATTACTTACCGCATGTACAGTTTTTCAGTTTTTCCTCATTGGTGGTCTCCGATGGTTTATTGTCACTGGCAACATCAATACCAAAAATATCGTCGAAGAATATTCGGCCGGTACGATTGAAATTAGCGCTCTAAAAGAAATATATGTGCATTCACTTTCACAAAAGCAAGTTATGACGATGAGTATCGCACCTTTCCGTGCGGAAGAGAGAAAGTGATAAATTTAAAAATTGTAGGTCAAGGCCTGAAGTTTGAATGGCACGGGATAATTTTTTTCATACGAAATATCGGTAACATACCGCAAGTGATTATCTGCACAGTTACATCATGTAAATATTAGCGGATCTACCAGCGTAATATTCATTGTTGGTCTTTAAGCCCATCGCGTGCTTTCACCTCATTTCTAAATTAAGATGATGAGTTATGTTTATAAATCGATGTAGGCGTTTGATTCATACGTTTTTAAATTCAGTGTTTAAGAAATTAATGTAACAGATTATTGTTTTCCTTTATTAATATCTCATTTTCTTGTGTTAAAAAATAATAATCGATCACTTTTTCTATATAGAACCAACAAATAAAATAAAGTTTATAAATTTTCTCGAGATAAAGTAAACTCGTAGAATCGAAATTAATCGAGGACCCTACTTTATAGTCACATCGGGATAAGGCAAGATATTGCAAGTGCATACAAAGTAGTTAGGGTTGAATATTTTAGTCACGTGTGAGTTTGAGAATTAAATTGGTAAAGGAAAAAGTTGTTACTTACGAATTCGGAATTCCTCTGACTTTTCTTGTCTCCAAGTGAAGGGAGTGCTGTACTGAGCCCGGAGGCAGACGATACCAGGAGTAGAGCAAAGATGAGTAGCACCACTCTGCCATTGGGGGGCCGAGCTATCGTTGGCATGGTGCAGCCTCGGTGCGTAAGTGCATGTACGTACGATTTTCCGCGGGATCGCACGCGCGCAACACTCATTATCCCGACGGTCGGCATCGCCTCGGCGTCATCTCGCGTCAAATCCCCGCGACTAAAAGATCTCGTACTCGCCATCGCGCTGAAGGAAACATCGTGGCGTTCGCACTCGCTTTCACTGCGCGCGCTTTGCTCGAAGAAAGTTCGCTCTTCCTCCTCCCTCTTTCGTTCTCTCTCTCTCTCTCTCTCTCTGTCTTTTTGGTCGGTAGAGCAAACGCGTACCTTCGCTGGTGAAACTTGCGCTTATTGCTTCATTTTCTTTCGTACACTATACCGACAATCGTGCTTTTCGTCTCGCGATATTAAAAAAACGACGCCCGTTAGAAAACCGCCTTTTCACTAGATTTAATACTCGTCCCGTTTTTACTGGAGCAGCAGGGTTTTTCTTATCGCTATTAAAGCAAAGGTATTGAAATTACGTTCTACTGAAACAAATTTACTTTCATTGGTAGTAAGGCGGCAATTTATCGGTGAAAGGTAACATTCTTAGGATCATTACTTGAGAACTTGTGCATCATTGTCAGAGTTGTATTTGTATATATATATATATATATTTTTTTTTTTAATGTAAATAACTGTTTATAGATGTACATTGATTTCTTATATATAAAAAATTGGAGTTTGTGTTTAAAATGTTTTTGTTATATAAAGACATCTAATTGAAAAATTTAGAAAATCTTTATATATTTATTGAAACTATGAAACAATGATACATTCTGTCAGTAAATAATAATATTTTCTACAAACTAATTTAACATATTCATCTTCATCTCATGATTTATGTAGATTTGATTATATAATTTATTAGTTATTCATCTTCAAAAAAGTACATATATTTTACGGTATAAACACTACATAAAGTGCAGAATAATAAAAAAAATTACGAGTAATTATATGCATTAAAAAAATTATATGGATTTTCATTTAAATCTTCGCATAAAATTCTCTGCTTTACTTGATATTAATTTAATAGTATTTGACGTCTGATGTTAATTATTACTAATAGCTATAAAATAAGCAATTTTTAAAACGATGACAAAAAAAAACAATTTGTAATTTATTTTTGATAAATTAAATTATTTGCAAGAAAATATTTTAATACCTAATTCTAATTTATTCTTAATTTACACTGTTAAATTTATCGTATTTTTAAAAATATTTTATAAAAAATTTTTAAAAAATAAAATGTTTTATTTGTTGACTATGGAGAAATATTTTATATAATTTATAATACTGAATATAAATTTGATACTTTAATTTAGGTGTTCATTATATAGTCATATACATGTATAAAATGTTGATAAATTGTAATTGTAAAATATGTTTAAAATTTATAAAATGATAATAGTTTCTCTTGACATAAAATATTTATATTTAATTAAAGTATTAGTGTTTAACTTAATAAGAAATAATACAGTTTCGAACTTAATTGAAACTTATTTTTAATTTTAGCTTAGAGACATATGAAACTTATAGAAATATAAGAAGAAACTTTCTGTAATGAGAAATCTGATTTTATTTTAAACGTATTATTATTACAGGTGAATAATTAATACAATTTCGTATAATTCATATATACAACTAATTATATTAGAAAATATAAGAATTTACTTAAGAAATTATTAAATTTAATCTTCATTTATAAAAAACTGGTAATAAATTCAAAATACATAATAGAGGTACAATTATGTGTGACCTACTATTTATAAATTATCATTTGGATTGAAACTATTAAAAAATAAATTCAGAATTAAATTTAACTTCGAGTACCGAGGAAAAGCTTGTAGCAAAGTGACTGATTTGATGTTCTTATTTTCACTAATATATAATTTATTTCGATACTTTACCAACTTAGTTAATTACTAATATATTCATTTATACTAACATATTTCTATTAAACGAATATGAATTGATACATTTTTTAAATAGCTTACATCTCAATTTTATTAAATTGAAATGAGCTTTCTACTCAATGTATTATTAATATATTAGATTAATAATAATTATTATATTAAATTAGATTATTAATAACACATATGTATATATATATATATATATTCAAAGTCATAATTTTATTAATATACAGACTTATTACTTTGAAATTTTAAGAATTGAAAAATTAATATTTTGAAAAATATTCAAAGTATTTAATATTATCAAATATTTAATTAATTTAAAAATAAGTCATTAAATTTATTTATGTAACGAAAATTTATTACGAAAAACATTTTATTTCGAAAATATTTTTAAATATTGATTATTTAATAAAACTACAATTATAATCTTATTTTCAATTACTCGATTTAATATATAAATGAATAAAATATTTTCTTCTTAAAAGAACTTTCGTCTATTTAGTATTTAAAGTTTTATAATTAAGGAATAAAAATATTCTTAAGAACAGTACAAGAAATACTTTGATCTTAATTTGGGTAAAGCGCGCTTATGCTTTTATAAGAACAGACTTCTACACCGAACAGATTCACTTTTACTGCATTGCGTTAGTTAAAATGGTTTAAGTGGAAGAACTGACTCAGCATCCGTTGCATAGGTTGTATATTAACTATCTTTAGTAATGGGTCAGTGTTCTTTTAGCCATTTACGTAAATTTTTAATATTATCAGAAATATTAAAATATAAAAAATCTTTTGCGTTGTAATCTCATTATTTATATTTTCAAAAATTATCATCTTAATTATACAAATAAATGTGCACCCAAAAATAATATTTTTAGTAAATTTAAAATTATTTATTTTATATAAATTTATCTAATACATATTTATAATTCGTTACTTTTTTCATATGAAATTTTTCTTTTAGTAAATTTAAACAATAATATAAAATTTTAAAGCTCTATATATTTATAGAGTATGATAGTATTATTATGGAAATTTTTTATATCATTATGATAACATTTGTTATGAATTCTCTTGACATAATATTTTATTCCGAACGCAAATATATTGACTATTGTTCAATATCTGTAAACCAATTTATAAGTAAACCAAACTAAATAATTGTAAACCAAATTAAATAATTATTAAGCACCAATGTTTGACAATGAACTAAATATTAGTTTAATTTCTCTTAATAGTTCATATTGCTTTTCACTTACACTTTAAACTGATTTACTTAAATCAACAACAGTCACGCATTACTCGTGATGCTCTGATGGTTTCACTAACCTACATTGGCTTATTGAAAGCAAAACGATTCCAATTCATGTCCTGCTTTCGGAACTTGGTTTGGATTTTTTGATCTTCTTTATTAATTTTTATGACAATTTAATGTTTTTAATTATTATATACTATGCCTTTTTTTTGCTTCTATATATCTGTTATATATATATATATATATATATATATATATATATACATACACACATGTACATATAATATAAAGGATGTATTAGATGACAGCAGTGTAAGGAAAGCAATTATTCATCACTGTCTTTTAACTGAAGTAATTCTTATTTATTTATAGGTTTGATTGCATTAAACTACATCACAGGACCTCACAGAGGTCAAATTTGTAATTTACACATACATCGGACTAGATTTTCTTGATCTTCTGATACACACATATAGACGAAGAAATATGATGCACATATAACATAAGGACAATGGCAACATTAGAAAAATTTTTTTAAGTTTTTGTTAAGGTACAGCATTTGCTTTTTTGTAATTTGAAAAACGTGATTTGTTATCTAAACTTTGGTTCATTTGTAAAGTATTTGGTTTTTTTATTCTTTCTTTACCCCTTTTTCATTTTTTATATATTTTTTAAACCTTTTATTGTGGTACGTAAGTTGGTGGTAAGCAGACGCATTCGCCTTTAATGTGGTTTCCAATCCATTCCAAATAATTCGTAACTTTTGTATAAACACCGGGAAAATTCGGTCTGGCACACCCGCGACCAAAAGAAACAAGACCTATAAGTAATTACTCTTTTCAATAATTGAATAATTTATTGAGAAATTTTGATGCAAAGTTTAAATTATATATACGTAAGTTATGTACGAATCATAAGATAAGAATCGTTTTGTACAATTGTATAGTAAACATTTATTATGACATTATTGAATAATTTTGTTTAATTTACAGATAAAATATTAAAATTTACACATAATTTAATAATTAAAATAGTTTTTAATGCATTATAATTGAACTATTAAAAATACTAATGTTATAAGAGTTTTGCATGAAACTATTAATTTAAAATTTTCAATTCAATAATATATTCGAGAATTGAAATATAAATATTTTGAAATATATATTATTACAAATACTGCATTACGCAAAATATTAGGTTTTATTTTATTTTTCAAATTATCATATTTTCATTCCTGATAATATCATTTATTTCTGCTAAATTTTGAATTCTACTCCTGATATCATTGTATTTGATGCACCAAAATTTCCAACGCCATTATTATTTTAAGTAACGAAATCATATGAAGGTAAAACGATAATGAAATAGAGTACTTCTCTTCTATAAAACACTATTACATTTTTAAGTTAAGATTAATTAAATTTTCTTACCAACAACTTCCATAGCACCTTTTGCGCTACGAACGTGAAATGCTCCACCGCTATCACCCTGAAACATCCATAAATTTCAGCCTCTTACTAAACACATTTTATTAAATATTTTAAAAATAATAGTTATATACTTAACGTACGTTGCAGGAATCTCGCTGCCCTTCGAGATAGCCAGCACAAAACATATTATCAGTTACACGATTCTCAGAATATTCAGATAGTCTGCATTCTTCCTTAGACATGATTGGAAGATCAACTTTTCGTAATTCTTGGCTGACAGGTTTACCTTCTCCTATTCTTCCCCAACCAATTGCAACACCAATAGCTCCAGTGGTTAATCAAATTTTGCTAAAATGAAGAGGAATTATAGTTGTGGTGGCACAAATATTGCAAAAAAACAATGTTACCTATAAAAATAATTATTACAATAATGATAAAAAAGTTAATATTTTTAATATTCATTTTATTGCAGAAAATTACGCGGTTTGCTTCTTTATTTAATTTTAGTCTCAAAATAAACTTGCAATTAAAATATTTTGTACAAAATAAAACAATATTTTATTTAAATATTTCTTTAAAAAAAAAACGTCAATATTTCTCAGATAAATTTCTTTCAATTATGTAGCAAAATAAGCTGTTTAAAATTACGATGGCTGTATTCTAAGCGCTGATAATAATACTTACCCGCATCAGGCAAGCAAACAGTCTTAACAACTCCGTCCAAAGGCACTGGCCTGTCGAGTTCAATTATGGCGATGTCATTGTTAAAGCTGCGTTTATCATAATGCTGATGCACACTTACGGATTTAATGTAATACCTCCCGTTATCCGCAAAACGGACCCCAAAATATTTTTTCTGAAATCTAACGCAAAATTTTAATGATTTAAATTCCGTTTGTAATTCAATTTTCCATCTGTTAATATTCATTAAAGATAACCATTATTAGAAAAGTGATATCGCGGCTTTCCGTTATTAATAAGATGAAATTGTAATCTTTGATTTTTATAAAATATTTAAGAAAAAATAAATGGAAATAAATGAAAGTGTAGAAATTAAATTTAAAATTAACATCTTTTTTATGACGACTGAGGACTAATTTTAAGTACATACCCGGAGATACAATGACCTGCAGTTAGAAGGTGTCTGCGCGTTATTAAACTCGCTCCACAGTGATGCATGCCTTCATATGTGATTGCCACAGCCCATGGGAATTCGTAAGTATTTGTGATTTGACCGTTGACTATTCTGGTTTGCCGGCTGACACCGCAAACTGTAATTAGGGACAAACGCAATAATCCACTAAACAGGTTACATCTGCAAACTCTGTAAGTATGAGTATGAACCATATAATTTAACGAGTCTTTTAATTAACCCATACTACATATTGTGTTGAAAGCAATTTTATATGTGAAAATATGCAGTTTACACTTCACTGATATATCTTACATTATTTTCAAAAGGCGTAGGTAGCTTAATGTGTGCACTAAAACAAGAAATAGATAAGACACTGAGATTTAAAAAATCAATGATATGTAGCGTGTAGTTATGCAGTAATAATAATTACTGAATTATAATAAGGTACTCTTGAAAAATTGAATACTGTTTTATAATTAAAATTACCAACACTGTTTATAATATCAAGTATATAGTTATAATTTATACTGATTCATTGAAAGTACTGCACTTGCCGAGAAAACCATTATTTTTTTATATTTTTGCCGTATAGTCTTAAATAGATGTTCATATAAAAAATAAAAAAAGAAGAATTAAGGAACTATTGTGTTAAATAAAAATAATCATAAACATTTGGAAAATGATACTTCGTGATTTAAATCAACGTATAGTTACCGCAGTTACTGCAGACGTCCAGTGCTTTATTTGTGAAAGACCAGTTGTCAAAATACCCGCCAACATTCATATTTGTAGAATTACTCTCATGCACCGCTTCCGTATCTCCACTTAAAATCTGTGATTTGAAAAAATGTTAATTAGCTAATACTTTAAAATTATAAAACTTGTTAGTAAACATTGTGAGAGTGTTGAAATAACTATAAAATTGAATGCAGTATCTTTGTATTTAATTATCAATGAGCTTTCAACGGTAATTCAAAAACTATGTCACTAGATTATGTTTCTTGTATATTACAAAATACTACATTTTGTAGTAATTATGATTTTGTAGTAATTGAGATTAGGATGACATTGCATTTGCATTTAATTTTACTAAAGATTTAACCCAAAGAAATAGTTTAAATATAGCATAGTATTTAAAAATGAACAAAATTAAATTTTACATCAACGAGCTTCAGTAAAATGCGATTAGCTAGCTTTTATGATTTCAACACTCTTATCTGTATGGTCTCAAATTTTCTAGAGCTTTTTGCATTGTATTCGAATAAAGAACGGCGGCGAGCTTCGAAATCGAAGATAACAATTACGAAGAACCAAAGAATGTTAGAACTCACTAATCGCTGTGCTGAACGAGTGTCACAGGGTGCAAGGAGATAGAATAATGCTCCGATGCAAAAGGCGAAAGCTGGTCGTCCCCTACCCATGTCGATCGACTGTACTCTTCAACGTTGCGCACGACCTGCACAAAGGTTTGCGCTGCTCCTCGGTCCTTTGTCACGGGCCCGGCGTGAGAAGTGACGATTGTCGAGTGTTTTCCCGTTTTATAGTATATTATAACTAATAACGACGCGACGCCGCGAGCGGGTGGGGGCCGGTTTACCTTGGCCGGTGCGTTTGCATTGGCAGATGTGCCGCAACGAGACGCGACCTTTTTCGAATCGCGAGCAGGGGCTGACGAGGCGTCATTGTACCCGATGGCGCAATTCTAGCCTGCTAGCCGATCTTCACGAGCCCAATGTCACGCCGCCGACCCAGTGCGACTTTGTTTTTTTTTTTTATTGTATTACCAAGTTGCCCGCCTATCAGCGCTGCATCTTGTAATGGGTCTGTTTCATCCAAGCTTACAGTTGCAATCGTGGCTGGACTGAACCGTTCGAATGATAAACTCTTTTGGAAAGTAAGAGTATATTTGCGAAGTCTTTCAGTTGTATTATAAATGCACGTTCACTTGAAAATCTAAATTTTTCTTGATTTCCGGCTAATGATAATAATTTACACGTTATTTCATCATAATTGTATCCAAGCTTTGGCTATTATAAGTAACTCTTTAATGATAATGATTGGTATCAATTTTTAATTTGTAATAACCGACGTAGAATTTTTATTTTTACTATAATGTAATATAAATGAAAACGTGCATAAAATTTTGATAATGAAAACCTTTTTCTCTAGCCTATTACTTAAGGCAATCATGTGTAAATATTAAATCTTAGTAAACATGTATATGTATAAATAGTTTTATGTTCATTGCTCATTCATATAGAGATCATAGAAACCATAATTTACTTTTATGAGTTCTTAAGTAATTTAATGATATTTATGAAATAATACCAATCTCTAAAATAAAACTCTTATTTTTTTGCTCAAAGAATTTTGTGTCGTAATTTATAATTTTTTTTATGATACAACCTATATGGTGTTGTAAAATGTATTTAATTATTTTGGGGCATAATAACAGAAGTAAAAGTATATTTTTCGTCAAACAATTATGTGTAAGCAATATTATATTAAAAAATTTCTCCCCATTATTTTTAAGCTTATTCTATTTTAAGATGAAATATTCGAAAAATTATGAAATATTATAATGTTTATATGTATAGAAAGTATATTAAATGATGAAAAGTTTACAGTAAATATTTATATTACAAAAATTATAAGTAAATATAAGAAAAATAAATGTTTTTTGTATATAATTAAAAAATGTTTTACTTTGGAGTTTTGATTTAACTAGTTGTAGTTTTGAACAAAAAGTTTAAAAAACTTTCATGTTCCTATATTACTATATATAATATTATGATGGAATTAATGATGGAAAAAGTTATAAGTATATACTATAGTATTTACTTAACGATTCAATACTATTTTTATATTTAAATATATTTTCAAAAAACTAATATTAATTACACTATGTTATTTAAAATTAGAATCTATATATTAAAAAATCATAAAATTTTCTTATAAATTGGAAATTTTTTAATTTAATATTTAACGTAATATTCTAATCTTGTGATTAGATATCTTATGAATAGGATTTACTTTTATAATATAAGTATTAATAGATTATTTTAAGCAGCTTTAATGTACAACTACACTGAATTTTATAGAAACAAAATTATTATAGATATAAATGTATTTTATACAATTTTTTAATATAGAAATGTTCGTATAGGTGTAATTAGATTTATTTGTTAGTACAAACACATTTTTATTTATGTTATTGAACTTAAAGTTTTTATTTTAAGAACGACAAATTCATTCAAAATAGTGTGCATAAAATTTATATAATAATATTATAAACTATACATTAAAATAAAATGCAAAATTTTTTAAATTATTAATGCTTCAGTTTATTTATTTTTATTTTGGTTAATAACTGCTAAAAATTAAGATATTATGAAATCGATGGTTTCGTAATAATGTTTTTTACAGGACTATATATTTTGGACAAAATTTTTAAACAATTATTCTTAATACAATATTTTTTGTTCAAAATATCAACGATACATAATTGTTTCCAGATAATTTTTTATTAATCATTATATTAATCATAAAGCCATTTTATTAAAAATTAATTGTTATCAAACTAATATTTTATTTATTCTTGTAAATATTTTAAAGGTAGGGAAATGTAATATATTATATCATTTACGTTAATATAATACAAACATATATGTATTATTATATTTTTTTATATTTTATGTAAATGAATATTAGAAAATTTTCAAGATGTTGCTATTTTAATGGGGTCAATGTAACTAAACGCCCTTGCCTGTCGACACCGCAAGAAGTTTTACGTAGTTTCTTCGAAATGAACTAGTATATAGGAAAACGGAAAAATAAAATAGACATAGATTTTTTTTACAAACTAAGATTATGGCTATATACACAAAGAACGATAATTACGATTTCAGCAACTTAAAGGCATTTATTCCCGATCAGTTTTATCTAACGAACCTTGGTTGTAATTAGTATTTATAAAAAAAAGAATTATTGTTAAAATATATTATTAGATATCTTGAAAAATAATTTATTGAACTATCTTGTTGTTGTACATATGTACAGAATAGTAAATGTGATGTATTCATTTAGTTTTTTTAAATTTGATCATAATATTTGATAATTTTGATAAAGATTTATTTTTATCTATTTTAAGTGTATAATAAATATATTTAACATGGATATTCGAAAATTTTAATTTATTACTATAAATAAATACCATAAATAAAAAAGGAACAAAACAATTAAGTTATCCTATTTCTAATTTTAGCAAAATTCATCAATACCCATATAAATTCCTATTAATCTTTCACGGTTCGGGGAAACTTTCTATTGACTGTTTGTACGTGCTTTCTACCAAACCTTTCTTCTTAAAGGAAGGATGCTACTCATAAGAAAACTGCCTTATCCACTAAAGGATCGAATAACACTTCCGGAGTATAATACTATGATATGAAGCTTTTATCTCCTTTCAGAAAAAAGGAATCCATACCTTACATTAGTCTCTTACGAACCAACTTATTGTGATAAAAAAACGTACTTTTAAAGAGTCAAGGTCCATTTTTATCAAAGATACATAATTTGGAGGTGAGATAAAATAGAAGTCTTTAGCCTAAGCTAGTGAACTGTCGTATCAGGCATAGATTTCTCATTGAAAAAAAACAAGACCTTGTAAAGAACACGATGATGGAATCTTTCTATATCTTTCTACACAATGTCAAGTTTTTGTTGACAACGGTTTCATAGAGAAACGATAAGACATCAGTTTTCTAATAATTTTTAGATATATAGAAAACAAATAGTTAAATATTTTTTAAAGTTAGATATTAGTTGATACCGTTAATTAATTATTATATATGAAAATTTTTTTAAACTTTCGTATAAGAAAATTTTACTATTATTGATAATAATAAATATTTTAATAATATTGATGATTTGTAAATAATCATTTATGCAAGTTATCTAAAAAGAATAGATAATTTTTTTATTATCGCCTAATTTATAGTCACTATTGGAAACGAAATTGCATCTTTACTAAAAATTTCGACAAATATTCCAGAGTACATTGAATATACGATAGTATGGATACTTAAATCGTTCATCTGGGGTTATAAGTCTGCTTTTGCATAGCGGAATAAAACTTGTAAGGTTCTACATTTGCACCGATAAGTCATGGAGTCATTGAGAGCACATGTCAAAACAATAAAGCACACAAGCGGCCCGCATGAGGGTGTCCTAACCTATATACCTTGACCTACTGTTTTAGTGGGTGGTTGTAGGTGGTTATAGGTTAGACAACAGACGCAACTCATATCTCGAAGATACATCGTCGTCGTCGGCATCGAGTGATCTATCGTTCGGGCGCGTGCGATAAAGAGTATAATCGACAACTAATTGTGCGTGTCCTTCACAGATAAGACTATTGTACTTCAACAAGAAAGGATAGATCAACCGATTGAGTTTACAATATAGCCCAAGGTCACCAAAAATGTTTTTCCTTACTATTATGCTTGAATATTTTATGATACTGTCGTGTCAGAAATAAAAACAATTTTTAAGCATGTGGTGTGGATCATTCCGTTCGAAAATTATTGGGGATGCATTTAACGACGTTGCCTTCATTCTTCTGCAAAGCAAACAAAATTTGTAATAATGCACTAAGATTAGTATTATTTTTATTATTAGTATTAGTATTAGTATTAGTATTTCTGACTAATAAATAAATTTTAGTTTTTTATATCTACTTTATATATAATAATTCAGTTAAATAAAAAAAATTTTCATTATAAAAATATTACTTTAAAGTAAATTAAAATTATCTATTTTTTAATTAATTTCCTTTAGAATACTTAAACATAATTAAAAAATCTTTTTATACATAGTTATGGCAATATTAATTACATCATTTATATAAAATTTTAAATCTATATAAAAAATTTATTGTACTTTAAACTTCAATTCTTGCATACGATAATAATTAAACGCTTAAATATCACATTATTACAAATATTTTTTGAGTGAGTTCTAAACAAATAATTTATTAAATACATTACTCAAATAAAGAGATTATTTAAAATTTTTTTTTAAAAAGTAAGATTTAAATAACTATGTTATTTATAACTGAGTAATTGCTATTATGAAGAATAACCAAATATACAAATATTTATTTGACAAGAAGAAATAATGAAAAGTTCTTCATGTACAATTTATTTTCAAAGAAACGTATTTATCTAATAGGAATTTCTTAATCATAAAAAAATAGTTAACATAAACACTTATAGCACAGGCTCTTCGTTCAGACCTGTTTGCTGTAAAAAAATAAAAGCCTAAATATATGGGTAAAAAGAGAAGCAATAAAAAGATAAGAAAAAGTAAGTGAAAAAGAAAAAATAAAGTGAGAGGTCTTGGTTGAACATGAAATTCACAAAGATACAATCAAATTTCCATTCGACTAGCCTAAATTTTTATACAGAAACAGATTGGGACGCTCTCTCGACAATCCACTTTATTCCTTCCCTATATATAAGTAAAGATGCGCTGGTTAGGCTTGAGTCTGTGTGAAAGTGTCGCTTGAGTCGCACTGTCGTCGTTGCTGCCGCTGCTGTATTGCGCGAGTGTATCAAATCGAGTCTTAAAGACGCTATCTAGAGCTTGATTTTGGTTCGAGAAAGCAGTGCGTGCCTCTTAAGTGATTAACCTTAGCGACACATTTTCTGCTTGACAGACCTCGAAAATGCGCGGGATACTTGTTATTTTTCTTCTCATTGTCCCGCTGGCTTTTGCCCATGTCCTAAATAGTCAGGTAATTAACTTGTAAATATTTTGCCTTTGTATAATGTGTGATAAGCTTGGAAAAGAAAAGAAATCTGCCTATGATAGATATTTATCAACTAATTAAAAAAATAGTAAAAAGAAAATGACGATATTGAGAATACGTGAATATACATTTAAGCAAAGCATACATTTTGAATATTGCTTCAAATGTAGTGCTTCAGGTTTCGGCTTATACTAGTAAAAATGTTTTAGATAAATACCTCGATTTATTATGATAAAACTCAATATCAGAAACAACATTTTAGAAAAATATTTTAGAAAGCTTCGTTATTTATATCATTTAGAAAATATGTATTAAGAATAATTTTAAATTCAAATAAAACATTATAAATAAATGAAATATTCATTAGTATGAATTCAAGGAGGATTTTTAAAAAAACATTAATAATTTGAAAAATAAGCGTAGTAGGGTTTTTTATACATAAATTTCCAATACATATATTTCCTTAAACTTTTTTTATTTGAGACATAATTTCTGTTCAGTACAATCATGCATTGATTGTCAATTGAAAACTGTTATGAAAAAAAATACTAATAAATTTTAGGTGCAGTTACCAAGTCTGTATAAAAAGCATAATGGAAATTTACGAACTAATTCAACAGCACCGGTGCATTATAATCCTGTGGATGATAAGTTTTTTCTTAATTGGTTGCAAAATATATTAGGATATAAACCTCCTATAGCGTCAACAACGCAGGCGTCATTTAATACACCTGAACCCTGTGCACCTTGTCGTTAGTACCTTATATTTTTCATATATTTACAAATAACATTTTTTCTTTTTGAAGAATAAGAAATAAATTATCAAAGTTTCTGTATCTGTTTTTCTTAATTCAGTTTTTGGAATTAGAATTTCACGTTTATTTTCTTTATTATTCTGGTCTCTATAATTACGAGTTTTTTTAGGTTGTGGTATAACGAATAAGCAAAATCGGATTGTAGGGGGCATGGAAACTCAAGTAAACCAATATCCTTGGGTAGCCCTTTTAATGTACAAAGGAAGATTTTATTGTGGTGCCTCAGTCATCAATTCGAAATACTTATTGACAGCAGCACATTGCGTAATTCGGTAAGAAAATATGAATTGTATACACTGAAACTATTTTAATATTTATTTAAATGAATGGCGTTGCTACATTGAATCGAGCAGGTTTGACAAAAACCTGATTTCCGTGCGTATTCTGGAGCATGACAGGAATGCTATAAACGAAACGATAACCCTCGACTTTCGAATCAAGGAAATTATTAGGCATAGCGGATATTCCACGGTTAATTATAATAATGATATAGCACTTGTTAAAATCGATGGCGAATTCAATTTTGATGAAAAAATGAGACCGGCTTGTTTAGCGGAACGAGGTAAGACATTCTCTCGCCCCGTATGATTCATTTGATGGATAAAATTTTCAGGACGTAAGCTTAATAAAAATTGAATAAGAATAATGCGCGCACGTGTGTCGTCTTCAGTGAAAACTTTCACCGGCGAAACGGGGATTGTAACCGGTTGGGGGGCCATCGAGGAAGGCGGACCAGTTTCTACTACTTTGCAAGAGGTCAGCGTGCCAATTATGTCAAACGTCGACTGTCGAAGATCCAAGTATCCGGCTCGAAAAATTACTGAAAATATGCTTTGCGCTGGATATAAGGAAGGGCAGAAGGATTCTTGTCAGGTGTCAAAATTTCTTTAAATATGAAAAAAATTTTTTAAAAGATTTTTTTCAAAATAATATTAATATTGATATTGCATGAAATCATTTTATTTAAAATAATAATTTAAGAATATATATATATATATATATATAAGAGAATCAAATAAAATACTTATAAATTTATTTACTTTAAAAAAATATATTTCTATTATTTCCAGCAATATTTAAGGGATTTTTTATTCATATTTTTTCGTTTTGTTAGGGAGATAGCGGTGGTCCTCTTCATGTGGTAGCAGTAGGATTGTATCGAATAGTTGGTAAGTTGTGGTAATTTTAGTGTACAAGATTACTAAATGTTTCCAATAAATTAGATTTTCTTAATTAATCCCTTTATAAATTTAAAAAATTTAAATTATAATAATAGTTAAATTTGAAAAAAATGTATGCATATTGAAAATAACACTTACTGAAAATTTTAAATTCAATAAATTATATAAAAAGCTTTATATCAGCAAAAGAAAATATTTTTATTAAATTTATTGTCATATTTTTCAAAATAAATGTAAAGAAATTATAAACATATAATTTAACCAAGTATGTATTTTCCATGTTTATTAATATATTTACACAATAATAAAAAAAACATTAATAACAGCAATAGTAAAATATAATTTCAAATGGAACATCAATAATAGTAACAACGACTAGAAAAATAGCATTAAAACTAATAAAAATAATGTTAATTTGAAATTTCATATTTCATAAACAAAAATATATATTAGTGGTGATTTAAGCAATATAAATCTTATTTTTATAAATTATAGTTATCACCACAAAATATGCAAAAATCTACGATTCTAGATAATATCTTTAATCAGTTAAAAATATTTAATAATATTGTATAACTAAAAAACAGAATTTTTTAAATTAAACGACTATATTTAAATAGTACCATACACATTTCTTAAGATTTTATACCTAATAAATATACATTACAGGAATTGTATCTTGGGGCGAAGGGTGTGCCCAACCTGGATACCCTGGAGTTTATACACGAGTAAACCGTTATCTAACCTGGATTATGAGTAACACAGCGGATGCTTGTTACTGTTCCGATGAGTCCACGCTGCGCTTGCGTTAATAAAATATAGTTTTCAAAAATAGGAAATAAATAAATAAAAGAGTAAGAATATGAGAAAAATTAAGAAAAAATAAATATTAGAAACAAAATTTTAATTTTAATTTGAACATGTAATATATGTCTCCGTTGTATATAATAATACGTCGTATTTTATTTTAAATATCACGGGATTTTAAATCTAAATTTTGATCGATAAAAACTATAATAATCAATGTTGGAAATACGTTTATTTAAAATGTTTATATATGTCATTATTATAATACTCAAATATTAGTGAAGATTCAGCTGACGCTTTATACTTTTCATATTA
The DNA here is from genome assembly GCA_018907185.1 of Platyscapa corneri. Lineage (NCBI taxonomy): Eukaryota > Metazoa > Arthropoda > Insecta > Hymenoptera > Agaonidae > Platyscapa > Platyscapa corneri. The sequence goes on along the minus strand of JACCHW010000023.1, from coordinate 3,988,156 downwards.
ATACAATTGTGTAGATATTTATTAAGGCACGTAGAACATTTATAATATTTTTGATCAATTAGGATGTACGCTGTATATAATATTACATAATGAGATTACATAATCGATTACTATAATAAGTACTTGAAAATATACTGTATCTAATTTTGATAGTGATTCGCGTATTTTTTAAGATAATAAATTAGAGTTTGCGTTTTTCATGATAAATTTACATTTTAATGAATTTCCAACAGTTTTTTTATCATTTAACGCTACTAATTCAAGTAATGAAGTGAATAATTTTCTTAATTATGGCGATATATTTTGACTAGTCTTGTAATTATTGATATATAGATGCTATTATTATTTACGTACTTCACTTGCTAATATTTAAATACTACATTTTTCATAGATTAATTTAAAGTAAAAATAACACATTTTTAAATTAAAAATGTATTTTAAAGATATTTTCATTTAATTTTAATATTAGATAATTATTACCTCGCAAAAATTATATTCATATGTTTTTAAAAAATTTATTATAACTATTTAAGTAAATTAATTTATTAATAAATAATTATTTTTATTTATTGACGTAGACATTGACTAGAATCACTCGGCAGGTGTTTTTATAATCTGACAAGATGAGCACTGTTCACTATTCTTTGGGTAAAGCCAAAAGGTTTCCATATTGCCTTTTCCCTGAAGAGATTACAAATAATAATATAATGTAAAAACTATAGTCTTTTACACCTATAAGTTGCTTATCTTACCTTTACTAGAACTGTACCACGTGATTCAATAATATATCGATTTTCAGGTAATAGGGCTTTTGTCTCCGGCGATATGTGAATTTTTCCTGGCTGTAACAAATAACATGCATGCGAATTAATTTTTTTGTAAATAAATCGTTAACAACTATAACTTGCAGTATTTTTTAAAAATAAATATAAATTTTAAGAAATTACAAAAAAATTCTTCTTAAAACTGTAATCGTACAAAAGCTGTGTAAGCTCTCTTTATAATGGCTTTATTAAGGACTAATGTAAATATTTGAAAACATTTCATTTTTTTCAATAAAAATTGAAAATGAAACTTATCAATCGAATAATAGTATAAGTATTTTATAATTTACTGATAGTACTATGTTAAAATCTTAAAAGTTATTTAAATTATTAGCTCTTACAATGAAATGAAAAACTTTAAAAAATACCTGACTAGTAGTTTGCATTCTAGAAGCTGTATTCACAGTATCTCCGAAGAAACAGTATCTTGGAACTTTTATACCGACTACTCCAGCAACAGCTGGTCCTGAATGTATTCCTGGAATAAATATTATCTCACATAACATATTGCAATTAGTCCATAATATATGTTTATCGTATTTTTACCAATTCGAATTTGAATATCTAATCCAGATGGTAGGATCATAGAGCGAACTTGTGATATTAGCTGTAAAGAGACATCAGCAATATTAATTGCATGACCGTCGGTTCTATCTGGAGCTCCACTAGCTGCCATGTACACTCGCCCGACTGTTTCCACCTGTGAATGAATATCATTTTCAAGGGAATTAATCAAGTAGTTAGAATGTCTTATTGCATAAGATTAATTATGAATACCTTGTAGACGTTAAATTTATCCATAAGTGAATCAAAGCATGAGTAAACAGCATTCATGGATGAAACTATATCCATCGCACCCTCAATCGTCGAATAGTTAAAATCACATAGCTCACAAAATAATACTGATATCGATTCAAATGACTGTAAAAGTGCAAATACAAAAGTGAAAATATAATTTTACTGAAAAATAAAAAAATTTTATTTATTGTCACTATGTGGAGTATATAATATCTCATACTTTTTGATGCGAGTTAATTGTGCACACGTATGCAATTAAAATTGAAGGCAAGGTTTTGTATAAATATATTAAAGTTTGAAAAGTATTTATATCGCAGTTTGAAAAGAATAAATAATAGGGTTTACCTCGCAAGTACTGAGTGGACTTACTCCAGCCCGCAGCCTATCAGCAACGCTCTGGGGTATCATAGAATATACAAGCTCATCGCTCTTATTCTTCCACCGATCCAACAGGTCATAACTCTGCTCCAACTCTTCGGATCGTTGTTCCGCTTTCTCGAACATCATTTCAAGCCTAAGCAACAATAAGAAAAAAAAATATATATATAAAAGCATCGTAGAATCGAAATTAATAATTTAATCGTGCGCATAATAGAAAATGAAAGATAATTTGAGATAATTTACCTCCCACAATGATGCCACCCAGCGAGCACAAGTTCCCGACCCAACCCATGTGGGTTCAGATCGTTTAAGTAAATACCCATACTGAGAAGTTCATCCAGATTATTGATCCTACGATGACAGATATTGAATACAGAGTAATAAGTAATTATAATTTTATATTCACGAATAACTTTATTTAGGTATAAAAAGAATTTAATACAATTATTTATTCCAAAAATTCGAAAAATCATAATTTAAATGTAATTATTAACTTTTTTTTTAATTATAAAATATATTTTAAATATAATTTAAATTTAAATGCGACATTCGTATAAATATTTAGTTTATCGATTAACTTGTATAAGAGTTCAATACAAATAAATATTTTTATAATCAGAAGTGAATATGTATAAGCGTATGGAATAAAATAAATTTCTAATTATTACACTTATATTTTTAAATGTAAAATAATAAAAATAATTGTATTTTTTCTGAATTATGAGAAAAATTTATCTTGTCTTTTCTATTCTCATATATAAAAATTTTGATTAAAATTATTAAAAATACTATGAATATTTATTACATTAATATTGATTTTTTTAAATAATTTGAATTTCTAATTTGATTATTTATTATATTTTAATAGAACTTTATTATAAATTATATTTTAGAGTAGTCCTAAGAGCAGTGACATGAAAAATTTAAATAAATATAATATTGATTCCAAAAGTATGCAGAAAATTAATTTATATACTTAACTATGAATAAAAACTATTTACATAAACATATAATATGAAATGTTAATAATTATTTTTTATTTTTTTTAAATTATGAGTTATAAAATAATAGCAAACACCAATACAAATTGATATTAAACGTTTTAATGATAAAAACTAATTTTTATGTTAAAACACTTTCATAACGTTATATATACATTATTTCTATTATTGCTGTATTGTTATTATTATATTGTATTGCAAGTATCATTATTCTTGAATATTTTTATTAATTTATATAATAATACGCGCAGAACTTATAGATAAATTTATTGATTAAAAAGAGTTGTAATTAAAAATAACCTTTACAATGAAAAATCGGAGAATAAAAATTAAAACTTTATTTTTAACTTTTAATTTTAAAAAACTAATAAAAAATAACTTCGTAAAAGCTTATTATGTAAATAAGATTAAATTCGTCTCCTTCGGACATAGGAATAAAATACTTACAGAGGACTGCAAAGAAAAATTATAGCTTTGATGTCATCGATATATCTCATTTGGCCTTTGAGTAAAATATTTCTTGCCCCTTGACTACCTTGGCGGTCTAGCTTTGAAGATTGCGTTTGTTTATCAACCACTGCATTGGTTTCCTTTGAACCGCTGTTTTGTGCAGATCTTATTAATTCTAATTCGAACATCACAGAGTGCAAGTTCATTACCTACAAGTGATTAAAAAGAGAAATTTTTTACTTTCAAATATTTTAATTTATAAACTTTATGATTTATATTTTGTACATTTCCTAAAGTGAAGGAGATACCCTTGGGTCTACGAAGCTTGAAAATTTCAGTTACATGTTTATCTAAGATAGATGTGGAATTACCCCAGGCATGGAAAAGCTTTTCACCAACTCCTAAAATGCACATATCTTTATTCATCACAACACCGAATGGAAATAACCGCAATAAAACTTTACACGAGACAGGTGGTAGTTCACGTCCAATTGGAGTCTTCATATTGGAATGTTTCAACATCTAGAAACGAGTAAAACTTTTTTTGTAAATCTAAAACTATAAAGAAATCCAGAAAATATTGAAAGAATTTATTATTCATAAAATAAAATTATTGATAATACTAAATTTGATTTTTTAAATCAATAAATTAGTGTTAATATAAGATAAATTTATATTAGTCCTTCTATTGTAAAATATAATTCAATTTATACTATTAAATTTTCACGTTTTTTTCCATAAATATTTTTTAAAAACAAAAATCGTGTGAAAATAAAATATAAATTATAAAAATAATTAATATATATATATATTTATACATATTGTAACGAAATTATTCGCTTTATATGTAGATCCCTTATAAAATGATAGTTTCTATTGCACCTCTTGAATTTCTTTTTTAGAGAAATACTACGGACTATGACTTGAAGATGTCCAAAAACACATAGATATGGGGTATACTTGATAAAAAGTACTCTGATGGAAATACCATTTCACTTGTACAAAATCTCACACGCAATGGTGATATTCACGAGGCTTTTCTTAAATCCACTGCGAACGATCTTTCCAATTTCTTCGTGCCCACGTATCATATTTTTCCACCGTCCCGATGCGCCCTGTTCTTTCAGTTTCGTTTTCTTCCTGGTACTTTCCATTTTCTCTTTCTTTCTTATTTCTTATTTTCTTTCTCGTGTAGTTACGAGCACTGTTGTAATCAATCTAACCGCTTTTTCAGGAATCTCTCACCGCTTTCTGTCGCGGTAAGTTCCCTAGACTGTCGTATGCGAAAAGTCGAAATTTGTTACAATATATATAAATTTTAAGTATATATATATATGTGTGTGTGTGTGTGTTTGTATGTGTGTGTATGAGTATTAAAATTAATACAAATAATTTTATAGTTATTATTAAGAAACTGGAATAAAATATTTGAAATTTAAATGTATTTTTGCTATAAATTAAACTAAAAAATTAAAGATTTACGTCAAATTTCATGTATTTTATCTTGGTGATCTTATGTAATTAATTTTTTTTAAGCTTATTTCATAAAATATTTTTATATTATTATAACTTTAATATTTTAGAAATATTAAAATTTAAACAGAAGTAGCCAATGCATTATTTACATATTTGCGGTTATCAAAATCTATCCGAAACTTGACCATTACACTCCTGGTCCCAGGAATACTATTAGAACTTTCTAAAACTCGGATATCTAATGTCGTCTCATACAGTTCCTCTGCTATTTGAAAAAGCTGACCTGAAAAATCATTTGCTATAAAGTTTTAACTGTACTTTGAAGAAGCTTTTTGAGCTTTATTCAATTTGAAAAACTCAATTATTCCAAAAGCAGTTGAGTTTTAAAATTTTTTCAACTTTTGTGTTGTTAAATCAAAATTAAAAAAAATTGATACAATAAAAGTAAAATTTTTTGAATTTTTAAGTAAATTTGTAATATAAATGTACTAGTTAGAGAAGTTTTCGTAGTTTAATTGTAGATTTTAAATAAAATTAAGATACTTAAAGCGACATTTCTATAAATTATAGATATTCAATACTAAATAATAAAATAAAGCCGTGAATAATGGCTACTTATTCCATTAAAATTTATTTTAATTGATTATTTTAATTTAAAATTATTGATACTGATTTGATTAAAATTAGTCGAAAGATTTGAAAATTTACCCATGAAGTAATGAGTGAAGCCTTGACGTGTACTTCTGTAAACAAGTACTACTCCATGTGGATCTACATGAGTCAGATACATGGAAGGACTTAACATTTTCGGATAAGTAAACCGCATATGCATATGGATGTTATCGACACTTTGAAGAAAGTCGCAGAAATATCGCCCAGTTGCTTTGATGGTATAACCATACCTTTTAAATGTGTTGGAAAAGAATGATAAATAATAAAATTCATACATATAAACAATCTGGGAAAATCAAATACATAAATAACGGAAATTATTGAATTCTAAGTTAATATTTTTGAAATTATATGTGTAAACATTTGATTTTATAAAAATAAGAGTAATTAGTGTAACTTTATAATTTAAAATAAAATTTTTTCATTTATATAACTGAGATGTGACTTAAATTTTTTTGAAGATTTATCCTAATGAAATAAATTAAATTATCATGAACAAATGATAAAGGAAGAAAATAATTAAATAATGCATTTTTATTAAAAAAAAAAGATTTTTTGTAATTTTATGAATATATACAGTGTATAAAAATATACGCATAAAATAATTCTTACCCGAGATTGCTAAAAAATCGGACGAAGCATTTTCCAAAATATTGCATAACACTATCAACAGTCTCACATGTGTGGGATGCCAGTGCCGCTGCTAATTTAGTCATCAAATCATCTGGATAGATTTGTCGTGTATTGAAAACAGTATGTTTCGCACCAGCCTTTTCCAAAATATCTAACCAAATATCTTCACCATATTTTAACTTTGAAATAAAAAAATAAATATTTTATTTACACTTGAATCATCTGTACAACAATTAACAATTATTTAAGGGTAAAATGTATGGAAATTTAAATCTCCTACTGTAGGAAAGTACTCTCATTTTTAATAGTTTATATATTTGTCGAAGTTTTGCTAGAATTAATGTTTTGAAAACTAGTTCTACTTTTAGATGAATTTTAATTTCACGAACTCTTAGTTTCTAAATTATTTTTTTCAGCTCAGATAAATAACTATCAAAATATTGTAAAATAGTTCAAAGCTAATAGATATCATGAGATTACTGTAAATACTACAAACATTTTCGATCAATAGGTTATTGTAGATTTCAGTTTTATACGTCAATCGTTTAAAAATATAAAATCTAATTAAAGAGGTGAGATGTATTTGAATACGTAAATATGATATGAATAATGTAGGAATTAATAAAACTTTCATATGAGCACAATCTTTTTTATATTAATTCGTTTATTTAATTTTTTTATTTATATATTAGAATTTGTTTAATTTCTATGAAAATAATTTCTATTGTAGATATTTTATATAAACGCGAAACATTTTTTCTGCAGCCAGAAAAACTGCTTTCGTAACATAAGCCAATGGTTGTCTAGAGTGTTTCGCATAACATCCTTTCACCTTAATCTTTGCCAATAATAAATCGTATTTGTTCTTTAAAATATTTTTATTTTATAGAAAAATAAGTATGTTTTAGTAATGTTAATTTTTTAACTACTTTATTTAAAGATTAATGTTAATTTAGTTAGGTAATCACGTGTTAAAATTACTATAAAATATTATTAAACACAATGTATTAATAAAATATGTTGAAATAATTATTAATCTTCAATTATATATAAATATTCTAATCTCTATTTTCAGATTGAAATATAAATGATTTTTAATTTGATTGAAATGTAAGGAAAAGCACACGTTTTTCATACTAAACTCAAATACTAATATATTAAATATCCTCTGTTTACATAGATTTTTTTCATTCAAAATAAAATTTCAAATAAAAATATATTTGTTGATTTTTCTGAATTTATATTTGATATAGAGTTCTATATGTATATAATATTTAATTTTTAATAAATAGTTTTTAACGAATACGTAATAATAATTAATTCTTACAGTTGAAAAAATTAAAATGGATTCTGTGTTATTATCATAGAAGTCTGTATATATAACATATTAAAATTATGAAGTATACGCAAAAGCATAATACTAATGTACCTAACGTAAATTCCATGAAATGAAATAATTCAAATATAAAATTTAATAGAACACATAACATTTTATTTATACTACTTTCATAATAGTTTAGGATAAATTTCATAAGAAATTATTATTTGCAAGTAAGAAACATAACGTTAAATTGTTTAGAGTTTAATATTATTTATAAATTAAATTGTATTGCCCATCAATAAAAATTATGATTAATAAAAAATAAAGATAATAATAAAAAATATATATTTAAACATAGGATATATATTGCAGAATATTTAAATACTTATAAAAGATAAACTAATGAATAGCTGTCGGTCAAAAATAATATTTCGGTTAAATAAATCTGCATGCATAGTTTCATACCGCTTATATTATATTATTTTAAGTTTGCCAAAATAAGACAGTCTTATTGAAAGAAGTTCTTTTGCTCATTTATATTCATATAGTCTATTTCATATAACATGTGAGGATGTGGCATTGAATACAAACTGTTTAATAATTTATGATATTGTGCAAACATACAAAGAGATAGTGTATTTCCTTTCATAGAAAGTAATTAAGAAAATTCATTTGAAAGACCAAGCATGCATATGTATCAATATTTTTCATTTTCCTTGTTTCTAGTTATTTTTCCTTATAGCCTTAGAAATTTATTTATTTTATTTTATTTAAAGTTTTAGGAGCATTTTCATGATAAAATTAAAATAAGATAATGTGCTTACAATGTATCTATGTGCTATAACAGTATTTAATGATTAAAAGCTAATAAGAAAAATTATTGTAAATTTCTAAATAAAAGATATTATTTTAATAATAATAAATGAAGCAATAAAAATTATGTGTATATATATAGGGTTTAATATCAATACAACTATTGTTTGAATGTGAATTACTCTGAAAAAAATTTTTTTACTCTGTAAAAAAATTCTGTTTAATTTCAATATTTGAACAACAGTTGTGAATAATATTTCTGAAGATCACTGAATTATATCAACTATAATTTCTCTATTACCGGATGTTACGTCTGTAAAGGGGAAGCGATATATTTATGTACTTACAGTACTTTTGTAGTTTTTAACTAATACTTGTTCTATGTTGACGATTTATAAAACCTATTATATTACGTAATTATATAGATATTTAAAGTTACTTCTTGTAAGAAAAATATATTCCATAAATCTTGTATGACCTAAGTGTAAATTAATTTTATATTTAGGTGGAATATAAAAGATAAATTGTTTATTTAAAATTATAGATATAAATAAAATAATGAAATAAAACTAAAATTAAAAAGTTAATTCATAAAATATAATATTTTTACTACAATTTTGTATAAAAAATAAATAAGTTCATTAAATTATCTTATTCAAAAGTATGTATAAATAATATAATAAATATACCAATGTTTATAATTGTAACGGTAATATATATATTAAAGTACTTAATAGTTTTTAGATACCGATCACTGAAAGTTTGGAAATAACGTGTTTCAGAGTTTGCTACAATCATTAAAATTTAGAGTAAAAAATTCTTAAATTCTTAAAATATATTACGCAAGAATAACGTATTGTATATAACAAAGAAGACAAAGTTTCCTCTTATAAGTTTTGTAGATTTTCAATTAAACGCACGATTATCCAGATAACTTTGAAAATTAATTTAGTTCGTACGAATAATGCATTTAGCATCGAATTACAAAGGCCTGTGATCCCGAGAAGAAAACAAAAATAAAGAAAAGGATAAGTTTTGAAAGGGAAAAAAATTCAATACAAGAAAGGACGATTCACCTTGGAATGTGATAACTTCTTCTAACATCTTTCTCTGACTATCACTCACAATCTATAAAGTAATGTAATAATGTATAAAAGAGGGTGTGAATTCTCTTTTTCCGGGTTATGTATATATAATTTTATATTATATATATATATATATATATATATATATATATATATAAGTAATGTAATAATGTTTAAGAGAGGGTGTGAATTCTCTTTTTCCGGGTTATCGGACGAGTTAAATTGTATAGCTAAATATATGCAGACATCGAATGATATGATCAGAAAATATTACATTACGTCTTTGAATATCATTTTGCTTATAGTACATTTATCATTAAACAGGAATTTTATATGTTAACTAAAAATTTGAGATAAATGACTGTAATTCCAGCTAGAGTAGACAAAATTTGATTTAATTTCTTAATACATATTAATAAGGGAGGACAGATTTTATGTCTTATTCGAAGATGTATTAGAAGAGCAGTGAGACGTAAATTCATGAAACATAATTTAATTACAATTATCAAGTTTCGACGAAATATCATATTCTAGACAAAAAGAATCATATAGGGACTTGAAAAAAAATCTTTTGTTTGATATGAAAGTTAAAATGATGATCGATAATAATATCTTTAAATTGTTTGAAAGCTTGTGAAAGTAAATGCATATATTTCCAATAAATCATTTTTTAAATCATTTCTATCGTTATTCATCATTTTATAAAATTTACTATTATTTCTTTTTGCAAAACATACTAGAAAATACAAATTTGTGAATATATTAATTTTTATACTGATTTTGGTTTATAATTAATTAGATATCGTATTTTAAATTTATTTCTATTGAAATGAATTTACTTGGTAATTGTTAACAAATATAAGTTACGTTATTATGGATGGTAAAGAATTAATGATGTAAAAAGTGGTATATTTCTAATAATTTCTACGCTTATTAATCAATTTCCTTTAATCTTTTGCATACAAAAATTCTCAAAACATTTTACGCTTAAATGTTGCCACTAGTAAGCAACGACAAACCTGCACAAAGTGCTGTATACTCTCCAATAGCATTCCGTACATGATTGAACCGTTTAGTGTGTATTTATTGACGATCAACAAATTTTTAAATTTAAACTCGATACCGATGACTTTGTGCAGCTTCTTGGATTACAGTGTAATTACTTATTATTCAATTCATCGACAGCAGGTCATTTAAATTATCAAAGATAAAGTGCCTCATGATGTTAACGTTCCTCGGCCGCGGTCTCGCGTCAACACTGACAATACTCTGCTTGATCGCTGCAATAAAAAGAGGTCGCACTTTGCAATGAGCCTGACGTCGACCACGGAGCGCACAACTTTGACTCATGCATGCATGCCAGCCGTCTGTGTTACCAGCGGTTCCAAAAGCGTCACTCCCGCGCGCATCTGCGTGCGCACTCGATTCTCTCATTTGGCATTATTACATTACCTTTAGTTTGTCTGTTAGTTATTTCTCTCTCATTTTTTATTAATTTAGTAATAGAAAATTAATGATACGTAAAATTTAATGATTTCATAGAAAACTATTCATAACTTCTTTTCATTAATCGATTGGATTATTAGAGAGCATGTTTCTAAAAACATTTAAGAAGTTTACTTTTAACATTTGGCAAATTTTATTAATTCGTAAATGATTACTTTAAAATTATAATAATTGATTAAGTTATAACAGATAAATAATTATAAATCGCGTTGAATAAAATTTTGTTGAACTGCGTACAAGAACTTTATGTCGCAGTTTATTATTTAGTTTTTAATTTTAAATCACTTAATAATTATAGTAATTTTAACTTTTTATAACTTTAAAAATTTTTTTAAATGAAGCATTGATTTTATATTATTGTTTAAAAAAACTTTACATATATAAGACACATAAATATTATAAAGTAAGCCTAAAATTAAATTTTTATTGTGAATAAATACTTCATATAAGATAATAATAAAAATATTAATTATATTGCACATTTCAAATGCTAGTATATTTAAACATATGAATTATTCTTAAAAATATTATTATTAAATTAAATTATAATGAGCTACATTTTATAAAGAGTTTTGTATAAGTCTAGATTGTATTTAATCCAAAAACAAATAAACTTTTAATAATAATGCAATTAATTTTATACAAAAAATTTAAATAAATTTATAAAATTTATGGAAGAATATTTGTAAATTTAGTAGAATCAATTATTAAAACAACTTAAATTATTGTACGTAATATCAGTAAAGCCACTTAATTTAATTTATACGGGTTTATTAATAATCAAGATATCATTTAATATTTTATATGCGATGGATCAGTGCACTGAGTCTTGAACACTGAATTTAATAATTAAACTTTATATTTCATTGTATCCCTCTCTTTATGCTAATTTAGAAATGCATATTTTTCCTAACTAAGCAAGAATTTCTAATATTAATAGAATAAAAATAGAATATTAATAGAATAAAAATAGAATATTAATAATAATAATAGAATATTAATAGAAATAAAAATATGAGTATGAAAATATCTTACATTTAATAAATTGAGAAAAAAATATCTTAAAGTATTTTATAAAATAATACAACCATTTTTTTAATTTTAAGTGAAACAGCAACGGATTATTTTCACTCATATAATATATTTATTAAAAATTCCGATCCATTAAAAACCGAATCCATTAAGTTAAAAATTATAAAACACCGCATTCATATTCCTTATACACATGTATATATGAATCGTATCTTATGCATGGATGCAAATTTCGACATGCATGTTAGTTTATTATTATAAACATTTACTTTTCCATAGAATATATTATTTATAATTACAGTGATAAAATTTCATAAAAGTAAGTGTTTTTTTTCTATTTTACTTATGGCTGTCTCAAAATGATTGATAAACGAATATATTTGAAAATAATAACACACATTTTACGTGATGTTAATAATGCTAATGTGTTCAATACTTGTATCTTAAATATCTTAGAATTAACTGAAATGTTTCATAAAAAATTTATATATAAATTATTGTTTAATAAATTCTTTTTGACTATATAGTCTTTTCAATTTATGTTACGTAAACCGCATTAAATTAAAAAAATTATAATTCTGTAGTGCTAAAAACTATTGAAATGATCATTTAAAAAAGAAGACTAATTTTTAGTTTTTCCATTAGAATTTGTTGAATGACTGAAATAAATTTATTATTAAGAGTATTTATTCACAGTTATTATATATATATATAAAGCTTTATTTAATTCAAAATGTTATTTAATTTTTAAATAAAAAATACGAAGCTCGTGTATCGAAGAAAATCATAAACATATATTTATAATAATAAAAATAATTTTATCTCTTTTTAGATTATATTTGTTGTATTCGAATATTACATTTAATAATCTTATCTCCAAAGCCTAATATTTTATTGTATTTTATCTAATATACCCTCGTTGTAAATCTAAATATTAAATAATTTTAATAAAATTATTATTCAGCATTCAATTTTTTATTTGAATTAATTTTTATGAATTTATAAAGAAAAAATATTTTTTTATTTTTTAAATATATTAACACGAGTTTATATATTTGCCAAATAAGAGTATACAACACTTTATGTAATAAGATACGATATATATAATGAAAGTTTTTCCTATTTTCGTTTTGAAAGTATAAAGAAATTATGTATTATATGCTTTTAAAATTAATTTTCAATTATCTGTGAAGAGAGATTGTACAGTTTACTTAAAATATAATAGATATTTTAGAAAATAGTAAAAATAGAAAAAATTTGAATAAATTAAGTTAATAACATTAAGACTATAATAGGAAATTAATTATTTTCTAAAAAAATAATTTTTAAATTTATATGAATTTGTATTTCAGGTTGATGAATATATATGTGTAAAAATATTTCAACAAATCAAAAAATTTATTGTTAAAATATTTATCAATCGAATAAAATTTTTTTTATTATTTTCGATTTCAAAAAATTTACATCGAAAAATAGAGTAGCAATTTATTAGCAATAAATGTAATTACATTTTTAAATTACTTAATAAATACTATTCTCAAACAAATTTTGGAATTTACTAATAAAACTTCAATAATTTATAAGATCGAAATTTAATTATAAATACATGAAAATATAATTATTATATAATGTTTATTGCAGCATATAATATTTTTGTAACATCTTTAAATAAGTTCAACAATATACAGATATTAACAAATAATATTATTCATAATTAAGATTTATCGTACTATGAATATGGATAATTAGAAATGAAAATTCTAATTTCAATAATAAAAATTTATATTTATAAAATCAAATTTCAATTCTTTCTAAAAGTTTAAAAACGTAAACATAATACTTTTTAAATTAATCAATTTAATACTGTATCAATTTATTAAAATTAATTTAATAATAAAAGTAATTATTTTTCTTCTTTTTTTGTTACATTTTTTTACAAATAAAAACTAAATATAAAATTACGAATCTAAAGTGATAAATGTAATTAATGCATTTTAAATATTCATAGTAAAATGGATCTATATCTATAAGAAACAAATCAGTTGTAAATGTCTTTACATATGTTTCATTAAAAAATGTTTATATTTATGTTTATAGAAAGTTTTTATAAGCCATATGAAAACAGAAATATTTAGAATTAAATTATTTGGAAACGAAAGTAAAAATTTATCACTTATTTGATTCTCATAGAAGTAATGTGATTTCCCAGTGGATACATTATGTTCATTATTACCCCTCTGTAACATAAGTATTTAAATAGTTTTAATGAATTAATTTGCCTTATCCATTAAATATATATCCAATAATTTATCATTAGTCTACAGACAAATAAGTGAAGTATTATTCAAATCGAAATTTTAATTTAATTTGTACTATTTAACATGTCTTTCATTTATGCCAAGTGGAAAATTTTGAACAGAAATCGTGTTTTCCCTACGTTACACTCAAATTCAAATGAATTTAAACATTAACGAGACTAATAGAATGATTAAATTTACGACGGACTATCTATGTAATTACATAGAGTAGTACCAATTCATCGATAAAGAAATTAAATTAAAGACAATGATAAAATTTGTTTCTTTGTTTGAGAGGGTTCTTTGAATAAGTATTTTTTCATTTGCTATAAAGATTAAATGATCTTTGATTGAATAAATTCATTTAATATTATCATATAACAAAACTTGTGATTACTTATATTCTAAAAATTTTTATTAATTATAAATGTTTAATTTCCTTAATATTTATGTGTACTAATTTAGAGTATTTAGCCAACATTTACAAAGAATAAACAGATATTTTATTTATTGATAAAATATAGATTTGTGTATATTATATAATTTCTTCGTCCGCTTCCTACATCTGCTAGCTCCCTCCTTCAGCTACCTGCCTACAGTTTCTCCACCGTAGTTACGGGTAATGCCCGATTTTTTCCACCCACTACTATGCCTGTCGCCCCTTTTTCTATGCGCTTTAGCACTATTTTTCCTTTTCTATGCTTGATCCCTCTGCATCATTCGCGATCTCCTCTCTTAGT
Source organism: Platyscapa corneri (assembly GCA_018907185.1). Taxonomy (NCBI): domain Eukaryota; kingdom Metazoa; phylum Arthropoda; class Insecta; order Hymenoptera; family Agaonidae; genus Platyscapa; species Platyscapa corneri. The sequence goes on along the minus strand of JACCHW010000023.1, from coordinate 3,973,127 downwards.
CGCCTCGTTTTCTCCTCCTCTTTACTTGCAATGTTACCATACTTGTGGGCTTGCTGCTACATTATGTCCTCCACACGTCCCCCTCTTTATTATCCTTATCTCATCATAATCGTCCCTATATTACCTTCTCCGGATCGTTACTTGACAAGCGATCCTGTTTTTACCGTAGTCACTGCTCCTTTCCACCACCCATCTGCTCGCCACATACAGTCTCCCTACTTAATAGTAGCGCAACAACCTTTTGATAATAAACCAGAAGTATTCAGAATATAGAAAGTAGACTATTACAAATTTTTTAAATAAAATGTATGATTGCCAAGATGAAATTATTTTGTTTTATAATATTTGAACTTTTATTGTTATTGATTTAACATAGTCAAGAAATAAAAGCTTGCTAAATACAATATGCATTTAAAATTTCTGTTGATAAATAAATCAAATATATTTATTTTAATCTATTATCCTTCATTATAACATATAACATGTTATGTAGTTAAAATTTAATTGTATCAATGCAAAAAATCTTTTTAGAAAATGTAAGAGTAGAAGTTTATAAAGTGAACAAAATAACAGTTTTAGTGTGCTCTAACTTGTAAGATTAAAACAGAAAATTATTTAAAATCTCACTTAAAATAATAAAAATACTTGAAACAACTTAAAATATTTCTTAAGTTCTACTCAAATAAAATTTTTAAGTTGTATTTTATTAATTTAATTGTAAATTAATAATAATTCTTTTGCGCCTTATTACAAGACAACCCTTTATACATCCATGGTTGAACATTGTTCGGTTGTTCAGTAGGTAAAACTATTGTGCTATAACGCATGCGTATGCCTTTCGAAACTAGGTCTGTCTCTTTTCCTCGAAGCGAGGTGTTTCGAGTATCGACTATTTTGTTTCAGTATATTATGGTCGTAATGCCGTATTATCGTTCATAATGGTTAATATCCCCTTTGTTTTCCACGCCCCGGGGCCCCGCGGTTGGGTTATAGTGTGCCGTCGGAGGTCCGGCCCTTCCCTCATCTCGCTCCAAGAGTGTTAACTTCTGGCCCACTCGGTGTTGGGTTTCTCCTCCCCGTTGTGCTACTCACCCCATTTCAACCTGCCCGCCTCGCTGCACTGGTGGCCTACAGCCCTTTTTTCCTGTGTCTCCTCTCGCCTCGCTGCGTCTCTTTTCTGTCCCGCCGTCGTCCGCCGCGTCTCCACCGTGGTTATTTCCCGTTCCTCTGCGGTCCTGGTGTGCTTGCGCGGTCCACTCGTCCTGCCCTCCCCCGTTTTTCTCCCCCTATCTTTGCTCACGCGTCCGCCCGGTTCCCCTTTCCCGTCCCTGGGTTTTTATTTTTTTTGGGGGGCCCGGGGGCACAGGGGGGGCCTTGTTGTGTTTTAGCACCCCCCTTTTTACTCCGACGGTCCCTTGCACCTGCCGCCGCGCCCCAGTGCACGTTTGGCCCCCGTCCGCCGAGCTGCGAAGCGCTACCCGGTCGTCGCCGCTCGGAACGTGCCCCTTCCCTCCCCCTTCCCCTCGTTTCTCTATAAAGCGGCTACTGGCCCGCTTTAGTCGTTCCTCGCGGCCCCGGACGCTCGCACGCCTGTGGCCACCTAGCACGTGCGTCCCCTGTCGCCGTAAGAACGCTTCGGCTGGCGTGTCTATTCGTGTGACCACTCGCGCGCATGTGTCCCTGCCCTTGTTCAACTCCTGTCCTAGCGCGCCAACCTGCACTCCCGCCGCGGGCAAATTGCCCTCGCATGTGGTTTTTGTTTTTCCTTTTACTGCCTCCGGCGTTCTGTCACTCGTTCGATCGGCCGCTATCTGTCCTTGATTGCCTACTGGATCTTCGTTTCGGGCTCCACGGTTTTTGTTCTGTTTTCCCCCTGCTTTGTCTCTAGATCGTCCCCTGACAGCTTTATTTGTTCGTTTGCACCTTAATTTTCCTCCCCTCTGCGATTGATCTTATTTCTCGTTTCTCCATCACTTTCTTCGACCAGTGAAACACCCCTTCCCCCTTCCTCCCTGTCTCATACTGCGTCATGTTACTTACTGTGCCCACATCTATGACCCGTGTGACGTTCTGTCCCATTTTTTAGTAGGGGTTTGCTACTATTTGCTATTAAATGTTGTTCCTTTCTTTCAATATCAGGGTTCTTCACCCCGCCCCTGCCTTCCCTTCAGGTAGACTTCTTCGTACCCGTGCCCGTGGTAACGTACTTCCTGCAAACTCTAGTCCGCTTGACCATAGAATAAACTGCTTCACACTTCCTACGCTGGGCATGCCTTCCCTCCTGCATTCCTGTGGTCATTTGCTGCTCCTCGCCCTTCCATCATTTAGCTTCTAGTCCTTTTCTCTAAGGATCAAACTTAGATACTCTACTACCATGTACTTTGTGCATTCGACACCCGCGTGACGATGACTGAATTATGACCTAGTTGTCATCAAAAGCATATGTTGAGTATTATTCTTATTTATCAAATTTAAGCTACTTACGCCAATAAAATTCATACGTACTAGCCCTCCCCACACTAATGCATCAGTTTCTCACCTAGCAATATGTTATCAGTTGCTGTCCTAATTCTTTAACTTTCTGTCTCCTAATTGTGTCACACATGGGATCCCAAGATAATGCCAAAGATACAGCTTATGCGTTGTTAAATTCTCGGCATTTCAACTATTATCGCCTATGTTACAAGTAAATTTTTATTGCGTCCCGTACAATCAATTTACATTACATTTTTTTGAAGCAAATGCGCTCTTCTAGTAATGACCTTATATATATGGTACGGGAAACGTTTCATTCTAGATAGTAGTTTATCTTTGGTCTTTTGTTTTATGTTAACGTCTCCCAACCGCGTCTAGTGACACTCATCTTTTTAATATCTTCCCTTGTTCCGGTCTATTCCTCGCGGTGTAGATGGGCCTATAGTGCGCAAGGACAATTGCAATTTTTATCCCTCGTTTTTGTTTCCCCCGTCAACCTTTCCTTTCTGCTTTCCACCTTCCTCTTTGTGTCTTCCACGTCAGCTCCGGTCCCCCGCCGGTCAGTTTTACCCGACCCTTCGCCCCTGCCTCCGTTTTCCTCCTTTTTATCTTAAATCTTAATTGTATTTTTTATTATTTTAGATATTTTAGTTAATAGAATTATTACTATAAACAGTTTAAAAAATTTCCTCGACCAATTAACAGTTATAAATTTATAGTTTAATATTGAAAATTTTAAATTTGAATATTTATAAATTATCTATTAAGATTGTATTAGTCATAATATTAATTGTTATGGTTGACTTCTTAGAAATTTTAAAATAATTATTATATTTTATTTCTAGACTACAGATAATTCCTTTAAAATATTACTCTATATAAACGAACGAGGTTATTAGTTTATTAATCAAAAAATATACTTTGATAAAAATTACTGATTAGACAATTACTAATCTTACTATTTTTAATTAGCTAGTGTATAGATTGGAAAAGAAAATTAGTTTTATGCAAATTTATTCAAAAAGTACAAATAAGTTGACTTTGCAAAAACTGGTAATATAACAACTAGTAACATATCTACGGAAAAGAATTTAATTTTGAAAGTCGCTTTCTATATTAATACTAATATCATAATAATCATTTTAATTCATTGGTAAAATCAATAAACATACAATTTTAAATTTTTCAATGGGATATATACGTTTATTTAAATATTGAAATCTCTAAATTTAAAAAAATATTAGCTTATTATTATTTTAATGTATATTTAAAAATTTATTTCATGCAAGTGTAGTATAAATCTAGTTAAATTTAAACCATAAAATGCACGTAAATTAATGAAAATTTTAAAAACTTCTGTAATAGATTTTCTCAAATTAAAAAAAAAGTTTATATAATATACAAGTAATTGCAATACAAAATCTATAAAAAATCAATTTTATAATCTAAAAAGCGAAATTAAATTTCTTCGATATGTTTACGAAAGAATTTTAAACTTTTCAGATGTAAATTTTATTGGACACAAAAAAGAATATTCTCAAAGCTGTAACTTTGAAATTATATGGTATTTATCTATTAGAATTTATAATTGGTTATTGAATCTATAACAATATTCTTAATAATTATAAAATTTTGTTTTAAAATTGATTATAGAAGACCAAATTTAATTTTATAACGTTTAATTTAAAAATACTAGATGAAGAACGTTTTTTACTATAAATTATTTATAATTATTTATTGTATATTTTCGAAATTCTAGATCCTTAATTTTTATTTTATTTCTGCAAAAATTTTTCAAATAAAAAAGATTATTATTTGTAATAGAACCTTCACTTATTTAAAAATTTTTGCAGATTTTGTGCTTATTTCAAAATTACTTAATTGCAGATAACTTTTATTTCTTTTTTATTTTATTTTTCTATTTTTGTATTAAAATTATAATACTAGAATCATACAAATATCATTGTTTACCGTAAAAATCAAACTGCTTTTAGTATTAACACTGTTATATCATAAATTGTTATAAATTATATCGTGTTATATATTTTTAAAAAAATATTTTTGAAGTAGTCTTATTTATCAGTAATTGATATAAGAAATAGAACCTGTTAATAGAAATAAATCCTATAATTCAACAAGTACTATAACAGCAATTTCAATTCGATTATATTAACATAAAATTTTTTAAAAAATTGAAAAATTAAAATGTATTTTTATAATTTGTAGTGAATTCAGTCATAAGTACATATATTCTCGTGCAAATTTATATGCATTCTGTGAGGTGTACCGAATAGTGGATATTTAGATGGTTTTAGACCACGTAATTATAACTCATTCTGATTTTCTAGTAGATACGCAACTGCTTCATATACAATAATTAAACATTTAAACCTCATTTACTCGATGATTTATGAAACGCAAATCGGACCATTTTTTATCATAAATGTATAGACGAAAAGTCATAACGTATATACTGTTTATTAAATTCCTATTTGATATCCTTATTGGAAAGCTAAACAATTAGACTAAGAGTATAAACTATAAATCACTAATTAAAATAATGTGAGCTATAATCTTGAAGTAGAGTGGGTAGTAATAAAAAAACAATAAAAAAAACTTTATTAGCTTGTTCCTATATTTGTTGTCCAAGAAATTATATCATTATCTAAAAACTATCGAAATGAGTAATTATTTTGTAAAAGTAGCTGTTAGGCTATTGAATAAATCAAAATTGAGCATAAATACACAAAGAACCACGAATGCAAATACAAACCATTTGTAGGCAATAAAAAAGGTAAGAAAAATAAAATCGTAATCTTATATCTCTTTATGAAGAATAATAATGTAATGTTAGTGACTGCCAAATGATTACCCTACTTGAATCTTTTTTCATTAAATATATTACATGTCATTAATCAAAATTACTCAAGATAAAATGAGTTTTAAATTTTGTTGTTATAAATTTAATGAAAATTATTATACTTTATGTAACATGTATTTAATAATTTCTGTAGTATATAGTCGAATTTGATTAAGTTTAAGTCAAATAAACGTTATACATTAATTACATACATATTAAAAGATGTAAATAAAAATAATACAAAAAGAACACACACAAAATAATAACAAACTTAAAAAATATAAAAAATTAAAAAGATATACTCAAAATACTTTTACAATAATTACTATTGAATTTTATTTTTAGAAGAAAAATACTGTTTCTTAATTTTGTATATATGCATTAAATTCAGTAATATGCAGATATAAATTTTTTTATTTAAAAAAATGACAATTTTTATGTGATTTATTTTTTTCATTAATTTAAAAAAACCATCGAATACGGTATTATTTTTTTTTTTTATACAACATTTGTACACTTGTTGCTATTCGTAATTTTTATGTTAATTTTAGCAATCAGATATTTTTAGTTAAATTTTAGATTTCATTAGAGTCTTTCACTCAAAACTCTTTTATAGGTATGTAGTTACTATGTATTTATTATGTTCTTGTACGATAATAAATTTGTAAACGTGTAAAGATAAAATATAAAAAAGCTTTTAAATTTTTTTTTATTGTAATTAAGTTTTTATTCCAAAGCTGTACTATAGAACTAACAAAATTAATCAATATATTAAATTTTTTTATTAGTGTGTATAATTTTAACGCCCAAGTATGTATTCACGTTTTTTGTATCAGATATAGTCTGTGTTATCATTAATTAAATTATAATTGAAAACCGAATTATAGTTTTCCTTGATTAAAATTAATTTTCCAAGATTGGCAATAAAAATACATATTCAATAATTATGACATAGTAAGTCGTTTAAAAATTGTTTTTCTCCTTTGAAATATTTGATTCTATTATATATCTTATTAATATATTATTTGATTAGAATTTTGTATAATATATTTTCATTCTATTTAAAATAATTTTATCACTTTATCCATTAAATTTAATTAGTACGTTATATTATATATTCTTTGCTAAAATTTATGTTTATTGATAAATAGCTGTAAGCAATTCTTATATCAGTACATTGTATTCCTTATTCTTTTTTTCTACAGTATTATAAATTTTGTCTTCTGTATTGAATTATCTTTTAAAGCTATATTAACCATAAGGATTCGTAAGAAAGCAGAGATGATAATAGTTTAAATTTTATATCAATTTATTGATTATATGTAAACTTTATGTTTTTGAATCATCAAGAAATAAATTATGACAATATTTTTTTTTAAAAGGTTTTTATTTGTATTCATATTAAAATATTTTATTGAGTGATCAAAAGCGTTAAATCACGTCATATTGCGTGATTTTATTTTCTTTTTTAATTATAAGTTATATTTTCTTACTACATATAAGTTAAATATATCTTATTTCTGTATTAAAATATTTAGTGAATGGAATAAATATTATTAATACCATAATTAAAACTGTTTCTTGGATACTATTGCTTACATTATTGCAAATCTACATTTCTACAAATAAAAGATACTATGGTATCATATAAACAGGTATACTGTTTTCCTAAAATTTATGAATTTAGTATATTGTAAATTTCATAATAAATATGATAATATAACTATCTTTTTTCTATTTTTTCATATTTAATTTTCAATTTTAATTTTTTTTAAATAGTAATTCTTCATTCTTGAAATCTTATACTAATATACTAATTTGAAACTTTTTATTTGAATTAATGTAAATTATACCATACATTTTTTGTAATCTTAATAGTTCAGCACAAAGTTCAAAAACTATTTTATAATAATTCTGTTTGAATAATTCTGTTCTGACCATTTAAAAAGGTATTAAGAAATGTGAGCTTTTCTATTCATGTTAGTTGACTGGTTGGTTAGTAAGCAAATTTTCAACTTAGTGTATTATTCAACTAATTGAATTTTGATTGTATACTTCTAATGTACTTTATTTCTGCTTCTTCCTCTTAATATATTTTTTCAATTGTCTTTAATTAATATTCAATTTAATACACATAAAATAATACTTTTTAATTTGTGATTCAATATATATATTTTTAAATATTGTAAAAATTACGCTTAATAAGTAATAATTTTTGTAATTTTATTTGAATTTTATTATAGATTGTTATTATATTTATCATTTTATCGATTTGCGCATGCACTTATAACATAATGGAATAATACGCATTTCAATTAAATGATAAAACAAAAAGTAATAACACATAAAATATAATATTTCTTTAATGTTCTTTTTATACTTTAATATGTACACTATTGTTTAAGATAAAAATATAACTATTTTTAGATAACGTGATATCTACTTGATGTAATGGTCTTTTAGAAATAATGTGAGCTATATATTTTTAGATGTTGTAGAACTCGACTTGGAAAAAGTGCAATCAAATATGTTTCATTAAACGCACGGGGATGTAAACACATACACTCTTACATAATAATAATATGTATTTGAAAAAAAATTATAGTTTATTACATTTTTGTAAAATGTGACAGTTATTTATATTCCAAGGTAGCAATTGATAAATCAATAAATAGATGAATATTTGAATAATGGATTTAAAATTTAAGGATAATGTACTCGGTACACAAAACACATAGTTATTCTTATATATATGTATTTTTATTATTTTTATTATATTCTAATTTATTTGAATATTAGAAAATACAATATAGTTATTGAGCTAGAAGAAATTGTAAGGAATAAAAATATTTAAGAAACCAAAATAGTTGAAATTATTAATAGAAAATTTAAGAAACAATTTTAATAAATGATTGAATATAATTTCTTATTTGTATATGTTAACTTAATTTTAAGAATTTAATAAATAATGATTGAAGCAAACCTTTTTCGAATAAAATAAAACTTATATGACGAATTTATTTATTAATATTTTATGTTCAATCTTTTTTGGCTAAAATTTGTTATATATATTTTTAAATAAATTTTTTTTATCTTACCTTTTATATTTAACAATAATACAAGTATATATTGATAAATATATTTTTTTAAGTTTATAATGCGTGCATTGTTTTTATTTAGGTTTAGATAAATGATGCATTATTATTTATATGAATATATATTTCCTTCTTTATCGACAATGGTTACATCATAACTAATATTAGGAAATGGCGGCAGCACCTTGCACTAGGGTGAAAATTTGAAAAAGTTATTTAGGATCCTCGAAACCCCACTACTATCTTTCTGAACAGCTATTGATTAATGTAGGTGGAGGTAAAGTCGGCGTGAAAATCGATACACGTTAGCACCGGTGGTGGCCATGTTATGTAGTTTAATGTTTTCTTCGCGTAAGCATTGTAGTACTATTTCCAAAGTTGATATACAATAAATATAATAATTGATAAAAACGGAGTGTTATAAAAAAAGTCAACCGCATTATCGCAATAGTCCAAGAATATGAAAACAATGCTATAAAGTATTCGATCGACTAATATTTCTACACAATTCGATGTTGAAGTTATCTTGATATTATAATTTTATGTTTTCTGCGCACTAGAAAAAATTGCAGTCTTCAAATAGTGTAACATTGTGATTAGTGATATTTTTGGCGTTAGACATAAAAATATTTCCAGAAAATTAAATGCAAATTAACTGTTTCTACTTGTAATAGAAAAAATTAAAAAACAAACTACATGTTTGTAAAATTATTTGATACATCCTTAATTATGAACAAGGTTACGAAGTGGTAGAAAATCGAAGGATAGAAAAGTATTGAAATACGTCGTATGACATAAAATATCTAGGTGATCGATCCTAAAAAGGCAAACGTTAATTAACGTGTTTTAATAAATGCTTTAGATTAATCAAAAGTTTTCGTATAATATATGTCTCCGTGTATTCAACTAATTACTTAATAATTTAATCGGAAGTTGTTAAATAACTTTTTGCAAAAATGTTGGACCAGGACATGGCTGGTGCGCAGGACACCATTTATTTATGTAACTTTCGCGTATCAGTAGACGGCGAGTGGCTCTGTCTTAAGGAGTTACAAGATGTTGAATTTTCAATGCCGGAGTCAATGCAACGTTCACCCTCACCGCCCTTAGCATTAAGTGGTATACACTGCGATCTACAACGGCTTGATGATGATGCGCCAGAGTTTTGCGATATTCTTGCATCACCTATACAGCACATCTCTTGTTTGTATTTGTATAAATGCCTGCACACATTCGCATTACATATATTTTTTATTAACACAAATGGGAGTGTATACATTTGCATGAAGTTATTTGAACTATTTTTAAAGAAATTTATTGTAGAGTTCAGAATTTGTATATTTATTTTAATTATCTATATCGGATTTAATTTTTTTTTAAGTAAATCGAAATTTAATAGAAACATTTATCTATTATTAGTATTTTATGCAACCGAAATATTATAAAAATTATACTTTCTATTTGGTTAAATGTTTTAAAATTTTTTTTAATACAGTAGATATAACTTTGTTATAGTAAAATTTAAAAAATATTTATATTTATTTATTTTGCTATTATTATTTGTTAATAGAAAATGTAGAAAAGATATCAATTAATGAATTCATAATTTATTATATAATCATTTTATTTTAAACTAAAATACATTTTTACTGTATTTATTAAATTTTTTAACGCATTTCATACTCATTTATTATATTAAATTGAATAAGACTCGTCAATAAAAAATATTTCTTTTACATTGTTACTTATTTATAAATTTATAACGTGTTTGAAAAATAAACGTTTTTAAAATTCTTCGTTATGTAGTAAAGCTTAATTAATACGAGTATAAAATTTTATTGAAAAATGAAAAAATCTAGTATTCCTACCTTCTAATTATATTATTATAAAATTCAAGTTTTCAACTTTATGAAACTTGTGTCAATTAGGTAATTGAAAATATAAAAAGTGTTATAAATTTTTTTAAAACTATATTCCTACTCTATGAATTTTGTCATAGTTATAATATTTGTTAATGAACACAAAAATACTTGGCAAAATTTGAATAAGGTCTATGACTTATCTACTTAAATTAATCTGTAGAAATTTACATTGAAATAACAATACATTGACATTTAAAATCATGATTTATTAAATCTTGGCCTCATTCGTGTGATTGTGAATTTTGAAATAAATTTTTAAGTTAAAATAAGTATTATTTTGATTGCAATTAACTTTTTCTTTAATTTAGTATATATAAAGCTATGATTAGATAGTATAAATAATTTATATGCAACTGCAAACATTGAAAATTTATCTTTTAGCGCGCGATCCCGTAATTATTGAGCGAAGCAACCTGGTGAATATTTCAAAATTAATCGTTAAAGAACTAATTGAAACTTCTTTAAAATATGGACGCATGCTTGATTCCGATCACATGCCTCTACAGCATTTCTTTATCGTCCTTGAACATGTACTCAGACATGGTTTGCGTCCAAAGAAGGTAAAACACAAATAAACAAAATAATTATAATTTTTGTAAAAGTTTTATATGACATATTATTGCCAATATTTTAGGGGTTACTAGGGCCCAAAAAAGAGTTATGGGATATACTTCAGCTGGTTGAAAAATTTTGTCCAGATGCACACGATATGACTGCAAGTATTCGAGATTTACCAACAGTTAGGTATGCTGAATGCGGACTTCTTCACGTACGATTTTACTCATAATACAACGTCAATAGCTTTTTAAAAAATAATATCTAGAACGTTTTTTTTAGTGATTGATTTATGTTTATAATGTGTAGTTTTCAATTTTTAATTTACTATAGATTATAAATGAGATTATGAAACTTCTATAAATTTTAATGGCTTATGTTTTTTCATATTAATTTTTGTATAAAAAGCAACATTTAAAAACCATGATTATAAAAATAATTAAACTTAATAAATGATTCCAATAGTCAATTTAACTATGAACTTTATAGGACGGCAATGGGTAGAGCTCGGGCTTGGTTAAGAATGGCATTAATGCAAAAGAAACTTGCAGATTATCTGAAAGTTTTGATAGATCATAAGGATGAGATGCTTTCCGAATACTTTGAACCGGATGCTTTAATGATGAGTGAGGAAGCCATAGTAGTGATGGGTCTACTAGTTGGTCTTAATGTGATCGACTGCAATTTTTGTGTTAAGGTTTGTTTTTCTGTCTAAACTTTAAGCAAACATGCGTCTATCTTGTCAGAAAATATACATTAATATAAAAACTTAACTAATTTATAAAATTAGGAGACAAATTAAAAATGATTGTGTGTGTTAGGAAGAAGATCTGGATTGTCAGCAAGGCGTGATAGATTTTTCACTCTATCTTAGGAATAGTAATCACGTTGCTGGTGAATCACCGGATGATGAATTAGAAAATGATAATATGACCACCGTGCTTGACCAAAAGAACTACATAGAAGAACTTAATAGACATTTAAAGTACTTTATTTATTTTGAAATTCTTCGGTTCCAAATTTTATATCGGTTTAAATATAATATGCTTTTTTTAGTGCAACAGTTCAAAATCTGCAAGCGAAAGTTGAATCTCTTACAACAACAAATGCTCTAATGAAGGAAGATTTATCAATAGCAAAGAATAATATTCTTTCTCTTCATTACGAAAACCAGCAATTAAAAAAAGAATTAGGAATAGAAGTTAAAGATTCGTGCGAGGTAGGAATATTTTGTAAATAAAATTTAGAATGAAAATAGTTATTAAACGTAATTGCTGTATCCTTTAGAATGGAAAGGCACCGTTAAAAATAACAGAAACAACTACAGAAAACGAAGAACTAAGGGCCAGATTAGAAACACAGAAGAGATTGAAAAATGAAGCCGAGAGAGAATTAGATTTACAGGTTTATATAACAGATTATAAAATAATATAATATATGAAATGTTTTAATTTATATATATATATATGAAATAACATAATGCTCGTTATTAGATTAGTATGAAATCTGAAATGGAAGTTGCAATGAAATTGCTAGAAAAGGACATTCATGAAAAACAAGATACGATAATATCATTAAGACGACAACTTGATGACATTAAACAAATCAATTTGGAAATGTACAAAAAATTACAGGTAAACAACCGCATGTTAACTACTCCATATAAGTGATTTTTAATTTTACATTATCATTTTATTTTTGTTTATTTGTAGTTCCTATACATTTCTTATAATATTTGTAGAGGAATATTCATTTCTAATATTAAAAAAGAGCTTAAAAATAACTATTTATGGGACAAAACCTTTGTTTGAACTGAAAAATTATATCGTCTTCTAATGCATTTTCTTAAGAAGAATTTTATTCTGCTTTAAAAAATTAACAATGAAATTCCTTCAAAAAATTATTTTTTCGCAAAAACAATTTTTATGCTTCGAAAACATGAGTGTTCCAATAAAATATAGCTCTGTAATTAAATGGATATTTCTTTCATTTAAAAAAAAAATTAAATCATACTTTTATTTATATTTAATAAGCGAAAATTATAAACTTGATTGATCTATCAACGATATGAATTGATTTTTTTTAATATTTCTTTTTTCAAAAAATAGATTATTAGTTCAGTTAACATGATACGTGAACTGTCATCAATTGTTTTATTTTTGAGATCGATCTTATTTCATTTAACTTGTTTCTCCACTGACAGTATTTGCTGTATATTTCGCTTATAGGAGTGTGAGCAAGAATTAACACAGAAAGGTGAAATGGTGAGCAGGCTTCATGCGAAAACAAATCAAATAGGAAAGTTGCTGAATAATCTCGAAAAATTCAACCATTTCGTTAAGGATACCGACAGTAGTCGCAGTCCAACATCGACATCTGCCATTTACAAGAGCATCCAGAATAGATCGAGCGCGACAACGTCCAGAGTAGCGCCTGGCTCTTTGCGACCGAGGTCCATTTGTGACTCCTCGGAAGTTCGAAAAATTACCAACGATTCGCTTATGAAAAAATCCGTTATAATGCCGCTATCGGATCAGCGAACTATAACTAGTCCAAAAGTTGAAAAATCAAGTGAAGAAAGAGACCTGGCCGTGTTAGCAGATTAAAGTTTCAACTCTTTCAGTTAATATTGATTTATTGATGTTCCTTTTTTCCTTCCATTTTAATATTTATTATTAGATTATATCCATAGTTCATTTATAATTTTAAACTTTTTTCATGATTTTTATGTAATACAGTGATTCTAGTCATCAATTTTTAAATGTCCATGAAATATTCGATTTTGAAACAAACCACTTTATCTATACAATGAAATAATGATCTTATTTGTTACAAATTTTATTTTCGTATTTTAAACTACGCTAATTATTTGTATTTTCAGCATTACAACATATATATTATTTATATATGTATAGTTTAATGATAAAAAATAAGGGAATCAATTAAAATTCATTTTCATTTTATTATATTGTAATGATGAAATTTTGGTCGCATACATTTTACAATTTTCTAATAATCTAGTTTTTAAGTAATTGTTAATTTTCAGATTTTATTGCACAATTTATTTATGAGTTATTAATAGAGTGTGTTATTGTGACGGATTTCAGGAATGCGAGAGCTCACTTAGGCATAAAACTGAATTGATCGCAAAATTGGAAGCGAAAACGTTTTCAATGACTGATACAATCCAAAGAATGGATGAAAAGTATGTGTTATTTATTTTTAAAAGCGCATTATAGTATTCAATCTTAATAAATATAAATAAAAATGAAACACGTTTAATCGATAGCTACGACAGTTGTATCGACTTGTTTAAAAATTACATTATGGTCATAATTAAAAAATAAGTTTAGAAAAAACGGGGATATGAAAATTAACATGTCTCAAACTTTATAAATTTTTTGTTATTATTTTTAAGAAAATCGAATAAAACTTTAGGATATTATTCTTATGTGATATACCTTTATGTACATGAAGAGCAATTGATTATTTTTTAAGCAGTGTAAACGATAAGATGTTTGTTTAATAATAATTTTATGCTGTTGAAATGCAAACAAAATGAAATACATCGCGATGTATAATAAGTTAATATGTACTTATTATGCGTGACTTACAAATTCTTGTAAGTAAATTATATATCAAATAACTGTCATTAAATTAAACATGACACGATGACTGCTTATGTACGGTTACAATAATAAAGATATAAAGATATAAAATGATTGTTTACTTTATTATTAAATTATCCATTAGATTGTGTTACCAAATATTCAAAGTTCTTTTATTTTTTTATTTTCGTGATAATTTTTTATATAATTTAACTTTATTTAACATTTGTATTTTTATTGTTTTTTATTTTAGTTTTATACTAATATTCAAGTAAATTTTATTTCAAATACTGATAAATATGCGACAGAGTTAAAAAAACTTTTCTTCAATGAAAAAAACTCATTATATTAATTTTTAAATTTTGAACGTTCATAAGTGATAAAAAACTAAGATATATAGTTGAAGCATCATTGCTATGAATTATCATGATCTGAAGTACATTTCTGATAGGGTGCTTAATGTTTAAGTATACGGTTTGCATTTAAAGAGTACTTATAACATGTGCATATGTATTACTTTAACAAGTCTGCATATAAAGTTCAGTTAACAGTGTTTATCATACTTAGTTCTGAAATAATTTCATTAAAAATTATAAAAATTATTGGGTTTGCTAGTCAATATAATTCTGAAATGTATGTTTATACTTATTGAAAACTAATTTTATTTTCCAAAACATTTTTTGGGGTTGTTTGGATCTGAATTATTTTAAACAGTTTCTTTATGTCAAAATTAATATTGTTTCTGAATGGTACAAATAAAATCATTGACTTAAATTAAATTTTTATTGTACAAAAAATATTCTATTACTTCTATATATTACTATTTAACTAAGTATAAAGTAATTACGTCTACGGTAAAAAATATATCTGTTAAATTAAAATTGTGTTATTTAAAATAGAGCAACGATCAACCGCTTAGTTTTATATACCAGTTCTAATTGTGCATTTTTATGTAAGTATTGTTGTTATTTAGACGAAGATATCTATTTTATGTAGCATAATTGTTAGTAATTTGCTTTCAATTGAAGTTTAGCAGATAATAACGTTAATTTACGAGATGTATTGTATTCAAAATTACATAAGCTTTTGTTGAATTATAATATGGTTCTGAATATTAATAATAATTTAATCAGATAATCAAGCTTTCCCATTTTAATCATTAATTGTATTCATTTTATTTTGATTCCAAACGATATATGGTTATATAACAACATATATATTATTAGATAACAAACTTGAAATCTTATGTGTCATGTTTCACTCAATGGTTTATACACATAATAGTATGTATTAAATTTTAATATTTTACGTTGAATGAAAACTTATAAACAAGTTAATTATAAATAATTTTAATTTCTTTATTTTAAAGATTTTATGAAAGAAAAATATGTATTCATTATTTAAAAATTTAACTAATATAAATATTTATATATATATATATATATATATATATATATATATATATATTTATTATTTAAATATTAAACTAAGAATAAATACAATTTTTTTTTTTATTTCAGAATCATTTTTAATGTAATGAAATATAAATGTAAATTAGAAATTTGATGAAAAAAAATCCTTAATATGAATATGATATATTCATATCAATTATTCAGATTAATAGGAATAGATTAATAAAATTTTTAATAAATATAATTTTGAGTTATAATACAAAAATTTATATATAAGATAAATAGTGAAAACTTATTAATAATTTTTTATAGAAATATTGTTATTATACATCGGTGTTATTGAAAATCCAATTTACTATTAATTCTTGATTTAAATGTTATATATGTTATTAAACTTTCAACCATTTATCTTGCATTGAATCTATATTTCATATTATATATTGATTTATGTCACTTATATGTAATTACATATATATTTACTTATGCAGAACTAGAACTTATTTTTTCAACAAAATTAAACGAACTAAAGACAAAAAATATTTTTCTATAGAAGTTTATAATTACTTTTGTCAAAATTAACAAAAAATATATCGATTAAACGTACATCATTTGTAAATATTTATAAAGGGGTGGTATTTTTACATTGTTTAATAGTTATAATTAATCTTAATTTAATTAGGTATAAAACGATAGAGGATGTGCGTTCAGGGGTGGAGGAACGTGTAAGGATACTTGGAGCTGAGGCAGCTGAGAAGGAAGCGCGCGCCACTGGCATAGAAAGAGAACTACGTATCGAACGCGAATGGCGAACATCCCTTCAGGAATCATCTATTAGTAATGCCGAGAAAATTTCACAGCTGCATCAGGAAATTGATCAACTAAAAAAAGAATCAGAGGTAATAACATGGGAAACTCATTTTTTCATAATATATTTTTAGCGAATGAAAAATATGAAATTAAATTCAAATAATTTTAATACTTTTAAAATTAAAAAAGTAAAAAAAAAAAAATTTAAAGTTGACTTAATATATTGTATCTCAATACTTTAAAAAAGTATTCAGTATTATATAAATATTAACGCTGTTTTCAGTAATTTTAGAATAACAGAACATTTTTTTTTTGGGATAAATAAAAAAAATTTTAAGTATGGGATAAAATAATATTTTATATATTTTTTTAGTTAATATTAGTGATAATTTTTATTAAAATATTATTTCCTTTAAATTTTAAAAGTATAAAAAAAAGTTATTGTGCATATAAATGAAATTAAATCTTCTAAATGCGGTCTAAGTTGGCTAGTAATAATTATTCTATAAATAGTAGTTCAAAAATAAATTTATGTACAGAGTGAAGTATGATGTAAATATAAGGATTTAAAACTGGCTAAATTTAATACATGTATTATTAAAATTATACTATTTTATACTAAAACATTAAATTTTTCGGATTACATGCCACATAGTATGAATTAGAAGCAATCGCTATTTATTAAGAATATGCATTCAAAATTGAAAAATATTATTATTAATTGAATAACGTCAAAATCTATTCTCTGTCAAATTTAATTATGAAATGTTATCAATTTGTTCACAGCTTTTTTTAATATTAAAATCTGTTTTGCTTAACAAATTTTTGATACGTCAATATTAATTTAAATTTTTTATATTTCATATAAAGTATTGAAAAGTCATACATAACAGTTATTATGGAAATATGTAAATCACAGATTTGCTAAAATTGTTAAATATTTATGAGCTTTGCTTTAGTTCTGGTATAATTATACTGGGAATGTATAAAATATTAGTCTGCCGAAGTCTCTTCTGGAACATTTACAACAAGAAAGTCAAGCAAAATTGTTTTATATAACGTGTTGAATATAAGATCCTTTATTTTTAACACATTCTTACTTACTTTGATTGTACACTTTAAACGCGTTCGGCGTTGAATAATAGTAAGACAAATTTAAAGAGTGTGTCATTCTCGCGAAAAGATAACGACGATCAATTCGGGAAACTTAATTTTCAAGCGCTACAATAATATCCTCAGAGGTACAAGTGCTTGCAAGAGGAACACTATGCCTTGAAGGAAATCTGCTCGGAGCAGGAGGAAACTTTAGAAGAGCTCGGCGCTCAGTTAAGCATGGCCAAATTGGCAGCGGCTGAGCTGCGCGAACACCATCACCAGCCTCAGTCGGACGACTCCGGGACAGCCACCTGGGCCAACGACCGGATGGTCACTCAGTGCAAGGGCTGCAGCAGAGATTTCAACATCACTCGTCGCAAGGTAATCAAAGTTTTTAATTTCCCTTCGTACCCACTACCCCCATCTCCCGCGTCCTCGTTTTGGTAAGGCGAAGTGCGGATGCTGAGCAACTTCTCACTAATCGTTTACCAGTAATTATCTTAGCGCGCGCATTCGGAACTTCTATTTCCATTTGTGCGTCCACTTGAAATGGAAGTACTGCAGCCCCGAGGAAGAACTTAATTACGATATAACGCGGGAAATATAATGAGTAGTTCTGGTGTTTGACATTTCTTCTTTCGGCGATATTTTATAATTAAAGAGTTATCATTAGTGAATATAAAATTCCCGACGGGCTCTTGGCATTTCAATATTATGCTATTATTTGTTTGGCGTGTGATAAATTTGAGATTTTTTCTAAACAACTGTTTGAGAAATTCTGACTTATAATTAACTATTTCAGTTAGAATTTTATAATCTGCGTTAGTTTGCGACACACTTTACAAGGAATTTTTTAAATCCTTATTCTTTTATTCTAACATATAAATACTAAAATAATATATACGTGTATAATTCTAATTGGTTTCTTTCATTAAATATTGATTTTGAAATAAAAATAGAAGAGTGGGATGCAATTTAATGAAAAAAAGATAAATAATTCAAAATTATTCTAAAAAAGTTTAATATATTTAAATATACAATTAAAATGGGGAATAACATGAACACAAATAATAAAATATATCAAAATAAGATAATAATAAAGATAATAAAGATAATAATAAAGATTTTCTTTTTCACATATGTATTTTGTATCATTAATTTATATTCTGCAAATATATTTAATTTAATATATTAGGAATTTATAGATTGAATTTTATTTTTTATATTTTAACATGAAAAATTATTTTATATATTAAAAAGTTATTATTTTACCCTTTTATAATGTATCGTTTTTTTCTATGCTATGAAATTTGGTATTTTCTATTCAAAAAAGCAATATTTAATTTGAAATATGAGATTAAAAGAAAGTTTAATTCCGTAGAAAAAAATAATATTTTTAAACTCTGATAACATTATATATAACTCTAGTTGTAGAAAGTTTTGGAGTAAGTAGATTTTGGAATCTTCAAGTTTGTAACTTCAACTTTTTACTATGATTTCCACTTTATTTGATAAGCAATTAATTGTTTCTCTCGCAATTATATGTCCTGGAAAATTATATAAAAAATAAATTATTTTTACTCATTATTAATACTTGCAGTAATATTTTTTAATAGATTATGAATCAAATTTGGTACTTATATATACGAATGTAGATTGATTGTTAAGAATAATGCTGTTCAAAAAATGACTCTTAATTAAAAAGAAAGTTCAATTTTCAAACAATAAAAGAGTTGCTTATATTAATGTTAGAACACGAAAAATAATAACTGATAAAAAAATTTGTTTGTATACATATATTTTAAATATTATGAATGATACTTTAAGTAACTTATTTGTAAGAAACTAGAATGGCTAACGTATATATAGTAATTCATCAAAGTGCTGACAAATATTAGGATTTCAAAATGAACTAATAAGAATGTACATAAGATAAAAGAGGTTCTTTAAAAAAAAAAAAACAAGATTCTTATCGGATATTGCGAGCACGCGCGAACATCATCATTTTGATTAATTATCATACGTGGGCTGGGTGAGTGTTGAGTAAAAGTGCCTCGACGACTCTTGCGATATGTAATCTTGATTAGCGATCGCCGTCGGCCCAGAGTGACAGAAAGGCGCGAGCTGTTGACTACGGAACTATGACATACGGTCAAAAATCATACATATTAAGGAGAGAGAGAGAGTGGGTTGTCTCAGCGTGGACGATAGAAATGTCAGGGTGATACAACTAACGTATCCGCAGTTTAAAACTGCACGGGAACTCACGGAGTAAGTTATTTTGTAATAGCAAGGATAATATTTCCTTATAATATTCGTATCCATTTATATTTTTTCTCTACTTCGTCTTCTTTGGAATTGTATTAAGTATTATTATCACACTCTTTAATGTTGACCAACGCATCAGACATGCACTTTCGGAGCCGTAAGTAACTTAGAATTTGTTATTTCACGGCAGAAAACATGATGTTATGAACGGATATGTATAGGCACTTTCTACGTCATGCAAACCTATGCAAAAATGATATAAGAATTCTCATAAAATGTTAGGGCTTGTCTTTTCGCGACAAGGAGACCAAAGTATACGGTGCGCGCTAGCCGGAAAACTTTAGTTAGTCTTATCGAACCACGGAACAACCTTTTTCTTGGCACGCTATTATGCACTTCCTCTTTAGCATTACACTACTGATTTTTCATTAGGTTTCCTTAATATATTCAGTACTTCCATCTATAATTATAAACCAAAGAAGAATTTATTGTAATTTTTAAATTGATCATATTCAAGTACATATATTTAATAATTATTCATTATTATTAATTACTAACAATAATTTATAATTTATATCTAATCTTGTCATTTTATAAAATTAATAATATGCTTATATGTAAAAGTTTTTTTTCTTAATTTAAATGATTTTTGAACAGAAAAAATGTTTTTGAGAAGTATTTGTTGAACACTACTGTAGACATATTCTTTCTATCTTATCCTATGCGAGTGTCGATCTTTATTATTTGTTACCTCCGTACGTCCTTCGTTTGAGAAGATTAGGTGACATGTGCTTGTTATTATGTTTTTTCAATGTATGGATATAAAAAATATAAATTAAATTTACTATTTCTATTTATGAAAAATAATTGTACCATATTTTTAAATATTATTTTTTATTATATTTGTTTATTATGTGTGGAATGATTAAAAATTATTCAGAAAATCATTTTTATTATAGACAGTTAATTATATTTTATTAACAATAGAGTTATATATTTTTTAAAACTATTTTAAACTGTTGTCTTCAGTAAATTAATTAAAAGAAAAAATTACTTAATTATTTATCTTACAAATGAATGTAAAATATTCATTAGAATAAAAATTTTATATAATCAATAATCTTAAGGAAATACTTAGACTAATTATTCATAAGCAATTGTAAAGAAAAAATAAAATTTCTTTCTTATGTATCGTTTATTCGTATTCTACTTATTTAATGTGCGATTATTTGATAAAAGACATGTATCATTATTTGAAAACTATTATAAAAGTATAAAAGTAAACTAAATGCTGATATGAAAATAAATTTTTGTTTTTTTTTCTAGCACCACTGTCGAAACTGTGGTAGAATCTTCTGCCACGCATGTAGCGACAACACTACACGTTTACCTAATACAGGAACAAAATCTGTTCGAGTCTGCGATCAATGCCACGTCTTCCTTGTTGGGCAGTATTCCCTTGTGCATTAGCTTCTAATATCAATCAGTTGCGTTTAATTGAGCAAATAATCGATTTGTGGATAATGTTTTAAAATTCATACGTCGTATGTGTAAAAACTGGCAAAATATTATTCAAGATTACTTCATTAAAAATAAAAAAAAAATGTTTGTAAAATCTGAATAATCTCTTGAAAAGTTTATTCTTTGTTGATTACTAAATTATCGTAATAAAAATATGCTTAGAATCTAGAAATATTTCTGTACAGTTTGTAAGTTGCAGGTGTTTTCTAAAATGAACGACAATTTTTAACATAATTCTTGCGAATTCATAAATATGTATGTGTATACATGGGTATGCGTAAATTAATATCAATAACAAATTTTTTAATTATTTTAGTAAAAATAGGATTGTCTGCGTAGGCTTTTCACAGAAATTTATTTTCAACTCTATTTATGATGATAATTTTGGGTAATTTAAAATTGTTGATAACAGCCTACATTTTAATAGTTAAAAATGTGACTGTGATTTGTGTTATAATTAGTTTTTTAAAAAAGTTATTAGAAAAGTGCGAATTTTATAACACGATACTTTTAAATTATTTTTTAAAAACAATTTTCAAATACATTTTAGTGACAAAATCTGTCTAACTTGTTTGAGAATTAAACTTTTGTTGGATTAGTTCAATTAATTAAAATATTACTGTTATTTATACATTATTATTAACATTATTTATATATTCATTTTTAATTATAGAAAATTATTTTGATTTTATAAATCTTTATTTATAGATTTTTTTTAATATGAATTATTATAATAAAATAATAAGTATCCTTAAAACTTTTTCTATCTTTCCACAGAGACAGTTCAAAAATAAACATTTAAAAAACTTTTACGATAAAACGTTCCACTTTGTAATCATATTTTAATTACTGTGTATAATATCTTTAAATATAAACTTTCTACAAGTGAATTTAAATAATTATAGCCTCAAAAAATATCTTGCTTTAAAGAAAAGCTGGAAAAGTTTTAAATATAATTAAAATTAAAATGTTTGAATTTTCAATCGTTTTGATAAATATTTTATTACATATTCATTGTTTTCTAGAAATTTTCGTTGAATAATCAAGTTTAAAAAAAAATAGAATATTATTAAATTATTTTTAACTTTTTGTTCAAATTTTTCACAGCTATCTTATTTTTCTAAATTTTAAGATATATATATATATATATATAATGTTTATGTCAATTCTCTAATAAGGAAATAATGTTCAACTTAAGTATGCGTAAGAAATAATTTAACATTATATTGTTACACTATAACGTTTGACGTATTATAATTTCTAATTTTTAATATTCTGCCATTATTCGTTATATTATTATATTATTCGTTATAATGAAACATTTCAAAATTAGTCAGTCATGGTTTAGCGTTAGCGTTTTCTTAAATGGTCAAAATATAATTTGATAAAACTATTGAGTAAATACCAAATTTTTCCATTAAATTTATATATTTTTTAAAAATAAATGAATATCTTATTTATATTTATAAAGTTTGCGATGATATTACTTCTTTAATTATTATACGTAATACATATATGCGTGAATTTAAAGTTAAAATATATATTTTCTAAGCAGGGAGTCCAAAAATGGGTACTTATTTAATCAAGTTTTGATATTGTTCGACTGAAACAAAGGAACAATTTTTTACTATTATATATATATATATATTAATACAAAAAAGAAATAAAAATTTATCATGACTTATACATACTATTAGCAATAAAAATGATTATTTATCCATATCATGTTAATTCTTTATTTACCACATACATTATTTTTAGTTTATTATAGTTCCTTGTATTATGATTTATAAATATCACTGAGTTTTAAAAATAAAACGTACGTTGCTTTGAATATCAACAAAATTTTAGTAAATTTTATCTTAATGTAGACCACGGTACTGTTTGATGTAGAAAAAGGTGCCTAAATACAAATAACTAATTATATGGGTTTTTATAATATTTAAGAAGAGTCAGATTTTTATTTTAAGCAATTTATTTTTAATATAAATATTTGCTTTATTTGTTAATATTATTATGTACTTACAAATTTTTATTTTTAACAAATTCATATATTACTAATGGAAAAAATTATTATTTTAAGTAATAAATGTTGTATTATTATATTTGATTAAAATAGAGTATTCTTTTTTATTCAAAATTTTATTTAAGAAATATATTTAATTGCTTTATTTCTATTGCACTGTTAATTACTTTATTAATATGAGCTTCAGCAGTGTAAATCTTATTTAAAAAAAATATATTTCTTATTATTATAAATTAACATTGTACCAGTATTTTTGTGATAATTTATATTTGTTTGGCATGAAGTATACTAATAAATTTTTAATGGTTTATTTAATTACTTTTCATAATTTCCTTAATTACAGCTTTGGAAAAAATATCTTTGTTTTCAAATCAAGTTTAGTTAATTACAACAAAGACTAGCAATTTCAAGTTTCAACAATTTCATTGAATCTCAATAAATACAATCTGTTTATTAGTGTTGAATTTCCACAGAAAATTTTTTTAAACGCAATAATGAATAGGCTTACTTATGGTTTAATGAATAATTCAGTGCTACAAAGTAAATTTTTTCTCCTTAGTTTTATCATCTCTGAATACTTCGCTAGTTTTAATACTAAGTGCATTAAGAAAATATGTGGATAAAATTAGTTGTAGAGATATATGTATATATATTATCTTAACTTAAAATTTTTTCTGTCTAAATTTTTAATAATTTTTAATAAATTAAGAAATTGAAAACAAAAGAACATAAAAATATAAGGAAATATTTACAATTTAAATTAAAATTGAATTAAAATCTCATAAAATTTCTTATTGTGACCTTTTCTCATACGCAATCATATCAAGCGTAATTGAACTTATTTAGAAAAATATCTTCTATGGTATCAGTGTAGTAGGTTTACGAAGGCTGAGTAAATTGAAGCATGTATTACAGATTTTCAGGAGATGACTTTTGTAATTAAAAAAAAACTAAATTAAACTTAATTTTTAAAATGATCTCTACATTGTTATATTTATTAATTAATTTATTTATGTATTGAAAATTTAAAATATTAGTTTAAGTATAATATGTTTTTTCTAACTAATAATTTATAAAAAAAGTTAATATTTATATTACGTCTCAAACATTGTTTATATATTTATTTTGTTATTTACTAATTTTGAATATTTATTGTCACATAAGTTCTATTTATGTTCGTACAGACTATTTTCGTATTATAATAAACCACTACTGTCAAAAACATAACGAATTGTATGGTTTTGACTGAAAACCAAATTTGTTGCGGTAAGCTTTTAAGAAAAATAAATTATACTAAAAAATATGCCAATTTCGAATTAGTAGTTAAAAATATTGTATAACGAGAAATTAAATTGCAATTATAATTTGATATGCATTTCAAACTTAAAAGAATATCTAATACATATTTTATGTGCAGTTTATCGTTTTACTCACGTATCTATATTCAAGTAATTAATATGGATAAAGCTGAAACACGTTAATGTATTATCAATAATTCTAAACCTTAATTTCAAAGATGATGATTATTAAGAATATATTAATAGATTACATTAGTAAATATGCCTTAAATGTACTTTTTATAAATAATATTTTATACATATGATGATATGTAATTTGTCTGTATATATATCATGAATTTATACTCAAATTATACTCAAATTAATTTTTAAACTAAAACGAGGTGTTACAATGTTTAATAATCTAATAATTATAAAATATATGGTTATGGAGAAAAAGATGAGAACATTTTAAATTTAAGCACCAGTGGTTACGAGTAGAAACTGTATACATGAGTATGAAAAAAATTATACTAAAATACTGATTGCTCATTTATATTTAGAGTGTATTTTTCATACTAAGTAAGTCTCTCGTTTTTAGGTCTAAATTAATATTTGTCTTAAATAGTATTGTAAAAACTCGTCAAGATTCATACCTCATTTTTAAAAGGTTCCTTTATCTTATTGAAAAATTTTATGTATAATTGACAAAATACAATATATGATTTTACTGAAATTATTTAAATATTTATAAACATCATCTAGTAAATTATGTAAATTATCTATGTAAATTATGTAAATTAAATTAACAGATTTTATTTTTTCTTCTATTATAGAAATAAATAATAGTTTTTATCTAAAATAAGTAGATTAATAAACTTTGATTCATTCAGAGCACTCCTATATTTTTAACGAATCAAATAATGTTGAATTTTAGATAAAATATTTTTATAAACTTTTTATACAATTTTTAGTCAGTTTCATGACTATGTAATAAATATGTAAAATCTTATCTCATTGAAAATAAAGCAATTTCAATTTTTTAATTAAATTTTTGTTTATTTTATCCTTGACAATAATTATATTAGTACATTTATATTCTTAATTTTAAATAATACATTCATGAATTTGCAAGCGCTCATATATCCGTATAATAGAATTGTAATGAAAGCTTATCGCCTATGATTATCTGTAATAGTAATCAAAGGCGCTTTCGACAAAAACTTTACATATATTTTCGATTTTGCCGAATAATTGTTCGTTATACACGCTCGGGATGAAAAAATTCAACCTGAACTAAAATTGATTTTTAAAATCGTTTGCAGCTATTTATTTATTCATCTATCATAACGGAATATAAATTGTGAGGATAGATGTGTAGAAATAATTTTATATATGATAATGTTTCGGAATTTATTTTGCTTTTGTTGATCATAGCATTAAGATCACTTAGACTGTAATATGGTGAATTTTAAATTTCTTATATAGCAATTGCAATTTATGCCATAACTCAGTTTTTCAACGGTTATGACTTGCAAAAAGGATACTTCAAGGATTTTGGGGAGATTGGGTAAGGTAACGATCGGAGCTCAGTTTTAGCACGCGACGTACATGCTGGTGGTAGCGGCAGCGACAGCTTTCTGACGAAAGGTCGAAACCTTGCGAAGGGCTGTGGAATCACTCTGTCTTGGCAGAAGGTGCAGAATACCTGTAAGGCTATAATTTTCTCTCTCCTCGACTTTTCTAGCCTCCGTGCTTTTAAAAAGAGCGAAGACCGGCACCTTTGCGCTTTCGTTACAAAAACGAATTCGGTTATATGCTCTCGCGACTTAGCAAAGCTCGTACAGCTTTTTGTGCTTCTTCATTGCTGCAAAATACTATAATTTCAAGTGAGCTCGGAGCTATTTTATATCCACACGCTTCAATGTGTTCTCCCCACTTCTTTTCTTGACATCATCTTCCTTTTTTCTTTTTTTAGGACTATATATTTCGTTTTTTATTCTGAGTTTCCGTGCACTTTCAAACAAACAAAAAACGTTTCAACGTGAAGGAATATTGTTCAATTTTGTACACAACTCGGAAAATTATTACATAGACCGTATTTTAATTAAATAAAAAAAATTTTACGAGTATGTTTTGAGTAGTAATCAAAACTTTTTCGATCAAATCATTTACGATTTTTGATATTATTAACAAGTTAACTATACTTATTTTAAACTTTCTGCTTTTAGGACTTATTATTTTTTCTTTATCCAAATATGTCGCAAAATCTATTCTATTTACATTAATACAGAATTTTCTTAAAATTGTATTCATTTTTTAATCACCAAGTTTTTTCACTAATGATTTTATGAATGACTCTAAAAATGGCATTTATTAATATTGCAATTAATTAGTTTAATTAGAAAATAAAAATTCGCTTCGAAATTATAGATTGATGATTTTTTTAAATACGTCTTTGAAATTTTTTTATTCAATATTTTTATTTCAGTCATGGTTTAGGTATTAAATTACATTTATTCTTATTTTTTAATTATAGCTAATTTTTCAACTCACATTTTTTATACGATTCGGTTTCTTACACTCATTTAAAGTAATTCAATATTCAATAAACCTTTCACTTTTTATAATTATCATTTTTATTAATCTCGAACAAATCATAATCTTTGAATTTATAAATTCAGAAATTACATTAGAAAACATTTAGTTAATTTTATCATTTTATTAAGTATTTCAATTATTTATTGAATTTATTAAAGAAATTATATATTTTTAGATGTAGTTATTCAAAAATTTACGAATTAATTTTTTTTTCTGCATAATAGTACCCGAAATTTAGTATTTCGAAATAAATAATGAGATAATTTTGATAGATTAAAATTAAAATATGTTTTGTTCGAAAAGGTAATTTTTAAATAAAATTTCTAGTATTTAGTTTTTTTCTGCTCTATATGAATATTGCTTAAAATAATATTTAATAAAAAAATTAAGATACTAAATGAAATTCTAAGTTAGTAAATCTACAGAGAATCTTTTTAAGAAGAAAATAAGCCACGATAGATTAAAATCGATCCACTGGTTGTTCGTGAATTGCGTCTAGAATGAAAAAAATTAAATTATTGGGTCTACTACGTTACTTTACCTAGGTTTTATTTAGTTTTTTTTCTAAAATATAAAATAATATTTGAAATGGAATGGATGTTTTTTTTTTACACATAAATAAATGATTTATTTTTATCACATATTTATGTAAATCTATCAAGATGAGTTAAATTAAATTCATTGTACATATACATTAACAAATTATGGAAATAAATTTTAAATGACGTAATTTTATGAGTATATAAATAAAAACAATTATATTTCTATCTGAAAACTTAATTAAAATATTACTTAATTAATATAATATAACTTAATTAATAATTAAAATATTTACATCGATTTTCTAAGAATATTTTGGTAAAGTCTTATTAAAAGCAAGAAATTTCGGCTTTTATTACATAGTATGTATTACGTACGAAACTTTAAAATTAAAAAAAATAGCAGATCTAGATTAAAAGAATAAGGTGTTCATTGAATTCGTTCATATAAAGATGAGCAGTTAAAGCTAAATAGGGTTAAATAAGCCGTGTCACACAATGTTACCGCGGGCCAACAGTTTAAGTTTCATAGCAGCGTTCGTATTTACACTTAACTGACACACATTCGTATACGAACACAGAGCAATGCCTATAAATGCTCACAAATAAATACAAACGCGTTTACTTGTATAAATATACAAATATACATATAAGTCCACATGCTTGTCGGCTATCTACGACTTTCGAAAGCTCGTTAGCTGCCAAGTGCGTGCACTACGCTTAACGAGGCTAAATTGAAATCGATCTATGGTCTAAGCGAAGCGTGGCACCGCCGCACGTCTCTCATCATTGATCGCTCAAGAAATTTGTGGCAATACCCACCGAGCCCTTTATTTGTGTCACTATTCGTCGACTAACTATTCTTTTTTCATTTTTATTTTTTGTTTGTTGCAAATCTAGATTTTAAAGGCTTAATTTTTCTCAGCTTTTCACCTCAAAACTTGTGACAAAAACTATGAAAACTATTAATAATTGACAAAATAAAACTTATATATTTTTTTAGGATATAATGATAATATAAATAATCCGTTAAAAATATATATTTTAAGAGAATAAATATAAATATAGAGAATTTCTTTTTTTACAATTTTCAGATCATAGATAGTAGTTTAGTCTGACTAAATTATAAAAAGAAATAAAATTTTAATTCATAATATTTACTATTAAATTATTCAATTTGGCTGGAATTTTAATTAATTTTATTGTTAAATTTCGTTATTTAAGAATATGGATCGAATTAATTAAACATTTACAAATCTAAGTTTCTAAACAAGGCGTAATCTAAAAATTGTTTTTTTTTTTAATTTTTTAGAAAAATTTTGTTGTAATATTTAATTATACATGTATTATTTATTTTAGTATATAATCTACTAAATATAAAAGTTATAGGAAGTGCATTATTAATTTTCTTAATATAATCGTAGTTATTATTTATATTTATTTCATTTATTTCATTTATTATTTAATTTATGAGATGCATATTAGTATTGTATCCATCAGTTGCTAATTTAAAAATGATAAGTTTTTTCTTTATTAAAAAATCAAAAGCATTATAAAGTTTACACAATTGTAAATTATAAAAAGGCAGTTTAGTTATTTTATTTAACAGAAAAAAATTAGAACTTTATATATTAAGTAATAACGAACTAATTACTAAATTTTTCTGAAATTTCAAATGTTAATTTTTATTACTAACGAGCATTTTTATATATACAGTAATATCATATAAACAAATATATAAACAAATAAAAACAAAAAAATAATAAAGATTTAGTATAACATAAGTATTTCTAAATATTCAATCTGAAATACATACTTAACATAATCACTATCTATCTGATTGAAACAAAAAGATATATTATTTTACATTTGAATATTAAATCAATTCAAAGTAAAGATTCTGATAGTATTGAATGTTTATTTTTTTTATTAAACAGAATTTAAAACTTACAAATAAAGTAGTATTGTTAAATAATATAAAAAATTGATATAAATTATATGTATATTATGAACGTGGTAAGATAATATTTTCTATATAACATAAATAATTAATAAAAACTAATAATCTTTTATCATCAAAGGCTGCAATTAAAATATAATAAATATAAGTTTTATTTGAGACAATTGAGGTTTTTCGATCTAAAAAAATTATTTGCAAAATTAGACATTACTTCCACTTCTATTGAGTCAAAACTTTTTCGAATTGAAAACGAATTATTTTATACCTCGAATTATTGATTTTTAAAATAATAATAAGTAAATAGCACGCATAACGTATATAACATGTATATGGTCAAGTAAAAAATTGAAACAAACTTGATTATAAAATAATGTTACAAGTCATTAAGCGATAAATAATCTATAATATCGAATTTTCAATCTGTAAATATGTAATTATGTGGTGTATTTTTCATAATTCTATCTTTTTATAAAGCTAACATAAATTTATATAATTTACAAACAAAGTATAATGGAATTTAATTGAAAATATCTTTCAACATAAAAATTAATTCCTTAATTAAAAAAAATTTTTTAAATCACTCAAAAAGTAACTTTATATAGAATATAATCATCTATAGTTATAATTATAATATATGTTCTTATTTTTACGAGAAAATTGAATATCTTCTAAAAGGAAAGAAATAAAGATGAAATTCAGGAAATTCACACTAGTTTTTATGACGTAAGTGTTACCACTTGATCGCGTAGTGTTTTAAACTCATCCATCTTTTTCCAAGCGAGTGATTCTCAAGAGATTTGTCGAATAGCCATCTAATTGAATATTTTAAAGGTGATCATTTCGGTGAAAGTACGTTCTCAGCATATAACTTCGTCTGATGGAAAACCTATCTGGAACTAATGCATCCCTTAATCCCAGAGTTGTGAACTTTTAGGTTCAAGAATATAAGGAAACGTAAAAGGATGAAACTTTTCATAATAAAAATTACTGTGGTTGGTAACATCGTAGTTCAAATAGAATATTTTAGTTAGCAGATTTTTTTGTTTTAATTTTAAGTTGTTTCGATGTAATTTAATGAATTATTAGTCATTGTTTAAAACAAATTAATAAAATTTGAAATAAAAAACCGCGAATGCCGATGTTTTTTATTAATATTAATTAATATAAATAGGTAAAAAGATATATATTCATTTAAAATGAATTTTTGATTTATACAATTTCCTAACTCAAATATTAAGTTATATAAAATCAAGCTATAAAATGAAACAAATTCATGTTTTTACTTCACTATTTTTTATGTATTTATATAAATTTTTATCATTGTTAAAATGGTAATTATCAGCACATTTCATAGAATTGATACTGCCTAAGAAATTATAAATCTACACTTATAATGTTTATGCATTTTTGTGGGTAATGGTTCTTGGATTTGAAAATATGAATTTTTATTAGTTGATCCAAATTTATTGACTGAAAATAGTTCAGATATGTGTGTGTGTGTATGTCGAACATCTTTTTTTAAAATATATATTACAATATCAATTTTTTCTCTAAATAAGTAATAAAAAAAATTTGTTTATCAAAATACTTATCTAAGTAAATTATATGAAATAATTAATTAATGTATATTAACGAATGCAGCTCTTTCAAATCTGTTTGTTTGAATAATATTAATATGTCTGTTCCAAAGGATTAAATAATCTCTATAAAGATGAATAACATTAAAAATTTTTATTTCAATAACTTTTTCATTTAAAATTAATTAATATCAAAATTAAAAATATACGTCAACTATTAAATGTATGAAAACCATTATTAAAACCATGTATTAAGAATTTTATCATATAATAATATGTATTATTAAATGTATTAGATTGTATATATATATTAGATATTTACAACAAATACGAGCAAAGCTTTAATAAAAGTAGTAAAACACATTTCAGATTTTCTATAAAAATTTTAAATTCATATAAAATAAAATAAAGAAATGTATATTAGTAAATTACAATTAAGCTATTACAAGAAAGATAATTTATTCTTTTTAAATCATGGTTCAGAAATACAAAGAAGTAAAAAATACCATTTATTGAGAGGTGTTTTATTGTGTTACATATTAATAACTTAATTATTTATTAAGTTATTATATTTATTAAATTTATAATATGTTTTTTACATAATTTTATATTGTTATATAGTATAGTATAAATTTATATAAGTTAAGTACATTTATAATTTTTAGTTGATCAAAAATTTCACTTTTCGTTTCTATTTTATTGTATTCAGTTTATTACTGATCATGATTGAATAATGGTAACATTGCATTAATAAAATATATGTTCTAATGATAAAATAAGACGTGTAAAAATGAAAACAAAATAAATAAAATAAAATAAAATGACGATAATCTCTTAAAATGATCAATACAAATTTTCACATATATAAACGTTTTATAAAAAAAATTGAAAATGTTGGTTTATCCATCAATATTAAATTTAAAATATAAAATTAAATACATTTGATTCTTATAGAAATGCATACTTTAATTTGCAGTCAAATATTATCTGAATATTTCATGCGCCTGCGCGTTTTCGCGTGTAAACGTTTAAGAGGAAGTAACTTCTGTGCGTTAAACTCACGTGTGTATTATATTATAAGGATACCGCTAGTAATTAGTGTAATTTAAAAGCTTTTTACACCTCTTTTTTATGTCTTTTTGATAAAACACTGCTTTAAGAGTTTCATAGTTTTATTTAACTTCAAACATTACTTACATAAATGCATGTAACTGGCTATAGAGAATATAGAATATTAATTAAATCGATTTCTATTTACAGTTGTATCATTATTATTTTGTATATATTAACTTTTGTAAAAAAAAAACTGTAAAGTATTTTCTTAAGATCATAGATATATATATAATTAAATGGTTAGATTAAAAAATATTTTATTACGATATATTTTATATCAAATCTACAATGAAATAAATAAATGTTATTTAATTACCAAATACCTATTTAGTAAACCGCAAATGACTGATTATTATTAAAAATATTAAATGCATCATTTACTTTATACAATTTTTTATATACTTTTTAAAACATTTCTAAATTTGAATAACTATTCATTAACTACTTCTGTAAATGAAATGAACCAAGTAAAAATTATATTCTAATGAATTTAAATATTAAAAAACACACGTTTATTATTTAAACACGTATAATTGTTATACTTAAAATACTAATAAATATTTATTATAAAAATTCAAAATTTTAATATGTATAAAATTATACAATTAATTATAAATATAATTCCTTTTTTTCTTTATCTTTAATGCAAATATTTTTCCATAAACACTTATATTAAAGAAAATAATTAAAAACAATTATCTAGTTAAATTATTTTTATGTCATTTATATATATTAATTTATTTATTTCGTAATTTTAAAAATTCTCAATTTTGAAAATTAATAATATATGTTTAAATAATTCTAAATTAAATGTAAAATAAGTTTCTAGATAGGATCAATTGATTTCTGTTTTTTCTATTTTATTCTTACAAGTTTGCACATTGAACCGTAATTTCAAAGAAAAGTAATAACATTATTTATGAATGTTTTATATTTATAATTTTAAATGAAACTTGAGAATATAATTTGCTGAATTACATGCATTTACAGCAATTTGTATAATTTTAATTCAAGTTTAAAAAATTTGTAAGCAATTAATCCGATCAAAACAAAATATTTTGCGTATTATCAATATTTTCTTCGTAAATAATAATTTTTTTTACTATACTAATAGAGGAAACAATTTAGCACCGTTAATGTTCAATTATATATTTTTGGTCAATATCATTGCATAACTTTTTTAAAAAACTTTTGGAAAGTTAGTTATAATCAGATCAACAACTTCCGAGAAAATCCTCAACTTTTCGCAGATCAAGCAGTCAGCACTATTGTCTGTAAACGCTCAATTTTATCGGAAACATAAAGATAGGCATTGACAAAAAAGCGATGGTAATATTTTTATAGTTAGACTATGTAAAAGAATTTTATACTAGATATTTTATTGAGTTTGTCACAAAAATCTTGTATTTATTTTATTAGGACTTTATATTTAAGATTTAATTTAGCTTATAAATCAAATAAATGATAATATTAAGTTTTAAATTAAATGATGATGTTTATAAAAAACTTGGCTTATATTTTTCAATTCGTGATTATGTTACCTTTGTTTAGTTTTCATAAAATTTACTAATGAAGAATTAAAATTATTATTTAATTGTCTTATTCAATGTTTTATTTTAAAATAAAAAATTTTTAAATACAATTTGTATTTATTTATTTATTAATTTAATTTAATATTAGTTAAATTATAATAATTTATTACAAAATAATAATATAAAATGTTTCACGTATGTATCGAATAAATTTGAAAATATCTACTTTTATTTTGATGCCCGATCGTATAGTATTTACAACTTTAATAATAAAAATTGATACAAATTTTTGGTACTCTTATTATACGGAGCTATACTATTTGAATATATATTGTGTATTTTTGAAAGCTTTTTATGAGACAATTCTTCTTATAATTAGATCACTGTTTAGTAAAAAAATAAATGTATTCTAACATACGGAAAGAATTACAAATATTATAGTATTTTTAACACAAGTGATTAGTGTGTTATATATAGTAAGTAGTGATATTTATAATATACTTTTTAGTATAAATTCAGTTTAGTAGAAAATGTTTAAGCTTATAATTATTTTTTGTTATAATGAATGTAGTAGTCAATTTAGTTAATAGTCACTATCAGGATTGGTACAGGGAAATCTCAATGCCCTAAAGTTGAATATAATTTATATATATATATATATATATATATATTGTTGCATATTTTTTATTGTAAAAATTTACTAAAACAACTTGAGGATTTAAAAAAAAAATCATTTTATAAAACATTAATATTATTTACGTATTAATTATACATCATGTATTTATCACCAATAATAGGGTGACTTATAATTTTAATGTATAAATAGGATTGAGGGCCATAAAACAGTGCGACGGCGTCTTAGAGCCATAAAAGCATATTATTACTCTCTTACAAACAAAGTAATAAGCACGTGTTTATTTGTCCATTTAGTCTGGATAGTTGTCCTCGTGTAGCCTCGGCGGCAAATAAATATCATCGAACTGCTGCACGCCTGCGCTTCGCGTCTGGCGGTAAAAGCCTGCGATAGCGCGTGTCTGTGTGCAGTTGCTGTATAGACGAGTGTGAGAGAGATGGATGAAGTGAGTGCGGTTTATCGTAGGTTCTGCACGCGGGTGGATGCCAGTCAACGTAGGCGCGCCATCCACGTCGCAATGCTCGCTCTCGTCATTCCCGCACTCTATCTCGTGGCATGGGCTTCCGGGCTGAACGATCCCTCGACAGGTAGAGCCTCTATACCTTCAAATACACAAACGACAATACAAGTTCAAATTGTGTTGCTTTTAATATTGTGCGTCCGATTCTAATTTATCTTATGTTACAAATTTATTTTCGAGTGTATGAATCCAGATAAAAACATGTCAGAAACAACAAATTTTACAGCTGTTTCTGTTATATATTATTGCTGTTTATTTATTTTTAATGCTTGCAATTTGTTTTTAACACTTTCATTATTATTAATTTCGAGTATTTATTGATGACATGCTTCAATTTTATTTTATTATTTTAAATAAATCTGTATGGTGATTTTCTCAATGGTGTATTTGAGTGTTCATTATTTTGTCTATAAATAGAAAAAAATGTTTAAATGGGTTAAATAATACAAGTTATCAGATACTAAAGATTTTTAAAACAGAGTTGAGAGTGTCTTTAAACTTTCGGTTTAATCTAAAATTAAATTGTCTAAGATTAATGTAAAAAGGTTTACATGCTAAATAATATATAAAGTAAAGAAGAAAAAATTTTTTGCCAACAATATATCTCAATGTCAATTGACATCTTTAGGTTAAAAAAGGAATTAAAAAAAATTTTTTTCTAATTTCACGAAATTGATTAAATATAATGATATATAAAATTTTTGATAAATAAAATGTAAGTTACATAAATAGCAGAGAATATACTATTGACTTAATAAAGCTTCCCATTATTATTATATTTCTATAATATCATCAAGAACACAAAGATTTTAAATTTCATCAAATTCAATTAAAATATTAAGTAAAAGATTAAAAAATGAGATGAAAAGATTACTTTATTAAAATTGTTCCTTTTTTTGACTTAATATTTTTATATAATATTCTATGTGATAACTGTAAACAACCGTATTTACGAAAAAAATTTCAAGTAGTAAAAATACACGGTAAAATAAATTAGAAGCACTTTATTATTATTATTTTTTTTTTTTAAATAATAAATTGAAATTTTTTTACAAATTTCAATACCTTTGAATATCAATTTTGATTAATAGAAATTTAAAAAATAGTGTTACTGTTCAAGTAGAAATATTTTACTAATAAAAAAAATACATACAAAGTTATGTTAATGAAAATTTTCCGATCATAAATATATAATTATTAATTTTTCCCTATGTTGAAAAAAAAATTAATTTTTAATATTAATATTAAAAGCAAAAACATTAAAAGTAAAAATATTAAAAATTGATTATATTTATGTTAATATTTTATTTTTTTAACTAAAAAGAAAAATTTTCTTGAACTTCGCTATTACCATTTAGAAACTGTATTTATTGTAATATTTTTAATTAATAATTTATAATTGCATAAGTTTATAGTTATATACTAAATAGATAGTATTAAAATTTATTTAAAAGAAAAATTTGTTGAACTTCACTATTACCATTTAGAAACTGTATTTATTGTAATATTTTTAATTAATAATTTATAATTGCATAAGTTTATAGTTATATAATAAATAGATAGTATTAAATTATTTATTAATTAAAATTTTATATTTTCTTATATACAATTTAATATTAATTTTAAACTTGACTAGTTATTAACTTGTATATATTGCATATTATTAGAAATAAATAAATTATTGAATAAGTTGAATATTTAGATAACCTTTAAGATATCAAATTGACATAAAATTTGAATATAATTTTTAACAAATAATTTGAAAGTAAGAAGAGACTAAAAATTTATTTAGATTCATCTGAAATAAAAAATATAATTACAAATTTAAATAAAAATATGTTTTAATAAGTCTATCTTCAGAGATTCTTTAATATTTTTTATTTCATTAATTCAGTAATTTAACTTTATAATCCAATTGAATTAGAATAATTCTACCATTTTGAAATTCTTAAATAATACATTACTCATATCTATATTTTTCATGTATATATTAATGAAAAGCATTTTAATACTATTTGAATTTATTAAAAAAAATATTTGACGTTGTATCACTAATACAGAAAAATATTATTATCTAGTCCATACCAGTTGTATAAAAATACATCAATAATCGTTTGTAATATTGTATTTATTCATTTACTTGAATTTTAAACTATGGTTTTAATATTAAATTTTACTGATTATAAAATATTGTTTTAAATAATCAATAAATATATTTATTGTTATTATTTTTATTTAATAATCTTTAGAAAATAAAAATATATGTATTGTTAATGAGATACATAGATAATATTTTGATAATTAATAATTTTAATATAAATTATTGTGTTTAACTAGTTTCAAGAAATAGTTCTTGTTTCTAAATTATAATTTTTTAAATTTTCGTTATAATATATAAAGTTTTGTAAAATTTAATAATTTTATTAAATTTCTATACGCAATAAAATTATTTATTTATAAATATATTTATAATTATTCGTGTTAAGTGAAACTAATGATTTGATTTTAAGAACTGATAAAAAACTAATTTTGTTAACTGCACCTGAAGTTAACGTTATAAAATACACTTGTTTCATTCAGGAAATTTAAAAAATGAACTTTTATAAATAAAATTATCGTTTAGCATTTTTATTTTAATTTTTATTTTTAAAAATTTCCTATATTTGAATATATATTTACGTAAATTAGAATCTTTTTTAATGAATTAGATCTTTTTTATCAAGTATAATCACTAATTGTAGTAATCAATTACGTAATTGACTTTCAAGTATGTAGTAAATAGTGATAAAAGAGCAATAATTTTATATTGGATTTATTAAGTTTTAATATATTTACTTCAATAAAAATTGCTTAAAATTTTATAAGTATATTTAAATAATCATTATAACTATTACTAATAATTTAAAATATTTCTTAATTTTTTTAGAATATTCATCAAATTAAATTCATAATATTAGCTTAAATAGAAAGATTAATATAATTGTGAATAATATTATTTTTGTCATATGTTATTATATTATATTATTATTTTTTTGATTCTTAAAAATTTTGATTAAATTCTAACATAATATCAATTTGTATGCCAGAATTTAAAAATAAGTTACATATTATAACAATTAATTCATTTGTAAACATATATTTGGCTACTTCTCAATGTATTTTTTTCGTCAAGTAACCTCTTATACTTGAGAAAAAGATAAATATTCAAGATCATTTCAAATAGCGCAATTAAAATTTGAAAATACTTTAATAGAAGAGCGAATATAATCTTAGCATTTATTTTCTAAAACATGCATTATTTTAAAGAATAAAAATTTTTTAAATGCAGATGAATTACGAATTGCAAAACATCTAATTTTTGAAATAAATTATTAAAAATGTATTATGAATGAAAAATAATTATTATAGACAGTATGTAACTAAATTATTTATATAGAAAATTAAGACTTTATTCTAAATCCAATCTTAAAAATATTTATTTATCCTCATTTGAATATAATAAAAATTGAAATTTATCTTTCAGTTGTAATTGTAATTGTTCTTTAATTTCTAAATTATGAATAATTTTTAAATTTTGATTGAAACTTATATTTTGATATGTAATAATTATACTGTTGAATAAAAAAATTATTATAGAACTTGTTGTGTTTCTGGTCAGTTTTTCTGGGATTATGAAGTATTCGAAATTTGCAAGTTAAGTACACAAGTGAAAAGAAAATTGAAATAAAAATTTTTTAATCATTATAATGATATCAGTATACTTTTATAGTACTCATTGAAATTATACATTTATTTATATAGCTTCATTATTATTAATCAGTGAAGATGATTCGAAAGTAATTTCAATTTCATCGATTTTACTTGATTCATTAAACAGATTATTTATAATTTATGTATAATATCAAATGAATTATATATATTTTTTCTATACTTTGTATTTTTAATATTTGAATTTTATGTACTTTGAAAATAACTTTATTATAATGTGTCTATGTTGTTGTCTTCTTTATAATTTTTCTTATTTTTGTTTTTATATACCTAAAAATATTAATTATTATAAATATTAAATTAAAATATGTTAATTTGAATACAAAATATTTTTTAATAACGTCATAATTAAATTTTTTAATAGAGTTTTTTTTTAACAATATATATTTACTAATAATATAATTTTGTGAACAAAGCAGTTATCACACGACTTAACGTAATATGATGAGAACATGTATAGTAGTACAACTTTTTTGAAACCAAGATTTTAAAAGAATTACAAAATAATAATTTGTTGTTGCAGTGCTTTTTAATGATATAATAATTTGTATTATAATATGATATTCATAATAATCTTATTTAATTATTGTGTTTAATTTATTTATTTTTAAAATTAATTATTATTTTCAATAATTCTAAAAGTTAAATAAATATCATAATCTTCAAAAATATGCATACATTGTTTCTTCTTGCTCGAAATGATTAACAAAAAATGAATTGAAAAATTGAAAAAAAGAAAGAAACTTGTAATGCCTTTAGCTTTTACAAACTTGACGGCGTCTTGACTTTGACGCAAAAATAAACGTTTGTATACTAAAAAATAACAGTATTCTTACTTTTTCCGTGTTTTTCGTGTGTTTATGCATTTAAAATATTATCCCTCTTTTTGCTATTATTTATCTTTTTAGAATTTCTTTCGAGTTTAAGACCGATGACCGAAGACATGGAACTACTACGTACATGTCGCGCTCTGATTTTACAGCAGAGAAAACCTTTCGCGTTTAATACCCTGTATTTCTGGTGAAAAAGCCTTTATATTGGTGCTAAAGTGACATACACAGATAATTTTTGTTGAGATCTCTGTTAATGGCCTCAATATTTTATATTTTATATTACCCAACTTTACAAATTTACTAAATCTTTTGCCTTTCAATATTATTGCATGTTCGTGGCGTACAGTTTAAATTCATACCAGATTCTCAGTCTGGGCCATAAGTCCAAGTTTAAGACTCATCTTCGCTCAATGCAACAATTATTCAATTATTCTGTTATTCACATCTATGAAGAGGGTAATCCACATATAATAACTTTAAGTAAGAGATAGAGAGAAAGATACACGAATTATTCTCCTGAATTTCATTACCATTTCGGCTTTCAAACCTTATTCGAATCTTACGGTAACACTGTTTATATAAACGCATGCATTCGTATTTGTATATATATTATTGAAACTAAATATAAAATATGCTACATCAAATTTACTTTTTATAATATATCCGTTTGTACAATATTAAATACAACAAATTATTGTTACAAAAGTGCTTAGTAAATTAAAAACTTTTATTTATGTTTATTTCATAGAATTTTAAATTCATTACTTCAAATGATGAAAATGCAAAAGAAAAATTATGTAAAAATAATTTTCTCAACAAAAAAGTATAATGTAACTGATTGTAATATTTTAAATAATAACTATTAGAAAAGTATTTTTAGCAATTATTAATAAATAAGTTACAACATTCATACTGATATGAACAAAATACACGTTGAATCTGAATACCAATTAATACTTTTTATTTATTTTAATAAATAATTCATAAAATTTAATTTATGATACATAAAAGTTTTTTTATAAATAATATAAATTATATATTTGAAAAATTAAATAACTTCTATTATATCGCATTTTCTGATTATACATAACTCGAATTCTATGAAGGAATAGATTATTTTCGATTTTATATGATCAATTTATGAAATTTAGTTCTTTAGTTATGATATATATATATAATGTATACAATGTTTCATTATATATAAATGTAACTATGAAATTCGTTCTGTATTATATTCGTCAAAATAGTAAATTTGTTTTAATAGTTTTATTTTTATGCATAAGTGTTTATTATACCAAAATGCACCCAATGAATCTATTATGGACATGTAACTCGTAATTTTTTATAAATGGTAAATTTTAAATAATTTAATAAATTATCTAAAAATAATTATTGATTTTCTCAAAGATAATAAATAAAAATTTATTAAGACCTATTTTAACTTGGAATGTTATGATATTATATTATTCCAAATAAATATATTTGTTCTGATATAAAACATTTCAAAAACGCTAATTGCTTTTAAGAAAAATTTTTAGTCAAAAATATTTTAAATTATTACAGTTATTATGAATTAAGAAAATTTCAAAATTATAAATATATAATTTTTTTTGTTAATCAGAATTATAACTTTAATAAAAGTATTGATAATGCAGATAGACTAATAAATATATTGAAATCTGATAATATCTATAATTTTTAATATAAAAATTTATAATATTTTTATGTATAATATTCTAGAATTTTTATTGAAATAAAAGTGAAAATGGTTGTGTTAAAATATATTTACGTAAGCAAATATATTAAATTTGTTAAAATTTAAAGTTAGAAATTCTTACCAAAAGTTTGACATCACCTATTTTGACTTATGACAGTATACCTATAAAATGCAATGGAGTCAATAGAAATTGATTGTTATTATTTTACTGTATTAATTGTTGATTAATTTAGAATTAGGGAAATCATTCGGTCAAAACTGATATTCAATAGCGGAAATATGTATTTTTTTAAATACAAATTAAACGTTAAAAATCTTAATATAGAGAAATTAATTTACTCGTTTCTTAATTATAAAAAGAGATGTGTTTTTATTGATAATTTAATATTACAATACCTGAATTTTCAAAAATATTTCCGAATTAGTTGATCACTACAGTTATCAATATCTTATTTCAACCAGAATAATATTATACAAATTAATGTTAATTAATTAATATAAAAAAGAACATTAGAAATTAAACGAATAAAAATGTCTTGTGTTAATTTATAACTAATAATAAACAATCGTGTATGAATTATAAAGTGAGGAAATTTTCAACAAATCATTTCATAGATAGGAACGACAACGAACGACAACCAGTTTATTTAATGATCAAATCTTTTACGATTTTAATTTCAAGTCATGAATTATTTTTATGTATGCAATGTATGGAGTCACGTATATATATTTATTACGATCAAACAAACATTCTTATTATAACGATTATCTTGAATTTTAGTTAATACATAACGAATATGTAGTCATATGTAAAGTAATTAAAAATTTCCTTATATAAAGGAAAAATCTTTTTTATTCGTGTATTTTTAATATCTGCAATAATTTTATACTGAATTTAATGTCATCTCAGGGTTAAATATTCAGTGTCATAATATTAGTCCTAATTGAGTTAAATATTAATAGTATATTTTTTAAATATATTAATTAAAAAATTATTTGTTGGAAGTTTTCTTAATTCCAAAGTATACAAATTATAGTTTCGTATATT
Organism: Platyscapa corneri; assembly: GCA_018907185.1. NCBI lineage: Eukaryota > Metazoa > Arthropoda > Insecta > Hymenoptera > Agaonidae > Platyscapa > Platyscapa corneri. The sequence goes on along the minus strand of JACCHW010000023.1, from coordinate 3,930,364 downwards.
AATTGGGCATTTTAGATTATGAATATAAAACGCATGTAAAAAAAATTCAAAACCCCAAATTAGTTTTTTAAATTTATTGGAAATATTTGTTAGAGTTTTATTTTTATATTATTTTTTATATAAAATAATAAACAATAAAAAAAAAATTTGATAGCAAACAATACATTGTATATGAAATTATTTTTATTAGATAAATATTAAAAATAATATTTAATAACCATAATTTATTTCTTTGAATACTGGACACATATAGGTATAGAGTCTTTCGACATTTTTTAATAAGTCGTAGACAGACAATAAATCTTAAAATATCAAAAATTAATTGAATTTATAAACCATAATTATATATAAATTTCTATTAATTTTATTAAACTAGATTAATTAATAAACGGCTATTTTATATAACTATGTAATATAAAATAATTCTAAAAATATTTATGCCTAAAAATCTTATCAATAATTATGTATTTTAATGTTTGTGTAAGAGTTTTCTGTAATACATTAAAATTTGAATTTGGCTTTATTTACAAATACAGTAGATTTTAAATTAATTCGTCCTTTGACAAAGTAGTATTGTAATTAATTACATGCCTCAAATTTAATTGGTGTATTATATTGTGTAAGTTACTGTTTTATTATTATATATATTAAAATTACACATTAATTAGATTTTTAGTATGTTATACAATGCATTGTTAAGTATTTATTTTATTTTAATAATAAAAGTATATTAGTTTAAAAAATAAATATTATACTTTATATGAGTAAAATATTTCTGTATTATGAATAACGAGGGGAAAGTTATATATTCTTGAATTGGTAATTTAAATAAAAATAGGTATAATAAAATAAATTAGATATCTCCATTAAATTAAAATTAAGAATTTTTCTTATGATCATAACTTCTAACTGTTTTTCTTTTTTGCACATATATAAAATTTGCATTTAATTTAAATATACGTATAATCTTTTTATCCTCTGAAGTATTGTATTTGCGAAACAATATAAGTAAAGATTTTGCAAATATTATAATATGAACTATAATGCATAATTGATTTCATCAACACGAATATCATGAGAAATAATTAAGATAAAAATATTGAAAAAAACGATCTAAGCAATCTCATTTTAGATTACATTTAAAGCAACGAACGGGTGAGTTTCTGATTCATTGCAGGTGGTTCGTGGCACATAGATTTTGCGAGTGCTTCCTATCGTAAACATTTGTCAACACATAGTAGTCGTACATTAAGGTCGTTAGTGTAGACCATGGGGTTGTAAGTTGTTGCTGATTTGCTCGTCGTCTCTCGACGCGATAATCTCATCACCTAATTACTTCATTGCAACTTTTACTTTTAAGAGATACGCGTGAAATTTTAAGAACCTTCTTAAATTTCTTAATATTTTTTTCATTCATTATTCATATTTTATTATAATTAATAAGATGAATTAAATATTATATCAGATAATGTGGAAAAACGAATATAATTATATTAGCTAATTACTTATTTAATAAGTATAAGTAATAAAGATTATAATTTAAAAGAGTAGCTGTTTTAATTAAGAACTTATTGAATTGCCCGTAAGATTTTCAGAATATCAATAGATAATAATTCAAATCTCTAAACAGCCTAATATTATATTTATTTGGAATTTATTTATCATAATGATGTGCAATCAAGTTATATAATTTATTAAATATATATAGTCTTAATTATTTACTAAGATATGCTATAAAATTTACTCTAATTTATTTTCATATTTTATTATATTCATTTTATTATATCTTCATAATATACATTATCAAACATTTTAAGTATTTTGTAAAAACTTCAATATACATTAAATTAAATAATTATAAACTAATGATGCTTTCAGTAAATTAGTGAAATTATACCAAATTATGTTATTTTACTGGTAAACTAATAATTACCATAGTCAAATATAAAGCAAAATGTTATCTATATATTTATGTTTCTTGATTATGAAACAGGTTTTTATAATATTATTCAATATTTTAATTAAAAATTAACCTTTAAATATGAAAACTCTAATAATACTATTGTATATTTTTTATGTTTATGTATTGTGTATATATCTTCATATACTATTATCATTAATTAATCAATTACCAAATGACCCAAACCTAATGTAAAGATTATCTTTGTTATTAATGCCTATTGATGATTTATTGTATTTGGCAAAAAGTATGTGGGATTCACGAAGAAATTTTATGCATGATATTGATATTCATTTAAAGTTAAAAATTATTATTAATTGAAATTTTATCTACATAATTTACTTATTATTAAGCGAATGTTATCTTAATAAAATATCGAAATAAATATTTTATATAATTTTTATTTTCTTATTATCATCATTCGTATTAAATTATAAATTAATTTTAAATTTACGAAAAAATTATAAATAACTTATAATTTAATAAATAAATTTTTTTTAATTTTTCATTTAAATAAAAATTTACACCAATATCACATATTTTATTTAATTCTTATTTTTTTTTTCTGACGATACTTCACAGACGTTAATAGCAAGCTATAGTGTAACATTTTGAATTCTTACTAGAATACACACACGCGTAAAAGTTTTTTCATTGCCTTTTGCTTAAATTATTTCCAAATATTAAAAGTAAAATAAATTGTCTTTAATGTAATGTAACCTTTATAGAACATATTTGTAAGTTATATTTTTAATTGCACAACAGATTTTATTTGTATTTTAATATTAGATAAAATGAACTCATTTTTTGACTAATTACTTGATGAGTTTGGGTATAGTTTTTTTAATTTTAATAAAGATTTTTATTGGTAATTTAATCAATTTGTTTAATTATACATCAAAAAATAGATATCATATATAGAAACATTATTTATTTATACAATAAAAACATTGTGTATATATAATGTAACTAATACTTATTTAATATTGAAGCTTAATAATTATTTCTAAATAGACTTTAGTAATTCAGTAAAAGTAAAAATAAAATTTGAGTAATATTAGTTACAGATTAAGTTTTAACTTTAATTAGTTAAATTTTAATTGGTTTTAAATTAAATTAATAAGTTAGAATATTATATTTGAATATTATATAATTTTATAATAAAGCCGTATATCCGAATGTATATTAAAATAGATTTTATAAATATTAAAATAAATTATATTTAAATTAATATTACAATCAATGTCTTCATTATGTATTCAATATATTGTCAATTCAGCAAATTTATCATTTAATAGGGATCAAAAGTTTTAATTTTTCTTATTCATATAATATATTTAACAAGTGCAAAATATTTATAAAATTTATTATTTGATTACATATTATATATGAATTAGATAAACAAGTAAATTAAATCATCATAATTAAAATTCAATTTATAATTAAATATATAAATATTAAATATCGTAAATAAAAGGTATAACTTTAATAAGAGAAATAAGATCTTTATTCATAATTTTCACAAATTATTGTTTTGAAATATAGATTCTATAATTATTTTATTTATTTTTTTTTTTACATGTAATCAATTCTTATAGTTACAAAGTATTTTTATTAATTCATGCAATATGTCGTGAAATAAAATAAAAATTATCACGCATATTTATTATTGATCAATTTAACATTTTTAAAGTGGTTACTCATTAAAAATCTTCTGTTCATTACGTGGTTTTAATTAATAATAATAAAATGCTTTGTTACATAAGATACTTTAAATATTTTATCTTCATTTTTTTACAGTTAGCAAGCATTCTTGAATATTGAAAAATGTTTTAACATCATCTAAATAATGAAAATTTATATTTTTGCAAAATAGTAATCAATTAAGAATTAAAAAAATTAAAGAATAATTGTATTATAAGATTGAAATTTATTTTCTCGATATGATTATGTGTTAATCTTGTGAAATATGTATCCATTGTAATAATTGCATATTGTGTAAATTTTATAACTCCTAAAATATAAATTTAAGAAACAAATTATATTAATAAAGTATGTAATATCTATATACTATACGAATATTTATTTATTTAGGCATCAAATTAAAATAGTGCTTCAAAATGATTAATTCAAATAAAAATTTATTAATTTCTTATATAAAAATTCTTATAATTGAAGTTTCACATTTTTACAGTGTTTGTTATGTCATGAAAAATAATTATTCGTCAAATTTTTAAAATAAATCTAAATTAAATAAATTGATGAAAGCCAATTTTCTATATCATGTAATTAATATTTATGCCGATAATATCTAATTAATATCTATCATTTAGTTATTTAATATAATCATGTACTTTTCTAAATTTTAATTTTGTATTTTATCGAATATTATTTATTGAAAACTAAATGAGCTTAATTTCAAGCTTAATGAATACATCAATAAATTAATATACTTAAAGAGTTAATATTTCAATTATTTTCATGCAACAAAAGTGAGTAACTTGAAATGGTTCTACTTTATTTGAAAAAAAATGAAATTGATTTTCTCCAATGCATTCTGACGGTACTTGATTACAGGACGTTTCTTTTTCATTCAATTCACTTCCTCGTCTTTAAATTTTACTTTTCTATTTTTTCCCTCTTTTTTTCTATGCGCATGCGCACACATGTGTACTTGTGATCCTATGGCTTCATGCGTTTGTCCACTTTTTGGTGCTATTCATTTCTGTCTTTCACTATTTTCCTCTTCTTTTTCCTTTTAGATCTAAAACTCGGTTTTTGTTGGTAAATCGCAAACCATGCCAGGACACTAGCATGGACTATATATTTTCAATATATATTCCTTCTCAATATTTAAAATCGACACCGCTATTACCTGAATCATATATTTTTCGATCTTTCATATTCATAAAATATATTGGTACTATTTTTAGTTTCATCAAATTTAATTTGTTCTTTTTTTTATTCTTAATAATGTATAATTTTATTTACCACCATCAGTCATATATTACATTATACTTAGTTACTCCTATTAATTTATAATATACTTAATGTAATTTTAGCGATTTACTTTATTCTAACTTGGAGATAACTATGCGTGCTATTTTTATTGTTTTGTTTAACCATACTCCTTACTTTCACTTCATTGATCTTCAGAATTTAATTGTTTGTTTAAAATATTCTTCTCAAATTTTGCAGGAATTTCTACTTTTATAGTTGAATTCTTTATAGTTCTCTAAGTTTAAAAATTTAATTATTTAATGTTACGAAATTTATATTAAACGTTTTAATTTGATTTTCTCTTTTTTAAACGGTTTTTACTATTTCTATCATACATATTATATTTGTTTCTATTTGAATTTTTTTTTCATTTTATTTAGTGTAATACCTTCTTATAATTCGTTATATATATACATACGTAAAGAATGAAATAACTATTTCACTTATGTTTTATTATTCAATGCATCATAAAAATACTTTTATATTTCACTTTAGCATAAAGTTTAAAGAATTTATATATTCATTTATTATGAATAGTTTCACATTCTTTTAAATTAACTTAAAATTATTAGAACATGATATATAGTCCAAAATATTTTTAATACACCATTTTCTATATCAAATTATTTTTTTAATATTGTACTTTATCAAAATGTTACAAATTTTGAGTGTTATGTAATGTACAATTTTTTTTAAATTAGGCTCTAAATTATTTATTATTATTTATAAAAACTTTCAAAATTTATTTTTTATATCTTTAAAACAAATATAATTTTCAAAATTTGACTGCTTATACTATTTTTTTATTATAAATATTTTACAATAATATATCATTTCTATAATTTATTTGTAATGATAATGGAAATTTTTTGGAATTTTCATTTTTTAAAGCAAGTAAATATAATACTAAAATTAAATGTAATTAGAAAATTTTTTTAATTTATAATTAGCTATATTTTGATTTTTAAATTTTTAAAAATGAATTTTTCAATATTTGAAAATAGAAAATTTTAAAATTTTGCAAAACAATATACCACTCAAGTCAATTAAAAATCTTCGTAGAAAAATAAATAATTAAAAAAAAATACCGATTATGAACAAATGCTTGTTCTTTATTTTCAATTTTGTCAATTACGAATAAATGAATAAAAACATTATTTTGCATGCTACTAAATATGCTACATTATATGAAAACCTAGAAATAAAAATCTATATAACAATATTCAATAAAAACATTTATCCTCTTCAATGCATATTTTAATATATAATTAACAATAATAATAATCAAAAGTTAACGGATAATATTATTACAACTCTTGTAATTTCATATAAATGTTTTGTTTAAAATTTTATAAAGTTTTTTTTAAATTGAAGAATCTAATCTATTTTTAATAATTTACCAAATTTTTTACTAATATTCGAAAATTTTAAAGAACTTTGTATCTTAATAATATATTTTAATAAACAATTAACATAATGTTATTGAATCTTAATTTAACTATATTTAATTCAAAGCTTATCTCTGATTTTACCTAGTCTTAATATTACATTAATTATTTATTTGCAAATTAAAAAATCATGATATTATTAATAGAGCTACAAATTTCCAAGGAAAACTATGTATTATAAATTATATATAAATTATACTATATTTTATTATATTAGCTAATGAAAATATCTATATGTCGAATCATGCATGTATCATTTTCATACATCTTTATACTTATACTTTTGTTACCAATTTATTCTAAATTATGCTCTCACTTGGAAAATTCAATTAAATAATATTTGTATGAAAAATCTTGACGATTGATGAGATACGAGCTTTTTTTTTACTTATGCTTTAAGCAAAGCATATCGAAGATTTTTTTTTCATTTTTTAGTATGTTTGTAATACGACTATCGGTCTTTTAGACGCGTTTCCGTTGCAATCTCGAGAATTTTTAACTGGTCGAGGAACATCCATATGAGAAAGTGATGCGAGAGAGAAAGAGAGAGAGAGAGAGAGAGAAAGAGTGAGTGAGCGAGAGAGGAGGAGCAGGGGTAAAGAAGATTCTATAAAAAGCGAATATTCGCTAGTCGACCTATAGAGATTCTTCGCGGTACTTTGCGGTGAATGATTAAGATGTAAACTTTTGTTCTATCTTGCTACGAATATTCTGCTGTAGTTTCAGCCTTATTAGCCTTTTTCGCAATTTTACGCCAAATTCTTTCTTCCTGAAAATAACTGAGCATATTTTCTTATGCACGTGTCTTAATTTGAAGATATACGTGAGGCAGCCGCCTATTTGTTCGAGCTGAACAAGCTGCAGTTTTAATGCTGAAGTATGCTTGCGCATTTTAAAATAGTGTGAGTTGAGCAGTTTTTCTCGACTATAAAGGATTTCTAAATTTTTCTTATAGAACGAATGTTACATTTTTAGATTTTCATACGTTAATTAGACAAATATCAAAAAGGTTTTTTCAAATAAAATTTAAAATCCATGTTCTCTTGTTTAAGATGAATAAATAATTTTATAAGTCATGTAATAATTTTATATATTTATGTCCGAAAAATATTCATATATTTTTTAAAAACATCTGCATCGAGGTTTATATTTCTGTATTCATCTATACAAGTCAATGTATTGATAGATATACGATTTACATAATTTGATACACACCAATATTCGATAAAAAGCTTGAATATGTATATAGATTTTTAGTTTTTTTAACTTTCCCAATAAGTAGTATAGAAAAAACTATATAAATAGGGAAAGTTTATTTTATAAAATATGAATATAAAAATACTACTTATATATTTTAGATAACGTAGTTTATATTGTGACATATGTGCATTAGAAAAAAAGTCTTGACTGATATCAAATAATATGTTAATAAGAAATTATGTATTAAAATATAATTAAACTTTAAATTAGTTATTTATCAATTATTAAAAATGGAACGTAGCCCAAATTTTTATTTACCTTTCTTCTTTTGCTGTTTATACTATTTATTTTATTTTTCTGCTTAAAATGTAGGGAATAGTAATAATTTTTTATATAATTAATAATTTACTTATTGAAATAAACCGCAAACGAATTTATTAGAATGAATATTATACGTGTTATAAGAAAGATTTCGGATAGCATTATTTTTATTCTATATAATGAATATCTAATAGCTATACTTTCTCGATATTTATACATACAGTCATATCAAGAAAATGTTATTTTTTTCGAATAATAATTTTTTCATTTCATATATTGTTTTGAATTTTTCTTAGCCAAAATAAACTTTTAAAAATAAAAGCATAATTGTAAATTTTTGCAAAATAAAAAACCTCATAATTTGATAAGCTTAATACATAAATGTTAAAAACAATGATTTCGTTCATAAATTTTACAAACTGTTAAATATATTATATTATATTCAGAATAGAAAAATATTTTTAGCTAAAAATCTTTTTATGAAACCTTGTTTTTTAAAAATGTATATTTTCCTTAGATATTTCAGTATATTTTTTGTAATTCGACACCCTCATACTATTAAATAAAGACAATTAAGTTTTATATACAAAAAAATACTTTTAGATATCCAGTCATTAGTGCTTTTAACATTTATTTCAATTTTGTCTTCGTTATTCTTTTTAAATTCATAAATAATGCTTGAACTATTCTTATTATCTTTTTATTATTGAAAATTATATGATGTGGAAAATGCTGAGTAGTAGATAGTTTTATCTCCGTAACAAACTGAACCGATATTTACTCTATTATTTTAAGATTTTTAATTAATGAACCTATACATTTTTTATAAAAACTATACAATAGTACGTAATCAGAGAATGAAATGATTATATCAGTTATTTCATATTAAAATTCTATAATATTTAAAGAAATATAAAATCCACAAAAATTGTGATTTAGTAAAGTATGAAATTAAAAAATATCCACCATAAATCAATTATGGTTTGCGTGTACTGTGATCATGATATATATTTACACGTTTTTAATGACTTTATGACTTATTCTATATTAAAATCATTTTAGGTAAGGTCAATTACGAATCATAGTCTTATGATTTAATTTTATGCTTTTCAGAATCTACTACAACTCACTTTCATGACTCTTTTCCCTTGGTGTTGTAACTTGTGTGTACCTGCCCATGCAATTTATATACATGTTTTCTATATATACATATAAATATATTTATATTTTCTTTTTTAGGATAAACTTACTTTATTCTACATAGTATTTACAATGAATATTTTACTAATTTTTTTATATACTTTTCTCTTATGACATATAATTATCTTAAGTTTATGGTACAACAATGCATTTAAACTAATACAGTTCTTTTAATTACATTTTTAAATTATTTGAAAATTGAAAGAAGTATTTGATCATCTCGACAATGAAATACTGTTTATACATAATAAATTATTAACGTTAATCTATGTTTAAGAAAACTGAAATAATTACTTAATGTAGATTTTTAAGTTTCACATTAATCGATAATTATTAAATTATTAAAGAACTAAGAAAATATGTATTATATGTTCTATATTTAATAAAGAATATCATTTTACTTTACCTGTAATTTTTTTTTTTGACATTTTCCGATGAACTAAATGTAATGTTGCAATTTTGATTTTTGGATTATCTAAAAAAAATTATAAATATAAGTCAGTAATTGGTTAAATTTACCAATAATAAAATAAAATTAACGATTAAAATTCATAATTAAAATATATAATATATATTTTCAAATTATGAACATATTTGTTTGCAGTAATGAAAACAATGTGTGTGTGTGTGTGTGTGTGTGTGTGTAAACGCAAATGTTAATAGCAATAAATTTTAAAAGCTCATGTATCGAGCATTATTTTATAATTTATTAGGTTACATTTTCATGAGGAAAATTATATTGTGCTTTATTATTTAACGTAAATTTTCAAAGTATTATAATTAGTTGCTTAAGTTGTAATATTTTTTCGTAAAAGATGCAATATTTATTTTTAAATATGTTGCAAACCATTTCGCAAGAAATAGACTGTAGGGCTTGAACGATGAGATGTTTCAAAGTGATGTTATTTCGCTCCGAACGATGGGTGCTCTGATAATACTGACAGCCCCGGTTGAGGGTTAATATGGGAAATTATGTTGATGAGACCAGATCGGTAAACAAAAATAGAAACAAAAGTATCTCTGTGATATGCGGCGTAGTAATGCGGTGCACAGGTTGGTGGAAGGTTACCGGAGCACGGCCAGAGTCGACATGGAAAGGGGCTACATTTATTTTTATATGAAGCGGGAAGGGCTATGTCTTCTACTGTTTTGAAAGTTTCATTACCCTAACCGGGTAGCATCGTTTGATTAAAACTAGCCTATCTGAATTAGACAAAAAACGTCGATTAGGCATTCCAAGGCTCTCCCTAATTTTTTGGTTGAAATGAAGAAAAATAACATAATCAATGTTAAATTCAACTGGAAAATAAGAATTTATTATGTAAAAAATTATTACAAATTTTTCTTAATATATTACTTTTTGATCACGGATTCGCGGGAGGTGGAAATGGTAGGAATTATTTAAACAGACAGGTGAAATTAGTTTTAATCTCAATTTTATTTTCAGCACCGCATTTATTCTAAATGCCGATTTGCACAGGGTGAACCTCAAGCTACACGTTCCGGTGACAGAACAGAAGTGCTCTCTTCGCTTTCCATCACTGTACATATACCTTATAATTTACCGTTGTTCGCAATTTTCACGTTCGGATATGCAATGCTCATTATTTGGTAGCGGACCAATTCTATGCAAATAGTCGGCCACTGCCCCACCCGATCCCCTAACTTCCCGGGAAAAATCCTCGGAAAATCCCGATCGTTTACTTCCTCGTCGCCACCCGACGTCGTCATTTATGACTCGGGTCGACGTATAGCCCGGTGTCGACTGTCCCCGGGAAATTCTATCGGCAACATTTTTAATTCGTAGGAAAAAATAATGTACTGAAAGAAACTTTAAGATATTTTTAATGTTATTTGGAATATTTTATATGGAATTGTATGTTACTTGATACATTTTCTGAATCTATACTTATGAACCTTAAATCAGCATCCTATGATATACCGTAAATAAAAAAATTTCGAAATGAGTTATATTTATAAAACTTAAAAACTAAGAAATCAAAAAAACACTTTTAAAACTTATTTAAATCTTTATAACTATTACATACTTTAAAATTCTATGTAATATTTTTAGCTCTAATATCAATTAAATTTTCAAATAGCTTTTATATATCCAATCATATAGAATATAAGCAATTATTCTATTAAAAATGAACTAAGATAGACATATATTTATGAACTCTTACACTGGTTACAACGCTTAAAGTTTGAAAAAGTTCCATTTTAATTTTAATTCAAAATTTAATCATTATAAAAAACATTTATTGAATTTTATTCGGATTTAATATTATAATTTTTTTAAAATAATTTTAAGTTTTATGGATCTTCCAAATGTAATTATGTGAGAAACGTTTTAAAATATTATCTAGTTTATAATAGTCAGTCTAATTACCTATTGTGTGATTTCAATTTCTAAATGATTTAATGAAATAGTAACTAGCCTTAAAAAACGTAGCAATTGACTTTGATAAATTAGTCCCCGTCTATCGTTCTAGCGCTGCACTACTATTACCGAACTATTCGGGACATATAGAGCGAAGCAGAATAGTATAGGTGCTTTCCTGTTGTTACGAAAACTACGCCAAAGAAGAGCTACAGAAGAAAAAGTTGTAGAAGAAAAAAAGATGACTAAAAAACGAGATAAATCGAAAACTTGTAGTTTCTTTACCTTGTGAGTAGTTCTTTCAATATTTCGATCTAAATACAACTGCTCCGATTTCTTGCTTCAACTTTTGCAGTAAAGGCTATTATTTATTTTTAATACAAATTTTATTTCATTACATTTTGTCAACATAATGTATAAGTATAAACTCACATTATTAAATTTAATGCAATTTGAATATAATTTTCTAGTCTGAAGTTTAAGAAACTAATTTATAAATTGTAAATATAATAAATGAATTTTTATTCCATTTTTCATATAAATTACAGCATTACTACGATGTATCACATATTAGTGCAGTTCGAAATTAAATAAAATTGAATTAATAATTAATCGTATTTGTAAATAATTATATTTGTAAATAATTAGTAATTATTGAATAACGGCACATATCTATATTAAAGTAGTAGTTAGTAGTTAGTAGTTAGTAGTTTCTTTACCTTGTGAGTAGTTCTTTCAATATTTCGATCTAAATACAAATGCTCCGATTTCTTGCTTCAACTTTTTCAGTAAAGGCTATTATTTATAAGCTATAGTGGGCTAGGGTCACTGTCGCTCATACTTTAACTTCATTAGAAAGAAAAGAATGAGAGACTGAGAAAGAGATAGATAGAGAGAGAAAGAGAGAGAGAGAGAGAGAGAGATAGTGATAGCAAAACAAAAAAAAGAAATCATAAGAGAAAGAGTAAACTTCAGGACAGTAAAGCAGAGACAAAGAAAACAAAATTAAACTATAGATATTTGCAGAGGTTGCATTGTAACAAACACATCATTGGTTATCCAGAGCTAAAGTCGTGAAGTCGCGCCACTCTTGCTTAATGAGTTCCTTTGAACGGGTCAGTGTCTGTCAAGCGCAACAACAGCCGCACTTGACGTTAGAGAAACTGTTGCGAGTCAATGTTTGAACAAGAGAGGGAGTATTTGTCATCTGTCTCTCACTTTCTCTCTTTCTCTCTCTCTCTCTCTCTCTCTCTCTCTTTCCATCACTCTCTGTATCTCTCTTTCTCTCTCTTTCTCTCTGTCATTTGCTTTGTTAATATTTCTCTGTTTGATACCATTTACTTGTGTAATATTATCACTACTTTACCTAATTCTTCATTTGCTTTAGTTTTTTGAATAAATTTATTTTTGGGTCATATTCGTGGTTGTGATGAATTATTTTTTTATTTTATACAATTGCAAAATACTGACGTGTAACATAAATAAAAAATAAGTACAATTATACTCTTCAATTGAGATATTATTATTATTTTTATATGTGAGATATATTATTGAAAAATCTATAAATTATTCGTATAAAAAAGTCTTATAAATATATATATTTAGACTATTTTAAATATGTATAAATAATATTTTTAGAATTTGCATTTTCTTTTTTTACCTTGTAATGTATGAAAACTACATCATTGGTTAAAATTTTTTGCAAATTTGTAGGGAATAAAATTATTTTATAGAAATTACGAGTTGAATATCGTATTAGTATACACTGGTTGTATCTATTCTAATAAAGGAAAACTATATGTACTTTATTGAATTAATATCTTTATTTATAATGATATTATATATAATATATTAGTATATAATTTTAATTGTAATAAATCATATATAAATTTAGTTCTAATCTAATTTAATCTTATAAAATTGAATTATAATTTTATAATTTATCATCCAGGAAAAAAATTTTGAGATAAACTATTATAAAAATATGTATACAATATTTTATAAAAATATTATTCGTATAAAAAAAATTTTGTATTTCTTCATATTTTGTTTCATAAACACGCCATAAATAATTTATGCAGGATTCTTTATAAAAATAATAAAAACGTCATTTATTGTAAAATACAAGCTTTTTTAATTTATTTAATTGTTAAACTTTTATTACAGTACAAATTATATGCATTTTTAAGGATTGTTTTTAATTTATAAGGAAGCAATTAATTATTTAACTGTCGCCGGAATAATTAGCATTCCTCACCATATGTTGATATTTAGTGATTATTCTTTTAATTATAGTTATTTATAGCGTGACTGACGTTATTGTACATTTCTACAAGTATATTCCACGTTATTATTAATGGATATAATTATTTATTTTGAAATTAAATGCAAATATAAGTAATAATTAAAAAATATTCAAATAATTAATATTTATTTATATTTTATTGTCAGTTATAGAACGCTTTCCTAATACAATATAATCAAAATTCATTTGTAAAAATGCAGATTTTACTAAACTTCATTTAGTTTAGTATTAAATTTCAAAGATACAAAATTAATTTAACGTTATAAGATTCAATTATTCTAATAAAATATAGATTATTAATAAAATTGTTATTATATATATTTTTGTTTTTTTATGACATTTTAAAATATATAATTTGTTTAAGAAAGAATTTTTAAGCATATTAACAATTTTTGAAATAACTTTTTTTAATTTCAAAATAACTAATTAAAACTTTACATTATACGAATTATTTACAATATTTAAATTAATTATTAAATATTGTATATATACTAAAATCTGTTTAATAGTGTAATTATTATAGGATATATTTTGTGTTGTATGTAAGTTTAACATAATCACGTAAATAAATATTATAAATATACATTAAATAATTTAATATAGATATGTGCCGTTATCAATAATTACTAATTATTTACAAATATAATTATTTACAAATACGATTAATTATTAATTCAATTCCATTTAATTTCGAACTGCACTAATATGTGATACATCGTAGTAATGCTGTAATTTATATGAAAAATGGAATAAAAATTCATTTATCATATTTACAATTTATAAATTAGTTTCTTAAACTTCAAACTAGAAAATTATATTCAAATTGCATTAAATTTAATAATGTGAGTTTATACTTCTACATAATGTTGACAAAATGTAATGAAATAAAATCTGTATTAAAAATATTCATGCTCTTATGTAAACAAATTCTAATTTCAGAGTGATTCATTTTTTAATTCAAATTTATAAGAAATTCAACTTTAATACATGATGAAAAAGAAGACCGTTTCAGCAAAAAATGACTATGATGAACTTTTAATAAATAAGATTATATATATATTTCGACTAACGTTAACTTTTTATTATTTTTATTATCATCTTTGAAAGTATCGGTTATTTATTAATTGTTCAGATTATCTTCAATAATAAATTATATTCTATGAATGTAGAATGATAATATAGGTTATTTTTATATATTCAAAAATTCAAAGTAAAATATTGACCATTATAAAAAAAAATTTGAATTACTATTTTTAAGTAATTGTATTTATACAATATATTTATTTATATTCATTATATTTACATATAATATTTATATAATAAGTTTTCGTTAATTAAAGTCAGAGAAATTTTATAATAAAAAAAATTTTAAATAAAATATTATAATAAAAGTTTTAGTGATAAGTTTTTAGACATAAATCTACTGGTATAATAATATTTATTATAACATTTATTTAAATCCAATATCTTAAAATAATATCAATTTTATAAATAAGATTCAATTAAGAGCTGGTGATATAATTTTATGAAAATTAAATATTATTTTTTTTTCTTTATGATTTTTTTTTATAATTTTAATATTTATGGTAATTGTTAAATGTTATTAGACCGTTTGTATTAGAATCTATTATAAATTAAGGCTTTATCGAATAAAATTATATTTAAATATTTTCGTTAGCGTCTTATAATTAATTTATATATTTGAACATAAATTTCTTGAAATATTAATGATTTTCCTAGAAAAATATTATTTAAAAATTAATTTAGATAATTATATGGAACAATGGTAATTTTAAAGTAACATACTACGTTATTTTTCTGTTTAAATTCAAATTAATTTGATTAAAATTTCTAAAATAAATAATAAAATGAAGAATTATTTCGAGAAGTAATTAATTTGATATTTTAAAATAATAAAATATGCTTAGGAAAAGCATATATTAAGAATTCTTTCATAATTCAATATTATAATGTTACGAAATTTAATGATAATACATTGATATTTAAAATGTTACGAAATAAATTTAAAAGAAATAATATGTATTTTTTACATCTAAAGAAATATATAATAATAGTTTTCTCCATTTCGTATTAAATAGTCTTTAGTATATTTGACTATATATTCCTTATTTTGCTTACGTGATAATATGCATTTGAAGATATTTTATCTTTTTTTTTTGTAGAGCTATAATATAAGCTGCTATATGTCACAGTGCAACCATGATTATCTATTTCAATTTACTTACTGTAATTATAATATTTGGTAAAGATCAGAATTTTTAATTTCACAATCATTTCAAATTAAAACTTTTGCTTTTTTTAGTATAATTTTTCTTTATATATATATTTAATTATATAATTTCTAAATTTTAATAACTATTAAATTGCCATAAACAAAAAATATAATTATATTGTTTCTCTAAAATTATTATACTTTTTAATATAATATTTTCCGAGTTTACTATTATTATTTATTTATACTATGTATTCATTTATTGTTCTTCATTTATTCTATTGTTTCAAATCATTTATATTAATTTCTTGAATTTAAAATTTTATTAGAAATTTTTTTACGGTATATATATATTTAGTATTTCAATTAGTATTTCAATAGCTGTTTTGATATTTTAGAAAACAAAATTGGTTAAAAAATTTAATTTAAATTACGATACTTGTTAATATATTATAAAAAACGAATAATTATTTTATCGATTGTTATTTATATTTTTTCATAGTTGCTATCATGATATTACTTCGCTGAATTGTAAAATAATTTTTTTAGATTATAGCATCTTCAATTTAGTATATTTTTACTATATAAATAAATTAGTAGTTGTATTGGATTACTAAAAGAAAAAAGTATAAATAATTATTATATTTTTATTAGAAATGTTAAATTTTTCAAATTTACCAAAAAATTATTGTTTATCTACCATATATTTATTTTTATCATCATTAATTACATTAATTTTCTTTTCTTTGAATCAGTAAATATTTTTAAAAATCTAATGATTTTTGTCATCGAAAATGAATTACTTCATAATAAAAAATAGTAAAAAAATTTGTTTATCTAAATATCAACACCATACTCTTTATTGTAGAATGATGTATTGTCGCGTACACATATAAATTGATATAATAGACAATAATTTATTCTTTTATTCGTTATAATATTTATTATGCACATAAGATATTTATTATGTAATAATAATTAAAAAATTAATGAATTTTCTGAATAATTGTATTGAGTCTATCAAATTATAATATATTATCTAATACACATATTATCTGAATAATTTTTAGAGATCTTTAATCTTAATATATAAGTTGAAACTAAGATTTTGCATTTAATTTATTCAATTAGAAACTTTTAGTTCAAAATTTTGTGATTTTTATAATATTTTTGATGGAAATATTCTAGGTTATTGAATAATTTATTGATAGTTTCCTTTTATAAGTATTTCTACGAATTTAGTTTTCTTTTTCGATACAATCTATGTTTAATAAATATTGTAATTGATTTCATGTTTAATTTTGTTTCACAGATTTTCATAATAGTATTGATATTTTGAATATTTAGAAATTGTATAACTTTTCTTTCATTTTTGATCCCCAAATATTCTAGTATTAGTGTTTCATGTTTCAAGTGTATGTCTATTTTACTTTTATTATCCCAATTAGTTTTTTTATTTTCTATGAATATTTAAAATAATCAGATATATTATAATTCAATAAAGTTTTACTAGTAATTTTAATTGTATACATAAAATGTAGCAGAATGAAACAGAAATTCAATTTAAATGAATAAACTTTCATCTTTTAATATAGTAAAGATTTAAATTAGTACATACATTTCTATGAAATACTGTATTCATAAATGCACTTTTATTTAAAAAAATTTTTATTGAATAAGCTTTTGGTAACTCTTGATTTTATAGATAATATTCAAGTTACATTATACGAACATTAAATAAGCTTTTCATTAATTTAACTGTATAGATTATTAAATATTTGAATAAAAATGATTAAAAACTTAATGTCTTTATATTTTTATATGTACCGTTTTAAATCTCAATATAAAATTTTTATTTATACTCATCAGGAAGAATTTTAGGAATTGATTTTCTTAACTTAATTAGTATACTTAGTAAGAAATGATATAACTAATTGAAGTACGTGTAATTTTTAGGTAATTTAGTATTCTATATTTTTTCTCAATTAAATATTCCAATTACAGCTTTTGATAAAATGTTGAGAGAAAAGACATATGTTAATTATCGATTTAGAGATGTACAAATAAATTTTATAATTATATCGTGTATATGATATACGTAAAGGATATAAACTTATAGTATACAAAAACATATGTTAAATGAAAAGTATATAAAAAATTACATTATATTATTAATATAAATTAAAAATATTTACTTTAAAATACTTCAAAAATTTCTTTCAAAAATTACTTTTAAAAATTTCTGTATAATTTTATAGATTATTTACTAATTAAAATATATTTACGTTTTTATATCCATATCATATTTTACATTTCTGACGAAGTATTAATTATTTTATTTCAAATACTTAAATATTTTTTATCACGGTGCTGATAATATTATTGAGAAAACCAATTAATTGTATTCATTTATCACATGTCATATATTGATATAGTACGCTTCAATTTCGAAAAATTTAACTGTGTTTTGATAGGAATTTTACTGAAATTATATTTCATGTTCGAAGGATTTTTTATGTTTATTATATATGATACACTATATAGCTCATTCTAAAATTAGAATTAGAAAACTTATTCATATTTAAAAATTTTTTTTGTATATTTTTAATTCAATAATTAAAATTGTATTTTTCAAACATTTTTTGAAAATTATTTTTGAAAATTTCAGTTTTATGTTTAATCTGAATAAAATACGCAAATAAAAATGTAAAATCTATTTTTAAAAAAATGATAATTATGACTTAGGTTAAATAATAAATACAAGTAAAATTTTTTCTTAAATATAATAAGATAATATAATATAATAATAATTATTCTTAAATAATTTTCATTAGTATACTAGTACCTGAATTTTGGATTTTTATTTAATTCAAATAATATATATATACTTATTTATGAAAATATTATTTTCTATTATAATTAATTTTTAATTTCTTTCAATATTTTATAGTATTTAAACTCATAAATAATCAAATTGATGATATTGTATACAAAAATATATTCTTCAATAACTTACCGTCCGGGAGTTAGCAATTTGCGTATTAATAAGATAATTTGAGATTCCTAAAAGCAAAGACTATCAATTATAGATTTATTATTATTCATATCAGAAGTATTTTACTCAAAAGCATAAAGGAATGTTTTGTTAATACAATTTACTTTACAACATAATGGTTATCAAGTTAAAAAATTTAGATAATTCCCATCTAAATATTTGATGACATTAATCATAAGTATAGGCCTTGGATTGACTATACATCGTAATAATTAACGAATAAACTAAAGCTTAATAAAATTTTAATTATATAAAGGTAAATTTCAAAATCTTAGATTTAATTGATTTAATTGATCATCGATACAAAAAAGTTTAAAGTTCATATTTAACGTAAAAGGAATAGAACTTTGAAATCGTACAATTTTATTCAGTGTATTATCTATTTAGAGTCATAAAGACTACTTTTCTCTATCGATATATCATTTATATATATACATTTTATAATTTTTTATCTTTCTTGTTACGCTTTGGTACGCTATATAAAGATACATTCTTCTTATAATTTTTTAAATGTAACATTGTTGAATGAACGAAAGTTTTAATTAAAATAGTCTATAATCGCTTCATAACTTAGATTTTCTATCTCAAAAAGTAAAATTATATCCTATAATTACCAAAATAATTTTATGTATCTTACGTTCATTCAAAACAAATAATTATACGGGAATCAGTAATATAAATCAAACATAAAGTTGTATTTTATAATGAAAAAAAAAATTATAACTGTACGTAATGTCAGTTTATATTTATAATTTTTATTTGATTATAGTCGTATAGAATAAATTTATCCATACGAATAAATACGGATTTATTATTAAATCTTACAAATAATTTTTCTAAAAAAGATTCAATTTTATATTTGATATAGACGTAGTCGAAAATTTAAATTGACTTATATTTTGGTGTATTAGATTAGTTGGAAAACTTATGTTAAAGTAAAAATATATTACACGGATTATATTTATTTATTTTTCAATTATAAATCTATTGAATATAGTGAATATAACTATTTATCTCTCGTTTAAGGTAGTGACACTACTCATTTCGAATGAGATAATATATTAAAAAGAATTCGTTTAAGTCGTATACTTCATCATTTATAATTAAAATGGAATTCGATTATCTCCTGAATTCAAATATGAAAAAGGCAAAGAAAAAAATTGGAGATGAAGTGTCTTCAATCTCAGTCCAACTGTTCCCTTTCTTTCCCTTTTTCTTTCTCTCTTTCAATATAAATTTTATCTCGACGTTTTCCCTTATAGAATATTCCTTATACTATCTGAAACGCGCCATATTATATTCATATCTGTTTAAAAATTTCAATAGCTATATATCGATATTCATTAGTAAAGTATTCGTTTTTAATGTATTCTTAGAACAGAGTTTTAATGCTGGCGCACAACTTGGCTTCCCTCTCTATTTAGCACCATCCCTTCCCCAGTCTCTCTCGCTCGTGCTCATGCCGAGGTAACATATTTTATACGATACGTGGAGAGCTCAGCGTTGAGAGATAGGTCATCGAAACGAATAAGTCAGGGCGTTGCATGTGCCTTCTTAATTTGTTTTAAGAATAATTAAAGCACCATCATAAATGGCTCAATCCTGCCGAGACTGAAGGTTGGCTAGATCGTCCTATTCACGCGACGAAATCTCTTTTTCTAGCTATATGTGGAGGGCCATTAAGATTATCCAATATGTTAACGTCTGCATATGTTATTTATGGCTCTACCTATGTGGATGAATTTGAGAAAGCCATATGGAAAGATTGAAGAAGTTTATTTTCTAGTTTCATAGGCTTGCATTTTATGCGAACACGGCTATTTTTATTTGGAAAATAAGTTTTCGATAATTCTTTTATGCATTTAGTTTTTTATTTCTAAGTGCTCATGTTCTTTTGAATATAATAAAATACAATACATTACTAAAAGATAAACTTGACTCTAAATAACTAAACTTTTACGAAGTAAGAGAATGCAAATCCTTTAAGACAAGCATTACAGTGAAATCTTGAAGTCCGTTATGTCGAGTAAAAAGATAAAGCTCTATGATTATCGTTCTATTTAATGATACCTACTATTTTATTCATCTTTGAAAGCAACTAAAAATTCTATGAATAATTTTTTATTTATCGAACATAATTTTACAAATACGGAAATATGAATAAATTTATGTATAAATTTATTCTAAATATAATATAAATCTAAATGTAATAATACTTCTAGAATTTTCATGTGTGATAGTGTGACTAAAATGTCCAGAATCAAAAATTCAGTAAATATTATGTAGATCTACAAAAATTTTGATCGACGTTACTTTTTTATTAAGAATTACGCAGTTCCTTTTATCTTTAAAACTTTAGTATTGCAATATTTTTATCTGATGTACAGTTGTATTCATTTTAATTTTAAAAGAATATAGTAATAACTGAATAAAAATAAGATCACAATGTATCACAAAGTGAATTAAATCATTCATTTGCAGATACTTATTATTGTATTGTACTACGATTGTATAACGCACCATTGTAATATTATAATTATTTTATAATACTGTTATCCTCTGAAAAGCTTTTTTAATTTCTTTTTAATATAATGCTTTAAAGTTTTTTAAAGGGTATTTAATAAAATCGTAAATGATTAAAAAAATTAGTTTGTTAGAAATAAAAAGTTGCTAATAAGAAAATATTATCGCATTATATGAATTGATGTAACCTCACATTTCATTGTACTCATTATATATTTGTTAAATCTAAATTATACCAAAATTTAGATTATTAAATATTTTAATATTTATTATATTATACTAATTATTATTTATTATATTATACTAATTTTGACAATCTATTCAAATTGTGATAAATTAACCATAAAATTATAAGTTATACAAATACTATTCATTTATGCAAAATTTTGATGTTACGAGTGGTTTTAAATTTATACTCTATTTATATCACGATTAATTTATTAATTTTATATGTACTTTTAGCACAAATAGTAGAAAAACACAAATATATCATTAATATATGTTTATGATTAATTTAGGAATATAGACGTCTTAATAAATTTAAATTTTAAATTCAGCTCAATATTACTATAAAAATGAGTAAATATATACACATGTACGTGTATATAATTAGTTACTCCAGGGTGCATACACAAAAGTAAAAGAATAATAAAAACGGAGTAAAAATGAAATACAAAGTGAATACCGACGGTGTATACACTATCAAGGAAACATTAAATTTTCATTGCCATCGGGACTTTATTGTTTTTATGTCATGTTTGCCTTGTATGTGTGTACGCATATGCGTTATGGCAGTGGAAATCGGCAGGTCGTAATTTAACGAAAGCGAGTCTCGCGCGCCTCCCCTTCCCGTATAAAGCGTACGTATGTAGATCGCGTCCGCTCTTCTTTATAGATAATCCCGGACGCTCGTGGGCCTGATAACGCCTATCCGCCTTACGGATTTATTGCCGTTGCAATAAAAACGTGGACTAATTCACTAGCTCTCCCTCTTCTTCCTCTTTATTTCTTTATATTCGGTTGGTTCCCTTCCTATTTCCTTCATAATTCATTCGAATGTTAAATAAGGGAGAGAACGAGACTTCCTTCGTTGTTCTCTGCTTCGTATGAAGTAGAAACTTTACGGATTATACTTACAACGTCCCCTGGCGTCGAAGCTAATGCTGAAACGAAGTGACGACGTTGACATACTTTATACATCAGCTTGACAAGCGACTCACACGTGTTTCACACGCGATCTCCGGATGTGGATGTTTCTAGCTCTAGTCGATGTGAACACGCCATGGCGTTGTATCGTCGCGACAGTCGCTAGTGCGTCTTAGTATGCAATTCCTGACGATGCACAACCGTTCGATAACTCTATTTAACTGCTATTGTAAACAGTTTTTTACGGGAAATTACTATTTCCAGTTTTGTAGCAACTAATTTTGATACTTCTTGCTTAGTCAGCTAGTCATACTTAATCGTATGTATATATGTAAAAGTGTCTTTAGAAAAATTTGTTAAGCACAGATATTTTCATTATTCGTAAAAAATAGAACACATAACACGTAATCCATCCTGATATCAAATTTTGTATACATCATTGTACGTGCACTTACTCTTTTTATTACTTTGCTCTCTATTAATATTTCTATAATTAATATGTTTGACATAAGAAGAAAAATTTTGTTATTTTATTTTTATTCTAAAGAGGTTAACTAAAGAGACATTATGATACCACTAGATTACATGCAAATGCAGTTCGTGTAAAGTAGAAGACACAAACAAATACATATATTTCTCTAAAATCTAAACAAAAATTTATTGTAAAAGGTTTGTCATAGTTATAAAAAATGATCAAAAATATTTTTTATGACCTATATTTTATATTTTCAATAAAACTCTTATATAAATTAATGAGAAATAAACAAATATACATATTGGAATCACTGATAATTATAATTTGTTAAACTGTTGCTTCTAGTTATTTTTAATTGTTATATAAAATTTTGTTATTATTTACTAAAAAATAACCATATATTTTATAATTTTGTTCTATAATCCAAAAAATTTGTTATTTTATTAATTCAAGACATTTATTTCTTTTTTTATAGCTACAGATCTATTACAAATTTTGGTATATACTAATTTTTTTAATAAAGTAAAATATTAATTATTTCTACGTTCGTTAATTTATATTTCATGCCAATAAATTATTTAAATATTAATTACAAAGAATAATAAGTTAATATTCATTAATTATATATTTTTTCTTCTTTATTATACTTTTATATCGTTTATATACTTTTTATGACAAACTTAAAAACTAAAAACCAACGGAATTGAATATTAGAAATCAAAGTGCTTTATTCCATTTAAACCGATCATAAATTTGGAATAAATCTATTATGAGATTTATTTCATACTCGCGCTCTGATATGATTTCTCCTATAGGAATTTAAATTTGTGTTTTCTTTTTTTTCTGTAATGATTAGCATAATAAATTACAGTTTTGCCTTCGATGGATTCAGCACTATTTTACATTTAATTTTTAGACTTTTTAGAATATTATATATATAAATTTATTTTCTATATTTCTCAAAAAGTCACAAATTATCATAATTTTACTATATCTATATCAGTTTTTATATTATTTTTAATATTTTTTCGAATTATTTTACACAAGTGCTATAAATTCTTTCGAGACTTCAAACTGCTTATAATTACCATTA
Organism: Platyscapa corneri; assembly: GCA_018907185.1. NCBI lineage: Eukaryota > Metazoa > Arthropoda > Insecta > Hymenoptera > Agaonidae > Platyscapa > Platyscapa corneri. Next base: position 3,906,022 of record JACCHW010000023.1, on the reverse strand, counting down.
TTAATTATAATTTTAATACCAAATTTTATTAATTATTATATTAATCACTAATAAATTATTTAACTTATTTTTCGTACGACACGTAATAATTCGAAAGAAAGAATATCCAAATTTTTTCTTTTACTTACTAAATTTTTTATCTAAATTAATACTATTTTGATGAAGCTCTCCTGATTCGTTTCTAAATAATTGTAATTAATATATTTTTAATACAAAGTAATTATAAACAATATGTAAAATATTTATTTTATAATCTAAATTATCGAAAAGTAAAGTTAGTTTTTACTATCTTCACAATAATTTTATTTATTCCTATATTAATACATAGTCCCAATCATCTATAATTACTATTGTATACTTCAAGTTTTCAATACAATTGTGTATATTTAACAAATATATCTGATGTTCATTAGACTTTCCATCCGTGCTTATTATATATGCAACTTAGTTTATTTATTAAAAAAAATGCTTACACTTTTTTTCATGAATTAAACTAATTCATCCCTTTCTTAAAACTTTATTTAACGTAAACGAAACTCTTGTATAAATATGAATAATATGTTACTAAAACAAAATTAATATCATTAAACCGAAATGAATTTACTTCATATAGCAAAATATTATCTGTTTAAAGCAAATTATTCAACTATACATTTTTATTTTTTGTAATAAATAAAAATATGAATAAATTATGATCCTTTCAAATCGAAAATATTGTATTTATTTAGTATATGAATAAAAGTAATGTTTTTTTAAATTACGTACAAAATGTATAATTATTCTTTTACGCTAACTTCATAAAATATACAATAGTTGTTAAAAAATAGAATTTTTTCAAATACAAGCAATAAATGTAATTAAAATAAAATGTATAAATAATCAATTGTTTTAAATTAAAAAAATCTTTAGATAAAGTTATAGGGCTAGTAATTATTCTAATTGTATATACTATTGATATATTTTCTTTAAAAATTATATATATAGCTAATAGTAAAATATATAATAAAGATAAATAAAATGGTTTTTTCAATATAAAAATTTTTTATATATTCTTTCAAACGTTATAAATAATATAAATGCAGATGTGGGAGTTTTGTGCGATTAGTATACCTGAATGTATGCAGCTTTTTGTATAGATGCACATTAGTAGGTATGCTAGGAAACACTAGAGAGAGAGAGAGAGAGAGAGAGAGAGAGAGAGAGAGAGAGAGAGAGAGAGAGAGCGAGTAGCGTATGCAACGAGTGGTAGGGATGAGCGTCGGTGCGAGGGAAGGGATGACCCCCAGCAGACTGACCCACGGCCGGTCCGTCATTCTAAGGGAGGCTTCCCTAGACTCACGTGTGTAATTGATTACTCGAACAAACTTTTGTAACCGATTGGTGTAATTGATATATTAATAATATTGCATTAATTGTACTCATGTCAGTTTTCTTCGACCAATTATCTTTACACGATCACATATAAATAATATACATTTTTATCGAAAATATAAGCATGTACAAAATTTAAACTATTTAAAATTTATAAATTACTAATTTCAGTGTTATAGATTCAATAAAATCGTAATTATAATTTTTAATTGGTAAATTTTTATTTTAAAGCATATATTAGTTTGAAGACAATTTATATTAAAATAATAAAAATAAATGTATATGAAGACTCAGAGACTTTAATATTAATTAATTAACTCATTATTGACAAGATAAATACATTCTTAATCCTTTCATCTTTAAATATGAGTTTTAATATTACTATTTATAATCTAAAATATCGTATATCTACTTTGGTTTAAATTTACACGAATCTTATTGAATTATAATATACACACTTGTTTCAATCCTCTTAACATGTTTATTTAAATTATTATTAACTAAAACAGATTAATTATTTAATTCATTTAAATTAATCTATTAATTAATTTGCGATATTGAATATTTCATTATTTTTTATTTTTTCAACTAACTTTCTATGTTTATGTTGTAATAAATAATCTATTAAAATTGTAATTTAAAAAATCTTATTGCATATTTTTTTTATATCTTATTCGTCAATATTCATGTTTTCTTAAATAAGAATATTTTTTATTATGCATTTTTATAAAATGTTCAAAGATATGCTAAATTTCATATATTGCAATAAAAAACTTACGTACATAGTTTGAGGATTGTCATATACTGCTGTGACCGTGAAATATTCGGAAAAAAATGTTCTCTACTATTAGAACTACTTACTGTAGTTATGTTTAAATAACTAATAGATATTTCAGAAATCGTTTGTTTGCTTTCAAAGGGCGTTAAATATCTCGTTATCTTAAAACTGCAGTACTTCAAAAATAAGAGTATTTAAACGAATTCCTCTGGGCATAATTTACTTTGTGTACAATCTGCAGATAGAAGATACGGGCTTTAATAAATACGTACATAAATATGTCATACATAATTATCATAATTCTCGACAACTGTATATATATGTTAAATAATATTAATTAGAATTGATCATAACTTCATAGAAAGAATATGTTAAAAATAGGAAACGAATTATTTTCCCACCTAATTTTTAAATAATGTACTTTAATATAAGATGATTATAGTTGAAAATATATTTAATAAAGATTAAATAAAAACTTGATCTTATTAAATACAAAATATAATAAGGAAACAGATGTTTATACGTTGCTTTAAATAGATTAGAATAATAAAAGTAGATTTTATATATAAGAATAGTTAAATGAACTTTCAAATATTCCCTTAAACTTTTGAAATGAATTGCATTATATTTAATACAAAACTATTAACTGATATATGTATATTATACATCCAATTCATTCGGAAGAGCTTTTTAAGTCTTAATAGTATACTTTAGAACTAAACGCACAAGAACGCAAAAGCGGGAATGTAATAGCAAGAAAAATTAAGGTATTCCTTTTAGTTGTAAATCAGAATAGTGTATGATTACATATTCTGAAAACGCAATTAAAAGTTAGTTGCTCTACTTGGCAACATTTGCGAGTATGTTTCTTAAAATTAAGAGGCTAAAATTTACTCAATTAGTAAAAACAATATAAACACTTCTACAAAAAATTAAAACAAAAAAGGGTATATGTAAATTAACATGGTATCACTTATACACCGATCACTTGTTTATATAGGTGTGTAAACAATAATTATCGAAGGTTTGTTGAATTCTTGAAATAATTAATTAACCTGTATATTGTGCTTTACGAATATTTGACTAGATATGAACTAATAATTATGGTTTAAATTAGTCTAATTTGTCATTAAATTCTGTTCCTTATTTTCATTTAATTACTACATTTGTTAAAGAATAAAATATACTATGGATTAATTTTTCTTAATAGTAAAATCGTTGAAATTTTTTTTTAATGTATTTAGTTATTATACAAAATTATTTTATTTCACTATTTTGAAGAATTCATGTAAGTATATTATTACACAATACAAACAATAAAATATGTTTTATGAAGTTTAAATAAATTTTAAATCAAATTTTTTTATTTATATGTATATTATGGTTGATAATATGAATTATACTGAAATAAAAATATAATTTTACTTTGTAAAACTAATTAAAATTTGTACTTAAAACATGATTTATGTAAGAGAATATTGTATAATGAACCATGAAAGTTTTTCATATATAAAAACGATACATATTTATACGTTATATCTAGCTATTATCCCTTATATTATATTTAATATTCCCTTTTATATAAAAGAAGGTATATAATTTCAAAGATCGAACTGCATACTATCTATAAAAACGAGAAAAATCAACGTAAGTCCTCTTTCAGATTATTGTCATTCAAACGCATTCTAGGGCTTCCACGCAACTTTGAAACTCACGCAAATGTCTGTCACATCATGTACACCGATAATTTCCTTTACACTATTTGATTTTTTCCCATTAATTTCATAATAAATACAAGTCTTACTTTAATATATATTTCTAAGAACAACTACATCTAATAAAAAAGTATAATTTAGGATAAATTAAAATCATTTTAGAGGATATTTTCAGTTACCCAGAATTTATCTCTTTTAAATTTTATATTTAATTTTGGTTTTCATAAATATGATATACAAAATACTGAAAAAATATATTATTTTCATATATAAGTTCAAAGCTAACAAGATAAATTATATTATCCACAAGAGTTCATAAAAAATATTATAATGTTTAATAAACTAATAATAATAATAATATTCTCAAAAAAAAAAAATGATAACTTGTGTTATGATTAATGAGACAAATTTCTTATTAGTTACTTATATTCAAATGTAAATATAAAAGGCAAGAGTAGATTTTCATTATCAAGCGTAAGCCGAAAAAATTGATTTATTTATTTTTCAAAACTTGGTTATACGAATTTTGAATGACGCGAAGCTTCGTGTAAGAAAACAATAATGTTTATGTAATAAAATTTTTTTCATACATTATGCAAGATATGACATAAAAATATAAAACAATGGGTTGTGATGTTTTGAGAGAAGATGATTGAAAATACACATAGTTTTCCCTGCATAGTCAAAATAACCGAACGCGTCAAATTTCAGTGAAATTGGCTGGAGGATGGGAGCGCGCCTCAGGAGTGAAAGAAACATTGGGATGATAGATAGCGTCTGAAAAGTGCCGTTCGCAGGTGCATACGCTGTTACTCACAGCTCTACTCATCGTCCATTGCACGCAAAATATGGCGTGACATGATACACAATGGATTGATCGTACAATATTACAAAGCAAATCGCTTTTACGTCCGAGTATTCCTTTTCCTATAAGCTTAAATGAAAATATGTCGTATGATGTCTTCTATTTGAAACAATTCATATGTTAATTATTAAGCTTATTAAACCATTAACACTTTAACGAATATATTTATGCGTGTCTGGACTTGATCGATACAATTCATGGCTTTTTCCCTTTATTCTGAGTATTAAGAAGATTTTATCTCTACCAATTTTCCTTGCTTAAAGTCGGATTTAATAAAAATCTTTAAGTATTCTATTTTTCATTTTATGAAGAACTTTCTTTACCCTCAAGCAAAAATTAATGCGAATATTTGGAATAGATTCGAAATCGATGTTATTTCCATATTGATTCTTATATATTTATACATTTTAGTGTATAAATTATTTACAAACAAGTATTATACATTTTTAAATCATAATTGAGTATTAGCACATAAATTTAAAAATATGTTGTTAATTTAATATCCAATTTTTGGTAAAAAATTATCAACATATAAATATTATAAGTAAGAAAGCGTATTTATATGTAAATATATCACACAGAACACAAATTTAAATTTTTAATTTAAGTGATAAATTAATTTTAATGAAATTAGAGATTTTTTGAAATGATAGAATTTCAATGAAACTGCAAAAAATAATTCAAAATCCTATTTAAATTATATTTTAAAATATATTTTAAAAAATGTATACTTTTTACTTAGAAAATGGTTTGCTTTTCTTTTAAAAATAAAAATTTTAATATACATATTCTCCGTATAAACATTATTTATAGTTACATAATCATTATTGAATTAGTTGTAAGTTGTCTCCTAAGTCTACATGTTACTTGTACATATGACAAAATACTTTTAATGCACTAAATAATAAAACAGTGTAATAATTCAATATTCGTGTTTATAATTATATAATGACAGAAGATATCAATCAGTTAAGACATTTACGTAAATTAAATTTAATCTAATATACATTTCCTTCTATTTTACAGAAATAACTAAAATTATGTATACGACATTGTGATATTGCATATGTAATATTAATTTACTTGAATGATATTATTTATTCACTTACAAGTCATTAATTTACATTTCTAATTAAATTTAATTTTAGTTCGTAAATCTATTATGTATATATTTAGTTCGTATATCTATATGTATATATGTGCCCTTATGTACAGTTTCGTATACGCTGTATGTAACAACAAACTGAAATCTTTCATATGTTTGGTCAAAACCATGTATCAAGCATCCGATAACAAATGCTAATGTACTAAAGTGCGTCTACACGCATAAACCGTTTGCTCATACATAATGAGAGTCGAAATTAACCAAGATACTCGCTTCCTTGCAGACTTACCCAGATTTGGCAAGTCTTTGAACAATCTTACTGTTTCTGTGGGCCGGGAAGCTATCTTTGCTTGCATTGTGGAGAATCTTGGTCCTTACAAAGTAAGTAAAAATTGAACTACTTTAAGTAAAACCATGTATATAAAACATAATTATTAAGTAGTTTTTACAGAAATGAATCTACTGAAATTTTTATGAGATGATAATACAGAACTTCAAATTTATTTACTTTTCTTTCACGATACCATAGTACGTTATGATACGATATGTTTACGATACCATAGTAATTTAATAATGAAATACATTTTTAAATTATGAAAGAATAATTTATTTTAAAATTAAGTAACTAATGATACTAAATTTATATTTATTAATAGTAATTAATATGCTGAGTTACTATTTATTAATTCTATAATGCTATTACTTTTTTTCGCTTCTTTCTGAGCAACATATGTATTTTTATACGATATTACATAACTAGGTATGTATTGATAGTTAATATAAAGAAATAGAATACATTTTTCTACGGAAGAATATAGCAGTCATTATATCTAAAAATGATAACTTAAGATTTTATGTGTGTGTATATTATATATATATATATATATACTTATACACACATTTAAATTAATTTTCGGTTTTTTTAAATTTAAAAATTTTAAGGGAGAATATAAATTATTGACTCTGAATTTATAAATTTTAATAGAAAAATTAATAAGAAAATAGAAATTATTGAAACTTATAAAATATTTGTCAAACTTATTTGTATGTTGTAAATGTAATGTATATAAAACTTTTCTAAACACTAAGTAAATTTAGAAGCTTTATAATTAATTTTATATCCAAAATAGTATGTTAGTACAATAAATGTTGATCCAGAATTTTTTAAATAAAATTTTAAAAAGTTCTCATTGCTATTACTTCACAGCTCTTTTAAAGTCTAATAAAAATAAAAATTTATATACAAAAATTATAGGACATATTTTTTTTAAATTTTTTAAATCTATCTACGTTATATTAATTGAATAAAAATCTTTATGGCAACATGATTTTCAAAAAATCATAATTATACACATCATGATATGACAAGAATTACTTCATAATTAAATATTTATATTATTGAAAGAAATAATACGTAAAAAAGAATATACGTAAAAAAATTATCATTATCATAAATTTTATTATTTGAATTCAAATAAGGATTGTAGAAAAGTAAATATGCAGGTATATAGTCTAAAATAAGATTGCACGAAAATCGTGTTGCGTATCTTGGGAAAACTCTATTAAGTATAAGAAAGATTAAAGTCCCACGGGGGTGTGAGTTCAGCAGTTTGTTAAGCGGTTCTTTTACCCTCACTGATTTTTTGCTCTACCTTAGCTATACTGTGGTTACTACTATACTTTGTTCTTTTGTATCTCTTTTTTTTACTTCTATTTTTTACCCACACGACAGTACGATGCGTACTTATCTAATAAGACATCACACTAAGCCGCCTCGGAAGCCTATTCTTACATTTCTTTATTGCATTTATTTCCTTTTAATCGAATTCTTCTTTTAATTTCCATTTATTATTTTCAAAATTTTGTTGTTGTATATTTCAAAGTGTATTTACAAAATAAAAATCATAAAATTCCAATCATTATTGAATTCAACTAGGCATAAGTTACAAATAAATAATAATAGACATTGTATGAAATTAAAGATAAAGTATAAACTTTACTCAATATAGTTCTAACAAAATTATTTAAAAATCAAAATTGTATAACTTACGATTTATTTTAATGCAGAATCATAATATTAAAGCATATACTATTTTACTATTATTTTTAACATTACAGTATTATTTTATATTATGTATATTTCCCCTTATTTTGATATTTGTGAAATTTATATATTGAATTATTATACTGACTGTTATTTATTAAAAATTCCATCTTGTATTAACAATATGCATTAAAAAAAATGTTTCTATATATTATATTTTATGTCTAAAATTAGCATAAAAAAATTATTTTAAATATATTATTATCGATAAACGAGATCACCCACTGTAATACAACGATTATTATTATTAAATATAGCATTATGAAAAGACGTAATCGAAGTTTGATTAGAATAAAGTAAGTATAGTATTTTTTATATTAATTTAAATTTCATATATTATATTATGTAATAATTATTAATTGGTATATTTGTAAAATATCTTAAATATATCAAATATAGATATTTTTAATACACTTTTACCTAGTAAAATTTCCCCAAATTATATAGATACATAACCACAATATGCTATATGCAATGTGTAATTAGTTTTTGTATAAAATATTCAATATCATATGTATATAATAATCTGTATTTTATCAATTTTTAGAAATATTATTATTGTAAAAATTTCATCTGGGAATAAAATTTATCTAGAGTAAAATGAATGGTAAATATAAATTTTTATAAACTGTATTTACATTCAATAAGATGTATGTGTGTTTTCATGAGTTTATTTTAAATTATTCACTTTTTATACTTTTAATTTTTAAATTAATTTTTACAATGAAATAATTATAATAATTAAACATATAATTATTGTAAATATATTACATTTGTCTTCTTGAATATCATTTTTTTTAACGCAACACAGATTGATTTGTATAAACTTAAAAATTACTGAATTCTTATTTTAATCATATATATGATAACTATTATAATGTCAAAAACTATTAAAAATGTTTTTAATATATTTGAAATCTTTTATCATTAAATAATCGATTTATGATTATTTGTTTTTAATAAATTATTACATACTTAATAATTTCAATTAAAAGCTTTAACGTGAAGCTATATAAATTAGAGTATATTATGAAGTAATTCTATTTTAAGTTAAGTTCTCTTTAAAAACTGAAAAGGTTGAGTTTTTTTATTTTGATTCTTGGCCATTTATATTGATTCAAAATTGTAATAGAAGTTGTGCAGTATCTGGAACGCACTCGATCACAATTCTAGAATATAGTAAATATGTTAAAATCAGTATAAACGCAGTTAAACATTTGTGAAAAAGATATTTTTTGTTGATTTAGTCGATAAAGAAAAATTTTTTGTTTTTTTCTAATTTAAGGATACTTAGATAGACAATTGAATTGAAGAACGAAAATGAAAGTTTCGCTTCATCCAAGATACATCATGTATTACAGATTTAAATTTTTTGATATTCATCTTTTTTTATTTTAGCTAGAATTTTTATGAACAAGATAGTCTGACAAGTGACTATTACCGATGATTTTTTGATCAATAAATATTAGTTATATTAAATATTAGGAGTAATAGCAAATAGTTAAAAATAATGGTTGAATACATAAGAAAAAGTAAAAATATGAATATCTTCAGAAATAATTATATAGATATATTTATTTCAAAGTAATATTAAAATAGCGCTTTTATTTATATTACACGATTTAAGTTCCAAAAAGTATTATTATAAATGTATTACTAAAAATCTGTTGAAAATGAATCGTCTTATTGAACACCAATTGTTATAATTCTATTTATAAAGAGGTGCCTCATAATTTGAGTTATATTTTATTTGCAAAAGAATGGAATATATTTCAAGCTTTTAGTGTTTTATTTATTTTCAAATTTTAAAGAAAATAACTTCATAAATTCAATGAAAGATATATATATACATATGTATAATTGTTAAGTTAGATTTTGTTCATAATTAATTTATGTTACTAATTTTTCTATTAATAAAGTATTATTGGCATATCCTATTATTTAAAATATATGTTCCCTATGTATTAATGTTAATTTTTTAGTTTTTTAATATTTGTTCTGTATCTATATTATATATTGAATTAAATGAGTACTTTATTATACGTTTTCAAAAATAGTCTTTAATACAATTGGTGACCAAATAATAACAAAGGTGTTGAGAAACAAACGTAAAATGTTTCTAAAGGTTATATTTTGGTTTTAAAATCTCCATAATTATAAAAATCAGCAATTGTAAATTAAGTAAGATATATAAAGGGAACAATAGAATCGATTTCTCTAATAAGATGAACGCGGCTCTAATAAACGTGAAACGAATGTTAAGAGTTGCGAGAGGAGATAGTACGTTGTGGCGCAGTGAAATCGAAACAACTCGGATTAACTTGGTTCGCTCTTTCTATCTCGATGGCAGCCGCAGGCTAAAACGCCGATCGCGTATAGATGATTCGATACGCCAGATGCACTGGAAATTCTATCTGCTACGTTCAAGGTAATGAGGTTGTTGCGAGATTTACTTGGCTTTTCGCTATGGAGCTTCGACGTGACTGACAGCGCTGCTTGTGATTTTAGATGATTCGAAATATCTTATTAATTTTGCTTTGCTCAGATTTCAATTAGATGTATTAAATGCAAGTTCGAACGATTTTATAAAATATCAATCAGTGGGGACAATGCACGGTTGGGTTTGTGGGAGTTAATTTCGGGTGCGGCACGAATACTAAATTTAGCATAGAAAATGAAATTGTATTATATTTCAATTTTAATTTAATAATTTAAATTTTTCATATGCAATATTAAAAAAAATTCTTTGAAAATACGTTATCATAGAAAGACTCATTAATTTACAAGTTTTATGAAAAGTGTGTTTTTTTAAAGAATTTTAATTTCAAAAGTTCAGTTTATAAATATTAACTGACTAAATGCATTCATAAACATTTATAACATGAAATTCAATTCTAAATTTCATAAATACAATTTTTTAATGCATAACTAAATTTTTGATTGTTAATAACTGATAAATCTTGAAATTATTTTTATAAATATTTATTATGAAATAATGCTTATGTATTAACTATATGTACATTATTATAAGATTACAATGATATATTTAAAACATATCTATGCCAAACTTATAATGTTCGAAAATTTACATAATTTATTAAACTAAATGACGAATAAGATGCAATTTTTCTTTGCAATTGAAACAATTATTATAAACAATAATTGAACAGAAGACCATTTTTAAATACAGAAAATATCAATATTTCAATTTAATTAAGAATTAAAAATAATTCTTCAAACTTTTGGACATTGTTTTATTCTATATTTTAATAACAGCGTAGAGCTTAAGACTTCGTTGTTTTCCTCTGACAAATGTCAGGCTAATGAAGTTGTGAATATTAACTGACAAAATGAATTTTCCACTCAGATAATCTGAATTGATGCAATTATACTCGGAAGTTTCAATCTTGAGAGTAAGAGAAGACGATAGGGATAAAATTTATTTAAATCCAGCTTCAGAACCGATATTAATTTGTGACAATGAAAGTGTCGCTTTGCTAGGGCGCTTCCTTCTAATTCCAACTCCTAATTAAAGGAAAATTTCATAACTACTCCTTGATAAGATCGTATCTGTGTTGGAGCTGCCTTTTTGAAGGACTTCTCATAGTTTGAAGTATTCGCACTTTTGCGGACTCTGCTTCAAATTCACGAATAATTTTGCCTTCTGTTATATTAATAATGCTTTCATTGAATGCAAAGGCACTAACAGACGCAAAAGTGATAATATGCGATTGTTAGCAAACAAGTTCTTAGACCAGTATATATTGAGAGCTTACGTGTAAAAATAATTAAGATACCTGTAAGAGCAAAGCCACAATGCTAAACTTGCAAATTATAAATCGATATTAATAAGAAGTTGTATGTACCCTTGACATAAGTATACGTAGCAATAGAATAAAATAAAAAATGTATATATATATGTGGTTATAAAACATCATAGTTTACATTACTTGAAGATATTTCATATCTGTCACTCTGTATATAGAAATCTAATAGTGAAATAAGCCTGATTAAAAATTAAAAATATTCAAACACTATTTATTTTAAACGAATTCTTCGTTTGCTTTTATTAGATTATTTGGCTGTTCATAATTAACATTCAAAACTTAAATAAATAAATAAGAAATCCTTTTTTTTCGAATATGAAAATTTATATATTTGAATATGTAATAACTTTATTGTATAATAGTTGTTTCAATTCAAATTAACTTTATTTTTATATTATTTTTAAAAAATACAATTAAACTGTAAATTGTAATTTAATTTAAAAAATATTATTATTGTTGTTATTATTATTATTCTATTTCACCTGATGTACATATAAGTTTTAATCAGTTAAATAATGTTACATGTTAAATATTTACATGCAAACATATCTGTAATTTTTTATAAATTACATATTTTCTTCAAATAATAATTGCTTTTATAGTAAAAGATTTATATTATATAAATATTTTAGATAACTAAATATTTAAATAATAATAAAAAAATTATAATTACAATAACAGAAAATTAAAATATTAATTATTCAGCTAAATGTAATTTTTATTTAAATGATATTCATAAAGACTATCGCACTTGGTATTTTAAAATTGTTATATATTTTTAAAGTATAATAATTTTGAAAATTTAGGTTAGTTACATGTAAATATATTTCAGGTAATTTATTCTAATTTACATATGTATAGCATAAAATTAGCTGGATGATATGATTACAGTTTTGATTTGATAATTGTATATTTAAAAAAAATTGTTTTTGTTTTTTAATGTATGTAGAATGTTTTGAGATAGAACTTCTGTTTTAGAAATAAGAGTTTTCATATTAAGTTAAATTTTATATTGTATTAAGTTTATATAAGAACGTACATGAAGTTTTTTATATTAAAAATTAAAATAACTTATAAAATCTTTTTTATAAATGTCATATTATAAATCAGACTTTTCACTTTTTATCATTTGTATTAAAAATTTTATTTTTAATTTTATTATGAATTACATAGTAAAATTAAGAATTGAATATAATTAACACAATTAATATTAAAATGTATTTTTTACATTCAACATCAGAAATTCATCTAGTTTTTAAAATTATAGAAAAATTGTAAAATAAATTGTTCGATTCAAGGATGAAACTTATCATGAAGGAGTGCAATTTGGTAAATAAAAATATTTCTATAAAGAGCAAAAAATCTTTGAAGTAGTTATTGATCGTCTCTCATCGGTTTGGTCGTAAAATCACTGGTTCATTTACGAGATTGTCGTTTCTTGCGCCATTAAATCGGTACTACTTAACGTACACCATCTAGAGTAAGTCTCTATGCATGAGAACTCTTCTAAAAGATTGCACTCTTGCAAGTTTATTTATTAAAAAGTAATTTTTCTTTTTAACTGAAATAATTAAATGAATTTAAAATTATAGATAATATGTAAATAAAAAATTTTTTCGTAAAATTTGTATTTTTATAATAGAATTTTTTTACAAGAATTAGAGAATTTCACAATACTTTATGAATAATAATATTGTTTACAATTTTTTATTTTTTTTATTCATTTCAAAAGAATATATTTTGTCGAATAATGATTTTTATAAAAAAATATGTTTAAAATGTTAAAAAACTTTTTATTATTTTATTTATTAATTAAAAATGACTTTATTAACGTATACAAATATTTTAAACTAATAAAACACACATTATCTTATATCATATTAAAATACTACTTGTATAGAAGACAAATCAGGAATGGAAACAAAACGATTTGTTCAATTTAGTACATTATCAATAAAAATATATATATATTTTCATTTTCTTAAAAATTCTATGCATGTTTTAACATCATTTTAAATCATTATATTTTATATTATATTTAAAATGATAATAAACTTAGATGGTATTTTTAGTTATATTTTCTATTCAGAAATTGACTTATTTTTTAATTATTTTATAAAAATGTTTGTATTTATGATTTTTTCTTATTATTGTTAGTACAGTGCCATTATATAATTTATAATAATATGTGAAATTAAATGACAGAATTACAAATTTTTATTGATTATAATCGATTTAATCAACAATTTTACTAGTCGCTGTCAAATAAAAGTTTTATTTCTTTCATTATATAAATAACTGAGAAAATGAAAATAATAATATTTAAAATAGACCAAAGTGAGCAAGAAAAATTATTTTTTTAAATATTTAATCAATATATGTAAATATCATTAAAAATCATTTTCGAATGATATTTTATCTGTATTGGATTTAAAATCTTATTTTAACAAAGCATTTGATTTTATTTATTATCTTTATTTTTTAAAATATTTACCAAATATCAAAAATTATAAATGAAATTAAAATTAAATACTTATAAGTAAATCTCATGGCTCATCGATATGAAATTTTCTGTATTTCAAAAATTTTCTCCATTTTTGAAGTTAGTACTGAAGTTATGGAACGCATAGTAGATTTAACGAGAGTATTGACGTAATAGCAAAACAGGAGGATGTCTGGGGGTGATATCACGCATGCCAAATAAAATTGGATGAAACATCAAAGAGAAATTAGTGAAGAATTCATACCGTAACGGCTTATTTTTTTTATAAAATGTTCTGTTGAAGAATTTTTCTTATTAATCACAGATTACATATAGCGATACGAATTTTAAAAACGTGATATGAACATTGCAGGATTGCGTAGTCATTATATGCTTTTAAGTAGTATAATAAATATTATAGTAAAGTTTTGCAATAACATTATTAAATTTACATATAAGGTTTCGGTATTGATAGCAATATAAATATAGATCCTCCTGAAAGTTGTGTTGCTTTTATTATTTATAACTTTCTATATAATGTTATTTGATTGAAATGAAAAATTACTGCATAATAATAAATATTGTAGGACTATAAAAGAGCTTGTCGAAAAATACATTAAATCGTATGTTTTTCATTCTTGAAGCAGTATGTTGAAGGTATGAAACCATATTATATTTCTAAAAAGTCTTTACGCTAAACAATTTCAGTTTGTAATAACACATGTTTCAATTTTTTAGAAATGTTTATCTGATTGATCTAAAAGACATAAATACTAATTCATAATAAATACTACATTCTTATTATATACATACAACAACAAAAAACAATTAATAAGCTATCAATGAGAATAATTCAATATATTATTATAATTATCATCGTTTTGCATTTATTGATCTTTTTTACCTTTTTGAAACTTATAATAATTATGCAGCATATGAATATATCATGTATATACGATCATTATAGTTGTTTTTTTTAGTTAGTATTAAAAGAAAAAAAAAATATTTGAATGAGAAATTTATTTTTCTAGTGTAAATAAAAATAAATATCATTCTATGTAGATACAAATGACTCGTACGACTTAGGATAAAATAGAGTACATTTGTAGTATAATAAATTTCAAAATTAGAAATTAGAAAGTAACTTTATTAATTTATTCGATAAAAAATATATACTCTTACGTACTCTGATATACAACCTTCTTTTAATTATTTTATTTTTAATTTTTAGAAGTTTTAAACTTTATAAATTAATATCTGACTATTTGATGAAATTTGATTATATTTAACGAATGTAATTTAACGAATGCAATTTAACGAATAAAAATAGTAAATTTGGTTTATCTTATCAAAAATTAAAAAATGTGCATTTCACTATGTATTTATATATTTAATGATAAAAATGTCATATTTTCGTCTGTCCATATTTAGAATGAAAATAGGTAACTACGTAATGCTTCTTAGTACTATCCAATAAATAGAAAAAAACAGCATATATTGTTATTAAATATGTATATATAACTTGTGAGCTATATTAAGCAATAACTATCATTATGAAGTAATAGATTCTTTGATATATTTATAATTTCTTTTAAGCATTATATTTTAGGAATATAATTATAAGTAAAAATAATCGTTAAATAGTCAGCCGCAACTATTATAAAATTTAAAATGATGACCGATATAATAATTGTATTTGAATACTAATACTTTCATTTATTCTTTTTATTTTAGAAAGATAAGCAAACACTAAATTTAGTTTACAAATTAAAGATCAAGTAGTTATCAATTTGCTGTTATAATAGATTAATTACAAAACTTTTTCATAATTTTTTTAATTTAATGAAATAATATTTTACGACATGCTTTTTATAAACGACTTTAAACTACTAAATAAATTGTTTAAACATTAATTAATGTATTTGATAGTTTCAAAACTTTTTAAGTTTATACAAGAATTTTATAATATTCAATAATATATTAAAAGTTTATATTATAAAATATTATTTAAAATTATCAAATATATAATTTATAAAAACAATAAAATTTTATGTCTTCGTCCAAACTTCGTCCTTTGATTTCATACAGAAACACGAGTTTAACAAGTATCCATAATTTATACGTATCGTTAATCTGATAATAAAAATTTACTTCTAAAAATTGCTTTCGACGTTATCCTTACATCTTCATAAAGACCAATTGAGCATATTCTGCTCTTTGATATTCAACTGATACATAAGCGTAGTAATACGTACATAGTAGGATACGTCGAGGAATTCTATAATTGCTCATGCAAGCGCCGATCGTCGTATTAATTATTCACCAAAGCATATGCGTACTCCTCTAAATAGTTTACAGTGCTTGACTAGTAAGGGAAGGTACGGCAAACATAACAAGAAATTTATCTGAAAATCTACATGCGCGCATGAAGCGGTATGAAGTTGAGGAACTTAACCTACCGCTATGATCAGATCGACAAAATAAACCAGTCAAATATCTAGCAGATTGTGATGACAGGAAAATTCTCGTTGAATAATGTTTTATTTTATTACTGTAAGTTGAAAATAATAATTACTATTTTGAATAATACTTCAAGGTCTGTAATGTTATAAAATTATTTTCAAATAATTATTGCATAATAAAGTCTCATATTAAGAAAATAACATAATATATTTATGTTTCGTACATTAATTAATTCAAATAAATAATAGAATTAAAGTACTTCCAAGTATTTTTAATATTAATAAATATACATGAATTTTTTAATTTTTAAAATGTTTTATTTAAACAAGATGTTAAAATACTTAAATTCAAACGTTGAAAGTTAGAATATTTTAAAGGAGTTTTTTATATAAACTGTGTTTGGCGGGTATCATTATAACTAGTATACTTTCAGAGATCAGTTAACCTAATCAACTTTAATGTCTTTCTTAGCATATTCAATTTTATATTTTCTAGGACTTTTAATTGTTTCTAAAAAGTTCTAATTTTACAATTATAGTTCAAATTATTTTAAAAATATAGTTAATGTCTCGTAACTAGTAATATTAAGTTATTTATTTCATATAATTAAACACAGAATATTATTAGAATTCAATAAAAAAAAAAACATAATTTTTTAAAAGTAAAATATTACAATAATAATAGTTATTAAAATATAATATCTGAAAGAATAATTTTTTTTAAACGATTAAACATAATTTATCTTCTATATATTTGGTAAATCACTAATGCTCGATTATATATTTTAATAAATGATCGTTACTTGTGAAATTAATTTTATACATTAAAATTTTGAAAATTAAAATTATTATTATTATTATTATTATTATTATTATTATTAACTACAGTTCAATTGAATGTTAAATAAAAATTAAGTTATTTATTCTGTAAAATTTAAATACATAAAAGACTAATTATTAAAAAATTAAGCCGAAGAATAAAGTTTCTTATAAAATAATGTACAATGCAAAATGTAGCTAATGTTTAAAAGTATGTTTAAATTTTTAAATTTTAAGTACGATATTAAAATAAATTTCTGTTAAACAGGAATAATTCATAGATTTCATAAAAAATATATTTAGTAATTTTTAAATATATTTTACGTTTATTCTGTATTTATTCTGTAAGAGTAAACATTTATTCAGATCTATATGTGTACTTAAAAACTTGAATAAATTTTTTTAAATTTATAATGATGTTTAATTACATACAGAAATTTTTTTTGAATTTTTAAATATATTATATAGCACGAAATTAAATTAAAACCACTATAACAATCTTGTAATATTGAAAAAATAGTATAACAGTTACGTAAATCTAACGCAAAAGCAACTTGAGAGAAGCATTATCAAACTAATGAAACAAAAATAAAAATAAAAAAGAAATGCGAGTGTTGAGTATAAATCACGCGAAGTTTGTACACATGGATATGAAAGAACCGAATAAAGTGCAATTATTAAGTTTAATAAACAAAGCACGTAGAGCAGATACCACCTACTCATCGAAATCAATTAAAAGAGAGCGAAATGCCGGAATATCGCGTGCAAGACAAATCGGAATGAAAAGTATAGAGTGCATGCACAAGAGAGAAAGAATCTACCAGCTGCTAGGGAAAAACGCGTGATGCGTCTATTGCTGTGGTTATTTAGTAGTGCTCCGTGTAAACAATTTTTACTGTTTTTTTACACATCCTGTATACACGCAAGGTCGCAAAGCTTCTACGATATTTATGGCCAAACTAATCCTGCCCTTCTCTTTAACTCTAAATAAAAGTTTATAGTCTCTGATCTTAACTTACAATTTCATTTTTATAAAAAAATGAATGAATGATTATAGATCTTCTAACGCATTAATACTATTTTCATTATAAATAACATATGATTTCATAAATTTATGAATAATTATTCACTTTGATGTTTGTTCAAAAAAGTTCGTAGCATTCTATAATTTTCTTTTTTAAGTGATGAGTTTTTCGTAAAAATGTATGAATTTATAGGAATCAAGAATATGATTATAGCAAGTCAAATTTTATTTCGTAGAATTTTTTTTAATTTAGTTTGAACGATATTTGTAATAAATATTCAAAGGATATTTATTTGATTTGATTTTTCTATTTTTCTTAAACAAGAAATACAAGTAAAATAATTAATTAAGTAAAATATATATAAAACTTACGTCAAACGAATGTTAACTCAAGATTCGGAAGGAATTAACTTTCAAGCTTAAATAGTATATCAGAAAAATTATACGCATATAAAGAATATTATTCATTTTATTCTATTAACATATTTTACAAAAAGTACATACTTTTAAAATGATATAATACATAATTTTTTTCAAATTATACGTTGATTCTCTGATGGATTATTTTTACAAAGATTCTCGAGATTTACTCTATATTTTAGCTAAACGAAAATTACTATTGTACCACTCACTCTCTTATACTCCTGCGTAAAACTATTTTTTTATATTGTTTACATATATCCTTTCATTCGTAAATTTTGACTTATTTATTTTTAAAATTTTACTAAATAATTATTATTACATATTTAAAGTAAATCTGTAAAACTTTATAAATACAATAATAGAAAATAATCGATTTAATTTGTAAGAATTGCATGCAATATTATTGTAAACCTTTATATTTTTCGGAAATTATATTAGAATGAAATGGATAATAATAATATTGCTTCATTTATTTTGATTAAAAAAGAAAAATCTGTAAAGTTACAAAGACGTTTTTACAAATTATATTATTCATCAGATACAGAAATTCTATATTAATCAAGTCAGAAAGCTCATAATACTCTTCATATTCTATTTATAAGTGTTTTCATCGCTATGAATCGAAGAATTGATTTTACATACCGAAGAAAAGCAGTTATGATATTTTTAATTTTCTTGTTGGTATGATCTGTGCAGCGCAATATTCGATTTTAAATACAATACTGTAGAAATTTATCTGAATAGAAGAATGCCAGGTTAGGCGATCTTTAAAAAAACAACGCAACAGGAACGGAAGGCGAAGCGTATGTATATGTCGGGCGAAACATAGCAACGACTGATCTAAGTATGCATAACAAATCCATCAAGTGTATCGCATCGTATACAAAAGAATAACGTATATTTCATTTGAGAGGGTAGAAGATCTTGAATATTATCTCACAATATTCATTATGATATGAAAAATAAATTTTTTTTTAAATATCTAACAAAATAAGTGCCTTCTCTCTTTATCTCTTTATTAACACCTCGTCTTAGTGAACGTTTACATATGGTAGAGTTAACGTAAATGCTGACTTATTAGCGCCAAGCTATCAATCACTCATAGCTGCCGAATGCAAGTCAAATTAATCAAAGTTTGCGCGCATCGTGTTGCCGTCCAACTCGAGTGCCTGTGCACTAGTCGACGAAAGCAGCTTGTGCAAATACTATACTTTACAAATTTATAAGGGTAGTTCGGCTCCTGTTTTGTTAAGCTTTTTGCCATTGTATTTAATGTATGCTTGGCATTTAATTTTTCGATGTCTCCCACTTTTATGATGGTAATCACTATACGTTTTTATTCAGAACATAAAATGCACTTAACAATGCTTAAAGAAACTTCAGTTTTATTTATAATGTAAGGAAACTCTTAAAAAGATATAATAATAAGTTTACGTAGCAAAATTTGTCTTCTTTGGAGACAAAAGTAATTTATTTTAATTATGTAACATTGAGGTATTGTTTAATACAAATACTTATATTTTATTTTAAAAAAACATGCTAAGGATTTTTCTCACTAGTAAACAAACTGTTAATGTTAATTTTAATTCATATAAAATTAAAACTAAAGTTCTATAGTACTTGTTGTTTTTGTTATTTTATGATAAGATAAGTGTATATATTTTTTGAAGCTTATAATTTTTTTATATATCATAAAAGAGAAAAAAGATAAATTATAATGTTCTCGAAGATAGTATTTAAAAGTAATTGATTAAGATTTATCGAGAATACATTTATCATTATATGTAGTTTATAAGAAATTACATTGAATTATTTAAAAAAATTAAGTATATTTCCTAGAAAAAATGCAAGCTAGAAAAGCATCTGCATTAACAGTTTTAAAATACTAAGATCTAGAATTCTATTCATAATTAACCACCTTATAATACAGAAATTATTTTAATGAAGTACTAACGCAAAAGCTATAATAACTGAGCTTTCTGCAAAGCTCGAAGTTATTTTTGAATAAAAGAAAAATAAACGTTGATGCGGTTTCATACGGTACTGAACTTCTGCTTAGCGCTGACAATCTCGTTGAATTTATGAATTTTCCCCAGCAGTATTCTCTGGTATTACGGTTAATATATGACAATAAAGAAAAAGAAGAAGTTCAAAGTTAAACGAATGAGTAAAAGAAAGCAAAGCAAACTAAAATGGATTATTAATTTATATTTAAAAAATTAACTTATATTACAAAGTAAAGTCTAATATATTATCATAAAAATTCAACTCATTTCATAATGTTGTAAATAAAAAATGGTTTATAATGCAAATATTATCAGTTTTTGACAATACGTATAAGTTTACTATATCCAGAAATAAAAAATAATAATTAACTTACTGTTTCGTAAAATAATGGATAATCTATTTTAATTTAAATTAATACAATATTCGAGTTTCTCCTTTATTATAATTACTCTTAATTCTTGCAAGAGGAAGCACTTAGAGTTTTCATCATTTTGTAAATAATTAGTGATAGAATAATCTGTGTGATCCATATATTTTGTATTTTCAATAAAAATTTATAATATATTAAAAAGTTTTTTATCTCTCTGTACCTCTTTCTGTTTCTTTTTATTTCACACTATATATTTATATTTAGTATTTACAGAATGATCTTCATATTAGCAATGAATTTAATCGGATAGATGAATTTATCCTGAAGTTAGTAACATGAATGTTTATTTATTTTACTTTCAATTATATTACAAAAACATTTATTTTTACTTAGCATTTAATTAAAAAAAATTTATTCAAGCAGTAATTCATATATATATGTATAATTTTTAAGTAATATATTAAGTAAGTAATCTAGTTGTAAATGTCGACGATAACATAAAAATTAAATGAATATAGTTTATTAATACCAATTAATAAACATGTTATCATTGTAATCATTTTCATAAATTCTGTATTAAGGCTGAAATATGTTGTTCTCCAGCTTAAAATATTTTTAAGCATTACTGCGAGCATACAAGCTTGCAAAAATTAAATACCACATATGAATGATATTGATAGTTAATTTTTTTATTTTTATAATTATGTCACATGAAAATTAAGATACAATGTGAATTTCTTTAAATAACGCATATTTTATTTTTATATATCTCTGAAATTGTTTCTTAACTTAATTCTAACTAAATTTCATTTTTTTAAATCTAACATTATATAATTTTTTATCCTAAATACTATTTATTTATTTACTTATTTATTATAGCTTATCTTCGTAGTCACATAAATAATATTAATTATTTAATTAAGATAATATTCTCTTAAATATTAATTTAAAATTATATTTGTAATTAACCTTAAATTCAAACAAACTGGTAAGAATATTTTTATTTTTTTAAGTAATAATGATTTTTATGAAACAAATAGGCGGATTATAAAATAGAAATAATAGTAAGAAGGAAACGAAAGCGAAAGATAGAAGTACATGCACACATATATTAATGTATTAAGCTAGTAAGTACAACTGATTGCTATAGTCACATAAACTATATCGCTAAATTTAAATAAATAAATCATCTGTAACATTACATTTAAATCCAAATTAATTCTACATTTTTTATTAAGGAAATATTTTATATGCACTTCAAGTAACTATAAAAACATCGTTTTTATAAAATCTTTTGTAAATAAATGAATATATAATAAAAGAGTTTCTACATAATACAAAAAAATTTTGAATGCTGGTTGAGTATAAATAAATAGAAAACCTGCTTTTACAAATCATAAAAATAAAAAAAAACAGAATTTTTATTATTTACAATAGTTCAAATTAAATATAATAAACCAATAATCGAAAAATAAAATTTTTTAATTCTTTAGAAAGTTATTTTTATTTAAAAATAAAACTGATAATATAATACATAATTAATATTATTGTATTAATTATGTATTATATTAATTATTATATTATATATATTAATATTATATTATAGTTATTCAAATGTATGAATTTTATGGTTTTATTACAAAATATTATTAATTATAGTAAAAATTAGAATTCACAATAAAACTTATATCTGTAAAAAAAATATTCTAAAAAAATAAATATATAATTTAATTATTAATACGAAAAATAAACGAAGTGAATATACATCAAGGATTAATAAGGCCATATTTTATATATTAAACGTGAATGTACAAAATAAAAAAATTAAACGTAAATATTTTAAATTGAATAAAGTCTAAAAATGGAATGTTTTTAAAGAGCAATAGGCCAACAGGTCAATAGAAATATTTCATATTTAAATACTGAAATTAAGAAAAGAATATTTATATTTTATGACATATATAAAATAGAAGAAAAAGATATTGTTACATATTTAGAAATGATTCATCATTGATTCGAATGAAAGTATAGACCATTAAAAATTGTAAAATTAGGCAAAAAGAGCTTGTTTTTTACTTTTATATATATTTTACTAAGGGTTACTCTATTTCTTACAGTATGAATTGAAAAATAATAGAAAATTTATACATAATAGAATCTATATATAAATAAAATACAATTAAAAGGAATAATATGTTCATTTATTATTGATTATTAATTGTTATTCACAAATATTTTAATAACTAATATACATTTTACGTATACATTACTTATATAGTAGTATTTTCTGTCTTTTGTAGATATTTAAAAATATTATGGTAAAAA
Source organism: Platyscapa corneri (assembly GCA_018907185.1). Taxonomy (NCBI): domain Eukaryota; kingdom Metazoa; phylum Arthropoda; class Insecta; order Hymenoptera; family Agaonidae; genus Platyscapa; species Platyscapa corneri. The sequence goes on along the minus strand of JACCHW010000023.1, from coordinate 3,882,345 downwards.
TATATTAATTATTTTTAACTTTATTTATTTTTAATGTATTAAGTTTTTTATTTTGTTCATTAACAAAATAATTTAAAACAAACTTACACTTGCACTTTTTTATTCACTGTATATTTGCAAAAGCTACATTATTATTACATTTTTGTATTTGGATAAATGAGTAATCGACTATATAACAATATTAAATTTAGAAAATTATAATAAAAATATGACATGAGGATTTAGAAGCATATGAACTTTAATTCAACAGTAGTAATAATAACTCTATGTGTTTATAAATTATGAAGTAGATTATAAATATATCATACTTAATTGAAGAATAGTAGTGATCAATAAAATAATATTCCTTATATTATTCAGATTTAAAATTATTTATGAAGCTATTATCATCTTAAAATTAATAACTGAGAAAAATTATGTGAGTGTATACGAGACAGAATTTGAATTAAAAACTAGTTGAATACTTAGTCAGAGTTATTTAATAAAAAAAAGTTGTGAAATAAATATTTAAAATTTTTTATTTATTAATGAAAGAAAAAAGTCGTAAAAATTTTTTGTTTATCAAATTTGAATTAGAAATTGTCTACAAATATAGTTTTAACGTTTACAGAGCTACTTAATGGCCCAGTGATAGTGCGGTTTCGAGTTCAATCCCTGCGCTAAATCAGAATAAGAGGGACCCAATACTATAAATAAAGATCGTCAAATAATAGAATTTCCACTTTTAATATTAAAACTGTAGCTTCGGAAGTATTTAGTGTGGAAAAAAAGAAATAAATACACTAGACGAGATTAATATTTGTGTCGGTCAGTTTCATGGTTTTTGCCCTCCTTATCTACGTTGGTACTCGTAGCAGCTACTGATGAATGATGATGTGTTTACTTTCCACTTCTGGACTGTACTTTAATCGTTAACTTGTCCTTTACAGCTGTTAATAAATTCTGATTATCAACTTCTTTAATAATTATTTTTAGTTAATGGTTTCTTATGACTCGTATGCTTATTGCTTTATCCATGATTGACTTGATCTCTTGAGGAAATTATACATTTAATATAGATCAGAACTACCTACTCTGACTTTCGTTTCGGCTTTTGTAAGGTTCTTAGTTGGTAGAACAAGGCTGATAAATGAAAATTTTGTTCATATATCTAATAATTTTTTCTTTTTCAACAAAAATGAATGACACTAAATTTTCTTAAATGTAATCATCATTTTCTCTTCATTGCTCTACACATTGCTCTAATTCCTTTAGTGATCAAATAACTAGTAGGCGCCAGTTTTCCAGGTTTACGTATGCTCGAAAATACGTCAGAGAATTCTAAGATCAGAATCCTGGTTTTCATCCATTGTGCTCTCAATTACTGAGAAGCGCCGGCACGTAGTACGTTCATTACTTGCGCGTTTTTAGCTGTGTTGGGTCAACTATCCATAGGATAGAGACGTTTCATCGGTAAGAATGAAACCATGTGCGCCCAGACGTGTCCATGGTGCATATATTTATGGGTGTAGATATATGTACTTTGTATAGAAATTTAAAAACAGCTTTATTGATAAACATTTACTGAATTAAAATATGTTGGAAGAAGGAATTTTAATCATTACAAATTTAAACATAATTTTAAATATTGGCAAGATTATGGAAAAATATTAAAATTTTTTATTAAACATGTGATAAATTATTACATAAAAAATTTATAACTTATAAGTACTTTAAGTCATTAGTTATAATATTAAATTATATTCCAGAGTTAATAATCTAAATCTTTCATTTAGAAAAATATTTTGTAACATCATTTATAAAAGTAGTTACTTTAAAATTACTATTTTTATATGTATAAAAATAATTTTACTATTTACTGATAAATAAAATCAAACTAATCGAAAGCCTTTTTAACTTACATAAATAGTGTATACGCAGAAAGATATATTTAAGAATAGAAAGGTAAGAATTGAAAAAATGAGTATAAAAAATATATCATGTAGATTAATTTAAATGACATTTTTAAATAATATTTTAAACATATTCAGGGATAAAATTATAATTTTATTGCTTTTATTTAGTAACTTTATTTTTATATTTTCATTAAACGCAATCAAATTTACTTTTAATATTAATTATTAATAATATTAAAATAACGTGAAAACTTTTTCAACTACACGTAATTTAATATTTTAATATATATATATTTAAATTGTCAATAACATTCTGTTAATTAGGTATATATTTAATTGACTAAAATGCTTAATTATAGGATTTTAGATCTTAAGGACATTTTAGCTTTCTTCTCGATCAGATACTTTTATAAAGTAAAGACGGGGAATAAGTCTCAATGGATAATATCGGACTTATACGTGTATTTAAGTCATTTAAGAAAAATATGAATTAATGTAGCAGATAAACTTAGAATTTTCAAAGGTATTCTTCAATATACTAAATAGAGTATTATCTTTATCCAACTATTCAATATAATTTTAGTTTATTCAATTTGATACAGTATATATATAGTACAGTATATATATATAATAAGTTTCATATAATTTTCAGTATGTCTTTCGACTTGATTGATTTTTCTTAAATTAAAATTGTGAATTATTCAAGTTGAAAAAAAATTTAACGATAATAACGGTAATAAATAGTATTCTCACGTATATTTAGTTCGGATATTTTTTTGGAAACTTTTTAAAAGTAAAACATTAATCTTTTGTATTTGTTTTATTTCAATCCATTACCTACATATTTATAATGATATTTTATCCATAATAATTTTAAAAATGAATAATAATTTTGTTTGAAATTTACATCTATAAACACTATTTACAGCTCATGTATTTAAAACAAATATATTCATTTATAAATGAAATTTTATTGGAATGTAAGGTTTCTTTTGTTTATTGGTAAATGAATTTAATAATATAATGACATGTTCATAGTTATTATAAAAATTATTCAAGAATATAAATAAAAAATACAAAAATGAATAATGTTTTCTAACTCGCTTTTTATTAATTTTATTTTTAGTATCTATATTATTAAATTAAAAATAATTAATGCTTGTACACTTCAATGATTAACCTATAACATAAAATAATACCATAAAATTTTATTTTTTCAAGTTGTAATGAAGTTGTATCACAAAAAAATTTGTTTGATTATAATTTACTATATTATCATAAAATATGATTCCCAGAAAAACGTTATACATAGAAAATATTCCTCATTTCAAAAAATTTCATAAATGTTTTAAATATTCTTAAAGTATATTTAATAGCATAAAAAGATTGAACAAATGTTATCATTTAATTTCTTCTCTTGTTTTAATATTTAAATTAACGCTAATTAATCTTTATATATTACAAATTTTTAATAATTATATAGAAAAAATTTATTATGAGACTAAATATTATTTTAAAATGTTAAAAATATATTCATATTAATTTATTAATACAAATTTTGTATGAATTAAAAAAATAGTTAAAGATATTTAAACATATTAGTTTTACAAAAAATAAGTTTACTTTATATTTTTTTTATACATGTACTTTTAAGTTTTAAATTACGTTTGAAATAAAATACTCTTTTGTTAATTTTGAACTTAATATGATTTATCAGATAGATGATGTAATTTTTAGTGAATTAATGTAATTATCGGAATCATTTTTTTTTTAATGAACTAAGACTGTATATTGAAAAAACATTGCTAAAGATAAATTTTTAATATATGTATACATATTTATATAAAGAATGAAAAAGACACAGTGATTCTGAGCTGAAACTAATAATAGTTTGAATCTCAGATATCCTTTATTACCGCACTAAAACACGTGTGAAATCCGGTAAACTAATAGTAAACTAATAAATAATAGTTTTTGCTACTAAATACGATTCGCGACTCATTACTGATATTATCATTTCAATTTACAAGCTTTTATAATGCACTGATAACGAAAAGCTTGGATAAAAGTTTCATGAGTTTAAGAGAATACCAGGACAAGTTTAATAAAATACAAATTAACTTTCAAGAAATTGATATTCAATTACTTTTTTAAATTGCACAATTGTCTTGAAATTGAAATCTTCATTTTACTTAGATTTACTTAGTGATTTGATTTGGAACATAAAGCACTTATATTTAAATTTTATATATTTACCTATTTATAATAATGAATTTTTTAATAATGAATAATTTCTAACAAATATTCCCACAAATTTTTAGTATGTAAAAAGTAAACTTATCAATTATTCTAGTTGCATTTGTACTTACTTACATAATTGAAGTTATTTATTTTTACTGAAATTTAAGTGATTGGTGTTAGTTAACAATAATATTATTATTATTATTATTAGTTAATTTATTATTCAAATAAAAGGGTTAAATTTGATTAGTAAGATTATTCATATGAAAAATATAGTTCCACGATGAATTTACCAAAGTGTTTTAGAAAATAAAAAAGAAATTAAAAATGAATTTTCAAAGAATTCTCAATAAAAATAACAATACACGTTTGCAAATTTTAAAAGCTTTGTAATGGAAGAGTTGTATTCAAAAATATAGTTATTATTTCAAATTTTTTTATTTTTATGAATTCCGAATTAAAAAATATGGCAGTAAAATGGAATTTAAACCATTCTGAAACTTACACAAATAAAGAAGTATAAATATAACACGTAAATATGACTGTACGTGCTGTTTACGATTCTTAATATATTTAATAAAAAGTATAAACATATATTTTTTGAAAGAACGGGAAAATCAATTGTTTGCATGTAAGTTTTCAACGAACAATTATTAATTTGGACGATACTTTTCTTAGTAGACCGAAATGGATTGAATTCACGGAATCTTCGGAAATGAAAGAACAAAAAAAATAAATAGCATTTCAGAGAGAGAGAGAGAGAGAGAGAGAGAGAGAGAGAGAGAGAGAGAATCGTGCTAGTGAGTTTGGAATTTAGACCTGACGTGACAGGACCTTTTTCATCTGCTACTATTCAAGTACCGCTGGTTCATCCCATTTTTCGCGCGTTTCTCCATTTATGCTGAACTTGAAAATATTTCTTTTTTCATTCGCGCACGTTAGCATTAAGAAGAGTTATGCTTCAGGTTCAATTATTGTGAAGCTCCTTGATTTTTTGAGATTTATTATGGGATCGCCGTTAATGTCGTCCGACAGAAGAGATATTGGTCTGTACATTGCTTGTCGCCGTGGAATGCTACTGGTATGCTTAAATCGGAGATAAATGACCAATGACCATTTAAATTGATATACTTGTGTTAAAAGATGTTTTAAAAAACAAATTTTTTAATTTTCTTATAAATCTCTCCTATATATTTTTTATTTATTATTGCGTTAAGTAAATATAAAATTGTTTATTTTTAAATGACTTTATTTGCTTTAAAGTTGAGAGACGATTTTATGATTGATATACAAATACTTTCGTTTTCTTATAACAAAATTGCTTTTAATCAATATTCTTTCATTGTACATAATGATATACTTTAATATATAAACATTTATTTTAACACAAAATATTATTTTTATATTAATAATATGATTTATAAAACTTTTTTATTATATTTATAAATAAAATTTTCGAAATAACGACTATATTTTAAATTTATCACAATGCTCTAATAATGTCTTATAATTGAATCTTAAATTTCATCAAAAATGTGAATTGAATTCATGTTAATTTTATTAAATTCTGGTTGAAATTTATTTTACAATTGTATCGAAATACTTTAATAATTTTTTTGTATGAAATATGATTAAAATCTTGAACATTTCTAGAAGGTGAGCTTGGTATACTTTTGAATACGCGTTATTTTTAATATAATATTCAAAATATAAAAAATTTACTTAAAAATCAAAAATTAATAATTTCTATCTTGTAGAAGCAAATAAATATAAAACTCACGCTATAAAAATAATATGTACCGGTACTTTTACAAGTATCCGCATTGTCACCTATAAATATTGTTGTCCACTTGCTGATGGGTTACCGCCTCGGATTAACTAATCAGGTGGTGCTACCTCAAAAAGGTCAGATCGGGCTAAAGCAATTAAATATGCGCCGTGCGGTATTATGGGGAATTCCCATAATACAACATTTGCACCTCGTATGTATATCATAATAAATGCAGGTTGTTTACAAAGAAAAATCTTCGTAAATAACTGACTCATCGAAGGTAAATAAATGTCTGTCCGTTGGAAAGAAACGGACAGTCGACACGACACCTGCAGCTACATACGTTTGCATCGGCACGTCATACGAAATACTTTTATAAAAAATTAATAAATACAATTTACTACAAGTCGTTTCCCCTAAAATATAATTCATTCTTTCACCCTATACGCCAAAAATATTTGCTCTATATTCGAAGAAAACTACAGGAACTAATATTAAAAATTAATGACATAATAATAAATCAAATAACTTGGAAAGAGTTATTGTAAAATAGAAAAGAATAGCAGTTTATATTTATGAGGTTATATTTTTGAAGATTTCTCGTATTACATAAAGATTTTTATATCATACTAATTTTGCACAAATAATTTTTATCAATATATACGTACTAATTAAATAAAAGTTGTTTGTGCTATTTTTAAATTTTAACTTTAGATAAATAATATAAATACTTCGGAAAACTAGAAAAAATTCAAAAGTATTTTTTGCAAAGAGATTTATTAATATAAATCGTAATTATTTTTATCGTTACGAACGTTTGTTTACAAAATTAAAATTTCAAATTTTCTGGTATTTGGTTAATACAATGCATCTGATACTTTTAGAACTGATTAAACTTTACTAACTTTTAAAACAATAAAATCTTTATAGATAAATTGTATATAACATTGAATTAAAAATCAGTTATTAAAATTTTAGCAAATACAAAGTATTGATCATTAGGAACAACAAATTAATTCCAAATATGTTTATTTTTTTTTCCAAATACACTTATTTTTTATTTAATTAAATTTATCGAAAGAGAATATCCTTAAAACCATTTATGATTTAAAAAATGATTAATTTTATTCAAGCGCGTAGATTGTAATCGAGAAAGATATTATTTGTCGGAAATATCATTTATTTATTCACCTGCTCCACCAACACTTTATAAGTCGCCGCGTCATTAATTTTGTCGCAAGTTGGCGTTTTCTGGCTGATTAGTCTTAAGTAGGAGGATGATGATTGTGTCTCACGCAATAGCGTACGGATGATATATAAATACATAGGAAAAATCAAGATGAGAATAATCACGCACTTAGTAAGTGAAAAAGGATGTAGTTCAAGTAAAAGCAAAAATTGGAAGAAAGATCCACGAGAATAAAACGAGATTGGTGAGAAAATAAAATTCTAAGGGATAACACTTATATAACAAAGTAATACCCTTAAAGTCGTTTCTCTTTCTTCAAGGTCTGAATACCCAGAGATACGTATACACGTCCAGCAAGAAAAATTAAAAGATTTCACTTGGTGCGCTCAACTTAGTACGTATCTTGAAAGAACAGACCTTAAAAAGTAAACAAAAAGCAAAACGTAAACAAATGAAAGAAGTAGAAGGTAGATAACGGTAGCCATTAATACTTGCATTCCAAATAAAATACCCTCAAGTATTACTTTAGCGCGTCTCTCATATTTCCACACGAAAACGATACAGCTACATTTTGTCCGGAAACAGTATTTCCATAATTCTATTTTCCATATCTTCGGAATATATATTCTATCGGAAAATAGGTTTCTCAATTATTATCGCGTATGCATTGTTGTATACGTACGCCAAAGAGGTGTTTCCCTCCCTCATGTCTCGGTTTGACTTTGACTCGATCGCAAACAGAGTAGATCCATTCGTGAATCAGGCGAGCAAGCAAGCAAGAGCTGAATAATTATTCCCTGCAATTCAGCAGGCCGTAAGGTAAACACACAAAGCTTGACACGCTTTTTCCATTCACGACGGCATAAGCGTGAGCTGACTTACTTTTTTCCATCCTTCCATCACGAAGATTGTGTCCTCAGAAAATTAAGGTGAAGGAATTAGGACTTTCTTTGGTAATATAAATGAGATCCTGGATCAAACTCGAAAAACAAATTGAATTCTTGTGCTTAGAATGGAATCCGTGTATACGAGCGCAGGTTACGCCCCTATCAAGCTAGTCGATTGCATTCAAATGTGATTTTGGACGTTTCTTGTTAGTATTTGATTTATTTATCAATTGATCACAGTTAATTTTACTGGAATTCGAGAATTTGAAATATTAATTTTTGTAAGCTGCGAATTTTCAACTTTTTTTTATCTCCTAGTTTTTATTTTAAATCTACGTATTTTCAAAAGTTTGTATATAAAATAGTGAGTAAATAAATAAATTGATGTAAGTATAATTTCATTGAAATTTATTATTATATTGATAATAAAATTTTGTCGCAACAAAAAAGTTATAATGGTTTGCATACCTTTTTTCAACGTAGTTCACTTAGACATAGTGCAGTATTTTATATGGAATATCTTAATGTGTTTTAGCATAATTACTAACTGGTAAGAGAAAAGTCAAATAAATTTTTTATTTTGGTATTCTTAAAATATTGATGGCAAAGTATATTACCGTTATTAAAACGTAATAGTTGTAAAACACTTTTAAGACACGTAAAATGTGTTTTAAATTATATGATTAGGGAATATTGTAGTATTACGATATCGATAAAATGTTGATTGAGTGGTATAGTATTATTTTTTGTTTAATCACTTTGAAAATACGTCTGCATTATTGGTTAATGTAAATAAATGAGAATACTAATTAAAAATGATCCTTCTATTTATAGTATGAAATGAATAATTTTAGTAAATAATTTTCCAAGTATTATTTTATTAAAATTAAATTTTAATTTATATCTAGTAGCTTATTATTATATTTTCAGTCGTAAATTTTGTTCATATTCATTTATTAGCTTAATATCAAATTTTTCTTCAAATATGTTTAAAATACGCACTTAAATAATGAAAAAGAGAAATTTTGGCAATAGGTAAAGTATTTGTATATTGCTCATAAATTTATTTGCATTCGTCTTATAAATTTGATCCTATAATTTGAAAGGACAATTGGCAGTTTATTTATTATTGTAAATAATATTAGACTACGTTCAACTCTACTTTGATTTTACAAAAGATATAAATTATTGTTATTTTAAATACCGTGCGTATCGAGTAAACTTGGTGAGAGAGGGTGAACGAAGCTTGCAGACGGTTTACTCTTACATTATATTTATTTATATATACCAGCACTTTCGAAAACCTGTGTTTTTTACGAAGGAACAGAGGTAATTTAAAACGCGCACTATTACCGAGCTTCGATAATTCGAAAAGTTAAAATCTGCTGAAAGCGTCGTTTGTCACCGAATTCGCTCTTTCGCCTTCGCTCAGATCTTTATATATTTTTCCTTTTACCCCTCTCCTTCTTTGGCTAATACCTTAGGCTCGGTGGAAATATCCTTCGCTTAATGCTTGGAATTCCACAAGTTATTTTTTAATTTATTTGTTTACCTAAACTAAGCCCTAGGCATAAAAAATTCTCTGCCTATTACGAAAAAGGGAAAAAGCATTTACGTTCTATACCTGATCTAAATCACGTAATTTCTTGTCCTAAATGTCTTTAAGGATGATGGAGCCCTTTCTCTCTCATGCTTTTTGATGCCCTCACTTCTGCCAGGCGTTCCCTCAGAAGTTCTTTGAACTCCCCTCCAGACTCCTTTTTATGTCACCACGGGGTTGATCAGGCCCTGTCTCAACGTCGTGCGCTTCACCACCACTAGTCGTCCGGTATTGGTATAAGCGCAGCTTTTCGTGAATCGACCTTGTGAAGTCATGTTTTAGCGTTTGGGACCTCTTGGTCCTGCTAGGTGTACCATTATCGGCACATTGTTTTGTATTTTTCTTGTAGAACCTACCACAAGAACGTTCTGGGTACCTAAAGCTTCGTTATATCGAAGTCTCAAGACGTGCAAGTTTTTGCAAATAAGGGATGGAGAGAGAGAGAGAGAGAGAGAGGAGAGAGAGAGAGAGAGAGACAGAGACAGACACATAGAGAAGATTGAATAAAAAGCTGGAAGACAGCTTGGTCGAATATCAAGTGATGCAGTGGCCGGAATAGGAGGGTGGATAATCTAGGTTCATTACCTTGCACCGAGTATAACGATTTTCATGCAGTTTTCTTTCCTCTCTGGAAAGCCCCGAACCTTATACTATTTTTCCGGAAGTCTCTCTCGCCTGTTATTCATCATTTATTATGTTTTACAACTATGCATTTCTTTTAAAAACAATTTGGTTTTGCTTATGTTACCTACGTCGTTGTTTCGAATGCGAGTCGATTATGTTATTAACGATTATTATTACCCAAGGAAATAATTATTACACATATTGTATATTTTATTAGCTCATTATTTAGAAGTAAAAATCTACTGCGAATTGTTAAGTTTTTCAAGTTTTATGCAATGTATTTACTATTAATTAATAATAAATTTTTATTTTACTATTTCATTTATGTTTAAAAGGCCATGATTATTTTCTATTGTTGTGGCTAAAACCCTCTATACTACTTAAGCAAGAAGCGTTCTTTTATTCTTCATTTGACATTGGAATGTTAGCAAACTAACTTCTGAGAGCAGGTATGTTCCCAATTATAATAAAAAATTATAAATAACAACATTCTTTCACAAATGTAATATATTTTAATTCTTCGATTGACATAGATAAACACAGAAAATTATTTAAGTCAATATTAAAAAATTGGTTATAATTTAGTAATCAAATACTTACTCAAGAAAACCCAGCTTAAAAATTTATATACGTTTAAATAATTATTATTCTAATTAAAAACGGATAACATTCAAAATTGAATCAACATTCAGTTTATAATGTGTAAGACAACTTCATTTTGCACATTTACTACTGAAATAAATTTTTTCTGAAGAAAAAAATTTTTATCATAAATCCAAACTGCTTTAAATAATAAAAATAATTTTATAATTTCTAGAGTTTATTACTTGAATATTCAGCTTGGTGCACATGAGATTTTAGAAAAAAGTAATTATAATTATATATAAATTACGAGAAAATTTCAGGAACAGGCTTGGAAAAAAACGTTCTATATGACAAAATTCAAGCAGAAGGTTTTAACAGTTGTTATGCACCTATGTAAGCGAGTCTACGATTTTTTCTTCTACTTTAGTTTGGTATATGAAACAGAGGGATGTGTTACCAGAGATGGCTTGATTAAAAAAGCTTATGTGTCGGCGATACTGTCGACGCCGACGACGACGTAGACAACGGTCTTCTTCGTTTGGACCGCTTGGAACAGTCAAACATAAAAAAGTGCATTGTACATTTAAAAGCGACATATGTTCCTTTCTTTCTTCTTTCGTTTTTTATGTGGAAGAGTTTTCCTTTCTCTTACATTTTCCCACTTTTATTTTCTGAATCAAATTGTACACTCTGTCTTTCGTCGACTTGTTAAATTGAAAGTTGATGGAAAAAACATTGGGTGCTATTAACAATAAAGAAGTATTTTTATTATAAAGAAAATATTTTGGAGTATTGCCATAAAGTCAGTAAGTTTTGTATTATTTTGTTTCAGGATTACATTTTTAAAACATTTTTCTAGCTGTTTATAATACTTTTTGCAAAGTAAATACAATTTTATTAGGTTTGGCGCATTAAAGAACTCATTACAGAAATGCTCATAACTTTTTCTCAATATTGCAAGTTATTTCTATTGCATAATAACTATGATAAAAAGCTCTTTAGGTAAATAGAAAATGCTTCTAAAGAAATATTGTTTTTGCGTAAAATATTAACAAAAATTGAAAAATGCCTTGGTTGATATTAAGATGAAATTTTTCTTAGTTTAATTATGTTCAAATATTTATTCTGTTTTTAATTTCTTTGCGATAATTTTAATAAAAAGATAATATTAAATACTATAATTTTTTATTCAGTTTCAGTTATCAATGTACGTTGAATCTATTCATAAAATCTTAAAAAGATAAAATTCTCTTTAAGACGCATAAATATGCTTAAAATGATCATATTTTAAAATATAGTGCTATGCTCAATGTTTCAGAAATATACAATTTTATTATAATTACTAATTTAAGCAATATATATTTTTATATTTTCTACGAGAAAATTTCTAGAACACAGGTAGAAAAAGATGTTCGGTTTTCCAATTAGTAATACTTATTTCACAATAAGAGCATTTAAAAGACAACATTTTATAAATATTAATTTAATGTGTTCATATTTAAATTCGAAGAAACCAAGAATTGACTATATTATTCTATTTTTAAGTATTAATTCATTATCAACTATTAAATTTTTATGTTTTGATGAATTTCTTTTACATATGAATTCTAATAAAATAGCCAATACTTCTCTAAAATAGATCTTGTTTTGAATTCAAAAATAGGAATCGATCTTTTATATAAAAAACGTTTTTGTCAATAATGTGATAATATCATAATTAATTTTATAAACTAATTTTATGAATTATAAATATAATAATTGAAAACAAATCTGATCATTTAAAATGCTATAAATAATACAATTGCTTATCTTTAACCCTATTGAATTGATTTTCAAATTGAGAAAATCATTAAAATACAATATGAATTACGGTAAATTTATTTGTATTAATTTTATTCACAATAATTTAAGTAAAATTCGTAATTTAAAATTACGAATAAACTTTATGCTAAATAGTCTGTAATTCGTTAAACATAATTGATTATATGATTACTGATTATCTTTGTTCAGGTTGCGTGGCTGAGAGTGGATACACAGACAATTCTGACGATATCGAGTCACGTTATTACAAAGAACCACAGGATTGCCGTGACGCACAGTGGGCACCGCACATGGTCTCTCCATATCAAAGACACGCGAGAAACTGACAGAGGTTGGTACATGTGTCAGGTGAATACTGATCCAATGTCAAGTAATACAGGATTCCTTGAAGTTGTTGGTAAGCTTATTTTAAAAGTAACTCTTCTATTCTTTGAGCATTTTGATGATTTGGTGTCTCATCATAATTTGCTAAAAGTAGTTGATATATAATTTCACAATGAATTTAATAAAATTTTTATTAACATGTAAACAAAAACAATGATGTGAATAATAAACCGTCGTATTTATGAAAACGTTATACGCATTAACGAAAAATATTTTCCAATAATTATAAATCATATTTTAACGATTCCTAAATATTTAAAAAAAATTTATCAAAAGTTTTATTTTTTTAAGTGTCAGTAAATTTTAATGATTTCATAAATATTTTTGTAATTGAGTGAAACATCATTTTTAACAAAAGTTTTATAAAAACTAATAATTTAATATTTTATCGACGAGATAATTTATTAAATATTTTTAAATATAATTAAGTATAAGTTTTATAAAAAGTCAAACGTAAATAGTTTTTTTTTGTATGCAAATCACTACCATGAAATAGTTAACTAACTTTACTAATTTTAATTTCGAAACTTTATTTAAATGTACTGATAAGACTAAAATCTGTAATTAATTTAAAATTAAAGTTTTCAACTGTGCTACTTAAAACTAATTCATTACGATTAAAAAGTTCCTTGTATTATTTTAATTACTTTATCAAATCGTCAAAATATGACTAGATCCTTTTACTAGCATTACTTGTTTTACACTAAACACTTATTTAATTATATTTTATTATTATAATTATATATATTTTATTATTTATATTTATTTTATTTAATTATAAAAATAATTATCAGTCTAGAATTATATAGTACTTTTTTCAATATAATATTTTGTAATTACATATAATTATAATCAAAAGCACAATAAATAATTGAACAAATTTTTAATGGATTCTAAAAATAATTGAATACCCTGTAAATCACTTATTAAATAGTTTTAATTACTCGAAATATTGCAATTCCTTTATCCATTTAATTATAGTATATACTATTCGTATAAGGAACAACAAATTTTCCCTGATTATATCTTATTCGCTTCAGTTCCAGAGTTTAGGAAAGTTATGAATTACTATAATTAAGGCTTTATTGCCTTATTAAGGAGGCAAAATATCATTTATTGTATATCTCTCCATTCTTGTGTGAACATATACTTTTCGTACGACGCAGAGCGTTCTCAGCATTTTTCTTTTTATATAGCGAGTCAACTTTTACAGGAGATAGAAGAGACCGTGTTTTTTAGTAAACTGTAAAGTTTCGTATACAATCAAATATTTTCTAAACAAGTCTTCTGTGTGCAAATCAAGCCAAGATTTGAACTCTCTTCATCTTCAATTTTTTGAACTAACTCTTGCATAAACTCCAATAATTTTAGAGAAATCCTTTTTGAAGTAACGATTGCGTCACATTATCTCTTTATACTTCATTAATATACTTCATAAATAAGAAAAATAAAGATTTAAGAGTTTAAAATTAATGAAAAATGAATCAATATTTATAATAAGACAATTTTTTTCTAATTTTGTTATCCTAAATACATTAGATCAAAATAGTGCAAAATTATATAATATGAACTCGGATTAAGTATTAAATTGCATTCATATTATATTAAACTATATGTACAATGAAATTAATACGGCATTTAATAAAACAGAATAATAAATATAATAAATATACAGAATATAATATATAAAAATAATTATATGTCGGGATCAGGAGAGTAATTGTATCTATTTGAAATATTCTTCTAGCATAATATTCTGTTGGATTAACAGCAATCACGTAATAGTAAAAAAAAGTATAACTTAAAACGATCTATAATTGAAAAAACATAGAAAGACTGCTCTTTAAAAAAGTTGGTTTAAATATTGTTTCTTTTTATTTATGATTAAACTGGTTATTTTCTAATGGAAAGAGTATTTTTTACAGTATGCTTCGTAAAAATATCATTTCAATTTTAACCGAATGTAATATAAAATGTGTTGGACTATGAATTTTCCGCAGTTGAAAAATATTTTCGTTCATCATAGAAAAAGGTTTACGATAACAAAAAAGTTTTCGAAATAATATCATGGAAGTATATTTTGAGAAAGAATGAGTTACGATACACCTTTCATATAGGATGAATCTATATGCATTTGTCTTTGGTCGTGCTAGTTGTTTGTTTCTCATTCGATATGAAAACAATTATAATTTTTAAACAATTTTTTTTCAAAGCTTCATTTTAAACCTTTTAAAATATATTGTATCATAGATCTTCATTCAGAAAATTTCTTAAATAAAAAGAAAGTTACGCGTTAAATGATGCCATAAATAAAAAAGGTAGCAAGGAGCTTAAAATTTAGTGAAAATTTTATACTTTTTCATATTATTCAGAAAAAAATCGTATAAATTATTACGCTTCTAAGATTGAAAGATATTTAAAATAATATATATTTTTAAGTTTCAAGGTACTGGTTGTTCCAAAATTATTATATACTTCGATCAAAATTCAATCGAATACTGTATTAAAAAAGTGTAGATTAACTATTGAAATATAAATTTGGAATTAATATTTGATTATTTAAAATATAATAAACCATAAAAAGTTGTTAAATACATATTATTATTAAACATGGATTTATTCAATGTTAGACTGAACTTTAAAGAATGTATTTAATGTTTTAAAATAATTATACTTATACGTTCCGGTAATTAAAATTTTTTGTATTATTTTTTGCCATTAAACGATATGTATTAAATTACACAGTATGAGATTTCTTTTATTACACCTTTCTGATAACACTTAAAACATAAATATGAAACTCTACTTTTTACAATGCTTATGAAATCTAGCTAAAGTGATATTTTATGATTTATTACCATATTTATATAAGTGAGTATTTATCGATTTATGAATTGAGAAAAAATAAATAACTTAGTAGACTTCTTCCTCATCTACTTCCATATGTTTATAATGCTGCAAACTTTTATTAGTTTTTCACGCGACAACAAAAATCTTATATACTATAGGCTTTTCCTTAGTATATAAGTATCAATTTCGTTTTGTTATTTAAAAGAGTATAAGTTTTGCAATTGTTGAAACTCCCGCAGAATTCTAGAAGTTCATAGATACAGTAAAGTTTATTCTTCTATAAAATTAGAGTGTCGCAAACTTTACCAAACTCATTATTAAATAAATTTTAATTCTTTGTTTTCATAAATTTGATAAAAGTTCAAAATAATATTTATATTAATATATAAGATTCAACAAATTCTTGTGACGACTGAGCAATACTAATAAGAATAATTTTAAAATAATTACAAAAAGTAAATTGAATATTTATGGGTGACAAATTTTTAAAGACTACGTTCATCTTGTACATCTTGGTAGTCATTTATTTAAAAGATCTTTAATTAATTCGGATAATTTTTATATCGTTATGAAATTAGATTAATTCTCATATTTACTTATTTTTATTAGAAATTAATTATTTAGAGCATATAATAACTATTTAATTCATTAGAAAATGTAATATCTCGATTACATATTTAATATACGATATTATATAAATTAAAAGGTTCAATTTTATGTTTATAAAGTAATAAATATATTATATTTACACTAATAATAACTTCGTATTTAACATTTTTTAAATTATAAAATAATTTTTAAATGTTCTATTTATTTTAATATTTAATTTTTATGGAATGTAGTTTAAATAATATGGTATACCATAAAATTAAATTTTTTAAAAGAGAAACTATTTCTGTTAGAAAAAACTTATATTATTTTTATCATGAAAATATCATGTTGATCACCTTATTGCTAGCATTAAGTTACTATTTATATTAAATAATAAAAAAAAAGGATTCAGTATTCGGACAATAAGTATTTATTTTTATCAGTTTAGTTTTAATCTCTGTTTATCGTGAATTATCATATCTAGAGTACGTATCCTGATCTATAAGTCATTCAACTAGATTACTAATTATTTTAGATAAATTACTCAACGAACATAGTGGCTTTAACGTTTTTAACTAACATATATTTGGAGAAAATAGTGTTTTGTCATTCTTTGTATTATGTTTTATATTATATATTTGTTTGAAAGTTTTTTTTTCTATATCGGAATTTATAGAACAAAACTCATAATTGAACTGTTTCATTAGTTGCAAGTTTTTTTCACTATCCTTATATTCAATAGAAATGGTCATAAAAAACTTATTTTTAATTAGAAATCTATAACTGCAGCTCAGAGGAAATAAAATTTATTTTGAAATGCAGTAATGCAATTGATAATCTGAGTTTCTTTAAATAACCAATTAAAATATAGAAATTAAGATAGTTGTCACTATACATATAGGTAACTATATATGCTTTTTACTGGCAGATGAAAAGCAGGAGTCTAAAAACATGTTCGAAAGTATAAAAGTAAAGCACTATGCCCACAAATGAACCAAGAGTGCTTACGTGTGTCGCGAGTGACCTACACAAACGAGTAGACAAATGCAGTTCTTCCCACTAGCTCTTTTTTTTCAGTTATAGTATGTCGAGTGTCTTCGCGAGATAAAGAAAGAATGAGACTGTTTCGGTGTAGGTAGACTCGCGTTCGGTTTCCGCCTTTGCGGCTCCAATGCAAATGTATGTAAAGTGTGTAACTGCGTTGGTGCTGTAGACTGCATGATTGTACTCCTAGAAGGCTATTAAACACCTTTCTGGCGATGTGCCTTCGACTAATAACCAGCATTTGGCGCGGTTGTGTGGTATTACATCATGGGCTATTTGTTCCCCTCTTTGTGTCTATTTAAATCTCTCGCTGTTTTTTCTCTTTGACTTTTCCCCTATCGCCTCTATTTACCTGTATATCTTTCTAAAAATGTTTCTACTACTCCATTATCTATATAAAGTAATACATTAAATATAGTCATGCCAAGAACTTATCACATGTATCATCCTTATGCGCACAAATACACACGCATATACAAATATTTATATGCAAATTCACTAACTTCGAAAACAATAATTTCCTTCTCGATATAATATTTTATACTGTTCTATTATTCTTCAGAATATTGCCTTTCGATAAAATATTTCTGGTTTGTTTTGTCCTTAGTAGATATTAGATAGATAAATTTTTTAAATATTCAGTTGATATAATTTATGTTTTGTTTAGTAATATATAAGTTAAATTTATTGTATGCTCTTTCATGTAGCTACTAAAAATTGCTCTACTTTGACTTCTCGTATTCAATTCTACTAAACATAAAAATGAAGTATAAAATAAAAAATTAAATTGAAAATTTTTTAATTCCATTATTTAACTAGAAAAGAAAATACTTCGCAAATTTAGATCAACGTTGAGAGTGACTTATATATTACAGTTGTAACACGCAACGTTTAATTAAATTTTTTGTTTTTAATTTATTTAATAATTACTTCGTGTCAAAAGAATGAGAAATTATTTTAAGAATAAAAAATACTCGATAAATTTTTAGTGAATCTATAAGATGGCCTGTAGATATAACGTAATTCTTGAAAAATTTTTTCAACTTTTTATACGTTCGCACACAAAGGCGCGGGTGTTACCACAAATACAGGAACTTGCGCAACTGCGCTAGTGCATATTCACACAGGCACCCATGCACACACACCCACAAATATTCTTAAAAGGATAATCTACGAAAGCGGACGTACATGTAGTTTAACCTTACCGCAAGCCCTCGTTAAATTTCCCCTTTATCGTGATGGGGCTGCAGACGCTTAGGCTATCGAGGTGCGAGAATAAGAGATTGTCCTGCGGCGAAAGCATGTGCGCGCCTTTCGTGCTTTTTATCCTTCCGTGTCCTCCTTCCCCATACTTACGTCTCAACTTTCTCTATCTTTTTTTCTCTACTCGCAAGTTTTTTTTACAAGAAAGCTTGGAAATCATCGGAATCACTTGAATTACTTACCTTATTTTTAAATTGTACATTTCTATCGTTCTTCAAATCGGTAAATTTTAAATTAATGATTTGAATAAATTACATTTAAATTTAGAAAATACATATAAAACAAGAAGGTTTATTAACTTATAAATAAAATCTTTATGATTTGTCAAGTAATTGATGGAATAGAACTAAGAAATATTTTTTAACGTTATTTAAACTTCGCTACTGAAAAAATTAGATTTTAACGTAATTGTATAAAATTTTGTTTGAAATTTTTGTCTTTATTTTATGATTAAGAATTAAAAAATTTTCAAAAAACTGTGAAATACATATACTTTTTTATAGATAAAGAATTTTTATTAGTACTTAAAATTACTTTCTAATACATATTTGTATTCATTTTTCCTAGAAATATCATTTTACAGTCTGATTTTAAAGAATATTATTAAAATGAATTGAAAATTTAAATTAAAAAATTATAGTTTAAGTCATAAATTTCGACATTTAATTACTTTTAGCTTTTATAAAACAGGGAAAAAATTCTTCGTAAACACTCGATAAAAACACTAATTAAAGAGAATATAATTTTAACAATTAATACTGTAACATACGTCTATCATGAATGAATTCAAACATATAATTGATTGATGATTATAATGTAGTAATAATTTTTTTTTTTTTTTCAAAAGTATAAATGATTATAAAGTGGCTAATTATTCTAATATTGCTCATAATATAATTAAATTAATAATAAGTATAGTGATACTTGAATTGTTATGCAAACGCACTCATACATCAATGATAAAATTTGTAAACTGAAAGGATATATAATAATAAAAATATATTAATATGTATATTATATTAATTTCAAATTATTAAAGTAATGTAAAATTTTGTTATTTACAAAAAAACTTATAAAAAGATAAAATACGAATCTTTAATGTCTTCATTAAACTTACACGAATGAATAAATATTGTGAATTTTTTTATAAACCAAACTTAAAAGAGGAAAATGAAAGATAAAAACGTAATTTGATCCTGAGTTTCTTACAACGCAACTCTTATATCTCATCGATCAGCAAGACGTGGGGTGGTAAGAGTCGCGTTGCTCGCCATTTTATTAAAAGATGCGCGAAAATGTTTTGACGTGATTTACTGGATCTACGAGTCTCGACGTTATTAATGACGTTGAATGCACCATTGAATGATTCAAAATATAAAAAAAATTGAAATAAAAAGATGTCGAAAATGAAGAGATGAAAGCATAGAAGCATTTAAGATATGTTCAAATTGAATTGCATTACTTGTTTGAAATTGAGTTTCAAATGCGCTGCGTCTACGAATAAATCTCATTACCAATTCAATAACAAGATCACGTTGTTCTCTTATATAACGTATAAAAAACCTTTTCAGACGCAAAACGAAATAATGCTGTTCATTATAAGTATATTTTATAATGAATCTGTGCATCCACCGCGTGATATTGTTTTAAAAGTAGAAGAATTATTTAGATACTCACTGTTTATGCTCAAAATTGTTATTAAAAACTTATTTATTAAAAGTACTTTAAATTTTTATGTAACAAGATTTTATTTTGTGCCATTACTAAATTATTAAAATTTATGCGTTATAATGCCACTAAAGTCTCTATATTATAATTTTTATTTTTTACTTGTATACTATTAATGATACATAAACATAAATAGTATTGTCACAGTAATTTTGATATACTTAAAAATTGTATTTGAACACAATGCATTTCTGTGAATTATAGATAATTTAAATTTTATATAGCAAGATTACATAATTTGCATGTAAGAATTGATTTATCACAATTCGATAAAAATTATGTGCGAGGGAATAACAGTCGAAGCATTCGAATTCTAGTGTCATCAAGTCATTAAAGTTTCAGCAAGTGAGAGAAACTTTCGGATACTCATTTACGCTTGTATTCTTACAGTACCACCAGATATTCTTGATTATCCTACAAGTACTGATATGATGGTTAGAGAAGGGAACAATGTAACATTACGATGCGCAGCGACTGGTACACCGGAACCGACTGTTACATGGCGTCGGGAGGCGGGTGGCATCATTACTCTTTCCAACTTAAAAGAAGGTAGGTTTCCTGTTTTTGTATTTTAATTACTACCATAACTATTTTAATATTGGTGATGCGAGTCGAACGGAAATTTCTAAAGAGAAATAACTAAATACATCCAATGTATTATCTGATGGTAATTATTAATTTCAATTTCGAACTTTTTAAACTAATATATTTATCATTGTATCTATAACTATAATGAAATAGCAGTTAGGATAAAATATTTTATTTTATCCTAAAATTATAACCAACATATTTTTGTATTGCTAATCGATCAATTATTTATTAAAATTCATTCTTGTATAATGTTACGTGGAATTGTCTCAATATCTTAATCGAATTATAGACTTTATTGTATATTAAATTTGAGTTCTAAAATCGGGAGATAAGTGAGTTGTATTAAATATTTATCAAAATATCCTGGAAACCGACTAAGCTGAAACGTTCGATTATAGAAATGCTTGGTGTGGAAATTTCATAAGCTCCCTTAGGCAATTTCATATAAATAGCAAAATTCATGATAATGTATCTCCTTAGCATCACATTATTATATTTTTAATTCGATTTTAAAGATATTTGATTATTTTTCATTCTTTTTACAATATATATATTAAATTAGCAGTATTATAATAAAGTAAACTTAGATATAATTTGTCAATAGTATTTGTGATGTTATTAATAATAAAATATAATGTGGAAAAAAGATAATTAAAGCGCTTTAATAATTGTTACTAATAGATTATTGAATACTTAAATATGTTATTAAATATTAAGTAATTATTAAGTAATTATAAAAATAATAAAATTATTTTTCCTTTTATATTAAAGAATTTTAATTATTATAAGGAATAAAAATTGATTTTAAATTTCAAATCAAATAAATAATCATTTGTTTTTCTATTACTTAGAGGAGAGATAATTAAAAACAATAGAATATAATATAATAAAGTTTTATTAAGATTTATATATATATATATATATATATATATATATATATTATATATATATATATACATTATAAAAAGAAATTTTGTACTAAATAGAAATATTACTAATTCTAATAGAAATATTTCTAATTATTAATATTATACAATATATAGTATTATTCAATTTTTAAAAGAAAAATCAACGAAAAGTACATTTTTATATGATATTAAAATTTATAGAATTACGAATGATGTTTATAAATCGTTTTTTCAAAATATATAATTAATTTATATTTTAATTTATTTTACACAGTTTACTTTACATATTAGTACAATTCGATACATTTTTGCAACACTGATAAATAATTATTTTTTTTTAAATACTTAAATTTATTGTATTATGCCAATCTATTTTTAATAACTTGTGTAAGACGTAGATTGATTTTTTTTACGTAACAATAAATGTAATTTAGATAATAAGAATTATTAGATCCAAATATGTGACTCATACTTTAATATTGACTATTTATTATAGCTTAAACTGAAATACGTAAACATTTAATAATATATAATTTTATCTTATTTTTATTGATTTATTATATTTAAACAATTTTTTTTATAAAAAGAATAATAGAATTGAGATAATAATTAAAGGGGAAAAATTAGCTTCTTGTTAATTTATAAAAATTTATTTCCAAATGGTATTGTGAAAAATTAAGCGCCCCCCCCCCCCACTGAATCGGCAGTTGCTATAAACTGCTGTGATTCACTGGAGTTATAACGGTACAGATAAAGTATTGGGATTTTGATTCCCACGTAATATCTTCGCTCATTGTTCTACTCTCCATGTATATACCATAAGTGCATACAGATATATAACAGGAGATTAACATGCTCTCGCGGAAACGCATCGCAGTAGTACGACTCGACAAATAGCGCTGTATATCTTCCCTTTTGCTCTCACATTGTCCCTATAAATATATGATTTGTTATTGCGCAATATATACAGTGGCAAGCATTGAAGGTCCGGAGCTGGAAATAACACGTGTTAACCGACTACACATGGGAGCTTATCTGTGCATTGCATCGAACGGGGTACCGCCGACAGTCAGCAAACGAATTGTACTCATTGTTCATTGTACGTATATAGTATACCTTCTGTACTTTATTTTTCTGCTAATTTATCCAGATTTACACTATATCCTGGTGCTCCTTGCAAACCCGGCGAGTTTAACTTTCATCCACTTCTTTCGCATGGTCGCATATTAAGCATACTTAATTTAGAAAAGACCGCGCAACGAGAAAGGAGGCGCTTGCACTCACGCGCGTAATTTAGAGGCAAGTTAAACTTTACTTAACATCACTCAGAAGAAACTGACACACTTCTACGTATTAATTGTTCAAATTTTTGTGCAAATTGTTTTTGAATGTGCATTTAAGCCCATTGCATGCATTTTTCAAGGATTTACATATTGCACCGACTTGCTTTGAGTGGAAATATTTCGATCTCCACATTTCCTGGTAAGCATCAATTATATTCTCGTTGAAAACTTGTTAACAGTTTCTGGAAAGCACGTAAAAGGATTACATTTTATTTCGTTCACAAACAATTCATTTGAGGACGCGTAACTTGTTAACTATATGGATATGTAAAGATAATTATTGTGATCTTTTATTGTTATATTAAAATAGTTACATACTTTTTTCTCATAGAAGAAGTTTGTTTGGTTAATTAAGAATAAGAAAATTAAGAAATTAAAACAAATATTTTATTAAAATAGTTCCACCAATGATTCGAATTGAAAACCAGTTAGTTGGTGCTTATGATGGACAAACTTTAATATTGGAATGTCACAGTGAAGCATATCCCAGACCAATCACATATTGGACTACTCCATTGAACGAGACTATAAATAACGGTAACTTATTTTATTGTTTAAAATTTTACGACTTCAATGTTGTTCAATTTAAAAAATTTGTATATAGTAGTTTTTATAAGCAATTGATTATTATATGTTGATACAGATATTTAAAGATTGTGTAGTAAGCAAACAATGGTATTAATTATGGTATTAACCCATTAAGTTTTATCAAAATTTATGTACAAGAGAAAAAAATATATAAGTGATATTAAACAATTTAGAATAACGTGTTTAATCATTATTACAGAAAAATATAATATTAGATATTTGGTCCCTTTTGTACCTTAGATCCAAAATTTAACAAAATATACGATTTATAAAAAACTTTTATGTTAGTTTAGGTAATTTACGAAACATAAAGAAGAATTATTTATAATAAACTTTTTTAATTTAGGGTGTAAATTTTTCTTTTGTAAAGATCTTCAAGTATTATTTTATCAAATTTTTTTTACCTTTTAATTAATAAATTATATATAACTTTATATATTATATAATCTTAATGCGACGTCATTCGTGTAATCATATTAATTCAAAATTTAAATAAGAATAAAACATTTCCATACATTATTGCAGAAAAAATATTTATGTTCAAGAAATATAGTTTGTAAATAATCATATATAATATTTTTCTAAGCATTTTTTTATCTTTAAGATGGTCACTACAAAGTTGAGGGATTTACGTCAAATTATGAGACTGTGATGAAACTTACTATTAAGTCAGTTCGAGTTCAAGATTTCGGAGCTTTTCGATGTATAGCAACTAATTCATTGGGAGAAACCGATGGTAAAATAAAATTATATAGTAAGTAAAAGAATTTAATTAATAACTATTTTTCATGGAAATATTAATTTTATTTTGTACTATTAACTATTGGAATAATAAATATTACAATTTATTTACCCACTTTTTAAATATATTGTTAAATTAAACATTGTTGATCATGTTACATAAATTATATTTACAAATTTTATAAATACTTAACGCAATTTGAAAATTCTTAGTTTAATTGTATTTTTAATATAATGCATTAGTTAAATTACTTTTTTACTCTAAAACTTTAGCTTTTCCTACAATTGAGAATGTTCGCAATATAATTACATTTTTATAAGGAAAATTGAACTTTTATACTCATTTCACGTGTCTAATTTTATTAATTTTATAAAAATACGTTTTTTTTAATGAAAATTTTTAGTAATAAATATTTATCAACAATTATTAAGATAGGAAATAATAATTTTTTATATTTTAAATAATGTTAAAAAATGAATTGGATTTTATAAAAAAAATTATAATACATGATTGTAAATCCAGGAAACTGTAATCCACTAAATTAAAAATATATTGTAGGTACAAAAAATAGGATTTACAGTTTTAAACATGCCGAAGTATGTCCGGACTTTAGAATTTACATTTATATACAAGTATTATGAAGTCTTGTATATAAAGAATTATTTATTGAAAATATGAAGATTAAATAATATAATATTTAGGTATAATATATTTCTTTCATATTCTAAGATTCTAAAATCTCTTACTAATGCTACATATTCACAAACCTAGTTTTTCTTAATATAAAAAAATAAAAACTAGTATAAATGGATTTAATTGTAACATAATTTTCCATAAATTTTATACATATAGTTTTGTTTTTATTATTTCTAGGAATTACTGTTTTTAAGAATATTTTACTAGGGAAATTCACTATTTTCAAATGAATTTGAACATGTAATATTAGAAACTAAATTTAGAAATTAATTACTAAAAATCCAGTACATAAGTTTTATCTGTACAAGTGTTACTGTAGTGAAATATTCAATATCATTACATAAGGTGCAGAAACCCTTAATACTTATATACGGGAAGTTTTATAAATACGTAGTTGTATTGATATTTAAATCGCTTTCGATTACTTTGAAATATTTTATATATCTCTTTGATACAGTAAATTATACTATACTTTTTATCTTATATTTTTTTTAGATCGTTCTTATTGAAAAATACTTTTTAAATCTCATACAAATGATATAAATCTAAAAATTTAACACATAAATGCAGAGTTCTATAAGAGAGTATTCGTATTACTGATCTAATATGCACTTAACTCTGATTAGTAAAGCGTATTGCGTGCCAGCTTTTGTTGTACTTCATTACATGAATTCGAAGATTGTCAGGACTTAGTATTTGTAAAGACTCATCAAGTTCTTCTATCCTTATAACTAGAATACGAAGAAATTGTTTATAATTTACGTAATACATAAAATGATGTAGTGAAGAAAAACAGTTTAGTTCACATGTACATAAATAAAGAAAATCGCTATAAAATAGACAATGTTTTGACTAAAGTTTTCATAATTTCAATTTACGTAGATCATTGTATTATTTTCAATGAAGATATCTTTACAAAAAGCTCTCTTGTAAGCAAAATCTTTTTCATAAATACATAATAAATTTTAAATATTTTACTCCAGTATTCCTTAATATACCATTCAGTATTATAAAAATACATAAATTTATTAATTGTGGAACTTAGCTTATACTAAATATTATAAATCATTTTTTAAGCAACAAGTTTTTAATTTTCTAAATATAATTTTTTACTAGTTTTTAAAAATATTTTCTTAAAAAGCTTATGTATTGTAAATCTTTACGTAAATGAATCATTTTTTTATGAAATAATATATATATTTTAATTTTTTATAATAAGCACTTAACAAAAGTTTTAGTAGTAAAATATATTGCAACGTAAATTTCAAATTGCCTAGGAAACTTTAAACACTAACATAATTTTTTATATTTAAGTTTATTATAATTATTCATGTGTAATTTTTAATTAAACAAGTATACTATATTACTACTATACTAGTTATATATATATATAAATAAGTATAATCAACTTCTGTAAAAAATTTTTCATAAAAATCATTTTAAACATAATAGATTTAAAACAGGTATAAACTTAAAGAATAATGAAATCTATTAATATATGAAATATAACAAAGTTTTTAAACCAGTTCTTATAACTGTCTTGTATTCACTAATTATTGTTATGAATAACGTATTATAGTAACGAATTATAAAGTGATACCATTCATTACAGAATTTTTATAGTAATTTACAATTATGAATCATTAAACTTTATTCTATTACATATATCATATGTATGCTAGAATGTATATTGCGGATTTTGTTAATGTTTAATCTATACGAAGCTTTTTGACATAAAAATTTTGAAAGAAGAATAGTAAATTGATGAACGTACTTAGTTTTATGTTACAATAGTTCATCTTATATTATATGAGTATTAACTTCTAGATTAGCCAATGATTAGTAATATTTTGCTTAAAAATGACGTATAAATATGTTCACATTAACTACTTTTAAAATAAAAATTGTTAACGTTCACATAAAAATCTGTTCTGTGTAATATTAAAAAAAATATTAGTAACTTATATTTTTTTATGATTATCTGAAATAGTTAAATGAGCTTGAATATTATTTATCACTGAAGATGTTAAAATATAAATTTGAAATTAATAATGAACATGTTATAATCCAAATTACGTAAAAATTAATATTGTATATAACTGTAAATATTTTTTTCAGGAAAACTACGATTTTAAGTTTTATCTTTTTAGTATTATACATTATTATATTGATTGAGAAATGAAAAATTGAAATATGATTTGCATTATAAATTTGAATTAATATTAAATTTTATAATATTTGTAATTGTACAAGATAAATTAAACTTAAACTTGTTCAATTTATTAGATTTTTATGATTCAAATTTTTATTACTATTTTATAACATTAAATTTAATATTTTCAATGCATAAAATGATAATAGAGCATTATAAATAATACGGTATAATGGTATTAAATAATTATTGAAATTTCATTAGTAGTTTATTACTCTATTACTAATTAATGATTCGTATAAAATTAATAAATAATTAATAATTATGACGAAATAATATATGGCTCATATATCATATAATTTCTAATAAATTCAACAATAAAAAATATTGTCTGCAAAAAAACACGTAAATTAAAAAAAATTAAAAAATATTTTACTACATATTTACACGTATATAATATATATATGAGTTATTTTTTAAGAACATATGTTTCTCTAAAATAATAAATTACCAAAAACAATTTAATTTTTTACTAGTAAATAAAAAGCATTTGTATTCATAGACATCATTCATGAAAAATTATACGTAGTTATTTTTTAAAAGTATGTGCGTATTAACTATATTAGATTTTTGAGCACGTAGTTATAGAGCAGTAACATAATCAACTCTATTGCAAAAGCATCATTATTTTTTCAGAATCTTACAGTTGAATGAGTGTTTATCGACTTTCACAGCATAATGATCATATTGTATACCTATTTATGTGAATGCAACGCTTAGTTGAAAGAGGCAGAGAGAGAGAGAGAGAGAGAGAGAGAGAGAGAGAGAGAGAGAGATAGTGGAAAATATTTCCGGGAGGACGCAATGTAGAATGCAAATCACTGCAAGGCGAATTGCCGTATACTTCCTTCGATTCGAATGGGCTTTCGGGCGTCCTTCCGACGCTGTGTGAAATACGATCGTTCGCGTGTTTTTGCCGAACTAGGGCTGTTGCCTGGCCACCATTAGACTCGTACTACTCGTGTTCAACGCAAAGGTTCGTATGCATAAACCGACGCATGTATCGTTCATGCCAAAAGGAAAATAGTGCGCATTCCTCTGTATCGAGCTTTGCTATTGAAAACTTTCCTACTCTACAGTTGGATGTTAAAAATAAATCTGTGTTATGTTCAAGTAGAAAACCTTACAAATTCTTTGACCGCGGGAAAGCCTTTGACTAATATTAAGGTAAAACACTCAATGGTCTCACAATGCAAACGTCAAATGCTATCGTGTACAGTAGTTAATCTTACAATACAATCAGAAATTCTACTTAGCTGAGACATCAGTGATATTCTTAATACAGAAATTTATTTATATTTAATGTGTTTGAAAGTTTGAATTAAACATTAGCTAAAGCAAGTAAATTATTTTAGTGTTTTATTGATACAAGTTCTGCAAATAATAATTATTTTTTATTAATCATCTTTATATTTTCATATTGTAATTTATTACCAAATAGTATACGTAATAATTTTTCTGAATTTTCTCAATTAACAAATAAATCAATCAAGAATTTATTGATCTGGTTAAAAGTACTTTAAACTTTTACCATTGATAATAAAAGTTGATCGATACTGTTAAGTGAAATAAGAGTGAAACTTTTATATTGAAACGCTATATTTCAGTAACTTATGGATATAATTACGCGTTAACAGATAAAAAATTATTTATAATGTTCCGAAGAATCGTTAATGTATAGAATTATAACTTTTTTATAGTCTATTTTATTTAATTTCATTAATTAATATAAACTTTTATATTTTTCTTTATTGTTTAAAAATATGTATCTACATTATTATAGCTAAAATATTTTTCTTGAGAATAATTAATAGTCTTGTCAGAAGTGCGTAACATGATAAAAAATTCAAAAATATAACATGTATCCGAATTTTAAACTTTTTGTGGTTTTTGAATATAAAGTAAAACTTTTTGTAATTTAACCAATTCCCTATTGTTTTTTTTTACAATGAGTATATCATTTTCATCTAAATTTAAGATTTTTATTAGAATTTTTTAACTGTTCATATATTTTAAATGGCAAGTTTTTCAGTTTTTACTGAAAAATTCTTATCGAATATTTATTTAATTTAATAATATGAATAAAATCAATAATAAAAATGATGAGCTTGTAGTATACAATTACAATGAAATTTTTTTTATTATATTTAAAGTCTTTTTAAATTACATGGCAAACAAAATTTCTCAATCTGATTAAATTGTTTTTTAAAACGTAAAGTAACTTATATTGATTTTTATATTAGTAAATATACATATCTTGAGTATTGATGCTCATGACATTAAATATATTTAAAATTTTTTCAAAGCAGGAGATATATTCACAATTCAAAATTCTTCAATTTCTAACATTAAAGGTAATAGAAAAATCGTCAATTTTACGAAAAAAGAAAAAACGACCCACGGAACAATACATGCATATAAATTCAAAGAAAAAAGTCTGGATGCTTCTGTGTAAGCCAACTATATCACATGCCTTTAATCGACTACTCCATTCCTAAAAAGGCTCTCAAAGTGCTCTTGTACGTTTGTTCTTTACTATTCGGGAGAACAGAAGGTACCTGTTTTCGTTTGCAGATAGTTTAATTGGACGTGCAAGTCCCCAATTAGTAACTCGAATTTTCCTTCTCTCTTTCTCTTTTCAATTGTCTTACTTTTTTTGTTTCTTTTTTAATTACACATTTGTGAAAGATAGATCATCAAACTCGCATAAATATATATATGTGCAGATGAAAGTATTAGTTTGAAAGTATTCTTAATCTATATATAAACTGTAGACAATCATAAACCGAAAAGTAGTTAACTGGTCAAACAATAAGTACAATTCAGTCAGTTTGTATTTAATTAAGTAAATTTTAAATGCATATGCATATGAAAATTTATGTATACATGTGTGTGTAATATATTTCTGGGTCATAATTTTTAACAGTTTACTTTTTTATTGCTTATAGTTTAAATTTTAACTTTTATTATTTTAATATTAACTTTTTTTATAAGAAATAAATATATAACTAATAAAAAATTAGTTCAAATTATTAAATTAAATTAGTTAATTATATGCAATATATTTATAAAGGATTCAAATTATTTAATAGTACGAAGTTTTAAAAACATCGTTGATATCAATTAAAGAACTTACATTTCTTATGAGTTCGATTTATTATAATTAAATAAATTTTTAAATACTTATATTCAATGAATGTGTAATTTATTTTTTTGTGCACAACTAAAATATTAAAAATAATATATTTAATTTTAATAATGTTACATTGTGGAAATTGCACGTTGTGAATTTATATATAATTATTTTGTGCATAATTTAAAAAATTATATTATTAATAATAAATTTGTTTTTTCCATATTAGAAATTCGATTTGGAGTTTCAAAATCATAGACAATAAACTCTTTAAAATCACATTTTTTTAATACTAATCATAAATTTATGAACATTTTAAAAAAAAGGGTTGTAAGATCATCAAAATTATATATTTGTCTTTATTTTTCAATATTGTTTATATTTTTCTGTATTTGTTTAATCGATAAGTTACAAATAATAATAAAAATTTTTTCTGAGTTTTACAGTTTTATTTCATACTTAATAAATCTTAATAAAACTTAATAAATAATCTTATCGTAAAGATTTTTTATCTTCGTTACATACTTAATTAAGTTACTTGATTTTTTTAAACATAACATACTTATCTATATAAAAAAATATTATAAGATATTATAGGATAAATTAATATACATTTTTCTTTTTTCTTATTTTATGAAAAATCAGTAATTTATTGTAATAGTTCTAAATATAAATATTTTTTATTTTATGTATCGATTTTTCGTATATTTAATTAAAAAGTAAATAAGATAAAGAAAACTATAGTCATATTGCCTTTTTATGAGATTATACCTACAAATTTATAATTATACACCTCTTACTTGGTAGTATACTGGTGTTATACTTACTTGGTAGTATACTTGGTAGTATAATGGTAGTAAACTGTGTGTATTAAGAAGCTATAAGTTGTGAAATCAGATTTAAGAAAAATAGTATTTTGCTTTATTTTTATTATACCTGATTATATCATTCATGCAAGTGATGACGTATAATCATATATGTTAAGAGTAGCAGTGAAAATAAACAACTATACAAGTTTATAAATATTTCTTAGTCATAAAATTTTTAAAAAAGATTTTGGTTTGTGTTACTCTTTCACTTTCCTCGTAATAATTTTTTTTTTAATTATAGCTTTAGAAATAGAAAAGACTAATTAATTTATACATACTACCAAAAGTATTCACGATGATGTGATAAAATATGTATAGCCTGATCAATATCACTGAATCAGAATTTATTAATTTTTATTATGAATGTTTTTTATATATGTCAGTAAATAAAACTGTAATTTCCTGTTTAAGTTATAAATTTTATACATATAAATCTTACATATAGATACTATTTTTATTATAGTCTTTATAAGAAATACATATTTTTTAAAATTAAATTCAATATGGGTAATAAATTAAATAGGTGGTTAAAAATTGAACTTTAAATTTTGCAACTCTTTTCAACTTTATTTTTAAGAAGGTTATTTTATAAAAAAACTTATGTACAATTTAAAACTGTATATACTTATCTCGATCTATATATTATACAAAAAAAAATCAATTACCGTAATAGTCAGTTTATTTAATTTTACTACAATAAAGAGAGTTTAAAAAATAATTATTTAAATTCAGTTGAAACTAGTATTTATTTTTATTTTATTCTTATTGTTTATATGATGATACAGGTATTGAAAAATGTTCAAAATTATGATAGATCTAAAATGGTTAAAAACAGTTTTATTGTATGATCTTGATAAATAGATAAATACAAGATAACGATAACTGTATAAATAATATCTTATGCTCAATGTGTGTTATATATAGAACTAAATTATCGAGAATTGCAGAAAAATACATACACTAAATAATAATGAATATTGTTAACTTTATGTTTATTTATAATAATTTAATTAATTTTATTATATTAGTTATTATATCAAAACTTCAATATTTTCATTATATTTTTATTGAAAATTTTTGAATGCATATGAACAATAATTAAATAATAATAATAATAGAATTACAATAATTCAAACGATGTTAATTAAAAAAATTAAGATTGAGAATTGATTTCAGGTGTAAAAACTTCAGCAATATTTAATACCTTATCACAATGTTAATATGTAAAAAATTTTAATGTTTTAAACAATGTCAATAATTTAATTTTTAATAGATTAAATTTATTCATCTATTTTACTGTAATGAAATTTAGTATGATAAATTCTTTAACTGTAATTATGATTTTTGACTTGGGTATTCTTATTTTTTATATTTTTATTTTCATTTTTCTTAAAAACAAATTTATTCTGTAAATAAATATTATTTTATTGATTAATTAAGTAGTTGAATAATAAATTATTATTAATTTATTAATTATTAAAATATCATTTAATTATATCATTTTTAATTTAGGAAATTATTATTATTATACGTGTGTATGTATGTACTTTATTCAACTATTATAATTTATCTGCTATTAGAATTTATTTATTAGTATTTTTAAATAATTAAGTTTATTATTATATAAAAAGATTTATATACTTATTTAATAATACGAACTAAAATTGTATTAAACTTTTATTGTTAAATAACAAGTAATCTAAAAAGAAATATCAATGTTCTAACTGATGTGAAGAATAATTATATTATTATTAGATAATTATTTATAATAATCTTTAGTACAAAAGAAATAATGATTTATAAAAAAGTGTATTTTTATATTTAATATTGATTTTGTGATTTTCCACTGAAAAATTATAAAATTAATAATTAAAATTATAAGAAAACTTATTTTCTATTTTCTTAAAAAAAGGAGTTACTTTGAAATTACTATTTTTAAAAATTAAATCTTTGTTATAGTATATTATAAGAAATATCCAAAAAGGTTAAATGTAGCTTTATCCATAAATTTTATTCAGAATTTCTATCATTCATTGAAATAAATTTAAATACAGTAACGTTTTTGATAAAATATTAAAATTTAAAAAAAAATGAATTGAAATTTTAAATGAAGTTATTTATGTATTTATACTATTAAAATCTAAAATAATTTAGGTTGTTTCTATTTTAAAATTATTATTATTCAATTTCTATGTATTTTTAATTAAAATTAATGTTTCAATAAAAAATAACTCATTCTTTATTAAAGTTTTATTTATTTTTTATGTAATTTACTATTGTTTTATTTCTTAAAATTAAGCCTTAAAAAATGTTTTATTAATACTTTTTTATTGAAATTTAAGATTAACAGAAGGAAAGCTTTAGCTTTATATGAAAAAAATTATTTGTCTAATAGAATTATTATTTTTTCATATTTGATTTTATTACATCATTTAAAATGATTTGATTAATGTTTTTAAATCAAAATAGATATATAAGCCTTCAAATTAAATTTTGAAATTAGATTTTCCGTATAAATTAAAAATATTTTAATAAATATTCTGGTCGTATATCACGATATAAGTTATTGGTATAATTAATGGTTATGATGTTACTTTATAAATTATGAGTTCCTAACTCCTATTTAAATTATATAATGAAAAGTAGTTCTACATCCTTTAATAAAATTTTCGTTTGATAGTTACTGGTGTAATATACTATTTTATACGCTATTGGGTATGTATATTGAGGAAGATATTGCCCTGCAATGAATATTATGTATAGACTTCAATATTTTAGATGATATTTTAAGTTTAATTATTTATTTGTACACCAGTAATTATTTGAACACAAATCACACAACATACAAATATAAATTATAATAAACATTAGCTAGTGATATCTGTATTATTTTATTAAAGTATTATAAAATATTTTAAATTTTATTTAATACAAAAAATATCATAGTAATTAATATCTGTGTACAAGGCTGAAGACAGAGAAATATCTAATAAGTTCAGTTCTTAGATAATTGGTTACTTTATATTATTTAATTAATCCTAAATTAATTTAGTTCATCGTATTATATAACATTAATTAAGAAGTTCCGGAACTATATCATTTAAAAAAAAAGTTTTCCAAGTAAATTATAAATAATGTTTGCATTTTTTTTTCATTGGAATTATAATAATTCAGTTTCATCAAATTAATACGATTACTTTATTGCGATTACTTTATTACGATTACTGAGTTCGGCATTTGAGTATGCGTCTACGCGTATGAGGCTTCAAGACCCCCTGTGAGGCTGAATTACTGGGATCAAACTCAACAGCCCAGATTTCTCGATGGGGCACCTACCACAGACCGCGACCTTGAAGTTCCAATACTTCGCAATCTGCGAAGCTCATAACATATGCTGGGTGTTTACAGAACTTTAAATCGAGGGGAATATTTACATTGCGTGTCTGGTGCAATCCGAACCATTGACCTGTTTCCCGTAATCCTGTCACTCGAATAACATAATTACTTTCGCCGAAAATTTTATTTTATTCTCCTATATTTCGTTTCGAACCATGTCAATCGTACATTGTCAACATAAATTATAAATTTTATTAAGCCTATTCATAAAGATTTAATAATTGATTATCTTATAAATCACTATTGAAGAAAACACATTTAGAATATTAATGCATGATAAAGTTGAGTAAATTGTTTGTACAACTAAGCGATGCTCGACGAGGCTATTGATACTATAGTTTGCTATTTTAATGATGATTTCTATATATTATGGTTATTATTATTATTTATATATTCTATATATTACATCAGAATAATTATGGAAGTGTAATATACCACTGTTAAAGTGTACTATTTTAATTATTGCATTGAATTTTAAGAGATTTAAGTAAAATTGAGTTTACACACGAATACCTCCTAAAAAGTGATCAAAAGTAATTTTTCGATGAATGTAAAATTATTATTTAGCCAATAATTGGTTCTATTTATTTATATAACTTTTAATTTTACTTAATTATCATTCAATTAAAAAGTTATTAGGTTCCTTATAAAGTGAGTAAATATATTGCAAAAGAGTTTATAGTTAATATAAAATAAATTTAGAATTATAAAATATTTTCATTGAAGGTTTTCCTCATTATAAATTTTTTTTTAATAATTAAAGTTGACAATCATTAATGTTAATTAACAAAAATTTCAATAAATATTTAGTTTATTTTTAATCCTTGAAATTTTTTCAAATCCTGTAAATAGTATATAATATACATTTGGTAGTACTTTTTTAATAACAGATATTAAAATTGTGAGGGTTAAGAAATAATTGAAATAAGAATGCAAGGTGTAATAATGATACTATATAAATATTGTAATAATTATTTATTAGAAAATACTGTACAAAGAAGTTTACCTCATGCATAATATTTTACTGATAAAACGATGGAAATTTTTAAGGAGATACAAATTTGATTTAAACATATTAAATTTAAAAGATAGAATAAAATATTATATAATATATATACAGATATTGAATTCTAAATAGACTTTAATAATGCTTTACTGAATAAGCATATAAAATGTAATAAGAATTTTTATCGGAATTTAAGAATATTTAAGTTATTTTAACCGTAATAAATAATATTTATAGATACACACATATGTATAATCTCATATAGTTCATATTGCGTTATTAATTATTTTGAAATATTAGTTATTATTATAATAATAAACAATAATGTAATGAAATATTATTAATAATTCAGATATAAGGGAATGTAATTATTTTTACATTTTTAATACCCTTAATACATCGTATATAATGGATTAAATTATATACCGACAAGTTTTCAAAGAATTTTTGATTTATAAATAATAATAAAATAAAAATCTAATAATGACAAATACGAAATAAAAAAATGTTTTATATAAAGGAATACATAATTTAAAAAATGAATGAAAAATATAATTCTTTAAATTAATTTAAGTTTAATCTTGACATACAATTATTTATTTCAAATTTG
This sequence comes from Platyscapa corneri, assembly GCA_018907185.1. Taxonomy (NCBI): domain Eukaryota; kingdom Metazoa; phylum Arthropoda; class Insecta; order Hymenoptera; family Agaonidae; genus Platyscapa; species Platyscapa corneri. The sequence continues at coordinate 3,845,778 of JACCHW010000023.1, read as the reverse complement.
ATTGTCTACCACCAATTATTGTGTGTATACTTTCTTTGAAGTTTGTAATATAAATTTGATTTTCAGAAATTGCGAGGCCGCCGTTAGTGCGCAAACCAAATACAAGGCGAGACTCAAAGAAGTTATGGAATCGAGAGGATGCGAATAAGAAAACAGCCGCTGGTATGATGGATGAGTCCCCGTTTAAGGATGAAAATATAGATGACAGAGATGATTTCGACTCTGCGGCAATTCAATTCACTCCGCAGTTGATCTCAAACTTCGTTTGCTGCATAACATCCTCAATTATCGTACGAAGACTGTCCTCATAGATACGCAAAACTAATAGTATATACGTGGACATATGTTATATGTTGTATACGTATCTGTATACGTACAACTGGCTCTTACGCTATATCAAAAGGTTCGCTACGACTTCCAATTAAACTTTGTAATCGTGGTTTAAATTCGATTTTAACCAGCGATATTGATAAAAGCCTGTAAAATTTGTAATACCTCACTATTAAATTCGTTTTGGTAATATTTATCAAAACACTTTTCATTTTCCGTCAATTTGTGCTATTCATTTGTGTATTATTAAAGATACAGAACAAAATTTTTTTAATCTTTTATGCATTGAAATATTTTTATTTGTATATATCTGAAAAGTATAAGATACACATAAATCTGATTTTAAAGAATATTTAGTATAATGGGTAAACATCATACAAAATTATTTAGATATATTTTATGATTAAAAAATCCAAAATTCTTATTGAAATTATTCAAATTTATAAACACTGGTAGAAAGTTTATATAAATTATAAAACTTCTTTCAAGATAATTAAAATTTAACTGACCTTAAATTTTATGCATTAAATTCAATTTCTATTTAGATTTAAAACTTGTTAATATAAATGTTTAAATTTAAATTAAAGAAATAAATTGGTTAAATTATTTTTAATTAAAATTAAAATGATATAAAATAAAGCTATAGAACTTTCTACAATACGATACATTGTATTATGAATTATAAACGTAAAGTAACTGAATAATAAATGTAATTCGTAAGGAAATTATTGTATTAAATTGTAAAATATTGTGTATATAAGCCTATTAATTATAATAGCTTCCAATTATCATAATATTTCAATCGACTAATATCTATTAATAGATATTTTTTAAATATTTTGACAAAAAAATATCTCATATTTTTAATTTTTTATATATAAAAATAATAAATTTTATGAAATATTCTACCTATAGTTATATTGTAATATATTTATAAGATATTTATTTTAAAGTTATACGATATTTTTTCATTTTGATATTAAATATAGATTCATCCAAATGTTAATATATAAATGATTTTGATGTACAATTACATTCAAAATATTTTCATATTTATTTTCAATTATACCACATTTGTATCGAAATTTTATGAAAGCATCGAGACATTTCTAAAGGTTATATTACTTTGTACATTTAGCCATTCACTTTCATTTATTTGCCTCTATAGGAAATAAATGACTACTACTGTGATCTAATACTCAAATAATTAATAATTCGTGATACAAATATTATTGAATAGAAACATGTTCAGTGTGTTTATAAAATTTACAAAACGATTTATATTACGAGATTCGTATTTAAATCATTAGATAAAAAAATGTTTCTTTCAAATATAAGCTTTATTTTATTGCAAGTGTTTCCAAGATCAATATTTTTATTAAAAATGGATAAAATTATGTAGAAAAATAATATAGTGATAATTGCCAAACCAGATTATAAATAAATTTATACTCTAAACTTTTTATTTAAATTAAAATAAATTAAAAATTGTAAACACACGCATTTGAATTATTAATTATATTAATAAGTAACTGTATAGGATAGGTAAAAATGTAATTTATTTTATAGTTTAACTTTTTTAATTTATATATCTTTAATGAAATATAATATCAATATTATTTCTAACAACATAATTATCTGTTAAATAATTTATACTAATAAATTCCATAAAAAGACTTATATGAATTGAGAATAAATATTAAAATATTAATATTTTAAGTTTTTTTATTTTAAAATTGACATAAAAGGAGGTACTTAAATAATAAGACTGTTTATGTGATATAATTACATTTTTTAAGGTCGTACGAACTTATTATTAATTTTTATTATTTGTTTTATAGTTTTTTTAATCTACTTTCCATATTTTTAAATTTTTCATAAATCTATAATTATTTAAAGGTTAACAATCATAGTAGATTATAGAAATTATAATAAAAAAAACGAAATTTTTTATATTTGTAATTCTTTCAGAATGCGTATTTTATTTAAATACAATTGAAAAAAATGTTATACATTTATTTCTTGTGTTTTTAATTATTATTAAATAGATATAATAAACCAATCAATGATACCAATAATTTTTAAGATACTTTTATTCATTTTATAGAAAAATAATTTGTCTATTTTGTTAATTTTAATATAAAAATTTAAATATTAGATAAAATAATAGAAATGGAGAAATAATTAAATTTAGAATATAAGGTGTACATAATTAACTCTAATTGCCTTAAGCTCTTAGGTTATAAATATTTTTTATTCTAAAGTATAATAAATACAATGAAAATTTTTATTTGTATACATCTTTTATATTTTTCGTTGCTTTAAGAGTTTTAGAAATTAATTAAGCTTTCTTATAATTAATAATATCCTCTACTTATTTTATTGAATATTTAAAAATAATTTTAGTGAAATATTTAAGCAACCAAAAATATCTGGAACAACGCATTGTATACGTAATCAATACACTTGTTATTGATTATATATATTTCTGTATGAATTTAAAATTTATCGAGAGACCGATACAATATAACGTAATTGATTATAAAAAAATTATATTGAATCATATTGTTTTTTATTATTTGTTTTAATTTATCATGGAAAATACTTTTTAAGTATTCAAAAATTATTTATTTTATTTGGACGCTTAAATAGTTAAGTATATTTAAATAATTTGTATATACAATCCTTTTATATACATAGACGCGCGCGAATACATATAGGTACATATGTTTACCCACGAATGAATAGTATTAATTGTATAAAAATACTGGTTCAGATACAAGGAAAGCAAATCAAAATATTTCTTGATGCTTTCAAATGCATTTATTATGTACAGGGTAGAAGAGATACGGTCATAATATAAAAAAATTTAGGATAAGCCTAAAGGATATGTGTAAATACTCCTTTATATAGTAAGTATTTTTTGCTTGAATGCATGTGTTTTACAATTATATTAAAATTAAAAAAAAAAGTGGATGAGAAATGTATATATATATATTCTGCGTTGTTGTGTATTTAAGTAATAAATGTTAGCTATTTACTGATTATTATTATGCATTTCGTTATTTTATTACTAATCCTATGCATTGCAAATAAGAAACAAATCAAATAAAAAAATTTTCACTATTAAGTCTAAGGAAATGTATATAAACATTTTTTTCACGAGAATTACCGACACATAAAATGAATACATTAAACGTTCATGAATATACCATAAGAATTATAAAATTTTAAAAATTGAAAAATAGTTATAAATTGATATTCAACATTACATATTTTTTATACGAGATAAATCTCTTTAAAAATAATTTCAAATAATGCCGTATTAAAATAATATTTATCGCCGAAACTTAAAAAATATTCGTTTCTATCTACTTTATTTTCTAACGATATACGTCATATACCATGAAATTTTTTATTACACGACGATATTTTCATGTAATTTCAGATTTACCGACAGTCGATGGAAATGAAGATTCTCTTCTAAAATATCGATTTTAGTAAATTCGAACGACTCTTATTTTCATTAGTGAACTACTAAACACAGAACATTTCCACTTTCAACGAAAGATAGCGCTGTATATCACCCATTTCATTTGATTTTCCAGCTGACAAATATACAGTTACATTGAAAATGTTTAACAATTAATGTTTTATATATGCTGAAGGCCAAATTCAATTCAAATAACTTTTCTCATATCTTTTTGTAATTTAAAAAAAAAATAATTATTCTATATAAAAACAATGGATAATAAGTACTTAAAATATTAATTGAATGTATGTTCAGGAGGAATAGTAAATTTTAATTTCTAGTGTCTTATACTTTCTTATCTTTTAGTTTCTTAGTGCTAGTAAATCTCAGTGCAATAGTCTTGTACTTGATCGATATCCAGCCCAGTTTAGACAAGTGAACATTAAGCTCTTGGTCCATTTTCAAAGTTTTTATCCATTTATTATATGTAGAGTAAATTTCCATATTCGTATTTAAAAATTTGATTAGAGTACTTTACAAAAGTTCATTAAAAGTTTATAATAGTTATATTCTATGCAAATCATTCACATATTTCTATTTAAATTTAAACGAAAAATATGAAATATAGTTTTTTAAATAGATTGAATGAATCTAGTACTATATTCTGAATATTTTAAATTTATTTCTTATAAATTATACTCAAAGTTTAGAATAATTTATTAGTAATAACTTATAAAGCTGGTACGCTTACATTATTGCCTGTAAAAATGTTTATGATCGTATGTTAATATTTTCTTAATTTAAGTAAAGATTATTTTAACAATATTTATATGCATGTTTATTACTTAAGGTTTACGAATATAGTTTTAATAAGCTTTCTTGAGGGAGATTTTATCTTAATCACTAATTCTAATTTTATTTTATTTTAATTCTTCGAAACTAAAGCAATGTATCGTATATCTTTCCAAATAATATTATATTGTTAAACATATGTTAGTTCACATTCATTTATTTTTACTTCATTTATACAAAGCGATGAAACTATAGGAGATAAAATCTTGATCGTCTATTGTTGTCGTTTCATTCCTATTGTGACTAAGGAGAACTAATTTGATTTGATTTTTATCTTGTGACATTTCCAGAGAATCTTCATATCTATATCTATTATTTCTCATATGTGCAATATTAAAAGTTATGTTGAGTAATCAAGTTATAATAATAAAATTACGTTGCTGTAATAATTATACATTTGCCTAACCAAAGTATAGTATTTTTAAGGATTATGAGAATTTAATTATATTTATTATCGTACGATAATTTAGTTTTTTTATGCAATCAATTTTGACTCTAACTAAAAAATATTTTAAATGTAACGATAGATTTCAAATTAATTTCATTTATAATTTTATTTTATTATGATATTCAAACATATAGTCTTATATTTATTGTTCTATAATAAATAGTAAAGATTTTTATTATAGAATTTAGAGTAACATGTACCATTTCTAAGATATTTTCTAGATATTCTATTAAAGAACTTAATATTGTTTATTTTACATTTTGATTAATATTTACGATTTACATTTTTATTATTCCGATTTTACGTAAGTCGTTATAATTGTGTAATTACTTAATCAGATCGTAATGCTGTAGATTCTGATGAAATAATATCAATACTGTAATTAAAAGGCTTCAATATTTTTGGCACTAAAGAATTGAACAACTATTGAATATTAAATTACATATACCAATATAATGATAATTAAAATTTTTTTTGTTGGGTTTTCTCATAAAACTAAAAAAGATGTTCTTAAAAAATAAATATCATAAATTTCATAGAATTAAATAAACTAAATATTAAAATAATTAAAATTACAACAGATTTTTGAATAATGTTTACTGGTAAGTGACAAAAATAAATTATTGGAAAACCATTAAAACGCAAAATAAATTTATAAAATTGTGAAAGTTTTTTTGAATTATGAGAGGATCTTGAAATAAAGAATTTCACGTATTGTGCTCTGAAAACATTTGAGCATTCAGATGATTAAAACGTACATATTTTATATTATTATAGTGTGGTGTTGCAAAGGTAATATAATCATTGTCCCTGAAATCCTAAGCATTTTAACACTTCCAACAATTATAAGTGTAACCGATCGCGACACGTTGAATAAATTTATCGGGAAGGTAGAGTTAAGAATTTCAAATAAATTTTAACAAATATCGGGGTCAGTAATTCTTTAATTTTTACAACTATATTGATATAAAGTATATCTGTCACGATGCAAATATCGGGACAGAAAGCTGCTTGAATTTACGGGCTTCGATATTTAAAATCTCTTACTCTGCAGCTGTGTTTTTTTCGTAAATTACTTACTAACATCGGGAGGGCTAATAAACTATAATATAACAAATAAGTTCGAGTGCCGCGTGCTTCTAATCCTATATAATATAATTTTGTTTAAGAACTCAAGTCCGATGCATTATTCGCATAAACTTGTACACATCCCTTTTTTCTATTTTGTTTTTTTCTTTTCGCTCTAACTACATAAATATTATACATTTACTAGCTAGCTAGGTTACTCGCATATGTTCCGCAGCACTCGAGTCATATACCGATTCACTCGTTGCAGTCGCAGTCGGTCCCGCTCGTGACTAGTTAGTTTTCCCGTTTCCCTGGACCTAAAAAAAAACCCACTGAGCCGTCGAAGGAAAAAGGTCATTATAGTCTACCGTATTTCGAGAAGGATGCCTCGCACGCTTGTCTAACTTGCGCATTGCCCTTTATTTGCCTGGTCCGATTCCTTCGCACGGCCGGAGTAACTAGTCTTTTCTTTTTTCTTAATTTCTGGGCAATCTGCGATACCGCAGATGCGCTCTCCAACTGATTGTTAGTCCCGTTGGAGTCCATGCGACGATCGCCCTCAGGGGAGAGTTATACGTCTACGGTGGCGGGCCCTTTTTCGGCTGCGGCATATCTTCCGATGCGCACTTCCTACTCGCGGGCCGTGACACACCCTCGACGATGGCTCCCTGACATCACGACGCATCCGTGCTACCCAACTCCAACTTCAGCCCCACATCACTCATGCGAACGGGTTGCGGAGAGTGAAAGTGGAAAAGAGAAAGGGAGAGGCTCTCTAGGTTTTAGGAGTTTAACTCGCGATAGATCGCAGGAGATATGCGCGGCCGCGACTCTTAACCCTAGCCCGTCATGGCGAGGTAATAGATTCCATTACATTATCTCATTACGTCGTCGCGGTTATGCGTGAATCGTTTATCCCTTCGATGACACGAGGAGTTACGCGGTTTGATCATAAGGTGATGGACGTGGCAAAGAACAGAGAGCTGAGTGTCATGAGAGTGAGACAGAGGGTGATAGCGCATAGTGTGCGTGAGAATGAGAGAGGACGCGTGCGCTAGGCAGAAAGCGCCTAGCTCGTAAGCACGTAAAAGTGAGAGAGAGGGAGAGAGCGAGTAGCGTGCATAAGGATGAGAGAAGGCGTGAGAGAATGGGAGTGGGGAGTAGGTAGTGGGGGGGGGGGACTACTGCAGCATTGCTCGCATTTTAAGCGTGGGCCTGTTTGTACGAAGTTCCTATTTTCAAAAATATTTTCTTTTAATTTCTATTTTCGCGTAGAATTAATTTCGACTTAAATTTTCTGCTTGACTACTTAGTACCTTACCTTTCTGTTTACGTGCACGCTTATAATTCTTATTTCGCTATTGCTTAATTTTCTTTAATTGCTTAATTTTCAGGCGTGCGGGTGCATCGGCTACATAAAAAAATTTAATATAACAAATAAATATTTAATTCTTTAAATAAATTATTTTATGAAATGTATTTAAAATTTAATGTTGTAAAGGAATCAAAACGTAAGGTTTATCAAAATTGCTTTATAAATGTATTTAACTTAGACAATCTTATTTATTTGATATTTATAAAGTTTCCTTATTACAAAAATTTATTTTTATTGACACAGAATGCAAGTATTGAATGGATGACGCCGAAGGTTACAGGCTAAGTGTGAAATATAATGTTCTGTCACCGAATGTTAAACGCTTGCTAATCTTGAAGTTAGAGATTTTTATAAGATTTAATTACAATTGAGTGAATACCGCATTACATATTCTTTCCTAGAACGGTGATAAAGATAATTTGCGAATGTAAGAACAGGATCTCACATAACTTTTTGGCACATATGAAATCTAGATGTTTTTTCGATAGAACGCCCAATGAATGGCATGATAGCTGTTCGTTTACGAATCTTAGTAAAATGAACCGTCGGTAAGATGAGTTAAGCAGATTTTGACATGAAAGTGCGAAGTTCGTAACGTAATAGCTGTAAGTATACATTTTAGTGGTGAACTTCCGAAAGAAATTAATATATTGATAAACAGATTTAGTTATGTAGTAGCTGTGTTTATGATTTTTTTATCTGGAGTCATATTTTAATAGCTTGTAGCTATTTCAAATGCGTCCGTTTTATGCTCAGTGGGGAGACAGTCGGCGCTTTTTAGCCTAATGCGCGCAATAGAGTAGATACGCACAGGCCTGAGAAATTCACTCGGGAAGGGAGCGACATCAGAGTAGATGTATATGCACTGTATGTGAGAGTAACGTAAGAGTATGTGTGAGTGGCGTAAAAGTACCTCGGTACGTTACAATATTAACTAAGAATATTTTTATTCATTTTCTCATGATTTTTTAAAATACATATCTTTTTAATAATTTAGAAGTTCAGTTCAGACAATATTTGTCAACATTTCCCAACATGTAAATGAGTAGCCAGTAAATATACTTTTATAAAATAAGCTTTGGCATAAAATACGAGTGATCAGGTTTCTTATTTTCATAAATAAAATAGGCCATATTCTATTCTTTAAAGCATTTAAAGCTGTATTAAGCTCAATTATCTGTTGTCAAATTAACTTTATCCGATTTCTTTTAAGCTCATGTCACGATTATATATTTTAGAGCATAAAATTGAAAACTGGAGAATTTTGTGTAAATTGATTTATCTCTATGAATACAGAATGTATTCATCCAAATTATTGCATCGTGAAAACATAATAGTTTTTTAAAGCTTTGGCTAAAAATTCTTCAAATTTTATACATCAACTTTAGCAAGAACATCAATTTTTTATTTACTAGATGTTTGTACATATAATTAATTCATAACACAATATACAACGATGATTATTAAAGCTGTCCAGTAACTTAGAAGATACGAGGTGACATTACATGTTTAGGTTTAATTGGCTTCGTTTGCCAACATTTTACCGAAGGGTTGCTAATTTTAACTTTTTTTATTAGAGACACACAGTCACAGATTATCCTTTTTTCGTGCTTGGCTCTGAAGTGAGTGAAAAGCTCTGTGAGTATGCAAGGGAGTATGAGAGTCAGTTTCTTTTGCAAGTGGCTAAGATGAGACGATGTTTGCTCAACCGAGTAACATGTTCGAATTTCCTCATAATAAAGACTTCGTTCGTTTTTCACCGCCTTTCTCTCTCTCTCTCTCTCTCTCTCTCTCTCTCTGTCTCTCTCTCTTTATTTCTACTTTTTTCTCTTCTTTTCTTATACTTGTTTTCATTTTGACAAAAGAGCGCAGTTCGATGCTTGGATAAAAGTGTTATCATATCTTAAAGTACCCATCAGAAGTGCGTGTCATAATAAAACCTTAAAATATATATAAAGAGAATATTGTTATAGATTATACATAGACACAAAAATGAAAAATTATGCGACATTTTCCATTTTGAAACTTAAATAAAAATATAAAATTTAACTTCAGAAATATATTTACTTATAAATATATTTCTTAAAAATAAAATTTATCATATATTTTAATAAATAAAAAAAATAATGAATTATATTTACAATAAAAATAATTGTTTTATAAACTATATAATACTTAGCCTAAATATAACTGAACTATATGTTATAATTATTGAAATTATTTTTTGCATCGTCCCTTAATCAGAACATTCAGTGATACTAAGAAGAGTTCAGTGATATTAAGAAGATAATAAGAAGTAATTCTACAATAATTTCTATCAATTTTTTTATTAGCTAATAATATCAAAGGAAAAATAATAAACCAAACTTTATCATCAGGGCAATAAATAATTTATTGATTTATATTGTAATAAGTTTCGCATTTTATCGGAAGGAGATAATACAGTTTTACAATTATTGTTTATTGAATTTGATATGAAATTATTATCAGCTGGGTAAAGCTGAGGAAAAGAATTTCGGATTGAATTGATCTGATTTTTTCTAATTTATTCATGACAACATAATATTATTACTCTTTCTCATCTTTGAAACGTTATTTAAGAACATGTTCATTGATGTCGCATTTTCTATAGGATATACCCAAGGAATGAGCACAGTTACATCAATTAATATTTGTCCTTTATTGTTCTCTGTCTCAAAGCCTTATATTTACTTTTATATGTAAATACAATCAAAGCAATATAAATTATTTATAGAAAAAATGATTAAGTATTGTTTGATATGATACTAAATAAAAATTATTATAATATTATGCATCACTTTTTATATTTTTTACAAAGATTTTCATTTGAATAAACAGGTAATACCTATCTTTAACGATGTATAAATTGTATATTTATCTCATTTATAAATGATGATCTACAAAAATTAAACTACCTATAAAATATTTAAAATCATTATAATTAATATTACTGTTTTCTCAAAAAACAAAATTATAAATTATGATAATGTAAAGTATTGTTTAATTCAATATTGATTCTATCTATTTACTATTAAAATTATTATACAAAAATTTGGCTTCGATAATTACATAATTTGTAGTCAAAATATCTGTTGCTATTAAAACTCAATTTGTAAAATGTTTCATCGATAACTTTAAAAAAAATTATATATGATATCATACAATATTTATTTTGATATTTATTTTTATAAAAATTAAACAATCCATTCATCTAAAAAGTTGCTTCTCCACTGGTTACTAAAAAAGGAAATAATTACTACGTATTATTTTTTGTAATCCTCTTAACATCATTTATACTGATGGCAAAGCTTCATGCTAATTATCTTCTGCTGAGTATAGTGTTATATTTTCACACTTCTCTTTAATATACTTTTCACGGTAAAAGTAAAATACTACAGAAAATGTGTGTATATGTGAAAGATAGAGAGAAGGAAACAGTAAGATAGAGGGATAGGGAGGGATAGAGAAAACTAAAAAGTAAATAAAAAAAGAGAAAGGATAAAAGTTAAGTTTATAGGTGAAATTATAAAAGAATATATGTTACTATTTTATAACTTTTATGTATGTAATGAATAATTATTCAAAAAATAAAAATAACGAAAAACTTAAAATATAAGTATTTATACTAAAAACTATATAACTAATCTTATATTAAATTAATAATCTATTTTATGAAAATAATATGAAAAAATATATAAAAAATAATGAATCATTAATATTTACTTGATTATAAATTCATAAAGCTTTAAGAGTCTTTAAGTTAAAAAATTTGTAAATAAATTTTTTTTGTAAAAAGATTTACTTTGTGAATTTGCTTTTTACAACTAATGAAATTTTTTGAAATGATTATTATAAAGTATTGTATACTAATTTGCTACTGTTGATATTTTAGATTATTTATAATGTTGTTTAGTAAATATAAACATGTTCAAGGATTTACTAAAAAACTGGATTATAATATTTTATATTATTTGAATTTCCTAATGAGAATATTTAAATCAATGATTAAGCTAAATAATATTTCGAAAATTGAAAAAAATTATATGTTTTATATATCTATTTTATGAGTCAAAATATCAAAAAAAAAAATAAAATTTATATTGGTAAATTAATTGTATTATTGTATGTTAAACGAATGTATTTTATTTGTTGTTGCTAATTACAGATTATGTATAATAATGAAATGATGTGTTTCCACTACAGTTTATGATTATTTGTTTATTTATTTACATTAGTTTTTCTACTAGTTATATATATATATACACATAAAATTTCAGTAGCTAATTAATTTAGTAATTAAAGTTTTTAAATTAAAGTGAGACTTGTATATATTGCTGTATTAAATAACTTGAAAAGTATTTTTATTATTTATTTATTATTTAGAATAAAACTATAAAACTATAAATCATCGCGTATAAGTATTCTGCATCAGAAAAATATATTTTTTTTTTTACATGTAATTTTCATTTCATTTTAGATTTATTAAAAAAAGAAGAATGATCAAAATAAATAAGCATTTCAAATGTCTGTTATTAACTGTAATAATTGCAGAAAATGATGAGCGTGACCTCGATCTATTAGTAATATTTTGGGGTACGTTTTTCGCGTTTTTGTACACCCTAAAAAAACTACCTGCTGTTCCGTTGTTGATTGGCATTTTATGATTTGCACAGGCGAGTTAGAGTATAACCCAAGCGCTTAACCCTGTAAGCTGAACAAGCTGGTCCAAGGTCTTCGGCTGTGAAATTGGACAACTTGGAGGAATATAAGGCGCCGGCTACAATGAGACGACAACGACCTGTCGGTGCGATAGAAGAAGCTCACCAACGTGCGTCGCTTGAAGCCCCACACTGCGATGTTGCAACACCACCTTGCACTTATCATCAAATTGTTTTGTTTGCACAAGTTATTTTTCTTATCTCATTTCTAAATGAAGAGATTATGTTTAAGACCAGCTCACTTCTTTTTAAATTGTTTAAGCCTAAAAGACAAGTTTTACTTCATTTGTTAAATGATCTAATAGAAACTACAGAAATATGCATACTTGCATACTTGTATTTCGACAAAAAGTAAGATGTTGACTTGTGACTATATAAGCCAAGAACCTAATAGTTTTCAAACCAACTTTGCATTTACCAACATCTGAAGTAGAACCTTGCAACAAACACACAAACAGACCAATTTCCGTAAGAGATTCAAGAAATAATTTAATACGAGTTAAGCAAATAAATTAAACAATTATATTGGTTTGAAATTGAACTAAATTTATCTTAAAAGTGTAAGCAGCTCTTCATTAATGACAAATTAAATCATTAATTTGATTTTAAAAATAACAATAACAGCGTACAATATTCGTATAGACTGAATAAAATCTGGTATCAGAAAAGAAATTAAAAGAAATTGATAGTTGAATTATTAAAGTTTGTTATTTTAAAAAATTCTAAATAAATTTACAGAGTAATATTTCGTTTAAGTTAACTAAAAAGTATATACAGTATATTTTCATAAAATACTGAAATACTTACTAAAACTATCCAAAATTAATCAATATAACTATACAGATTTAATATTTAGAAAAATGTTATGTCATACATAATAATCGAAACAATATTCCGAAGATTCAAAACTTTGTGATGTAATTACATATATATTCTAAAATCTACAAAAATCTATATTTCTATTAAAAAATCTATAAGATATTATTGACAAACGTAAAAATATCATATGATTTACAAAATAGAATTGTGATAATTCTTGGAATAGCCACAATCTCTGGAAAAACTGAAATGAAATATTAAGATTAAAATGGATTTTTAGAATTAAAAAAATGAACAAATATCAAGAGCTATGTAAAAACTAAAAATATTCAATACTTAAAAATAAAAGTCTTTTAGAGTTATTATAAATTTTTAGAAAAAATATTTATAAGCTTTAAGAAAAAACTGAAACATTAAAAAATAATAATTATTTAGTCATTTCTTAAAAAACCTAAATAATTTTTGCACAAAAATGTATATTAAATTTAATTATTAAAAATCAATCATTCACAAATATAAAAAATATTTAAGTTCTCAATAACTATAAAAATATTATATACTGAAATAATCTCTACATTAATCCAGTATGACATCGATGTCATATAAAAATGATAGGCTAGAGAATACGTTTTAAAAGCAGTAAGATTATAAAAACATGTTTATCACTAATATATAATTTTTCCAATACTAGTGATAAATCAAAAAACAAGCAAACTTAATAATTCATTAGAAGTACAAAGTGAAATCTATAAATATATGCTATTATTTTTAGATTGATCTATAGTTAATTGTGTACGAAAGTTGTTTATTCGCCTTATAATTTAAATAGCATCACAAGTTTAATATTCATAGTGGTTTTAATGGAAATCGTTATTAAGTTTTCTTTTATCATGTATATTTCGAGAAAGACTTCGGTAGACTAGAGGCATAAAGTGGAAAATACACGTTATGGGGATAAGTTCTCGTGGAAAGATAGAGAGAGAGAGAGAGAGAGAGAGAGAGAGAGAGAGAGGAAATGAGGTGAGAGACAAAATAAGAAAGGGAAGAAGAGAATGAGAATGATGAAGTGAGAGAAAGAAAGAGAGAGAGGGGGACGAGAGGACGAGAAAGATGCGATACTTAGCTTAAGCTCGTTAAAGCTGTACAACGTGCTGTCAAGAAGAGACGAGCAAGTGAGACAGTGGAGAAGCCTCGATGAAAGGAGAGAGTGACGGAGAAAAACTTATCGCTGGTACTTAAGTTTTTAAAGGTGATCGTAAACACGTGTAACGAGAGTAACGTTGATGTAAATTCGTTTTGTCCTTTTTTCCCTCCTTCAATTTACCTTCTTCTTCCTTTGACCTTTGTTTCGTCTTTGTCGCCTTTTATTTCTTTCTGGCCATCTCTTTCTATCCTAAAATCGCTTTTTTTTATCATTTTATCTATTTTTCAGAAAATTCTAAGACTGTACATCAACATTTTAACTAGTTGTATCAACACATAAAAATCATTTGACTATCTGAATTAATATCTTAAAAAAAATTTTTTTGGATAGTATTTTAATTTTAATTTTATGTATTATTAGTTAATAATTCGAGGAAAATATTTATATTCAATATTGACTTTTAATAAATTTTAAACTAATATAGGTTTATAATATGTAAAGGCTCAACAATAATCATTGTAATTTTTAAAATTAATAAAAATTTATAAATTATAAATGAGAAAATTATTTTAATGATAAAGAATTATTATATCATGTAATTTTTTTAATAATGAATGCATACAAAATAAATTATTATTTTCTGCTATTCATTTTATTATTTAAACAGTAACAATTGCATAAAATAAATGTTGAATTATAACTTTAAAGGCCTTTACATTCTTTTCCTTTTGTTGAGTTTTTATAATTCTAATTTCATTATATCTGATGTAGAATTTTTCTGCTTTTGTGTTTTAAGAATAAAAATATAGTTATATTAAATTATGTATTTTTTATTTTTATATCATTATTTTGAAAGGTCTGTGCTCGTTAAGTGAAAAGAGGCCTGACAATTGCAATCAGACCAATGGATACAATTTTGAACTTTAAAAATATTGTGTAAAACATAAATTTATTTATTTAAATAACCGAATAATTTTTTAAATCGTAATTATTTAAAGAACATATAATAGAAAACGAAATTTATTGAAAAGAGTTCCCTTTGGTAACGATAATGAGAGATGGTAATCGCTTAATTAACGGAATTTGATTGTTTGTATGGATTTATCCGACAGTGACGACAATAGTGTAAAATGGAGAATGAGAGAATGTGAAAACTGATTGGTGCCTTCTGTTGCAGCCTGTGCATCTGTGTTTTCTTCTGCTTTATTATTTTAAATCAGAGAAAATTTAAAAGGTTGGAAGTTAGGAAGGTTGCTTAGGTAGTACGTAACTCTGTCTTCGCGCCATCATTCGTAACGGTAACGTCCAAAATCTCCACAAGACCAAACTCGAAACTCGATCGTCTTAGATGGAAGAAAGGAGTTTTATGGAAATTTCTACTTCAGAAGGAGATAGTGAAGTAGGGTGGATGCCCAAGTCTAATGCTCTGAATAATATCTCATAAGCTCGTCGGCAAGGTCATATAATAGACGCCTTAGCGTCTCAGTGCTTCTCGCTAGCTTGTCGGGTTATGCTCTTGGCTCTCGACTATTCGCTGCAGCGGTAATTGATGATCTTCTTTTTCTACTCTTACGGGCTTTTACGGTGGATGCTTGTTGTACCTTATTACATTGAACTACGCGCGAGATTTTGATTTTTCACCCGTTTATAGTACAAAAGTGCACTTACCCAGCCACACATCCCTTTTCTTTGGAAAGTACATATTTTTAATATTATTCTATTCATTTGCTTTTAAACGTATGTTTAATGCAAAGATTGTGGTGGTCACATATTTTCACGTATCCGCCTGTATTTTAAAAATTTGTTCCAAGACAACTAATGACATGGGTATAAAAGCATTTGCCATTACTTACTTCATAGAAAGTACTTCGGATCTTTGTGGTTAATGGGATACTTTTGCATTTAGTTATTCAACGAGAAAAATTAAGCGGCTTGTCTCGTGGATATTACCTCTCGCTTAAGTAAGATTATAAGTGTCATATATTTTACACCGTTTTTCATACTTGCATCATTCTGGTTATATTGCCTAATTAAGAATCTCAAGCTATTTTACGATAAAACTTCAGCCGCCAATCTCTAATTATTTTTTATCGATCTATTTCACTATCATCGTCACAGTCGTCGTTGAACATCCAGGAATGTTTCAGGTACTCTTCGAAAATGGCGGCGCCTAGTTTCACTGCTTGAAAATTTATGGAGTACTGCCTGATGGAGACTCATGTTTTATGAATGATCGTGAAGCATTGAGGGTATTTGAGAATGAGGGAGAGAAAGAGGAAGAGAAAGAGAGATATAACTTGGGAAGAGAATACAGAGATGTATTCAGGAGAAAGAGAAGGAAAGAGTGAAACACAAAGAATAAGCCAGACAGAGAGAAAGAGCCGCGCGTGTAGGAGTGAACGGAAGGAAATGAAGGAGAACGGAGAAAATACTAGAACCGAGATAAAGCTCAGTTTGAATCGGCGATGCACTGGCAGCAGCTACGGCTGTTACTTGCTGTATGCTCCGTTCGAATTCGAAAATAAATTCGGATCTTTAGAACTTTTCTATAATAATGCTCCCGACCTTTTAATTGAATACCTTCGTCGTTTGACACGCTTCTACTTGGCTACAGTTTTGTAAACAGACTTTATACAACTACACTTTCTTATAATTTTTCCTATTTTATCGTTTGTTATTTTCGCAAATCTAATTTAAAGTGCATTAAGCGACGATTATGAATAGATTTACATATTTTCCACGTATTTATATGTAAGAAATAATCAGATCTGCAGAAATTAAGTTTTTTTTTCTGTTTTAAAAAATATATACGTATCATTCTCATATATATAACTTTCAAATATGAGAAATGTAAATTTTTTACTGAATTTATATCTGAGTTATTAAAATAATCTATATCATATTCTTTTGTTACTCATTTTTTAATTTATAGTAACAAAGGTAAAAGAAATATAAAATCAAGTTATTTAAACATCAACTTAATTTACAAATCAACTACTTGTATTATGTATTTGTTACACACAGTATATTAAAAAAATTTTTCACGGGAAAAAACAATCTGCAGCATAATAATAATGTGAATGGAGGTTCTTGTGTTACATTAGTATTATTTTTGTTTTTTTATTTATAAATACTGAATATTAGATATAAATTGAATTGATTTATTATATGTTGTCAATAAAATCAGTTTACAATTCATTATTTAATACTATTTCATTATATAATTTATGTATATAAAAAAATAATTAAAATTCATTTCAACAAATATTTTTGAATAGTTAATAATAAAATAATGTTTAATACCTGTTTATATTACCAATTATTTTTTAATTATCTGTAACAGACTTGTTCAAAATTATAATTAAAATATAATTAATTTCTCGTTCAATTATTCTAGTTTTAATACTTCTAATAGTAATTATTTTTATTATAGCCGTCAGGACGAACATATTCTGTTATCTAATTAACTGTATGAAATTGGATATGTATTTAAAGTAATGAATACTTTTCAAAAATTTTGGATAAACTTAAAAAAGGAAACATAAAATTACGAATTTGAAGATAAATATGTAATATCATATAATTATGAAACTATGACAAAATAAAAATATTTATAATGATATATATTTTAATTTAGTTTATTTTATATTGCTTGAGTCATAATATTTTATTTCCTAATATTATCAATACGATTCCTAAAATGTAATCCAGTTATTTAAAATCAGGCTTGTAAAATATAAAATGAATGTAATAGTAAAAAATTGATCTATTGTTTTAAAAATGTAACTTGTACCTATGGATTCGATAGCTGAATGAGTAAGTTGCTTCCCTACTAAAATTTCAATGTACCAAGCAAGGCAGATTTGCATGATGGTATATGCCAGCCACCTTTCAAAAGAATAAAAAAATAACACTAAAAAGAATGTCGAGAGTAAAAATAAGAGTATTTTAGATATAATATAATCAAATTCAATGCATGCAATTGGAAAAGTTTTTAAGTTCTTTTCGGGGTTCCAGTCTGTTTTATTAAAATAAGCACATATTTCAAGCGGACACCCAAGTACAACGCGATTATCGTATTTTTTTCATTACATTAACGCATTAGAAAGCGAGTAGGCGTTACTGAGCTTACACATTCTGAGGGAGCGATTACGAAAGTTGAGGTGGTACTGATCGCAGTGGTACTTGCGTTACACATTGTTACGATAGAGCATCCTCTCACATACACGAGAAGGTCCCGCAGAAATCTCGGTACTGCAGCGACAGCACAGGGTCAATTTCCTCCTTTAATTTAATTCATATGATGAAATGGTAATAACATTCGTCTACTCCCTTTCTCCCATCTTCTTTCATTCTCTATCATACTCTCTTCGCTCTTTGCCTCACTCTCCTGCTACTTGTCACTTTCTTTCGGTCTCCTTCGTTGGTGTCCATTCACGCACCGTCACCCACCGCCACATTCAGTATAAGGAAACGTTACTATTTATAGAATATAATGGGTCTTGGGACGCACTGTTGCGGATACTTTTGAATTTTCATGGTGTCAGATATAGATAGTCATGTAGGCTTTTCTTATGGTTATTTCCATAGGGAAGAAAATACGAGTTACAGAACGATAGTTTTGACAGCATTTTAGCATAATCTACTTCTACTCTTCACATTAACAAAATTTTAAATGTTTCTCTATTTTATTAATTACTCAAAAAGTTTATAATAGAATAGATAATAAAAAAAACTAGTAATTATAATTGAATTTGCAAAATGTAGATTCTACCCCTAAATAAACAATTAATTGTTTCCTCTTATATTTACATATGAAGTATCTCTCGGTGTATTTTTAGTACATTATCATTTTTAATCTAAAATATATACAATATTTTATTATGTTTAATATAAAATATCTAATGTATTGACATTTAGATATTGAATTGAGTTCTGAATAAAAACTTAAGCATTTATAATATTCATTCTTTATTTTCTGTTTCTAACGAATAATGAAACGAATAAAAAAATATTAATATTAATATTCAACGTGAAAATATCACTAATTACTGTAATATTTTAAAATTCAATTCAATTATAAATTGTTTAAAATTTATTTTCTCTAAATAAATAATTAAAAAAATTATAATTAATAATAATTTAAAAAATTAATTAATTTATATTTAACTAAAATTAAAAGTTATAAAATTTAATTAAATTTTAATTAAAATTAAAATTAAAATTCAATTAAAAACAGAACTTATTTTATGGTACAATATGTAAATATATTAACAATATTATCAATTTAGTAATGAATAGGAAATGAACGAAAACCACAGAAGTATTTAAAAATTATATCATATAAAATTAAAACATTCTAAGTTAAAAATATATAGAACATTATAAATCGATTTTGAATAGTTCAAAATATATGATTACATTGTTTCAAAAATTCAAATATCAGAGTATAAATCTGCTTCTTTATTTTTAAAGAATACAGGAATAATAATGACATAATAAGAATAAATTAAAAAAATTGAAATAATTTCATAATTTCTAGAATTCTAAAAGTAACATTTGATAAATTTATAATATTTAATATAAATTTTTTCTAAATTTTGAAAAAATTATTACTGCATAACTTATTAATTAAAAAAAGCTCCTACAAAAATATTTGTTTTTTTTTAAATTCATTAGTACAATAATTAGAATATTTTTTGAGAATTTAATGTTAAATTCTGGACAGTTAAAGGCTATAGGTTTTGTAATAAAAATTTTTTTTTTAAATGTAATAAAATTTTAATAAGATCAAAATAAATTAAACACTTAAAAAGTTATAGTATTATTATTACTTTGAAGAAAGTTCTTATAGAAATTTTCTTAAATAAAAATTAAAATTTATTTTATATATAATGTATAAATTTATGTTTTATTAAATGTTTAATTATATTTTATTCGCTTAATAATTAAATAATTTGAAAATAATCGATGTTTCTTATAGGGTTAAAGATTTTTATATTCATTAAACTGTAAATATATTTAAATTATTCTGTAACCTCCTTAAGATTATATATATATATGCTTAAGCTAAATTTATTTATCTCGTAAAAAATTGATAGAAATACTTAGTTTTTGGATCAACTAATAAAATAGTAGTACAAACTGGGTTTGTACAAAATACCTGTGTTTAAATATAAATTTCTTTAACAGCATTAAAGTAATTTATTCATCTAAACGGAAGAAGACGAATTCCTGCAGGAAAATTTTTACTTCGCTATAAAATTACTATACCTTTTATGAAACATTTAACACAAATGTATTTATTCATATAATAAATGTTTAAAATATAGTAAAAATTATTAATTTGAAAATGTCTTAACTTTATTACTCGTTAATTTTTAATCTACTTTCAGTTTTATAAACTAAATATGACCGATAATAATAATTAAATAATAAATATAATTAACAGTTAATTATATTTATAATTTATTCGATTCTTGGAAGTTACTGAATACTATTTTCAAACTCTATACACGTATAAAAAAATATTAGTAACCTAAAACTATATTATTTATTTTATAGTTTTTTCTAGAAATCTGTTTATAATTCAATGTCATTGACCATCACATGGTTTTCCGTTGAGAAATTACAGAAATAATTTAAATACTGAATCGAAATCGAAAATGAAATAGCAACGGGTGGTAGAAGGGAAGACGAACCATATATGCACACAAACGGATTTACATAAACGGAAAAAATCAGGAAGAGAAATAAATAACATGGGCTACACAAGAGCATGTACGCTCCCAAGATTTCGGATACGCCTGTCCCGCAGTGCAGGGGCGCTTGCGATGAACGGAAAACGCGAGACATTTTCTCAGGATCGCGTTAAAAGAGGACACCTGCATGACTTTCAATCCCTTCTTTTTTCTCTTTCCGTATCCCGTCGATTCGATTTTACAGACTGGCGTAACTCTCGTCGCCAGCAGCGACTCGGCAACCGGTACCCGGCATTTCTAACGGAAGCGTCACGTCGAGGTGCTTCCGATACGACAAGAGCAAAGCTGAGTGGATTCGCAAAATTGAATATGCATTTCGCATATATATGTATACATATATATTGAACCAGAGTGGCACAGGGGGGAGGGGAGAGGGTCAGGGGACTCGAGCAATGCTATCGGAGCATGTATATGAATGCGCACTAGTATGTGTTAGACTATGATTTTGCAACGGCTGGAGTGTTACGAGATTGCGGAAGACAGAAATAATGTTAAGAAATGATGGTTTGATGAAGGAGAAAATGAAGAAATATCGTAACATATAAGTGAAAAAAATGAGTTGAAAATTTTAAAGTAGAATGTGAAAGATAAAAAGAAGTTTGCACTGTTGTTAAATGTTGATTTATAATTATATCTTTATTACTATGGAAGCCTGTTGCTATATCTAAAAGTCATTTGCAAATAAAATAAAAGTAAATTAATTAGAATATGAACGCAATATATTTTATTTATTTAATACCATATTCTTATAAATTTAAAATACACTTTATTTCATAATTCAACTTTATTTCTATTAATGAGAAAGAATTGAAGACTTAAATAATAATGACCTTCATACATAATTCACTATGCAAAACCATTTGTTGTATACCTAAGTAGACTTTGCGAACTGATAAGTTATTTATATAAAGAAGAAAGTTTAATGAAGTTTCACACACGCATATATGGGGAAAGGTAATGTAAAGGTACATATTGAAAACGCTTATCTACTTATATTTTCAGATTGGGAAGAAAAGGAAGATAATAAAAGTGTAGAGATTAAAAGAATGTCTAGTGACCGGTGCGCTAAAATATCGAGTAACTCTACAGCGAAAAATCGAGGAACATAGAGGACCAGCCGTGATAGACTAAGGCAGATGAGATCGAAATAATTTTTCATTTTCCCTTCTGACGTATATCCAGTGCAGCTGTGGTCTTGGGTAAACTCTCGATGTCACGTATTCGCTGCCCTTTGCCGAATTCACGAAAAGTGAGTGCATGCCTGTTCTAAGTTCTTGAATCCCGCGCGATCCTCGTATGAAAAAGGTGATCCCAAACTCTTTTATCGGCTTGTTTACGTACCAACTGTTTCGCATCAGATCGTGTGCGGCAATAGATCAAACTTTTTCTCTAATAAACTCTCTTGTCAGACGGTCTCCCTTACTTGCGCGTACCAGCGTAAGTGCATGTCGCCTTATGTGATCCGAGAGTTCAATTTGGGACTAGGTGGCAATATGGTGACATTTCTGTAACGACACCTGAAAAATGAACACGTAGTACAAAATGAGCGTAGTTTGACACCTTTGTTCTCTCTTCCCTTAGTACAACGGGGTCAAGTAAAAGGTGTCCAGTAATCTGTATCTTACTTTCACGAAAACTCAGAATCCAGTTATCCCTTTTATTTTTCCTCGTATCCTCCTTCTTTTAAAGGCTAACGCTACTATTATCACTTCTCTATCAAGTTTCATCCTTGTTATATACTGTATATATCGTTTCTCTCTCCCACAATTCTCGACTCCATTACATATATTTACATACTTTTAACAAAATTCTACAAATCCTTGGTTACTTACTCTCTCCCACTGTTTCTTTAAATCTTTTGTTTATATTGTGAGTTACTCATCATTTTTCCTTCCATTGTTTATGTTTTGACCTTAATTTTTAGCACACAATAACGTTTCTTTTCTTTTTCTCGATCTTGGTCTCTGCGTCATTATTGCTCTCCTTTGGTTTTTTGTAGAACTGCTTTTACTTGCCTGTTGTTTCTATATCTTTCTCTCATTTTTTCAATGTTTATACAATAGAATTTCTATGATTCTCTGTACTGAGCTCAGTTTTGTGTGATTGCTTGGTTTTCTTCCTTCGTATTCATATAAAATCTGCGAACAGCTAGCTTATGGAATCCCACCTGCAGCCTTGAAAGTAATACTAACGTTACATTTTAGTTTTATCTCTTTCTATCTTTGTTTACTTCTGCTTTTATTATTGTCTTTCTGTAGTTATGAATTATTAATCAGCAACTGACTAGGCCTATTAAGTCACTGATATCAACTTTACTTTTTTCTGCATAGGTTTCCTAATAAACGTATGACATACAATCTTGTTCGATAGAAAATTAATTTCCAGTTTTATCTGTTTACCTTGCTATAATATATATTCATCAATATATGCTTTGCTTCTATAATATTTTCACTACAATAGATACATTCATATATAAAAGATTAAAAATATACTTTAAAAAATTTCATGCAAATATTCAAAGTGACAAGATTTAAAATTTCTAGACAATGGCACAAAATTTTTTATTTAATTATAAATTAGATAATCACATATGAACATTTTGTATGTAGTAAAAACATTTTAAAATCCTATACTAATTTTTAAATTTTAAATTTTACATGCAACTAAATAAGAACATATTTGGATTGTACGAACTTTTCAAAATATTTATATATAATTATATATATGAATACATAAAATATTAACATATTGTTTTTCCGTAGTAAATACCTTTTAAATTATTATTATTTAGTAAAAATATGTAGTAAAAAGCTTGGATTCAATTGTTTACATTATTATGCAGAAGATATATTTACGTAATTAATATGTAAACATTATAACATTTTTATTATAAAATAATCGTTACTTCTCCATAGTATCCAAGAAAAATTAATATAGCAGTACTTGTAATGAATTTCAGTAGAATTTTTAATAATACGTTCCTTACTTAAATGAATAATTAAATTTTATAAGATACTTCTTAAAAACTACATTTTAAATTATATAGAAATTCTTATTTTTATTCTATTTTAAATATGTATTGTCAAATATACTAGCATTATTTTTTGAAAAAAAAATTTTTAAGAAATAAAATACTTTTTTCACAATTAAATAATCGCAAAAATTATTCTAAGATAATACAATTAATTTCTCATATTTAAAAAAGTATTTATCAAAATTATATAAATATTGTTAATCTAATACTATCATATACAGAAAATAGTGCCAGAAATTAGGAAATAAGGTTCTCTGGTACGATGATTGCATTTAGTCGCATGTCGGCCTACTGTCTGATCATTAAGGCTATGTGGACCAATTATCTCTTAAAGCCAGAGTGGGAATACGGTCAGGACTTGCTATACACGTAAGTTCTAATCGTACGCTAAGTTGAAACGTGTGAACATACCAACGCAGAGGTCTAGACGGCTAGTGGAAAATCTCCAGAGTAATATAAGGAATAAAAATCTATTATGGGAATTATTAAATTAACAATAAAAGTTCTATTGAATCAGTTTAATAAAAAAATAATAAGAAACTATTTTATGAAACGTTCAAAATATAAATCCTGCAGGTATTTTTATTTAATTATTATCTAATTATTTTGTTATTATCTAATCAATGTTATTAAAGATTATTTTTATATTTCATCTTTCTGACAAGTCACTTCTATATTATTTTGTTTCATAATTGAATTTATTGATGCAAATCATAAGGGTATTCTACAGAACATCATCAAATTAAATAATACGAATATGAAATGTAATTCATGAGTTATATTTATATCGTAAGTAGTATTAATCGTAAATAATTTTACATCCTAAAATATGGGAATATTTATTTTTATATAGAACTAATTCATTTATTCATTATTATTCGACACGAATATATGTATAAATTAATTTGTGAATGACATTTATTTCCTTTATCATTATTATGAATTTCGATGTAATACTTAATTATTCTTTTACCTGTGATGAACGAACGTTTAGAAATAATTCAAAAACGTACCTATTATTTATGATATTATTAGAAAATAATTAGACTCAATGTACTTTGAGGTTTATAAATAAAGAATTTTATTAATTTTCAAGACTTGCTAAATAACTATAGTTAAGCTATGATGGTTTAACTGTTCGAAATATTTTTTAAAAATGTTGGATTAAAATTTTTTAAATCAAAAACATTTTGAAATATTTCTGTTTTCGATATGAAAAATTAGACATATTCATAATGCGAGAATATAATATGGCGTTTTAATAATTGATGGATAAAAATTGTCTCAAAATAACCTATCCATTAAATGCAATCCTCTTTTTGCCTAAAGCAATTATTAAACATTTCGTTAAGGTGTAGATACGATAATTGATCGCGAATCACCTAAAGATATAAATTTTATTCAAATAAATTTTAAATATGTTAGTTTATTATAAATTCTTGACCAAAGTATCCTTGTACTTTAAAATTATACTGATAAAATTGTCCATTTAATATACATCACGATTTGATAATACTAGCAATATGATTAATTATGAATTATAATATATTTGTAAAACAATATAAATATTTTGAGATTATCGCGAAAAAAATTCATATGTACAAAGAGTGATTGATCTAAGTAGACATTTTTATGTGTTGTAAGCAACAGTGAAATTTCCTACTTTTCTTTTGGTATATATTTGTTTCTTTGTACAGTTTTAATGGACCATTTTATCTACTTATTTATGAAGTATATTTTTATCAGCTGCCTAATTGAAGTGTGGCACAATAGT
The DNA here is from genome assembly GCA_018907185.1 of Platyscapa corneri. Lineage (NCBI taxonomy): Eukaryota > Metazoa > Arthropoda > Insecta > Hymenoptera > Agaonidae > Platyscapa > Platyscapa corneri. The sequence continues at coordinate 3,819,962 of JACCHW010000023.1, read as the reverse complement.
TGTATATTTAAATACACGAGAAATCTTCTCTCTATCAAAAGCCATTCTGTATTATGCGAGGGAGTTCTAATCCAAAGTTACACACATTATCATTCTTGTAGCAAACAGCGAAGTTTGTTACGAGATGTTGGGAGTTTCCCTCTATCCACTAACACTCTTCCTTTCTTACCTTCAAACTATATCCCTTGTCCATGTACAAGAATGCATCTTTACATCTATATCTACACATTGATGCCCGTGCAAAACAAGCTAATCATGCGTGCTTGCCAAGAAGAGATGTGAACACGAGCGACACAACCCGCACGATGCTAATGCAGTACAAGTTTCGAGTAGTTTATACACTAATATCCCATCGAGTAGTGATAAACTAGGATAAGACTATGAAAGAAAAATACTTAATGAGAAAGAACAAGCTAGAAGGAGTAGCAAAGAGTGAGAGAAAGAAGCTAGGCAGATAGAAAAAAATGAAATTGGTTATAAGGTTCCTAGACCAACAGTATTTCCAGACGCTGACGATTATTTTCTAAAGCTTTTATTTAAGCGCGTTTTGCTAGTAGAAACAAGGTGATGTAGAATGAAAGGAAAACTAGTTCAAATGCGATTTTAAGGTCTGAATTCTCGGTGATTTTATAGGACTTTTTTTACTTGCTGCTGCCACCACTGCATATATATTTGTTTGTCTGTGTAAACAAGCCTGGGAATTCGTTTCCTCTCTCTCTCTCTCTCTCTCTCTGTTTCTCTCTCGGTCCCCTTCTCTGTTTCTGATTCTCTTTTTCTTTTTTCCGTCATAGGTTCAACCTCAAAGCACACGCTATTGCTGACGCTGTTTTCTTCATCTCGTGAAAATTCAAGGGTTTTTCATTCTCCGATATCAATTTCACTCGGACCCTTACCTGCTTGTTCCTTCGACTTCTTATTACGTCTCACTGGTTTAATTCCTCTCTTTTATATTTTATACGTATTTTTTAATCGTATATTTTTTGCACATTTTTTAAAGTAAGCTTTGATCATCGGCCTCTTTCAATCATGAATGTTTCTTGCCAATTTTATAAAAGATTCAATATTCTTGAGCTTTTTTTTAGAATAGCAGAAGACTCTTTCATTAATTTCACTTCTATAAAAAATATAATTATTTATTGAGTATTATTACTGTAATTTTTGTAAGAAAAAATTTTTGTAATAAATTTTTTTCGCAATTTGAAATATAAATATAGATACTTCAATTTATCTTCCATTAATTATTAAAATTAAATTTTAATCGCTTATGAAACTTTAAATTAAGTCTTATCAGATGATAATATTCAAATTATATTCAAGATTTAAATAAATATTTATAGAAATTAAGATGGAACCTGTCCCGTAGTATTCAAAATATGTCTAATTATTCTTTAACTAGGATATTTTTTATATTAAAAATTGAACATTTTAATATGAGCCTTTAATATTTAAATTCACAAGAAGAGAAAGATTATAAATAAGGAAAGAACGATAATTAAAAAATAGCAAGGGTAGTGATATATACTTAGTCTGAATAAAAATTTCATCTAATCTTGAAATTACAACTTGCGGATTATTTGTTCATCAGCCTAAAGATCGAAAACCAATAATAAGAAAAGAGAGAAGGAAAAATGAACGAAGATAGAAAGTCAGATAAAGAGAATAGAATAGATAAGGAGGGCAAAGATACTTTCGTAAGGATCCACCAAGTGCTTTCCCGTCGTTGCACTCTAATTGCGCACGCTTTTCTACTTGCAAACTGCTCGTTTAATTAAATCGCTCTATTAAGCCATCGAATAGATGCGCTTGGTTTCTCGAACTGTCGTTTCTTTCTCTTTCATTCTTTACGGCATTTTTTCTAACAACCGATAATTTTCCCGTTTTTCTCCTCTAACCATTCATTTCTCTTATTTCGTTCGTATTTGCCTTTCCGTATAATTTTCCTGGCGAGCCGAAGCAAATTTTTATTGTTTAATAATATTTATATTTTAATGTTCATCTTTGATCTTATAATTTTATTTATTACATAAAGTTTTCACTGAATTCATTAATTGTAATAAACTATATTCGTTGTACTTTGCTGTTCTTAAATTTTATTTTACTTCACATTTTCGTTTTATTTTCATTCTTACACTACTACCCTGTTTATACCATCAGATTATTAAATTAAATCAGTAAACTTTTTGGTAGCCATTCTATTAACCATGATCTAACTTATCTAATCTTTTATCTAATAAAGTTATTCACGAAGAACATTCACTGCTTTTATTCTTATTGTTAATAGTTATTTTAAAATATTAGCAGAATATACGGTAACGAATAAAAAAAAATTGTGTTATGAAAAAAGGAAGCTGCAATATCGTTCTATAACGTTTTTTAACCCTTGCCAATAACATATTATTAAAAAAAACCATTTATTTATTATTTCGAGAGATTACTGTAAAGAATTGGTAGTTTTTTTAATAAACATCACACCTGTGGCTGAATTATTAATGATAATATTTTTTACCAGGCAATTGCTTGGAGCTTATTGAATTAAGTTAGAAAGTCCACATTACAAGTTTCTTCTTACTTGAAAGCCTGCATAGATAAAGAAAGTGGTGGAAATTTTGGATTAACGATACGTAGCCGTTATTCGCATTCCGTCCCCAACTCATTTTCCTCCTTCGAACGCTTAACACGATCGCGTCGCAATTTTATACAGAGGAGGTAGAAGAGCACGTCCGGCTTTGTGCGATCTGCGTTAATTCCCGTCAGTTAAACACGTACGCGCGTGCTCCGTGAAAAAGTAGCCAGAGATAAAGAGATAGAGAAAGAGAACAGCAGCTCGGTGGCCTAGCAGCTTCAGTTTCGTACAGAGTTCGCCGAAAGTTTTAAGAAAGAAAAAGACGAGCTACTCCTAGAATCCAGAAAATCCACAGTGCTCGTTTCTCTGAGTCTCGGCCGATCGAAAAGTTGATGAACTATGATCGTCCATACGGCAAGGGTGGGATAGATTAAAGTATTTTCCTTTTGAACTTCATTCTTGTAGGCGTATACTCGTTACTTACTTAAAAGTCTCCGTCACCACCTTCTCTACCTGTAACCTATATAAACAAATACGAACTTTCACTTGTAAAGTTTGTAAATTTATAACGCGGATAATCTTACTTTTGCTTTCTTCTTTTACAGGAATATGTCATTGTATAATGCATGCATTCATTTTGTTATCCATCCATTGTTTATTCCTGTCTTTAAGGATTTATGAGAAACTTCACGAAATTAGTGATCACTACTATCATTTTTATAAATTATAGTGAGTATTCACATCATCTCGAATTTTATCCTTATAATCATAATATTTTGAGATTTTTTAATTTTATAAATTATAATACTATTATATATTGTAAGACCTTTTTTTAAATTTTCTAATTGCTAATTTACTATTACTAATTTACTTTACTAATTTAATATTGATAAACATTTAAAAAACAAACATAAAATGTTTTTTAAATTTTTTTAAATTGTATCTACTGTATACACACTGTGTTATATTTTTGAGTATAAGTATTTTTATCTACGAGTACAATAAAAAGTGTAGTTTTTGCTCTTAATTATTGTAATTTCTAATATAAAATGTAGCATGAATTTTTATGAACTTTATTTTAATAAATGTCACAGTGTGATGCGTATATTTTAAATTAACTTTGTTTCAAGTTATATTTTAGTCAATTACTCTCTTGTAGTAAAGAAGCTACGACTGCTGAATCATAAATATTCAGTTGACAATAAAATGGAAATGATATGTAACTGGATATTAGTGAGTCATAAATATATTAACAAACTGCTTAATACAACTACATATTTTCATTAGCATTGTGTATTTCAGAAAATTCAAAAATAGTCATTACAGTACGAGTATCACTTTTACCTATTTTTTATTAGTTTAATTAATATATTAAATTAACTTGATTACTTAATAGATATGAAAATTTAAAACCACGTTAAGAACTATATTAAAATAAAATTCAAATATTTATATCATAAATTTATTTTCATCATTATTAACCAGCGAAAATATTAAGTATATATATTACTTAATATAGTCATTTCTTAGAATACAAAATTTTAAATTTTTAAGATACTTGATGTAATATGAATATATTACTTAAATCTTTTAGCATTATGTTTTAATATAATATAAAAACTTAAAAATATATTATTAAAATAACACAAATGTATAATTTATATAATTTCATACTACTAAGAACTTAACTTATTATTTAATTAAATGAAATAATAGTTAGATTAAGTATTGATTAGTTAGATCATAAATTTCATTTGTTTGCAGTTTATCATTTAATTAAAATGATTTCATTTGTTATTAGCTAAAATTTTAATTTTGTTATTAACTATTATATTGCAAAAGTAATTAAAGAGAAAAATAAGCAAGAATAAGGAAATTACGAATTTTTATATAAAAATAATGATAATTTTAAAGACAAAATAAAAATATTTTTATAGCGATTTATTATTTATTTTTTATATAAAATAAACTTCGAGTTTTTGTATTTTTATTAAAAATAAAATATTATGTAATTAATTACTAATTCTATATAATAATTCTGCTTGAAATTATTAAAGCACTAATTTCTTATAATTGGTTAGTATGTTTATTGAGAAAAAATTTATGTAATTTAAGTATTTCTCAGGGTATATTTGACTTGTTGAATACTGTGCTTCATGTATTTTAAACATTTCTTACCTAAGTTACATGGCTCCATTATAATCAAGAATCTACTTAATCATTTACAAATTATTCATTCTCTAACGACTAGACCTCCTTTATTATTATAAATTATTATTCTCTTTTTGATACTAGTCTCTTATTTTTTCGAATTAAACAAGCTTTTATATACATTAACAATATTTTTGATAGCAGAAACAGGTTTTATTTAAAGTATACTACAATACATAAAAAAACTTCATATTATATTTATTAAAATCGATGAGCATAAACGTCAATAATTAAAAATTGTAAGAAAGTAATTTGCAACTTTATTTTTAGCAATAGAATATTAACTTTCAATGCCATTTTAAACATTATAAAAACTTATTCAGTATTATTTACGCTCTTAGAATCTTTGTTATGTTCTTCTATTTTTACATTAATTGATACAATTATTAATTAAAAAAATATTCAGTTGTATATAATCATGCATTTATATATTTTTAAGGAGGTTTATTGAAACGAATACTTTTGTTGTTTTTTTGAAATTTTTAAAATAAAAAATGAGATTTTTTCGATATTTATTAGAGTTCCTCCAATGTCTATTTAACGAAGTTATTAGTAAAATATTGTACAATTTCTGTCTAGGACGCTCATAGAAAGGGATGAAATATTTAGCATATGTATACAAATCGTTGTAAAGTTTGTACACTCGACAGAATCGAACTCACCTTGGATAGTTTTTTAAGATAACTTTTATATATTGTGGAAAAGTGAAATAAATCCTAAATGTACAAAAATTAGTAGTTTAGCTTTTTTTATGATCATAAATTTTATGTAAAAAATGTAATGTAAATATCTTAAAAGTTTAAAGAGCTTTAAAAAAAGAGCTTTGATAGTGATAAGAAGGGTTCCTTTAAAAAGGGCTTATGTTTAGAGGGACCATATTTATATATAAGACAATTTTCGTTATGAGAACTAATATTCTTATTACTACAGTATTAACAGTACAATTTAATACTAAAGCTGACAATTACATTATATAAAAAAATTTAATTTGATTTTTTACTTATGTAGTATAAATTTCTTACGATTATATAAAATAATAACTAGATAAGTTAATAAGAGATGCTAAACGAAAATATCGTTTACTTGAAACAACAAAGCAAAGGATTGAGCACATTTTTCCTCTTATATTACTATAGTCACATTACTCTTTGTTCTAGTTTCCTGACTGCTCAGCTCGGTCCATGATAATTTATTTAAGAGCCTCGGAGTCGGAGTGTGCCTGCATCAAAGGTCGACACAAGGATCTTTAAAGTCGTATCCTTGTGGTGGTGAACCACGGGACAAAGGAGATCCAGGTTTGTGACGACGACGGCCATGACATCAGAGAGAAAGAAAGAGAGAGATACAGTTACTCGAATGATAAGAACCGTGAACGAGAAACGAAGAAGAACTGCTCCTTGTCATACGTTGTACATCCTCTGAAAAAGGTGTTTTTCTCTTTTTCTCATGTTATAAGTACCAGAGAAGAATTTCTCAAATAATAAATACCGAGATAAAGGTCTTTTCAAAGTTCTTTGCTTTTTACATTGCAGATCTCTGGACTTTAAATAGTAAATCTTAAAATTGTGCAAATCTGTAAAAGATCCAGGGATATATAAATTGATGTATATATTTAATTATATATCAATGAGGAATATAAAATGAATCCTTTTCAATGAGTGACCGGTAATGAATTTTGAAATATTACACGAGCAACCACAAAAACAATAATAATAATAATAATAATAATAATAATATTGATAGATTTTATATAAGTATTATTAACTAGTTCTTATATTTTACTCAAATTTCATAAGTTAAATGCGCGTTAATTTTTTAAATGTAACTTCAATAGTACTAAAAATTAGTTGTCATTTAAAAAAATAAAATGTCCCAATAAGCTTTTTATTATTGTTTTAAGAAATAGGCCAATTCATTTCTTATTATATAATTTTATAACATACTTTTCCATTGGAAATTTAATTACCTTTTATACTAGAATTAGTGAATTATTTTTTTAAATGCTTCTGATTCGTCTATAGAAAATGTCCAGTATATTTAAAAATTTTCGATTTGAAAATATTTGCAATATCATCAAATTTTAATAAATATATTCAAATTCGTTGATATAATATTTTATATAATTCGAAACATTTTTCGTACTTACTTACTTTTTTATTTTCGTACCTGCATTTAAATAGATAATTTTTACTGCATATAAAAATTTTTGATCACACATTTATTTTTGAAATTTATATACAACATTTTTCTAAAAAATCTCAAAAATATTGAATAATAAAATAAACCATACAGTAATTATGTAAGCTTCAAATATTTATTTAAACATTTTAAATATTTATTTATATAATAAACAAAAATATTATTTTTGTTCAGTTAAAATTTATTAATTTGATAAAATTTAATATTTTTAATATTTTTCTAATACAGGCTCAATTCAAAAATAATATATATATAGTTGACTTAAACGAAACAAAATTATTAAGAAAGCTCTCTTTTTCAATACCATTTTTATTTATATTGAATTTAGATAAGGAAATTTTAGAATTTAAGAAGAAAAAAATATGTTAATAATTAAATATGGCCGATACAGATTTTTTATTTATAAAATAAATTTTATTTAAATTTATTACAAAATGGAACGCAGTAAATGCAAATAAATTTGATGATATAAAACATTATGACTAGAAAACATTGAAAATAAAACTTGTCGTCTCAAATTATTTACCTTAGATATGTGAAGTTTATATTGAAAAATATACTTTTAAGTACAAGTAATAGCATTTTTTAAAATTATTTACTCCAAACTCTACTTTAGATTTTTTTTATCTATTCGGCTTTTATCACCAATTTTATTTAGAATTATGTTTGTAAATATCGATTGTATACAATAATATAAAAGATTAAAAATAAGTTCTAAAATTATGAATACGGGATAGTAGAATTATTTAGCATGTTATTTTTTTAAAGCTAATATAAAGCGATAATCGATAATATACATGTATTATTTATGCAATCTTACTTCAACACGCAAACACAATTTCTCTGTTTATATCAGGCGCGCACAGAAACACACATGTAGAATAATAAAAATTTCGTTTTTTTTTAATTTGTTCCACAAGAAAAAATTATTTAAGTTAACAGTAATAAAAACTTGAATATCGACAATTTGAATACTCAATTTAAAAATTTTAGTTATTTTAAAACAAGTTTTCAAACCATGCGTATAATCACTTTTGTATGTATCATAAATATAAATTCTTTAATATCAATTTTTCATTTGTCAATAATTCATCGATAAATAAAAATTAGGTCTTTTTCATTTGGAAAATAAAATTTCAATATTTTCAAATTTTTCTTCATTATCATTATTAATTTATTAAAATTGCACATGTTAGATATGCATCTTACCAATAAATATCATTTTATTTTGTATTAAAAATAATTTTCTCATCCGTTTCAAGGATATTCTTGCAGAAACAAAAAGAAACTAATAATAATGAAGCACTAAAGTTATAGAGAAGCATCAGCGTGAAATAATTCGTCTACTCGTAGAATCGCACTTAACGACTGATGGCTTCTTATTCATCCTTAACAATGCATTCTCAGAGAGCTGCAAATCGTCACCTTCAGCGATTCATTGGAAGACGCGTTTGCGTATGAAGCAATGGAGAGACTCGCAAAACTTCGTTATGGCGAGCAATCGTCGTAAAATCTTCAGCGTTTCGTCCGTCTCAGCTTAGTTTGAAGTACACGAAGTTTAATTGTCAAAGAAAATACTTGACTAAGGATTCCCGTCCCCACTATTCCCTATGAAATCGCAATGATACATGAATAAAGGATGAGAAAAGAGAAATACACAGGCAGAGAGAGAGAGAGACAGAGAGATTAGCATGAATTTATGATCAATTTTGCCTAGAGATGAGAAGGACATCTCTTTGTAATTCTTGGTTAACGATCACCTAGTGCTGGACGCTCATATATTACATATCACATCTTTCCTATTGGTTGCCTCTATTTATGGCTAATAAAATCATTAATTTTCACCGAGGCTTTAAGGACGCTTCTAATTTCGAATCGAATTTTTAATAGTCGAACCGATTTTGCATTAGCGTTGTTTTTAATAATGAATGACTATACCGACTCTTAGATTTAGCTTTTGCTCTTGTTTAAAAATATATTTTTTTCATTTAATCACATTAAGTTAAAGCGAGGTGCATGAAAAAAATAGAAATTAGCATACTCAAAATAATTCTCTTTTAGGTTTTATATTTTTATAAATTTTATAGTTAAAAAATGTAGGATAAAAATCAGCAACATTTAAAATAATTCTAATTTTACGAAATTAGTTTAATTAATTTTGATTTTGATGATAAATTTGAAAATGAATACATGAAAAAGTATAAAGTAATTATAAAATTAATATTAAAACAAAAAAAAGTATATTTTCACTCATTAAAAAAAATTTTTTAATGATATTTAGTAGAAATCAATGTATCTTTATTATTTTGAACTCGATCGTATCTGTTATACGTAACATAAACGTCTATTAAGTTTCAGTATTCATGCAATGTAGTATAAAATTTTTCTTTTATTTTTTCTGAGAAGCTCATATTTTTCATATTATTTATTTTTTAAATTATTAATAATGTGATGAATAGAAATTTTGAGTATTTTAAATTGTAATCAGCTAGTATATTTGAGTAGTAATTTAAAAATAATTATTTATATTTATTGAATTTCAGTATTTTGAAATTTTCTTTAAAAATACTACTAAATTTATAGTATTTATTAAACATTTTTAAAGATGAATAATATTAAAAAAAGAAGACTGAAAATTTACACAAAGAGGCAAGACTTAATAATCATTTAATATACACACTCACACATATATATATTAAATTGGAAGATGAAGATAACTAATTACAAAGCAACATTTTTAAAAGCTAATAGAGATCATATATGAATGATGTAAAACGTAAAACGGTACTTTTAGCAATCTTTTGGTATTAAATTACAACAGATGGTACAATTTAACCATCTTAATATAATTCATTAAGAAGCTACAAATTTTTTATATTAAAATTATAAATAACACAATTTATAAGAGGTAAATTTTAATTAATGATAATTAATTTTCATTACTATTACACATTTTATTATTATTAAAAAATGTATACATTTCTTTTATGTATTAACGTAAAACTATGAAATTTAATAATCATTTTAACAGTAGAAAAAAAGAAAACACCTAAATTCTATATTCAGTTTATTCAGTTATATGTTTTTTATCTTCAATCTTATAAAAATGTAATTGTTTATTATTCTGAAAAACCTTAACAATATTAATAATATTTCTTTTGTCTATTCGTGATAAACTAATTTTTTTTTAATAATGAGAAAGAAAATCGCTGAATTTTTTAAGCATCTTATATTATTATTTTGAATTGTTTTAATTAAAATTTTTTTTTAATACATTAATTACAACATTTACTTTTGGAAATCTTATTTTATTTCTTATATTAAAAGTAGTCATAAAAGAAAATCAACGTAAATCACGTCGGTTTTTCGAGCATTTTTTATAATATATGTCATAATTCAAAGACGGATAAAAACATTGAAGTTTTCTTAATATAAAAACTAATATTATCTATTACTAATAGTCCAATAAATTTTAAATATGTAAAAGTTTATACTTCGAATAGAAAATTGAGGGATATTTAGGATTAAAATAAATTTAATAGTTATAAGGCATATATTAAATTTTTTACGTCGAAATATTATATATGCCGTTTTATGATTTTATAGTTTACGGATTTTACTTTTATATTGTGGTTTCTATAGATTGTATTAAATAAAATATTTTATTTTGATTCATTACGAAAAACTTCTTCATTATTATTACAATTAGAAATACTGATATTTGGTAAGTTTGTGATAGTACTAGAATGTTGGTATTTAATTTTAGATTAATAGTAATGGGAACATCACCTCTAAAATTTATTCATTGTATTATAACTTTATAAATGCATGTAGAAGACGAAATGTCATAAGCATTTATTCACACACTTCTAAGTATTTAAGCCAATACAATTATAACTATACACATTATATATATTTATTTTACATATTGTACAAAAATACTATTATACCACTAATTTTGATCTCGTAATAAAATTTATTACCTTTCTTAAAAAAGAATTTGAGTTTTTATTAATTATGGGTGGAAAACTATAATTATTTTCGAGTTAGAAAAAATAATTTTAACAAGAAATACAATAATTTATCGAAAATTTTTCAATTATTTTTCAAAAGCGTGTAGAGGAATTATAACTTTATATGTCTAAGTATTTGACACAATTTCTTTTCTTTTCATCCATGCAAAAAGTATAATTCCAATGAATATTGAATAATGTATCGTTTATCATATAAAAACGTTGAAAGTTTTAAGATACCGTTTATGAAAAGCGGGTAACGACACATCGACATTTATTGTACAGTATGCAGTTGAGGAAAAATAGTTGTACTAAATCGTTGAGAAATCTTTATCTTTTCAGCCGGTTTAAGAAAAGAAGCTTAACCCTGACGGCTAGTCGTGTTTTTACATTGCGACAACCAGCTATAGAATTTTCTTACTTGAAAAGCTTTCTAAGCACGTAGGAAGTTTTCCAGCTTGCGTCCAGCACAACCTCGCGGTGCTGCTGCTTGGCTCGTATTCTTTAAGTTACATTGCTTCACCAACTATTCTCGCTTTATTTTTCAGATACTACAGTCAATACGCTAGAGATAAAGTTTTTCGTAAGACATTTTATGAAATGTAATAAATAGGAGAATCTTAAAATTACAAAGATTTATTAATCTTTTATTACATTTAACCAAATAAAGAATCGTTAACTAGTACTACCATTTTATCGAAGCACTAGATACTTTTAAAAAATGTGACTGATCCAGTATATTGTTACTCTATCTACTATACATTTTAAATATCCATCGATATAAAATAACAATTCAGACGAAAACCGCAAGATTAATGAATATCGGACTATCAACATTTTTCACGCTTACTTTGTCATTTTCGACATACTTATTTTAAATAACGCAGCATGCAGTTAATCATCTCACAGTTTATAAAGTGTTGGAAAATAAAGAGAGAGAGAGAGAGAGAGACAGATAGAGAGACGACGACAAAGAGCAGGAGAAGAGTCACCTTTGCGGGAATTAATTTGACGAGTGCGACGTCGCGGTAAATTGTAGCTCGTTCCACTGCGGGTTTCTAACCTAAGTTGAGCATAAAAGCTCGACTTCCAGCTTTTATTGCGTGCAGCCAATACGCCCGTTCACTTTGGACCACTATCAACGCCAACTATCTTCAATAAGTAAATTCTGTAAACATATTTTTAGATTAATAAATTTTTTTAATTTGGATTTTAATGAATTGAATGAAACAGGCTACATCATCAAAATTTTTAAATCACAATCTACGGAGATATAAATATAAAATTAAAAAAATTTATACCATCAAGTATTAAAAGCTTCAGTTTAAACAACCAAATAAAAGTAGATAAGTGTGTACACAGTCAATATAGCAACAAATATTCAGTTTGTTACATATTTATTTTACGTGGATTTGGTTACATTTGGTATTTTTAACTAAAATTTTCACTATATTTTAGCATTAAATTGGTTCAAATTTAATCAACTCTTTATACATTTATTCTACATATTTTATTTATAAAAAATTTTATTCAACTGTCTTTTTCTCATAATAAAATATTTATTAATACAATAACAATTTTTCAAAATATTAAAGTAAATAAAATTTATTTATTTTATTATTCTTTATAAACTTTGTACAGACATAAAATAGTTATGAAAATTATTTAATTTTTATAATATGAATTATATAATAAATATAAAAAAGTAAGTATCATAAATAAAATAAACAAGACTTATAAGAAAACGGTACTTCTCTAAAAATATTCTTCAGACGTTTGTTTTATTCTTTATTTGCTACAACACTTGGTGTAAGAATACGGGCGACCAAAGCAAGTGAATAAAAAATGTGCTTCATAGTGATTAAACGATTAATGATAACTCTTGACAAAGAAAAAGCTCTCCGCTCTTCTTCACTACTAGTGGAAAAACTGAGAGTTGACGTGTTGAGCCAGAAATTGAGTGGGTGCAGGAGAGAGGGCTCAATTAGCTCTCATCAAACCAAAGTGTCAAGCACATCCGCGTGACTCTCGCCTCATATGCTTCAGCTTACCTCGAAAGTGAGAGCGAGAGAGAAATAGTGAAAATAGAAGGAGAGAGAGAATATACACCCGTCAAATTTCAGCTATCAATAAATCATTTCAAGGCTGTGTACCATGGTTAACCGGACTATCGCGTAAACACGGTCTGGCATTTTCATTGTTTTGACCAAATAAATACGCATATCGATTGTAATATTTCAACCAATGCAAAATAATCTTACTAACAATCCATTTCTAATATTAGTCAAATAATCTGGAATAATATATTAACTAGATTTTTTTTTTAATTACATTTCGTTTAAGTTATATTAAATCAATAGTATGTTTATATATAATTAAAATTTTTGAAAATAAAATCTCGAAAATTATTGAAATTATTTATAAAATTCTTAACTACACTTTTAAATTACACACAGTACATTTTTTTAATTTAATCTTAAAAATTATTTACTCACAAGTAAATTTTCCATCAGGTCCTTGTATTAAGAAATTTAGCAAACTTAAATTTAATTTAAACGAAATGTTTGGTTATAAACTTTAGGAGTGAATTTTTGAAGAAAATAATCATAATAATAACTTTATTAAAAATAATACAGTATTATTTATAATTAAATAATAATATTATTGAACAGCTTATATGTTATATAAATACCAAATTTTGTATATTATTCTTTTTTTAATTTTTAACAAAACTTGTAAATTTTAATCTGCTTAGTTTTCATTAATTTTTTTACTACGACATAAGTTATATGATCATCCTAATATCATTAATCAAAAATAAAAAAACTTTGACAAAATTATGATTACCTAGTACATGAATTATATGAAAAAAGTGCAATACCATAAAATTGAAATATTATCATTTCATATTGTATTGTATAGAAAATATCAAAAGCGATAAAATTACTCTAAAATATTTATAATAATTTAATAAAAGTATAAGGTTTACGTTTGTATATGCGTATAAATTTATTGAATAAAGAAGTTTAAATGTATAAATCATTAGAAATAGAAGTATAAATATGTAAATAGAAAATTAAGTATTCGATGATGTTTCATTTTCCAAACTTTCTTCTTTCTGTTCATTCTTGTAGCTCTACACGTACACGTGTACTGAGTGTTATACACAGCAGCAATAGAGGAGTAAATCGTCGTTGAATATAAGAAAAGAAAAAAAACCGATGATAATATGTATGTAGGTGAGAGAGAGAGAGAGAGAGAGAGAGAGAGAGAGAGAGAGGAAACTAACCACACGTTGCTAGCCTGTTAACAGAGTAGTGGTGCATACCTATTTGAGAAAGTTGGTAAACTGCCAAGATTGCCGTTCGCTTGTTCGTTTTCTCGCTTGCATCTCCTTACAACTATTCTTGTGTGAATGTTCCATCTCTTTGCCAAAGAATTCGTAAATCTATTGTACTGCCAGGTTACGATGAAGATGGCGATGAGAATGGTGACACAGTCGATGATTTCTGTGGTGTTTCTGGCTGAAACATAGAAAATATACGCTTTGGAGGTGGTGTATGTGAGTCTAAATACGACCATCTTTCACGTTCCTCTCTAATCTTTCTTTCTAGATTGAACTGTATACCCTCTTTCTTTCTATCCTGTAGCATTATTTAGTCTAACCACTTCGCTTCCTTTTCTACTTGCACTAAATTCTGCGCACGCTTATTATTTCCTTTCTTTCCAATTTTCAATTATTTTTCCGAAAAAATGATTTCGAGTATATATAGCTATATATATAGTATGGTATTAATTTTTTCTCGGCTCTCTGTATACTTTGACTCTGGAAACTATTTCTAGATTTATATAATCTTGATTTACATTTCTTGTTTTAAATATATGGAAATATTTTTATGAATCATTATCAACGAATTTTCTAGTAAACTAAATCTACAAGCTGCAAGTATAAATGTATTAAATTATTCATTTATAACTATCATTCTTATATTACATTATTTCTGTGATACAAACAAGAAATTTAAAGTTTTTCAAATTTGCTAATAATTGTGATAATTAGTTGCAAAAATAAACTGATTTTTATGGATGGGAATTTTCGTAATCTTAAATCCTAATTGACGATTATAATAATTTTTCAAGAGTTAAATAGTTATATGTTTTTCTGAAAAAGTTTTCAATATTTAAAAGGAAATTATTACTAAAATTATAAACAATTTTTAAATGTATAAATTTTTTATATTTAATGTTGCGATCAAAATATATTATGTACTTAAAATTTTTAATAATAATAAATAATGTGTTAAATAAGAAAATTCTTTAATTCACAAAAGCAAAAAATAAATAACTAGTAACTCAGATTAAAATACTTTTCGTACAACTAATACAGAAATTCTACGATAGGGTAAAATTGATTTCTTTGTATAAATATTGTATTATATTAAGAGTATAATCTTTTATAAAAATATATTTTTTATGTGAATTGAATTATATTTTAATTAACTTTTCCATATCGAATTTAATTTTTATACTACAATTTTTAAATGTTATACTAAAAGATTCCTAATAACTAGTAGTCTGTAAATAATAATATATGCTTGTGAATATTATTGAATATACTAAAAAAAGTATTTAATTTATCATTCTATTAAGCACTTAATGATTAAATAAATATTAATTCCAAGAAATTAAGTATGTAACCTTTAAAAATAAGATTTAACAAATAATCATATTCGAATTAATTATAACGAGTTAGCTTCAATCTAAAGTCGATATATTAAAGGATTTTAAACATAATTTTCTTATTTTCTTCCATGTTACTGTGTCTTTTTGATAATTGAAATTTAATTTAAGCTACTAATAACTACTCAACGTTTCGGCGAAGAATAGCTATGACTTGCATATACTGCCTTGCATATAAAACCATCGAATTAAAAGCCTCATCAGTATTTTACCAAGGCTTGCTTATATCAGTGAATTGAGAAATGTAGAGGTTCCGTATGTCAAGTATACCGTGCGGTAACGATGTAACCCAATCCCATGAATGCAGTCCACGTGAAGACTAGTGACCCCTTACCCGGCACATATCTATCCCATTTTCCCTCGTTCATGCAGCTTTATTACTGGATCTTAGGCTTCGTGCCTTGTGCCTGGTAATTTCAGGTCGATGAATGTCAGCATAGCAGCAATAAGCGCATCGAGGCCGCGCACGAGGGAGCAAAGTTGAAGGGAGATCCCAGGAGCGCTGCGACAAAAGTCCTGATGAGGTCGCTGCTAATGAGACTCGTCCCGACCATCAAGAGTGGTGACAACGACGGCCTCGGCAATGGAGCATCGAAAATGAGGAACTGGGCACGATGCACCCGAATGAATAATAACGCCCATGATTAGGCAGTCTTTTGGTGTATATAGATAAATATTTCATTCCATCGTTCCTCGTCCTTCTCTTTCTCATACTCTTTCTTTTTTGTTCTCATTTTCTCCAACGATATGGATTGAGTGCTGGGAGGCATGCCATGGCATTAGGTGATTTCGCATTCAGACGGACAGTCAATACGTGCATGAATTTTCATTTGCTTGCTGTATTTTATATTTTAACTTTTCTTCCTCGCTTATATTCTTAAGGAACTTATTCTTTATTTTTATTTTACATATTAAGGGGTTGCGCGCTTTTAATATTACTTTTTTTTTAAATATACGTAAGATATTTGTACAAATTTAAAGATTGCAATTGATTATAAAATGAAATAAAGGTATAATTTAATTAAGAGTATTTTACAAATATTGAAATTCAGCCAACAATCTCATCAGGCCATTCATTATATATATCAAAATAAAGGGAAGCGTATCCACGCACGAAGATATTGGCAATACAGATGCTTTTTTCCCATCAATAATCTCTCTTTTCCTTTCATCCCCGCATGTATATATAAACTGTTTACTAGATTTTCTTCCCTAAGCCCTATGCTTTAAAATTGCAATTGCTTCCTTCCCAAAGGTATGGACAGTTGTAACTTTAGATCCCAACTTCAATTTCTCAAATGACGTGAAGGAAAAGAACGGTAAGGTGTGACTTCGTGTCGGAATTTTTCTTTTAACGTTTTATTTATCTACGATTCTTTTTTGCTATCTTTCTTTTTTTTTTGCTTAATTCGTACTTCCTTCGTTTACTCAGCTACGACTTGCGCATCGAACAAAAACCGAAGAAAAAAGAACGTCGCAATATAAAATCAGAAGCGCTCGGGCAGTGAGTCGTAAATTATTATTATTATCGTTATTACCATTTTCTCTTTTCCGTCATCAACTAACAAGATTCATTAACCTCCCGGATGCACTTCATTGCACCTTAATGTGAAGATTTTAATAATACGTGGCTGTCCATAATTTAATGAAAACATAATTTTTTCGAATTTATAAATTTTAATGCGTTGAAATATCAATGATTTTCTCTCACGAATTTAACTTTAAAAGAAATAAATATTTCATAATTAAAACTATTTTTTATTTCTGAAAAAGCTAAGAATTTTCTTTAATATGCCAAATTGCTGTAATATAATTTGTTTACAATTAGCTAATAGAAAACTATAATTCAATATCTATAACTTAATCTCGAAGTATACTATAGCGGTAATCAATCATTTAAAGAGATTTTGATTGAAGATCAAGTTAGAAACTATAATTAAAGAGTTTAATAATATTTTAATACCACATAACTTTTTAATAACAAATAATTAGCACTAAAGCAAATATAGTAAAAAATCAATGGTTAAAGTTATCTTTATTTAGATCTAAAAAAGGGTTGAAAATCAAGATGACAATGAAAGATAATAATAGCGAATAATTAATAATGATATAAATAAATCATTGATATTTTCTTAATATTTTTAAATATAAGTTTATAGGTATTTGTTCTATTAAAATATAAGTTAAATCCTATTGTACAATTGTACATTTAGGATTTAGTAGTTTTGCAAACTATATAGTCCTTACTTTTACGTAAATATTTTATGTTTTTTTTTTACAGTAGCATTGTATTTTATTGTATATTTTATTATACTATTCAATAAATATAATAATAACATATTAAACGTAAAATAAAATACAATAAATTACAACATTTTACTTTATGAAATTAAAAATCAATTTAATCAAATAATTATATTCATTAAGGTTTCATAGACGATTTCAGTAGGGTTTACGCGATACAGGTTATTAAAAAATAAACAACTAAAATATTAAAAATTCTAATGATATACGTTTAACTAAACTTATTATCTTTACATTTATAATTTTTTATAATAGTTATAAATTAAATTTGAAAAGACATTACATTTTTATAATATAATGTTCATCAAATTTCGATATAATCATTTAAATAGTTTTCTAGAAATAAATGAAAAGCAAAAAATTTTAATCAGAATTATTTTAAAAGCTGGTTTATTGGAATTAATTAAAAAAAAATCCTGAAATTTTTTCTATGAAATTGTTAACTTACTTTTCCCACATTTACACCAATATGGACTAATTATGTAATTATAAATGTGGGGTATGAGTGTGTGAGAGAGAGAGAGAGAGAGAGTAAGAGTATGAGTATGAGTATGCGAGAATAAGTATGCGTACGCTATAGGCGGTATGACATGCGGCGGCAATGGAAGGGCCGCCTCCCCGCAGAGTAACCTCTGGCGGACCCATCAGTCTTAGGTAGACCTGCCTGACTACAGCAAGTAATTAAGAGTGTGTCTTTGTATTTAATTGTAACAGTAATTATCCTGCTTTACCTGATCCCACAAATTGAGGGCTCGTCCGGGATACAGTGAAGTTTTGGGAAATTACTTTTATTACATTTAGATACAAGTGTTTGTTAAAATTAAAAACGGTTTTGAACATTTATATTAGTGAAGTTTAACTCACGTGTGGTGAAATAGTTACAACATTATAGACAGTGCTAAGTGCATTTATCTTATTAAATTTAATTGCGTATTTATTATAGCGAATTTTTTATATTGGCGTTATATTTTATATTGGCGTTAAGTTTAATGTGCGTAAACTTTTATGTTTAATTCTGACTGTGTTATTTATAGTATTAATATTTTATAATCGTTGTATAATTAGTCTGTGTATTATTTTATTAAATTTTAGTTACGTATTGTAAAATTTACATTAATTTATCAGCTACGATAAATAGCGTTGCGTTGAATTATAGTCTGAGTGACAAGCGGTGTGATATAACTGCGTGAGAAACTGTGTGATATTCTTTGTGAAAAGCTGTATGATATTTTGCGCGAGAAACTGTGTAATATTTGTATATAAAAAAAAAAAAAGTGAAAATGATAAAGAAGTGATAAAGAAGTGAAGTCATTTATAAATAAAAATTTTGTGTAATTTTTATAAGCGATCAAAAGTTGTATGCTAAGTGAGCGGCAAGAAAGAGGTGCCGACAAAGAGATTCGGCACGTGTCAACCGTTGGCGGCGGGCTGGCGCCGCTTATTAAAACATCGTCGCGCGAGCGTTATTGTTACGTCTTAGTGGTGTCAATTTTCATAGCAAAAGTACAAAACTTGATAATATATGCTCTTCGTAAACGGTTATTTAATTCATAGAATTACCGAGAGTTATAACATTAGTTATTTTTCACGTGAAATAGTATATTATTTCATGTTTCGAGATTTATAACGGTTTTTTTTTTTTATTTTTTATCTCTTTGTGTCACCAATGCGCAAGCAGCCAGACAGAGCGAGAAAAAGAGCAATTCTATAGCTGCAGCAAGAAGAAAAGAGAGAGAGGAAAAGGAGTAAAGAGAAGCAAAATGCACAACGATGGCAGAAGATCGTGGAAATCTTCAGATGGCCCCGAGTTCAATGCAAAGGAGTTATAGACAATGTTGCAGCAAAGGCGGGTTCAAATACAGCAATTGTAGCAATAAAATGACACCTTGCGCCGACGAGCAGAGGAGGCAGAAAGTACTAGGGAGAGATCGGATTCTATCCAGGTGAATGATCAGGTAGCCGTGGAAAAACCCCGACGTGGGAAGTTGCGTTTCATGGTAACCGCCGACCAATTGCCAAAATTCTCGGCCGAGGACACTACTCAAACAGTGGCGGGGTGGTGCGAAAGGGTTAATGAAGACTCAGCTCTTTACGGCTGGAGCAATCAAGAAACGTTGGTGGCAGCCAAGATAGCTTTCACAGGAACAGCGTGCAGATGGCTGATTTCTCGAAAGGGCCTTGCATCAAGGGCGAGTATGAAGCAAAAACTGCGTGAGGTTTTCGGTAAGCGAGTTCTTTCTTCGGATATTCATGAGCGAATGCACACAAGGGCGAAAAGGAAGGACGAGACTGCATTGGCCTACGTGCAGGAGATGGAGTACTACGGCACCCAGGCGAATATTGCAGCGGAAGAGATACACCGATACATCTCTCGCGACTACACCAAAGATATGCAGCTCAGAATGCTGCTTATGGGAGCAACGTCGCGGGCACACTTAAAATTCAACTGGAGGAAATCCCAAATTATGAAGAAGCGAGTAGAATATGTCGGTTACACTATAGAAGACAGCATTGTTATACCTTCGTCCAAAAGGTTTGAAGCAGTTGAAACCTGGCAGGAGCCTACAACGATCAAGAAATTGCAGTCATTGCTAGGATTAGCGGGCACTTTCAGAAGGTTCATTCGCGACTACGCTTTGATAGCAAGGCCTCTCACAAACCCCTTAAGGAAAGATGTCAAATTCAACTTTGGAGAAGAACAGAGAGCGACGTTCTGATCATTGAAGGAAGCATTACTATCAGCACCTGTTCTTCACCTTTACAACAGTACCAGGGAGACACAGATGCTTCCAACGATGGCTATGGCGCGATGATGCTCCAACGGTGTCCAGAGGACAAACAGATACATCCTATATATTATATGAGTCGCAAATTTAGCATCTGTTGGTGTTCTGTTACATACTTGGCACGTCGACCACATGGGTCCCCTGCAGTCCACTAGTAAGAATTATGAATACATGCTGATCATTGTAGACGGTTTCACCAATTATACTTGAATCTTCGCTACAAAGTCAACAGGAGGCGTGGAGACGGGTAAGCTGAAAATTTTACATAAACACTTCGGCAACCCTGTACGTATCATTAGCGATAGAGGCACGGCTTTTTCGACTAA
Organism: Platyscapa corneri; assembly: GCA_018907185.1. NCBI lineage: Eukaryota > Metazoa > Arthropoda > Insecta > Hymenoptera > Agaonidae > Platyscapa > Platyscapa corneri. The sequence continues at coordinate 3,798,820 of JACCHW010000023.1, read as the reverse complement.
GGATTTTCAGGAACATTGCAAAAAGTGCGACATCCAACACCTGCTAATTACCACCGGCATGCCCAGGGGCAACGGGCAACGGGCAAGTGGAAGGTGTGAATGGTATTGTGGTAACGGTTACTTTCAAATTGGCTTTTGAGGAGCCACAAAAATGGTTCAAATATGTATCCAGGGAGCAGCATGCAATTAACAGCGCACAGCAAAAGGCTATAGGTACTTTACCTTTCCAGCTGCTTTTCAGCACGAAGATGCGAAGTTCTGAGGATATGGTAGTTTCAAAATTACTGGGAGAGGCCCAGAGGGATGAGTTTATGCAAGAGAGACAGGAGCTGAGAAGTATGGCACTCCAGCAAATTCACCACCTTCAAGAAGAAAATCGTAGAACATATAACCGGAAAACAAAGACAGCCACAAAGTACAAAGTTGAAGATATAGTTGCCATCAAAAGAACACAGCTGGGAGCAGGACTCAAATTCGCCAATAAGTTCCTTGGCCCATACAGAGTCACCGCGGCCAGGAAACATGATCGATACAACGTTGAGAGAATCGACGACGGCGAAGGATCAGCAATTACCAGTACCGGGGCAGATTATATGAAGCCTTGGACTGGTTACAGAGAAGACGAGGAAGAAGAGGACTTCACAGAAGATTCACAAGAAGAAGAATAAATGGGCATCACACGAGATCGTGCGATATTGTCAGGAACGACCGAGTGTGAGGTATGAGTATGTGAGAGAGAGAGAGTAAGAGCATGAGTATGAGTGTGGGAAAATAAGTATGCGTACGCAATAGGCGGTATGACATGCGGCGGCAATGGAAGGGCCGCCTCCCCGCAGAGTAACCTCTGGCGGACCCATCAGTCTTAGGTAGACCTGCCTGACTACAGCAAGTAATTAAGAATGTTTCTTTGTATTTCATTGTAACTGTTATCATCCTGCTTTACCTAATCCCACATAAACGTTAATTATTTCATAAGTTATGGTTTTAGCTAATCAAATGAAAGGATTTTTAAAAAATGCAATATTTACTACCATTTTATATGTAAGTACTTCAACATTCAAATATTTATGAGATTATGTACTAACCGTTAAAATATATTTATTTAAATTAGTGTATAGTTTATACATATATATATATCATAACTGTCTATTATAAATAACAATAAAGTCTACTAAAATTATTTAAGGAAATAAGGAAATCCTATATTTCAATTCCATTATATGTGATCTACTACCTTATACGTATATATATATGAAATAGAAAATAAAAAATCTAATAAAATAACGATTAATTATCGTAATATGGAAAATCATAATAAATATCTATAAATATTATTATTTAGTATTATATACTTTACTGATTAAAAATTGTTTAATAAAAAATAAAAAAAATTAAAAATAGAGATCTTATATACAATAATTTATTATTTTCAACCTTTTTAAATTGTTGTTTATAGAAAAATAAAAGGCATCATTTATGAGGCACTTAATTTTAATTTTATCGATGAATTGACATTATAGAAAAATATAATAGATACTTTTTGTACAAGACACTAAATGCCCTGAAATTGATTTATATGTATGTAATTCTTGCAATATTCAATTATTGAAAATAAGATTTAATCAAAATTCAGATTGCCTGAGTGCATGAAAGAGGTGGATCATAAAAATTCAAGTCATGCACAGCTTTTAATTAAATTGACGGTATTAATAATCGTAATTTATTGATACATAAAGTATTTACCTCGATGTATCATTCTTAAGACATAATGATTGAGTTAAATTTATTATTAAAAAAAGAATTTGAAAATCTGGATTAAATGATAAAAATGAATCATCAAGATCTATTTTCGATTTAAAAGTTTTATTAATTTTTCGTAGGGTGCGAGATTGTTTACACACTGAAAAATATCGGAAAATTGAAAGAATATGAAGCCCGACAACTAAAGGCGTACATCATGAAATTGAGCGTGAATCTTTAATATTCTCTTGTCTTTTTCACATTCTGAGCAGCTGTTTCATGCAATATTCTTTAAAACACGTAACGTACTGTGAAAGCTGAATTAGATAACACGAGCTTTCATATTAATCGTGTCACTCGCCCTCTCCGCATAGACAGCCTAAAAAACCAAAAGATGAATATCAGTCGTAAAGCACATACTTATTCAACTCCATCAACCTCATTCTGCGAGTCCCTTCAAGTCATTCGAGTCATGTGGAGTCTCTTCTGACGTGGTGGTCCTTCATCTACAACTGTGCAAAACTTTCTACAGCAGAAAAAAGGACACGCCAGCTCGAAAATTGCTATCATTCTTAAAGGTACGGAAGTCTGGGTCTGCTAAAGCTCCTTTTCGTATAGAGCGATTCTTTTTCGGGGGCTCCTTCGATGGATCGGCTATTTTTATAGCTCGTTTTGCGCTCTCTCGCGTGCGCCATATCGGGTGAGATCCAGGCGCGTGTGTTAGTACCCAAGGGACTGTAAACTGGCAAAAGAGGTCGGGTCGCGCCGAAATGAGCCTGTAGTGCTGTGCGTTATCGTGCCGACGCCTCGATTAATTAATATATTCGCTAGAGTATCGTTCACGGCTCACTCGGCTTTAGTGACGCACGTGCATGCGCGTTTTATGCGCAGTAAGGGGCTTCTGCATACGAATGAATAGTTACTTTTACAAAGATAATTAATTAAAAAGACTAATTAATTGTTTAGAAAAATTAATAGGGAAACTTTTCTGCATTCCTGCAGACTGAAAATCAATCACTCTACTACGATGCATACTTTCAGACTTTTGACTCCTATTTTAGTTTACTGATTCGTAATAATATAATTTTTGTTAAGTTTGATAGAACATTATATCATGACTACCGATTGAAGCATAGCTTTCAATTTATAAACTCTTTTCATTAGACTTTACTAATTCTTTCTCTTTATGCATACAAGATTAATTAACTACAAAATATTTATAAATTCCTTTTGAGTAAAATATATAAAACGATATTTTAGAACTGTTGATGTTATTGCAAATGTTTTTATAAATTTTTTTTATATACAATTAGTATTGATGATGGAGATATTATAATATTAACAATACATTTGTACCTCATAAATCGAACATTATTTTTAGAATATAAATATTTCACTTGAGAAAATTCGTTTTTAAATATAGATACAAATGATAAATTTATGATAAATTAATATGATGACTATAATAGAACTAATTATAATTGTATTTAATATTTTCTTTCTTGTTTTTGAAAAAAAATTAGAAGCGAACAAAATCGCTTTATTCAGAAAATAGATGTGATATTTAATAATATAATGGTACTTTATTACGGAAAAGTATAAAACTATTTAAAAAATAAACGCGTATAATATTATTTCATAACTTAATTAAGTACATAACAATATTTTTTACAAAGGCTCAAAATCGTTTTTCTAACAAAAGAGTAATACAACAAAGTTAAAGTCATTATTCGCATTTTTAGAAATTAAATTTTCTGATTTTGCCGAGTTCTTAATTATACATTATTTACATTTGAACTCCGTTAAAGTGATGAATGTATTAATATTAATAAAACTGACACGTATACTTTAAAATAACAAAACTATATTTGTATGTTGATTTTAGAAATTCTATATAAAAACGGAAAATCTTAAAAGAAAAGCCGAAAGAACTAATGAAGTAATAGTTTTATAATGATGCTTTGAATCATATATTTCAACAATATATTTCAGATTTATTTAAATTTCTTTTATATGTATATATGTATAATAATAATAATAGTGGCTCTATAAAGATATTCTATAATTTATCGAACTATATAAAAGTTATTATATAAACAAATTTTTTGTAATTAGCAGCATTGTGTTAGATATAAAAAAGTTAGAAAAAATTATAAATACCTTTAAGTGATCCAGCATATTCAGAAAATCACATAAGATTTGAGATGAATCTCTGAGTAACAAAAATAATCACTATACTATTTTCTTTGTTGGTCCTATATATCTTATAACTTTTTATATTCTTTTTTTATTACAAATTTCCTAGTAAGTATGATAATAAAAGTTGTTAGAAAAGATATAAATATTATAATACATTTTAATCAAATAGAATAAATAATATGATAAATGATGAATCTATCTAAATTCGAAAATGAATTTATTTTATATACAAATTATTAATATTAATATTATTAATATTATTAAAATTGTGTTCTTATAAGAACGATTTTATAAAAAAATGACGCAAAATTTTTATTACATAAATAATAATTATCTTTTAGTCCATATTTCTTTATAGAAATAATATTTTTTTTCAAGTGGAAATCGAATCCTTATCTTTTTCATATAAAACCGCTAATAGATATATCTTCACCACAATATTTTTGCATAATTAATAATTGAGATTAATTTATGGAACAAAAATAAAAAAAGTTCGTAATAGTTTCTGTTAATGAATTAAATATATAATTAATTACAATATTGATTTTTAAAATACCATATATATGTTAATTAGGATACTAAGAAAAACCGAATTAATCTCTTTTGTTAAGTCTATAATAAAAACGAAAATGAAATGAGTATACATACGTGATTATATTTTTATTTTTTTTTTAAATTGTTATTTTAATCAACTGGTAGTTATTAATATTATGAAACTGAATTTAGTGGATTTATCGAAGTAAATAAATTAATTTAATATCTAATATTGAATTTTAAATTAATAAATAAACATTTTTATTTATTTTATACGTTATTAAATATATATCGAAAATATTTATTTATATTTGTGGAACTCTTTAACTATTAGAAATGAGTTTACTAACTATCAATTAATATTTTTAATTTATTAGTTCATGACGGAAAAAAATTTGTAGCAAAGCGTATTATTATTTATTATTACCTATTTATTATTATTATTATCTTTATTTTATTTAATAATTATTTGTATTACTTTCTAACTACGTAAAAATTTATATATCTATGTTGTATATTAAAAAATAATATCATTACCAAAAATATTTAAAAAAATATTAGTAATAATATATTCAATTTATTATATTATTGAGAAATATATTTAAGAAGTTATTTTTAACTTAATAAATAATTTCAATAGTATTAATGACTCGAACTAAAAAAATGAATAAATGAGAGAAAAATGTAATCAATCAGATGTCAGGCACAATAATAATTTATTGAACCTGAAAAAAATTTGATAGATTTGTATCGATTTTTAGTTAGCTTTCGATAAATAATTACTTCTTCATTTATGTTTTGCCAAAATATTATTAGTAATATTTTATTTGATCTCTAACTAAATGGATTTTTTGGTATTAAATTAATTTCACAAAATACTTTTATTATTTTTTATAAGAAAGGATATAAGAAATAAATCGGTGAATTAGTATTATTCAGAGATTTTTTTTATTAATAATCTAAAAAAATGTAAAAGAGTTATAAAAATAGTTGAAACGATAATTAGTCATATAATTTAATTCAATATTTACGATTAGAAAATAAATACTAGTATAAAATTATGTAAAATGTTTACATATATAGCAAAAAAGTAATTAAATTTGCAATGTCGAAAAAGATCTATAACATTCAGTACAATGCGACCAAACTGATTGAAACTAACGAAATTATAAGTATATTTAATAAGATTAATACTGTCATTATAATTCACAGAATTTGTAAATAATTGTATTCACAATAAGTCGATAGTACAAAAAGTCAAAAAACTTATCATTGCAATTTCAGAAAATGTCTATGGAAAATTTGACTGAATCGAAAGTAAAGCCAAAGCACGTCAATGAGTTTTAGAGAAACAAGCAGCCTAGCTAAACTAATATTCACCCGTGAAAATCCGAGAAAAGCCGAGTTGGTCTGCTCACACTTGTACGGAAATCCAATGGACGAATGAGTCAGGGAATACGGTGTAGGTGAGTTTGCCCAACGGCGGCTTTAATTCAAAGCTGAATGTTTTCCGCGGCATAGAGAAAAGCTTTCCCTCTTCCCTTACATAGCCTTTAACGAGAATACGGCAGCGGCAGGGAAGTTTCGGTGTCGACCACGCGTGAGTTCTAAAGCAACAAAACCGCCACAAAGAAGCCATTGTCATGAGGAGCATTCTCAAAACCATGCAATATTTTGCTATAACGAATAAGCACGGCTCGGGAGAGAGCGAAGGAGCGCTTTTTCCAGTGCTGCGTGGATTACCGACGAAAAACTTCCCACTTGCTCTGCAAATGACACAGAGCTTTTATGCTCTGGAATATCTAAATTACATTTTCGCATAGAAGCTGCGCTGCGCTTTAGGTTTATTTTTCTACTTTATTGAATTTTCCGGAAATTTCTTGTTTCTCCAAAGCGCTTGGGTATTCAAAAATTAATATTGAATTAACAATTTTTCAAATTTTCTGGGAATTGTAAAATATAATTAACATCTAGTTTTATTGAATCTACGATTACGATCCGATCAGTTTGATTTACTTATAATTCATACTTTCCTCCTGAGTGAAATGCATGTTTTGTGCTAATGTATGTAGTAAGGGCAGAATTAATATTCATTCTACTATGAACCTATTATCATTCTAATAAATAAATTTTGTAAAATCGTTACTGTACATAAGTTCTTTAACAATATAATATAAAAATATGGTAATAAATTAAATTCAAAACTACTTGCACATTTAACGAGCGATTAATTTATTCACTGACGGATGAGGGAAACAATCTGAAAAATACGGCAAGATCTAAGGCAACTTTTAACCTTTGACAAAAATGAAAAAGTAAAACTGAAAAGAGAAAGATGAGTGAGCTAAGAAGTAAGAAAGAATGAATAAAAGAGTTTCACTATGCAAGGGATATCATGGCGATGCTCGGGTGAAACTCAAGTCTTCAACATTTCTTATTTTTCTCTACACACCGAGAAACGTGGTCTGCATCCTGCAATGCACCCTCATCGTTTCTTTGTTCGAGTTTTCAAGCTCGATTCTTTCGTACTTAGTTCGTCGGACCTATCCTGTCGTTACAAAACGGAAAGAGAAAAAAAGGATAAACGCCCGTGAGACATACAACTCCTATAGGATATATAAGTATAAAGAAGGCCAGATAAGAAAAACCTTTACCTAAATGAATTTTTCCCTATTTTCATTTCAATGTGAATCAAATTCTCATTCTTTAATTTATTCTTCAATAATTAATTTTATAAAAGTTCAAAATGAAAATATGGTGTGATGCGAATTAATTTCTTTTCATTATTAACTTAACTTAATTTTAGTGTCTTTCATATCCTTGCAATGAAGAAATATTCAGCTCAAATCTTATCAAGTAGTTATTAAAATTAACACGTTATAAACAGATAATGTATAATTTAAGTTAATTTTATGTAACCATTATATATTAGTTTTCTTGACTACTATTAATATAAATATAAGACGTAAAGAAATAAAAAAATTATTACTAACTGTAATTAGTTGAAAATTCCATCTGTAAATCGATTTAAATATGTAGCGAATAAAAAAGTGCACATTTCCCTTTCACTAATTTAATAATTTATTACCAAATAGTTTTTAATAATAATAATTAAAAAAAAAATAAATCAAAAACGTCCTTGAATACTAATAGTATCGATTACAAGATGTCATTGAAAATGCGAAGTTATTTAAATTCAAAGAATGGAATTTTTGAAGGCCCTAATAATCTAAATTTCGTTTGTTAATGTTTATTAAAAGTGGTAATTGAGAATTCAATTATTTATCAATAAATACTATTGCTGTTCATTTCATACTATTTCTAAATGCAAATAATTTATTAATTAAGCTATAATTTTACCAATACATTAATATGATTACGGAAAAAAAGGTTTGCGTGAATTATATGCCTCTTTTTACATTGCATAGTTTGTGTTGCAAACATATATATATATATATATAAGTGTTTTATGTTTATATTTATATTATATTATATTTTATTACATTTGCAAAAGAATTCTATTTTGAACAATATTTGTTCTAAAAGTTTTTGTAGAACAATTAAAATATAACGATTAATGTGTGTGCATGTGTGTATTCAATGGTTTTAAACGGAAATTGTGTAAAAGTATAAATTTATACTATCCATATATATATATATCAAACATTGTTTGCGACAAATTTGATAAATAAATGAAGCAAGTACCTTTATGAATAGTTTTTTATGTCATTTGAATTAGTTTTAATTATAATATTCATAAAGTTTTAGTTCAAAAACTTTTTTAATTGTGGAAATTTTATTGCAGAAAGTTTGAAAGTTTGATACGCCTGTTAATATTTACACAATATGTTCATTTTTAATCTAAATTTAAAAAGTAATCTTAAATAATTATTGCCATATAAATATTACTAAACAATTTTTAAAATAATTGTATTTGAAAATACAATTTTATACATATTTTACAACATGAATATTCGTCAAAAAACAGAATAAATAGTTTATACATCGTGTATCTTTTTTGTGTAAATTTTTCATTAAATTTCTATTCATAATATTCAGTGTCTTATAAATATGCTATTGCGATTTAATAATATAGAAAATTGTAAAGATCTAACTAATAGGATGGAAAGAAATTACAAATAATTAAATAGTTTATCTAATTAAAAAACATGTAATTAGTAAAAGTACATAGAAAATTTATGCTTATCTGATTCTATATTTAATGTGTCAAATATATATTCTGTTCTTTATTTTATTTTGTAGAATATTATACAAATTACATAAAATAAATTTTAATTGAAATTGCTATTTTTAAAAGTACTTCTTGGGTTTGATCAAAGTTACAAAATATTAACAGTACTAATGATGAAAGGTGTTCACCGTGGCATAGTAAGTAAACAAAAAAAATTAAAAAGAAACGATTATATTCCCGAGTGACGAGCACGAAAGAATTTCGGGGAATCTAAGAACGACTTTAACGACGACAGACACGTTCCTAAACTGATAAATTTTTATGTAGAAAAGAAGTTACCCTGATGCAAAGAATCGCAAGCATCGAGTATAGATGTTACCTTCCTTTCCATCGCTGTTACAGCTACGTCAATAGGTTCCACAACTGACGTAGCTTTCTTGCATTTTCTACATCTAGCTCTTTCTCTGTATCTCTCTCTCTCTCTCTCTCTCTCTCTCCCTCTCCTTTTACACGTATACAAATTTTACTCTCTCTTTCTGTCTCTCTTACTAGTCTCTCTCTTCAACTCTCGTCTTCACTCTTCCTTGGTCTCTTTCGGAAAGATAGGAGAAATTTAATATGTAAAAGGGTTTTCCCCTCTGTTGTGACACTCGGGGGTTTTTTATGACAGGGCCAAGTGACTTAACACGAAAAGATAAATGATCGGAGATCGACTTGGCATGAAATCCTTAATAACCACCGATTGATTAAACGGAAAAATCGGTGAAAGAAAAGAAGGGCACAAGGTCGAAGTGTATAAAACCGCGAGCGCAGAACACTCGGGCGCTCTTGTCTCATACCTTGCCAGTGAGATAAGTATTTTATCTATTTTAAAGATAGTGTCATTATTAAATAAACCTTGAGAGAAGTAACACAGAAAAATAGAGAAATTAATCATTTACCAGAAATTAAATCTAACTTTTTAAGAAATTGAAACTTTTCCGATGTCTCGCCGTTACCAACATTTTCCAGACCATTACTTTACTTAATAAACGCGAGTTGTCGAGAAAGTATAAATTATGTAATTATACTTAAATTTTTATATAACCGCAATCATGTTACTCAGATATTAAAATATTAAACAGTTTCAAAGACATCCGTTATTTTATCGAATTCCCTTAAAATATATATATAAATAGACATTCTATGTAAAATAGAATGTAAAATATATATTATTTTTAATAATAGTATTTTATGCTCTAGTAGAAAGTTCAGTCAATATAAAATTATTTTGAAATAATATTATTCAAATTTAAGTGCATCAATTTTTTCTAAGCATATGAATTTTTTGCTGTAAATAAATTGTAAATTTTATTGATATAATTTAAACATTAGTATTTTAATAATACTAATGAATATTTTTGTAAAAATTAATTTTGAAATAATTACATAACAAATAATACTGTTTAATTAATTAACAAATAAACTTTAATCGTATTTCATTTATGATCTGTAAAGTTATTTGTCAAACGATTTAAAATATCGAATTTTCATAATTTACTAAATTCTTCTATTTAACTTTTTTTAATATTGTTCATGATGTCATTATTATTATATTTTTGGACTTCTCTTTTTTATCATTGCGGACAGTAAAATTATATAGAATATCTTATCACGAAATTATTTTTTAATAATTGTCTGTGCCTTTGATATGAAAAATAACACTCTTCTTAATTAAGTTGTAGAATATCTGAGCAATGTAATTTGAATCTTTCGATTTTATATATATTCATATATAGTGTGTACTAAAAACACATAAAAAAAATCTTTCGTATATATATTTATATGTTGAATATCTAAAAAATATCTAGAATATTAAAAAATATGTATATAATATTTATATTCTACATATATATAGAATTTACTCAATAAAATTACTGCGTCATTTTTCTGATTTAAATTTTTATATAAAATATTTATATGTAGTTATATATATATATATTATATTACAGATACGTATATTAAAATAGATATTCAAACATATTTATAAAATATAAATATTACATAAAAATTAGTTCAAAATATCAATATTTATAATTTTTTATATTTTGTAATTTATTAAATTCATTAAATAGGTATTATAAATATAATTTTAGAAAACAGTTGTGTTAATATATTTCAGAACACTATAATAGAAAATCGATATTTCTAAAGTAAAATATAAAATACATAAATTATATAACTAACTAATAACATTAATTTTCAAATTTTTATGAAACATAATTCCAAAAATTATATTATTTATAAATTTTAAATTATACATAACTTATAGCTTAGTATATTTAAAGATAAACAATCTTTATAATTTACTAAATTGCAATTTATATTAGGAAATTTAATACTATTTTGTAATAGTTATTTTTTCTGATAATTGTATAAAATTTAATTTTTTATTTGAAGGATAAGTACATCGAGTTCGGAAACTTTGTATTCTTCCACTATTCGAATGTAATAATATTATATAATTATATAATAATAAATATGGAATATCATAATAAGAATTATATAATATGGTAGCATTATTATAGAAAACGCCGTAAAATTATAAAAGTTTTGTAAATGTTCATGTATATATAGAAAGTAATATTCAATTCATTTAATAAACAAATATTCTCAGAATAATTCCGCATAATAATTTAAATTATCTCATTTTTGTTGGAATTTTAGTTTTTATTTAATTTATTTGTTTCTTATTTGATTTAAATTAATCTTCATATACATTTTTATATTAATTAATATGACAATAAAATAATTTATGTCATTTTTTAATCTAGTAAATAGAATTTATATAGTGATTTTCCTTCTATATTTTCTTTATTGAAATTACACACATAATTATATTTACTATTAAAAAAAGAATAAATTTATATATAGATTTGCAGTGAATGTTTAAAAAATACTATTAAATTATTATAGAAACATAATAATTTGATATTAATTTCATATTATTTGCTTACTTTTAATTATTTAGGGCTATATGTATAGTTTTCGGAAACCTATCTAACTCTTCAGCAGCAATATTGTTTACTAAATAATAACATTTAAAAAAGTATAAATTGAGTTTATTATAAACAATTATATTAAATAACACACACTCTGAAATAATCTATATGATAATTATTTAATAAATAAAAATTTTTTTAATTCTTATTGTGTATTTAATCAATTAAAGTGTCAGCATTACTTGCAAACAATAAATTTGATTTTATAATTTACCTAAAATTTTTTTAAAACAAATTCTAACATAAACTGCAGACTTGCTACTTCTAAGTACTTTATTATATAGTAATACGATGTGTCGTAAGTAGTTAATGACAAATATATTGCTATTGTAATATTTTTTTAAATGACTTTATTGTCAATTTTATATAGCTTGATTAATTTTCGCTGGAACATTATTTAGTATCATTAGCTGCAGCTATTTAATAAGATTTAGCTTAATGTAAGTTTGTCGTTTTAGGATTATATTTACTTAAAGTTTAGTAATTGAAATATTCAATAGTACATGATATGTAAGTATAAATTATATTTGTAGTTTATTATTTATTCAAATAATTGATAAATGAAATTACCAATTGGATAATAATTATTTGAAGTTGAAAAAACCGATTATTACGTTTCGATAATTTTAAAAAATCTACTTTGTGTCATGTAACAAATGTGCGTAGAAACGAAAGAAGAAATGAAAGATGGAAATTAATGAGTGGTTTAATTAAAAAGTTAAGCAATACATTTTAATTGAATTATCAGTAATAAAGGTGAAAGCTCCACAAGCTTTAATTGGGCATTTCGAAAAAGGAATGGTAGTGGCAATAATAGTGGAATAATAGTGCCAGGATGAACGTCGCAAAATTAAGCAATTGACTGCGAGGGCGACGAAGCCCATGCGAAGTCACCCACTGTGCTGTCGCTGGCCGGCCGTAATCCTATTTCCGTTCGTCAAAGAGTCATTGTTCAGTAAATTCACTTCCATGGAGGCAAGCAAGTATGCAGAACAGAACAGCCGTCAGCGAGGGCACGGCAGACCGCAGTTAAAAATTGCATCCGATGCCCGCACGCGCACACGTACCTCGTCGGCTCGCTCGCTCTGCATATTGTAGCACATTTATTTTATTTATTTTGAAAGACCGCACGAATAGTTTTTTCTCGCTTTCTTTTATTCTCTAATAAATACTTTTTTTATATCGGGCAAATTCACGATTTCTGACTTTTTACCGGACAGAGCTGTATTTGGCCCTGGACAGTTATGACGTAGTGAATAAATTGTTAGGAAGTGAACGAGTTTACTTTCATAATGTCATTTATTCTTGGTAATTATAGAGAGAAGGAAATGTTGTAACGGAGAAAAATTTATATTTCTTCTGACTCTTCTGACTCGTTACATGAAATGTATTTCATGAATTACTTCGATACCAGATAAGTAACGGATTACCAAAATATTTATTCATTACAGAATAAATAATGAATATGCAGTATTATTAAATGCAAGTCAAACTGAATTAGAACCAGAAAAAATCATAAGCTTTAAGTCAATCGATCAAATTTGTTTTTTATGAATTATTGTATTGTCTACATGACAATGGAATTCCATTTTTAACACTAATACGTAAACTTAAGAAACAAAAGCTTTAATTGATAGAGAGAAAGAGAGAGAGAGACAGGAAGTATGAATATCATGTGTTTTTTCTTACAAAAAATGGCTATTTAAATTTTTAATTTTTAAAATATTTTGTGTTGCTTTTCTATTCATATAAAATCAAAATTCATAGCTATAGAGATTGGTATAGAGGAAGTCCTACGTGTCTAGTATCGGTCAGGTGAGGAAATCGATATGATTCCTGTAATAATAATAATATATATATATATATATATGAGTTGAGAGGTTGGTGATGGATAGTTACTCCGGATTGATGAACCCGCAGGCTGACGACCATAGTATAGTATAAACTGCTCGTCATCATCACTGGTATTAGGAATTCGATTGATTCAGAAGCAACTGCAGAATTGAACAATATAGAACATTCGATTAACAAGTAAACTGGCACTCAATTCCAACTTGGTTTCTAATTCTCGACAAAGATCCGTTTTTGGCTCAACAATGAGCTCCAGATGAGTTGGAGAAAAATTTTTTTACGACCTCTTAAACTGTTTGTTACGATCTAATACATACTGAGTTATAGTAAGTTATTAGTTTATTGAATAAACTAATTGTTATAATATATTACAATTTACACTTACATATTTTTATAACATATTAGTTTTAACATATTTACTCGCCTTTTAAAACTTCGAATAAATAGTTTATTGCTCTTTCCTCTCTTCCATTGTATCTTGTATAATCTGTTTAAAATTTTTCTTACTTTTTTTAACGTTAGTAAAAATAAATGTCCTTTTATTCCTTTTTACCTTAAACAGTTTCTATTTTTATTTGTATACTTGGTTTGTTTCCCTTTTGTAATTCCTTCTTCTTGGATCTTGTGTTCTTGTATGATCTGTTTATATCTTTACATCATTTAATGCTTTTAAAATTTTTTGTTTTACTTTCTGATGTCATCCAACAAATCACTGAGTCTGGGACTTCTTTTTCTTTGATCTTTTTTCCCATAAACAATTCCCTTTTCTTTTCACTATATACACACAAATTCTCATCTCCAATAATTTTTTTTCTTGTATAGTACCATTCGCCTCCATCTTCTCTCAAATCTCTGTATTTCGATTTTACCATTCTTCTTACCCTTCTCTCCTTATAAGTCTCATCGTGGTTTATATCGTAATCGGAGCTTTTGATTTCTGGTTTTATCAACATGATTTTTCTTTTTGATTCTTTAGTTTCTATTTCTACATCCCATTACCTATGATCATCTTTGCTTCCCAAAGACCCTTTCTGTACATATCTTGATTCTAATAAACCTTTCATTTTTTCTTCCAGTTTTTCAAACTTTTTCTCCATGCCTTTCTTTTCTTTTACTACACTAACCTGATTATCAACCTTGTTTTTTACACTTCTTATATTTATTTTTGTCTTTTAGATATCTATCCAACATTTTTTGCTTTAGAGAACTTTTTTGACTCGTTTAAAAATATTTTCTTGTACCTTTTTTCACTGTTTTTCACACACATCCATATAACTTAATCTCAACGATTTACCACGTGTATACCTAACTATAATTTTTTTCTTTTACTATTTAACTATTTTCTCGTTTATATCATTTCACTTTAGTTTGCCTTTATACCCTTGGTTAATTTTATACTTTATTTTCTTTTTAATTTATTTTTCTTAGTTTATTATTTTCTTTATATTTTATAATTTTCAATTTTTTTTTTCATTATCTGCTCCTGACATGTAACTTGTGCGGGCTCACTTAGCAGACATCCACGATCTAATATATACATATAGAATTTGTATCTGAAAACTTTAAGGAAATTAATTTATATCTTGCGATTTATAATGTATAATAATTATTCAAGAAAATTATTGCAGAACATGAAAACAATAATATGCTTACCAGATTATTGTAAATTATTTATAGTAAAGATAGATATTTAGATATTTGATAAAAAACGAAAAAAACTTCATAAACTTTCTATTTATATTTCCAAATACCTATTATTATTATTAATAACAATTTCTAATCAGGTTATATAGAATATTAATTGCGGTTTGTTAGAAGGTTTCGCCAGTTTCCCTTATAGTACGAAAAGTCAATGAAGGAAAAATTTGAAATATTGAAGAATAGAAAAAGGATTAAATTGGAAAAATTAATTAAAAAAGAAATAAAGTGTTAAATTAATTGGTGCAATGAAAGCGAGCAAAAGTGATGTGTTGTAAATGAGAAAATAGTAAAATAATAAAAGGCATAAAAATGTGGTTATGTAGTCACGTGACTAAAAAACGATAAAAAATTTCTGCGTAAGTTTGTAGTAAAACACTTCAAATAAGGCATGATAAAATCACATTAAAAGGCAAAATGAATGAAAACACAAGAAATGTAAAATAAATTATTTATAGTGTAGACCCCCATAAATGGACTAAGTAAATTAAAAAACATTTGCGAAAAATTAGGTAAACGGAGTGATATAGAAGAACCTTTTATACCAATGAAGAAAATAAATAAAAAAGAATAATAACAAGAATTAACAAAGATATCTACCCATGACATGCATCTTGAGAAGGTTTACCTAATGAACCCACGCTGAGGAATATAGAAATGTAATAGTGGAGAGTACGAGGGATAGGAAATGTTTGTACCGTGGACAAGATGGAATAAGATAGATTATTAAAATTAAAAAAGGTGCAAGTCTAATTTTATTCGAGCAATAAGTGTTAAAGAAAGAAGAAAAAGCTGCAGCAATTCAAATGTAAAATTAAGTAGTATTGGGAGTAAATCTGTATTTAATGATTAAGATTGTTGTTAAATGATAAAAAGAACTAAAATGTGATAAAAGTATAAGTGAAGGAATACAAAAATTGGTCATGCGTAGTTTTTAAGATAAGTTTAAACATGTTGAAACTAATATGTTGAGAAAAAGTATGAATATATATATATTTGTATCAGATAATATTTAATATATTTTAACCATTTTATTATTCAATAATCAACTTACTTTAAAAGATTAATTTTTTATTCAGTATTTAGAAGTGAATAATTCGACATTATAAAATCGATTCAGTTTTAACATTTAATACCAAAAATACATGTATAATATCTTGCAGTAATTTGACGTTCTATCGTCGTAAACTACGTTAATTATATTGTAGAAAATATCGCTATTTTATATTATATTTTATTAAACTATGTAAACGTAAACTAATTAAGTTAATAATTTTTTCTTTTTTCCTACTAAATTAAATAAATTTGAATTAGTAGAGTAGTATTAGAATTTAATAAAATTGATTCCTTTTGCAAATAATTTAAAGATATAATAGGAGGGAGGGACAATGTAACTCACTTATGCCGACTGCGAGGATATTACCTTAACTTAAATAGAAAAACATGTAATATTTTAAACTAAAAAGTACTCGTCACCGAGTTTTACTGGAAAATTGATAAATTGCTTAGAAAATCAAATCAATGTGAGAATTACGAAGAAATTAAAGATCCATTATAAAATTATACAACTAACTTGCTTTTGCAAAAGCAAAACATAGTAATGGAGATATTGTCAAAATGTTGAAAAAAAATGTTGTAAAAAGTATTGGAAATATAAATGACAAAATACATGATCTATTCATGCGTAATTTTTAAGTTGAATTTAAATATGTCAAAACTAATATAATGAAAAATGTATGAATATTAAACTGTATAAGAGAAAATTGTAATGTATTATAATAATTTTATATTGTTCAATAAATATATTATTATTATAAAGCCTATTCAAATCAGTAGTCGTGTATTACCTACATTTATAATTTGATTAAAATTTTCGTGTTAGTGAGGATAATGGAGGAAAAATGAGTTCACATATAATAAAGTCCATTTTTATTATATAAATCGGAGTTTTTAATCTAAAGAAGATATCTTCACTCTTGATTATTTTTTATTATATATAAAAATCATTAAAAGGAATTAAATAAATAAATAAATAAACATAAAAGGAATTAAAAAAGTAGGTATAAAATTAAATTGTTATAGTTGTTATTATAAATTAGAATTTTTATATATCAACGTTTTTCATATTTAAATTATTACGTTCAACAGTGAATTCTACATTAGTTTTACAAATAAAGATCAGTAAAAATTTTGCTAAAGGTTTAAAATTTATAAAATTATACTTGAAAATTATACTTTCAATTTCTAGTTACTGTTTTAGATGTTTATTGAAAAGTTCCGAAATCGCGAGAGAGCTGACCGTCTGTTACCGGCGTCCAGATCTTTTACAGAGTCATGGTTTTATTTTATAAAACTCGGTGATCCGGGATGAACTTAGTGTGTCGTCGGATACAGGAACGTCACCTCATCGAGCGGAGACAAATTGTATCACAGTTATCCCTGACAAACCATCTGGTTAATTTCATCATAGAATAGTTACATAGTTACTATTAATTATTTGATGCGATATAAAAATGAAATATAAAAATCTATTATAAAATCTATTCAATTATGTAAAAGAAAATGTTCTTTTATTTAAATCACACTTTAAAACTATATTTAAAATACGATTACATCCGTATAATTTAACATATTATTTACAGTAGGACAAATTTAAAGCTTTAACTTAATATTTAGATTAAAAAAAACATATCAAGAATATTCATTATAAAATAATAAAAATTATTAATTAAATGGATAGTTATTTGTAGAATCTATAATATGAGTTAAAATAATATGCTATTAAAACACATAAATGGAATTAATAATTCGAATTACGTATTATTTTTAAATATTAATAATATAATCCAATAATTCTATTCTATATATTTGTTAGTAAAATTAAATGTGTAAAAGTGAAGTTAATGAATTTAAACATTGTAATATTATCAACTAACTAAAACAAAAAAGCTGCTTAATTGATAAAATTTTTAATTTAATCATTATTGCAAGCAATGCAATATCATACAATAGTGATAAGGAAGAAGTATATATATATATGAAAAAGATATTCTTTATAAAAATTGCGATTAATTATTAATAAATTTTTAATAAATATTAATAAAATTACTTTAAATTTATAAATCATTAAGTATTAAATATAATTTTAATAATTAATATGTTATTTTTAATTTAAATATAGATGAATATTATAGATGAATATAAATTATTAAAAATCTATTTTTATCATTAAAACTAGTGTTCTCGTTTAAATATAATTATTGTGTGATATTGTGATACCAAATATACCAAAAAAGGGAAAGTATCGTTATTATCTATAATTTTTAAAGTATTATTACAAAATAAGTGATCGAAAATTGAAAAATTTGTCTTATTGCAAAGACAAGCTATTCAAAGAGATTACGTTTGATTAGAAAAATTGATTGTTTATAGAAAATTAAAAGGTAATAAAATTTATGTAGTTTCTTTCTATACATTTGCGTAATATATTTAAATTTATAGAAAAATTAGATCATTAGATGTAATTTTGAAGAATACTTCCTTCTCAAACATATGTGAAGTTAGATAGATTGAATACCTTCGTTGATTATCACTGATAACAGTCTTGGTACATGCATTACCTCTCTATACGTATTGGTTGATCTTCCATTAAATTATAACTGAACAGTTGATTAGCTTGGCAGGAGAATAGACTTAATTTTCCTTACATGTAAGTACTTAATATCTATCTGAGTATTCAGGGAATTAATTTTAACAACTGTGAAATCTTGTAAGCTACAGAGTTGATAAAATTTACTTCTTACGTACAACCGTTTTATTACAAAAATATAGTTTGAAATTTAACCATGAGCAAAGCTTTGTTTTAAAATATCATTACTGTTTCAGTAGCAGACATAAAAATATAAAATAAAAAAAAAATGCGAGTTTTTTAAAGTATTGTACTCTTAAGTCATTAAAAACATTTTATTTTCTCGTTTCTATGTAGATATTCATTATATGTAATATTTGAGCCCTAAAAAAAGCTGACCTAATAGTATTATATATTGAACACATAAATTTTAAAATCTCAATATTTACAATATACTCTAATATCGTACGTAAAATATGACTCTCGAGAATGTATATTCTTGTCTAAAATTAAAATTTTCTAAATAATTCGTATAATTTTTCACAATATTATTACAATTTATTGGTCAGATATTTTATTTCACAATAAAGATTATACATATATATATATATACATATATGATATAGTTAGATATATATATATATACAATCTTAGATAATAAAAGGATAGATTTTTAACAGGACAGATTATTAAAAAGCACACGCACACGCTGTAAACGCAGTGCAAATATCAGGACATTGAACATTCGATGAATTTAAAAATCAAATCATATTCGATATTTGTATATGGAGTATTTTTTATATCCAAAAATAGTATAGATGAAACATAATCCATCTCTTATTCGAATATTTAAAGTAAAAATTGTTCAAGGTGATTAATCATCTTTTTTATTTTTATTATCATTTTATTAATAAAAATATTTATAATATTAAAAACATAAAAAAATTTCCAAACATTATGAAATCACATATATTACCTTATTGAATATTTTTTATTATGAAACATGAAATATATATGGATAATAAATAAGATAAAAATAAAATTTTTAATATATATAAAATTATTATGTTATTCAAAACTGCTGGAATTTACTAAATATATTAAGTTTTAACGTACATAAATGTCTAAAAAATATTTCTATTAAGTAAGCAAAGTAAACAAAAAATTATTTCTTAATTAAAAAAAAATTAATTAATAAAATAGACGTATAATAGGTATGTATATGAAAATAGGAATAAAAACATACTATAATAGAAAAAAAGAAATATAATTTTAAAAAGCTGTCATCGGCCTTGGGTTATAATCGCTATGATTTGAAATAGTAAGGGATATAAATACGATAACGTAAGAATCAGTAAATAAAATTTCCAGGAAAATGAGTTTATATGTTTTTGTATTCTTTTACGTAAATTATTTGAAACAATCTTTTTCTGACTTAGAATTTTTATTTCTACTAGATTTCTTTGATCTTTTCACATATGCCCATCGCTCTTTCTGTCTGCTTCGTGAATTTTTTAGTCAGTTTTAACTTATTACTTCAATTTCGTATCTGTACTTTTATAAATACTATCGGAAGTTGTGAATGATATGACACAATCGGAAGTTTAGCCGAATTATCTTAAATCCCATTCAAGTGTTAGGTATCTTTGTCTTCTCCTCGCATTATTACTTGCTGATCTTGCTCCTACTTAGCTTGCAAGTTCCAATCTCATGTTTTCAATGCAATTGAATCCAATAGTAGATCGTAAGCTTCTGTGCTTCATTGCATTCTTTCTAGTATTGTGTTCCCACTTTATACCTACGCAATATACGTATATAAAATTGCAATTCTAGTCTAGATTATCCTATAGATAATTAAAACATCAAGAACAAGCACAGAAACAGCAACAAAATAATTAATGATTGTGTTATTATTGTAATTTTTTTATCAGAAATTATTATATTATTTCTCATTTAAGTATATTTTACAATTTTATTATATTATATTTTATTTTCAAAGTGCTACTCATATCATTTTTTAAGTTTAAATACAATTTATTTCTCCTGTATTTGCCTTTATCCGTCGTAAATTATTCTCTGTTATTCTTTACTTTTTTGTTGCTCCATTGAATTCTATGTCATGAATTAATATTAATATTTAGCACAAGTGATTATTATTAGGTTACAGCCATATTTCAATAATGCTATCAATTAAAATTTTTTACATGAAATTTAGTTCAAATGATTAGATTAGTTACTAAATAAATTACGTTACAGATGCAATGAATAAAAACCGGTATGCTGCGTTTATAAAATATTCAATGTAATTAAGTTATTAAAAAAATTGTAATCACGAGTTTATACAAATTATAAAATCACGTTGCTCATAATGAAAGATATATCGACAATGTTCAAAATATAAAAATCTTCAAAGAAAATTTAAAGTGAAATAGGAGACTAAAAGAACGGCATAACAAATATTATACCTAAGATTTAAACTTAATAAAAATAATTTAAAAAAATATTAAAATTTAAAAAAAATTATACATCTTGTATATAAATATAAATAAAATAAACAGATTTGAATAAAAATATTAATAATGAAATTTATAATCGATAAAAGTACATTTTATATTCATGAAATGAATCAATTGTTTTTAATTAAAAATAATAAATTACATGTGTATCCTAAATTTGTAAATATTTTTAGTAGAAAAACTTAATTATATTTTAATCTGCAGTCTAAACAATTAGTTTATGAAACTACGTATATAAATCTTTAAATTATAATCTAATTTCCTATTAATTTACGTTTTATGTCAAAGTTAATTTCAACCTTTGTATAAGAATAAGAAAATTAATCTACACGGATATTCATATAATATTCATATTATATTCATATAATTTACTCAATGTTTCATATAAAAATAATTTGAAATCTTGATTTTAATATTTTTATTAATGCTGTTATACTAGTTTATCACAAATTTTTATAAATAAATATATTAATAGCTTAATATTACTCTAAACCGTAAATTTTTTTATCATTTTTAAAAAAGGAAAATGAAAATCTAAAAAGGATTCAGTAAAATGATTATATGAAAGTGAGAATAAAATATACGATGTGTAATTTCTTTAATAACTTTACAATTACGTAAATAACTCTCTTAAATGTTTCATAAATTAAACAAAATATTAATACCAAATAAAAATTTTTAATTAGCGAAATGAACATTAACTATTTAAATTTCAACTTAAAATAGAGTAAATTGACGTTAATAAAAAAAAAAAAATAAGAAAAAATAACCTAAAACAATTTAAAATTTTGTAATAAAATTCATATATTTGACATGTTAGTCACATTTTTGGCTTCAAAGATATTTCTTAGGCAAACCTACACTGTCTGTTCGTTAAATTGAAATTAAATGAGATTATAAGATTATAAAGAGTTATACTTGAATTGTAGAACATAATTAATCTTTTTAACAGAAAAAAATTTGCAGTAGCAGTATTATAATACACTGAATTTTAGTTAAGTTACTCAGTAATTTGCTATAAAATTGGCAAAATATCATAACCGAAGATTATCTTTAATATATTAAATCGAAGTATGATTTTCATTAGCAGATAATTTTTGTAATTTATTAAATTATTTAGATATATTTCTGATTTGAAATAAATACATTAAAGTGGAATAAATTCATAGATACAAAAATAAAAAAAAATGTACCATAATAGAAATTATAAATACTATTTATATTAGTAATATTCTTAAGAATAAATTTATAATATTTTGAATACGATATTAATTAAAGCAATGATTATATAATAGAAACTTGAAAATATTATAAAATTATAAATTATTTAAAGTATAATATAATTACAACGTTACTTTTAATACTGCCTTAGAAACAGTAAATTCTTACTCGAGCTTTAGTAAATCTGATTAGTTTTGAATCGAATCCGGTGATGATACCAATGGCTTAACAAACTGTTGTTAACTCTTTAACATTCGTCTTAGATTAGCTGTTAGATTTTGTATAATTTAAAATACACAGAAACGTTATTAATT
Source organism: Platyscapa corneri (assembly GCA_018907185.1). Classification (NCBI taxonomy): domain Eukaryota; kingdom Metazoa; phylum Arthropoda; class Insecta; order Hymenoptera; family Agaonidae; genus Platyscapa; species Platyscapa corneri. The sequence continues at coordinate 3,775,886 of JACCHW010000023.1, read as the reverse complement.
TTTGCGTAAATAGACAATTACCGAAATGTGTTTAGATGAGGTGTTCACGTATTGTATATTGATTATAATCCATGGGTATTAAAATATTTTAAAATAATAGTATAGATATAAAATTATAAGAAAATATCAAGATAAATAATGAAACGAAGAATCTGAAATCCGACGTATTATATTCGTATGTATTCAATTATTATAGACGTATATATTTATTGTAAAAAAATATAATAAATATTAGATAAATTTAAATTAATTTTTTTTTAGTTAAAAACATTATAAAAGGAATTTTAATATATAAATTTCAAGCTGTTTTACTCTAGTGTCATTTTGATATTGAATAATAAATCTGAAATATGTAATAAAAACTAAATGCTTAAATGTTTCTAAATTTTATATCTAAATTTACTATTTGGTTTCTTATAATTACATAATATTATTTTAATTATTCTAAAAAAAATTTTACGTATTTTTCTTCATAACATTTTTATTTTATTTATTACATTATTTATTTATTTATTTTTTATAATTTTATAATTATTTAATAATTTAGCTTTAAAAAGTAAATTATTCGTTATTATTTGAAGATACGTGATTTTAAGGAATGTATATAAATAAGAATAACTAAATAAATCAAATGATGATGAATGATTTTACTTTTATGAAAGTATTTCTAATATTTTTATTATTGATTGATATATAAGTATTTACTACAAATATAATTAAACCTTTGAATACTAAATATATGTATTTTGAAAGTAAATATTGCAGTTCAAATTCTTAACTTATTTGTTAATAAGCCAAATAAAAATTTTTTTTTTAGTTTGTTTATAAAATAAATTATTATCAGCGATAAGCCATATTATTTAGAAAAGTAAATAATGTTTATAAAAATCATAAATATTTTTTTGTACATTTGAATTTTGAATATGTATAATTTTTTTTAACGAATAGTTACATAATTATATTTTATTATCTGATTTAAAACAATAAAAATACTTCATTCACTACATAATGATAAATTAATTTTTTAATTAAATTTCTGTTTGTAACTACAAGAATTCTATTGTAAGCAATGTGAATTACATGCAAACTTAAATTAAAAGACAATAGCCAAGAAAACAATTTTTATCGCAATTAAAGAATTCGCGAACTTTTATATTTGGTTTTACTAGTAAACAGGGAAATGTGAAACAAAAATATGGTAATATAAAGAAGAGTATAAACGTTCGCACTTTCTATAAGAATACGTTGAAAAATTCTTAAGTGACGCCAAATAGGCTGTGCCTTCGAAGTAATGGGGCAAGGTATGGCACAGTTGTACAAAGTTTTAATGCGCTTGGCGTGATCTTGCAAATAGCTCTCGTAAATCAATAGTTGCACAGAAGCAAAAGAGAAATGAGAAAACACCAGAGCAAGAGTCAAAGGAAGAGTCTGGTTTTTTTACTCTCTTGAATACTTATGTAATATAGAACAATAAGAGTAAAAAAACTATCCAAAAAAATGAGAAAAGCAAAGGTATAAATCTGACAATCTAGAAGACGTGGGAAAAAATGAGAATCAAACGAGAAATTGAAAGAGCCTTGCTTCCTTATACTACCTCTCTCACACTTTCTCTGTCTTTCTTTTATTAATGGATGTTAGAGATTACAAGAAAAATCATATATAAATGACGAGAGCAGGCGGTGGCAGAATGGATTGTTTTATCCCTTCGTACAAGCAACGAGCTAGAATTTCTTCCCTTTCCTTTTTACACACGAGTACACACACACGTATGTACTTTCTTGTAAGTTTGACTCTCCTTCTAAAGTAAAGGAGAATGCTATTGGCACTAAACTGTCTCAAGAAATTGTCGAAATCGATCACTGTATTTTAGTAATGCAATGAATAGAGTTATAGTTAACAGCAATTCTGCATCTATATATCAGAACATAATGTTGGAATTACATTTTGAAGACCATATGTCAATAACTTTACAATTTGATATTCATGGCTCGTAGCTTTTAGTTACAATTTACAATGAAAACGTTCATATAAATTGCGATTCTGAAGAAACTATGGTAAAGGAAAAATTTTTTGAAGATGAATAATTTATATCTCTCATAAAAAAAGAAACTTCAAAATTTAATTTAATTGAATATTTTTTTAAATATTGAGCCACCAATTTACAATAAAATTCTAATTGTTCTAATTTCGATGAAGAAACTTTAAATCATAAATCACATTATATTGATTCATTTTCTCTATTATGACAAAAATTCCATTTATTCTGTAAAATAAAGTATCACTATTAGTTCAGAATTCTGACTTTGATCAAGTAAAAAAAAGTTCGTTTGAAATATTTAAAACTCATTTTTATAATTTTTAAATATTTGGATATAAGTTATTTAAAAATTTACCATTTATATTTTTGGTGAAAAAATGTAAGAGTTAATTTTTTTTAAATACTTAGGAATTATTACTTTAATATCACAAGTAGTTTTATTATAATATTTATATTAAATTTCTTTAGCAGAAAATATTTTAAACTCTAGATGATCAAAAATTTGCAAAAAATAATACAGAAAAATCAACAAAAAATAATGATCCTAAATATCTGATTTCAAATTATTATTTGGATATTTGGAACTTTTTTTCAATAATAATATTTTCTTAATTAGTTTTATCATAATAAATAAGATTATTAACTTTTTACGATATTTCAATATTAATTTAGAATACATTATCAACAACACGAGCAATAAAATTATGAGTACGGACTTTTATAAATGTTTGCACTATAAAATATCTATAAGAGTATTTCAAGCTCATTAAATCCGATCAAAATGTTAATGTATTATATAAAACTATATGTGTTTCTTTTACCATGCATCGGTACATAGAGTTCTTATATATTGAAGAAAATATAACAAGGGATAGGGAGGAAGAGAGAGGAGAGCGTGAGAGGTGAGTACGCGCTCGTCCTAATCTTAAAATTTCGTAATGCTTGAAACTTTAACATTCCATTTATCTTTGGACTCAAAACTCTCATGCGGGAGACGTAATGAGCCGGCAGGAGTTACGAGGTAACTTCGACGCGAAAAAGCACTACTCTTCTCTGTCAGTCCCCCTTTTTTCTTTCTTTTACTCGTGATTTTCAGAGCTAAACGTGTACTGCGGTCACGTGTTCTCTCTCCTTTCTCTACAGTACGACTTTGCGCGCGCCAAAACTTTGAAAGACGTGCATGTGGCATTTCAAGATCCGATTGAAATTGTTATGCGCAGAGTTTTCTTTACCAAGATGGAACGCGATGTGAAAACAATTCTCGACTTTTTCAAATTTTTTGCGAAAACTTTTCTGCTTTCTTAATTGGTATATAAAAACTTGAACATTTTTCTCAACTTTTATCACGTGCAGAAAAATTTTTATGCCTATTGCAGTACTGAGTTATCGAGGAAAAAAATTTTCGTACAAGAAGTACCTAGAAATGAACAACTTTGATATGAGATCAAATAACGCAATAGAACACATTGTATACATCATAAGAATTGATTTTATGATGAATTTTTTTTTCCAAACACGATTCTTAGTGAAAGGATTTTTTTTAACATAATTTTCTAACAACTTTTTCAATGTTGCATACTAAAATGGAATCTCGTATTGAATACTTGATACCGCATAGAAAATTCTTATGCTAAATGACTTGTACGTGTGTACCTATTATGTATCTCACATGTGTTCCTATAGTAGAGGAAGTGGAAAAAAATAAGAGTGAGAAATGTATTATCGTATTGATATTTATATTTTTTAAAGAAAAATACATGTGATTGTAATATATTCTGTTATACTTTTTGAAATTTTGAGAAGTACTCCTATATTAAATATAAGATTCATTACATCGTCCACTTTTGTTGATTTTTTATTGCTAAAAATTCATACGCTAATATACAACGTATGTTTTTTTATTAATTAGGGAATTTAGTACGAAATATACATAAAGTACTGTTCGTTAATAAACATGCATCTTAATTTTTTTCACTAAATTAATCAATGATTAAATAAATTTTTTTAACACTCTATTCGTATAAATATTTTCTAATTTTCAATTTATGTAAAATCATAAAAAAATTGATCACAAATAATGTAGAATGGAGCCTTTTAAAATAAAAGAAAATCTTTATAAAAGAATAAAAAATTATGTTAATATTTCTATTTCGTGGGCTATAGATGACTTTGTAAATGAATTCTTGTTATCAATTTTTAAAATTAAATAATATATTTCAAATGTATTTTTAGCAATTCGAATCTACATTTGAATATGTATGCCTATCTTAAATTAAATAATACACTTATCGAAATAGAAATAGAAATAAAAGGTTTTTATAATTGGTTTCAATAAAATATTTTTTAATATTTATATTAAAATTAAAAAACCTGTATCTATAACTATTTTTTCCGAAATAATAAATTATTAATACTAAAAATAATATAAGTTTAAAATGAATTATATCCGATGATAAATTAATATATATATATTATATATATATTGATAAAAGGATGGGCTCATATATCGTGACATAGAAAACAGCAAGTTATAAAATGAGTACTTGAAAGAGGAAAGCTATAACAAAAGATCTAAACAAATTAATAGAAAATAAATCATTTAACAGGTAATAGATATCTAATGATACGCAAAGGTTATAACGGGTTTTTAGAAAACTCAAGAAAAGGCTTTAATTAAATCAGACACGAATCGCGAAGCACGTAAGAATATCGGTGCGAAGGGAAATGCGTTAGCTCTGTTCGAGGGATTGTAAGCACTGAGGATATGTGTACTCCCTTTCGTCCACTAATAAGTGCGTCACAGGGACTGACAGATTATATAGCCTCTTACATTCATCTCTCTTCCTCTTTATCTCTCTCTCTCATTCTCCCTCTCTTTCTCTATCTTTTACTCGCCTTCCGCTGAACAGCACAAGCTAATTCAACTACTCGCATCTTTCTATTCTCTTCCTCTCTTGATCTCGCACTCTCTCTCTTTCTACTTTATGCTAATACAAATCTATTATTTCTCTTTATCTCACTCTCTTTTTCCCTCTCTTCTTTTTGTAAATTTCTCTCTTTCTCTCCACACCTATCTGCAGGGGTCCCACACGCCGGGGAGCTTTCTCTAAACGGAGCTGTAGGTCTCTAATACGATCTGTGAAGTCTGCGCTTTCAAACGTGAGCCAGTGAGATGCTAGACCTAGCGGAACCCTAGGTTCTCTTTTGCGAAAATGTGCATCCATAGGATTAACCGGTAGTCTATTATCGTGCCGGATTAACCTTGCACTGGGGTAACTAACTCATCGAACGGTTGTTTGACCAATCTCGTAGTACCATGGATCGGTGTTCGAAGGAAGTTGAACAACTTCTAATGTCCGTGCGGAGGTTTGCGGAAAGCAGCGACGGATGGAGGAGAAAAATCCTTGCCTTTTAACCGATATGCATTGGGCCTTTCCTCTCAAAATTAGTACGTGAGAAAAATAATGGAAAAAATGTAATGGATTGTACCTCTTAGAATTCAGTGGTTAAGAAAATAATGAAAGTAAAATATGTAACGACTTTTTACCTCATAGAATCGGTAACCAAACAGATAGAAAATTTAGAATGTATTGGCTTTTCTCCCCCGTTGTAGCATACCAGGAGTTTTCTGTACCAGAGCCAGTATTTTAGTTAGAAGAAAAATGATAAAACTAAGAACAAACAATATTGGTAAATAGATAAATCATAGAATCAAAAATTATAATAAATGAAAATCGATAACTTTTAGAATCATGTTAAAATTAAAATGAATAACAAAGGGTTTTTGGGTTATTCGTTTCAGATACGAAATATCGTTTTTAATTAAGTCAAAAATTATAAGAATCAAAAATAGACGTGAGAGCGATATTTTTAAACAATAAAAATGGGCGTTTTGACATAAGTGAATTTTTGAAAAAGGAAAAGAAGGGCGATCAAGAAATAAAAAACTCGAGCGTATTATTTTTCTTTTTCTTCGACTCGTAAAGGACTATTAAAAAAAAAATTAACATAAAAAATCTTAAATTAATCTTAAAAATCAAGCAGCAAATAATTCACTCTTTTCACCAACTTTCCTCATTTCTTTAAACCAGTGATATACGTAATCAAAAATATACATATGTATGTATTTTTTCAAATTAGTTTTCAAATCAAATTTATGCTCGACGAAGAGCTTTAATTTCATTTCAAATTTTTAATGAATAATATAATTAATTGTTACCAAAATATATTACAAAAGTTTTTTATGTATTCAATTTATTTATGTTTATTTTTATTCACTTTAAAATGCATTTTATGAAAGTAATTTTTTATATCGTTAAATTAAATTTTATAATCTTACACATATTTGAAAACTATTCATTAATCTTGTTCAAAACACAATTTATAAAAAACTTGATTAGTTAGAATAATAATTTTAAAACTTAAGCTTCGCGGATATTTTCACTTTTATACTTAGTATGTATTAGATATATATTGTGAATGTAGAAAATATATATATTTAAAATTTTGGGTAAATATTAAATAAACAATTGAATTTGAATCCAATGTAGTACTTACTATTTATACAACATTTTAATATTTTTACGCAAGTTCAGATTCATTTATTAGAAAATTATTATTAGTATTTTATATACATTTTAAATTGCTGATTTTGACTGATCTGATTTTATGATTGATGTTATCTTCACCGTTGTTGTTTCTGAATTTACTAATGAGTTTGATGAAGTTCTTTTGTTTTAGGCTATTTTATAGATTTAGATTTCCATTTTTCAATTCATAATTTAAGAAATTAAATATATAAACCATGAAGTTTATTCCGTATAAAAGTAGAAGTATTATTTCGAAAGAAAAACAGATTATGTACAATCGATTCAGAAGAAAAGTATACAAATCGTTGAGCTATGTAATTATAATTTTAAAAGTAACTGATAGAATATTTCTATTTTATTGTTTTATATAATATTGTATTTCATACATACACACACATATATATATATATATATATACACATATATATAGATGAACATACATATTATTTATAAATACATTCATTGTAGAAGTTTTTTATTGTATTTCATTTTGGAATATTTATTAATATATTTTACTTAAGGCTCAATAGGTTTTTTATAAATCAAAATATTTTCCTTACTACTCAATAGATACTTTATAAATCAAAATTAAAATTATTTAAGAAGCAAATATCAATCCGATTATTAGTCTAAGTGAAATAAGACATTAAATTTTTGTTTATTTAAGATTACGTTAGCAATAGAACTATTTCAAGTTAAATTCAGTAGTATAAACTATTTTGGTTCATCCAAGTAGTAATAAAGTTGCATGCAGTGGTACAATGATCTATACATAATCATTGAGTCATTTAGGTAAACTTCAAACAACTATTTTTTAATAATAATTTTTTAAAAATAAATAATTTTATAGTTAATAAATATGAATTGAGAAAATAAATTTATTAATTTAAAGATGATGTCATTAACAGCAAAATTTCTTTTTTGTTGGTGTAGATATTGGATATATTAATATACATTATAAACCTTCAAAAATGAAAAACAGAGAGGCAGTTTATAGATGAGAATAAAATTGGGTGTGCATGTTTATAGGGAAAAGTAGAAAAGTGAGACTACAGCGTGAACGAATAACGCTGTGCCAGCAATTGGATTTCGATAATCAGGGATTACCACGGGAAATATTTTCACGGAAACGTATATACAGATGAATGCAAAAACAAGCCACGCTAGTCGGCCTCTAAGCGCTATAGTACTGATGCCATATCCTGACAAATCATCCAGCCAGACAATAACATTTTTTTGCCAACCTCGTAGGATTTTTCTGGACCGACGATGAAAGGACAGTAGCACGACCAATAAAAAGCAATATTGTCAATCCAGGGCTATTCGTAACTCCAATCATAAAACTCGGTTACACAGAGAAACAGACAAAGCAAGAGAGGTAAATGAACAGTAAAAGAGAAAAGCGATAAAAAGTAAGACGAAATATATGATCAAAATATCAAAAATGTGAAAAAATTATGTATATAATATTAGGTGTATTACAACATAATGTATTTCCGATATAAACTAAAACTAAAGTTGAGAAGTATTTCCATTTAGAATACTAATAAAATTTTGTATATTTAAAAATATAAAAAGATAGTGGTTACCAAAAGTTCTAAAAAAAATTGACCAAAACTGTTTTTAAATTTTTATACAATAATTAAGAATAAAATTTTTATTTCCACAGATGTATAAAAAAGTATAAGGAGAGTTATACAGGAGAAATTTAATTTGTATTGAGCTAATTATTACGAAAATATACGTATACCAGTATATAATACTTTATAAACACAATAAAGAAACACAAATATTTAAAGGAAATTTTAATTTTAACAGCATATTATGCGTAATAAAAAATTATTCATAATTTTTTTACCATTTTTATTCGCAATAACATACAAATATTTTATATATATATAATATATATATATATATATATATATGTAGTTCACTTAAGAAAATATCTTGAAAAATTTTTTTTAATTGTAAATATTTTATTTGTTTTATTTCCTTGTTGTAATATTCAAAAGAATGGAATAATTCTTTTATTGAAATAATTAAAAAATCTATCTATACAAATTCAAATTACTTTATATTTAAGAGTAATTAATTGAATAAAATTGTATTATACCTACTTTAATTTTAACTTAAAATATATTAGAGTATATGTACAAAATAATAATCAAGTTATTCAAAATTAATTAAATAAATTATTTGTAACAACTGAATCTATTGATAAATAAATAAAATTGCTTTGACTAGCTTCTTTAAAATGATTGAATATAGAATAATTATTATATTGATTTAAGAATAGATAAAAAAAAGAAAGTAAAATGTTCATAACGTTATTTATTAAAAACTCCAATTGTTGTGATATGTACAAAGTTCCTGAAATTCATTTATATTAATGTACCACTTATGCTTAAAATATCTTCTCAGTCAAATTACTATATAACTGAAATATTTAATAGGAGTTAAAAGTTTGTAATAAATTATTATTAATCTAAAAAGCATTATATCTCATGTATTATAATAAATATTTGAATGTTTTACATATTTTAAAACGTACGTTAAAATTATTTATAACCAGAAAAAGTCAATTCTAATATATATTTCAAATTTAGATGCATTTATTTTTTATTCTTTTTTATTAATTATAATTAATTCAAATATTAAAGTAAATTCGATTAATTCCTAAAATCAAAAATATTATACGTTACCATAAATGTATTTAGTGCCTATGATGATAAATAATTGTAGTGGTGATACGTTGTTAAAACTGGATCATTTAGATAACTTAGTCAGACGCGTTTATAAACAATTTTTTCTTCATGCGTATACGCAATTATCCAGATTTTCATAAATAGTGTAGTAGACGGTATAATTCAATTTGAATTGTGCATCATGTATTATAGTCATAGTTTCAACTTCATTAATGTAGAAACATATTTCGAAAATACAGATAATCATATACAGTACGTATCAAGTATCCACATCAAAACGGAAATAACTTAAACAATTGTTAAACATTAAATTTTATAATAAAATAATAATATTATTCGGAAAATAAATAATAATAATAACTAGTTAGAAAATAATATACTATTTTCACTCATTAATAAAACTGACTTAACATTTTATTTATAAACATATTTATGAAGTATACATTATTTTAATTAATTATTTTAATTATTTTAAAATAATTTATTTTGCATACATATATTATATGCAAATATATATATATATATATATATATATATATATACACGCGTAAATTAATATTAAAATATATATTTTATAAGGTATATATATGAATATTAAATATTTCTAAGCCAAATTAGAAAAAAGAGATTTATAAAGTTGATGAAATGTAGTTACGTGGCTGAAACATGCATAAGCCGACATTAGGTACACAAATTTAGATTCTTAAGTGAATTTAAAAAAAAAGCTTCAAAGAAAAGCGTAATTGTTGATATAAACAGCCTGTCTGCTGTAGCGCTAGCAACGGGCCAGTTTGAAGAATTTTACGCTTCCATTCCTGCTAGGAAAACCAGTCGAAGCACGATGCAAATCCTGTCGATAAATGGCGCTCGACGCCATCGGAAAAGGCCGACGTGCTTAATAGAAATTTAATTGATCCTTCGGCTATACGCGGTCGAGCGTAATTCAAATTGTAGTGCTACTATAGTCCTATAGTCCTGCAAGTGCGAGAGCGCACGCCCATGCCTTCACGGTTTAAAAGAACGACGAAGTGGACGGACGATATTGGGGTAATGAACTAGAATAGGATGGTTGAGCGCCTAGAAAAAAGAGTGAATAGTTGAGCGAGCGATCAAGAAAAGAGAGAGAGAGAGAGAGAGAGAGAGAGAAAATATTTTTAAATTTACCTCAGTCAAGGAAAAATAGAATTAGAAGAACAAAGTCTACTTAAAATTCTTCAGGTATCGCGATTTTTTTCTTTTATTTTGAGTCAAAAAAATTTGTTATTCTGACTAATTATGGAAGCATATCTTATTATTAAGCATATCTTATTAGCATACTCTTTTATTTGATCGAAAGGTGCCGTTATAACTTAATTAATATATAGATGATACTAATTAAATATTATTCCCTTATGTAATAAATATATTTATAAAATAACATAATAATACATTATAATCTTATGAAACAAAATTAAGATTTATATGGATAATAGTTTATTGTTCATTATTTAAATTATAACATTCATTAATGAGAGAATTAGTTATTTATTTTTCTGAATATAATAGAAAATTCCGTAGTACAATTATAATATAGAAAATGACTGAAATTTATTAAAAAATTTATTAATTAAATAATGTAAAGTAGATATTAAAAATGCATTTTTAATTCATGAAATTTTCTAGATAAAAAATAAATCGAAATGTATATTTTTATGATGTACATCGGTTGAAATTATATGAAAGTATTTATATAATTACAATTTACGTGTCCAAACATATGTATAAATATATATATGCTCTTAATTTTATCTATAACGAATCGATGGATTATTTCCTGAATCGTTAATATTTTTGGATGCAGTAATTTACTTTTAATTGAATTTAAAATACTCTTATAATATATTTTCATGTTCTGCTAATTTTTGTTTGAAAAAGTTTTAAAAAAAATAATGAAAATTGATGAATCTATAATAATTAAAATTTTTTACTTGCAATATTTAAAAACTTAGAACAAAATAATCTATTAAAATACATAGATTTTTTATTTGTAAATTGTTTAATAAATTTTTACACAAATTTCATCAATATATACACAAACTTTTAACCCAATGAAACAATCCAATCGTTTTATAAATATTTTAATTTTTATATTGACGTGATATTTTATATGTATACCATAAATTTTTTTATTCAAATTTATAAAAAAATTTTAATAATTTCAAAAATTTTTCAGTATATTTAGAATTATATAAATTTAGGTTTATTTAAAATCTATTATATTCAATAGTCAAAATATTAATTAAATTTTAAGAATTTATTTCTATTTTTTACATTTCTCCGATGAACTGATCGTTTAATTTTATCAAAATAAATAAATGACAAAACGAGTGAGGAAAAACAAAGTTTTTGTAATAAAAAAATTCAAATGAATACAAGAGAAATTAAATCAGTACTATTAATCGATAAGAAAAAAAGCCTCAACAGTGGTCGGATGTTTGTAGTTGATTGCTTCAAAGCAGATAGCCTTTGCGCTTGGGTTAGTAAGGCTTGTTCTAAGTGCGAATAGATGCAGTAGTAGTAGCAGACTCTTATTCCACACAGCTCAGTCCGACCCGAGAATTGCAGTATGCGAGAATTAGCATTCACTCGTTCACTCGATTGCACCCAACGTTCCTCGTCCATCTGCAGCATCAATAGCTCAAACTCGAACCTGAACCTGAGCTAGAGCTAGCCCCTGGAAATCTCGCTTAATCCGTCGTAGTACATACATAGCCAACCTTATCACGCGTTCCCTAAATCCAACACTCAAGCTACTGCGTACTCTCTCAGTATGCTTAAGTCTGGAAGCCCAAAGCTCAACTAGAAGGACGAAACGACCACTGGATTATTAGTAAGATTAGAATAAAGATCAAAGTAAAGAGAATTACGAGAATGTTAATGTCAGCACTTGTTAAAATTGCTAAATAAGTATGTTTCTTGTGTTCGACAGGTATTATTGTAAAAGTGAAGTTCACTAAATTTTTATAGTAGATATCGTTATGGATGAAGATTTGTTAAGCAATAAAAATTCACATCAATTCTGTTTTATAATTAATTATTTAATTAATATGTAAATTGAATGTAATTTTTAAGATAATAAGTAAAATAAATTTTAATTGATAAAATTTTTTTTCAATATTAAATAGTGACCAAGTCCGAGACACTGCAAAAACTTAAAAAGTTTATAATTAATGAAAAATATTATAATTATAAAACTGTATTATATAATTTCTGTATATATGCAGATTTTTTGATTAAAGATTAAAAAGAGTACAAAGGTTCGGTTTATTCGAATTTGTAATTATTATTTTTATTTTTGAACTTATCATTTTAAAGTAAACCATTAGTTCATGATAACTTACGCTTTTTATGTTATAGAAAAAAAAGATTATATTTAAAATATATTATAGAATAAAGTTTAACATATAATATTAATAATAATTCTTATTCTTAGTTTATAATAGAAATTATAATAAAATAGCTCTGATGGAATTCTAAAAATAAATATTCATATTTTTCCATTTAAAATTATGAATAATTTAATGATAAATAAATATTAATTGAAATTCTGCCAAAAATATCTTAAATTAATTTAAAATTAAGAGCAAAATAATACGTATTTACATTTATAATATGTTTTAAGCAAAATAATACGTTAATAAATGCAATCATATCTATAGCTGTATTTTATTTTCCTATTAATGAGATTAAAATATTTCATTTTTCGATAATATACTAATTATTAATAAACGATAAAAATAATTGATCTATTAGTAATAAATGATTTCTTATATAAACAGATATAATTTAGGATTTAAACAATTTCCGTAATTATTTATTGTGAATTATTGAAATGATTTTCATGTATTTACTAGCTTCTTTGTACTTTACATGAATAACATACTTCGTATCATTGTGGCTATATAAAGTTATTCATCGGTATTGAATTTCGATACTACTAATAAATCTAATCGTTTTGTATAAACTTAACCGAATTATTTTGATAAGATTTTAATAGTTATTTTCATAATATTAATATCAAGATAATATTTTTTGTTGAATTTTAAAATTTTAAAGTTTTTTAAAATAAGTAAAATATCTTATGTTTTAATTGATACACGTTGATTCATATAATCATATAGCTTTAATAATATGGTTACAGAATATTAATAGTAATAACTTTAGTAATTATTATATTTTAATTTTTATGCAATATTATTTATGTATTTAAATATTAAGTAAAACTTCAAATTAATTATTTTCTATCGTTCTATAATTTTACTATAAAAAGAATATTCAAGATTAGTAATATTGAAATGGAAAAAATGATAGTTCATAAATTTATTTTAGAATTATTAAAAAATATTTGTAAACTTCTCATTCTACTTGAGATTTGATAAATTTCTAATTATTTTATGTTTGCTTTCAAATACTTCAATATTTAAAACTAGAAAATGAATTTAAAGTTAATATAAGAAAATATAGATGTAAGAAATAGTCATATATGGTTTTATTTATTTTAATTAGAGATGTTCTTATAAATAAACAATATATTCATTAATTTTTTATTAATATAAAATAGGAAAACAGACATATTTTATATACTAACATAATTTGTGGAATAATGGGATTAATTAATATTAGAATTTGGAATTATATTATTACTGGCATAATAAAAATGTTGATAGTTATGCGATAACATAAAATTAAATAAAAATAAATATTTTAAAAATTTGCCATGCATATTTTTGTCTAAGGTTTCAAATTTAAACCAGATATAAATAAGAGGTTTAATTATATTTACCAAAAACAACTCCTATTTTGCTTGTTCTTTTTATAATTTTTTAATCGTTAATTATAAGTTAAGTATTACCATTAAAAATACTAACTAAAAAAGGATTGGTTTTTATTGATATATAGTATAATCGATTCTGAAAAATCGCTTGCAACTGCTTTAAGAGAAAATCTATAAGTCAGACAATTCTGGAACATTCTTTTTGAAATTTCGAGAAAATTCTTTTGAACTACGTATATTTTCATATTTTTAATATTATCAATTTTTTAAAAAGTTTTAGTTTCTCATTGTTACAAATAATTTATAAGGAATGTAATATTTTTCCTATATCTACTTCATAATCATGTATCTAAAATATTAAATATATTAAACATACTTACATATATAAAATTCGTTATTTTACTTTACTCTAATTACAGAGAAGTAAAGTGATAGTACAATTTTTTTCTTAAAATTTATTTTAAAGTAATCTATTCGAAAAATATGAACCTATTATAAAAGTCTAATTTTATATGTTATATTACTATTACAAAAATTAGATAACGTTATTTAAATCTTGTTAAATTTAAATATCTTTTATTTTCTAATAATCCCGAAGTTTTCATAAATAAAAATATTTATTTATATATATATATATATATATATATATATTTGTTTTATTTTTTAACATATTAAAAACACGTTATTCTCATGAATTCTATTAATAGCTTCACCTTAATATTCTGTAAAATTAAATTTTTCAGAATAAATTTATTGTAATTGAAATTACGTATGCAATTGCTTTTATAAATAAATTTTTTTTTTATTTAGTAACTTTATGTCAATGTATCTTTAGCACTAGTAAGGTTTTTAAGTACTAATCATCTTTATTAGTCTTCCAAAAATAGTTTCATAACTCGCTATATAATTCTGAGAAAAAATAGAGCTTTCTAAAAATCTGCCTTGAAGCACATTAATAGGCCGAAAATTATACAGAATCTAAAATGATTTCCATTTCATTTTATGTGGATCTAGAAAAATATATTTTATGGTATTAATTTCATAATTTAAATTTATAAATGAATATAGTTATAGCAGCATAATAGATATATCTTTGTAAATTCTATTATTAGAATTAAATTTGCTGATTTACATTACAAATAAAAAGTAGATTAATAGGACTGAATTTACATTATTGATTTCTGAATATTTTAGATCATGAATAGTATCTTATAATTAATCGAATCAATTTATATTATTAAACATGAAAAGTATTTTATGTAGATTTAAAAATATAAAATTTTTATGTTAACATAATCATTTTATTAGAGTATATTTTCTGATGGAAAAATTTTATTTAAAATAAAGTAAAAAATCATAGATTCATCGGAATAAATGTTGATAAAAAAAACGAAATAGCTGTTTTACCAATTAAAGCAGATTTGGCATCCCTTCCTTCTCTTCGCGGATTTAAAGGTGAATAAAGAAATAATGTAAAACATCTGCTACTTGAAATGAGTCACAATGGTACGGAGTCGCGCGTTGATAGTTTTATCTGCAATCGGATATTTTTAATAATTAGCGTTATAATCCTTTCAGTTGCCTAATTTTATAGCTGGAGACCTTAGGTCAACTGGCACGACAATCAGGGTGACGCGCTTGATGTCCCCGACGCGCCACTTCAATCGCCGAAGGCCTAGGACGTAGCTTTTGGTATGAACCTGGTTACCTATAAGTTGGCGCACATTAATTTTTAAACCGAATCTTTCATTAATTAAAAAATATATCTGGAAAGTATTTTACTATAATAACGAATTGGTAATTTCTTAAAATAATTTTAACAATTTAAAGCCGATTTTTAATACTTGATCAGTCATACCAAAATGAAATATACATAAAGGAACAAGATCGTGATCGTAAAGATAATTTTTAAAGTAAATACAATAAATTGGTTAATTTATTTTTCAATTTATTTTTTAATCTATTTTAAATGCTACTCTATTAAATTTTCTACATTAAAAATTTTTATCGAATATCATGGCAAAGATGTATGATTCGTTTACTTCATACTACGAGTGAACTATATTATATGGTGAATAGTAGGAATAATTGATGTGTCTCTTGAAATGCCGTAAAAGTTTACAGCTACCTCTCTTCTTCTAATAGTTGACTAGAACAGAGATTTTAACTTCTTTCTTCCCTATAGAGATCTGTAAGGTTAGTATTTTGTCGTTGCGTATATGTACACGTTTTACTTTATTCTAATGGAAGAAAACACATTTGAATTGGAGCAGTTATTACATACTTCGAATTAAAATAGTAGAGTTGAAGATTACAGATTTTATTACTTCAGCTGGAAATATGCAGGTCTGAAGCTTTTAATGAAGCTCACCATTTCCATTAATTTAGTTTAATTGAAAAGTTGAATTTCTAAAATATGCACTATTATTGAACAGTTTAATCGCTTTAAGTTCCGGGAAATTAGATTTCGATTTTATAAACGATTATCGCCAGTTTTAAAAATATTCTTGGAAAATTTCCGTATTTTTTCAGAATTTTTTTCCTTGTTTGATATTGATCATTATACGATAGCTCCATATTATATAGCTCCGATATTCAATTATTTTTATAGTATAATATTAAATAAGTAAATATATGATTAACGATGATGAAATTTTTATTCTTGATAATAGCCCACACAATAGTATTAATAAGTTTGATATTATTGAATGTTAAACGAAGTATATATTACTGTTATAAGTAGAAGATTACCTTTATATTATCTATTCTAAATTCGTCATAAAGGTTCATTTATTTCTTAATCTAAATTGACAAGCCACCATCTATTATCGGTTTCTTGTATTCAGATAACCGTGGTGATCTGGAATATACACCGTTTTACTTTCTAATAATAAAAGAGAAAGTATTTTAGTATTTTATTCGTAGAATATAAGATCTATTCGTGTCTCTTATCATACAGCCAATCTACTCAACGTTATTTGACAATATATTTTATATTTACGTAACACATATAAATGCACTTGTATATTAGGAAAAATGACTGCAGTTAGAAGAATATTACTTTATACTTAAATTGTTTAAATATAGCTTATAATTTTTTGAATGAAAACACTTGTTAGTATATATAGTATATAATATATATTATTTAATTTTGTATTTATTGTAATAACGAGAATGAATCAAAATATATGAATTAAGAGAGAAACGTGCGATTTCAAACATTTTTTTAGATTAAAGCCTACTATAACAATAATGTAATAAAGAATTTATTTAATTAGGAATACATAGGAATAGGTATATTCCTTCATAAATCTCGATATTATTTTATTTACAATAAAATATCTACATAATTAAAAAATTTTATACGTGAAGAATTTGGGACAGATTGTCGAATTCATTTATAATTTTTGTATTTACAAATAAAGTAAAATAAACATACACACTTTCAATAAAAATGAAACGAATACGCAGTACTATTGATAACTTAAACACAAA
This sequence comes from Platyscapa corneri, assembly GCA_018907185.1. Lineage (NCBI taxonomy): Eukaryota > Metazoa > Arthropoda > Insecta > Hymenoptera > Agaonidae > Platyscapa > Platyscapa corneri. Next base: position 3,758,246 of record JACCHW010000023.1, on the reverse strand, counting down.
ATAAATTATTTTACAAGAGTCACACAATGATAAGCATCAAGTGTGGACCAACTAATGCAGTAAAGCTTAGGGGGTTCGTATTTGTTACGAGCAGAAAACACTATGTTCTTCTAAATAAATTAATAAATCTAACAGTGCGTAGTAGCTAAATACAGCCAACAAAAATGCAATATTAGCTTCTTATACAATAATTTCTTTATTTTAATAAGCAATAGAATATTAAAATATAATTTAGAATTTTAATTTAAAAATAAGTTAAACTAAATATTTTTAATTTGAGAAAAGTGAATACTTTCATAATTGAAGTCTTTGATTAAAATTTTTTTAATTATAATATTAAAATGATATTTGAAGATGGCCAAAAATTACATAATTTATGACTTTTGTATTTTTAAGTTTTCGAATAAATTAATCTTAAAAGTTGCGTATTATTTTACAGATTTATTTTAGTTTTTAAATTAAAATGCTAAGTGATTATTACATCTTCAAGTTCCATTGTTGACACGTATTTAATTTTGCATGTTTATTAATTTAAAAAATTTGCATTCTTTGAATTCTAAAGAAACTATTTAGCTCTTAGAAATTATTTGAGCCTCTTTTTCAATCTAAAAATTATAAATTTTTATAAATAAATCTAATCAAAAGTTTATATCAATAAAAGATTACTTATAATTATTAAATATTAATAAACAATAAAATAATATTATAAGTAGTTTATTTCATTAAGAATTGAATTTTCATAAAAGCAATTGGAATATGAAATGTATATATTGTATATCAAATACACTAATGATATTATTAATAAAATAAATACATCTAGATATAAATACGTTTAATCGAACATGTTCTCAATATTATTTTATAATAGCATTATATTTCAAACATTGATACGTATAAATTTAACTTTAATGTTTACAAACTAAATGAAATATATTTTAAAACTTATAAAGATTAATCAGTTACGTTGAATATTATAAATATCTACTAAGAAATATAAATGATCGAAGCATTTAACGCGAATAATACTTTAATTTAAAAAAATTTGTTTAACCAATACTAAAACACCCTTTTATTTGACCTGTATGTGAATGCTCATATTTATACGGCCGATGATTGAACCAAAGTCGGCATAATTTCAAATTAATTACGCATCAAAGTATCGAAGTCAAAACCCAGTAGGCAGGCGTCAAGTAATAGGCCAGTAGTTCGCGCCTCCTGCCAAAAGAGGCAGTTAATAAACCAGCATCAATTAACTGACACGCTATCAAGCAACCGCAACCCTCGCTACCAACTGTAGTATTATCCCTCTCTGTTTGCAAGTTTGCACGTTTATATACGTTGCTACACTAACGCGTGCTATTAATACGTTTTGTATATCTTGCGTAGAAGGCGCTTGCTCATTTAAATGGAAAAATTAGGTAACTACAAATATTCTAAGTCTGTAATGAAATGAGAACAAGTTCTTTAGAGATAATGGCTTGTGAATAGTATGCAATTTATATTCAGTAATTTATCTCATTATGTTTAATGTTAATGTAAATGCGATTATACAGAACTCGTGTACTATGTCCATTGAATATATTATACTGAATAATGTAATTTTGGATAATAATAAATGATCTATACTCTGATTCTTATAGGTAGTATTTTTAATATTAATTTATATATGGTAGTTTTATATTAAACATTGTATATGTATCAGAGTATAAATTATCAAAGACTTTAGAAATGAATGTTCTTTTTATTCATTTTGTCAAATTTTGAATTACCAGTATATCTGTATCTTGGATCCAATTTCAATTTTATAAATATTTTTATTGTTATCTCATACTTGGTCAAGTTCTTAAATTTCAATTATGTTTTAGTCATATTTCTCTAATTTATTTTTATAATATAATTGACTTATAGCAGTAATTGTAATTTATAGCAAAGAAGAGAGACTCTATGAATAAATATTCGTCTATATAGAGACAATTCATATTTTGACTCTTTTAAACCGTGTTTTAAAGTAGATGAGTATTATTTAAAGAGTTTAAATAAAACATAAAGCCATTTCCATTATATCATCATTTTAATGTTTGATAAAATAATGAACCCATATTAAGTATAATTGATTTAAAAAAATATATGTGCGAAAGCGTTCAAAATTAAATTCTTTACGTCTGTGAATCTTTACGGTTCAGCATTTTTTGGGATTACTGTCGATACTATTTTTTCATACGTTTTGTGAACTTCTCGTTCGATATGTTAACTATTAGCATACGCGATTGCTCTGGAGTGTGAGCATTTCAGCAGACAAATACACCACTCCATATACCAGGCGAGGAAGTCATGCGCGATGACACGTCCGATACTGATTTCCCATTAGACCCAAGCGACGCTGTCTGGCAAATTAGCGCGCGCGCGTTTTCGCTCGATATTGGTTAATGAGTCAACGAATAGGTAGAGCAGCTAAACGAGATTTTACGCATCGACTGATAAACCACGAGCTCTCAATTTTCCATGCCAATTCTATTTTTCTCTCCTCGACAAATTCATCACTTTTTTCTCTTCGTCTCTCTTTCATTTATTTCAATTTCATTTCCTTAACGATGAAATTTAGATTTGCAACTATAGCTGAGCAATGGACATCAAATTACGATGAATATAAAATGAAACCTTTCATTGAATTTTCATTCTTCTGCATAAAGCTTTTTCGACGCCAACTATTACTATAAATAATTTTTGTACTATATGAATTAAATATCTCTTTCTTATAATGTCTCTCTATACTTAGCTTCTTATTATTCAGCATCATCAATTTTTAATTATTTGAAAAGTAAAAATATTGATGCCACTGCAAATCAAAAGATGAATAGATTAATAAATAGCGTATATATATATACTTTTATGGGTAGTTTTTCTACATAATAAATTATAATAGACGTAAATAATATCAAATGTTATTTTTTCTTCTAATTTTTGAAATATCTGTATTAAAAAATATTTGCTAATAGGTATCAATATTTATATAACAAATAAACGTATTTTTTTTATTATTTTTTAAGTGTGTAAAGAATAAAAAATTTTATTTATATACTTTATGAAATAATTTTCACATTTGTAAAGTTTTCTGAATAAGAAAATGAAGCAATTATAATACAAAATAATAATTTCAATATATACATATATATTTAATAGAATCTATTTTATCTTGTATTACTGACCATTAGAATATTTACATCTGCCATGTTTTCCAAACATCAATTACAAACACTTTTTAATAATAAATGAATGAATTGAAGATTTATAAAAACAAAAAATCTGATAATAATTATTGGTTGCTATCTTTAACAAGATGAAGAAAAATGTAATGATAACAGAGACTAGATAAAATATATTTATCCAAGTAAGTAAAGTGCAACCATAGACTCTAAGAAGGATTTAAAATCACCTCGATTTAAATCTCTGGACCAACAAGAAAAGTGCACAAGATCGTTTGTTCGTTACTAAGTAACATTTTTCAAATACTTTTGGATAGTTCAAACGTAGCTGTAAAAATAATAAAAATGAACGTTTCGGTATTATAAACGATTCAACTGATTTTGAAACGTAACATAAAATTCTGTAAAAATAGAACAAAAATTAATTTAGATTAGTTATTTTTTATATATCACAATGAATGAATTTTAATTTTTAAGAAAAATTTATTTATTCACTTTCAATTCGAAAAATATTTTTTATGTTTAAAGCAATTAAGAGTTAATAATTATTATAAGTTAATAATTATTATAAAATATTGTACTAAATACTATTAATGTATAACTTAATGTATATATTACATTTTTATAGATAGTTTAATTATAATATAAAATTTATTATTAACTGTTGATATTTGTAGTTAAAAGTTAATTGTATAACCGAAATTCTTCAACATTGATTAATAATTATTCATTGGAAAGGTCACTTAAAATTATTACACCTAATATTTTCGAAAAAATTTATTATCAATTATTATTTTTTGTAGCCAAATAAATGCGTTCAACCTAAAATTAGTTTTTACCAGTGTTTTTATTTAATATTTTATAATTCACATTAGAAGCCTCTTTATAAATTACTATTAATTCCATTGAATTATTTGAATAAAAAGACATTAATCGTAATACTAATTTATTAATTCTTCACGTAGTTGTCATGTTTCATTTTCATTTATAAATATCTATTAATTATAAAATATTTTACATATCTCTTCATATACGTAATATATAGATAATTCAAGACGCAATTATTTTATCCTAAAAGATATTTTTTAAATTAAATTGATGGTATTATTTTCACAATTAATTTATTTAATATACATTTAAATAAATTATAAAAACAAATTCTTTAATTAAGAAAATAAATATTAAATATATAATATGAAAATAACCATGTAAATAGCTGCAAGAAACATAATTTAATATTCCAAAGATAATTAAGATTATAAACAATTTAATCTCTAGTCTATGAAAGATGGAGTTGATAACAAAAATATATATTTTATTTTTGTATGTTCATACGATATTTTAAAATTCACGCGATTTCAAATTGTAATTTAATATTTATTTAATTATTTATTTTTAAGGACAATTTAACATTGTTATTACCATTATAATTGTTACACGAATATATTTTTATACGTAGTATATATTTATATAGGATATATTATTTTATTTCTATTAACTTTATAGTTTACAACGATTGTACCCTTGAACGTTGCAATAAAATTATTTTTAATATAAAATAATATTTTTAATATAAATATAAATAAAATATTTTTAATATAATATAATAATATATATTATAGATATATATATATAAATATTTTGAAAAAAGAATATTATATAATTGTATTTATTGAAAATACAAAAATTATTTTTTAAATAGTTAATAATAAATGTAATTCTTTGATATTATTTGAAAAAACAAATTTCAAAACATTTTCAATTTTAAATTATTACTCATTGAATCTTTTGAAAATAATATTTTTTCATTTCAAATAATTTTAATTGAAAAACCAATATAAATTTTTAAAAAGAATTTAATTATATAGTAAACCGAACCAAAAGGAATAGATAGCTAATAGAAACGGGTTTTATCTGTGATCCCTTGAGATAAATAGAATTTTTTTTAATTAAAAGTTTAAACAATTTTTGACACATCTATTTCATCATACAAATATGACATTTGAACTATTTATATTGATAAATTCACAACATTTAGTGTAAAAATATTATTTATTCTAATAGTTTTTAAATATCATTCTTAATAACAAAGATTTAAAATTTACAAAAGAATAAAAAAATACTAAAAAATTATTGTATTGCAACAAGAAATCTTGGATATATAGCATCGTTTAAAAAAAAATTAAATAATTCAATTATAAGAAGCAAATATTTTTGTGCATAAAAGATTATTAAAAAAAATTTTATTTTTAAAATTAAAAATTTATAAAAACGTCTATACTTGGTTAAAAGTATATATTTTTTTTATACTTTATTTATTTGTAAAGAATTCTAATAAATAAAACTGTAAAATAATAATAGAAATTTATTTTTATTATACATTAAATTTATTATATATTATTATCAATATTATTATTATTTATTAATATTATGTATTAATTTTATTTTAATTAAAAATTATTAAATTTAATATTTATTTTAAATGTATAAAATTACATTAGAGCAACTGTTAATGATAATAATATCGAATGCGTCATGTAATTAATTAGCTATTTATTTTTACTCAATACAAAAATTTTACTAATTAATCTTACTTTTTGTGCTTAATATGTAACATACATTTTACTTAAATCATTAAAAACGTAATACATATATTTTTTAATTTCCTATGAATTATTCCAATAGTCATGATTAATTAAATGTTTTATCATTTACAGAAATTTGAAAGTTTCCTAAAAAGTCAATTATTCAAATTTAACAATACATGAAATTTATAAATAAAATTTATATGATTTTCTAAATATAAGAATTATACCTATTTTCTTTAATGCATTGCAAAGTTACACACAAAAAAGGATATGAGATGCCATAAACCGATAAACTGCATTACTTTTCTTGGTATCGGTAAATACGTGTTCGCGAATATATAGTCCTACAAATATATTAGTGCATATATTTTATCATGTATTATGTGAAATAACAAAAATGGAAGATAATATTGAGTTTTTTTCAGTATACTGGAGCAGATCAAGTATTGAAAAGAAATTCAGTGTTAAATCTGGTAGGTCATGGCGTGATTCGCTTCTCCATGGGTTGTATTACTAAAAAAAGTGTGTAGTATCATTACCAAGAATACGAAGTGAAGAGGAAGAGGGAGTGAGTGTGTGAGTAAGAGAGAGAGAATTTCGATACTTCCGAAAACGAGCGCGTTAAGGTTTGCAGAGAAGGTGGGTGAGTGAACTGCTGAGTTTGACATGGAATTGATTGAACTATGTCGGATATATGGCCCAAAGGGAAAGGGTCGAGAATGGGATATCGCCGATCACGCGATTTTTTCTCTCTCACTCTGACTCTTGTGTTCTATGTGAAAACGCACACCAACACAACTGCTACATTGATTCGAGAGAGAAGAAGAGTGAAATGCAATACCCTCTCGGAATTTAGCCGATTCTATTGCATGAGATCAACTAAGCTGTGTCCTCTTACGCCTATAGAAGTGCATTCAAGTGTGATTTATTCTTTGTACAAGCAACGCGATACATTCGCTCATTCACACACATACACAAATATGTGTATATGTTTATATATATATATATATTAAAAATTCCGATAAAAACATTAGTTATTAACACTTTTCTTATTTTTCTAACAAGAAATTTGATAGAAAGTTTGAAAACAGCGACAATTTTAAAAAGTTACTTTTGATTTTGAAAAGTTTAATTTTTTTACCATTGGGGATGATATAGAATATAGAGAAACTAAAAGATAGAATATATTAAACATCGTATATTGTTATTTACGTGTGAAATATAAATTATTAATATCGCATAAAAGCAATTACAAGCATTAGTCACCGAAATTAAATAAATGTTACAGAATACGTTCAAATTATAAGGGAAAAAATAACTTTTACTTAATTTTTTTTATTTCTTACTAATAATTATCAACATTTTTCATTTCAATTTTACATTAATTAATTATAGATTATTTCTGAATTGAATTAATACTTTGATGTATCAAAGACTAACACTTCTTAAATTTCTCGAATTTATTATATATTATTACGTTTGAAATTAATTTTCCTTAGATCATTATTTAATAAGTATTTGGTATCATAATACTAAAATACTACCTAATTAATAAAATATCAAATTTTTAGATTATACAGTTTCTTAATCTCGATATATGATTGTAATATGTTACTAAAAATTAGACGTACAAACATAAGATTAATAGCGGCTAAGTAAATTGATTAATATTAAAAAAAACATTTGACTTTTTCGACTTTATAAAAATATATTTCTCTACGTACATATTCTGAAGTTGCTGAATAACTTAAACATTAATACAATTTTAAACCTTTTTAACGTTATTGCGTTAGTCGTTTCATGTTTATTCTAATTTAATTTAATTGATTCAAATTTAAAGTAGATTTATGTATTAAAAATATTCAAACGAAAACGAGGTTTCTACATTTCTTAAAATATTGATTTGACAAATATGTTTTATAGTATAATAAAGTTATTGAAAATATATTGATTCAACTGAGATATTTGAGGCAAAAAATTTTTTTAAATTAATTTTACGTTGTCACAAATGCAAAGTATTTAGTTAAAAAATAAAACTATCATTAAGAAAAAAAACTATTGTAAATTAATGAAAACATATAAATTATGCTAAATTTAAATAAGAAGTAAATGATGAATAGAAGATATTAAATAAAATTTTTATTTGTATTACATATTATAATATTAGGTATTATAAAAGTAAATTATGAAAAATTGACGTTCATGAAAAGTATAATTTAATCTATATTCTTTCAACGATATAAAAAATATTTATTTTTAAAGTAAATTAAAATTTTCATAAACTTAAAAAAATTAAAAGTTCATTTGTATATCTGTGCATAAAATAATTGATGAAAAAATCTTTTCTGAATCAGTACAACAATGAATATAGAACAGAAAAAAATATTATATTCAATATCATTTCATTATCAATATGATATAATTTTATTTCATTTTAAAGACAACCAAAATGATGCAGACCAAATACTGATAGATACAAAAAACTGAAAAGTAATAAATAAAGAATTTATATAAATAAATTGAAATTATTTAAGTCACGTTTTTAATTATTGTGTTAATAATATGTAATTATTTAATCACTAGCAGAAGATGTAATTTAAATGCGCAAAATTATCAATCATTAATTGTAAATTATAGTTAAATACATTAATTAGAAGGAAAGAAGTAAAATCATTCTATAATATAGAATAAATCCAATCACAATTTCTGTTATACTATTGTACGAGCAATATTAAATTTTAGAAATTACAATTTTAAAGAAAAATTTGATGTTATTATTCTTTGGAAAATAAAGTTCTTATTATAATTCAATACATACTTTAAAAGATACTAACTTAATGTCGTTATTCATTATTTTATATTCAAGAAAATTATTAAAAAAAAATCTTTCTTTAATGTTACCATCTAGTCTTGCTTTCATCACTGATATATTATATAAGCACGTAAATTGCTGAATACGAAATATAGAAAATAAAGTTTTTATATATAGATAAAAACGTCGATGAGGACTATTATGTGAATGAAATTATAAGAATGCCTTGAATAATCCTCTTATTTGGTGACACAAACACAGTATTTGAGATTTCTTTCCTGTCCCATTACATATATGTACACTTTTACTTTTGACGCAAGGAAGAAAATCGTGATTCCTAAACAAGAAAAGAGAAAAAAATAATTCTCTTACCAACTCTTCCATCAGCAGCCATGGCTCAATACCTCGCGAACAGGCGAGCGGAAGATAACGCGCTGGTACCTAAGTTTGATACACCCATTAAATAGACGGTTTACGTGCGATTTCGTTCTTCTGTCACGAATCGGGAATTTTATGCTTTCCTGCGTGCAAGGGCGAAAGACTCGATGCTTCGCGCGTAACAAAACCTTCAGTGTACCCTACTCCCGTCGGGACTCTTGGCACGAAGAAAAGATTATCGCACGTAGCTATAAAAGTTCTAGCAGACTGAAGTTTGACTTCTGGTGTGAGTGGGGCAAGAAAAGTACACGATGGAAGTTGTTACATGATAGAGGAAAGACCTCTGTGCTTGGACCAATAGCAATAGGAAAGAGAGTGAGAGTAAAGAAGACAGAAAAAGGGAAAGGGTGTATGCTTAGTTCGTTGGATGACAACATTACTCCTTCCATTAATCAAGTGAATCGCTTTTGTCGGTTGGGTACAAGGAGAGGCCTCGTTACATACACTGCCATACATAGTAGTCATAGTCTCTTGCTCTTAATGTTAATGCTTCTTAGAGAAAGCCGATGCTTTCCCATACTGAGTTCAACTACCACTTGGTCCAAATATTTTTATCTTTCACTTAATCTATAAAAGACGATCCTTTATCTCGATTACTCTTTTCGAATAAACATAATTAATCATGCCATTACCTTTTCAGCACACTTGTATTAATTGTTATATTAACTACTTTGTACAATTAGAACATTTGCTTTGTTGAATTGTAATTTTTATATTTGCTATTTGTATAAAATCGAAGACAAAACTAATCTACTATAGACTACCATAATGTTTGATAAGTCATTCTAACAATTATTTATTTTTAAATGTTTCATACAATTATATTGATATTAGAAAATTAAAAATAGTTATTATAAATATAAATTATTCATAATCGAGTGTGGTTAAAAATTATTATGCCACTTATACATTATATTTAATATCAATTTATTTCTACTTATTGCGAACACAATTTAAAACTATAAAATAGTTGATAAAGAGGAACACTTGATTAAGATTATTCGTTAAATAAAATATCATTTTGAATAAGTAGAATTTAATGATGAATGTTTTAGTATTCAAACAGTGTAACAAATAATGATTTTAAAATATTAAAACATTTTAACAAAGAAAAAAATAATTATTTTGTATGTATAGAATTTTTAATATACGCTATCTGTAAATAAACGCATTTGTAGATCCATATATCTTACACTATACTTTATAGATTAATCTTAATTTTTATAAATTTTGTCATAAAAATTTTGAATGATTAGCTATAAAAAGACTTTTTAGACATCTAATCTAATAATTAAATTAGTCTATCATTTAGTCAAACAATACACATATTAGATAATATTTTGATAATAAAAATGTAAATAATTACTTCCTAATAACTAGATGTCCTTACAATATTTTTTAATTGATTTAATTTAATTTTTAAAGTATTAAATTTAAAATAGCTAAGTTTTTTCAAATAAACACGGCTTTTTATTTAAATATAATTTTCTATTCATTGATATATTAAAAAATATTTAAGCTATAATACTGAATATAAAAAAATATTAAATTAATGTAACTTTTATGAATATTTTAACCATAAAATTGTATAAAGTTTTGTTTCTATATCATATATAACTTTTTTAATTTTAAGTTTCATTACAATAGTTTCTAAATAATAATTATTCTGAATTTTAAAAGTAATACTATAGATTTAAATTAAAAATAAACTTTTTTGGAATTAATTAATTAATTGTCTTGTATTAATCTCAATAACTTATTAAAATTATAATTAAATACATTTGTGATATACCTAAACTATTATGTTAGGCTTATACGTACAATATTTAAAGATAAATATATCAAATAATTATTTTCTGAGAATAAAATCAATCGGTTTATTTGAATTAAGACATATTTATCTTTTTGGTGATCCTTCTATTAATCTCATTTGCTATCATTATTTACAGAAATCTTTTCAAACTAATATACGTGCATATATAGATTTATTTATTTATTATTTATATATACAGATATAAAGATTCTATTTTAAGTTTTCTAAATAATGTAAATATAAATGATTTAATTATTTAGAAAAATTAAAAACATAATATTTTATATCAAAAAGTAAAAAAATCTTATAAGTAAATAATTTATAAATATTATTTTGAAAACGTTAAATTGATTAAACGACTACAATAATAAATTAACGACTCCTCCTGGAGTCGCTGTCAAGGGAAGATAGGTGGTAAAGAAGAGAAATCAAATTAACTTCATGGTATTAGTACTTTTTTTGACACGATGTATTAAATGTAGCTTCTGTTCTTCCCCGCGAAGGACTTTTATTACTGCGCCGAGGACTCTGTTCGTCGGCGGGTTTCTGTCGTCGTCGCGCTATCAAGAACCTATTGCTACCTCGTATTGAGGGTTTGTGCCCATCCAAGTGCTTCTTCTTCTTTTTCTACGCCCAGGGCTTCCATCCCGCGATGAACTTCATATTCATCAGCTACTGATACCGGTTTCGTTTTTTTGGGGCAAATTTATATTCACTTACTGAGCTTTTAGATACCGTCACGGCAATACTTGGCCCGAGTTGTCAGTTCTATTAAGGTGACTTTTCGAAAGACCCTCGATGACCTTAACGGCTGTTTTCTTGAAAACCCCTATCTCAAAAGCCCCAAAGGCTACTTAATCGCTTTTCGGAGAATCTAGATAGCCGGTTAATTGCCTCCCAGGAAAATATTATTTTGTGGGAGGACAACCTATTGTTGCAGAACTAACCGAGACACGTCAACTTAATCACACTTGCAGTTCTATACTTATATATGTATAATCTAAAAAAAATAGAGCCATGTAAGAATAAAAAATTATTGTTTTGGTTCATAGTGGATCATTTTTATTTTTAAGTATAGTATAGAAAAGAAAACAGAGTTTTATTTTATCGAGTGATTTATTATTCGTATAGAGGATTAAAGCTTCAGTATAAATGGAAGTTGGAAGGCGTGCAGCAGACTTTTCCTGCAGAAAGTTGGTAATAGTGTTAAGAAAAAGGAATAATTAAGAAGAGAAAATAATGAGATTGGTGGTCTAAGTCTAGAGCAAAAAATGTAAAAGAAGAGAAAAGATAGAAGAAATTTTAAAGAATAAAAAGATAAATTGAAGAAATAGGGAGATATGAAGTGAAGAGTATCTTTTAAAGAGTAAAAGGTGACAAGAAGCTAGAGCATTCGTTTAAACTCAACTTAATAACGTTTCTTTAAATTTTTCTCCAAAGTATTACAATAATTCTATCACGATGAAAAAAGATAAGCATTTTATCTTTTTTATATTAAAAACAAGTTATTTTCCTACTTATATATGGCACTTTAATTTATCATTTACATATTATCTTAGTAATTTTTTGACGATTACTTCGAAAAGAAAAAATATTAAATTAAAAAATGTTTATTATTAAAATTGTAAAATAAAGTTGCATTGATTGGTAAATAACAAAAAAACTAACGAAAAAAATAACGAAAAACTTTATATTTCTTTATAAGATAAAGTAATAATTTTTCACTGTAAGCTCTATTATATGTTTAAATAGTTCATTTTTCTTAAAAATATCTACTTAATACGATATTCATCGTAATATTTTATGCAATGTTAATAGATTTTAATACTTATAACTAGTTAAGTATCATTAAAATTTAAAATTCCCCATTATTTAAAATAATTTGAAATATATGTTAGTTGACACTGTTTCATGTAACTATATAAAATTATCTTAAATTTTCTAAAAATTTATATTTATAAAAATTGTTTTATTAGTTAATAATTAAAATATTATTACGTATTAAATTACCATAAAAAAATAATAAACAAAATAAAAGCAACAAATATATAATTTACATATAACTTTTGAAAATGAATACATTGTAATAAAGAATACATGTTATAATTTGATGTAAATATTACTTGTATCTAAAACAAATTATAATAATTAGTCAATAATAATAAAAAATGATATGAAGTAATATTTACCTGGTATATTATTTTGAATTACGATAAGCAATTTTAAGCTTCTCGCAATTTATTTTTCTTTGTATAATATAAAAAATATGCTAATTAGCAATAATTATAAATAATGTGACTTAATATAAGAAATATAAACTATTTTTCAGCAACATAATATCTAGCATAATCTGTTTGTTTTTGAATTAGAGAATCCTTTGAAACGAAGTTGTTACCATATATAATCAAAGGTGTAAAAAATACATTCGTATTCTAAAATAAATTTCATACTAAAAGTTAATAACCCCATATATAATTGATACCACATCCACCGAGGTGTATGAAATTAAATTTTTTATAGGCCTATTTAGAAAAGTAAAAAAGTAAAAATTTAAAAGTGCTCTTGAGACATGGTAATGGAACTGAAAATACTAGTTTGTCCTTATTTCTAAATTTTTTTTTACGATTTTCAGAATTTTTGTAATTAGAGACAATTTTTATTCTTTCGTCACTCGATTTAAGAAAATGGAATATGTTTTCTCTATAATTTTTATTATATATTTTATTATATAGAAAAAAACTATATTGTTCATTAATAGAGTTTATATTATCGTTTGACGAAATATTTTAGAAATCTATTTGTATTATAAGAAACTATTATTAATTAACAATATTATCTCCACTACTAATACAGAATCTAATTACCTTACTCTTTAAAAAATTGATTATTATTTAAATATTAACTGAAAATATTTTAGTATAATTAAAAAATTAAAACTTTAGATCGCATAAAAAACAAAGAAAGTAATTTACGAAATTTTTATTTCTTGATATATTTTGAAAAATAAGAAACAAAAGAAAATTTCGATGCACTCAATTTTGTATTTCTAAAATATTTGCATTTTTTAGAAGCTCAAAATTTATTAAAAAAGAGTTAAGCTGATACATTGAAAAGTTTGAAGAATCATATTAGCCTTGTAAACAGATTTTCGAATTGGTACGATGAGGCTTATTCAACGCGTGAGAGGACAAACTGAGGGTGATATCTGATCACAATAGAGCTTTACAATAGTCACATCCACTTCAGACTAGCACTCAAAGAAATTGGCTACTGGGCTTCTTGACCCTCGAATTCGTGACTTTACTTAGATAGTTTGAAGCTCTCAACCATAGATAGCTATCTGCCAACTCTTGGAGTTGTATACTTTTTTATATTTTTATACTAAGTTTTATTATAACTGACATAGATTTCTTGAATTTATTAGTCATTTTTTTAAATATAGCATTATAAAAAACATTGATAGGTGAAATTAATAAAATTTGACAATTTACAATATACATTTTATTTCTAACTAATTTTATTAAGCTAAAAAATAACAAATCTTCTTAAGTTAATGAAAAATGATTATTCAATACTTTATTTGTTTTAAATTCATTAACAGAAATTATGTATTTAATCATACATTTTAAATTCTTTACTTTTTAAATTTCAATAATTATTTAATAAATAGTATATATAGTACACATATTGTAAATAAATTAATTACGATTTTTTTTTAAATATTTTTTGTTTATAATTTTAAATTTAAAACATACATTTTGCTTTATCATATTTTGTTTTTCTGTTTGAAACAAGGAGCTTGTGAATAATTACTGATAGTGAAATATCAATTATAATTTAAATTTTTTAAATTAATATAATATATATAATAATATAATAATAATATAATATAATAATAACAATAAATAATTCCTGAGAATGATCATTAATTAAAAATGAAGAATTTATGAAATGATTCGTTTGAAATTTTTGCTTTTAAATATTATGTTTATTACACAACTTACATGAGTTATTTAATTTCATAAAGTATTTATTTAAATTTTTATAATATATTTGTAAATTAATATGTTTTTAAATAAAAAAGTTAAATTAATTATTAAATGGTTTTCAGAAAACTATATTTGCATAATTTATATTAAAAAATTATTAATATTGAATATTTATTAATTATTTTCTATAACGGTTTACTTTTTTAGTTTATTTATAAATATTCTATTTATAAATATAATTATAAACAAGATAAATGTAAAATACTAATTGGAAATCAATCGATGTGTTTTCTACTTTCCACATATACTTATTATTCGCCTGAATCAGTATCCTTTACCCAGTTCGTTAACGTTTTTTGTGATATCTGATATAATAAGCGGTCTATACATACCGTCTTTTATCATATTTACTATTTAACGTCTCACAATTGTACACAATATTTTAACTGTCAACTTCAGTTCTAACAGATTCTTTTAATAATTTATCGAGATAATAGAAAACTTTGGTGAATCATATATTTTTTTAAATTACTAAAGCTCTTTTTAATCTTAAATAAAAAAATTACAATTTATTAATCTATTAAAATATATAATTTATATGTCATAGATATGTCACAAATAAGAAGTTAGAAAAGCTTTCAAAAGGACATTCATTTAAAAATAAATTTAATTATTTAAAAATAAATATAATTATGTGAATATATTTTTATTTAAATTTTATTGCTATTAAATGTTTGCATTCAATTCAGTTTATATGAATCCGTCATTTTGTGTTGTGGTCCTATTAATTTCAATCAAATGCTTATATAGGCAATAGGCTAATTCAATTTATTATGAAAAAATTAAAAAAATATTACTCATTGAAATAAAGGGTATATATATACCTACAAGAATATATATATATATATATATATATATACATATATACACGCATGCACATAATTATGGGCGGAAATATTTTAACAATTATAATTAAATTTTCGGTGAAAAGTGAGTTGAGAATCTCAATCTGTTTGTACGTATGGTTACAGATGTAATTGCATATATATTCCTGGAGACGCAGATGGAATTTCTAGTGAGTGCGTTGATAAATATGTGGTGATTTCTGGGCTAGTCCATATATATATGCGAATATTTGAGAAAACGAAGACACACCAGGCGTAAAATGAAGAACTAGTAGCTTTTGTTTACTCAGCGCTACTGCCTACATATTCCATTCTTCGCAAATGTGCGTCATTATTTGAACTTAAGCGCATATACATATTTATCTACGCATACGTGTGAGCGCTCTACGTTCTGTGTTTCGTAAGCTCGGCAATGGTCCTGTGCACCTTGTGTACGTGTTTGTATATAATGTGGGCGTGCGAATTGAGACTCGCGCGTAGCTCTACAGAGTGCAGCCAAGCGCAAAATTGGATTTCCTGAAGAATAGGAGCTTCAAAAAGATAGTAGGCATGCCGCATTTTCTTTAAGAATGACGAGAAAGAGAAGACAAGGAAAATTTGAAATGAAACAGTCTTGAGATAACAAAAATGGAGAGAAATAGTAACACGTATCTTCTTTGCTTTTTAGATTTATGTATATGTGCCTATATAGCTAAATTCAAGAAGCACAGTTCATGTGTTTGTCATTATATACAATGATAAACAGTATATGACAGATGTAATCTAAATATTAAGCTATAGAAATTACAGTGCACTTATCAAATGATATTTTCAACTTTAACATTTCATAATAATAAATAGAGTAACAAATTTTCTAAAAGTACATTGTAATATTCATTAGTAAATCGAATTACATATCATTTATTTCAATTTATAAACTTAGTCGTTTTTAATTTATGACAAATTTATATTGACCTTACGATCCCTCGTATATAATTACTTTACATAATTAATCTGACATAAAAAATGACCATAATCTACCAATAATTTATTTAAAACTAATGAAAATGACGTATACAACTATGTGAACTTAAAAAAATTTTCGGCAGAATTGTCAAAGAAGAAAATCACACATCGGCACAGGGCCAATGCAGCTGATGTATATAATCTGAGGATAATGTACAAAAGTGATTATTCAACCGATAATTTGATATGAGATTATATTAATAAAATATAGAAATATATTAAAGATACGCAGTAACAGATATTGATATAAATGCAGGTTTTATTATTTTGTAAATAAAATATTAATAAAACATTTAAAATGTTTAAACAAATTGAACAAGATGTCGAAGTTGCTTAAATTATTTTTTAAATATTTTAACATTTTTATTTTCTTATAATTTATATATAATTATAATATATATATAATATTTATAATTTTTATAATTTCTAACTTTTTAACTTGATTAAAATAAGCACAATGTTTATTTATATCTATTTAAAAATTAAGTAAGTTAACATGATAATAAATTATAAAAATAAATAGTTTGGAGATTTTAATATTATGAATAATTAAATTTATATAATTAATATTTAAATATCCTTCTTCACAAATTAATCTTTTTAATTTATATTTTATTAACTTAATTTTTGAGTAACATGAAAACTATTATAAGGATTAAATGTACCATTTGACTTTTTATATTCTTTACACTTTGTTATTAAATTTTATATGTATTGTTTGTTTAAAGAAAATTATTGTAATTGAATTTAGAAATGTTCAACAAGCAAATGGCTTGTAGAATATTTTTCTATTATATTTTTTATAATTAGCAATATTTATCAATATAATATTAGTCTTCTTCATATAAAACTTTTAAAAAATTGATAATTATTATTTGAAAACGATGTTTTAAAGAAAAAGAGAAAAATTATATATTAGATTATGTTATATTTATTAAGAAAGAAAAAAAAATTATTTATTAGAAATAAATAATATATACATTTAGAAAATATAATGATTTAATATTTATGAACATATCAATATTAAATGAGTTCAAAATTAGAAAATTTAACCAAATTATTTAATTTATTTCACTTAAATTTATATTAAATTGAATACTTAGAACTTACTACATTTTAATGAAACGTATTCATTTAATACATAGAAAAAACAATTTTTACAGTGGTAATTACTTCGAAGTACATCAAAAAACTTATTAAATAGAAATTAAAATCTTGCATACATATAATTTTAAATGAATGAGGCTATAGAAACTTTCAGGTAATTGCATTATAATTTTAATTATAAATAATAGTTATTTTTATGGATATTAAGACAAGGCTCTTGTACGATACACTGCGTTTACTGAAGAATTAAGAGCTTACTCTCTGGATTCCATAAATCTTGATTATATGGAATAAGCTACTTATTTTGAAGATCAAAAAATCATTTAATTTTGCAGTTAGATATTATGTTTATATAAAAATATTTCAATTAGATATTTCAAATACCCTTGGATGCAATTTTAAAGTATTTATATTTTAAAACTTTTTCTTTCTAAAATATTATTCATAAAAACATACTTGAAATAATATGTAATAATTAATAATAAATAATAAACATATTTTAAATAATACATTTAATTATAAATAATTCATTTTCATTAGATTTATTTCTAGTAGATTACAATATATTTTTTTATAGAAAACTATGAAATTTCAAATTTTTTTATACTACAGACTGTTATTTTGATAATATAAAAACTTAAAATAAAAATTTTTTATCTTAATGGAAATATTTTGATTATTTTTTATGCTAATATTAATTATATTAGAATAAATGGATACAAAATAATGTAAAAAATATAGAAGTTTTCTTTAATGAATAATTTAAATAATTCCAAAATCAAATATAAAATTTCTTTTTAAACACAAAGAATAAATTAATATGTGGATTTATTTTAGGAAAAGATATTATAATATTAGTTAACCGTAAACTTTAGATATGAATTAAAAAATATGTATAGATAATAGGTTAAATAATAAGTCCGTTTCTTTAAATTTTGCAAACCAAATTAAAATAATTAAAAGAAAAAATCATTTTTGAAATAAGATTATCTCACTTTTTATAAGCTTATATTATAATGGTCATTTCTTATTAAAAAAATAAATTTAAGAATTTACTGAAACTTTAAATAGCTTCAATTTTAATGAAAAAAATATAAAATAGTATATAACTTTGATACAAAAAAAAATTTATAAATTCT
Source organism: Platyscapa corneri (assembly GCA_018907185.1). Classification (NCBI taxonomy): domain Eukaryota; kingdom Metazoa; phylum Arthropoda; class Insecta; order Hymenoptera; family Agaonidae; genus Platyscapa; species Platyscapa corneri. The sequence goes on along the minus strand of JACCHW010000023.1, from coordinate 3,739,247 downwards.
TGTATTTTTTGTATAAACCTAACTAAACTAATAATAAATAAATCTTTGTAAAGTTTAGAGTTTTGAATAATATTCTTATAATGATAGTTCATGATAATTTCAAAATTTATAATTATTTAGAAATATAAAATGTGATATTTAATGTATTTATACTTAGTTCATTTTTAATTACTAATGTTTTAGTACTTTTTTATATCACATAATTCTTGGATTAAGACTTGTATTCTAAATTAAATTTATTTATTTTTATCTGAAAGAGGTATTGAAATAAAAAAGTGTTGGAATTGTAATCTTATTCGTTCCAAATCCACGAATTATTAACGTATTATGCTATGGATTCAACTATAAGTGAGGACTGACCATGAATGGTACTTTAATACTAGCGTTCTTCTGTTATAAGCTTTTTAGAGAATCTCAAATAAAATTTGATGACTTCTTAAACCTTATGGTAAATGTTGGTCATGTAGATAGTTCATAGTTGGTAGAGATTTTAATGTCAGAACATTCGTAAGTATTTATAAAATCATGCAGTTTAGACGGATTAGATTTCCTAGTTAACATACCAACTTCATTGAAAACTATTCGGAATGTCTACAGAATTTAATTAAAAATTTAGAAATTTGTATACCTGATATTGGCCGAGTGCGAAAATACTTATATAAAATACAGTTTCTGATTTCAGAGAAATTAATTTCTTATAGAGTATATAATAGTTGGTGTAAACAGAAACTAGTTTCAATCGAAATAATACTCTATACCATGTAAAAATTTCCGAGAATATTAATAATTGCATAATAAAAAGTTATCGCATCAAGAAGGTATTTAGATCAAATTCAGCCTCCTAACGCGTTGTATTTTTTTTCTCAATAAGAGATTGCGAATTAAAGTAAACGGTGGAGTAATTTAAATTCTCGTTGCTAATGAAGTGTTTTCGTGATCTGTATTATCATGCAGATCAATGAAGTTATAGTTAAAAATGAACTTCCGCGAACACATTAAAGAATAAGATTCAAGGCTAAACTATGGGATGTAGATGTAAAATATAATGTAAAGGGCTCTACTGTAATTTATACTAATTTTTACTGTATCTACTCTAATTTATACTAGAAAAATGTAGACAGGTGTTTATTACGCTTAATATAATATTATAATTTTAATGTTATCAATAAAAATAGAGCTACTTTTTAAATATATTTACGTAGCTCATATAGCCTGATTTTATGAAAGTTAATTGTAAATTTAAATTTACAAAATGAAATGATCAAGTAAGTTAATTAAGTAATAGATAAAAGGATTTTAAATCACAGTTAAACGAATATGGTTTTAAATAGGACTAGCAAAGTTGACAGATTCCTCAGATTAATTAGCTAAGAAATAAATATTATAAAATCCTGATTTAGAAAGATTAAATTACTTACATATATCGCCAAAGGAATAATTAAATATAACGTATATATCAAAAATACAGATGAATACTTTTCGATGACAAAATCAAACAATGTATTAAGGCTCAGATTAAAGAAATAACTTTGGTAATCATCGTGAATTCAATTCGTGATTAGATGCATATAAATTTGCTTCAATAAGAAAAAGAAATCTATTAGAGATAAAGGTAAAAAAAGAACAAGATTAAAAAAATAGGATCTAGTAAAGTTGTGGTAGTTCAGCAGAAAGGTAGAGCAACGACCTTAGAGAATGGAAAGCTATAAGTCTTATCAGGCTAGAAGTAGAATTGGACATAGCTATAGAACAGTCAATTACTGTATGACGTAGTTTTTTATAGCGGGATGCTATTTCAAGAAATTTTGTCACTCAGTGAAGAGAGGATAGAAGGTAATAATTATATTTCCTGTAATGTTGTCAAAAATAATTTTGATTACAAATACTTGCTTCAAATATGAGCGAATAAAATAAAGAAATAAATAATTATAATAGTAAAGAAGCAGATGTAAGATAAATAGCATAAATAATTTGATAAATAAGCAGTTTTAGAATAATGTAAATTGATTATGATTAAAATACAAATAAATGAAAAATTCTATATATTCATATCCGTCAGTATATGGAAGAAAACGGAAGTAATGATAATTGAATAGGTAAGAATGTAAATAACGATATTATTAGTCAGTATCACTAAAGAAAAACTAACAGAGCAAAACTCACGAATCCAATTATCGAAATATTTATTACATGAATGAAAATTTGTTTTTTTAGAGTATTAAATGAAGAAATCAATAGCCAAAAAATTTTACATGTCACCTAGAAAAAAAGTCGAATCTAGTTAAATAAAGAATTTACTAACTAATATGTAATTTTTCTATCACTAACTAATATCAAATTGATTTAGTCAATAGAGAACAAAGCAGCCTACATTTATGATACATTTGCAAACCCTTTATTATTTTATAAAATTTTTATGTAATATTTGTCCATTTACAAGTTAATATCTTTTTAATATCTTACACTAAAAATAAAGTTCTTAAAAATAAAGCATGAGTGAATTAGATTATTAATTCATTATTATATACTTTAATAGGTGTTTATTTCTACGTTCTATAATATAGGATTATTATTCCATTTCGACTTGTCTAGACTGTATACAATTATTATTTTGATCGTATAATAAAATTATTTTAGTTTTTTTTTATTTGAATAGCTTGTATTATTTCAAACTTATAATCTGTAATAATAAAAATTTTAGTTATATGTTCTTAATTTTTATAAATGTTAAATCATTTCATAATTTTGATTAAAATAGTATAAAATCCTCGAAATCTATATATGTATATCTATATAAATATATATAAATATATCTATATAAAATCCGAATATGTTCGACAAAGAGGATAAATAAAGTGAGAGAGAGAGAGAGAGAGAGAGAGGTAGAGCGAGAGCAACAGAATTAGAGCAAAAATAGAAAGATAAATCGGAAATGTATTGATTAAGATTTTGGTTATGATTTGGATCAGAAGAAGAACTGCTTTGTTTGAAAATCGAATTGAATTTAATTCTTAATCAATAATTATACTTGAAATCAATCATGATTTTAAATTTATATTTTTACTGCCTATATTTTCTCATTATTAAATCACTAAGAGTTTTGTTTTGTCTTGTTTTCTCTGCCGCCTTATCTTTACAAATACCTCTCTCCCTCTTTTACTTTCTCCTGGATTTTACTGATAATTTTCTTATATAAATTAATTGAAAACTTGTGAAATTATGAAATTATATTTAATTATATTTTAAGTAATAAAGTTTCATATAAAATTCAATTATTGAATATAGTAAACTAGAAAAGAATAAAGAAGAAAGACTAAACAACAAAAACTTAAATATATATGTAAAAATAAATATAGTAATCTATACATAAATATAACTTTTATCATATGGAAATATTAAATTTCATGCATTTTTTAACGTAACATTATCTTTAATGTTGAAACTGATATTGAATTATATCTTTTTTTAATCTCGATTCATGAATTTATTTTTATAAAACATTAATTTTAATTAAGAATCAAATTGAATTTGATTCTGAAAAAAGCATTTTTTTTTTATTAAAAAAAATGATAAAATTATTCGATGTGTTTTATTCAGTGTAAAATTCCATCATATTTTGCACGCATAATAATATGTTTAGTTATATTTTATTTATTGAAAATTCCATAGTCGTTGAATCCAGATAAATACATGTCGACTGATTGTTCAAATATTAAAACACATCTATTTTATCTTTTATTCAATATGTGAAATTGTATAAATATTTCATAAGTCACAATAATAATCCAAATTGATAAAAACATTTAATACTATCAGTATTGCAAAATTTGAAGTGTTCACTAATTATCTGTATTTACTAATATATTTATAAAAGTTCAAATCATATTTTTAAAAAATTTGAAAAAGACGTACAATTTCAATTGTAAAACATAATCTAATTTTTATATAAATAATATAGCCATATAAACTATATATAGACATTCTACCATTTATAGAATAAAAAGTATGATATAAAATAAAGCTTAATACTTAAAATATTGCAAAATAGAACATAAGCATATTGTCGCTTTGCCCAGCTTAAGAATGCTGGGAGCTAATACAGCGCTGGATTAATCAAAAAAGCCAAAATCTCCGTAGAGAAAGCTGCTTGTAAAACCGTGAGATTACTGAATAAAATTTCTGTAGATAGAATATAGTAAACTAAAAAATTCGTATTTTATTTAATAACTAATAAATTATATATTTTTTGAAAATATGTGCTTAAAACATTCTCTCAGCTACGTTTACTTTGTATTTTTAATAAAAATAAAAATTCTGGTTTATTTTTAGAAAAGACAAATTAGATTTTTTACTCTTCTTTGTCACGTATAAAGTTTAATAATAAATTTTAATAATCCATTTGGTATATATAGAATATTTTTCAGAAGAATTTTTTTATTAACCTAAAAACGTAATAAAAATTATATTTGTACATATTTTTAATATATTTCAGTTATTTCCTTTTTATTTTCTGTACAGAATAATATTTTTAATTATAATATATTTGTATTACAATAAAAATTTTATTGTAGTTTTTAAATGAGATTTAGAATGAGAAGCAGTATTAGTAATTGTCACAATATAAATATAATATGTCCGAAATAAACAATTATAAAATAATAAAAATTTAATAAATTTATCTTAACCTAATGTTAACTTTTCCTAGAAATATTCAAAAAGTCATGTTCTTTATTATGAATTTATAAATTTTCTGTTAATAAAACTATTTTTTTGGTTATTTATTTGGATATAATAAATGGATCAATAATTTTTAATTTATACAAAGACGTGCGAGATATATTTGATGGGTGATTGTCTTTTATTGCAAATACAATGACTTTTTCTACAATTGCGAATAAAACTCTAATATTGTCGAACATATTTTTATAATTTATGATCTAATTGTAAAAAATTTGTATACTTTTAACGACTGCTTTTCCTTTTATTTTTTATTAAAACTAACAAGTATATTTGATAATATAATATTTTCAAATAAATTATAAAAGTTATAAAATTATAAAAAATATATTTTTTTTTAAAAGATCTCATATATTAATCAGTTAGTTGAAATTAAAAAACATTTTTGAACGTGTGTGTAAAATTTGATGCCATTTGTAAAAATTATTCATAAATAAGCATGTTCAACGATATAAAAAATAAGCTTCTGCTATTTCGAAAACTTTTAAATAGATTATAATAAAAATTTACATCATTATGTCATTATTTGTAGCTACTCTAAGAGTAAATGAGCTAATAAGAACCTATCCAAAGTGACATAGGAATCTTAGTCAAAATAGTGATGCAACTAGTGAAGATTAATGAATTTGAAGGATTTTTGTTAAGCAGCTATTTCTTTATTGCACTTTTCTTTCTTGTATACATATAATACTGACAGATTTAGAAACTATTTTGAAAACACTTAGAATTATTTATCTGTAAATCATAAATTTTGAATAATATGATTTTAATTTTGTTTATCGATTATAACTACCCACCAAATAATTTTAATCTTGCGAATCAAGTATATTAATATTCAGTGAATAAGTCTAAAAAGAATAAATATGTTTTCGTCATAAAATTATTTTATTAGATTTATTTAAACAGGATACTATTTTTATTATCAGTCCATAATTCTAATGTGGCAATTTTAAACAAAAATAGATATATCATTGTTAACTTTTATAATATTCTAGAAGAGAACTTTTACATATTTACATTAACGACGCAGTTTCCGGAAAATAAAACCAAGTTTTTGACATTTTGTAAAAGAGGGTTGGAAAAAAAATTGAAAAAGACAAGAAAAAAGATGAATTTTGGGATATTGGGAAAAATAAAAAGGTTACGCATAACACTGGGAGATAGTAAGAGAGGTGGGGGTGACCTCGCGGAAAATTTCTGGTTTTACGATCGAGCTCGAAAAATCGCGATTATTGCTGACACCGCATGGTAGAAGTGCCGTGCGAGTGTTGATGCGCATGGCTGCTTGCAAAAATAATGTGACATGGACGCTGGTAATGTCAGCTGCCACGCTACTCTCTATATTTTAACCACCGAGTCGTTTTAGGCTTCTATTACACCCGGAACCCGCGCCTGTTTCTCTTTCTCTTCGTCTCTCTCGTTCCTTCTTTCATCTTTTTTTGTCTCTCTCCTAGATGCTGTTTTTATCTGTTTGATTTTCTCTATTTCTTCGTCAGCTTTTCAAATTGAATTGAAAAAAATAAAAATCTATCATTCAACTCAAGAATGGACCTTAGTCTGATTTATATCTTCTTAATACTTGTATTCAGCTATTTTTAACTTTCACACTTGAATATATTAATAATTTCAATGCATTTTGATGCCAATACTGATGAACTAATTTAAAAATAAACAGATATAATTTTTTCAGAATTGATCTTATAGTTTTATATGTACATTTAAAGTATTGTTTTATATTTTTGTAATTATAATTAATTTGTAAATTTTTAGAAGAAGTTATACTATAAATGGTAAAATAATGATATATTATAGGTTCAAAACATATAAATTCCAACGATATTCCTCGAGAAAATTTATAATTATTTTCTTGATAATGTGATGCATATTTGCTACAAGGAATTTTAAATTTGGTGCTCTGTCCACTCCTAAATCTTATATTTTTATAATACTTAAACACGATTAAAATATTTTTAATTTTCTTTAAATAATAAAATTTTATAAAATGTACTAAAATTTAAAAGAGAAAAAAGTTATTAAAAATAATTTACAAAACCTTGAATGGTGATTTCTACTTTATGATATACAAATAATAAATTTTTATATAATATTTAACATTACGAAATGCACAATGTCACAAATTTCTTAAGTATTTTTATCATTCTACTTTTTAAATACTGTGTAAAGATAAATCGTAGATTTTTTACATTTAAATCATATGAAATACATGATTATTTTAGATTTATCAGAAGGCAAAAGAAGAAATATTACACAGTGTAATAATGAAGTTAAATTCTTTTATGTACTTGAAAATTTAATATTATTCGTGTAAATTGATACATTGAAAGAAAGCACCATCAGAAAAGTTTTTTCACGTTAATTTAAAAATTAATTTAAAAAAGTATAAGTAGTCAATAATAATATCAATAACTTTTAGTAATTTTCTTTAAATAAATAAATTTATGTTCCGATTACAAATGCTTTTATGGTTTTAAAGAGTTAAACAATAATTGAAATTCATTAAATTTAAAAAAATCTAAGAATTTTAAAGTAATTTTATGTTAAATCTCAATTTCTATAACTTATTAATTTCCATTAAAATTGAACCAAATTTAATTTATTTTTACTACTTTATGATGATTTTGCTACAAATATCAAATAAGATGAAGCTTCTAAGAACGCAGTACTCGTAAATCCTCTTGAAACTGGGACGTTACTAATTCAGTCCTATTATCTATATATAAACTTTTATTCGTGGTAAGTCTCTTTTACATACGATTTTCGTAGCATAAAATAACAGTTTTTATATATTTCAAGCGTTTCGAAAATAGAGTATTTGGTAAAAAGCATTTTGACAATGTTCTTTTTTTGCTATATTTTTTACATTAATTATGGATTTTCTGGATTATAAGATCCAAAGAATTGTTTTAACCAAATTTTGCATGAAATGTTAGATCGCTAAAAATTGTATAATAAATATCAAAGTAAATACCTTTCTGCAAATGTAAAAAATTAATTTAGTATATAAATCTTTTAAATATAAATCTTTTAAAAATAGGTAGTTATATTTTATAACTCAAATTAATTATAATTTAAGAACTAAAGGAGTCATCAGAGCCGTCAATATTTACAATGACTTTTTATTTCAAGGAGCCCGGAGGAAACAGCGAAACTCCGTGTTAGACGATTGTTCGTAGGCGCGTACGTTTTGTAGTGTCTCTGAGGAGCTCTAATGGGGTTACCTTCAACACCCACGGGCTAGACTTGCCTTTATCCTTGCGAGTTACTCGAAAGTTCGGGACAACTTCGCCATCCGGATGTTTCGAAGAAGACCGGCTTCTCTCGACGCCTAGACCAAGCGAGGTTATTCCTCAGGTACTAGGCACACACGCGACTTGTACACGTAGTGTGTCTCAAAGGTCCCTAGGGGCGACGGTAGACACTTTCGAGATTACGCTCGGCCTCTGGCTTGCGACAGGCGCGGGCGTCGCGAATCGACCGGAAAATCCCGCAGAGATTCGATCTGTTACTTTATTTCTGCCGAATGCACAATCGGCGCCTGAGCTCGACTTGGCCCGATGGGCACGTACGGGTCTGTGTAAGAATGTGTACTGAGTGCCCGCTGCCGTTAGAAAACTCTATTTTTCCGGAGAACTGTCGACACGTCCTTTTTAACTGGCTTCTCTCCAGCTCGATTCCTTGCCGATTTTTACGCTCGTATGCAACGATAAAATTCAACGTACTATTTATTCGATTAAGCTCGTTGCGAAGAGTCGTGCATGGACATGGGGATGTCGTTATCAAGATAGATGACAACTTGTTTTCCATATTTGCAGTGCTTCACAAACATTGGTTAATTGCCAGTAACATTTCAATATTTTTTCTATTTCAGAAGTAATTCTGAGAAATAATCGTATATTCTACAAGGTCATGAATATAAAAAATATCTGTTTACACAAACGATACGAGTCCATAATGATCGTAAATGCTTCTACCTTTAAATGTTTTTTAAATCTATACGTCGACTGCGTATTTTATATTTTTTAAATGTTTTATCAGAAAATAAACTGTAATATAATAAAACACCCAAAGAATTCGTATATATTATATTATAAATATTTATTCAATTATGTAATTATGTATACAAAGTACTTTTAACTGTAGTCAATTAAATTATTTATAGGGTTAAAATTTGTAGAAATTTTTTAATTTATTTTCATTTCTTAATAAATATTTTTTTATCTCTGAAAATTAGTTAATTTTCTGTAATAATAAATTGTATTTATTCTTAAGATATAGTAATATATTGTTATTGTTATTATTATTATTGTTTTTGTTGTTATTGTTGTTGTTGATGTATGGTTATATATTCGGCTAATGTATTTTAATACTTGTCACGTGCATTAGTAATACATTGAATCATAAGATTAAAAATCATATCATTGTTGCATGCAGTTGAATGATGAATTAAATCTGAAGTTTTTCTGAGAAAACTAAATATTTATATTCATAAAATGTGTTTCAAAATAATTTCTTACGCGGATAACGCAATGACCGCCGTTTCCAGAAAGGCTCGTACAATATCGCATCTACTTAGACCATGACTCAGACGCTTGCAATCACCTTTCTATGTTTTATGATAACTATATAAGCATATACATTCTAGTTAATATTATATATATAATAAAGTTATAATAGTTATAATAAACTCCAGTCAATTACTTTGTAACCTTCTTCAAGAAAGAACTTTCAAACCTTCGCTGCAAATGCGTACTGTTCTAACTTACGCTATACTTTCAAATAAGCGTGAACCCACTGTACTCGAAATCGTGCTAATATTTTGTTATAATTATTAAAGTTGATTTAAATATAAATTGTGAAAGTTAAAATTAAAATATAACGAATTAAAATGAAAGTAAATTTAAGAGTATTAGTTTCATCCGCAAAGATACTTTATAGTTTTAAATTATTTTAATAGAAAGAAGTTAGCATTTGATTTTTAGTAACGTAAAAAAGATTCGTAATATAACGTATATTATTTTATTCGATAAAATATTGTTATAAATGAAATAACTTACTGCTAAAATATCTAAATTTCATGAAAAATATTCAAAATATTTGAGCTACTATTTATTTAAAAAAATTTTAATTCATATTATTTTAATTTATTCTTTATGGTTACAAATATTTTCAATTAATTTATCATAAATTATTTATTATACATCGATTCGTCTGCGTAAATATAAAATTTTAGCATGCTTGAGAAGAAATGAGAAAAAAAGTTTATTTAAATTTGTTATACACGACGTTAGTTTTTATTGTGTATATTGAAAAAATAAAATCTGTATACAAAATTAAATAATGTTAAATAATAAAGCTATGCATTTTTAATTAAAATTTCATAAAATTTTAATATAAATTATTTCTAAAGGATTATATTTAACATATTAATAGGTAAATATTGTTATATAGAAGCAAAAGTTACGAAATTCTTACATTGATTACTGCAACCAAAAATGTGAATTTTTATAGATTAATAAGGCTATCAAAGTTAAACTTTATATATTCCGCCAATTATTCAGGCTTACATAAGTTTCTGTTCTAACATTAATATTTAGTATAAAATATTTTTAGATGAATGCTTGTAAAATATTTTTAAACATTTTATGAAGTCTGCGCATCGTTTCACCTATTCAGTCTGTAAACATATAATTTTGATATTTTCGATATAAACTTGACGGTATTGTGTTCAAGATGACTTTGAGTTTCAAAAAATGCAATAAAAAAAAATCAATTTTAAGACTGCTTCGTTCTCTTAATGCTTTAAAAAAAATTTAAACAAAATATACCAAATATTAAAAAATGATATTTAAATCTTTTAATATCAGCACTGAACTGTTAAAAATTTTTAAATAAATAGTTGGATAGTTATAAAAATTAATTAATATAAAATACATTTCATTCAACAGTAATATACAGTTATTTGAAATTCAGAAATTTAATTAGCTTAATATAAATAGACAACTTTAAGAACAATATTTTTAGAATTCACAACAAAATTATCATACTATAAATGTACATTTAAACACTCGAACGCAAGTACCTAAATGTTTGTACAAATCCACACAAAAAAACATATTAAATCTTTTCAAACGTGATACTCAAGTAAATTAAATAAATCTGCAATGAATCCTTACAATTTTTTTTTATTTTTTGAACTCTAACAGTATGTATTTCAATTTGTTCTACTTCAAAGAATTCATTTTTTGATTATTTTATACTACGATAAATCTTAAAAATGTATCTTTATCCTATTTGCTAGATATTTTTTAGTTTCTTAGTATTTTATTGTGAATATTTCTTTCAGTACGATATATTTGAAATTTTGTATTACATGGAAAATCACTTTACTTCAGAAAAATTTGTAATATGTACATCTATAATTCTTCTTCTGTACACTTGAATCCCATAAAATTATTCGAAAATATGCAGCTTAAGAAAATTTTGTGAGCGTATGCAATTTAATAATTTATTATAAAATTCTTTATTTTCAATGTCTCATTAACAAATAATCTGACATAAATAAAAAATTAAAAATAGAAAAAAAATAAAAATAAATTCTTATCATATTATCCATAAATTCTTGAATATAAAATATGATAAATTATATAATTTTTATAAATGAATATTTACATTTATGAACAAATTTTTTGGCATAGACCATTTTACTTTTTCTGATTTATTTGTCGAAAATGTAGTATAAAATTTATGAATAACATGTAAGAAACTTTTAGCAAATAAAAAATGAAATCCGTAAAAAAATAACTAAGAAATATTAGATTATTTATGTTCCAATATAAAAGAAAATTGACGATAATATTAAAAATAAATAATAGCTAGAATAAAAATAATTTTCATTAATTTTTTTTCTATACTTGTAAAATATTATATATTTTACATTACCAGGTTTATTTCACTGCTAATAAAAATTACAAGTTACAATAAATATAATACAGTATTTTTTAATTTAAATAAGCAAGAAAATATCTTAATTTACATGCTGATTTATATATTTTAATATATTACTTTACATTACATGTAGTTTTATGTTATATTCATGAAACAAGTAGATGAAACAAGTAGAAATCTTTAGAAAAATATTTTTTAATTTAAAACTTTCTTGAAGATAATTATTTAAACATTTTTTTTTTTAATTTATAAAATAATTTTGAGGTTTACAAAAAGCAAATTTACAGCAGAAATAACAATAAAAAAATACATAAAAAAATTAGAAAAAACAAGTTGAAAATTAAGTAGCATATTTAAAGTAAGATAACTTACAAAATCTTACAAATTCCGAAATAAAATAAAAAAAATTTTAATTTTAAATAAATTATTTGAAATAGTGCATTAATTAAGAATAATAATAATTTTCTTAAAAATGCATTACAATATGTAAAATAGTTGTAAACTATACATATTAAGAGAATACTTATAAGAATGCACATAAGTAATAAAATTATATCAGTATAAAAAAAATGTACAAAGAAATAAAAAATAATTTAGAAAAACTATTTAAATCTATAATTATTGTAAAATTTAATGAGAGCAATTTTGAAAAATGAACTTTTTTACAAAAGTAGTAAGGCTTTATAAAACCATAAATAACTATCAAAACTACGTATATTTATAACATTTGCAAAGATAAGAGTAAGTTGAAAAGAGAAAATGATGTGTACAGATGGTAACTATAATTGCAGTTTAATAAACGTTTTATGATTGCAGTAAAAAATAAAACAGAATTTTTAATAGTAAGCGTAAGACTTCCAGCATTCAAAACTTAAAATAATTATTGGTATCATAATAATATTACTAAAAATTAACATTTCTGTAGCTTATAATCAACATTATGCATTTCATAGATTTATTTATTTTTTTTAATATAAAGTATACTTATAATGTAGTTTTAAAGATACTTAGTATGTTTTAGAATAATTGTCCGATAAAAATAATTTTTCTAAAATTAAACTTTAAAGCTACAAATAATTCAATTTTTAAATTAAATTGACTATATTCAAAAATTAAGCGGATACTAGTGCAACTATAAAAATCTAACAAATATTAATTAACGTAATAAATATTCATTTTAATTGTATAGGCTTCAATATAAGAATTAAGCAAAACATTAAATACGTTAATTCTTAAATAAAGTAATTACTTCTTCAATTAAAAAATGATTGTTTTTCAATAAAATATAAAGTAATTAATTTAATAAAAATAAAAATCGTTATTTTTATTATCTTTCAAGGAAAATAATGCTATATCAACTCATTCATTATTATTGTACATTATTTTTCCTCTAAGAAAATAATTTCTTCTTTTGTAAAACTCAAAGATATTTTTTTAATGGCTGTAAGGGTTGGGTATAACAACCCGTATAAAAGTAGTAATGTCGAAAAAAATGCAAGCAGATAAAAAAATTTATTACGATATCTCAATAAATAAAAACCAATAAATTTCCACTTTTTTAATAATTGCACATGTCACAGATTAATTATTGTACAAATTCAATATAACTACTCATCACCTTGAAACACTTAGTTTCTATTTGAATGATTTAATACATAACTTATTATCAAATTTTGTTAAGAAAATTAATTATAAGATTTATTTAATAAATTAGAAATGAATTATTAATTATTGAATTTCTGAAAATCCTTTAAATTAATAAAAATTCGAAAAAATCACGATTTTTTACTTCTAATTCAAAGCTTTACAATAAATTTGAGGTAAAATAAAATATTTTAAATTTAAGTACAATTATTTATTAAAAATGTAATGTTTATTAATAATAGAAATTCATTACGTTTATATTTTTTAATATATACAATTAAATTTATATATTATTCTTAACTGTAACATTTAAAAATGTACGCATATATGTAAAACATAAAATTAATGACATGCCTGTATTAGCAAGGGAAAAATATATTTAAAGGTAATTATAATTTATGATATAATTACACTTTAAAACTTTCTAAAAACTTCTTATTTCATTAGATTATTATTTTTATCATCACTAGGAAAAAAATGTAAACAGCTGTTGAACATAAAAATTTAAATACCGAATGAATAAAAAAATAATTATGTTTAATCATGGTTATATTTTTTCTCTTACTTAATTAAAAAACCTGTATTAAAAGGTGCCTATAAAAATATTTTATTAAAAATTAAGAAAGAAAATTTATTTTTATACCTATGGTTTATTTTATATAAAAAGTTTTATGTTAAATTTCATAAATTGTATGGATAATTAATTGATTAAGAACATTGAGTAGCAAATAAAATTATTACTAGTAACTAGTTTATATTAAGTAATTATTTATTAAAGAATGTATTTGCCTCAATATGTATAAGATATCTTATTTAGGTGACAATATAATCAAAAATATAGAAAATTATATTTCTGTTTTAAAATTTAAAAATGCGGTAATATTCAAATATAAAATCTTACTGAAATAAATTTCTACGTTTTAATTGAAGTGATTGAAGTACATTCAGCTTAAATTAATATACATAACGAATATAAACTAGTACAGAAAGTCAAGCTATCATGCAGGAACTCTAGTTTAAATTTACATTTCGGAATTTTCAATATTAACTTCAAAAACTAAATTTTAGGACGAATGTAAAAATAAAAATTTCATTAATAACTAAAGCGTAGTAAAAAACATTTTATGAGCGAATAACATACTTCCGAATAAAGTAAATAGTTAATATAATATATTTCAACTGATCAGTCATTTTCATGAAGACAAATGTATTTTTATTAAATCCTAGATAAAAATATAGTTTCGAAGGCAAAAATAGACAGTAAATATATATATATATATATATAACGGTTGCATGTAGCGGAGAAGTCGACTAATGAGAATAGTTGGATTTTGTAAACATATAAGACTGTTGTAGAGGTTAGCGATGGAATTTAAAAAGCGCGATTTAGAAAGTTAAATAATGAATAATTTTCTATAAAACAATGTGAAAACGACTCCTTACAGAAAAGATTACTAAGGCAGAGGCTTGCCTAGGTAGGCCACGCTGTATGTGCTTCGTCGGGCTGTAATAGCGACCAGCATTGCTCAGTTCCTTTCTACTCTGAAAGTTTGCAGCTAGCCGAACTCGAGCGTATAAAGTGAACTTGGCCGCAATTATTACAACTGGAGTAAACTCGCCTCCGCCCGATGCTTTGCGCATCACCGCGACGAAGCAGAGATGCAAAACTTGCAAGTAGTTACGGTCTGGCTCTGGTTGGACGGACGAGCATACCAGTCTCGCAAAATCAAATGGACCTTGCTAAATCAACACGTAGCCGAAATTGCGCAGAACTGGCTTGTTCTGCGTGCTTGCTCCAACTATCTCTCACCTTATGGCCTGCAAATGCGACCTAATCACTTTGGTAAAATAACTTTGATTATGGCACCAATGACGAACACTTCGCTCTCTTGAGCCATCACTTTGCATCTCTTTGTTTGTATCCTAAGCTTGGCATGCTTAGAGTTGTTCTCGTCTTCTCTAACTTAGATGGATGAACAAATAGATAAACAGAGGAAGAGCGTGAGGTAAAGGGAGATGAAAAAAGGGTATTGAAATTGAAAATTGCAGTTGACGCATAAAATATATTATTGAACAAAAACGTAAAATACCTAAGGAATTAAAAAAAATATCTACTATGAAATAAATTTTATTAAAGCTCTTAGAAAATGAATATACATCAAACTTAAATAATATCAATTAAAAGAAATTTTGTGCTTAATTAATAAATATTATATGAAATTTATAAGTCCTGACTCAAATAACCCAAAACAAAATATTTTTGCAGAAACTTCATTGATAAAAATAATATAATTTTTAACACTACCTACATATTTCGAAACATATATGTTAATTTTTTTTTAAATAATATTTATAAGGTAATTTGAAGGTAATAACATTAATATATGTGTATAATAAATAGCAGATTCATTATGAAGCCATTTATAATTTATCTTAATACTTTGATATGAAAAGAAAATATTGCATAGAAATTTGGGATCGGACAAGGACAGTCAAGAAGAATAAAAGAAATTTTATGTATTCAGATATTCATTCATATTTACGTAATATATGTATATAATTTATAATATAATTACAACCAATCATTATCTAATTTAATACAATTTCATAATGTTGCGCATTCTACATCTTTTTGAAACTATAAAATAAATTTTTGGTTTTTTTGTTTATGATGTAATTCAAATTTTTTTGTTCCATTGTACTTACAATACACGCTACTCTATAATAATGAGAAACCGAGTATTATGGAAGGTATAAGGTTTTAAAATAAATACAGTCTGTAAATATCGCAAATTTACATACATTTGTACATGGTATAAAATGCATAAAAATAATTTTTGTCTAAGCATGAGCACCGCGCGCTAGACTTCTTGTCTCAGTTAAAAGATTAACTGACTTTTCACGCATATTTATTTCATTTTTTTTTTTTTTTATATTTTGTAATTTATAAATTTTAATAATTTAATTAACAGCTAGAAAAAATATGTCGTTAATTCTAATTTTATTTATACTAAAATCTTTGATAAATTAATAATTCAGATTAATTGAAACTGCTATGGAACTTTCTTTTATGAATTGTGTAAATGTCATGAATATTATATACCGATCTTCACGATTGTCTTAAGTTCCAATTGGCGAATGGTAAATATAATAGAAACAATTTAATAACTTCTTCTCTTTCAGATAAATCGTGTAGTGTTTATACTTATTTCAAACTCATTTCATTTCTCAACAGTTACACAGCACGTTTAACATACTAACATTATATATTTTCAACTGTTTAATACTTGCTTAAGCGTTTTTCGAGTCCCATACGACACTAAAGCGAGAGCACGTATAACTGCATCTCATTTGAATAAGTTTATACTTTAATAAATTACTACTGTACTCATTGGCAATACTATTAAGATTATGATAACTGTGCGCATGATGAACAATATAATAAGCCATAGCCACTCGGATACCTGCTGTACTTGAATAATCAAACATTATTTTAAGAATTAATATGGAATTTTATTTTTTTCAAATTAATTAATGTTATGAATATTTAATAGATAATAAATTAACGTATTTTTAAATATTGTAAACTCAATTCATTTAATAGTCTAATGTAGGGAACTAATTATGAAGAAATATTTAGATACAAGCAAATTAATAATATCGTACAAATCGTTATATTAATAAAATATTTAAATATATCTATAAAACAAATAATTGAATAAACAATAAAATGAATAAAAAGCTTTTGCTAATGAAATACTGACAATGGATACGAAATAAAGATGTATGCTGTATAAAGATATTGTTCATGATGACGAATACGACTGTAAATTGAGACTATGCGCAGATATATATCTTTACAATATTTACATAATTCTTGATGAAAACCTTGTAAATCAAACAGTACTTAATCAACGATGTCTTTACTCTAAACAAACCTTTAGATTGATGGATCGTTGTGTTTGCAAGCATAAGGTATCGTTCAAAACTTTAAAATAATCATTATTGTAGGTATGAGGTTTCCAAGTGACTTCATTTTGACCCTGATTTGTTTGAGGCATACACATTTATTTGATACCATAATATATATAAATTTTGCGTTGTTATTTATTTATAATGTACATAATTCATTTTTTTAACAATTAGAAGATAAAGGGGTTGACAAAAAAAACGTTAGATGTTGCCTGAATTATGATAAACCTGTTGCTCTCATTATAAAAAATTATTACTATAGAAAAGAAAATTCTTATAATTGCTAAAGTTATCATTTTCATAGAAATTCACAATTAGAAACTTTAAACTGGTATATAATTCATCCTATTTATTTATCACTTTTGATTTTGGAGTTGGTATAAATTAATCAAAGGATAAATATTGTGTACATATAAATATAATCTTTTATTTTCTATTTCATAAACTATCTTTGCAACTGTGCAATATTTTAATACAAACAAAAAACTGTTAATTAATTAAAAAATTACAATTAAAACGTTCGAATTGAATGTAATTTTCAGACGTAATTTATGAAATTTATTTTCCTATTGTAAGTGCGAAGAAAATTCAATTAAGAATTTTATTTTTTAATTTTAATTTTAATGATATTTAATAGTACAAAAAATTTTATATAAATTCAAATAAATTTTATTATCGAATCAAACTTGTCTAAATTTAAATCAAACCGATTTAAATTATTTTAATTGCATTACTAGAACACTTCTCGAATACTTATTGATTTATTTTTATCTGATTTTTCTTTTACAAAGATAATCTTCAATTCATAAATTCAACTGAAATATTCTACTTGATATGGCATATTGCTTAGTAATCTGCTTAAAAAGGAATTTGATATAAAGTTTTCAATATATATCAATTTAATTATTAATAATAAAAACCTTTATTTTCTAATAAAAAATTACTGGAAGAAATAATACCTCTATCTGCAAAGTCCAATTTCTTTTATTTAAGAGGAATTTGATAAAAAACAATTTGGTCCTAGTTCAAAGTACGAAAATTTATCCAAAATTTATTTCCTTACTGACGTACTTCAACTGTGATTCGTCTCAGCTATTATATATTTTATAGTAATTCATACTTTTTATTGTATTAATAAAAAAGATCAATTAATCATAATGCATTAACTCACTCGCAGTTTTTCAGAAATATCACTTTGTTAATATAATCCTAATTATGACTTATTTTTGTATTAAACCATAACAACAATCTTAACTACAAGAAAATACAAAAATTATATTAAACTTATTTTATATTATAAAATCTCAGAAGTATAACGGATTTTTGTTAAACTTTTCGAAAAACAACGAGTGCTTTTCTACATAATAATTATTAATCGTTTATTTTTCAGAACATGATTTTTTTATAAATAATTTGCGTTGACATTAGTTACTAGCTCAACACATTTACAAGAAATATTTTGCTTACCACAATCTTTTATAACTTCAAGCGTATCAATTTCAAACTGACTTCGTATTTAAGAAGTTTTAGAGCTATAATTATTCTATTTTTCTTAGTTCTCTAAGAATTGTTGTTAATTAAAAATTTGATGTTTTTGTTTAAGGCAAAAATTTCTTGTACACGTGCTTTAATACCAGCGGTATTATCAATGCCTGAATAAATGTCTCATAATATAGTTGGCCTTTGAAATATATTTATTTTTACAAGCGATCAATATCTGGTAGTATCAAGCGTCACCTTCAAAATTTCACTTGATATCTTCGTAAGATTGACACTGACACTTGCGAAGCATTCTAATCATATCAAATACGTCTTTTCCATTCAATGAGGTTTATACTATGAATGTACCACAAGTTATTTAGTTTAACTCTCATAACTTTTCAGTGTACATATCATATATAGTTACTTGTAATATATAAGTACAGTCTCGGTATGAAAATAATTTAACGCGTTATCATTTCACACAGGCTTTCATACTTCTGCTTCTGTTTTCCCTTGCTTAATCTGCTTCTTCTCATTCTCACTGAAGACTACATAGGCTATTTTATATATATATGTACGTTGAACCTTTTTTTCACTATACCAACGCAGTACCTAACTGCCACACATACGCACATCATTGTCATTAGTCACAGTTAAGTTTTAGTCACTCATAGACGGGCCACGTAGTATTCGCGCACTGGAAGATATCCTGAATCTCAGTAATTTGGCTAAAATTACTTATAGAAAAGAAGCTCGTAAATCCAGACCTTACTTTGAGCCTAGGC
Source organism: Platyscapa corneri (assembly GCA_018907185.1). Taxonomy (NCBI): domain Eukaryota; kingdom Metazoa; phylum Arthropoda; class Insecta; order Hymenoptera; family Agaonidae; genus Platyscapa; species Platyscapa corneri. The sequence goes on along the minus strand of JACCHW010000023.1, from coordinate 3,719,661 downwards.
AATCACCTACGAGCAACTGGTATTAGAAAATGAGAAAAAAGCACGAATACAAGGGAGAAAGCAACTTCGGGACCAGTTGTTGGGGCGAGGCTTAGAGCACCCGATGATGGTAAGTCGTCTTCGGAGTCTTCGTCGTTTTCATTACTGCTTTCGCCAGGCCTCATTGACGGTATACCGTATTTCCTCTTATAATCTGTAAGTATACAAATAAGACAAATACGCACTTTCTTTTATAAATATTTTTAGGTAGAATAAATAAATGATGTGTTTGTGTGTGTCTGTATGTATGCGTGTGTTTAATGTATCACATGAAATAACATACAAAATTATTTTAGTGTTTTTACAAAAAAGAAAATTTTTAAATTAATGATTTTTCTTTAATGAAAGAAGGTGAAATAAAATAAACCTAATTGAACAAAAACTTTTATATAAAACAAAGTAGAATCTTATTATTATTTTCATGAATATCCTTATTAATAATTGTTGAAAAAGATCGATACACAAATTGTACTTAATTCTAATTTTAGAAATTATTATTAATGATGATACATGACAATATGGTATTTATTAACGTATAATAAATTTTTCAAAAAGAAAAATAATATAAAATAATAATAAAATAAAAATATTTAACATATTTTTTAAGATAAAATGAGATATATTTATTTATTAAAAGATGAGTCTCTAATATTGTTACTTTTCGATACTTATATAGTGTTATAAATTGATTAAATAACATAAGTATTTTTTGTATTATGGAATATTCTTTGGAGATTTATAATTAATAATAACTTTTTTATATGTATACTTAATTTTTAATTATAATTAATATATAATCACTTATATTAATCTATTAATTAAAGTTATTTTTAGAAAGGAAATATTGTACAGATATATTAACTTATATCACTGCATTGATTGTAAAATTTTTTAAGAATTTTTACACGAATGACAGAAATCAGTTAAATAATATGTATGTAAAGAAGTATCCTGCTTTATTTACATAGAAATACTGAAGTAATCTAAGTTATTGTATAAACTATATATTTGATAGGTTAGCATAATATATTATATAAAAATAGAATTTAATATATATTATGAGGTTTAGTTTCTTATAACAAAAATTTTCCTGTATCAAATCAAATACTTAATATTTCAGGGCTATTATATTGGTATAATAGCTATTTTTAGTTTAAATATCACATCATTTATGGAAATAGTAAGTGTTTCAAAAAAATTTTAAATATAAAAGCTCTCTAGTAGCTTCTTTATTGCATAAAAATATTCCATAAAAAATATTAATTAATAAATAAAAACAGGAATACACAGAATAACATAATAATAAAGACACAGTTGGAAAAATGTTTTAAATAAATTAATAAAGTTATATCTTAAGTTAAAAAACATGGTGGTTTAGGTATGAGAAGAAATTGTAATTCTGTTGTAGATGTGAAAAAAAGTACGTGGGACGTTTTATCACAAAAGTTTAACTCGAGAGAAGCTGCAGTACATCTATTATTCGTTCAAAAAAGATAGTTGGTACAAGTGGCGTAAGCTGTGGTAAATGGGACCCTTAGCACTTTCCATCACAATCAGCCATTTTTAAACGGTAAAGTTCTTCAAGACAAGAAGCCAATTTATAAAGATTTAACACATACTAATTTATTAGAAAGGAGTTTGAGAGTAGAAACTCCAAATAACAAGTCATTAAACTTGCTTATTCAGTATTATGCTTGAAGACATGTCTATTCAAGAGTTAATACCGTTCAATATATTGTTTTTATTTTTAATCAAAATTCTTAATCAAATATTTTCTAAAGTATTGCGAATACGATAACAAAGATATAAACTATCAGTAACAATGAGTTTCGAATCGGTCAATTTTGAAGAAAAAAAGAAGAATTCTGTAAGCGTAAAATTTAATCTAAGTAAATTTTTTTAAGAAATATTTTTTCTCTAAATTATTTTGAAAATATTTTAACGTGATATCTTCAAAAATAATGGATTAGTCAAAGTATTCTAATAAATAATATGTATTTATATCCATTAGTAAATATATATTTAATAATTAGTTTTTATAAAAATGATATTCTGAGGTCTAATGATAAAGTGATAGGGTATATATTTTATGCCCATTATTTAGAATATTTTTTTCAATTTATACTTAATTGTAATATATTATAATTAAATATACATCTTCCTATACTCTTTAATTTTTTGTGTAAGGTTATTCAAACGATTTGAATTGTCTCTATGATCTAATGACTTTTTAAGTCTTCAACTTTGAATTTCAAACTTTTCGTAAATCATTTAATAGTAAATTTTTTGTAATTATATTTAATACGGAGAAAACTGTTTAATAATTTCATCTACATTCTTAGAACAAATTTCAAAAAAATGTTGTCAGATAGAATTTGTAGGATATTCATTTAATTGAAAAATTCTGTTTTGGTAAAAATTTTATAAAATAGCAGAGAATATAGGTTAAGTATACGGTAAGAATATAATTATCGAAAAAATGAACATAGCTAATTTTATTAATAGTCAATAATATTGTCTAAAAACTTTGAAATTAGGATAAAATTAGCATTCTGTTTAAAATAAAAATAAAGCACGAATAAAAAATATGTTTTATTCTTTAAAAATGATTTATAAAAATAAAAATATAATTCTATGTGATGTTAAAATGGTAAAAGAATGTATAATTGATAGTGATAAATGAAATATGGAATAAGTGAAGTTTCATAAGGAAGAATAACTTTTAAACTTTAAAATATTTTAAACTTTATAATTCTGAATAAAATCTCTCTCCAATGAAATAAATACGAGGCATTAGTTATTCATAGTATATTTTTAAATATAAAATAATTATTATGTTAAACTAAAAAGTTATTTTACATTGAAAATATCTGAAAAATACAGACATAATACATATATTGATTTGTATTTAACCATTAATATAGCAATTTTTATGCAGAGATTTACGGATTTACATACGAAGCAGATACTGTTTTAAAAGAAATTTGAATTTGATCTACGGTAACACATTCACGATTAATTAATAAATTTTAATTATATCAAATATATTGAAAATATTAATGTTAATAATATATTCTTTTATTCTCTTTGTAAATAAACTTATGTTTGTATTAATAGTACCGATTTAAATGTATACTTTGTGGTTTATATTTATCAGTATATTCTAGTTGATACATCGCACGAATAGGTTATAGTATTGTCAACTTAAGTGTAACTATAAGAGTAATAGTTTAGCTGTAGTTTTCAACGTTATGAAATACCACATTAAGTTCGCTTAAGTAAATGAATAAAATAGTTTATTTATTAGTATCTTCTTATAGGTTAGATAATTTTCTTCTATACTTATTTGTATTATAGTACAAGTGCATTATTATTAAAAATCATTATTTAATAATTAGAACATTTTTTCTTATTATGAAATTTTAACAATTAAATTATTAATTTTTTGATAAAAATATATTTTATTTTGTATCAACTTAATCTCATTCTAGTAGTTAAAAAAATTGAATTTTTTTAATTATAATTACTTTAATCATTTTAATTATAACTAAATCGTCTTTCGTTATACCATTATTAAATAATATTTTTTACTAACCTGAATCCCTCCATTCTTCTACTTCGTAGTCGTTCGGTCGATTATGTAGTTTTTTATTTGAATTTTTTCCTATAATTAAATCAATGAAAATATATATTTTATTTTTTTTACATTTATATTTGTTATTAGTTAATGATATTTCTATTAAATTATATAATTTTAGAACATAATGTCGTTAAACATATGAATGACAAGTGCAAGTTCTAAATAAATATATGTAGATCAGGTGAAAAAATTCTTGTTTAATTTAAAATCTTATTTAATATCTGAATAATAAAAATAATATACTTATATAAAAAGTTTTAAATAAGTAACTGATAAAGATTAATAAATATAAGTTATATAATTACCATGTTTCTTCACAGAATAAGTGACTTGATTTGGAAGATGAGTACTTGTTGGTGGTGCTGGAATTTCTAAAATATTGAAAAGTTTAAAAAATGTTTTTTCACATTTATTTAAATATTTATTTAAATAGAAGAGAACAATAGTTTAAATTTATTTTAGAACAAATTATTGTCTAATAATATTTTACCCTTTTTTGTAGAATACTTAAACATTTTAAAATCAGAATAGAAAACAAATAATCTTCAAAATTTCTACGGCGTATATTTCATGTTAAGATTAAAATTCATTATTATTTCATAAATGAAAATTCAAAAAAATAAATAAGATGATTTTAAAAATACAAAATTATAAACAAAAGTGTCTCGACTCTAATAAAAGAAATTGTTTATTTTTAGAAATTATATTCTATTAAATATATGCTTTATTCGTGTATTATTTTTGAGAAATACTAATAAATAGATTAAAAATTAAAAAAAGAAAGTAATTTTTGGAATTTTCATATATAAAAAACATAAATAGTTTAATATTACTTTTATACTTTAGATTCATTTATGTTATTAATGATACGCATTAATAGACACTTTTCGAACAAAGTTCATTAATAACTTACGTTGCATATATTTTTTTATAAACTTGCTTATTCATACCCATTATTTATATGAAATATTTTTCAAGTGCAAATATAGCTACAGTATGTATACAAAATGTTGTGGAAACATTTATTTGGTAAGTATTTATAAGACTTAAGATACTTTCAAACTTTCGTTCGAATGTAATAAACAAAGCAAGAACGAAAACACGAGTTTGTTGGTAATACGATGGTAGAATGTAAGCGAGAAACGTTAAATTATTTTATAGGGGAACTTAGATCTATTGTAGATTTTTAATAAGGGATTTATCTTATTTAAATATAAAAGTAGAATTATTTTAAGTATTACTCAAAAGTTAATTAAAAACTTAACAACTTTAAGAACCAAGAACTGAAGTTTTAATTTAAAATTAACATTTATATAATTAATAAAAATGACGATTAAATATTAATTTTAGACTTAAAAAATATTTTCTTTATTCAATTTTGAAGAAAATTTTATTTATACATAGATAATTATCATTGCAATATGCTGTAATTTACCATCTAGTTTGATGACCCCATCAGTACCTCCTAGGGAATTCTGTGCCACGCATTTGTATGATCCAAAATCTTTCAGTCCAACATTTCTAATATGGAGCTTCATGTACTGATTATATCCATTTTTAGTTATTATTGCCTCGTACTTATTTCCTACAACCGAACGGTAATTGCCTAGGCAAGTAAGATCGAGTCCTTAACTGTTGCGATTAACGTGAATATCTAACACCCACATAACAACTAACATACACATGGAATCGCAACCATAATGGATATTACTGTTTGCTTTTATAATTTAATATGTTAGTTAATTATATGTATGTTATCATATAATTATCTATTTAATTTTAAATATAATAATAATAATAATAATAATAATAATAAAATTAAATTCATAAATTAATTTTAAGGCTACATTCATTAGAATCGAAAGATATGTAAATTTACCAGATACAATCATGTCACCATGTTCGGTAGTCCAGTAATTTATTGAATCTGGATAAGCTTCTGTGTGACACTCCAAGGTTACATCCTGTCCAATATAAGCTCCCTCTAATTGATTTGGAATTGATAACATTGGCGGAACTGTAGTCAATAAAAATATAAAATCGAAATTTATGTAAAATTATAAAAACTTTTAACTTTTTTGTATTTGTAACGAAAAGTTTCAGTAAAACCTTATATTTAATTTTTAGAAAATATTAAAAAAAAATGTTTTTAAATTATAAAATCACGTAATTTATTCATTTTTAATTGATTTCTATTTTTATTTTACATATAAATTAGCGTCTGCAAAAATTTTATAATAGTATTTATTACAATTTGTTTTTTATCGTTATAAAAGAATTAAAAATTAAAGGTTTTTTACGCAGCATGTAAACAGTAAAACAAATATTTGAACATGAAATGCTGATTTAATAAAATAATAATAAGAATCAATATTGTTTAATTAAATAATCAAATATTTTCTCTATGATTAAGCTGATATGTGATTAAAAATATTCATACACGCTTATAGTCAAGTGTAGTTAGCTGCAGTCAGAAAATCGTAGAAAATACGTTTATACATAGATAATTAACCAAATGAAAGGTTGCATCGAACTCAGCAGAAATAAGGAAAATAGATGTCTATACTACATCTGTACAAATGACAATCTCAATGAATTCAATATTGGCTCACAAGCAAAATAATAGTAATTGCAGGGTGATTATCAATTTATGTTGTTCGTAGATAACAACATTTAAAATAATGATTGGAAGCTTTACTCGACAACGATATTTTCATTTAAAATATCCCTTTTGTGTCTATCAATGTAAAAAAATATTTTATATTTGGACATATTAGACTCATTTTGTTAACGATTATTAAATCAATGTTTGTATATATGCATGTAAATATACATACATTTTTTTACCATAATATTTTAGATGCAAAATAATAAATACCATGTTGACTATTATTATTTTTGTTATCTTTGATAGCAAAAAATATTTTTTTATTGGTAACTTTGTTATTTAATAACTTAAAATTTCTCGTTTATATAGTATATTTATATTTAGGCAATTTTGATAATAATATTAATTTTTTTTTTTTTTTGGTGAAACCATTTGACTTGTGTATTCATTTTTTGTTTTTAATACTTAATTAGTTACATACATTGTATTAAATTTTATTTGATAAATAATATTATATAAATAATAGTCACAATGCAGTATTCTTATTGCAATGCTTACATATCAGAAGATTTTAATAAAAAAGAGTTATTTTTATTCATAGAATTTTATTTAGCAAATGCAGAACAAAATTTGTCCAAATATAAGTAAAAAAAATAAAATATAATGTTTATAATGATGAAGTGTTTATTGAAGTTCTTAAGCATTAGAGACAGAAAAATAAAATTTATCAGTAATCTGATTCCATTTTGATGGTACTCAGGAAAAGTTTCCTAATAACAGACATAAAATTCAGATTTTGATAATTCGTAAGTAGTAAAAATATTAAGTTTGAAATACTTGTTTAATACTATGATTCTATTTCTGTCAACTTTCTTTATTATATTGAACTAACAAAATACATCAGTTCCGGATAAACTTTTTGAATACTAACTTAAATAGGATATAAATGTATACATTCCACTGCTTGACAAGCATCGGAAAAATATTTTGCTATAAAATGTCATGAGAAGTTTTAAGAAGTAAATCTTCTTTGAAAAATTATGAATAAACTGCAAACAAGCGATGATTTCAAAGCTGTAGTTCAATTTTGCACAAATCTTTCCGATTATTATTTAAATGTTTTCGTTACTTTACTAAGAAATAAAATAAAAAATTACATCTTTTTTAAGATTTTAGATATAAAAAATTTATTTATAAAAATATTGATTATAAATTAGTTTGTTTCATATGTTCTTTTGATAAATATCAACCATATAAAAAATGATATCAATCTTCTTAAAATCGTGTTATATTTAAGCTAGAAATATATATCAAATGACTTTAATAAAAAATTAAATATTTAGAACATTTTATGATTTGCATTAAATTAAAAAAAAATTATTTTCCCTTTTTTGTTCAATAATAATATTAATGCTAAATTAAAATGTCAAATAGTTTAATATAAATAAAAATTTCTAATTTATATAATTTGATATTTATTTATAAATAAAATAATGGATTTTACAGATTTTTAAAATGTACATAATTCATGTAATTTTAACTTATAGAATTTCATATGCATTTAATATAGAGAATGAAAACGATTTAAAGGGTTAGGAAAAGTGTCTAGGATTCTGTAAATCTCAACGCTGGGCGTGACTTGAATCGCACGGAGCTCTACTTGGAGAAGATCATTTGATTTTAACGAGTAACGAAGGGGAAATAGATGGGAAGTAAAACAGGAAGGAAGGAAGGAAGGAAGAAATGAGGAAAGGAAAGAATTAAGGGAGTAAAGATAAAAGAAAGGATATAATTTCGGAAGTTGACTAATAGATTGGTAAAGAAGTTGTCGCATCATTGAGCGACCAATTTATACGTATTAGTCTCATCATAAATGTGATTACTTAATGTGTATCATGTAAAAGTTCAGTTAGTATTCAAGTCAAGTAACTAATTCTAACTATAAAGTTGAATGACACGTCCAGGTAAAAGAATTTAATGCACATAGAAGTGTAATTATATGTGACTAAACAAACAATAAAAGAAAGTTGCTAATAATTTTAAGTTTTTAGTATTAGCAAACTAAATACTAAACTATTGAGAAATTGATATTTAACTATTTTTAATAGTATTAAATAGTAAAATAATAATAAATTTATTCTTTTGTATAATTTATAATTGTGCATTAATATAGTGAATTATGATTATTATAACAAAACGGTAGAAAATTGTAATTATTGAACCCTTAATTATCGTGTTCTTTCTATAATTTTAATAAATTAATAAAAAGTTATGTATAAGTCATTAATTTACGAAGTTAAATTTTATTAATATATTAATGAAAATAATACAAATTAATTTAATTCATTTAAATATATAATTATCCTTAATTTACAATAATATTTTTAATGCATAAAATAGAAGAATATTTAATTCATGAATCTGCTGTAATAAGAAACTATATCTAGAATTTTTAATTAAATAATATTTTATATTTAATATAATTTTTACGTTAATATTTTGTTTATATTAAAGCGTATTAAAGATAAAATAATAAAAAAAATCGAGGTATTAAAAGAATAAAAAGTATAAAATAAAAATGTAAGATATTAATTAATATGATTCTTTTAATGCATAAAATTTCATAAATTATTTTTAATACATACTAAAATTATATTAAATATAATCCAAAATAACAATAACAATTATATCATTTTAAAAGTTATTAAAGTTTCTAAATGAATAATTAATTAATTTTACTCGCAAAATATTTACACTTTATTACACACTATTACACGATTATATAAATACATTTTTATACTTAAAAATTAATTTAAACAATATTATATATCTTTCAATTATTTTATATAGTTTAAATAAATATATAAATTATTTATTTCATTATAGTTGCATTATTCGGATGTGAAGTACTATTTATGAATTAGTATCAGTTATGAACAGTTATTTTGTTATAATTACGTATACTTTATATATAAAGTTATTTAGATATATAAATAATTATATATAATCTTATTTATGAAGTGAATACTTTTCTTAATATATAAACCATTAAATTTTTATAATTTTTTTCTAAATATATTTTCTGTTATAATAAAAAATTTTATTTAAAGATAATTTTATCATTTTAGATTTATCACAATAAAAATATTAGATAATTATTGAAGTAATTTAAAAAAAAACCATAAACTCTAAATTAATAAATATAATTTATTTATGAATTTATTACGTTAGAAAATAAAGGAAAACCTGTTTAAAAAACATAGAGAATTATAGTTTTTTCTATACGTTTAACCTTTTAAAAATGATCATTTTTTAAGCAGTCTTTTTTATATACATTGTGTATCTTCTTATTTGTTCTGAATATTATTGACAAGTGGAGTAAAAAGTTTTCAGAATGCTTAAAAAGTAAGAGAAAATGATATACTATAAACAAAAATCTTGCAATACGGAATTTTTCAGTAATATAAAATTATAAGTAAATTATGCATTTTGTTATATTTTTAATTAAATTTTGTACTTTTTCAGCTGCAGATAGTTTTTTACACTTGAGCCAAGTATCAATGAATATCTTTAAATTGATATGTTATAATAAATTTTTTTACACATTATTATAAATCTATATGTACATTTAATTTTATACGTACATTGCACTTTTAAGAGAACTCTCGTACTGACTCTTGGTGGGACTCCATTAGCTGCGATGCATAAATATGCACCCATATGTAAACGACTAATTTTCGTTATATGAAGTACTTCGCCATTAACAACATTAACTATAACAGAACATAAAAACAATAACAATTAATTTAAATATTCACGATGTAACTTTAAATGAACTTTTTTTTATTCAGAATATTATCCTGTACTGTTATTTATAACACGGATACCAATTGATTTATAATTAAGAGCTAAAAAGTGTTAAATAGTGTAGTTCTTTGAATTTCTCTATTTAAAACGTCAACTTTATCTACACGTGTAACTTTGTAATAAGACGGAGCGTGCATATGTCTAATTTCATTACTGTAGATTTTTTAGAATATTTGAAGAAGACAATGTTTTTATGAAAATTACAAATTTTTATATATGATTAGAATTATACTATTAATAGAAGTTTTAAGAAATTATAGAGTTTCAAAATTTTGAAAATATTTTATTTAGTTTTAGTTAAATACTTCGATCAATCTTAATTTTGTATAAATCTCATTTTAATATAAAAAATAATAAATTCATGTATTAAGTATCATATAATTAATTTAAATGTATTTACTAGTTACTAGTCATTTTATTCCCTTTTTTACTAAACAACTTTTGAAAAAGGATACAATTGTGTTTTATAAAAATCATCAGTAAATAATTTAAAATTAAATTTGATTCTAAGTAAAGAATATTTTTTAGGTAGTATTTGTCATACTAGTCAGGATAATATCATGACAATTATGTTTTTAGCAAAATTGAAGTAAGGTATCGAAAATAAAATAATTTTTAAAGATTATGATTACAATACATCAATTCATATGATTTTTTATGCTATAAGTAGTTGTATTGAGTATGATATAATAATAAATATTTATTCTATTATTAATACGATATTAATTCATTTCAAATAACATTTGGCACATGCGCAAATAAAAAATTAACGACTATTATTAACATAGAAATTTCTTATGTTCATTAATTCTCTTCTATATAATCATGGAATTTAAATTAAAAAAAGATTTAATTTATATATATTTCTTCATATTCTTTCCTATAAGTTTTTCTATTAAAATTATTAACAATATTTAATTGTTTTTCCGCAGGTTTTTTAAAATATTAATTTATAAAATATTTTTTTTCTATATTGTAATTAAAATAGATTTTGAATAACAATGTAAAATTTTATAAGAAAATTAAAAACTGCAATACTATCATATGGTTAATTTTAATATTATAATGTAGATAATTAAAAAGGTTAGTAATCCCATACATAAAAATGTTGTATATTCAAGATTTTGACATACATTTACAAATTAGACAGAAATCAATGCTGAATATTACAAACTGTACAGAATAATTATTATATTTTTATTTAAAATATTATAATTAGGTATTTAATATTTCTGAGTAATCAAACGTTAAAATGATATTGAAATACTTTAAAATTTGTTTTCATGATTGTAAATGTATCATTAAAAATCTTATCAATTCGTGAGAGATTATGTTATTATTGCTTGTTTATTTGAAATTTAAGATATTATGTTTTACGCTATGTCATAAAGTAGTAGTAGAATGGTTTTTCCTTATAAACAGAATATCGTCATTTTCAGACAGTATGAACTATGAAAAAGACGAGAAATTAATATAAAAATATCTTTGAGTATCTATTTATGGAATGCAACTACGACAAAATGTTTCAGCATATTTAAATACATTTTTTTTTATCATCTATTAAAACAAGAATATATATACCTTACATAATAAGTATTTTTTTATATAATAGGTCCTTAATAAAAATTGAAGAATAACAAGTCTAATTAATAAGACAGTTTACTTCATTATTATATATATGTGTATATATATATATATATATATTTGTACTAAAAAATTACAGCTTATATCGAGAAATACACTTATTTATTTTTATCAGTTATTAATTAATGATTGACAATTAAATGTAAATAAGTATTACAAAATAAAAAATAAAACTGTGTGCCAAAATTTATATACTCTTATAATATGTATCTATTGACCGGATATAATTACAATATAAGTCCTTAAAAATAACCATTTTTATGATGGATAAACGTGTTTGTCTTATCTTAGTTGCTTCGCGTAAAGCATGGACAAAAAATCATAGGTAAACGTGACTCAAGATAAGCTAAGGGAGGGTATAATGCATGACTTGAAAAAGCCCACTATAAGAAGAGTCTTTTTCTGTTCTTGGTTTTGTGCAAAGCCTCTACGTTGGCTCGCGACGTTCGATAAAACGCAGAGACTATACTTTTCCAGAAAACCAGTTTAACGGCTCTAACTATAAAAGTAAAAGTATTCTGTATCGTAAGAAACTTCGCTCTGGATCTCACGAATTCAACTGTAGAATATCTTAAAAGCATTTTTATTGTTATTCGAATCACGTCGAGATATTAAGGTTTTAAAATACATACTTTTTCATTGCATAGTTTATTGGTTATAAAAATTGCAGAAACTACTAAAACTTCAAAAATCTGAGGCCAGCTAAAGCGGTAAAATGCTACGAAAATATTTTTTAGGTAAAGTACAAAGCATGATGGCAAGTATACAAGAAATAATCGAGGCTTAATATAAGTATGTAGCGTATTAATTTAATACGATATCAAAAAATAAAGAGAATTGCAAAATATAATCTATTTGATTATAGTCTATAATATAATTTATTAAATTCCATTGTATTTTTTTGGACAATATATCTTTTTTATATTAAAAACATAAATAATTTAATCTATTAATTTAATCTATCCATATTATCTGAGAATTCATCGGTAAATTCATTATTACAAAGGTCTTTTAAAATTCTTTATACTAGTTAGTGTAATTATAGTGTAAATATTAATATCTTAATAATATCTATAGTTCGAAAATTCTTTTATGAGGTAAAAACGTCTATGTTTTCACTTAATATAAATCTTCAAAAACATATTTTTTCATTTTGAATATTAAAGAATATGCTCTTTTTTATCAGTAAGTATTAAATCTGGTTACCTAACGCTCAGTCAGTTTCAGTATGAATAGAATAAAAATATAATTAAAGAATGTTTGTTTTTTCATAGTGTAACGCACTATTAAACTGGAGAAATATTTTTGAACTTCTAATAATTAATGGCATAATATCTATTATAAATAGTTAAAATAAGTATTTTAAGATAATATTAATCTTGCTTGCTGGTAATTAATAGTGTTAGTGTTAGTAATTTATAGTATTAGTGTAAGTAATTACTAATTTATTTTGATTTTGAAAAGAATTTTCATAAAAATTAAACCTAATTCATTTCAATCAGTAAATATAAAAATAGAAAATTCACTTCTATACCTTTTCATGTATTTTTATTCATCTAAAATTATATTTGTAAGAAAAATTATCAAAAAGTATAACATTGGATGCACATTTATTATTATTATTGAATTCATAGTAGGAATTTTAAAGTTTAATACTAGAGGAACGCAAAACTTATTTTCAATATTTTGCTCCATATCTATTCTAAATATTCACTTTTTATATTTTCGTCGAAAGCTGCATCTTACCTCTGCATTTTTTATTGTAGTTATAAATTCGAATCATTCGAACAAGTATTTTAAGAGAATTCAATCCAGGTTGAATTTGCGATTCCTGAACAATCAATTAGATAAATTAATTATGGATATGTATTAAATTCCCAATTTTTTACTATTCTTTAGATTAAATATTTTAAAACTTTACAAATACAAGTAAAAAAGTAGAAAAATAATACATAAGCTTCGTTTCGATATGTTGAATTGGAACTTGTTAGATAGTAAAAAAATTTCTGTAACAGTACATCCGTACGACGGAAGAACCATCGTCGTCCTCGTTGGCGATATAATGCAATAAAGCTCATTTTCATCGACCAGTAGTCATTTGGGAAATCACGGTTATTTGAATATTCCAAAGATCGATTTTATTCAAATTTTGAGCAGATTGAACAGACTTTTAGTATCTATACACAGTGATTCAAGAGTGTTTCAAGCTTGACGCGTCAGGCATCCATGCAAACGAAGAGAGCTTTAATCAAGTAGTCCCAGCGGTGCCATTGCGATGCGTAAACCGCAACTTAATCGCTCTTGTGACATGTGCACGTGCAAATAGGCGGTAAAGATGAGAAAACCTGTAAAGCTTGGCTATTGCCAACGAGCGAGAACAGCAATGCTAGGCTACTGGGGTACTGCTGTCTACATTGTTTCTCTGGTGTTCATGTCGCTTGCACGAACGCGTAAACGTGCACAGGTGACAACAGTATATGGTACAAGGCCAGGCAATGGGGTAATAACTATACGACATAAAAAGTCAATGATAACAATATATACGATCGCTTTAGTCTATGTAGTACACGAAATCTGCAGATTACTATCTCCACACCCCAACTCTCTCTCTCGCTCTCTTTCGCCTTTTTTTCTATTTCAGTTTTTTAAAGACAAATGATTAAATATTTATTCCCAGAAAATCAATTAAACTCTTTATTCCTAATTAATTACTAATAAATATTTATTCATTATATACCATTTTTATGAAACAATTTTTCTAATACTTTACTCTAATATTTATATATATTGACGATTAATTTTTTAAATCATAAAATGTGTGAATTAATTAAATCCTAAACAATATTAACAGACTGTTTATTATAAATTTGTTCGTATAATATTAATATACTTTATAATAATACATGTAATTCACTTTGTATTAATTTTTAATTAATATTTTTAATTGAATAGCTGATTTGCCCGAATAATTTGTTTTTTAAATTAATTTTACGTAATATTATAAAATGGTATCGTGTAAATAAACAGAAGATATCAGCTATTTGACTTTTTTAATCCATACATTTTGATGATAAACATATAGTTCCTTATCTGATAATAATTATTTATAATAAACTATAAAGGATCAGTTATTTTCGTCTTTGAATATTCTTTTATTCATGGGAATAGATACACTATTTTATACACTCAACGTTGCGTATATATAAAATTGTTTTTATATTCCTATTTAAAGTTCTGAGATTATCAAATAAATTATTCTGATATTATATTAATGTATTGAGTTAGTTTAGCTTAGTAGTACTGTTAATTACTACTAATTACTTTATAACTTTTAGCCATTGTCATAGATTATTAATAAAATTTTTTATTATAATTATAACTTAATTATGAAATTAGACTTGTAATATTATATGAAACTTATAATTATTTTAATTTTAAGATTTGAGTCATCATCAATTATTGTTTATTGCGAAATCGTGTAAATGAGGAAAGGGAAAGCAAGGTTTCGAAATCAAATAATGATGTAATTTTAAAACTGAATTTATTTTTTTACTTGTCATTTATTTTTTTCGGTATTTCAAAACACAAATTAACAATGATTTATAATAAGGGTGGATGAGGCTAGAAAAAAATAATACGACGCGTCGCCTTATATCGCTGCAACTCTCCCTCTTACAAATTATTTATTAAAGTACATTCGTTAGCTATTTCAAATAACTAGAAGTATACTTACACCTGCTCGCGACTTTAGATAGCAACATGACGTGTATGTTTTTAACTTTTTCCGGTTAAGATTTGTTCTTAAAAACTCAAATCTTTTAATCCCGGCCGTTCCCACGAAAACCGGCGGTCGGATATTCTATCAGCGATAATTATAAATTATAAATAATTCAATTATTGGAAAATTATTTAAGTATTATTTTAGTAATCTATACTGATTCATCGCTATTAATGTATATTAAAATCAATTAATATATTAAAACTATGTAGTGAAAAAATTAATTAATTTATTGCAATATTTTTAATTAAAATTTTTAAGTGTAAAACTATTAAATTTATATAAAAGTTTTCAAAATTATTGAATTAGTTGAAATCAAATATTAAATAGATTAAAGAAACTGAAAAATATATAAGGTTTTAAATACATTATTAATTAAAATTTTAATAATTACAATCTATCGTGTCCAAAATTATAATTTAGAAATAAGTAGATAATTATCATTGTTAAAGTATTTATGAACAAACTAGTAATGAATTATTATTTCAAACGTTATTTTTATTTAATTCCGATTTTTTAATTTGATTTTAAACGTTAAATGACTTATATTACTAGAATATTGAAGTGAATTCATTAGTAATCCTTTAAATTTCATTTATAAGATAAATATTTAAAATTTTAATTTTAATAAGTGATTTAATTGTAAAGAAAATAGTGCCCACTAAAAAATCAACACATTTAACGTAATTATACATTGAGAATTGTCTAATAATAAGATTCAAAATAATGTGATTAAAATTTATTTATTCTCAAAAATAATGCTCTTGAGAATCTTCTATTATTCACTATTTTCTACTTTAAAGCACCAATAATAAATTTTACAAGCAAACTTAAATATTTCAACAAGAAATTTTACATTGTAAATAAAACTAATTTATTTATACATATCAATTCCCTTAACTAAATAGAAATGAATGTATCCTAGTAAAGTTATATTATTGTTGTAAAATTGAGTACAGTTAAATTATAATCAAATTTGTAGAAATAATTTTATTATAATTAGAGAAACTGTAAAGTATTATAAATTAATAATTGATAATAATAATTGATTCCGATGTTTTGACGTAGCAAAATACTAATAATATTTTAAAATTTAAATTCTAATAATTATACAGTAAAAACCTATAGTATAAAAATATTATTAGAATAAAAACAACTTTAATTAAAGACCTACATTCAATCTGCTAAGTTTTAGCAAGGATAAAAGAATACTGTTAAATGTACAGATGGAACGCGTCAAATCTTCTAGTTCATTTCTTCTTTTATCACATTGCTACAAATCAATGATATCAGACTCCTGTCGATGCACTTTTGAACAGTTTTATTCTATATAAAGAAACCATCTGATAAACATTGAAGCTGTTTGAATTCACTGATAATATAGTAAATTCAATGAAACACATATATTTTGTAGAAGATAAATTATGAATTTATAAAAGGTTAATCGATAATGTTATAAAAATATTTTAAAAAGACAACAATTGAAATTTATAATCAAAAACTAGTGTTTATTATCTAATATAATAAAAAGATAATAAATAAAAAAACTCTACAAATTTTAATATTATCAAAATAGAATTATTAGTTTCAAATAATAATTTTGTCATATTAATTTTTTATCCTATTTAGATCAATAATATTATCGGTTAAATGTATCTAAAAAATAAAATAACATCGACAGTTGAAATAAATTAAAATATTTTTTAATAATTTACAAGAATAGCTTGTAAATTCTGTAAATACAAATAAACTCTCTACGAACATCATAATTTTTTTAGCGCTATTTTAAGTATGTTAAAATAAGACTTACTACAGAATCAATTGTAAAATTTTTATTAGGTTATGGATGTTCTATTATTCTTAATTTCTAGTCACTATATTTTATTATTTTTCTAAATTTACAAATAGTAACTATAGTAAATAGGACCAATAATGTATTATCAATAATGCGAATTTATATTAAGTAAATTACACTTAATATATAGAATAAAATATTAAATAATATTTATTAAAACAAAAAATTAATGGATTTATTTAACCACACCAATAATCAGATATAAATATTTTCTAAAATTTTGTAATATTTGCAAATCTTTTTAAAAATATTTTTATTTCTGATTTATCAATTTACATTTTTAAAAAATTTTAATTGAAAAAATTGTTAAATTAAGGATTTTTAATTATTTATTTTTTTTTATATAAAACATTTCTCTAATGTATGTGAAAATATTCTGTAAATCGTCATAATATATTTTTTTAATTGTTTCTTTGAGAATAGAAAATACAAAACTGACTTATGTTCAAACCAATTATTAGATACCGGCTGAAATACTAGCAATTGCTCTGATATTGTCTTTCACTAAGTTGAATATGGAGATTGTGTGCTCGGCTTGTATATTAGATTGTCCAATAGATTTTTAGACCCTATTTAATCTACCCAAAGTAAGCGTATTGATTTAGCTGTTATATTGTTTAATATTATAAATGCTTAATAAAAACTGTATTTATAAAAATATATATATATCAATTTATTTCAATTAATTAGAAATATAATAATTCATAAAAACAAATAATATGAAATATATTAGATTCTATTGATAATAATGTTTTTAACCAAATACACTTACTTTACGGATGAAGAATTTAAATAAATATTGTCCTATAAAATACAATATGGGATTTATAAAACATCTCGTGATCAATGATAAATAATTAAATGTGTTTATTAAATGATGCAATCGAAAAACTTGAAGCAATTTTCTATTAATTTTTATTGTTTGTAATTTCTGCTAATTAAATATAATATAAAATAAAATATAAATAATATGTATTCAGTGAAATTTCAGATAAACTTGAAAAAAAAATTATTACAATAATATTCTTGATTTTTATTAACAAAAATATAGAAGTAAATCATACAAATTTATAAGAAAAAATTTATAAGTCATAGCATTTAAATTAATACTTACAAAGCAGTAATAAGTTTAATAGATATCAATGCAAATTTGATACAAGCTCTATTTATCATCAAGTGAAATTACATTTATTAAAAATAGAAACAAGCAATAATAACAATGTTGTTTTATGATTCATAATTTCTAATATCTCAAGTAAGTATTTAAAATCCATAATAAGCATAATCAGATTAATCTTTGCTCATCTGGTTTGATCCGAATTCTGCCTTGATTTATGAGAATGTGAACATATTAGCGCTGAACACATTTATCGAAAGCTTTAAAGGAATTTGCAGATATTATTAGTACATTATCATTCTTTAATAAGAATAATAAGAATATTAATTATTGCAAAATTGACAGTTTTCAAAAATTGCTTTTATGATATATCAGAGATAATCTATAAATATTTAAAATAAAAAAAATTTTTTTTTATCTATTGAATACTCATATTAAGTTTCTATTAACATAATTTAAGTAAATTACTGATTGTTATACTATAACATTTAATAAAATATTTTTTTATTTTATATTTATTAACCTTGAGTAGTTCGATTCATTGTCAAGGATAGATAGTTGGGCGGAATATGAAATAAAGAGACTAATTGTTGTATTAATACTATGATGGTAAACTGTACTCTCTGCGTATCACCGAGAATCTTCTGTTGACGAGTTTTAAGTGTTTAGGAGCTACTACTGTCGCAATGACTTTTTTCCCGCCTATACCCTCTTATCCTTTGATATTCTTTTCAAATCCTCAACGGCCGTTGATAATTTCGCAAAACTTTACCAGTGCCGAGGTTCTCCAAATCTCAACAGCCGTTTCGTCTTTTTCCGAGATATTGCATTAATCGTTATTACTATTTTTAGCTTTTTATGCGTGAATAATATTATTTAGATTTTATTAGAATTTTTCGTTCTTGAATTTTATACAAATTTAATGATTTCGTTATTTTTATTAGATTTTATTTTTTTCTAAAATAAAGTGAATTATCACACAATTTCTTAGATTTAATTAAATATATCAAATTCTTTAATAAAATTATTTAATATTTATAAATTATCGATTAAAAGGTTAAATCAAATTTAAATTAATTAGATTAAAACTAGATTTTAAAAGATTTTTCCTTAATATTAGTGTGCGTATCAAATGTAATTATAGAATTTCTAATTGTATTTTTTTAACTAAATTATAACATTCTTTAATTATAAAAATAATACTAATATTTATAAAAATATTTTTCTTAAATCTTATAAATTAATGTTATTCATATTATTAATAATTTCGAATTAGAAAATATATTTTTTCACTATAATTGAAGACAAAAAAGAAAAAACAACAACAAAATTTATAGAGACATAGGAAGCCATAGAGCACTACAAAAAAAAAATAAGAATCCGCAAAAAAAAAAAAAAATATGGGAAGAATTAAGAAAAACAATGAAAGGTGTAATTACTGCGAAAGAGGAACACGGAAAGAAAAGAAAAGGAGAATCATGGAGGAATGAAGAATCTAACAAGGCGAAAAAAGAACTATTAGTCTTACAAAAGATGGAAAAAAGAAGAGAATGAAGTAGACAAAAGAATGTGCATCAAAATAAAAGGATTATAGAGAAAGAATAAAGAGGAGGAAAATTAAATATAATAAAGAAGAGATACACAAAGCAAGGAAAAACAAAAGAGGTAAAGCTTTTTAGGTGATAGTAAATAGAAATAGAAAATATAGAAAACACGGGGGAAAAAACCAATGATGAATGGTTAAAGAATTTTAAAGATCTTTATGAAGATGTGAACTCAGAAGAGGAAAACAGGGAAGATGAGCAGAAATAGAGAATCGTGATATAGAAGAGGAAAGCTTAGAATTAATAAGTTTGGAGGAGGATATAAAGTTGATTAAAATGATAAAATAAAAAAATCGACCATTAAATGGTGGCTGAAACTAAAAAAAACTACACCGGATAGTGTGATAATGACTGAAATAAAAAGAAACAAGATAGAAATTAAGGCAACAAAAAGGGTGATAAAATTTTAAATTAAAATTTAAAAATTGAAGAGACAAGTATGATAAAAGAATGAGTTAAAGCTCGGATAGAATAAGAAAAAAAATTAGAGAGTAGCAAAGAAGTAGGCAAAAAATAATAAGATTATACAACAGTAAGAATAAGTTTCTAGCAAAAGTTGGTCTGGTATAGGTTGTTGGTCATGGAGTAGTAAGTGATCAGAAAAAATGGAAACTATGGATGTAATATGAGAGGAAGCAGAAAGTATAAAGATAGATCAATAGAAACACGTATGAATAAATCATATTAATAAATCAGCTGATATAAAACAAGTAAAAAATATAAAAGGATTAGAATATAATGAATGAATTTGTTACAAAAAGGAAGGTTAATATAAAAAAATAGGAATGAAAATTCTGTTAAGCTTCAATTCTGGGAATGTAAATAATACGAATAAACATGGATGACAGAAGATTTGAGAATATGTAGATTGTAGAATATGCGAAGAAAATAAGGAAACAACATAAAATGCATAGTATAGAACAGTGTAATGAAGTAGGAATATTAAATATAAATATAAGAAAATAATGAAAAGATAGACTTTAATATATATATATATATATATGAGAAAATAAATATTGAAGTGTACAAATTTTGTGTTTTTTTGTAGAAAAAATTTTTTTCATAAATCTAATTAAATTATTAAAAATAAATATATTTAGAACAGAATGTGATTTATAACATTTACAAAATGTGATAAGTACTTAACACCATTTGTTCATACCGTAACAGACGTGAATAAATTAGTGACAATTCTTTTGTTGGAATCTTTTTAGAAGACAGGAATCTAATATTTCAACTAATATCTATTTCTTATTTGTTTTTTAATCTAATACTGTTGTTACGCTATGAGGTAAATCGGATATTCTTGAAAATATAATTAAATTTATTTTTAAAATGTGTTATTAAAAATTTATGGAATCTTTAATTTGACTCTGTATTGCCATGAAAATTTTCACAATTATTCATTGAATAAATAATGATTATTTTAAAAGAATCTATAATATCCAATAAAATTTTTGAAGAATGGATAAAATATTATATATATAATAGCATTAGTTACATATTAATACTAATATATTTTCCTACTTCAATCATTCAGTTTTAAAAAGAATTTTTAGATTGATGCGGCATATGTTTTAGTATAAACACTATTTTAAATTTGAAATTCATGTAAGTGTTTTTAGAATTTCTTGTGAATCAATCATTTTTTTCACTATGAAAGTAATCTAAGTCTATAAAAGTTAGAAACTGCACTTATATTAAAAAATTATTATAAAATAATATAAAATTTCAAATTGTATACAAATCTTTCTATACATTTTAATCCACTTTTTGAATTATCTCATTTCATAATATATATAATTACAGAATAAATCTTTATTAACAGATTTAGATATTTCACTTTAGAAGAGCAATGGAGAACAGAAATATTCAACTCCTCGGCACGTTCGTCTGATTTTTTTGTATAGAACTGAACTTTGCACTACGTTCGAAAAAACTCCTTAAGATATTCACTTTCGCAATAACGATTGTGCGACAGAAACAGAAACAACTTTAAAAATTACCTCTTACTTGGTGTTGGAGTATATAAAGTAGAATTACCGGGCCAGCAGAAAAAAGAAGATTCCCACGACGATCTCTACGGAGAAGTTACCTGAGAGATTGCCGACGATGTCAACAATGCGACTCCAGATGTTACAAGTGTTACCTGAGGCAAATAAGAGCCATTCATGTCGTGAACTTCATAGCCGTCAGAAGATGCGTTATTTTTTTGCTCCCTCTTTTTTTCTATCTCCAGTTACGCGACGTATCTCATTATAATTTTATGTTCACTGACATAGAAAATTCAATTTTTCTGAATTTTATTTTTCTACCCTTTATCTTAATTCAAGTAATAACAGTCTGTAGTTTTTAGAATGAATCAGTCGATCCCTTCCCTCCGATTCGTAATTGTCATGAATATTTGTATTGTGGCAAGCGATTAAATGTGCCTCACTTTATTTGATATAAAATTTAGAATTATTATGATTTAAAAATAGTAAATTTAAAATAATATTTTTAGAATCTAACAAACATTATTTTAGTAATATATTTGTTAAAATCATGAAAAACAATGTTCTTTATATTTATTATTATACAATAATGTTGGTTATACATTGAAGAATAAATTTTTCACATAAATTTTTCAGAATACTTAATGTGCTAAAAATTTTAAACAAATCTAAATTAATGTATTTATAATTATGTGTTAGAAAGTAAAAAATTTCCCTGATACCTTTGGAACTAATAAAAATATAATATATTAAATTATTTCAAAGTAATCAAACATTTTTATAAATACATAAAAATATAAGTTAAAAGAATGTATAAACATTTATATAAATGAAAAATCTATCTAAGTTGTATTATATCCTTGCATATTACATTGAGTAAATTATTAATATTTTTTTAAAAAAATTTTTATAAGATAATTTAGATTATATGTAACAAAAACTATTGTACATACGTATATTTTAGTTCATTGTTTCAGGTAATATTTAATATTTAATATTGTATTCTAATATACGAATCTCCGTTTTAATTAAAATCGAGGTCTTGTCATCGTTGTATACGATACGACAGATATCAATATACTAAGATAAAACTAAACTAAACGCAAAATAAAACTATACATCTTCATTAATAGATGATAAACAATAAAAAATTTTAAAATTTACTAGTTTTAATCGTGAGCTGCTAAAAGCTAGCTTAAAAAACATGAAAAATGAATAAAAACTTATAATTACATATCATTTGGAATAACTACTTAATAGTTTTAACAAATTCAAAGCTTGCAATACTATAGAAATTTTTAAAAATATTTTAAACAGTGAAGTATAAATTTTTAAAAATATTTCAAACAATGAACTATAAATTATACAATAAATTTTTTAAATATTATATAAATAAAACGTAAAAAAATTATGAATTATGGATACAACTATTTCATTTGAGAAAATATATAAAATACTGTCACTGTAAAAGCATTATTACTCTACAAATATTATAAAATTCTTTGAAAGTCCTATTAACGATACTTATCCTCTTTACAGAGATTACCATGTGGTAAATATTATTTGCAGATGTAAATTTTGATTAATTGAAAATAGAAAGAATAAAATAGTAATAAAGAGCTAGCAGTGATAGAAATTTGAGATTTTCAAAGCATTTATAAAATATATATTATAAGTTGTCGTCAGCCGGCGCGCGTTAAGAAAACATCCGCACGCACAAAATATAATAAGATCGAGTAACATCCAACGGTTTTTTAACTTTCCGCAAAAGTTAAAAGACTGCTGAGAAGGACACGCGAAATCATCATTATCCCTTCGGCCATGCTCACGTATCCTCTGTACATTTATCCCGTATTCTTTGACTTATATTTTTTATCCATCTTCCTCCTCCATCCCTTGACGTTTCTCCCCCGTTATGGTGAGAACACATCAATGTGTATGTATGTGTATGTGTTGAGTGACAATTTGACTTTATTTTATTGGAGTAATAAACAAAATAAATTTTAGCTAATAAACTATTTACAAGTTTATTATCTACGTCACTTGAAATTATATCAGCATTCCAATCTTTTTTGTTAAAATTTATTTAGTTGGAAAAAGACAAAATGCACCAATATTATGGACCAATGGTAAGATAATATTACAGATTAATTAAAAATGATTTCGTTATGGTAAAAAATAATATAGATATTAATAGAGTTATCATTTTATTAAATCATTCACATTCAACTTTTTAATATTTTTGTAAACTTCATCGTATAGTAGAGTGTAAATTTATTACTAATTATTATAGCATTAATAAAAAAAATACCCTAAAAATATAACAAATAATCAGAAAGAATAGAGATGTAACATCAATTCAGAAGTAACTATGTTCAATTAATAAACTTTTTTATAGACTTTCCTATTATTTAAAGTTTTATAAAATATGAAATACAGGTGTTTGTCATACATAAATATTACATTATTTTTCATTTTTGTTTCGTGTATTTATTCTTTCGAAGTCAGGAGTTTAATACTCTATAGAGACATTGAATATTCAGTCGCGCATTTTACTAAAACTAAATCTTTGATACACGTACGTAGATGTATTTAAGATTTCACTATAATCTCGCTTTATTTCTATTCAATTTTATTTACTTTCTTATTTATTCTTCTTATCTCAATTTCACTTTTTTCTTTCTGATATTTTCATTTCGTGTAGATTTTATCCTTCTTTTTAACTATTTATTTAATTTCTTTTTTCTACATTTATGAAATTATTTTATTCTCTTCATTTTGCCTACATTTTTACGAGCTCAACCGGATACCAAAGAGCGAGAGTGGAAAAGAGAAGTGAGAAGTGTCAAAAAAGAAAACTGAGCTTTTCAAAGAAAAGACGCACACGGGAACACTAGTGCTCAGTGAAAACGTAAAGCTAGAATGTCTGGAGGCTATCAGCCAGCGAGTAATGGTTTAGAACTACCTCTTGTACCCTGGAGAGCAACACATCAGGTGGTAATGCATCATGGCTGAAAGTCATTTTAAATGGCATTTATTCAATATTACCTTCAATTGTATGAATAATTTTATCTCTTGTGAACTATTTAACTGCTTGTAAGTTTCATATTTTTATTTTATTCTATGAAATTTTTTTCTTTCTGTGACATCTTACTACCGCTCTTTTTTTTAAATATCTAAGCAAACGAATAAAAATTGTATATACGAGTGAATTAATTAATTAATAAAAAATAGTATATATTATGAGTAATATCAAATGGTTATATAAAAACATTTATACATTGAAAATTTCTAAAATCAATATATACTAAGTTATAAGTAAAAGTTCTTCATTTCGTATATACAGAAACAGCATATGGAATAATTACAAATCGAACGGGTTATGATAAATGAAAATGTATTCAATTTTGAAATTATTTAATGTTGATAAAAATTTTTGTTAATATACTAGAAATTATCATATAGTATTTTTATATTTATATAATTTGTATTCATTAATAAAATGTTATAAATGTTTATATATATATCCATATATCCCATGTATTTTGTTATAAAAAAATATTATATATTATATTAAAGAAAAACGTATTTAATGCGTACAAATAAAATACACTAAGTATAGTAAAATCAAATAAAAGAAATCAAATTTAAAAACAGAAAATTTTTTTTTCTATAATTTCAACTATGTTCAGGTATAATTAAAAATCAACAAAATTAAAATTTTCTTGTTAAAGTTTAATTAAAATAACTGTAGAGTATGAAAATATTTTTACGATTATTGTTAAAATTTATCATTTAATTAATTAAATTATACAAAATATAAATCTAATCATTCCTTGTAAAATTTAAAAATATCCTTATATTTATAGAACAAGATTCTGTGATACTAAAATGTCGATTTGCATCAGCAAGTAAAGTATTCTTGCAGATTTCTAGGTCAATCGAAAGATGTTGTGTACCTTGCTGAATGTGCATTCGCATGCAGCGCGACAATAGAATAACTTAGATGAGATAAGTATTAAAATCTGAGGCTGAAATTGATTTTTGAACACAGTGCTCTCATTTTCATACAAAAAACTATACTAAGTTCCATAGCTTTTTTAATTACAGTATCATGTAAGTTGCTACATAGAAAAACCAATGTATTATATCTAGGTAAATATTATTCCTAAATAACATAAATTTGCGTAAAAATGAATTTTAAACTAAATTATTGTATTATGTACATAAAATTAAATACATAAGAATGCAAAGAATACATAAAGAAATAAACTTTAGTTTACTACAGTTTCATTATTTCATTTTACTTATATATAAACTTTCTGTATTTTTGCATTAAAATGTACTTTTTGTTTGTAAAAAATTTAATAATTCAGAATATGAAAAATAAGAATTTAATAAAATTATAGTATTCAATAATAGCATTGCAATTTTGATAACTTTATTACTTTGTTAGAAATTAATAATTACATAAGAATAAAAATATATTTATGTTTGTTATATTTTTTATAAATCAGAAATGAAAGTTTTTAAATTAATTATTAATATTTAAAGATACATTTCTATTTAAGTAAACTAAATGAAATTTTCTTAGTATATATATCTTATTTATACATACCTTCATTTGATAAAGGACAAACTAATAAGAAATTTAAACAAAATAAAATAAATAGGTTCAAAATTAGGTCAATAAAGTAATTTTATTTTATTTTTTAATAAAAATTAAATGCTTCAATATAAATAAAAGTAATAAATTGAATTTATTGATTACTTTTTTAATAGAGATAATTCTCATAAGTTTAATGAAATGATAAATATGATAAAAAATGATTTTTAGTATTCTATTTTATTGATACACATAATTAAATAATAATTTTTACATAATTTTCGAATTTTAAAATAATCTTAAAATTTATTACTTTTAGGAAACTTGTAATAAATAATAAGTATTTAAACAAAAAAATTTATTACTACCAATATTGAAGTATCGTAAAAGTATAAATATTATTCATTATATGGTATCTTAAGAAGAGTTCGTTTACAAACTTACAATAAACATGCGCGTGACGTATTCAGAAATAAAAGAAGAAATGATTTTTTAATCTTTGATTTATTCTGCACGTGTCACAGTGATTTTATTGAAGTCTTGTCGCCAATCTTCGATCTTCTATTGACCTACGTCCCTCTGATCCTGTCCTTCTTCATATAAGCGCTTATTATACATGTGTATTTATGCGCACCAGTGTATGCATATAGTATGCAATGCAAAAAATAGAGTATCATGTCATGTAGGATAGAATGGACCGCTGAATTCGGGGGCTTTATTCTCTACTGTTGTCCCGCATGTGCGCATGGGCAGACTTCCGTAAAGTGTCATTCGCGGCTGAATAATTATGTTAGAGAAGCGAACTGTTCGACCGAATGGGTTGGCTTGAATTTCCATGCCGGTGTAGAGCCAGTAATAATTGATCGTTGAAATGGCGTACCTCTTGTACAGATAGAACGTTTTTGAAATTTGAAGGTTCCGAATTCGCGCGCCTACCGCAAGTACGAAACGAATTACGCGCATACAACCGTCAACCGGATCATTTCCGATGCAGTCGAGCATGCGAAAGCTGCGTCTGGTTACAGTAGAATTTATTTATGGCACCTCTTCCTTTTCCCTGAATTTTTTATGGAAACGCGGATGTTTTACCATTCAAATGATGCATAATAATGTTGCATGCTCATGTATTGAGCGAATAGCCCTGCAACACTTTTCCTTATTATTCAAAATATTTTTATATTTTTCCAGTAGTTTTCGTCGATAATATTTTTATATTTTTAAAGATCGTATAGAAAATTGTTGAAATCACTGAAGATTAAGTAATTATTGAAAATTCACGGGAAATTTAATATAAAAAATTAATGTTTTCTGATTCGGCGATTAGTCAAGCACATACATTATACATATATTTAATATAAGATTAGCTTATTTGTAATGAGATATCACGTGAATGTGTATTTACGTTCTGCGATGAAACCATTTGCAGGTACGATAATGTAGACAGAACAATTTAATATCTGTTGAGTACTTCAAGGCATAATTATGAATATTTTAATAAAAGCCAATAAGTTAATTCTACACTAAACTATAAGTTAGAATATATATATATATATATGTAAGTTGCTATTGTTTACTAGCATAAAAGTTAAATTTCAAAAATAATTTTTCTTTATTCATAATCTATCATATAAATTTTCAATTTAAAAATAGTAATGTAATAGGAATCTAATTGTTTTAAATTTTTAAATGTAGTTATATTTATATGGAATATATGTTTTTTGGGAAATATTTCTTATAACTTGTGTTTCGAATATTTAAATGTTAAATATTCTGTAAAAAGATGCAGAAAAGGAAATTCTCTCGCAATTGAGCTACAGTCCGATGCCTATGCGTCTCTTTTTATACCAAGTCATCCTCACACCATAATCGTAAAGACAAATCCGGTACTTTGCGCTACGTCATATACGTGACGCTTGAAATTTTGTATATTATATTTTCTTTCGAAATCCCACAGGATAATACAAACAGTGATATAATCTTCTACGTGAGTATTTTGCCAATAAGTAAATAGTAACTTAGAACACTAGTTTTGAATTTAATTGAAATTTTGTAAAATTAATGGCTTTATATTGACATTATTTTTTAATAAATAAAAATATATGTTCACACACGTAAATATTTTGTAAGGAAGTATGCGTGCGATTAAAAAAAAAACCTTTTAAATTTACTGACGTGATTTATGTTTTCATTTTATCTAAATTATAAGTAAATAAGATGAAAAATTCAAAGCACTTTTATTAAAAAAAAATTTTGTTTGTCGTTCATTGCTAAATAACATGTTCATTATATCTGATTGAGTACATATTGCAAAATTTTGTAATTAGATATATTAAAAAGACTTGCCACTTTCTCCATTATAGTTGATGTTTTGTCCATCTTCTCGTTGCCACATAACATAGGGTTCCGGATATCCAGTTGCCTTACAAGTTAACGTCACGTTCGAAGCTTCGCGCACGACCATGTCTGTGCTCGTTTCCTTGGTAACGAAAGACGGTGGTACTGTCATCAGAAACCATGATTAAGATGAAATGACAAGAGGTAGAGAAAATTATTCGCTCAGTATATGTTATGCAATCGATTCTCCCCCACTCGTGGAGGGAGTTCAAAACGAATAAAGCAGAAGAACTTTAAGTCAGCGTTTGTACTTTAGGAATTATAATCCTTAACAGGTATTTATATAATTTCATTTAAATTATAAAATAAATTTTAACCAATGTCCTAGTGGAAATAATTTGAAATGAAAGATAAAATGTACCACCAGATTGTTCTGAATTTTCCCAATTTACAATATACAAACACAATATTAAGAAATAATGGCTACAATGCATTTTAATATATCATATTCTAATTCATAAAAATTTGTACTCGTATAACATAATAAATTATACATATTGATATTTTACAGTTTGACAGATTATTTGAATTTATTTTTAAAATTATAAATATTTATTAAATATTATTTTTTATTATATTTATATATATACTTGCTTAATCAAACTTTGTTACCATACATGCAGATTACGTATTTTGTTAAATTTATCGCTACTATTTATTTCTATTAAACTAATTAATATAATATATATTCTTTTGAAAAAAACAGGATTTTAAAACAGCTTGTTCTACATTTGTTTTCATAAGCCTAGAAATGAACACATAATTTTTAATTTTTTATAGTTATATTGTACTTGTTTATTTATTTATTTAATTATAAATTATTTATAATTTTAATACTAACATATAATTAAGAAAAATATTGAAATAATATTTTATAGATTATATTTAATACAGATACATATTTCATAGCATTATCCCGTATATATAATTAAGTAATGTATTTTTATTATTTTTATTTTCAAAATAAAATTTTCTAAGAAGACATTTTCTTTAAATCTAAATAATGATTAATTATTTTTTATTTAGTCTATATTTAAAATTGTAAAGGATCATTTTACTTTTTTATATGAGCAATTTTTATTGGTGAGCAGAAAATAATATTGACTAATAATTTTCAAAATTATTGCAAAATCTTGTATAAACTTCGGTATATTTATTTCCTTATTATATTGCATATTTTAAACACGTTTTGTATTACAAACGAAAAAGAAATTTTTCGTTTTTTCTAGTAATTATATATAAACATTAAATTATTAATATATTTATATTTAAATAGAATCTTTCTTTGAATATAATTTTTTTTTTTACTTTAATTATAAGTATTTTATAATTAAACAACTAGGAGTGAGAAAAAACTAATGCCTTTTGGTTATTTTAAAGTATTAATTATTCGCAAAAAATATATATTAAAATAATAATATTTGAATAATACATAATAATACATTATGATTTCGAAAGACAAAAACATTTCTTATATTTTTAAGATATATCAGTACTTTTTTTATTTTAACCAAACGAGAATTTCATTGATTCCAGTTACAAAAATTCAAATAAAATTTTAATAACGAGATCTTAATTAGATTTTTAAAAGCATTCCATATTTGAAAATCTTTTTTAACATTTTCATTTACATAGATATATTTTTAAACAAGATTCGTTAGTAAGATAAAACTGATACAAGCAATTTTGAAAAAAAATGAAAACCAACTGATGTACTTTTTGCAATAGAAATATTTTTTAATTTAACAATTTTTATGCGTATCCGAATAAATGAGTTCAAAACGTTTTTTGAGTTAAAAATTATGGAACACTTGAATTACGTACTTTTCTCTTGATACTTTCTTTATAATTTTTTTCGTAAAATTATTTTCACTAGGAAGTGAAATAGTTGAAATTATATAGTCTCGATGAAGCCACTTTAGTTTTACAGAAGTATTGAAAAACTTATCAACTAAAAATATAATATTAATTGAAAACGTGTAAAATCCATGTATGATTTGTATTTAATGTCCAACTTACCGACAACCTGGAGATATCCTTGCCGACTTCTCATAGGATCGGTATTAACCTGACACATGTACCATCCTCGATCGATTTCTTGAACGTGCTTTATATGAAGGTACCACGTTCGATGATCGGTATAAGATAGCGATATACGAGGATTCTGTGTAATAACATTGTGGTGAATAGATATAATTGTCTGAGTATCTACACGAACCCATGCAACCTAATAAATAGAGAACATAAATGACTGAATTAATTTAAAATTCCTTATGTGTCTGTTTGTAACAATACCAGATTAAAGAGTTTGTTGATTTACATGATTCGTTTACCTTTATAATATTGAGATAACAATTTGAATAGTTTGAAAAAACAATTGGTTCTTTTTCAGACAATTATATTCATAACACGGATGCTGAATTAAAGGAAAGATATTACAAAAATAGTTGGTTTGTCCATAGAAGATTAGAGCTTCAAAGATAATCTTTGCGTGGAAAACTTTTATGAAAATTTCAGTGGCATCCCCTTGCAACAGTAAAGAAAGAGATGAATGTGGATAAAGGGTAACGTTCCAAAGTGCTCTTACCTCATTGTTAAGATATCTTAAGTGCAATTCGTACCAAATCGTCTTTCCGGCTCAGATGAAAATCGAATTCGCAAGTCGCGGTGCTCTACGACCGCGTTTCCAATATGTGATTCTCGTTGAGACCCCTTTACCTATATAACGCGCTCGCGCCTTTCTTGAGTATGCGGCACACGCCGAATAAGTCGCGCAAATGCAAGCAGTGTAATTCCCATTTGCACCAGAAGCATGTCTCGCGTTATTTCAACGCCTTCGCGGCCGTTCGTACCTGAAATTCAGTACCTCGGTCATAGTTCTCCTTCACCAGGAAGATTTCCGCTTCGCTTCCTATTTCCTGGTTCATTTCGTATTTTGTGTTTTTATCACATTTTATTTTGTTATGTAGTTGTTTTGGAATTTTTGTAGCATTTTTAGGACAAATCGAGCTACATACGCTAGAGCGGTCAGTGGTCTTTATTCATTTAGACTGAATTAAGGATAAGAATCTCAAATTATTACGCATATACTATTTCTGTTTACAATGTCACTGAAATTTTCATAAATAATCAATTTTCCTTTAGAAGAACTCACGTGAAATTTATTCGCCTATTATATATTAGAATAAAATTATATAAAATAAAGTACCGTTGCAGTGTATCAATAACTAAAACTCTTTTTAATATAATTAAAAACATTGAATTATACGAGGTAAAAATTACGTAAAAATATTAAAATAAGAATTTAAACATTAAACCCGTTCATTTTATACATTAATTTTAAAGTTTCATTTTTTTGAAAAATAAATCGACGATATAAAACAAATTTCAAGCGATTGTATGATATGCAATATAAGCGAATATTTTATGATTTCATACATTTTTTATAGACAATCAAGACTTGAAAATTTGTTTTTTATGTACAATAGGTAACAATGGGAATGAAGCGTGTAATGGACTACTTGTTTTACGTTACAATACTTTCGTTTGTTAAAAAGTAATGCTAAAATTGAAACAAACTCGGCAAGGGAAACGAATGGTCATAAAGGAAATACCTTGTAATTGCGCAGGTTGTCCACGACGCAGGCTAGAAGAGCATCGCGGCCCACGCTAACGGTGACATTCTGTATCGGCTCCGCCAGTATAGGTAGCTGCGAATCTACGAATCAGAAAACAAGAAAGCTTGAGTGCAACTATTAACGGAACATATATAATCGTGCTGGTGCGCTAATAAAAAAAAATGTGCGTCGCCAGCTAGCCATGACCGGCTGTGTTCGAAGAATTTAATAAAAGTTTTACGAGAAGCATAAAGCACCCTCTGGCGATTATTGATTTTACAAAGGAAAATATACAGTCGACAGATCGTAAATAAAACACATCTGAGCCGCAGCATGTTGTCGCACTGCGTGGATTCTCTCTCATCCCGCTCAGCTCTCGGTTGGTCGCGAAGTAACAAGACACAAGAATAAAATGGCTAGTAAAATTTATTTACTCGCTCGGAGAAAAAAAACCATCTCAACCTTAAGATAAGAACACGATTCTCTACTTCAATAGCATTCACTTAATTATATGTACTTTTGCTTAATTAATTAAGCTAGACTATCTAAATAAATTTACTCGTCCTTTCAAAGTAATTATCACTTAAGAGCTTCAATAACTAGTTTCGTTAAACACACTATTATTGTACTAGTATAAAACTCTGAAGCTAACAGTTTTGTATCATTCAAACAATCTATCTTTAATTCTATATAAAAGAGATTAATAATTCACAATCGCTATATCTGAATATAAAAAATAACAATATTTTCCCCCTTTGTATTATTAGAAACAGTTAAATTATATCAGTTAACACAAACGTAGAAAAATTATTAATGGAAATAATTTTATTAATATCATAAAACTTTCGTTATTTATTAATATATTAATCATATATTAATTATATTATCATCAAATATATTAATTAGTTTATTTTTAAAGTATTTTGAAGATACAAATTGGACGAGCAAATAATCAGGAATCGGTCAAGACGACTCTTCAAAGTATTATAACGAACAATTATTAATTTCCAACCAATCTAGTCTGACTGCTTATTTGATACATTTCAATGCTTTAATTCATGTGATTACAATGAAATTAAAATTATGAATAATTGGAAAATATATTATCCATTTTTTAATTATGAATTAACTGCTAGTTATTATATGTAAGTGTTACTGAGTTGAAATTTATTTCAAATAAATATAATTTATTAAATACTGTCCCAGTTAGACACGTATAATCGTTAATACAATTCATAAGAGGTACTTTTATTTATGACAATATTTTCATTGTTAAAATTTTACACCTCGAACGAATTTCCTACTTAAATAAGTACATGGATTATAAGTGTTATAAAATTAAACAAAGTATTCAAATTACCCTTTAATTTTCAATTTTTCATCTAATAAAACGATCGTTTTATGTTAAACGAAGTAATTTAAATTAAACTTATACGATCTGCTTAAAAACTTAAACTGGCTTTGAAAATATTGCAGGACAATCTCATTTATAAACATTCATAAATATGCGAGTGTACGCGAGTATTCGAAAATTCTGACCAGCACATTTTAAGGCATTTTCATCCGACCCAAGGGACTTAACTAAGGACAGAAATGGGAAGCAAAATAGAATAATCACCAAGATCGGTACCACACATGCACGAACCCATATATGTTTGCCCCACTTTACATATAGACAATTATTATTTGTTTCATATTGTTAACTATCCATAAATATGATAATTTAGTTTCCATTCATTTACAGAATATTTTTATATTTATTGACAATTTTTAATGAATTTTTAATTGGAAAAAATATTTAATTAAATGCAATTGTATAAAAGTGTTAATTTATGTGTAAACACTCAACACAATTTAAAAAATTTTAAATATTCTAAGGGCATAAATTAATATATTTAAGAAAAAGAAAAAGAATTTTAAACACAAACAGACTTATAATATTCATCTTTTTATATTTAAATTCAAACATCAGAATATGAAGAAATTAAAAAGTAAATTATTTCTCCAAAAATTATTACTGCAATGCAAGTCAGTGTGTTTATAAAAAGTATATTTTTAAATATTCCTTTTCAATTTAATATTAGATTTTAATCAATATCAATTTATATTATTTTTAAAGTTGTTATATATCAATGCAAAGGAACTTAATTTAAGAAAATAAATTTAATAATAATGATAATTCAGTAATGTTATTATTCAATATATTCAATGTTACATATAAATAATTTTTATACATTTCAAATTTGAAAGAATATTGTTATGTCATTTTATGTAAAATATAAATATTCATTTTATATAAAATAAAATATATTACATTAAAGAAAATTAATCACTTTTTTATATTTTCTTTTATAATTCTAGTAAGTAAATGGAATCTTTTAAGTTTTTTTAATATTAAATAGGAACATTTTACAAAAAATGAAATTTCATTTTAACGTTTTCTGTAAAAAAGTTTACCTTATTCAAAAAGTATTATCATATAAATATATTCTATTTTATTGAAAAAACTAAAAAATTAAGTTAGAACAATTTTGAAAATAATATTTTGTTAATAAAACATATGTATCTTTAAAAAATTTTTAAATTTAATTTTGTAAAAAAGATTTTAGAAAAGTTTAGTTGTACAGAAGTCTTTTATTGTTGTTTTCTTTTAATAACTTTGAATCTTCATTTTTTTTAAAGAAGTCTATTCATGTCCTTTATTAAGTTTTTGTTTAAAATTCAACGTAGTTATCATCAGTGTCTTTAGATTGTAACATACTAAATTTTTTAATAAATAATTGGAAACTTGCACAATTTTTTATTTGTATCAAAATTTTTTACATCCTATTTATTAAATTTATGAGAAAAATCGTGTTTAATATTTAAAATATGAATATAATATTTAGAAAAGTTTAAAGTTGGATTATCTAAAGTTATAGATGTAGTTGTATATTCTATAAATAATATATTCTGTTTCAAACAATTTATAACTTCAATAATTTTAATGCTAAAGTTTTTAATATATTTTGAGTGCTAAAATAATTTTGTTATATAAAAATTATTTTATTGTTCAAATTTTGTCATTTTACTTGCAACTATTGTATCTTTGCAGGATTTTATTTTGGTGGCTAGAAATAATATTTACATCCAATTTATAAAAAATAAATATAATTATTAGAGTTTAAATAATTTTTAATTAATTTAAAAATACTCTGTTAACATAAAATAAAAATATGACCTAAAATAATACATAAATTTAAAATAAAATTATATTTCAAAATTGCATGTTAGCATATTATACTCAGGTCTAAGCACATAGAAAAATTAAAAATGGCAATAAAATTTTCCAAAATTTTTACTCATATAATTTGAATTTATTATTCAAATATTTATTATTATTAATGTTTATTTAAATAACCATTGTTTGCTCGACTGCTTAGATAAATTAAACATACATCTTATATAAAGAAGAAATTCTTTCATTAAATCTATTTCACTATAGTATAAGTTTAGCATAATGTATTGATTTATTTGAAACACGTAATTTAACCTTTATGGGTGCCCATAACAAATGTCTTATTAAAGCTTGTCGATTGGTTTGCTGCATCTTCATGTATATTTGGGTAAGTGAACGTGACTTACGCGTATGTCAAATATAGATATATAAACAGCTGCATAACACAGATACAGACTTATATGTATTTATTTAGGTGCTTCAAAGGGAGACAGAAAGAGACAGAGCATAGAGAAAGAGAGATAGGAGAAAAGCGTTTCAGTCCAGAGTATCTATGCGTATATATAGATGTATAAATGGCCGAGTCTCCGGTTTTAGCAGTACGATACCTCTTACTAGAATATACTTAGAATAGAATGGCTATCTGGAAGGGTGGGAATACGATGGATTACCACCTGCAGTACCGCGGCATAACGGCTGTCTTTAATGGATACGAATTTGGTGCTGTAGATATAACCGAATGGGCATTACATTCTCATGTTCTTTCTCTCTCTCTCTCTCTCTCTTCCCCTCTTATTCTTCGACAACGTAACATGTTCTAAACTAATCAAGTTCACGAGTTACGCCGCACCAACGTCGTTCGACACGCCCTCTCTTCTGTCTCTATTCAGATAGTTTCGTTTGCGCGATTTCTTAACCCTCTTAAATTGACAAACAAATACTTTCAAATGTCAAAGCTTCTAATTTATTTCTATCATATGACGTAATTTAACATTTAATTTATGAACAGAGTGTCGATCAAGCCGTTAAAAACTTTTGCTAAAATCATATTTTGTGAGATTAGTTTGGAATCTCCTGCAATAATACCACAATAAATTTTTATTTTAATGTCTTCTCATTTATAAATTAAGATAATCGAAAATTTTTGTTTATTTTTGTATTTACCTATTTATATATTTTCATTTGTTGTTGATTATCGCTTATATAGTGTAATAAATTATACATCTTAATGTTGAGATATGATAATTTAATAAATCATTTCAATGTTTAAAAAAATCAATATTGTATTAAAAAATGCCTTACAAAATAAAAAATGTAAAAATATGTATTATTATGGTATTTTAGATTACAATTGTATATTTTTAGTTTATTATTATATGCATTTTTAGTTTCGAATTTCTAAGTACTAGAAGAGGTGATCGAAAAAATGTAGAAAGATTAAACGTGATATAGATTATTCTGTAAGTGATATTTCCAAAAGCTTTGGGTAAATCCTAATACAACGGGTAGAAAGTATTCTATAATTTATAAGATTTTTAAATTTAAAGAAAGTTGTAGTATCAGAAATTTTTTAAATGAAATAGTCAAAATTAATATAATTGAATATGTATATACTTAAAAAAAGGTTAATCATTTATATCTATTCTATCTGTCTTCATTATGCTAATAATATCTATTAGATATAATATGTCGCTATTTTTCTATAATCGATATACAAAATACTTTAGAAGCTGAATTTTTGTTATATTTTGCATAATAAAGATTTTAAGTTTTGTGATCATGCAATTATTCAGTTTGAATGATATAATAAACTTTTTTCAGAATGCTTTGTATATATAGAACGTCTAAAACTTTATTTGTACATAATTAGAGTATATAAAAGTAATGATTGAAATATGAATTTTTATTCATCAAAAGTGCGTAAGTATATAACTTTTTACAAAATTAGTCAATGTTTCTATAAAACTAGGATAATTAATGAATAAATTAGATTATTATTATTATAAATAATTCAATTTTTTAAATATTAAATATATATTTTGAGTATTACATTTATTTTAATATAAATTTTATAATTATATAATTATTTGTTTCACTATTTTAAATAATTATTATTTCAATATTTTTAATAAACTATATGCAATTCAATATAAATTTTGATGAATTAAAATTAAAAACTTATCCAGATATTGATTGTTTAATATCATTTGAATGGTGTTCTTAAATTCTTTTTATGTTATACAATTGGTTTTATTTTAGAATAATTTTAAAATTATTAAAATATGGTAGAAAAAGATTGTTAAAAGCTTATTATCTATTAATATTATGTAAAGTAAAAAATTATTACTAGCCAAAGTTTAATATAAAGTGGGTTAACTAAAGAAGGATTTATCTGAAGTAAATTATGACGAAGCTTTTTTGACCTTTATTCAGGAAAACCACCGTCCATACTTTTATATTCGTAGTCTCCAACAACCAAGGCTTGGGATAGGGATCTTTTTCCAGTCTAAAGTCCGTTGTTATACTTGCATCTTACTATTCTAGATTATATAGATCTATTAGATCTATTATAGTTATTCTATTGTTTGGACTTTTATCCTCTTTCCTTTTCCCCAATGCATGCTCTCCATGTCTTACCCTTTTCTTCAGAACGTTTCTCATTTATACGCACTTGATCTTTCTATATTCTAACACGCATCTCTTTGCCTTTTTTTATCCATCCTTCTAACTGGAATTAAAAAATGACTGATTGCTTTATCTTATTTCGAGAGAAACATTAGGAATTGAAAATTGTAAAGACGATTGATTCTTCTAAATTTGTGAACTTCTCTATGTGAATTCAAGCATCATTTTTTCTTTCTATTTTTTTCTTTTAAATTTTCATTTTAAGGTTATACTGCATGTGTTTGTACAGCGAATGGATTCTTTAGGTAATAAGTACAGATAAATAGAGAAAGAGGAAATAATAAAAAAGGTTGAGTACTGGAAATGACTATGATTCAATTTCTTGGTAAAATACAACATGAGACTCGCTCCTCCTTTTATTGCTATTCTTCGCTCACCGGCTTTTCGTTTCCAACTGATAACCTTGTTGTTATTTGAAATTTAATGTTTCAGAGGTAGAAGTGGAGGACATGACCTTACGGAGAATAAAATATATAATAGTGTATTTGCGCGCGTAGAGAAGTGCAATTGTTTGCGTACTCAACAAACTGATTGTATTAATGTTGCCTGAGCATTTGTACAAACAATCTAATCGGGGGAGAGAATAAAGTCTCTTAAAACAAGAGAAGATATTATTTCGCAAAACACTAACCTCCTTCTTTTATAACACATCCTATCTCCTCTAACGCAATATTTTAATTTAAAATCATTCTTTATCATGATTCGTCGAGGTACTCATTGTACTCTTATGTTTTCAAATAAACACAATTGTTGTTTACATATTTTTTTTTAAATAATAATTTTTTAAGTTATTTATCTTGCTTCAAATTTCACTTTATAAATATAATGATACAATAAATAAAAAATATCATCAATTCTTTAATTTTTCTTATTAAAAATTTCTCAATTTAATAATTGTACTAAATTAATTTATTAATCTTCAAAATTTATTATTATTCCATATTTTTAAGAAACATAAACTTAGCTTACTTATTACTATCAATATTTCTATGAAAGTTTCAAATGCAAACCATATAATTACGTGTATAACACAAGTCTCTTTAATTGTAACTACTGACTCAAGAAATGGACTTTATTGAAATTATAATAAAGTAATTAAGATAATAATGCTTGAAAGTTATTGCTAATTATCTATAAGGTTTTTTTGTAGTATAACGAAAATACATATATGAGTAAATGAATTTTCATTAATTTAAAACTATTTATAATTATGTATAATAACATTTTCTTTATTTATTCGAATGGAAATTTTAGTTTCCATAAAGCTAAAAATTTTATGCAAATTACTAATATATAATTTAAAAAATTTTAATGAATTTTGAATGAATGTATTATAAATCATTAAAATTACGAATTTTCGTGACAAACTCATGTTTCTGTTGTACGTGTTTGTTATATTAATTAAAAATGCATTAAATATAACCTTTAATATTGTTATTAATAATGTTCTTATACATATTTTTAAATCAACAATTATAAATTGATTTATGTTTATAGTATACATAATTTAGATTTTGCGAATCTGATACAAGTAACGTATACACAGAAATAGATTTGTTACAATAGTAATTTCCCTGTTATACAAAAATAGAACAAAGAAATAAAACAAAAGTTCCCTGTTCAATAGTTTCTACTGTAGTTTCGTCGAGTAAGATTCCATATCTTC
Source organism: Platyscapa corneri (assembly GCA_018907185.1). Lineage (NCBI taxonomy): Eukaryota > Metazoa > Arthropoda > Insecta > Hymenoptera > Agaonidae > Platyscapa > Platyscapa corneri. The sequence continues at coordinate 3,679,330 of JACCHW010000023.1, read as the reverse complement.
TTATTGAAACAATCAAGCGATGGCGATTCTTCAGTACTATATTTCAATATTCGGTAAGTGACGATTTAGTTAAAAGTTTTTCTCAATAGACTTTCGTATCCTTGTAAAGAACAACAGCAAGTCGAATGGAGAAAAAGTAGGAGAATTAGACTAGAACTTAAAAAAAGAAGAGCAGATAAACAAGAACATAGTTACATTATTCTATCTGAACTTCAGCTGAATGTATACAGTCTATAAGATTGTATACAAATAATGCGTTTTATTTTTGAACTTGCAAGAGAACTAAGAATGAAGTGACGTTTTTGCATTCCTATTTTTAATTTGAATGTAATTTCGATTTTGATACGAAATAATTCGCGTGATATGTAAGAAACATTCAATATTCAATTCCTTAAAAAAAATCACTTTAAGATATAATTATATGTTGTTAATTAATTATTTTCGCAGTATTAGATACTATGCTATGATGCAAATAAGATTCAGAATTATCAGTGATACAAAAAATGAATATACATATAAATTGAGTGACTAAAATTTGTAAGCATTCCAAGTATTCAAATCATTTAGAAATATCTTTCTTTTTAAATATACGCTATATTTCATTCAAGATAATAATAACAATTTACATGATTCTATAAAAATTTTTATTGAAAGTATTTCTTTTTTCAAATCTATTTTTATGATAAACAAGCATAAATGGAAATAAAAAATGTATTCTTTATTTTATCATTCTATGATACTACATAAAGCCGATTTACGATAACTACGCGAAAAAGTACATACAGATATGCTATAATATTTTACGCACACATTTAGTGATATAATTTTCAAATAAATAAAATTATGATGAATAATAAATATTATTTTTAATTATACTTTTAAAATATTCTAAAATAATTTACTAGATAAATTAATAATGAAATTTTTAAACATTGAGTCTTCTTGAAAAAATGTTATCAATAAAAGAATAATAAGAGTAATAATAATAATTTTACTATAAAAAATTTGTGAATAATTAATTATATATTATATATAAAAGAGATTGAAACCAACAAGATTTTGTTATAATAAATAGAAACACGGATTATTTACCACGTAAGGTAAGATAATGATATCTTTGTAATTAATAAGACTATATTTATTTAAATTTCGAAACATAACTTGTTTTATTAAAAATATAAAGTATTATGATTAATATTCAATGTTAAGTGCAAACATATAAGAATTAATTACAACGCAATTTGTAATATGAAAATCTTCATTGAAAATAAATGATTTTATATAATAAATAAATAAGTATATATATATATATATATATACATAGTTTATATTATGTATTTTTATTCGTAGATCGTAGATTAATTATTTAATTAATAAACAATGTAAACAAATAAAATACCAGTGAAATTTATGCATGCACGTAATAATCAATTATCAGTAAGTCTTTAACAAAAAGGATTATGAATATTATTGTAGCAAGCTATATAAATTCTTAATTTTCTAGCTTATTACAAATGGGAATACATTCCAGCAGTAGTGGTAAAAAAATCTTTGTAGAGTAGAAAGTGAAGAAAGAAGTTTTAAAGCAAACGGACGACTAGGTTAAACGTTATTCGTTGGAGCATACCGTAAAAAAGCGCATTTTGCGCCTCCTATCTTACGAATGCGATTTGCCTGAAGGGACCGGAGGTTCTTGACGAATCGAAGTAAGAATCTCGTTTGAGTTTTTACTGCCGATCAGGATACCACTTTGAAGAGTTGCATCAACATTGATTTGCATGGCATCAAGAAGCCATGAAAATCAAAAGTGCAAGTGAGATGATTCTTACTATTCGTACCTCACAACCTCATCAAAATCTATAGATTTACACCCTTTAGCGACCTCTTGTTATTCTTTTCAATATCAGTATCACCACTACATATTTATATCACGACGTGGGCTAACGCGAGTACATAATGTACTTGAGGATAAGCACACTAAGTTCCCTAATAACATAAAAGATAAAAACTTAAGGGAAAAAAATCAGTTTGCAATTAGGCACAAAAAAGAATGTATGCTAAAAAGAATGAATTTCTCATGATTTGCACTGAATGCATATTTTACGCATTCTATAAGATTTTGGCAAAATTTTGGTAAAATAAAATTTTACTTTAAAATTTCTGTTTTACATTCCAACTAATAGTTATTATTGTTTAGTGAAATTTCTATATTAAACCGAACAAATGTATAATTTCCATATGCCATAAATTATTACTTTATAATTCAATGAAATATATAATAAAAATAAATATTTCGTAATTTTGTCAAGCAGATTTAAAATAATTTAAATACATAAAATTAATTATATGTATTATATCATTAAAGAATATAATAACAGAATTTTTGATGTTTAAAATAAAATAATAATTTCCAAATAATAAAAATGTTTATTTTACTCTCCAGATCTGAAAATACTGTGCAATTACTTTTTTGCGTAGTAATTTACAATATTGTGTAATATTGCAACCATCACAAAATAGATATATCATAAAACCAGATGAGACACGTCATCTCTTCAGTTACTTTTTATCACCCACTTTCAAATTATAGGGAAAAAGTTCTAAAGAATTCGTCACAGTTATAATTTTAGTTTTTCTATGATCAATTATTATTAAGCGAAGACCAACAATCTATATTTAAATATTTTTAATCAAAAAATATTGATTTGTTTAAGAATATAAATATAAAAACGTTATAAATAAAATATATTTTTTTCCATTTGTATATACAACATTTTTTTATAAAATCATGCATCTGTGGATATAAATATATACTATATGATAGTGACGTCATAATTTAGTATACACTTGCTTGTATACATTAAACACTTTACATACTTTTTGTTTCAAATACAGATACAATGAAAACTTTGTAAAAAATATAAAAATATTAAAATAATATTGAAAAATGATACGTTTATCTACTTACTTTGATTTTCAATTATAAAATTTTTAGAAAACTCCAAAAATAAAAAATGTGTAAAAATAATAATCTAATAATTTTTATTTAAAAAATTAATTTAGTCTATAAATATAGTGTGAATAATTTAAAATTTATAAATTTAAACATTGATCTAAAAATTAATCGATAAAAATAAGTCTTAAGATTTAAGTAGACAAGAAAATATTGTTTTCATAATACATGAAACAAATTGATAATTTATGAAATTTTTAAGGTAAATGCATTAGCAATACTTTTCGTTGAATTATTAATTGATTTCTATGTAAATATATGAAACATGCTGGTTCATATGAAGTAAAATATTTAATATTATTTTTAAGTGAAAATAATAATAAAATAATAATAATAATACAAATAATAATAATAATAAAATAATAATAATAATAATAATAATAGTAATAATAATAATAAAATAATAATAATCTAAAACTCGCATAGAAAAAGTAATCTAATTCCTTGATATATATAATTCGATAGAATATGATATATCATTTATTTATATAAAACTAAAATGTCTTTCTCATATTAAAGATCTAAAAATAGCTTGAGATGTTATAAGAAAAATATAAATTTTTGCATATTTGTAATTCTTTTATATTATCTAGGTGAATAAATTTTAAGAATAAAAAAATAACTTTTATTTTTAAGTGAAAAAATGTTGAATCAATTTTTTATTACAAAAAATTTAATAATGATAATAACGTTAAAAAAAATATTATAAGCCATATATAAAGTTAGGTATTTAGTGATTTCATATTTAGTTATTGAAAATAAACTATTCAAACTGGTATTCTATTTTTATCTATTAGTACTGAAAATAAATTTATTTATTCTTTCTAATTATTAGTATTATAATAAATTGAAATATGATTTATTAAAGTATATATAATTATGTATATTAATAAATTGATTTATTTGAATACTAAGCATATATAACATAGTTTGTTTAAAGTGAAAAATATACTTCTATTATTAGCTATAGTACATTTATTAAAAACATAGTTTTACAAGATATAAACATGTATCTAAAAGAACATTAATATTGTTGAAAATTGATGCCTTAGTGAAATTTATGTCTTACTAAAACTTTTATTATATCCCTTAACAATTTACAGCAATTTCATTTTGACGAGCAATTAATCTATCTTTACTACAATACTAAATTTTCATCCTATTTTCTTTAAAATTCAAAACTGATAGAAAAATTAATATATTCTATATGTACATCATAATTTGAAGCATTCATATTGAATTATGTTTTAATTAAATATATAACACAGTTTTGAAGTAAAGCCAGTTTCTGTATTTAGATATCTAACTGTTATGTAAATATGAAAAATGTTATTTCTACCAAATTTCAAATTGGTTAATTAATTATACAATATTTATAACTGAATAGTAAAGTTTGGACTTAATTATTGTAACTCAATATTAGTATGACTTTTAGCATCTCCGTAAATTGCTTGAAATTTAATTAATAACTTTTAAATACAAACAGTAATAAAAATGAATGCATAGCATAATTTGATTTTGCAAGATCTCAAGTTTATTGATTGCCGCAAATTTATTCTTATAATTAATAATCTATAACGAAAACTGAAGTTGAATTTTAAATTAAAGAAATCATTGTAACTTTTAAATTATGAATATACCGGGAAATTTTTAATGTAAAAAATTAAAAAGTAAGTAAAGTTATTATAAGGTATAAAAGAATAAATACAATCAGAGATGTTTGATTAAGGATAAAGAGTATCTAAGAGAGAATCAGTTTTGTGCTAAAGAAAAACTTGGCAAATATTTTAAATATTATTATGAATGAAAAGTAGAAAGGCCAACATGAAATGAAAGCAGAGTAACCGCAGTCTGAATATTGTACGTTAAATATTTTCTTCCTACGTTTTCCTCGCCTGCCGCGAAATACCACGAAGCGCTTTAACTTATTTCGTTTCTTTCCTCTTTTACCTCTTTTCATTTTTTTTCGCTCGTAGTCAGGACATAGGGCTATAATATATATATAAGCCACGGTAGTGATGGCGATGGTAACGGAAGAGCCAAAAAGACTAATAGCTCAGCAACACTCGCCGAGCCTGGAAAGTTTTGCATGAAATTAACACTGGAAAAATTACTGCTATTACAACCTCGGCGGTCGACGGTAAGAGATGGGCTGCCCAATGCAAGTCTCTCGACCGCTATCGGATAAACCGAAAGAGAAAGAGAGAGAAAGACAGCAAGAGATCAAGACAAGTTGGGATAGCACGAGAAAAAGCGACAGAGAGAAAAGACATCATGTTTGACTACGGCAAAAAGCGAATAAGAATATGATACTCGTAAAAAGTAGAAGGAAAGCAGAGCGTTGAAATAATGAGAAAACTCTTTAAGAGGAAAATGAGGAAAGTGCAAAGTAGAATACGGAAGCTAGAAAATGATATATGTTCGCTGTTAATCATAAAATCAAGATCAATTGAATTACTCGTAAATATATAAAGACTTTATTTTTATTAAATTTTTCAATAAATTGACCAAAGTTATATGATTTATTATGGTTCATCATTAATTATTGGTTCTTCGATTTTATAATGCGTTGTTTTAATTTATCATTCTTTAGCATCATATTCATAAATTCTAAATTAGGTTCTTCTTAGGAAGTTGTAAGATGAATTTTATGGTTATCATCATCAAGTTTATAACATAAAGTGTATGGTTACACTTGATAAAATCTAGCAAATGTGCTGCACGTTGTCTTCGGGCAACCTCGGCATGAGTTTATGAAAACTTCCTAGAACTTTATTAAATATCGTCATTTATAAGTAGTAAATATTTTTTAAATGAATAAAATGTAATTACAATCCTGAAAAAATATAAGAATTAATACTCAAAGAATATTAATTATTTTTGTGTTTGATGATGCTTTCTAATCCTCCTGATGAGTGATGTTTTGCATATAAAATTATTTATAAATAATTAACAAATAAGTTATATATTTTGCACATTAAGAAACTAATAAATTTGATATAAATAATATTTCTTGCCATTTTTAGCGATTAAATTATAAAGTTCAGTTCTATATTATAAATACGTACATTGTAACTTCGTCTATTCTAAACTATGGGAAAGTTTAATTAAGTATAAGCTATCGTGGGTTATTGAATATTTAACATATATTATATAATAAAGATGATAACATAAGTGCACTAATTTTAAAATCATATGAAATTAATCTTATGACTTATTTTTATCTTTCAATTTATACGTTTAAAATGCTGTTCTACTAGGTAATAATAATAAGAAAATAACTATTCATTTATTAATAAGTTCTATTCACTTGCTTAAGTTACATAAGTACTACATCTATAAATCTGTTACTATCATAGATCATCACTAATTCAGCTAATATATTTTCATACAAATATCTGATTGAAACGAAACATATCTTAACTATGCGTACCAAAAATTTTTTTATAATAAATATGAAAAGTGAAAGTGAAAAACCTTTCTAATTAAAAAAAATATAATGATAAATGTATACATTCGAATTAATTAAATTCTATTTTTGAAATCGCATTAACAATGTGAAACATATATTGTAATAGTAATGTTTAGATAATAATTTTTTTGTAAATCTGCACTTATTTTATTCTCTTAAAAAGTATTGTAACACTTATTTGACATTATATTAAGTGTTTATTAGCACTCTTAGTTCATAAAATTATAGTTGTTTTATAATACATTATGTACTTTAAAAATCATAATAATAAGCTCAAAAAGTTAATATTTTAAAGAAAAATAATAGGATATTAAATAATATACACATGTGTGTATGTGTATATATGTATATATATAAATATTAAAACTTTAACACATTTAATAAATTTACAAATAAAACAAACCATATTCATTATATTGTACAATTTTATTATTTCTTCAAGAAAACTGAAGAAAGTGACTATGTTTTCTTACAAATACAGAAAGCTCAATTAAATGCATTTTCTTGATCTCTTAAGACAATAAGTGTATGCAATCAATTTACGCAGAGAGGGAAAATTTACAATACGTGAACTTCGACGGCATCCCTCTTGCAAATGTGGGATATCGTTAAAAGTATCCGCTGAGTCATTTGGGCGCAAATAATGAAAGCGGTCTGTATATTTTCAGGGAAGTAAACAAGCCTGGGAAATTCGGATGGTACCGAGTATTCGTTTATACGCTTACGGTGTCGTTTACTTAGGAGTGTGCTTATCCCGTTTCAGAAAGCCACGGAGCCATTCCCGTTTGAAGCTAGAACATCGATGAGAGCTTCAGCTAAACAGATGAAATATTATTTTCCTTAGTCTGGACTGGACAACCAGCCGCTCATTCATATTCATATGTGTGCCTGAGTATTTCATCTTCTCAGGAAGGATAAAGCTCCTGGACCGTCGGCCTGTAATGGGAACTGACTGGGTAACAAGCAACTTCGATGCTTGATCAGGAATGAAAAAACAGATCGTGATATCTAATTATATGATGGATTTGCATTCAGAAATCTTAATTTTATCTTTTACAAGCTTGCATTTTTTCTCCAGATTTTGAATTAAATTTCAGCTACTAAATCTTATTCGCGTTGGTACGACTCAATAGTCAAGATGATTTGTCGAAGTGATTATGCAGTTATAATAATGATACACTCGGTTTTACTTGCTAAACTATTTAAATTAAGTATTCTCAGTTAATTTGTAATCCGATAAAATAATATGTATTTATCAACTTTGTATTTCTAATAAAGAAATATGAGAGAATTTGGTAACAATTTGCAAATTATCATAAATTAATGAAATTAAAGCGCACTCCTGTGAACTTTAAATGGACACATGTAGCGCTGATATAGCTGCTATATATACACACATAGATTTGTGCTCTGTTTAATATTTTCTAAAATTTACCAAATATTTTAATCAAATTTTTTAAAACTGAGTTAAATTAATCCCTGTAGATCAGTCAAGGTTACAAGGGGAAAAGGCAAGTACGAACCCCCAACTGTGAAACTAATTACCTTATCGAACGCGAGAGTACAAAATCAATAGGATTTTGTAGGGGGGGAGCGTGTAGCCGATGCGCCTACCCGTCAACTAGCGAAAAGATTAGGTAGATCGTCGAGGACTGCTAGCGAGCAGGTAGGCGGAAAGGGAAGAGTAGGTACGAACTCTACAGCGGGCGGGTGGGTGGTAAGAACCAGCGCGCGCCCCTTGAAATAGTTGAAAATTCGGTAATTAAAAAGAAGAAACAGCGCCATAAGATTCATACGGGCTATCCGGGCATGCACTCGAACTGCCAGCGAAGCAACAGCGGTCGACCAATAACTACTCCCTCTCTCCTCTCTCTCTCTCGCTTTCATAGGTTTACGCGCTAGGCGCTTTCGGCCTGCCGCGCGCATCCCTTCTCTCTCGCTCTCTTGCGTGCTATGCGCTCTCCTTCCTCTCTCTCGTTCGCACTAGAAAAATAAAAAATCAGCCAGAACTGTGTAGTCATGCGATGGCGTAAGCAAAAGAAGCGCGACTCCGAAATGACCAATATCTAGTTGGGGGGGGGGGGGGCTGCTTCAGACTGCAAAGAGCCCGAAAAATATGCAAGTTGTCACCATGGCTGCTCGAGAAATCGCTTAGAAGAAAATTAAAGCGGCGATTAGGGCGACCACGCGGTGTCGTTCCGCTCGAAACGCGTTAGAGTGTGAGGATCTTTTCCCCCGACAGTTCAACTTTTTTTTTTCAGGTCCAGGGTAGCGAACCTCAATTGTAACGTACGGACCGACGGCAATGGCGTAAACGAACAGAGCTAGCACGTGGGTGTTGCGAACATGCGCGTGAACCCAACTAGTAAACAAATGTAAAAGTTATCATTGTGATATTGTATCATTAATATTGTATTATTGTATTTGAAATAAAATGTACGTGCGTTATAAGAGTGGATGAGGTTTAGTGAGTAATGCTTCTTGTTCTGATTAGTAATAAATGTGTAGTAGGTATAAGGGTTTGCGGAAAGAAAAAAAAGAAAAACAACAAAATTGTAAATTTTATGCGAATGCGTCGAACGTAGGTTGTTAAATTGTATGGCATAGATTTAGAAGTGGCGGTATCCGAAATTATTTTATTATAGTTAATATATATACGACGAAGGAATACATTTGCTCGGTAAGAGTCCTTAAATACGGAAGCCTGAAAGGAACGAGTAGCTTTGCTATACCGACTGCCGTATCGTGATAGACGCATTTTGTATCACCCTTCTGTCGTTACATTATATTAAAAAATTTGAGCCTAAAAAACTTTCTTACTTATTAAATTTACTCACCTCTTTTTCCCTGGTAAGAAAAACAGACGTGACGCGATCGGTTACAATCCCCTTACTTGGAAAATTATGTTATTTTGTAAGTAATTTCAAATAAATTAAAAACGGTTTTTCCCTGTGACATATATCGGATTAGTCTTCTGTTCCAAATTTAAATCATTTACGGAAATATTTGTATAAATAGTATTAGTGTTAATGCATACTAAAATAGGAAACTATATTATTCAAACATTATGTAAATGGCAAACCACTATCAAGAGTTAAATGTGATATTAAATAAAAAATGACAATTCTTGTTGATAAAGGTTCATTGTTTACGTTATATATATATATAATTTGATATAAAATTTCACTATTTATCTTGACATCAATAATTTATTTAAACTATTATCAAATATATAGATTTAATTTAAATTAATTATAATTGAAGTACGTAAAAAATAATAAATGTTTCATTACATTTAATTTGATTTTTGTCTGTACAATATAAGCATTTGTTTAAATAAGTGATATCTATAAATATTTGTAATATTAATTTTATTCACAAATTTCTTTCTCATTTAATAGTAATGTTGAATTACTAATAAAACTTACTAGTAAAAAAATAGTAACAAATGATAAATCTCTCATTATTGAAAATTTATGTATCTATTTACCCTAATGCAAATATTAAAATTTAATTTTAGTTGGTGTTTCTCGTTTATCTGCATTTATAATGCAATATATTTGCATATTATATAATATTGGAAAATTAAAGTGTTCTACCGGATTGAATACCACTATTATTAAAGGGATATTGTGTTTCAGTGAATGAATCATATTAAGTCCTTCAAAATAAAACTAATAATATTTTCTAAAAACTGATAAATTCTTTCATTAGGATTTTCTTAACTTTCTACATGTTTAAATTTTTAATTTCAGAATATATTTTCAAATAATTACTAATTTGTAAAAAATATACCTGATTGAAAATTAGGAATCTGTAAGATGCATGTTGAATTATTAATGAATTCAGTTCATAAGAATTAATATTTAATATTATTGGTTAGCTAACTAAAATCGACTTTCATTAGAAGATTTAAAATTCAAATGTTTTATTTATTATGTAATTTATGTAACTTTGTCGATATAGCTTTATATAAATTATGATATATTTTATAATTTGTATAATTCTATGATAATGTACATTTAGAGAAATATTTAGATTCAGATTTTTTGCATCATAGTAATCATAATGAAGCGAAGATTTTGAATGAAAAATATAATTTACCAACATAATTTACAATTTTATGAATTGAAAATTTAACATAAAATATATAGGTATAATCGAAACTATTTTACATATTCCGAAGATAAATTTATGAATATACATTTTCTTATTTTGTCCTATCACTTTATTCTGTATAAAATACAACTTAAAAAATATAAATAAAAGTATAATATTTATTGTTAAAGATTTTTGTAATAAAACAGAAATTATTAATTTGTAATTTGTTAAACTTTAATATTGATTTTAAATGAATAGTTTGTATACTTATTGATTTATTTGAAATTTTTTAAATAAATCACTTCATCGTTTTTTTATTATCAATTTTATAAGTAATAATTAAAAAAGAAAATGAATAAATATTGATTCTTAATTTTAATCGATTGATTTAAGATTCTTATATATTTTAAATTTAATAAGATTATAATTATAGTTGGCTCTTAAATATTCTCTCATAAATTTAAGAAGAGGCTGACTTCTAAAATTTAAATATATATCATTAATTAAATGTCAAGTACTTATAATTCATTACATGATTTGATTTATAAATTTGTAACAAATTGCATTATCTTATAATTTGAAGTTCATAAAATATTCAAAGCATTAACTACAGCCTTTTTATTTCGTCATAAAATTTTTAATTATTTCCGTCTCATGGATTTAATTGTAATAAATTGATCAGATAAATCATCTTTAAATTTATTAATATTTTACATTATAAATAATTGAATTTGAGAAACAGATTTCAATTATAATTTTATTTATTCCTCTTATTCTTACCATGGTCATTGCCCACTGAAACATCGTGTGGTATATGGTGATTAGAAATCTTTCCGTGAAATTGAAAATTTCTGGATTGGCGACCTGCAAGTAATAAGGAAATGAAAAAATTAATTAATTTATTTGCCTTTACGTATTTTTAATTTGAAGATTGGTTTTTACAATACTACTTTTGAAATTAAAAATTTATATTGTTAATAAGCAGTAGAAAATTTTACTAAGAAGAGAATAAACTTTAGTATTAATGAATGAGTATACATTATGAATAAATATTAGACCATGCGGAGCTTTGAAAATGACGTAGAATATTAAGAGTTACCTTAATGGTCAAAGGAACAGATTATTTGTTTGACCGAGTTGAGTTTTTAAAAAACTATTTTGTATATGAAAATTATTATAAATTTCAATTTTCAGGTGACTAAAATAAGATTGCTTATGAATATAAAAATATTCGGATCGATTTAATTTCTATGTACTCACATAAATTCAATAAGTACAATATTTTGAAACTAGAGAAGATATAGTTCTTATTTTTATGCATTAATATACTATTAATATGTGTAGCCTTGTAAACAGCATTAAATGTATAGTATTTTTAATTAAATTGTTTATTTATATAATATTTAAAAAGTATTATGAAAGTTGAAAATTAAATATTAATGTAGAATAAATTTGGTTGAAAGAAACTAAACTCGGAGGTTTTACATCATTTCTGTATGTGCATTTTGCAACATAGAGCGAAAAGTAAACTTGAGGGAATGGTAACGAGAAAGTATTTGAAATAAGTATATTTGTTTACTGTAAAGTTTGTATGTGTATATTTTACTGAAATTTAAAAAAAAATATGAAGAAAAATATGCGGATCGTCTTTAATAAAAGATATAAATAATATTAAATTTTCAATGTAGGTTCTAGTTAAAAAATATAATATACTTTAGTTCTGAAATTAATTTACATTGCACATTAATTTCTTTATTTTATTTTAACTGTTATATATCGAGATTGATTTTACGTAATAACAATTATATTCTTTAAAGATATTTGTCGCTCAATATGAGTCGACTGTCCTGTATCTGTTCTAATTCAAAGAACAGAACTAAATGAACAGAGAGATAATTGCTCACGTAGATGACAGAGGGGAAAATTACCCGCATTACTGTGAGGCAGAAGATTAAGAGATGAGAAGCACTACGTTGTGTTATCTTACAAAATCGATAAGCGACACTGAATGTATATGAGTGTATATATAAGTTTGTGGAGTTTAAATTTCAAGTTACTGGCGATAATTGAAATGGTTGGCGATGAATTATAAACGTTTCTAAAATGTTTCGTAATAGGAAGCAAAAGTTTAATGAGTGTAAATTGTTTTAACAATACCAGTGGTATGCTTTAGAAGGTAATGTAATTTTTTGACACTAAAAAATTTTATAATTTTTCTTAAGCCAACTGAAAATTGTAGTTTAAAAATTTACCAAAATATAGAAACATAGATTTGCAGTAAAATGTATATTTAATATTGTAATATTCTGGATTACAAAGTATAATCTTTAAATTATATTATTATTTACATTATATTATACTAGAACTAATAAACAGTCAGAATCAGAGTTATTTATACATTCTTGTTTGTATAAAAATAAACTATTTTTTATTAAATTTGCTCATCAGAAATAATTAATGATTAAAATTCTAATGAACATTTTTCAAAAATTCAAGAAATCAAAATTAGCACATAAGGTATTTTTGCAACATAATTTTTTTGTGATATAGAAAAGAATTTTTCTTAAGAATTCTATTATATACAATATGCTTAAAACAAAAATCTGTAAATCTCTCCCAATAAAATTTTTTTTAGAAAAATCTAAAATTATTTTAAATCAATAGAATATTAAAAAATCTACTATATTGCTTAAATAATTGGATTATATTCTTTTGGTTTAATTACATAGATAAAAAATTGTAAATTATTTTAAATAAAAGTAAAAATTATATGTGATAAAAATAAACATTGATACTTGTATAGCTAAATATAAAGAAATTTTAAAGTATTATGTGTTCAATGATAAAAAATTAAAATTCAACCCATGCCGTTATCACTTTAATGAAATTTTTATCTTCATCAGAAGAAAATCTTTTTCAAATACTGAATTATTTAATTTAATATATATTTTTTAAAAAAGCTCATCATAAATAAAATCTACTGCCAATTACATTTCTTTACTTATTTTCCATATGGTTTTATTTTGTATTAAAACACAATGTATAAGAATCCTTTTGGCAAAGACAATTCCAATTAAACCATATATGGATTCAAATATATTTTATATTTAATATTTACTTAAATTATAATGAAACTATACTTTTAGGAAATTATTAATGTAATAGAGCACTATAAAAATAATTATATATTCATGTATATTACAATATCAGAAAGAAAAACTATTAATGTAAACAATTTCTTTCAAATATACCAGCTATTTAAAATATTTTGGAATAACATTGATCTATAAACAAAATTTAATATTAAGAATAGAGAGGTGTTAATTTAAATTTTAAAATTTAATTTGAAATATATATTTGTAAAGTACTTATGCTTGATGTAAATAATAAGTGAAAATAATTTTAATATAAATATGAAATATTTATTTAATATTCATCACAAACGATATTATCATACTAACTTTGTAATATAATAATATCACCAAGCTTTATTGCACTTCTGAATTCAGATTATAATGGATCATTTCATTTGAATATGATGTAAATAAAAATTTATTAATTTGTAAGAAATATTTGTTTGCTCAATTAAAATTCATTAAAATTTTGCTTTTGTACCTATAATCGAGTAGTACTGATTACAAATATTAAATTTATTTATGTCAATAACAAAAATTGAATTTATTTTATCAAATATAGCCTTCGGTATATTATCTATATAACTGCATTCATTCTGTCAATTTTTTATCCTTACATATCTTGCGCTGAATCCCACGTACAAAATTTATTTTTTTATGTGATACAATAAAAAATATCGTTAAAAATGTGAAAAATATTGCTTCTAAAGTATTTGTGCGTAATCTAGATACGTACGGCTCTTATTAAATATTTAATTAAGCATTCACAGACAATTATGAATTAGTACTATTTAAGAATTAAGAAATTTATTGAATTAGAGTACTTGAATAGTTGATAAATTATTATTTCTTATATGTATTTTCCAATTTTTACTTTCTTTTTTATAACGTTATACAAAATAATATTTCTTAGATGAGTATTTATATTGTTTTTTTATATTGTTATTACAAGATATTATTAAAATTAAAAAATCAATAAATATATATATAACTCAAAAAATTTTTATATTTTTTGCATGAAGTACAGAAATCTTTTTAATTAATTATGTTATATTTCTAAATACCAAATAATTATATATTGTTACATACAAATTATGAAGTTAGTTTTCTTAAAAAATTAAATATGCTAGTTTAAAATTTATTTAAAATTTTTATAATAGTGGTATAAAATTTGATCTTATAGAAAGAAACGTCATAGAAAATTATTTCAATTGGTTAATTAATAAGAATAGAATTAAATTTTGTATTTTTAGTTTAATTAAGAAAAGCATTAGTTATGAAATAAAATAACTATGTTTTTGATATAATACCGATAGAATAAAATAGAAAATATAATGTAACGTCGAGAAATTTAATGGAGGACGTAACACTAATTATCTATTACGTAATTTTGTTATTACTTATTGTTCTTAATAATAATAATAATATTTAAATTTATATTAATTTTGTCTGTAAAAAATGTACTAAATAATATTTTATGAAATAGTTACCATTTATTTTATATTATTTTATATTTTTATAAATATTCGTACATATATAACTAGGAATGAATCGAGTAAATAACTAAAACAAAATCCAACATTTTGAGAAAATTTTTCCTTTACAAATAATATTTTTGAAACCATATCAGGAAAATTCTTAGGACAATCTTTAATCCGTTTTATTTATGCATAATCAACAAAAATGAAATATAAAGTACATATGTAATAATTATAAGCTTGTTAATGATATCTTGCCATAATTATCCTTAATTTTATTTGGCTCTTTTATTCGGTGAAATTTAGTGCAACATTATAAAATAAGTGTGAAAATTTAATGTACATTTAATATGAAAAAATATGAAAAATTATAAAATGTATTCTTATTATAGAAAAGAATTTATAACATTGTCATTTCTTTTTCATCTATTTACTATTTACATGACTATGCTAAATTATAAATTTTTAATATATTTTTTTTTAATTTTCACATATTTTTTATGCTTTAAATTATTTTAATATCACTAAAAACTCGTACTTATCAACATATTTATTATATTTTCATATTGAGTTTAGTAAATATAATTAAGACTAAGCTAATAGTAAAAAACAATACTACATAAAGTTAATATTTTTTACTTGAATAGATAAGAATCAGTATACGTATCTATTTAGTACTTTGCAAAGTAATAATATGATAATATGTTTAATCGGAAGTTTTATTGTGTGAAATACATATTAATTTTTTCTGTATTAATTATTTAAAGGTAGATTATAAGTTACAAGTTTTGTTTATTAATTATTTTTGAAAATAAATTTAAAATTCACAGAAGTTTGCAATTATACAAAAACTTTTTTTTTAATTTTATAGAGAGTATGAAGTTTATAATAGTCACTACATTTCATCTATAACATAGAATACTAAGCGTATTTATGTGAAAAAATAACCAATCAAAACACTAACTCTTATGAGCATACCGTTCGTAATCGCCTTAAAATAATAAGTAACGCGGTATGTACATTTGAAGGTGGCTTTTTCCATCTAACTTTTTTCAATATACGTATATCAAGGTGTATATAATGTTTTCGTGGCTCAGCTGTATAAACGCCGTAATTGAATTTTGTCGTCGACTGCTTCGCGAATGCGAATATTAATATATTTTCAATGAGGTCTCCACAGGCACCTATATGTACACTCAAATGAAGCTCTCCTAGTTTCCTTTATGCATAATGTCGTGCTGGACGCATAGTGAAATATGAATTTATTTTGTTCAAACTTAACTAGAAATTTTCACGTTTAAAGCATTTCAGTAAACCTTCTTTCTGAATAAAAGTTCTTACATCATGCGCAAAATTCTTTTTAGTCCTATTAATAATGTACTTTACATAATTACAAATAAATTCTTCATATTCGTGACCTACATCAAGTATTATAATTGTGTTTATATAATGTATGTATTTACAATTGTTTATTTATAATATTTTATTTTTTTTTACTTCCAGTAGTAACTGCCTCGTAAAATTACATTTCACTCACACATTTCTCGACCAAGTTCGTTTTATTTTTTATTTCAAAATTCTCCATAGTATTCCAGATTATTTTTAAGAGTACACAATTATATTAAATTTTTATTAAATTATCAATGATTACAGTTAATAATTTAAATAAATAAAAGAATAAAGATATTTAAATAAACAATATCTATAAATATTCAATACTTAACAATAATTTGTTCAAATTTTTGTTTACTGAGCATAGTTACATTTTTCTCCTTTATATTTTTACACCCTTCACAAGCAAAATAATTTTATTATTGTGAATTTTTCTAATGTGAATTTGCTATTTTATCTGGGGCAATCACGATTGAAAATACTAAATCCTTATAATGGATATGAATTTTATATCTTTCTTAATGTTTATTTTTTAAGATAGTAGATAAAAAATTCATATGACTTGGAGAGTATTTAAGTTTAAAATTTCTTTACTTCAAGAATTTAAAAATTATTTTAATCAAATATTTTGTTTTTAAAAAGCAAAATATAATAAAGACACTATAATGATATATCTCTAATCTAATTTTAAATTTATCTTTTATATCGCATATTTATATTCTTTTTCTTTAAAAGTTCTTACAACATAAGTTTGAACATAAGTTTTTTGGCTTATAACATCTAAAAAATTTATCAAATATAATATAGTATAAAACTTTGTTAGGTACTTCATTAAATTCATATAAATTAATAAGTAATATTGAATAATTAAATAAAATTAATATTTACAAGTTACCACAGTAAACTACAATACTACAATAAATAATAGAATATAATTAACATTAAATTAAATTTATATGCAAGTACACGATATATATTTCAATGTAATATAAGTTTTATTTTTTATTTATTTTAAATATTTAAGAAGTACATAAATATACACAAATTATTATCGACAGAAAATTAATTATTTCAAATTAAGATTTTTTTATCGTATTTATTTTCCGAATGAGATAATTCTTTAGGTTCATTAGTTGCCCAGTTACAAAGTCTTGCCGTATTGTATATTTCCAACATTTTACTTAACTAGCAATTATCCCAGTAACTCGGTACCATTAGAATGAAATACGAGCCGAGGGCTTTATTATTTAGTACTAAGAAGCACCCCTCCGAGTTTCATATTAAAATTATACGTATTCTCACCAAGTTGATATTTTCTATCAGTACGCAATATATTAATTCATCTTAAAAAATTGATGTCTTCATGAAAGTTCAGTATTTATAAAGTGAAATAATTAATATCAATTTAAATTTGTCTATTTTATATATTTATTGAGATGAGTTTATACATTAATTTCTACTTACACTTTATCTACTGTTCATTAATATTTTTATCAACAGAAAATCGTTATAATTAACTTACGAATACAGAATTTTATTTATAATAGTGAAGTAGCAAATTTTTGAAAATAACATTAATCTGGATTTGTAGATAAATTACATAAGGGTTAACTGGTACTACGTATCAATTAGAAGTATATAAATTAAATTTAACGTTAGCTCAAATAATATTTTATAAAAAGTAGTTAATATATATATCTATATATATATATATATATATATATACAAATATCATGTTACACATTGAGAACATAAAAAAAAAATTGACAACATCTTCAATCTTACTGCTGAACGAAGTAATGCTAGATATCTCAATATACTACCCTTTATCATCGCTTTGATTTATCTTTCACTTCTAAATGTATCGCGCGAAGAAAACTTTCTCGATCTATTTATCAAGGATATGTAACGGTCCGAACTGTACCGTCCAAGGAGCATTCACACGATGGCATGTAGAATAAAAGAAAATAGCAAAATAATGCTGTTATTTCGATCTTCTCCTTTGCACGTCAGTAAATGTAAAAAGAGAAATGAGAAAAATTGTTTTGAAACATTGACGAATTTTCGACGAATTTTCGATTCTTTATCTGTCTTTCAGTTTTATCCTCTGTCTCTCTGCTGTTCTTTGATTCGATAGAGCTCTCTAAATCCCACTGGATTCGCATTTGTCACGAATATATGAAACTTTTTTCTAAGGTGGCCCATAATCAACTTTGTCAAGTGCCGTACAACAAATGTTTTTTCTGATATCTGTCCCCTCAAATGGGCGCAGAAGTTCTCTTGAGTTGAAAGACAGGGTGCCAAAATTTCACGACATTTTTCTCACTCCATAGAACACTCAGTTATGCGAAAAATCTACGTGAACTCACTCGATAAAACGAGGGGATAAAACCACGACAATTCATATAATTTGTGTTTAGTTTATGGTCGTTAACATATCAAAGGATTTCTAGCTAGTGCTTTTTTTGTTTAAAGTTTATTCATCACATTATTAGTTTTTCACCTGGTCATTTTTAGAAAGACGAATTTTTATTATTTATGAGACCGCGTAAGAAACACCTACATTTTTAAATACTCTGTTAATTGGTTGACTTTTTTATATTAATATGCACTATTAAAAATTAATTTTATCTACTGAATTTTAAGTAAAATTATACACTTATTTATTATGAGAATGTTTTATAAAAAAATAATTTACAATTTAAAAAACTGAACGTGAAAAATAATTTTTTTAATATACGAAAAATTGTTAGAACTTGCTTTTAAAACTTGAAATATTTGAACAGCCATTTTTTTATGTTACATTTACAGTAACATTTTTTTACTGTAACAGATTTTTTCTATATAATAATTATGTGTTATACTATATAATTTTATTAATTTTAATTTAACTTACATTTTTTAAATTTAAATTAAATATAAATAAAAAAAATTTTAAATTATGATTTTAGTCAAATTTAAAAGAATGTTATTTATTCTTCTTTCTTATTTAAAATTAAAAAATGTTCTAAAGTTTGAAAAAGAGTTTAGAAAGTTCTTTTCAAGCACCAATTTTTAAACAAAATATTTTAAAATATTATAATAATCTGTAAAAACCACATAAATTTTTCGTCAATTTAATTTGGAAACTTTACATAATATTCGTATGATACCTTTCATTTGAAATAAATCAAGTGGAAATCAATTTTTATGAAATTTTCTTTCACAATAAAATCTGAAATAAAAAGAAAATGATAAAATAATGTTTTAATAATAAAATTAAAAGAAAAGCTATTAAAATTTTATTATTTAGTTTTCCTAAGATTGGCTTGTTATTAGACTTTCGCATGAAGTTCGAAATTCGAGTAAAAGTTTGAGTGCTTAAGCTGCAAGGAACGAGTAGAAGCAACAACTCGAACGCTATCACACACATCTTACCTATTCGCACGTGCAGGTACACACAACCATAAAAACACACGCGCAAGTGTAGATAACGAAGCGAGTCTGAAGCTAGAGCAGCTTTTACATACACCCAAAGGAGTGTTTCTCCTGAAAATTTGTTCGTTCCGGTCTGTCGCCGTTTTTCCGATAGGCTCTTTAACTAATTTAAGTGCCGCGTCGTAGCCACGACTAAAAGAGGTATAGAAAGGGTCTGAGGGAGTAAAAAGAGAATGAGAGGCGAAAAGGTGGAGATAGAAATGAGGAAAAGGCTATAAGTGCACGTTAAGAGTGAGAGAGAAGTAAGTAACGATGAGCTGGAAAAAATTCCATGAGGATTAAAATGCAGAAAAAGGAAATTAAAGTACGTCTTGCAGGGTCTATGCTAGACTACTCTCTTGAGAATTTGCTTTCAGCTTAAATTATACGAAGGTCTTTTTATGTACCGCTGAAACTTCGATTTCGTCGTACTTATAATTTTTACATCTCACAAAATTTCATCATCCATGATTAATTTCATATAAATTTATAAATGGAAAAACAAGTGTACGTAATTTTTTTTTAAATTAAATCTTTGCCACAACTTAAAATATGTACATAGAAAATTTCTGATTAATTTATCATTTTTACAAAATTTTCTATAATATATTTTACTGTAATATATAATTAAAATAATGAATAACGGAAAAAAATCAAAGGCATCTTAAAATTTTATGAATAGCACTTTGGTTTAAATTTTCTTTAAATAAATTGTTACATTATCAAATCGAAATATAATTATAATATAATGTAATAATAATATAATATATTAATAGAAATATTATATAATGTAATAGAGAAATATTTACGTAATAGTCTTTCATAATTGTTTTGAGATTGTATTACTTTTTAGAATGCTTCCTTTCATTTAAATCAATTTATCTCATTAACTCATAACAATTATAACTGTAGATATTAACTAGAATATTCCCTTACTTTGACATATATATTTCTATAAAAAGTACTTTCAATCTATTACAATTAATGTTATATATAATTAATAAGTAAAGAAGTCATTCCGAAATTTCATTTAATGTACATTCAATTTTTCTTACAGAAATTTAGAGTTATAAAATTATTAATATATTACAAAGCATTTTTATTTCTACGTGAAAATATTTTTAATTTTAATTTTAATATTTTTATTATTTTCATAAACTTTAATTTGTAACAATACGCTGCTTAAATATAGTATAATCATTCAATATGAATAGTCGGACAAAAATTGAAAGAGAAATAGTCATAAACAGTAATAGACAAAGAGAGATTACGCAGTAAGGGTGCAAAGAAGTCTGCAGATAAGTTCTGAAAATCGTAAGAGCAGTAACACCAGAAGTAAAAGCACGGAGTTTCTACATACAAACAGTGGGATAGAAAGTCTGCAGCTCTGTCCTCTTATTCGCTCTATTCTCTTATGACAGTATTCCATTTCTGGCAAATGTTTCTGACTTGCATTTCTCTCAAATGAAAACTTAACACGAATGCAGTACTCTTGCCGAGTGAGCAAGTTTTTAAATTAAGGTACGGGCTAACGTTGCTTTCTTCCACTTTCTTTCTATACTACTTCTCCTACTTTCTTTTTTATCCTCTTAATCTCTCTCTCTCTCACTCTTGGACTCTTTTTCTTTTAGTCTCTGTTCTTCTCCCTTTCTATTACTCGCATTTTTTTCTTTCGTTTCATATTTCATCGAAGCTAATTGCGGTGCATCTTATTTCTTAAAAAAACATATCTCTGAGCTTTGCCCACAGTTTTCATTTCAGATTGAACAGTTTTTTTAATTTTTTATGCCGTTGGATAAGGAAGTAACCAATATAAATTAATAGATAAAAGACAAAATTTTTCACCAACCACTTTCAATATTTTCCAAACTTGCTTGACTTTATAATTAAAAAATGATAATACGATATTGTTAGCTACATGACGTTAATTCCTATTAGTAATTTTATTTATGAAAATAATTTCTTATACACATACATTTAAAAAAATATAAAACCTTATCTAATTTACGTATATGTAACAAATATGTTAACCTGTACATATTCAGGCGCGGGGACACACACGTAACATGCTCACATACTATATGAGTGTATATGTGCTCATATCAATAATAATTTTTTTATTAGATTTTATTTTATGAATGCAATTTTATGTGAAAAGAACGAAAAATTATTATCTGAATTATAAAAATCTTTGGACTAGAAATTATATATCTAACTTATTATCAATTTTTTCATAAAGCGATTATGTTGAATGATAGAGATAAATATAATAAACTTTTCTAAATATACGAAATAAAAGTTTTTTTAATTATTTGCACTAATTTGAGATTAAATAAAACGTTTCAAATCATTTTTAAATATTTTTCATATACCGATTGTATCAAAAACTATATTATTAAACTAAAAACAAGTATTATTAAGAATATAACGTATATAGTTTATTTTTATAAAAAAAAAATGAATTAATCGACTTATTTCAAAATTATTTCATATAAATTTGAAATACTTAAGGAAGAAATAAAAATCCAATATAAAATTAAATTGCTTCATTTAAGATGAAATATTATCAAAAATATTTTAACTATATTATATTTTTAAATCCTTTCTCGGAAAGATAAGAAAAATCTCTGTATAAAGTGATCGCAAAAAGAAATTTGTGTCTCCTAGTTGAGTAGATCTTATTTTAACGGGAAAAAATGTTGAAAGCATCAAGTAAATAGTCAGCAGGGTACATCAGTGAAAGAAAAGAGAAAACATTATAGAAAAAGGAGAAAGAGTGAGACAGAATTAATAAAAGAGAGAGAAAGATAAAGAGAATGAGAGAGCAGAGTTAAAATCGATTTTAATGCCATGGCTGACGAAAGTAGTACGTACCAACCTAAGTTATACTCGAATCGAAAAATACGTTTCGATAAAAGTCATCTGTCTCTGTTAAAAAGGGATTGACTCTAGCGATATCAGTGCAAGTAGATATAGTAGCGTCTATTCACAAAAGAAAAAGAAAAAGAAAGATAGAATATCGCGAGTGCTCGCGAAATCGCTTGGTAAACTGAACGAAAGGGAAATGAATGCAGATTACTGTGCACGCACGCTCTTTACAAAAAAAAATGTTTAAGGGCGAAGATAACATTTTGTATTAACACAATTTTATCTGGCTTAGAAGTATCATTACAAAAAATTATCTAGTTATATTTTGAATAGATTATGATTTTTTTACAGCTGCATTATGAAGTGATACGTAAAAGAACTAATATTTGCAAAAAAATGATAGACCGTACTTTGATTTTTTTAACAGTTCTTCAACTACTTGATGCACGAGAGTATAAAATTGGAGTCGACTTACGAATGGCAGAGAGACATAAATCAATATTCTTTATGATATCTGACATAAAATGTAAATAATAATTGGTTGAGAACTTAAAAATTCTTGCAAATATTAATGTATGCGATAAAAATTAATAACTATTTAAAACAACTTGGAAATTCAAATATGAAATTAAAAAATTAAATTAGGGAAAAATTTATACATCGTTATTATATTTCATTATATTCATAACCGTTGTAATTTTGCGATAGGCTTATTTTATATCTTACTGTTGAATGAATTATGGCCTTCAAATATTTTTAATTTAATCTCGAAAGTAGTTCATGTTCAATCTAATTTAATTATTAATTATATAATTAAACTTAATCTAAATTTTTGAACTGTTGTAAAAAATAAATTTTTTTCCTAAAACTGAAATGATTTTGAATTATGAACTGTATTATAATTTGAAACAGATATTTAAAAAACAGATAATAATTTTATTGTTTCACTTCAAATTTAACACTTGCATTAATTTTGAGTAGTACAAATGATATATAGTCATCCATAAGTAGCATTGTTGAAAGTTTGAAAAGTTGTTTGTAAATATTATTCTGATGTTTTATCGCATTCACTCTTATCTTTCACTCAAATTATATATACATGCAAAATAACATATATTAATAATTTATATCTATACAGCGCACTTCATTTTATTTAATGAATTAAATAAAGAAAATTTTAATACGCCCGATCGAGTATGTATTTAGTATTTACCAGTAATATAAAATCTCATTTCTTTCCTATATTTACATTCTTAAAAAGTTTTAGTGACATTAACGATCGTTTTGGTATTCATATTTCTTGAAGGTTTCTACAACCCGATAGACGCCCCATTTCACGGTAATATTCAGAAAACATTTTACACAACGATAGTTGAAATAAGGTATGACGATGAAGAAAAATGGCAGAGTGAAAAAGGGTGCCCAAATTTAAATAGGCACAAATTCGAATCCACGGAACAATTCAATTGAGACAAGACAACATATATATTCACAGACCATTCGCAATATTCTTTTCGTGCAATCGTCCTCACGGGAGTTTCAATGTATGTGCTCATGTAGTTCTATACGACATTTACATTTATATTGATACAGGCAAGAGAAAAAGGAGGGAATCACATTTATTTCAAATTTACATACGCAATGTGATATTTAAGCGTTTTTCTATATTTTTCTCTCTCTCTCTTTGTCTGTAAATGTACGTCAATGATAAGTTAAAAATAAATACAGGTTTTAAAAAAGGCATCGATGCTAATTTCGTACTTGTATTTAAAAATCTTTAAAGCTTTTATGTAACATTGTACCCTGTACGTAATAGGCTGGTTTTTTGATGAAAATTTTCATAACTCAACAATATTCTCGATTTACATTTAACAAGAAATATTGAATGTTGTCGAAATAATTTAGTTCAAAATGACTTTTAATAAAGTATTTTGATTAAAAATAAAATTTCATTTCCATAAAAATATGTAAACTTACAAGAAATTATTTTTCATTTTCTTAAAATATACATAATAATATTAAAATATACAAAATAAGAAATGAAATATAATTATGTAGACTTCATTAGTACTTTAAAATTTCAATGATATTTCCAGTAAAATTATCATCAATATGAAATATATAATTAACAAGATACAAGATTCTCAAATACTTTACAATTATTTTATTGTTTAATGTATATTTTTAAGTTTTTGATAAATATAGTGTTATTATCATATATCATATATCATCTAAATTAGTATAAATGTTTCCAATGTATCATTGATACTTTGTCAAATAAATAAGTAATCGACAGATAAATCTAGCCTTACTATTTTACACTTCGTTTTTGTATTATGAAAAAGGGTCGTACGAGTTAGATGAGCAAAATGAACGTTGTATCAGCTCTTGTTTCCTTTTAAAATGGAAAGTAACGCTCCTACCGACATGCAAAGCACTTACTTTCACTTTTTTTCTTGTTCAATGGATAAAAACAAAAAGATAAAGAAAGAAAATAATTTTTATTTTCATATTTGAATTTGATTTTTTCCAACACCATAGTCTCCTAATCCGGTTTTTCTACAATTTACTATTTTTCCTCTTACATATACACCTGCTTTCGTACTCTATCTATTTTGCTTCGTTTGTGTTTAACACTTGCTCAAATATTTCTGTATTTTTTCAACTGTATGTATTCTTGTAGTATGTACAGTTGCATTTGCAATATCCACCACCGACGCTTGTAACATCAAAGTATTTGCCTCCGCGCTTATGCTTTTGAATGCGCTTGCTTTTACTTCATTCATGCCACGATCTCAATCTCTCTCTTTCATTTCATTTACTTCCTCTTTTTCTTCATGTTTCTAATTTCATACATTTTTCTCAAAAATGAGTGATAATGTTTTTATTCGAAGTAGTAGTTAACGTTTACGGGCAAGTTAGTAACTTATATTGCCTTTAGAAGATGTATAGGAATGAACAAAAACAATGTACATCCAAGATTTAAAAAAAGACGAAAATTCACAAGCTTGCATTGTTGTGCACTTTTACCAGTTTGAGTTTTTCTGATAAGGAAAAGACTGTCAGTTTGATGGGCAAAATAATAGCCCCCTTCTGGAAAATATTTTTCTATATTTCATTCACATTTTATGCCTGAAATTTCGTGTATTAAAGACAAGCCATAAAATTTACCTGGCTGCAACTATGAAAACTTCATTTTTCTTGACGTGTAAATGTGTAATAATAACGATTCTTTGAAATACCTTGAAGCTTGTATCAACTACTATTCATCGCTTATTATGCATGAAAGAGTTTTTCGTAAAATTCACAAAAAGCAGTTGTAGCGTACCAAAATTTTTCTAAGTATATATTAATATGCAAGTTTAATTGCATTAAAATAAAGCATATAAAATGTTTTTTATTAAAAATTGGCTTGTACTGTAAGTTAAACTTAGTGTTAGCATTTTTCATAATTAAGTTAGACTTATTCAAATTAGAATTATTTACATTACTTCATACGAGTAATTATAATAACTGCTCGTAGGAATGCGTCTTTACATACCATCAAATTATATCTGACTATAAAAAAGTGCTATTATTGGGAAATCAAATTGATAAATGAAAATTCAATTAATTTGAATATATAATTAACCACAAAAGTAATTAATAATTTGGCGTTTATTTAAAATATTTTTTATACAATAATATTTTCAATTATTATAAAATTATATTTTCCGTAAACATATATAATATAAAAATTATATCATTTTTTCTATAAAAATAAAGTCTTTTTTAATGAATGTATTTATATTTATTATTATTTATTTATTTATAATCTTTTTGAGTAAATTTAAAGTATAAATTTAATCTGATAATTTATTTAAAAAGTAAGAGTACAAATTCTGCTAAATTTAATCCTGTTCTACTTTTATGTATACAAAAAAAATATGTAATAAATTATAATAAACGAAGTACTTGACGCTTGCTTGTGATGCACGTTAAAAATGATAACGAATATTTTCAGCATAGTGTTTCAGAAAATCTAAAATACTTATTTTTAGCGCATAATAACGTTTGACGTATGTACAGCTTTTGCTCCTACGGTGAAGTCCATTTTTCTCATATTTAATTTAAATGTATGAACATTTTCATACGCTTATACCGTTGTAAAAGTATACAAGGTAGATTGAAGAACATATTTGAACATAGGAATATATAGAGATACTAACAAACTTGGCTTTAGTATTTTATATGAGTAAGTCCAACATTAAACTAGCTGACTGGTTAAATCATTATAAAACTATTTAATTGAATATAATGATTGTTTATTATATATTATATTAGTGATATGTATAATCCAGATAATACTTAGTACTTACCATTTCTATGTATTTAGCACGTTATTATTTACGTTTTCATCTCTGATTTAATATATTATGTGAGCTAATAACTATGAGATTGAACATTATATTGACAACTAGAATTGGCTAGCCTATTCAAAGGTGCATGTAGAGTATCAAATATAGTTGAGGTGTGAACGGACTGTGGCAATTTAGTCTATAAATGCAATCAGCCATGATGATTGCTCAACGCTTTGAGTGTCTATCATGGACGTCGAGCACTAGCGAAACAAGTTTCTGATGGCGTGTAACTTTGTACTGCGAGCTTTATTTGCCATCTTTGCAGTTTCGTTCAACTTCAAAGTAATTCTCCTCTCTCGATGAAGTAGAATGACCAATCTACGTTCTCTTTCTCCGTTCCGGGCATTAATTCTTTAAAGTGACTTCTTTAGGGAAGCACGTTTAACACTCCGACCATGTTGTTTGACGACTCTCACTGAATACTGCTGTTTACCATTCATGATCATGAAAACAATTAAGATATTTCAAAGGAATTCTATCTTGATTAATGACTCAAAATCATACGTAGTTCATTATAATCTTCTGACCGACAAATAACTAATTATAACACGAAATTTCACTTGAATTATTTTCTTAAATTAATTGACAATCAATAGATCACTCTATCTTAAATAATGTGGGCATTCCTTCAAATTATGTAATATTTAATAATGATAATTATAGTATAGCTAGTTTAATTCCAGTTGAATGATTGATCTACAGTTGTTTTAAACATTACGATAGATGATTTCTTCTTAATTAAATATTGAATTTAACTTTTCACCGAAAAACTTTTACGTCGCTACGTACTCTGGGAGAAAAAAAAGTTAAAATGTACCATTAAATAATGAGCGACATCATTAATACAATTTTTCGTCTTTTCTTTCTTATTCGTAGTATATTACCTAAAGGATTACTTATAATTTCACGAAGTATTGAGAATCTTTTTTATTAATTTAGTAATGTATACTAAATATTAACGATAATAATAATTAAAACAGCAGTAACAACAATAATAATAATGTGATTTATAGCCATGCTATATTATTATTTTAATAAAAAAAACACAATTGGAAGTACTCAATTTAAACTATAAAATGCGAATATTTATAGATTTACCTGTTTTAATTTTTATTGAATTATTGATATTAAATTATGTTTATACAAGATGCAAATTACTTGTTTAGAAATCTTCAAAAAATTGATTATTAAAAGAATTTATATTCATAAATTTATTTTAGTATGATTCATTACAATTATTTGAATATTTATAAAAATTTTTTAAAATGATATCATTTTTTATATACTATTGTAATTTATCGATTATACATATTTTAATAAAAGGATAAAATAATTTTCTATGTAATTTTCTATGCGATTCTACCTGTAAGATTTAGTTATGTAACTTACTGTATACTTGAATTCTATTTTAATTTATTACTTACAATTAAAGTAAAAATTATAACGTTGTATTAATAGACTCTAAAAAAAATTAATTTTGAAAATGCTTATCTGACTATTCTATTTCACTTATACAGAGCTTTATAACTTTGTATGTTTGGGCCAAATTTTGAAAGCAGTCGATAGAGGCTTTAGGAAATAATAGCAGAATACAGTGGTCCTCCTAGCTTATGACAGTAAGAGGAACCACTGGCATAGGGCACCACTGCCTTGCAGTAGAGGTGAAAGGTTACGAGGGAACAATACGCGCGTCTCGAACCAGAGCGGGGAAAATGGCCCAGTCGGAAAATGCAAGATTGCACTATCTTTCCCACCACTTGTTTCTCTCACGCATATATAAATCTGTTTTGGCATTTCCTCGCTGCTCGCAATCGGCCGTTTGCGGAATCACATGATATTTTCTTCCGTAAAATAACAATCAAGCAGAATAGATAATTTTTTATCCCTTTTTCAGTCGCGTGAACCCTTATACGCGAATTTGGCAATGCCGCGTCAATTTCCATCGAAATGCCAGAAGGTGGACGATACATGTTGATATCCCACAAGAAAATTAATTACATTTTTTGTGTATATATATATAAAATAATTTTCGTAAACTGTATACAATCATACATATATAAAATTCTAAATCATTATTTCACGATAAAAAAAAATTGAATATACAGATAGTTATTTACGCTATTGATAAATAATTTAGAATTAAAACAAATTCAAAATTATTAATGTAAATTTCTTAATAAAAAAATTATAATGATACTCTTTTTTCGGTTTTTACAAAAATTAATTTTTTAATCTAAAGATTGATCGAAAAAGTAAATTAACTATTCTGAATTTTAATACCATGATGTCGTGAATATAGTTACAAATACCCGAAATGAAGAAATCTTACTAAATATCTTTTGTATCTAATTATTTTACTTTATTTAAGCAATATAATTTTAAGAAAAAATAATTTACTTCATAATAAATATGATAAATATTGAATTGAATTCAAAGTGAGTAAAAGAGTTAAAGATAGCTTCTTTTTGATATTAAAATACGACTATTCGTTTACATAATTTATAATTAATTACGCGTTTTCAAATGAAAGTAATAGCATGAAACAATAAAATACTCAGGATTTTTTACTGATGTTTATCAAAAAATATTATAATTGTTTTTATTATATAAAATTATTTAAATAAAAAAAATCTTGAAAATTGTATCCAATGGATCACTGCAAATTAGAATATTATTTTCCGGCATTGGATTGTTATGTATTGCAAACTGACAAAATTGAGAATAAAATAGAAATATAGTTATAGTAATACAACGGTATCTCATGCAACATTTGAATACAAATCGTTAGATACGTGGTAGTATAGAAAATCTGAAGCAGGTCTGAAATAAACGAAAAAAGGTAAAATCGTCCACTCCCAACATATTCCCAACACGTTGCAGTATACAAATACCGTACTTCTACGTATACGTCGAAGCAAATATGGGAAAAGGTAGTCGTTAAGTCCTAAGATGTTATTCAACTATTCGAGCTGATGCTCGAGCTGTTCCGGAAAAGCATCAAGCCTTGAAACTTTAGAAGTAAATGCATCGCGCTCTTATTCATGCGTAGTGTTCTATGCAGCCAAAGCTCAAGAAGGTAATCTTTAAAATGGATATTTAAATAAAAGGCTGGAGTATCTCGTTGTCAAATAGATTTTTAAGAACCTTCATTATTCTAAATGAACAGCTATTCAAAGCTTTGCTCGAGAATATTCAATAATAGTACAAAATAGCAATAAATCATTCTAAAATTTATTTAAATGAAACAGCTTCCAATAATAAATATGACCTTATTTATTTGTACATTAATTTATTATGACAAAAATTAACTTCATTGTTGGATCGATATGTAAGCATCATTTTTCTCTGGTTTATCATACTTGCATTTATACGTTTTATTACATTATGCTTCTCTTAGATATAAGTTGATATACTTTTTTAATGTATTTTTTACATAATTTAATATACAAGGAATAAATTATTTTATTACCAAATTTAATAATATATTCATCAACTTAATAAAATTTTCTAATTCCATAAAAAGATTATTCTGAGATATAAATAATTTTATATTTTTATTATATTATTTCTACGAAATTTTTAATTTTAATATATAATTTCTAATTTTGAAATATAAGAAACTATTGTATATTTAGGTATTTTTTTATTGTTATGTATTATTTTGAGAATTATTATTCAATAACATTTTACGATTGATAGTCAAGCCAAAAATTATACTAATTATCAAAATTAATGAAAATTCAATAACTGTAAAAACATTTTTTCATACTAGAAAATGATGAGTTTATAAACAAAAATAAATATCATCCATTTCACAAAAATTTACTAATATGCTATTAATTAATTAATATCATTAAATTATAAAAAAGTAACTAGTAGTATTCAAAAGAAAGTTATGGAAAAACTTTTATTTTACAGTCAATGGTTTGCAACTAGGAAAAAAGAAATTTAAATTTCTAAGACTTTACTCTGGGACATAATTAATAGCTACTTGCAATTTTGTATTTTTAAAAGCAATAAAGTTTAAGTTTATACAGACATCAAACTCTCAACGATTTAGTACCGAGAGGAGTATTTCATCCCTACTTGTTAGTGTACATCTATGGGTCAGGTTTACCAGACGAGAAATTTCTCTTAAATGCGGATACGATTGAGTTCTCGTAATACAGGACTAAATAGCCTTGAGGTTTCTATGACGTATAAATGAAATTGTATATGTGTTTGTATATGTAAATATATATCTATATATAAATATATATTCGCATATACAGATGAATCTGCATTTCTAGGGAAGAGAATATACTCCCGTTTTCGGCTTGTACACAGAGAGAATAGCCGCGAGCAAGACGTAAATCGCTCTTTTGCTCGATCCTTCCATTTCTCCTCCTCGATGTCCTCATGCATACAACATTATTCGCCTTTGTCCGCATTGTGAATCACTGTTTGGTAAATGTCTCCCCAATTCCCTTTATTGAGAACACTTTTATTATATCTCATATTTTATTTTTATCCGAGACTAAAATCATTGATTGTCTTAAAACATACTGATATCTTGAAAGTATAAATACAGATGATACATGAACTCGCGTGGCTTAGATTGAAATTTTGAAATTCATTTATTAGGAATAGAGCTTTGGTAATTTATTAAAATTTCTTTTATATTTTGCAGTAAATTGAACGTAGATATTATACTTTCTTTTATGCATTAAAAAACTTTTCCTTATTAATTCAATTTTATTTTAATATAATAAGATTTACAGTGGTAATTTATAGATTCATGAATTAAAATTATTTGATTTTTTTAAATGTCTGTTTATACAGTTCTAAATGCTTTAAGTTGCTGCCAGTAGATTGGGTTTGTAAAATTTACAAGTTAGTATAAGTTATAAATAGAAGTTATGTAAATATTTTAATGAAATAGAGTAAAAATATTTTGTTTTTGAAAAATTGTTGAATTAAAGAATTTTCTTCTAAAATGAATACGTTAAAGTCATAGCAAGAATTAGACGCTAACATATTATAGTGATTCTGTAATCAGCGACAGCATCAGAAAGCCTTTGACAGCTCATTAGATATTAGCGATCACGTGATAGCTGGTAACTAATCTATCTTTGTACTAAAGTGCACCTGTATGTAAATGTACGCACACTTAGAAGCGAGGATTACCCAGAACCTGATTCATTATAATAAGCACCCTATATATATATATATATATATATATAGGTATATTTTGTTTTTTTCCAATTTATTCCAATTTATCCATTAATTCCAATATATATATATATATATATATGTATATAATCAAATAAGCAGAGGTATATTATATAAAAAAATTAACTAGTTTGATTCTACCAGAAATCAATCGCAATCTGAAGTTTTAAAAGTTTAGTTCTCAAGATAAATTGAGCAATGATCCCATAAGTTGTTCCAACCACGGACAAGCATTCGGTGTGTAAAAGGACTAAAAAATACAAATGGTAACATCCGCGGTTGTGCTACCGACACTGTCTGCCCGGCAAATAGGATTACCGCCTACGCCACAGACCGAGTGAGATGAAGGCAGAGACAAAGATGAATAAAGTGGAGGAATCGTCCCTTGTGCATTGTATAATCAACGGGACACACTAGCTTGCACAAGCTCTGTGTTAACTTCAATGAGATCTTATCTGGAGGACGATATAGTCCTCGTAGGTTGTGGTACGCGATCTTTTCATTAATCCGTCGGCGATTTACGATTTCGGATTAACGAGGACGATGTAATATCAGTGCGAACAACGGCTGGGCCAGCACCTCTGTCGCCTTTATTCTGCTAAAAATTCGTCTGCTAATTATCTCATTTAATTGGACCATGCGTAAATTCATTTATTCCTCGTCCGTTCGCCACACTATTTTATGCTATTATTTTCGAGTAAAGTCTTTTCTCGTGATATATTATAATTAGATTATGTGATAAAATCTCGGGCAAACTTAGAGTTAAATGATAATGTTGAATATAATTAGTTGGGAGATTATTGAACATAAGCTTAAAGATGCTTTCTTGATCTTTGATAGAACTTAAATTTTGTCGCAACAAGTATGTTTATTCACAATTTCTTTGTGCTTAATTCCAAATATTCGCTTATACTATATTAAGGATTATATTGGTGTCTTTTCAAACGCTGTTGTTGTTAAACTTAAATATTGCATTTCATTCATCATAGAGACACGTAAACATTTTAGAAGATTCACTCACCAATGGCATAAATAAAGATTAACGAGAAAAGTATAATTCTTAATGTGCTACACGTTTATATTTCGCAAAAGATATGGTGTGTTTTGCTATTTTGTTCTCAATTAAGCACATTTGATTAGAAAACATTAAATCAAAGTATGATAATATAAACTCAATAATGAATATTTCATAATAAAATTTTAAAGTTAGAAAGGCTGAGCTGCAGAAAGCTATTCTATTCCAGATTTTATACTCGAATTTATCTGATCTTTTCTCATGGCAAAAAAGCACGCAGTCATTAGCTTTGCATTTTCGCGAGTCGTCTAGTTGGTAATGTCAGAGTGGATATCCGTACGTAGCACATACATTCGTCGTTTTCAGAAAGGCAGAGCGGCAATGAGACCCTGAGCTTATAGCTTTCCGTTGCCCCGGAGTGCGATCAAGCACGGACGGACGTTCGCTCAGCATGTTACTGCAATGCAAAATATTCAAGCAATTTAGTGACAGTGCCAAGCGCCGGCTGCACGAGCCTTCTTTTTATCCAACCGTCGTGTTAGCTGGTTTAGTTTTATCGTGGGGACATTACCCGGTCTGCTTGCATTTTTCCTTCTTCTTCTCATGGTTTGCTGCTCTCCTCTCTTTCGCACTTCTTTGCAGCAGCTTTAAGCTATTTTGGATTAATGCCAGTACTCATATAGCTTCGTTTCGCTCAATTTTTATCGTTACCTTTTTTCACTTTATTTTTATTCTTCTTCTTTCTTGTAGTTATCATTCGGCTATTATTTTTTCGGTTTTATTCACTGCTTTCGTTATTTCTCACGCCAAGTACTAATTATTGTATCTAGGCTTTCAATACAAAATTCTCATATTGAAGAATCGTGGTCTTAATTACATTTCACAACGCACGGATACGCTTCTGATTTTGCTTTCCGATATTCTACGTGGAAGATGTTGGGAGATGTTACAAAATTGAATATCGATTGTATTTGTATTTGATTTCTCGTCAACACAAATAATATTAAATATAGCGATCTATGTAAAATGTTTTTCATCCGGTGTTCATTTAATCAAGTTTAAAAATTTTCTCAACTATACTAATTAAAAAAATACTGAATTTTTAAAAATCTTTTATATTATTATTCAAATGTATTAATAAATTTTAAATCATTTTACTATACATAAATATTTTAATTATTGATTAAATATTCTAAAAGGCAGTCAGCGTTAAAAATTATTAGTACATACGTTTTACCAAAATTCGAAATGGCATATAATTCATTTTAAAAAAATTCAATAAGCTGATTAAGAGAATATTTAATGATTTATTCTATTTTACTCCAAATCAGAAAATTTAATTAGAATAATAGAACTTACAAAAGTTTAAACTGTACAGAAGAAAATGAAATGTGAGAAAATTTCTAAATTAGTCGGTATTAAATTGAACATATTATTTACCACTATACTTTTGATTGGATAAAAATTATAAAATTACAAAAAATTAGCGTAAGGTAGATTGACGTCATTGTATAACTTCCATATAAGTATATTGTTAATTGATAGCTACACGATACGTGATGGTGGCTTTTGAACGAGAGAGTTCAGTCACATTATCTTTACGTATATACTTACCGCTGGAAAATATGATCCGTAAATAAAATAACTGCACATTGAATTACGTGACAGTACGTACAAGTATATGTAAGGAAACTTGATTATAGTTAATATGCTCGCTATAAAGGTCACCAGAAACATTCCTGAATTGAAAATGAAGCATAAGGAGAAAACGCGAAGAATTGGGAAAGTGAGATGTATAGGCAGATGAATATATACGTTCGAGAAGAAATGCAGTAGAAGCGCATTTCCAGAAGTTGCAGTTCCGTCTCATACAGAGCAAAGCCTCGTTTAATATCGGTGAATCTGATATAAGCAAACTTGAGGAGACGTTTTGTAGAAATTCCTGAAAATCCTTACGAGAACTATTCACCTGCTTATAGAATATGATTGATACTTCTATACGAGAATTTCAAAGCAACATTTTTCGTTTCTTTATTCAATAATCTAATAATAATCCTCTATTTGGGCAAATAATATCGATTTTTAAAAACGCGCGGACTCATAAAGAAATTAAATAAATGCGGTATCGTGGAAAATTATTATACTTGTGTTCCCTCCGTATTTTTTATAGTGTACTTCATTAAATTGCAACTGATATGCGGCCCTTAATTAGCATAAAATGTCATCATAATGCATTTACTAATTTAATTATAAAATGGCATTTAATGTTTTTAGGGCTTGGAATAATTATCGTAAGAAAGTAAGAACGTAGCTTCTTAAAAGACTTTGTACGTGAATAATTAAGTTCTTATATATATATATATATAATATTCAGAATGTGTAAATGAATCTTCGCGTATAAATTTTAAAATATATAAATGCATTTGTAGTACTTTTTTCAAAAAAAATTGAAAATTTTATATGAAAGGCATGTTGGTGATAAAATATAAATTTTTTTTAGATGTCATAAGTGTTCTTCTAAAGGTGAAAAGTAACGATATCATATTCTCGAAACGAGAGTAAAGAAGTGTATCTATGCTGAATAAAAAATCCAGGAATGAAGAGCCATGAATTAGTCATGAAAGGCTAACCGTACCACTCAACGGAAATATACATGTACCTAATATTTATCTCTCGTACACAACGTTCACAGTCCCATTACTCTAGTAAATATCTAATGCTTTTAATGCACTTTTCTTCTTTTTGAATACGCTTACATACTTAAATACACGTGAAGAAATAGTAAGAATTCCTTGGATTATTACCACTGAGGAGGTGAAGACATACGACCCTTCCTGATCACGCATGCTCGTACATAATATACGTGATATTCTGGTAACTGATTTGTTAGGAGTCGATAAATCAGTGAACCAGTCGCCAAAAATTACATGTGCTTTATAAACCTAATTAATTTTGGAATCAATGAATATTTCTATATATAAACTGTCTATTTACGCTTCTGGCCCAAAATATACATAAAACTATGGAATTGCTTCTCGCTTTTCACGATGCACGTGCTCTCATTGTCTCGACGTTGCAGCCAGTTGTCCCTCCCATCCTCATTTCGGTACTGCTATTTATTATGCCGGGCAATTAGCATTAATTAGCGCAATCTGGTTACAACGAGAGGGTTAATGCCATGTTTTAGTGGTAAGCTGACGATGGAACCGAGTGCCATCGCGGTGAGAACGTGGCAGCAGGAGAAAGTAGGGGCGGCCAAAAGTAGAAAGAGGCGCTAGCTAAGAGGAAGATTTCGCGGCCGCAGGGTGGCTGAATTGCACGACCACAGTGCAGCTCTGAGGATCCCCTTGGCCGCTCTAAATCTTTCGGCTCTTAATGCTCATTCTACCCTCTCTGTCTTACTCGCTCGTTTATTTGTCCAATTCTCTCGCCTTTATCTGCATTTCTCACTCTTTGTGCTTCTTTTTTAAGGCTTTTCTTGCTCAACTTAGTGTGTCTCGTCGTCAGAGAATAATGGAATAACCAATCAGAAAAATGCGATTTTCCTGTCATGTTATACAGCCAGTGACTGTACAACGCCTTTTTACGACCTTCTAGAATCGCATAAGCTTTATTCGCTTTCCTCCTAAAATATATATGTATGTGTGTGTAAATATCTAGATAGGTATATTCATATATAGAAAAAGATGTTAGTAATGGTTCCCCATTCTTTTGAGTAGATCGGAAATAATAAAAAAACTTTTATTACTCAGCTTATAGCAATCTAGTATTCATCACAAGAATAACTAAACTTTTTCTTTTTCAGGTTAATTATAATAAAAGTTCCATTACTAATTAAAAATGAATTATTTTAATTCTAAAATTATTAACTTCATTTGTATTTAAATATAATATTTATTCTTAAATAATAAGATATGTATATTTTTATTCTTATTTTAAATCACGCAATATAAATTTTCTCGATTTTGTCTACATAAAATCTAATATGATAAGTCGACTTTATTAGACTCAAATATTAACCTACGTATTTGTCAGATATTATTCAATTTAATTTTCTTACATTTGATAAAAAAATATTACATAATTCAGAATATATAATATATATAAAACTATATAAAAATTGTAGAATATGCAAATTATATTTATAATAAAACAATGATAACCATAAAATTATTGCTTCAAAATAACCTATAGTTAAGAATGTTTTCACGCCTTAATTTTGGCAAAATTCTCAAAAAAAATTATTTCATCGATTACTCCATTACTTGGTGAAATCCACAAGTCATCCATTTAGACTATTAAAATGATCATAATCCAAAAACGATAAGTTGAAAATAATATAATGAAATAAATTTAAGAGATAATGTACATTATAATTTTGTTATTTAAACTCAATTATTTTATTTTCCTTTAAAAATTATAATTTATATAATAAGCGTTTCAGAAAATTAAATATACTAAAATTTTTTCTCATTTCCTGCTTTAAAATCAATAAAAAAGTGACAACTATTTATAAATTGTTGTTAAAAATGCAAAAATATCTTAAAACGAAAGTTCTTTTTAAAGATAATAAATCTTTTAAATAATTTTTTATAAAACTTACGAATACAATAATTTGATATATGAAAGGTTTTGGAAATTTTACACATTATCTATTTTTTATTTTTTATAATTTATATAGTTGTATTTTCAATTAAAATTTAATGCTTAAAAAATAAGTTCAAACAAAAACAGTTCTTAACTACGAATTTTTATATGGTCACAAAGTATTCTAATCGATATAAGTGGCTTGCTAGAATCATAATTCACCGTTTCGATTATCGTACTATTTCAATTTAAGAAAATAACTATATCGCAAGATAAAACACTTTTTATTTAATTTCACACTCTTTCTCGACAATCATTATCTTTTATAAATTGAAATAACTGTCAATAGTAGAATAATGAGTCAATTTCACTAAATGCGTACAAAATATAACAATTTATAAACAAACTTATTATAAGATAGAACGTATCCTTCAGTGAAAACTTACTTATTCAATCAATTAATATTATTTTATTTCATACTTATAAAAACATTCATATTTCCAAAAATTTCGGCTAAAAATTAATTATTATTATTTAAACTTTATTTGCACGTAAATAATATTAAAATTAATTCATAATTTTTATTTTTTTCGTAAATCGAGAATAAAAATTTTAAAATTTCTATTGATAACGATAGCATAATAGAAGTCAAATTCAAAATTGTATCGTCGTTTAAAGTAATTTTTTTATTTATGTAGCGGAAAAATTTTCAGTTAGAAGATAAAATATTGTTTGAGTGCGTCCAAACTAATTCAAGTCAAACAATATTTTTTACTTTAAAAAATATTGATATTTCATATTTACTAATAAACTTTTATTTTTTTACAGTGAGTAATCAGCCTTAACAATAATGAATAGTCAAAAGAAATTGACAGTAATTTCGTTCAAAATTAAATCTCGAACAATTATTTAAAATGATATATCTGCATGTAAAAGCTGTTCAATATTATTCATCCTGATATTTTGCAATATTTAAGCGCTGTCTATTATATGAATAAGAAGATTCGTAAAATAAGTTGAAGAGCGTGCAAGGGAACATCCGGAAAACAGCTAAGAGTTTTTATTACCCATGTTTTTGTCAATCTCAAGGGAAAGGGGTGGGGGTTGACCGTTAGTTTTTCTTTGCGGTGATATTTTATCGTGACTAAACGAGAGCTACTAGCCTTTTAAACGCTTAAAACTAAAAAAGGAGAAGTACGACGGGTAAGAAACGCTGCGCTCGGGAGCGAAAAACGCCGGGAGACAAAGCGGAGAAGAAACACAGGGCGAACTAGGCACTGCCGCTAGTGTGCGAGGACGGTAGTTGGCCCGCACTGCAGAATTGCCATTTTCAGGTCTTCCTCTCTGTTTCACTCCCTTAATCCCAATACCATAAATTAACTTGGACAAAAATTCGATGTGTTGGTCGACATATATAGAGTTACACTTTCTTCAATAAAGTTTGAAATTAGGAAAAAAAGGCACTGCTTTAAGTTGTACCATTAATCTAAGTGTTCTTAGAGTTTAATTCTCCTTGGTTCGAACAAATATATGTATTCGTCGAAGAAATCGATTTGAAATAGAATCTTCTTTTATCGCAAATCATTATTTTTTTAGACTGCTTTATTGAAAATAAATTTATTTAATGTTACTTTAAATTGACAAACGTACTCATCATATGCTTAAAAGATACAATATTTCGGTATTTACAAATCTTAATTTCTTTAATTAAGCATTTTTTATTTTCCGGTAAAAAATAAAGAAATATTCGTAACAAAAATGCTAATTTATTTTTGTATTATTCATTGAATTTTTAGGCAATTAGTAATTGATTCATTTACTTCTCAATATTACGAGACAAAATATGTACGATTATAATACATTTTCACCTTTTACATAATAAAATTGTTATTACGTTGTCAAATAAGTAGTCCAATAAAAAAATATGTTTTTAAAACTATAAAAATATGTATTAAATTTCATTTAAGGCGATAATGTTTGAAATATCCTATGTTTTATTTCCACCAAAAATACTACACAACGAAGGCATCCTTCTTCTAATAGAATTCGTAAAGTTTTCAAAGCGAAATCAATGTAACTTTTACGTTGATGATGAACTTCAGCAAAGTAGGCGAATTCGTGACAGGAGCAGGTTAAAAATCTAAGATTCTATGTCAGTACAAACCTTGTAAATGAAATTAATTAAATTCATTTTGTAAACAAAACTTTGAGCAATATTTATCCTTATGAAATTTAAAGCCTCAAATAGAATTTATTTTCAAAATAGTAGTGCATCGATAAAAATAAAAATAAATTTTAATTGAATGAATCGATCTTACATATTATTAACTATTTTATTTAAATTATTGTATATATTTTTTAATCATAAATTCAAATAACTTAAAACAATAATAGATTAAAAAGGTTTTTTTAAACTGTAATTTTATAGATTCGTATATCATTCTATTTTTATTGAATTAACATTGGAATATTATTCGAGGATGAATTTGAAATTGTTAAGAAAATTCTTAAAACGTGAATCTGATCCTAAGATAAAAATAAACACTTATATTTTGATGCTCGTATCTAAAAATTATTTTTAATAAATCAAATGTCTGTTTTATGTGAAAAATCTACATATTATTAATAAGTAGTAAATCTTGTAAAAATATGAAATAAATTGAAAAAAATATTTTGCGAAATTTAACATATTTAATATATTATTTAAAATATTGGTTAAAATAAAAAGAGTTTATTTACATTATAGTAATTTTTAATGTTTAACTTGAATATGTCAGTTGATATTAAAGAGCTAAATAGATTATTGTGAATTGTAAAAGATTATGATAATAAATTTTTCTGTTGTTTAATCAAAAAATATAAATAAATTATAAGAGCTTTTATTTTTATTATAAAACTCATTGATCAGAATGTAAAATCTTCGATATATGATTCTTTACACAAACAAAACTTGTAGAAAAGTTAAATTACTTTAATAAAAGTTTTATGTTAAGTTTTTCATAAAAAACATTTATTTTATATTACTAAAGAAGTAAACAATTGCTTGTATTGATAAAATCCAAAGCACTTATACAAATTTAATAAAATATATTTTTTTCAATAACTTTTATGTATTAAAAGATCCTATGAAAACGAAAGAAACAGCATTGAATTATAAGGATAAATTCTGAAATATCGTCATTGGACATTTTGATGCTACTATAGATAATATTATGTCAGATACTTAATCTTAAAATCTAGATTTTTATTTTATTTTTTCCTAGTTAATACAAGTTATCAAAACTCACTAAATTATAATTTATAAAAGTTGTAATCTTATTAGGAAACTAACTGACGTGCTCTACTTGAAATATTTTTATTAACATAATAAATATTTTCCACATTATTATTATTTTATTAAATATTAAATATTGTTATAATGAAAATAAATTAATAATAATTTTTAGTTAATATCATAGAAAAAATTGAAATATATAAATTAAAAAAAATATTATGAATTTAAAATTTTGCCTTTTACGAAACTATAAATACGATATTTCAGTTTTCTGAAAAGTATTGTCTATATTTTCTAAAAGTCCATTTAACTTTTTATCTTTCAATGATGCTCTTCAAAACCTCTAATATACTATTATTTTGACATTTTACACTTAAAGAAAAATTTATTATTGTTAGTAATAAAGCTATAATTTATTAACTAATTTAAATGAAATTTTAAGGCGTAACATTAGAAACGTTAAATTTAAAATTAAAGTTCAATTTCATTGACTAAAAACTTAAATAAACATTTTCTTTTGTTTAACTCGCATAGACTAATTTATATAAATGTTACGATATTTGTGATCTTTACATTTATGAGCTATTCTATCTTTTACATTTCGAATAAACTTAAAAACTTTTATTGCCTAGTTGTCTGCAGTCAATTGTAATTAATGGAAAACAAAGCTATTCAGCGGTATCAGTTAGTCGTATTGCTCATAAGTTTCTATATACATAATGCATAGTAACGTCATATGTACTGGAGATATAGAATAGTATTCTGAACACGTTTAATAACTTTTAGAGACAAAGCTCTATTATAGTAAAGAAAATTATGTTTTTTTATTGGAAAATTAATTGAAAATTTTAATAAAAATTTAAGCTTAATAAAAGTTAAATAAAAATTCCGTGATCGAAAGTCAGGTATATAAATCGAATCGTTGGTTTTTATATATTTTTAAACATGAATTTACAATGGTTTTTCCGAAAATTAATTACTTTTCAACAATTTCGTACAAAAATCTAATAAAATTATATTAAAATACTATAATATTCAGTGCCAATATTATATAAATAATATGTTAAATAAGTTCACAAGTCAAAATAATTTTTTTTTTACAGTTCTGGTAAATAATTGCTTTGCAAATTTATATGTAACCAACTTTTTTAAGCTTTTATCGAATCCAAGAAATAAAATAAATCTTAAATTAACTGTATTTAATATATAAAAAAATCTTAATTCAATGTTTACTTTTAAAAGGAATAATTTTTGTAAAATTATTATTATAAACTTAAAACGCAAATTAATTTCAGATTTATAGGATATATCTTAATTAAAATATTTAAGTACGTACTAAACCTGTTATTTCGTATATATTTTAAATTTAAATAAATAATTTTTATAATGACACGTTTCTGAAATTACTAGTAATCATTATTTAATATTATAAGTAGATTAAAGTGTCACTCAGAAATATCACGAGCATTTTCGTAGGTTATTGATGTTTCACATAATAAAATGCAATTATTTATGTTTCATAATAAATTTATTCTAAATTTTAACAATTCATATAAGTTAAAATGCATACATGTGCAAGTTTGAGAGTTTGTTCGACTCTAAAGGCCAAATGGAGCTTGAGAATTCATGTGCGTTGTTATCACAATAGTTCGCAGGTTCATGAGAATTCAGTCTTAAGTCGATTCGAGTACATTTTTAATCTACTAAGATAAAATGTAAATAATTGTATGAAGTAAAAGAAGAAAAATAGAGAAGATAAGTACAAGTAATTTAAGAAAAAACATGAAATATCAGTAATTTTGGTTTCTTTGGATTAATGCTTAAATTTTTTTTGCTAACTCCGAATATTCAAAAACTTGATCGAAATATTTAAAATATCACGTTTTAACAGACGTTAACGTTGTTAATTAAAAATTCTAAAATATAAATTAAATTCCTTTGAATAATTTATATTGATAAAATTAAGTTTTTTCACTTGTACCTTATTTATGGTGGATTAAACGTTCTTCAACTTTTTGTGATAGTTGTATAAGATAGCAATGATTATAGTTGGAGCGTAGAATGGAATTGTGATAATATTTATATTAACGTATATCAAATTCAGAAATGGAAAAAGAAAATTTTACAAAATATCTCCATTTCTTCCTTATTCAGGGCATTCACATAAAAGGAATTTCAAAATATATATCGTATATTAAGCGTAATACTTGGCACTAACGTTGCACTCGAAAGATTCCGATCAATTCGCAATGTATTCCGTTACCGCAGATATCATACTCTGAGTTGAAATAAAATCACGGAGAGTGGATTTTGAGTTCAATTAAGTATAATCCCAATACTTGCCAAAGGAGAGAGACAGTCGGAAGTATGGAGAAAACTAGAGAAAGGGAGAAGACCCCTCGGATCTCTGGTCGGGTAGGGCTTTACACCGTCTCTACGTACTGTGGCGCGCGCTGTATATTAATGACTTTGGCCGTGTGCGGAGGATAGGGATGGAGCGCTCTGCACACGTCGGAGCTCACAATGTCCCGTGACGAACAATAGTCTGCATCAATTCGGATGAATCAATCACGGCCGCATCCTAATTCCGCTCGAAACATCCCCGCATATTGAGGTATAGGTTCAGATCTGCGTTGACAATGACGTTTTAAAGCCGAAATCCGTGTCAATGATTAAATGCTTGTTCACTGCTCCCTCTCTCTTGCTAACCCCCAATTCAAAGATCTGCTATTGACTCGTGCATACCACTTTTATGTCATCCAGTTGAAGAGGGAGCGGTGCTATTTGATTTTTTAAGTGTTCTCGTATTGAATTAAATATTTGCAGTGCTACCCTTTTCAATCGTTCATTATAGAGGAAGCTTTTAAGGGATATTTACAGCCTGCATTACGTTAGCGTAATTGACTTTTGTTTTCCGAATGTCATTGCTCTTTCTAATGGGTAAATATAACTCATTTATCTATGGTTTATTTTAGAGAACTGCAATACTTTGATAATTTTTTCGTATCGTCTTCGTTAATTAAAAAGTAATTTTTGTAAAAAAAATAATTTAAATTTAATAAAATGTAAAATGTAAATTGTGCCCG
Source organism: Platyscapa corneri (assembly GCA_018907185.1). Lineage (NCBI taxonomy): Eukaryota > Metazoa > Arthropoda > Insecta > Hymenoptera > Agaonidae > Platyscapa > Platyscapa corneri. The sequence continues at coordinate 3,634,843 of JACCHW010000023.1, read as the reverse complement.
CGTTTATTTTCTTCTTTTATTAAGAAAACATTAATTCAACAATAATTAATTCAAACAGTAACTAAGAAAATTGATGAATTTAGCAAAAACTATTTTAAACTTGATTTTATTTTTTATTACATTTACAACATATTAATCGTTATTTCTATAAATATTATCGATGTGAAAAAAATCAGAGTTTGCTTTTTAAAATGATGCCGATGCACTAGATGCTGCGAGTTTAACGCCCTAAGCGTCGCCAAAACGTGAACAGAAAGCGTTAGATTTTTCGTGGCTTCCTTTAAATGTACGAATATAAGTAAAAAGTGAAAAAAAATTGAACAGCATTGATTTTACAAAATTTTCTATGCACTTCACGGTATAAATCGGGCAAGAGAAACCAATATCATCATCGTATTCAATTATAGCGAATTTCACGTATCGTTTACACAATTACATCGTTTCATTTAGAAAACGTAAAGGTCTTGGATAAATTCAACAACTGTAAAATTAGTTAACGACTAATGAGTTTAGTTTCAGGAATACTTAAATATATTTATTTTGTAAAGAAAAATAAATATATCGCATTGATGATACTTGAATAAAAAAGTTAGCATTAATAATATATTAAAATTATAATAACAGATATAATCTAGAGAAAACTAACTATTGAGATTGTAATAAAATCATGATCATAATTTAACGATGATTTGTGTAATATTAAATGAGTCACATAAACGTTAATAAACATTTACCGTGTTCTGTACATTGATACTACCGGACGTAAATTTGACTTAAAAAGTGGCTTGTATCCAAGGAACTTTACTCAAGATCTCACGAATCTTCGAAAATGCGATTTCCAGAGATTTATGTCAAAAGAAATAGTTGTATTTGGCGAATATTAAATATTTTTCTTATCTTAGAAGCCTTCTATATGAATAAAACTGGATTACTTGTTCCATTGAAAATTTTTTCCTTTATAAAATATATGAAATTATTTAATTTAATATACTTGCAATACATCAAAAAATGTTCTAAAAAAATTTACATGTACATTGCTTCATAAATTAAAGAACTTTTTTTAAATTCGTTATTTAATTTAAAAATATGTTCCACTGTGGTTCTAGAATTTATATTGTCTAGCACTTTTTCAAAAAAATATTTTAATACAATGTTTACTATCTTCAACTTGTCAGCATGATCGTAAAACTAAAATATCTCAAATTGCTCATTTGATATATCTATATTTAAGAAAGTAAAATACTGAATATAAAATCAAATGTAAGAAATTTCAGGAGTCTAGAATAAAAATAGGATATAAAAGTTCTTGAATACAATTGTGGAATAGAAATGGATGTGCATAAAATATTATAATTAAAAAGGCAAATATTTATAAAAAATGCCAAATAATATGTACTAATAATATTAATATATTTTAAAGCATCGCAAAAGGTTAAAAACTGCACATTCTTGTATCTTCAATTAGAATTATAGTAACAAGTATCTTTGAAAATCTATCAAACTATACACATTAGTATCATGCACCTAGTTTAATATAGTGTAAAAAGCAAAGATAAATTCTCTATTTTATAAATTTTCGACGAAAATTAAAGCAAATTGCTTTCACAATTTCGAGCAGGAAAGCCCGAATCTCTCAAGTTTGAGAACCAGATTTCAATGCACATAAAAACTCACTACACCGGCAAATACTTTCAGCCAATGAATTTACGCTCATTCCAGTGTTTTATAGTCTAAACACTGACCTTCGATAAGTACGTAAGCGCAGGTGAGAAGGAGCAGAGGCAACAGCCGAGGGGGCTTCAGCGCCGGGACAACACGATTCAGCGACATCCATCTAGGATATTCACACACCGCGACGTAAAAGGACCAAGGCGCGCCGGGCTCTCGGTGCTGACTAGCATGGAGCCTTGCACGAGGGATGCGCGATGGTTCACTGCCGCCAGGTTGTCGCGACGGGGGCCGAGCCGCCTTGCCCGCATCCGGAAAAAGCCGCATGCGCGTTTGCTCTTCCCAAAGGTTATCCGACAATCTCAACTGCCCTTAACACTTTTCTATTATGGCCAAAGTCCTGGCGAGCCACCGGTGATCGCTCGTTGTCACGAGTTTTCTTTTATTTTTTTGACTATGAGACTGTTCTTTGCTCGTGTGAATCATTGAAACTAAAGATACTCTATACCGGCTGGTGCGTTAATTTAATCGAACTGAAATTTTCGGTCGAATAATACTCGGCGTTTCTTTTCAATTTTGGGCACTTGATTCCGTTTCGTGTTTGCGTGTTGTACGCCGCAGCTTAAGTAAAATACAGATTGCATGTTAAACTATTTAAAATGAAAGTTCAATCGGAAGGATGAGTGATTTAATTTTTCCCCGGTTTGACTTAATGAACCTAAAAATAAGGCTTTGACTTCGTCAGTTCGAAAGTTCAGTCTGTGAATTTAGAAAGTAATTTTCGCTTCCCTGAAATGAGACTGTTAGCAATGATTTCCTCAATTCTTCTTGATTAGATTAATACTTATCACAGATACTTTTCTCATTTACTTATTTTCTTATGCTACACTACGTCATTAATAATTGGAAAATTATTATTGGACAATAAAAATCATTGGACAATAAACATAATTTGTATTAAATAAGATGTGAAGTTAATGAATTCTTATCAGCAAAATTATATTTGTGTAATTTCATATTTAGTAGCTAAAATTGTTTATTTAAAAAAAAAATGCCATAAATTTCATAAAATGAATTGAAAATTTTATTCAAACATTAAAAACATGAACATATTAATAAGATTTTTCAGTCAAAATTTATTTAATAATCAATTTTTTTTATAAATACAAATATAAAATACAACGTGCTTCTTTATTAAGTTAATTTTACATTTAATTTTAGAAATATTCTCTACTGTGAATGTTCACAAACATCATACATATTTTAATTCTCATGGACACGATATATTTTTTTAATAGTAAAATAATTATATTATTTTACTATTTTATAATCTAGATAATAATACTTATTAAAAATATATTTAAATATTTTTGCTTGTTCAAAATTTTTTATTGATTAACGTTTATGTTATAATTTTATTTTATATAGTGAATTAAATTAAAATATATACGTCTAAAATTAAAAACTACAAATGTATGGCAGCATTAACCTTTTATTTAATTATATATACATAGAAAAGAGAACAAAAATTATTTAAAAAATATATTTTATAGAATTGATATATTGATAAACTTTTATCATAAAAACTGTATAAATTTATGTATTTATTATTTCTTTATTATTGATCTACTATTTATTAGACTTTTATGCAATCATAGTTTAAAATACTTATTCATATACCTGACTGAAATCATTTATTTTTTCATATTTCATTAGGAAGAAAAATTTTGTAAAAATATTTTTCTTTTCTCTATCACTATAAGAGATAATTAAAATTTTGATAAATTTATGTATTATTGAAACATAAAATATTTGACTTTATAAATAATTTTTAAATAATAATATTTGACTACTTATGAAAACTAAATACAAATTTTTGTTTGAAAATATTTTTGTTAGTTATATTTTCTATATATACTACGTATTTTAATATGTATAAGATTAGTATTACGCATAAATTTCTGTTTTAAAAATTATTAATTCACAAAATATCTTTTAGACATTTTCATTTCTTAATTGTGATAACTTTTAAATATTTAATTAAAAAATTTGTTAATCATTATGTTTGACTATGTAAATTATCGCATAATTTGTATATATATATATATATATATATAATGTGAAAAATAGTATACAACAATTTAAATTGTAAATCATTTTAAAAGAATAGAATACGTTTTTTACTATATTACTATCTTGTCATAATAGATAAAAGCACAAGATTTTTCATATAATTCATTGTTATGTTGATAAGTTATTTGCAAAAATATAAGGATATTATTACTAACCTTTAATAACAAATTTATAAGTACATTACATAATTTTAATTTTTAATTAATTACTTAAAATAAGAATTTTTGTAAATCAGTAATGGTAAATTTATTTATTATAATAATTAAATAAAATTGATTATACGATAAGTAAAAAAAGTAACGCTTGATTTTTACAGATTTTTAAAATTTAATAAATGAGCTGGTTTATGTGAATATTACTATAACTAATTAAAAATAACGATATAATTGAAATTGTAAAATCTCAAAGGATAATTACAATAAAATTAAGTATAATAAGATTACTATGCAATTATTTCTAGCGATATTATGTAAGAAGTTTAAGACAAATTATGATAGAAGAAAAAATTGCTAGTTCGCTAGTAAACAGAAATACGTATTAGAAAGAATTTTAGTTAAATTTGTACCAAACGTACTTTGAATAAGAATGTGAACACTGGTATGACGTACTTCGTGTAAATGCGGATTGCAATTTGTAAAGGCACTTGTGTGTACATAAAAGCAACTCGTCTAGTAGCAACCAAATGTTGCAGGTCATGCCAAAACTGTTGCAATAAAACGCCCCCGGGCGCATTAATGCTTCGCGTAAAATGAAGTGCGTTGCCCTGGCGAGTACTTCCTAATTTTTTTATTTACCAACGCATACTTTCCTCCGTCTTTTCCTACTCTACTTATTACTGGGCCTTTCTCATCTTACTATGCTCAGCTAAACATTAACGTGGGCGTCAACTAGTTACACTTTTTCAGGCCGATCTTCTAATATCTTAGCAAGCTTTGTTTTTTTTTCGAATGTGAAGACTCAGAAGAGAATAATAAATTTGAGAAAATTCTCACTTGAATATTTTCATTCGGTAAAGATCGCGGTGGTCAAAGCTCGAATTTATTCTACTAAATAATTTTTTTGTAGGTTAAAGTACTGTTGGTAAATATATTTTTTTAAACATGATGCTCTAGGTTTGAATAGTAAACACTTATTATTTAAATCTGCTAACTTCGTTGCCGAGAAATTATTTACAGTTTAGATGCTGCCCTAAAAATATAATTATCCCTATAAATTACGACGATGAACTTTAATATATTTAAATAAATTAATTAAATTCACGCTTGAAAAGAAAACTGGACGTGCATCGCAGTGTTTAAATTATTCCGCCGTGATTGAGTTACTAGAATTAGATAAACTAGAAACATTTGACACGCCAACGGAAATATAGGGATATTTAATGAATGGATTAGTCGCTTAATTATTAAAATTTCATAATGCTGGCCACTATCATCGTTAAAGTTATTTATCTCATTATCTAATAAAACGAAAGTTTGGAGTAAACAGGGAAAGATTTTAAAGAAAAGAAAACAGTAAACAATATTCCGACCGGCGCCATTCAAAATGAGCGTATTAAAGTACGCTCGGTCAAGCTGCGAGTAAGAAAGTTTTGAATACAAACTACGACGAAGATCTTTCTTTCCTCACTCCGCAAAATTTGCATCATAAATAAGTCTTAGAAAAGCGAGAAAGAGAAATAGCAAGGTAGGTGCGGAGAGAGCAAAAGGATTGCGGTGAGACAGAGAGATGAAGCAAGAAAGGATGAGATAGAGATTGCGGGAGTAAGAATGTGGAGGAGAGGATGGAGGTGACGGTGACTGCGGAATGGCTCAAAGATAGAAAAGAGGAGTAAAGAGGGGCAGAGTGCGCAGCAAAGACCGAGAGAAAGCAGAACCAAAGTGTATGTACATTTTCACTGAAGGATCCAGAAGTTCATTTCCTGCTTTCGAGCTAAGGCGAGAAGTAATTCGATTTTCACAAGAGCGCTAAGAGGCATCCAAAGGCCTCTCCCGGTACCTGCCGGAATATATGGCGTTCGTGGCCTAGCGGAGGGTTTAGTCGCGTCAGACCGGAATCCCTGGATTTTCCACTGCTTCGGAATATTTTAACCTTAAATGTATAACTGAGCGAATAATTCATCTCACAGTTTATTTTTTTCTTAAATAATTCATCATCTGCTGAATTGTTTTACTTAAAGCTTCACTCGCCATAATAATGACTTCGGAAAGAGCAGTCATGATCACTCGACTGATATTTCAAATTAAATCAAGTGAGCGATACTCACGCAGACGAAAATAAAGTTTATCATGAATAGAAAACGTATTTTTCGGTTAAATTTTCTTTATAACGTTGATCAAAATAAAAAATGCGGCTTTTTACGTTTTAATCAACTGTATTGATATCGAATTGTGGAGGGAAGCTTAATTGTAATGGTGATTTCACGCATAATAAGAATTTTTATAAGTATAAATTATATATTAAATTAATATCTACCTCAATAAAAAGTGTAAATTCTGAACACTCGGTACTAACAATAGAAATACATAAATATATTTTAATCGATTAACATTCAACATTTTTTATGCATTTATTTCACAATAACTTAATGTTTATTCATAATCTTATAAGTAATATTTAACTTATGAATTAAATTAAAATTATTAACAAAATGTTATTTATGTTATTATTGTACTTTCTATTTGTGTAAAATCACATAATTGTACTAAATTATTACTATTCAAAAATATATGATACATTAAATCTTAGTTATTAATAATGCTAATAAATAAGATTGAGCTTTATTTATAAGGATTAGTATAACAGAGCTTATGTTTCTTCATGTTTGTTGTATTTTGCATTTGAATTGATTCGAGAGTTACTGAGAAGATTTATGGAAATACTAAGAGTGTATAAATACAATTACATCATTTACTAATTATAAGTATTATAATTTCTAGTTGTAGTTAAGTGGCGGCTACATTATGTTAGATTATAATAAATTTAACATTGTAATTTCTCAAATATTAAAATATATACTTAATATATTCTTAATAATAATAAAATTTTTCTAATTTTTGAACAAAAAAATATTATGAAAAATTATCTATTTTGGAATCATATTTTTAAATACTAATCGATACCTGCTATTTTAATTTTTATTAATAGTTCTAGACTAAAATAGATGTACTAAAATGTATATGTAGGTAAAATATTTATAAAGATAGCTTCCCGATATTTTAAAGATTTGTTGACGAATATATCATCAGTCAACTCGTGATAAAATTAATTAAATCAAACTTAGATTTTTAAATAAAATAAAATTCTTTCATAAAAGAATGTATAAATAAATGAAATATCTATAAATATTTATATCTAGAAAATATTTATAAATGAAATATTTAATAAAACTTGAAATTTACTAGAAAATCTGGTATTTTTATTCTTTAAATAAATAATTATGACTTACAATCAATCAAATAATATTAAAAAATATTCATAAAATTTTTTGCTAATACTTTTTTCATCGTCTAAATATATTTTTTTATATTTAGCGTAGATAATTAAAATTAATGCTATTATTTTAAAAAGATCAGTAAATATAAATTTATAAATTTGATTTTCAGTTAAAGTTATAATTATAATATGTAGACAAATGTTTAAATAAAATAAATTATAAAAACTTTGTCTTTGATGTATAAGTATAAATCATGATGAGAATATATGATTATTTCCTTCGCTACTGTTGAATAAAAAAGTCTTTTGAAGTCTATGTGCACTTGAAAATTTTCTTGAAATGCATAAAATTAAACAACCTACATGTAACAATTTTCTGCTTTCCTTTTCAGAGAAATATTCGTTTAATGATCTCATTTTTATGTTATATAGGAAAATAATTGAACTGATTACTATATAGAAAGTTTAAAAATCCATTGTAGCTATAAAATTTGCATTATCCCGATGCGCTCATAATGCCGAAGTAATTATCAATTTATAAGGGAATTTCTAGGACTTAAAATTTGCGGATGCCTATCATGTTCTAGATTTCTGAAATACTGGTAGGATGCATGATTATACTAAGCTTATCTCTCCCTCTTCTCATTGTAATTATTTTCCGGGTAAACAGAGAGTCAATTGGCAAACCGTCGACAAAGCAGGAGCGCAAGCTAACTCGCGTGATAGTGTCGGTGCCCAGTTTTATCTACTTTAACGACCTGGCAAATTGAATCACGTACATAACATTCTTCTCATTGCTTCTTCTACGTTCTTTTAAACGTAAAACTCCTAATACAACATGCGTGAAATTCGTCTTCTTTATTTAGTTAGGGCCTGGCTTGATGCGACAATGGATTTTGCTTCCTTTTTCACCTCTATTGCATCCGAAAATACATAAAAAAACTCTTGTAGCAATGGCGACCATTGAAAAAGATCCGTAAGAGGATAAGTCCTTTAAAGCTGGAGTCCCCTTGATCAGAGTCCATTTCATTGATTTGATATTCGACAAAGGAACCGTTGTTATCGAGTAGTGCGAGTTCCTCTCACGTCACTCACCAGCCAACGCAAGTCGAAAAATACGAAATCACCGTCATTGTAACACATGTACTCGGTTATTCACGTACACTCACTAATATTAAGCTAGATAAATACATTCTTTTTTGCATACAACATTAATTGTTCAGTTTTTTGTAACGAAAGATCCTAGTTGCTTTTAAAATAATCTAACATTAGTTTTTAATTTAATTACAAAATTATATAAAAGTAAAGGATATATAAATTATCTTTCTAAAAATTATTGAACATTTAAGTCGCATATACAAGTACAATTAAATTATTTAATATACGACTCATATCACAAGTAAGGATTTATATATCATAAATATTTTAATTCTAAGTAAAATTTTTTTAACTATAATATATATTTTAAAAATTACAAGTAATAAATTTTTTCTATATTTTTAAACAATTTATTTTTAACATAAAAAACTGAAAGATACTGATAATTGCATTAATTAATTTATAATAGGATCTGATTAAATAAACGTTCAAATTTCATCACTAATAAAATTAGTTTAAAAAAACTGTCATGTTTATAAATACTTTTTTGAAAATTATTAATATATTTAGTAACGTATTCATGGTTTATAAATATATATATATATATATATATATATATATATACAAAATTATAGATTATTCTAGAATTACGATTTGATTAATCATTGTCTGTATTCATTATTTAATTGATAAAATGTTATCAACCGATATTACTATTAAAGATTTTTACTATATAATGAATTATAATATTAGTAATTATTTATAAAAATTATGTTATTAAATATGAAAAAGAATATATTACAAATATATTTGAAAACCAGATAATATAAGTTAAAAATTAAAAATTGAATGTATCCTATTTATATTAGTATAAGCTATATTATTTAATAAAATTAAACATTTATGACAAAGCATTAATTTATATCTATAATAAAAGAAACAATGTTATAACACTATATAAAAAATATAGTATTAAAAATGTAATTGAACGGCAAAAATCTGAATGTATTACTTAAAATTATTTAATACATCATTCAGTAATAAAAATATTGTAACTAGAAGATCTAACATTTACTTAAATTATTTATTATCATAAATTTTTTATTGAAATTCATTAAAATGTTATTGTTTGGTTAAGTAGTATTTCTTAATTAATAATAACATAAATAATATCAAGTCAATAAATTGAATCGCTTATTAGATAAAATTTTCAAAATTAAAAATATTTGAAAATAGGTATAATAGGTATAATATCATGGTAAAATATTGAAAATTTAATATTTATATTTATTGTCACTAATATAAATAAATATGGATAAAAATAACATCATCAAAAACAGATACTATTGTAAGTAATTCTAATCGAATAGTTATTTTATTTTTTTGAAAACTTTTTACTATTTGATCTTTTAATATATTTCATAAGTTAATAATTTCCCTAATATTTAAAATTAATTTAATTATAACAAACTATTAATTATATATGACATATTTTATAATTTTTTAAATTAAACCGTATTGTCAAAATAGAATATGAAAGCCTATATATTACATTTAAATTCTAATTTTTTATTTTATGGAAAGGTAATTTATGATTCATAAAATGTACAAATTATCAAGACTAAAACAGAATTCGTGTACTTCGAGTTCCGGATCTAGTTTCCTTAGCACGAGAGTAATTAAAAACCCCCATTGCCCATCGCTTCTCTGGTATTTCTATCTTTGTAACATAATAGTACAGTCCTATGGAAGAATAATTCTTAACTCTATTCGTTACACATTCACTTAAAATGCTTTTTTCGTAAATTTTTATGTGAACGGATTGTGCAAAAATAAAAAATATATTTTTAAGTTAATTTACTGTTGTGTAGCGAAGGTATAATAAATTATCGAATAAGTATATTTAAAAATTCTTGTACGAATTTTGATTTCACACATTTTCTTTTGATTATAATATTGGAAAATAACTTAATCAATATCGAAAATATTTTAAGTATGATTATATAATACCTTTTAAATTTGATTCATTTGAGCACTATATTATCCCCATTTGTAAATATGTAATTTTTCCATACAACGATATGGAACCAATTATTTTTTTTTTTTATATTATGCTACATGCTGTGACTTTGCCTTTCGAGCCAATGACAAGCTAAATGATAATTACAATGTCCTCAGAGCTTTTTCTATCTTTTCTATAGACGCAACTGTGGCTTCTAGAAATCTCTTGCACATTTATTATTTTAGCTTTATTTCGAAATGTGGTTATCGACATTCAGTGTAAAAAAGAAAAAAAAGATTTTAATGTATTTAAAATAGCATTGAATGTTTCAAATTATGTATTTTTTTCATGTACTCTTTAATTTGTGCATATTTGAAACGATACAAATATTAAACATTATTTGAATTAATCTAATATTATGGAAGTAGTTATGAAACTTTCTTTTAAGAAAGTTTGAAATTTTTCAGATTATAATTTCATTGGCCCCTCTATCATCGTCATTAGAAATTGTATCAAAATATATTTAAAAGCTCAACTTATTTAATAATTTTTTGTAATTGTTTTCGATTAGATTTTTTAAATAGTTATTTAAATTTTTTATTTAAGTTATCTTTTACAACGATAAAAAAATTCTTCTACTAAACATAATTTTATAGAAAATTTAAAAATTTTTATTATAATATTAGCAAGTTTTACCAAAATAAAGAAAGTTATTTAAAAAATGATATTTTAGTAATTTGTATAGATAAAAAATATACATATAAGTTTTAAAAAACGATAAATAAGCGGCAAATATATTTAATATTTTAATCTGATTAATTTACATTTTTTATATGAAAATAGTATTTGATTTTAAAAAATTTATAATTTTAGGCAATTTATCTAAAGTTATGTTTTAAAAATGAACAGCTACACTGAAAACAATGCTAAAGATTAGGTTAGAATTTTATGCCAAAGTCAAACATTTACGGTATTTTGGTCATGGAATTTGCATTGTATACGGCACTCAACTATTCTAACACATGTAATTAATAGACAAAGTTTTAAAGAATTTCAAAGTAACTTCAATGTAAAGCTTAATACAATATACACATTTCAGATAATCTATGGGTATTATGAATAATGTCAAACACTCGTATGTCTACGGATTCTAATTCTCTTCAACAAGTATTTATTTATTAATTTTATTTAACATAATGCAGAATTATTTGAAAGAGAATTATAAAAAATCGTGAAACGCTAAACTGTTTTAAAAAAAAATTGATTGAAGATATCATAGTCTTAATATTTGCACCCCGCGTCATTACAACGTAAATGAGTATTAGCAATCATCATTTTAAGAATGAATCTATCTCGAATCCTCTTCGAAAACTTCATCACTCATTTCAACATGCTTACGACGACTCATTCACAGGAGTGTTAAAATTACTTCGCACTCCGCGAACGTAAGCGAGATAGGCGAGACAAATGAGCAGTTAAAAGCAGGGATAAACAGGATAGAAAATAGGGAAGGAGTTGTATCTCTAACTATCAGGTTGTTCCGCGGAGCCATTGCAATGGCCTTAGAAACGCTTCAGTTGAAAGAAACTCGAGAAAACAATCCCATTTTCAAGCACTTATTTCGCGCTCACTTAACTGGCTTGCTCCCACAGCAGAGTCGCAACAGTCCCCAGCGTCTTTTTCCCGCTTCTCTTGCTTTTCTTTGCTTCGTGCCCTTGTCTTTCACTATTACGCTTCTACGAGTCGTTAAATATTTAACGTTGCGTGCGAAACTGTAATAATCTCTTGTTGCTGAACGAAGAGCTCGCACTTCACCACTTTCTTCTGCTATGACCAATCATTTTCATGTAACGAAGCAAGAAATGGGGACACCAATAATAAAGTTGCCATCCTTTATAATTCGAAGATGAGAAGATCCAAAATTTTGTTTGGATAATTTCATCTTAAAATTGACAATTTTCAACTTTTTGTAGAGAAGTTTTAATTATTAAATATTCGAATAATCTTACAATATATAAATTATTATGAATTATTGATAGCCCAAAATTTACTATGACAATATTAAATATAATAATTTCATAATTTGATTTACTTTAATTCGTTAAAATGAAATTCCTTAATTACTTTATTCAATTTTTTTCAAATTCAAAAATTCAAAAAAAAATTTAGGTTTTCAAATTTTTATATATTTTTACGATAAAAAATAATATAAATCCACGAAATTTAATATTTTTATTATGTGCAAAATATTTTTTATTTATAGCTACAATCCTTGAAGTGTTACAAAAGTATTTTTCTATTTTTATCATTTGTAGGAAATGATAATCGTCAACAACTTAAAAAGTATATCAAGATTTGAGCTGCTCTAGGATTCAGAATACCGATGATACGCAACCGGCTCTTTTCTCATACTTAATATTATAAGCTTTTAAAATGAAATTTATTCGAAAGAGTCATGAGTTATAATTATCATCTTAGTAAATTTACAAAAATCGTACAATAACATAAATTAATGGAAGTTATCGCTTAGACATACTGTGAAGTCATTTAAAAAGAAGATAGATGTATACTACTTGAAAATAATTAGATTATTTTTAAAAAGTATTTAAAATATTATAATTAAACATCATTCGAGATGAAAGCTCTTAAATTTTTAATTAAGTAGACTTTTAATATTTAGTTTCCTAATACAAATATATTTTAAACGAAATTGACGTATTCGCATATGCCCTTTTCTTAATACCGAAAAATTTTCGATCATTTAAAAATGTTATCACTGTTCCTTATTTTACATATTTTTGAAAACCAGTAGCACAGAATAGTAGGAGTCACGAACTTGTTTTATACCCTAATACAATTTCGTCAGTTTCTATACGAATTCAAATCCAAGAGGATTAAAATTTATGTTGTCAGTACAGAATGCAGAAGTAACAGATAATACAAATGCAGTCATAAGTCCTAGTGTATAGCAAGCACTGAGGATTGTATTCTTTTTGGACTTGAAAATACGAGTGGTAGATTCAGTAACTTGAGAAAATCACGTTTAATCCAAGTTCTACAATACGTTACATCTATATTCAATTCATAAAAAACATTTATGGATGTAATTCTGTATATGTTAACTTAACATAGAAATACATCGTGTAAAGATGTACGGAACTGTAATAAGGCTGAGAGAGCAATATCGCATTTACGCCCTCAGTGTAAGCATTGACCCCTCCACTTCTGCTTGCTCAACTTGATGTCTCGCAATAAACGGGATTTTCCTATCGATACGACGGTCGCAGAGCCATGGTGACACTTCGCAACGCCTACATACGCCCTAGTGAGCGTTTTATGTATTGCAAAATGCTTTCAGGGCGTTGTAAATACAACGTTTAGTACGATTGGTAATTTCATAATGCAACATCGTAAAATACTATACTTAACTGAGACGATGTCTTATTAATAAGTATCAATTGCAATTTTTAATTATTATTATTATTATTGTGCTTATAATCTATCGAACGTGTCTTTTTTAGGAAATAAAAAATAACAATTTAAATCGAGATGTATCATATTTTTGTATTTATGAATGTTGAATAAAATTTTGCTAAATCAGAATGAAGCAGAGTTTTCCTACAATCGGTTCAGACAAAATTAGAGTTTAAATATTTAACATTTTCATAAATAAAATATCAGGTAATATATTTACTCAGGAGTTTACTTAAAAAACGATAATTATCCCAATAAGTTATCTAAAAAAATTTGAATTTTCTATAATTATTTTTAACTTTTGATTACATTTTTACAACTAAAATTTTCTATTACTTAAATATAAGTGGAAAATTTCTAGTTAAAATTTCATTTTAATAACTTTTTAAATGAAATTCCGAAAATTAAATTTATTAAATTTAATCAATAAATTAATTAGATATTTTCATTCTATGTATATTAATTATCTACAAAAATTTAAAATATCTGTAATTAAAATTTACTCAAAAGTTGCTAAACTTTTCCACATTTAAAGGTTAATCATTGTTAATTTATTTTATACACATAATTTTTTATTTCGTGGAATTATAATTAATGTCAATATATACGAATATAAGTTGTTACAACATCATGAGCCAGTAAAGAAAATATAAAATTTATATATATTACGACCTTGTGAGGAAATTAAATTGGATTGTATTATACTGTATCTAAGTTATGTACTTATTTTATATAGTGGAAAAAAATTAAGTATAAGGTTGTTAAAAATGATGAATCAGTCAACTATTATAGAAGTAACTTAAGAAATATAAGTCTGAGTTAAGAAAGAAAAGTGTGATAATAGTAAATTATCATTGAATTCACATCGAATTTGTTCAATTTAATTTATGCTTGCTGAATAAATTAAGAGTGGGAGTGATAGATAAAATAAAAGAGAGAAAAATAAATGGTTGGGAGAAAAACTTAGATAAAAGCAGAATGAACCAGAAAAGAAAGATTCACTATTGCATGTATTTACCTTATTATTTCATTAGATTTACTCTATCTTACTACTACAATACACTCAATATTGTCCATTCAGATCAAACAAATATTATCTATTTCTTCTTATTAATACTTGAATTCGACAAAACAAATTGAGTGTTGCCTTTGTTTTTTAACAATGTATCGAAGCTCAATATACTCTAGAAGCTTACATTTAACTACCGTTTCTTCGGTTTTTCTCAACTTTGAAGAAGCGATACGGACCTTTCAATACTTATATATAATCGTTTTCAATTCTGTCTTAACATTTTTGCATACGATTTTTACTTAAAATTATCTCCCGAATAAGCATTTACGTGCTTCTTAAACTCTAATAAATTCATATAACAGCTGATCGAAATTATTAAAATTTTACTACTAAAATGATCACTATCAAATTAAGTATTTCTAATTTTATATTTCAGATAACAAAAATAAATAATTTAATTTAATTTGAAATCCAAAATATATGAAAACTTAAAATCTTTTATACACATACATTATTTTATAATTATTCTTAATACGGTTAAAAATATTAATGGTTATAAGAATTTAAGGGAATTTAAAAATAATTCATAGTTAATATTTCAATCCCGTTATCAAGTAATCTTTGTTAGTACTAATCATGAAAATTTAATAGATAAATTAATTTATTATTATAAATACCGTTAAATTTTATAGTTTTAAAAATAATTTAGAAATTTTTCATTTTTTAATATTGTTAAATTTTAAGTTATAATAAGCTAGAATTAATTAACAATTAATTTTTTTAATAATAATTTTAGATTTTTATAATATTTTTTTCAAATTTATAGACATATTTTAGCTAAAATTTTACATAGGTAATTTTAATAATGAAATATAATTTTATTTAAAAACTTTCTTTGTTCATAACTTGATTCTAAAATACCCAATAGTTTTTTTTTAATTTATAATATTAAAAACGAAAACAAATTTTTGATAATTTTAATTATAAAATAGTATATTTTAATGAAATTTTATACTTTTTCTATATTATTATTTAATTAGTAATATTACTAATAATAATTAATATCAAATTAATTTTGATTCACAAAAGTGAAAACTAGTCTATGATTAATTATAACATACTGGTTGATAATATTATAATATTACAAAAAATAACATCCTGATTTTATGGATAAATTATCGATATTTAGAAATGCTTAACATTCATATTACAAAAGGAGGCGATTATTACTCAAATTTTCTAAGTTCTTTGGAAAAAAGTTTGTTGAAATCGTAAAATAATTGAAACAATTGTTTTTAACGATTTTCGAAAACTTTTCTATTTTATTTTAACTTCCTTAGAATTGTGTTAAAAGACCGTATGGCTATTAAATTATCATTAGTAAAGGAATCGTTTTCAAATAGAACACTATTGGTTCGATTCAGCATAAACGGTAGCTTCAATTCACCTAAATCGAAACATCATTTCTCAATGCAGCAAATCAATCTGACTATTCGAATATACCGCGGTCAGACAAGAATGTATACAAGCAAAAGCGATATTTCATGATCTCGTTAGTACATCATTAGTGATAATCCCAATACTATTACGCATCCTCTTATAATAGATGACAATGCATACACGTAGCACAAATTTGTATAATTGAAGTAACTGGCGAGCAGATAATGCCAGAGTCCCGTGATAGACATAGGCGAAAGCAGCCAATGTAACTTATGCAGTACCCAGTACTGTGATTTACATAAATCGACTTCTCTCAGCAAGTCCATGTATGAAAAATTAGTGAGTTTGTATGTGCGAATTTAGGTTGCGAGAGCGAAAGAGTAAGAAAGTCTTTTGACAACGTTATGTGGCATTTGCACGCGTAGAGCGAGTAATTAGTTCTCAACTAATGCCACAACGTCGTCGTCACCTGGCGAAGTCGAGGGAGCTAAAGCTAGAATGGGGAACAGAAAAAAAACGAGGGTGAATGAAAGGGGAAGAGATGCAAGGGAGAGTCGATGTGCCGGCAATTTTTCTCAATTAACCACGTCCTTTGGCTGCCTAACTTTGGTTTCTTCCTACCTTCTCGTCTCGAGATCTTTCTTCTCCAGCAAGAGTCTTCCAGTGTTGGAGATTTTATCTCACGAGATGCGTCTTTCTCTGCAGGAACGACAATAGAGCGGAAATGGGATCCCGTCCAATTTCGCTACGGCTGAAAAAGACGCCATATTTTAGGTGCCCCGTGATTGCTGGATAATTGGCTCTCCACGATTTTTAAACTTGTAACGCTTTTTTATAGCGGCGCAATACGATGGTCCGAGACTATCTTTACTTTTATCTTTCATTTCTTCCTTTCTTTCCACGCGCCGATTTTTCTTCACTTATTTACCATTCCTTTTTCCACAACAGCGACGGTTGTCCTGGCCTTGTTAGCACTCGATTTAGACACTCAAAGCACTAAATAGTAGAAATACACGCTACGCTGTTGCAAGAAAACTTTTCTCACCGAGATTTGTGGAGGCATGGGTTTCCTCAATTGTATGAGTCGTTATTCCTCCATTGTATAACACGTAAATAATTTGAAGAAGTGAGATGTAGCCAAGAGGAAATAACAAAATGTTGCTGCTTTCATCCTTTCATTCGGTTACTGAAAAAAAACTTTTTTTGCAAGTCTGCAACTTTTAAATATACTTAATGTATTTCTGAATTAAATATTACGGTATTAGCAATTTGATAAGTTGCAAATAATTATTTTTGTCAATCTTTATGGCGAAAGACGTCATATCGTAATTATTTATTAATTCCATTAATAAATATTTAACTATTTTTACTTAAGCTTTCATATTAAGTTTCTCATAAAATACTTTTAAATAACTTTAACGAGTTAGTCTTGTTTTAAAAAGCTGAACTTAATTTATAGATATACACATATTTTAGAAAAATATGATAATTTTTCCAAGTAATTCACTTTCAGATCGTACTTGTTTGTAGTTTCTAAATTATTTATAGCAATTTTCTTCATTATATTTGACTTACTTTATAAGGACTTTAGTAAAAATTATGAATTTTCCATAAGCTATATTAAAGTTTTCATTACATAGCATGCATATTGTCTATAATTAGAAAATATTTCACAAGTGAATTAATTAAAAATTAAAAATTTTTCATTTTTAATAAATAAAATAAACTTCATTATGAAGTATGTTCTTATTAATATTTTTAATTACATTTTATTAACATTTTTATTAAAACTTATTATAAAAAATATAATAAATTACATTTAATTAGCTTCATCGTTCTTTACAGCATCCATTCTTTGCAAAATATGATTTGTCACGTGTATTTTTTTTAACCAACGATAAGAATATTTAAAGTACGAAAAGATTTTACGCGAGAAATCATTCGTACTCGAGCGCAGCATATATTTTTCTCGAAAAATATTTGATCATATGAAACGGGGCAATTTTTTGAAACTAAAATGAATCGCCGAAAACGCGGAGGTAATTATGCATAAGCGCAGGGATTTTTGGTACAGGAAAAGTTTTTATCTGAATTGCACGAGCTACGCCACTCGGCATCTTGTTAAGGAAACTTTTTCGTTTCTATTTGTTGGTTCATTTTTTGTAGAGTATTTGGCATAATGTCGAGCTCGAGCTGACTCTGAATAATATGTCCAGGAGTAAGGCTGAGCATTTGAAATGCATATATATTAAAGCCAAAGATCGCCATCTAAAATGTTAAATGCTTTCTGCGAACACGTATATTCTCATCAACGAAAAATTTACATGAATATATAGCAAAGTAAATACTATTAAAGGTGCTTTTACATAAAAACTCCCTCCAATTATGTTGTGAACGCGTCCACTTGATCTCTCGCTCACTTTTTATGGCGTACGTGCCTTTCGACATTGCCACATCTATTATTTCTTATTCATATGTACAAGTGTGCACTTTTATGGCTGTCGTACAACACACATATTAAACTACATTAAGCGTCAGGCCAGCCTATCAAAAAGTCTGTCTTTTCATTGAGATAGCAAAGCGTTTTTGTATGGATACTGAATTTCGTTGATACAAACTGCAGCTACCTACTCCCTTGATTTAATGCCTCAACGAAATATCTGCTTAATATACCTACTTTAATCGACTTGTTAAAGTTGTCCAACTTTTTTAACACAGAAATCAATATGTATTTATTGCCCTCATCCACTTACTATCATAACTTGCGTAATTAATTTATGGAAATACAGGAAAATTCGTACAATTATTGAAAGAATATTATTAGAATTAAGTTAAATTAAATCCATTAACTGGTGTTCCAAAAGTTACTAGAGTCTTTATAGAGTAGGATTAGAAATGCCAAAATAAATCTGTTAGTTCCATGAATTTTCTAGCATTCAGAAAAAGTCATCTATTCTTATTAATTAAATCCAGTATTTCTACAAATAAAGAAAGATACATAGAAATAATAATACCTTATTTAAAAGTAAATACGTAAGGAAACTCTATTTATAAGTATCATAGAGTAATACGAGACAATAAATATAAATTATGTAAAATAAGGTGTTTATGAAGTAGGAGTACTACCACTACCATCAGATGCAATATCAAAATAAGAAATAGCCAGACGAATGTTCTTTTCTGAAGACTAACTCAAGGATTTACAGTAAAACAGGTCAAAACAGGAGCGAGAGAAAGAGAAAATAACAGAAGGAAACAATGTGATAATGTGGGAAACTACTAGTGTCTCGCAATGCGACTAAGTAGCCAAATATACATAATCACAGAACACAAAGTAGAAACTATTACTCGAACTTGATTTATGAAATTTATACATCGATATTTGTGCTAATAAAACTAATAAAGCGCATAAATGCTTTAGGTTTTAGTATATATCATAGAACTGCACAAATTATAAAAGGTTTTCGAATAAAATAGCGAAGCAATAAAATCAAAACATACATTAGTTTTTGATTTGTTGACACTGAATATGATACATTTCGTACCTCATGATTATTTTATAACACTTTTATTATATACTTACATTTGAATATTTAGCATTTAAATTAGACATTACAAATACTATCGATAAGTATCTTCCAATAATTCGACGCGAGTACATATTCAATTATAAATACATTTTATTTTCATAGTCATACTTTATTATATTATTATTTGAAAAAGATTCTAAATCGAAAAATCAACCCTATTTATTTTACACAGTTTTATATTGGTAAATTTCATTCGCAGACCGAGGTATCATCAAAATATATACTGAATAATGACGTTTTTATAGCTGTAAGAACGACTAATACTTTATTCGACTAGAATGTTGGAAGACTCACAGAAGAAATTTACAAAAACTTTCAGTGCTTTTCTTAAAAATTGATTTTTCACAGAATGAAAAAAAAATTAAAAAATCTGAATTCAACTATTTAAACATTTTTTCCAAGATCTTTGCTTAAATTCAATTAGCTATTACATTCGTTTTAATTATAAATTACACGCAATGATTTATGTAATTACAAATGGTTGCTATAAAATGTTTTCTTATTGTTATTTCAAATATATATTAATTATTTTATTATAATATTCAAACAATTTTATATTTTCAAGTCTTTGTTTGAAGGTTGCAAAATTTAATGTATTATTCTACAGCTTACAATAATGAATTTAGTGTTATGTTTTCATAAAATTTTACATTGATAAATGTTATTTTTAAATTAAATAAACACCTATATTCTAATAAAAGTAGAGTATTAGTATATTAAATTTATAATAAACATAAAAAAAATTTTTTTAAATTGATATAAGTATATTTTTATGATCTTGGGCTTGTAGCTTTCAAAGTTGTTCGTTATGTATTGTTAGCAACAGAATACCCCGTTCTGCCGGCACCTGCGAAGACCGCGTGCGGGCGACCATAAACACATATTGTTAAGCGCAAATTGAAACCAAAGCCTTGTTTTTACTCAAAGAGCCGTTGAAAATAATACTCGGTCAAATGCATTTCCCGAGAAGCCGATGCGTTTGGAAAATTCACAAGCGGAAGATTTCCGACTAAGAAATGTAAGCTTCGCGAGAAGCTCGGCACGTGTTAGAAAACAAGCCATAAATCTATGAGGTATAAACACTGTGTGGCAACCACGAAAAAGAGTATATATACGACCATTGGCGGACAACGTAGCAGAAATTTTCGATCTTTTTAAATATCGGCCACCCGCTTCGGTAAACCTTTACGACTAAACAGTGCTGAGCAAATAAAATTCATTAACTAAACCAGCGTTAATTCCTTTACCTACCAATTCTACTTCCCTCGCGCGATACTATCGTTAACACATATACTACTATAATTTTATTTATATTAATTACTCACTTTTATAATTTAATAATGTAATTTTTTTTATGACAGGAACTTTATAACTATCAGTAAACGTTTAGTCATCAATTTTTGAGGAATATATCAATATATATATATAATGTTTAGCTTCGTAAAGTAATTAAATTTGTACTTTCAGATATATGTTACTTCGATGCAAAAAAGTAATAATTAAATCTTTAATATTATCCTTTATAAATAAATTATTACAATAAATAAAGAGAAAGATTATTACTCTATCACTTTACTCGAGTTATGAAGAACTGGGTGTTATTAATTCTTTGATCTTCAGTATCGTTGTCTTTCTTTGAAAATTTATTTTTAAACGCAAATTAAATCAAAGAGATGGAAACGAACTTTTTATTCTTTTAAAACGTGAGATTGTACAAACGATTTTCTACAGAATAAAATTATAAAGGCTTCATGAATACACTTCAGAAAATAATAAACCTAGATATATTCATTTTTCCGTCGATTCGATAAAGTTAATATTCCGTCTTCTGTTCACTTCTTAATTTTATAATGTAGATTATTCAAAAAGCAAATATACCTTTTTACGAAATATGTATATATTTATATGCTTAAAATAAAGCGAATATGATGATGCTCGAAAATTCTAATAGATTCAAGCTCATTTCCCTAATTAATATAGAATTTACGATTGTATATTGTACGGAGGTAGCGGTGGTGATTGTAATATGAAAAGAAGAATTAGTCAAAAAATAATTTATCAAACGTTAGATAAGCGATGTGATTAAAGGTTTTTACTATGTAAGGACAAAGAAGTTTTTGGATCGTATTAACTAGGGACGGTGACAGTGGAAATTTATGTTACGCAGTGGGACGAAAAACAGAACGAACGAAGCGTTAGCTACGGATGATAAGCCACTGATATTGCCCATCGAAGCGTAACGCTTAGATTGAACTCGTTCCTTCCTATATCCTCATAATCACTATGCAATGGAGTCTTGGCACTACTATGCTTACTCTCTCTCTCTCTCTCTCTCTCTCTCTCTCTCTCTCTCTGTCGATATTGGATACCTATTTTTTCTAAAGCTTCATTTCTATATTCATTTCATCGGAAATAAGCTGTCAATTTCCTTTATCAAGCGTATAAAAAATTACGCGAACTATACCTGATAAAGTGTTGATCTCTTTATTAATATTCTTTAAATCGGAATCCGTTAAATATTTAAAAAAAATAATTTCTTATTTAATGAATTATTTATAATTTTTATATCGCTTATAACTGTGTTACCATCAAAAATTATTGTAAAAGTAAATAATAGTGCAAAGGTATTATAAAAATTATTAATTTTCATTGTGAATAATGCAAACGACGTTTTTAATTAATCATTATTGGAATGTCAAAAATTTTATTTAATAAATATATTGATTCAAATAGATAAAAATAAACTACTCGATTACATAAGGATGTAAGGAAACATTATGTATATTATACAATTTATACTGAAATCGATTTTTGTTTATCAAAATCAGTTTCATATCTCACGCTTAATAAGCAAAACATAAAAATTCTAAGAAAAGTAGAATTTTTATGCTTTAAATAATTATTTATAATTATTTATAAAAATTGTATTGCTGCTTTTGAGGGCATTAATTATTTTCAGAATTAGATTTTTAAATAATGCTGTTATGTAGCGTGTATTACAGCATTTGAAAAGAGAATTGTTTCTGCAAGGATTCTTCAGATAAAACTTAAAATTCTACGATTTCATTTATATGGAATTATAATAAATTTTTATAATAATAGAACTTTACTAAAATATATTGAAAAATTTTTAATTTTACCAAATTATTTTTAATATTATTATCTTGAAAGTAACCTTTTGTCTAAAGATATATGTTCTTATATAACACTTAAAAAGTAAACTTCTTATAAAAATATATTAATTTAGAATTATATTTATATACTGAAACAAGAACAAAGAGAGAGAGAGAGAGAGAGTGAGAAGAGCGAGACGAAATTCAATAAAGAGTGTGACATGGTGGTTGCATTTATTTTGCGACGTGTGGTGGAGAGATATAAGAGAAATTCTAATATTTTTTATTGTTCCTGCTCTGGAATTATAAGATGAAGCCAACCGTGTCGTCAGACATTGCTCTTGCATTCCAAATACTAATTTACAGGACAGTCAAAGTTTTTTTACGTGACCCTAATTCATTGACGCTTTTCCACTTGCCAATTAAGTGAAGCTCTTTGAATGTCAACAAACCACACTGTATATATCTACATTTTAAAATTTATACAACGCCAATTCTGGATACTCGCTGCTACATTCCAACTTTTTACAGTGCACGTGCGAGCGCGTACAAAGGATTATAATTTTTTGTCGCGTCCGAACTCAACGTCTAACTTTCTGAGTAGCTGAATCGTCCCCTCAATTTGTATATATAACTCGCTTTCTCTTTAACTTATACGATTTTGGACGAGTCTATGAAAGTTTTTCCGTCCTTTTCCCTGCATTGCGTTTCCGTCCATCTCATCTCGTCTTTGCACCTTTGAATTCCCACAGGTAGCTTGTTATAGGTATATAAAGCTGTGCATTCGCAATAAAATGAATGAAATAGCGAGAGAAGCAGGGAGCATGAGCCGCTTATATTGTTACTAAAGTAAACATGCATTGTGGCGTAGACATTCTGTACAATGAATCTTCTCTAATTTCTAATTCTATCGCTTAATTTAACTTTGCAATGTTGAATGAGGGCGAGTGTAATTCAGTCTACATCTGATAAATTCAATAATTACATTGCATTATTTTCAATAAATAAAATATGTTTTAGAAGGAATTGCAGAGAAGAATTAAATTATTTTTGTAAATTTAAAAATAGTTAATCAGTTCTTCGGATTAATGATTTTTGTCTAAAAACAATTTGTAACTAAAAGCTTGAATATTTTAAGTTTCAATGCACCATTTTATTTACAGCTCTTTTTCTGAAATTACCTCTTATAAATTGAGTTCTACGGTTATTTATTTTAAGCGAGCACCGAGCGAAACGCGCGGGGCCCATGTCCTCGTGCTATAAGGCATAAGGTAGACGGATGATAGGTACGTAGTACGAGTTAGTGAGAGAGAGTGAGAGGGAGAAAGAGAGAAAGACAGTATGAGCGAGGGAGATGTATTTTAAGGCGAAATAGAGAGTGAGAGAGAGAGAGAGAGAGAGAAACTATATATCATCAAGCATTTTCGTTTTCAGCAAACGCATTTTCCTGCATTCATGTTTTCCTGTCGCGGCATGTGTCGGAGGAGGAACAACCCAAGCCATGTCTTGGATTCTCAGAAAAACCGTTGTACCCCTCGTTTATGATTACGAATACTAATATTACTCGATACTTATTCCTTTTGTTGACAAGCAGCTTGGGTCACTTCGTTAAGACTCTTCTGGATTCCGGTAATCCAGATCAATTTCACAAGTATTTACATGCGCTATGACACACGTAAACACTAGAGAATATTTGTGGCGGTGTTCGCCTTTTCGTTGCCAGCAGTATATATATAAAAAAAAATTCTTTCTTACGTAACTAGCTATGTTAACTAAAAGTCTACTCTATTTTAAGTAAATCAATAAATTTAAATGGTCTGCAAAAAATTCAGTATAGCATGACTCGAATGTACAAAGTTAAATAATATATCGCAACATCCTTTTTTCATTCATGAAAATAATACTGAATAGCTTGAGCTATTGAGATACTTGAAACTTAAAAAATAAAAATATAAATTTTTTCACTTTTATAATTACTGTTTATAATAAATACAAAAATATATAATTAAAAATTTTGTTATATTTAGATTTAATTTATTTATTAAGCTATAATAATATAATAAATATTTTTTTCATTAATAATTACGAGGGATTAATAATTCGCAGTTTTAGCATTTTTTAATGCTATTAGATTTATGATACTAGATATTATTAAAATATAGTATAATTATTGTTAAATAATTTATGTTAACATTAATTAATATTACGTAATACGCACATATCTATTACATGCACTAAGCGCCAGCCCGAACTACCGACCGCATATAAAAGCTCCTCCGTTTTTCACGTGATGAGACTTCTTTCTGAACCTTTGACAAGGTCACTTCATTTCATACTTATTCCCTACTTATTATCCTAAGAATTCTATTCTACACTTCTATTAGCAGCACACATTTTTAAATTGACTCAGTTTCTGTCACAAACACCTAAATTTTACTAGTGTTTTGCTGAATCGAAGAAAATTGCTATATTATTAATTATCATTCTGTGCTACGAATAATTATACAAAGTATCGATATATAAAATGTTACAACTAAAACTTGAATAGAAATAAACTATTGTTTTATTACTTAAACGAAATAAATCATTATAACTAAAAGCTCAAGTCCGAACCATTACACGTGTATCTCTGTATTTAGAAATAAAAAATAAAACTACTATTTATAATAAGTTTATCATGAGTTAATAGTTATTTACATAGTTTATAAATATTATTAAATACTACGATTATATCGGTTTACATGTTTTTATAGACTACATTTATATAAAAATCAAATATTAAAGTATTAAAAACAATAACGCTTTAATTGGTTAAAAATTAGGTTTAAATTTGGCATATATTCTTACATAGGTAATACAGTTTTCATTTTAAAATAATTAAGACCAATGTACAATAATATTTATAATTTTATTATCATTACTGTTAATATAATTTGAATAGTGTTTCTTTATACTATAACAATTTTAACTAGAAAAAAAAGAAATCTTATAATTGCAATCATTTTATTAATTTTATAAACGTGAATAAAACTTAATTCTCTTATTGTGAGATTGTATTCTATCATTATGTTTAAGCTGAAGTAATCTGCTTATTTGCAGATAATAATGCCAACGATATATGCGCATATATAAATACGTTATATGTAACTGCAAATATTTCAAATTAATGTATATATATATATATATATCATATATCACTAGTTATCTTTTTAATTTGTATTATAAATTTGAGTCATATACTGTAATTGAGTTCTGTTTTGTATACTATTAAATTTTCATTTAAAAAAAAAATTTTAATTAAGAGAAATAGAAGGTATAAGATCACATTTTATATTTATTTTAATATATCGACTTACAGTGAAAAGTTATGAGTATAATAGTGATTTATTGTGTAAGCCTGAATAATTATATTTTTGGCCAATTAAATTGGCTTGATCTGACGGCAAACTTCATAAATCTGTCGATAGATTTTATAATATAAATCCTGTGATATCTTTTATGAATTTATTATTTTAATAATTTTATTATTGAAATATTGCAGGATCTAAAAGTATCGTGCATTATCATTTTAATTAATGTACAAATTTTTTAATACCCGAATTATGCTTCTCATATTCTTGAAATTTGACAAATATTAAAAATTATATTTGAATAATTAATAATTAATAAGTGATAAGATGTTCATACATTTTTAAATATGAAAACATATTTAATTATGCTTATAACAATTATAACCGTTATATTTGTTATGTAGAAGTCACATATATTTCTTATATTAACATTAAAAGAATTAGATGCCTTAGATATATTTAATAGTTTCTTTTAATAGCTTTTTTTAAGAATAGCTATATTTCCACAAGTAAAAATATTTGTATGCTATTTAATATATTGTAATATCCATGTTTTCATTTGAATATTTAATAAATTATACATTAATCGTTATTCATCTTTTTCTGAACTTTTAACTAAAACATTCTCAATAATGAATTCAAATGCACGAATATCTATTTTTTCTTGTTACTATAAAGATTACCTCTGTGTATGCCATTATTTGATAACAAGGCTAAAATCCTAAAGTAACATATTAGCTCATACGAAATAATGAGAGAAACTGACAAAAAAAAAAATACTAAAAAAACATCAATGATGCTAATATGGAATATACAAAACTACATCAAAATATACTTTTTTCTTATTTTTTTTAGTGAAATGCATAAAAATTGAAAATTTAATAGTTACAATTTTCATTATTTAGTGTACATTTTTATAAGTATAGAACAAATATTGTAATTTTAAATTTTGGTCGTTGCAATTTCAATTATCTCATAAACAGATATATGTTAAATTTGTATATAAATAATCATAATTTAAAAAAGGCCAATTTATATTTATTTTTTAGGATCAGCTTAAATATGAAAAATTGTATTTGTACGCATCTATTGTTATGAAATGCATATCAACATAAATTGAATTATGTCTGCCTTATAGAATCTATTTAAATTATTCTATGTTCTTGTATCAATTCACCGTTTTACCATTATCATTTTTATTCTGTTTTATTATACGTGTAGTTAGTACAAAAACTAACTTTTAAATTATATGTTGCTTAAAACGTAGTTTATAAAAAGTTTTAAAATGCGATAATAAAAAGTTGAAAAGATAAATTAAACATATTTTAACGAACATTTTTAAAACTAATTGAAAGCATTTAGTTAAAAATAATTATTATTTAAAAAAAAATAAAATATAATCTATTGCGAATTATTTAATTAAAATAATTTTAATAGAGCAATATGCGATGCAATATATTCTTTTATTCAGATTTTTAAATTATTGTCCTATAAAATATCTTATTAAGTACGTTTTAAAAAAGCTTACGATAAAATTTTAATACTATAATTATGGGAATGAAAGTTTAATTATTAACCTGCTTTTCCTATTGATAAAACTTATCTCTTCATTATTTTATAAGCTTTTAAACTTTTTTATAAAAGCAATTTAACAGTTTATAATTATACAGTATTGCTTTAAATAATAATAACTTTGATAAAACTAAATTTGGAAATCGATTTTTCAATGATAGTAAGTTAATAAGTTATGTAAAAACATACTTTGTTTAAAAAAAACTCAAGGTCAAATGATAAATCTTTAAAATTAATAACAAAAGCTTCCGATTGAAAACATTATTTACATATTTTTTAGTAAATAAATTTTAAATTTATAAAATGGTGCACGTATATACAAAAGACATCCGTGATTCCCTCAACGACTAGATATAAAGTCAAAAAACTGCTTTACGAGAGACGTGAATAGTTCGATAACACAATGTAAGCTGGGCAATGCACTGGCTGTTCGAATAATCTATAAAAGAAGAAGTAAGAAGAAGACTTACAAAAGGAACGGGGTATACGAAGAAGGAAGGTTAATACAAACTTGGTTCGGTTGCAGAATTTTCAAGTATACTGCTATTGAATTTTAACAAAGTCCCAAAAAATTATTGATCGATAAAAGTAATTCGTGTAATTTGAGAAAAGCTATAAAATTTAACGGGATATGAAATAATATAATGATGTATGAATAAGTTGATGACGTATGAAAAATTCTCGGCGAAATATATTCAGGAATTTTGAATTAAAGAGTATCACATTCGACAACGTTAAATTGAAACAATGGAAACCGGTCCGCTACAGCAATCAAATACTTGAAAACGTGTATTGAGTTACAGTACACACGATATCAGATGGAAGAAAGAGCAAACCCTGAGCATGCCTTGAGTTAATCATAGCTTCGTAATGCAGAGCATAAAACGAACCACCCACGTAGTCTTAAAAAATACTCGCAAACAAAGAGTCAGCTTAAATAAAGTCTTTAAAGCTGTGGACATTTGTGCAAGCTGTGTGCTGGAGGAGAGAGTCGCTTGGTCGGCGTCCCTTTGTAAGGTCAATAATTTGAGCCGCTGCCGTAGATCGTAAACCGCGGGCTATTTTATTATTAATCCAGGAAAGATCATAAAAAGCAGTCTCAGCGGAAGGCATTAGCAGAATAGGGCACGTTCGCAGCCACTTTTGCCGCGCGATAAAACGCATCGCACGCACGCACGTCGGGCAATAAAGCCGCGTCGACTCCTCGTACGCGTATGCATTGCGATGAAACGTTAAATCGTAGCCGCGTGCAGATGCGACGAGCACGCGCTTATACATGTATAAACGGACGAACTCTGTATTGTTCGGGCACTCGCCAGACATTATTCACCTGAACGGTGTTGCGTTCCGAGAGCAAAAGCGTTGGATCCGATAGTTCGCCTCTCCCTTCTTGGCATCCTTCTTTCGACCTATGTTTCTCTTTATCTCGCTTTCCTGTTCAACCTGGCGAAGTAGTCTCAAGAGGGCGGACGCCAGAGAGGGGATTTTCGCTCACAGGCAACATATTTACATTAACGTATAAATCTCGCCGCGGCGTTCGAGGGAAATTGGCATGCATGAGAATACCCTGGCATTCGATTTAATACGGGTAAAGAGGTAAGACGCAAGCGAACGCGAGCAAAACATATCTATCCTTCCTCTCGTGGCCTTATCCGATCTCGAAGATGTATATCGCATGCGTCGTTTAAGCTCCCCGCGATAAGTTTACATCGCGATGCCTTTCAAGCCTCTTCCTCACTACGTCTCTCAGGTGCAGCTTTGACAGCTCTTCCATTCCCTTATGTGTGTGCCGGTGCTTCCACTTCCATCGTGGGTTTATGTGTCTGAACGAATTAACTCTTTTTTCATGACCCTGTACAGTTTTGATCGAGTTCGAGTTTGGCAATTTAACTTAAATATTGTATCAACTTGGATTGAATATTGCTGCAGGGGGTTGATTGGTTGATAAAACAACTAAGATGAAGTTAATAATACTTCGAAAATGATACTGCTTACTATACTCCTGCAGTCATCGTCTCTTTGATGAATTAATATGAAGTTTCCAATATTTAACATTGTTATCAACAAGTTTAAAACCATGTTCGTCTTTATTACTTAAGAGTATCTTTTGCATATTTATTTTTTGATTATTTTGTGAAAAATATTCGACATTATTTTTAATACCTACTTTTATTAATTAAGTGATTTTTGCAATTTCATATTAATCTCAACATTTTTTGTTGTACAAATATTTTCAAACAATTAAAAATCTTCGTATTTAAATAAATTATGTTTTTATTTAAGCTTTCACTTGAAATAAAATATTCTATAAATGAATTGTTTTATATTTTAAATAGATACAGACTTAATTTCAACGATAAACGATGTTTAATATTCTTTTGAAATAAAATAATTGAAACTCAAAAAATTTTTCATATCTTTAAAGATATCTTGTAGGCTATTCATTTGATAAAATATTAAAATTCATTGGTTAATGTAAACATTGATTAATATTTTAAATATTTCAAAGTGATATATTTAAATTTATATACAAAACTTTTGCAACTATACTTATTTTATATACTTTTTATTTCTTTAGATAAAAGCTAATTGTATCTTCTATCTTTACTTTATTAAACAGTTTTTAGATAATTTACAATTTTATAAAATTCCAAAGTTATATGCCACAAATGTCGCTGCCAATTTTTTAATAACAGTTTTGTTTCAAATAAATATTCATATTCTATAATCAAAAATAATTCAATGAATTTTGATTTATAAAAAAATTATTTCAATA
This sequence comes from Platyscapa corneri, assembly GCA_018907185.1. Classification (NCBI taxonomy): domain Eukaryota; kingdom Metazoa; phylum Arthropoda; class Insecta; order Hymenoptera; family Agaonidae; genus Platyscapa; species Platyscapa corneri. The sequence goes on along the minus strand of JACCHW010000023.1, from coordinate 3,604,183 downwards.
GAATTTTTTGAATTTTAATTTGAATGTATCAAAAACTTTATATTACTATAATTTTAAATTAATTTGAAATATATTTCGAATAATTGCGTAAGCTATAACTAAAAATTAAAAATTTTGTAACTAATGATAAAGAATATTATCAATTACAATCTCATCTATTCTCATGTCGTTGAGAATTGATTACAACTTTTTATAATTATAATCTTTCAAAGGTTTGATATCAACAATTGCCTTAAGCAGAAAAAATAAATTAATTATTCGATCAGTATGCATTTCAAAATGACATATTATAAAAATTATTCATTTTCAATAAAAAAATTCAATAGAAAAAAAAACGAACAGTAGAATTCTCGTAAGTTTGCCGCCTTCCTTTATCTCTCTCTCTCACACACACACACACACACACACAAAATCTTTCTCTTCCATTCCCTTTTCATATGAATTTACAAATGCGTAAGTGGATAGATGAACTGATGAATACGTTTGTCGCCCATTCTTTTTTTCCCGCCTGGATCTTTACTGATAAAGTTGTTTAAATGAAAAAGATAAAAAGACAAAGAAAGAAAAAGAAAGAAGAGAGAAAGAGGAAGATTAAACGAGAGTAAAAGCCTGTAACGATAGAAGATGGAAAAAATTCCAACAAAAAGATAACGCTCTGCTTTGTAATACAAATAAATTAAAAAAAAAAAAAACAGAATAGTACGAGGCTCAACAAAATGCAAGCTTTTCAGTTAATCGAAGATTTTCTATGGGTTTGAAACAATAGAAAAGAAGATAGGTAAGAATGCGAGAAGACGAGTTTTCTTGTAATCCGGTTTTCACCCATTACGCGTTCCTCTATTTATAGAAATACCTCCAATGCGCGAAGTCTCGACTTCCTCTTCGCTCCGGAAAAATCAATGCTTTCTTAACTCGTCATGGGATTTCGTTGGGCTTGTAGCAATAGTAATTCTGTACAAGGATAAAGAAGGTAAAAGGGGAAGAGAAAAATAGTAAGGAAAACAGTATAGCTATTGCTATAAAAGAAATCAAATCCCGTGAGAGATCCTTTCAGCGGTTTTTCCACAAGAATCGGTGAGACGCTCGTCGGCATTCACCCTCCTAATGACTGAACTAAACCCATCAAAAGCGCACACTATAATCGGTTAACGGCGCCAGATATTACGTACTTTCTCGCTTTCAGAAGAATTCTACTAGGCCCGTGACGTACGTAAGGCATATTACGCTTTTAACGCGCGAAAGCATTTGACCCTATTCTTACCATATTCCTTCAAGCTAACGTTCATTTAAAAATAGTGAAACTACTCTAACCGCATTTGTAAAATTTCTGAATAGCAGTTGACTATGATTGATATTTGTCATGTACTGGTCAAATGTAAGAAATCATACTTTAGAGCTAGAGAAATATCAACATTATATTTTAAAATTTTGGTCCTATAAAATTAAATTGAAAAGATAAAATAATTTAAGAATTGCTGCTTACTTCACAAGTTACAATTTATATAAAATTATATTTTATTTATTATAAAAAATGATCACTTCATGTTTCTCGGCTTGAATTAGAAATCTTCAAATATAGTTCATATTTCTCTTTATCACAAAATTCAAAAAAATTTCACCTAAAATATTGATTCAGTCAAAAATTTATGAAAAAGAAAATAATTTAAAATTTTTTAACTAATTCAAAAACCTACTCTGCGCAAATTAGAAAACGAAAGAATTTCTTAAAAATAATAAATTTGTCAATAAAATAAGATTTTTTTCTTAATTTTTCAATACCTAAGGATTTTCGTAAATTTAAAAAAAGATTAAATTATGTTAAAAGTGGGTATTTTACTCTAAAATATTAAAGCTATATTGAAACAAAATGAATCTTAATAATTTAATATATTTTTTATATATTTAACATATATTTTTGGCTATGAGCATGAAAATGTTAATTTCATATCAAATTCTACGTTCGATGTTGTCTGGATAATTTATTAATTAAGGAGTTTCGTAAAATTAAAATTAAGTTAAAGTTGAATAAATACATTAACTTAGTTCAGAAAGAAGAATTAATCGTCAAAAAATTATCAAAAAATAAAAGTATTAAAAAGGAAAAGTTTTTAGAAGTAATTATATCGTGATAGAAGGATTTTCAATATTTATATATCATGTAAATATTAAATTAACGTTAGAATCAATACTTTACAGCATCAATATTTCTGACAGGAAAATACGTGTGAATTCAACAACTATACACGCATATATTTTTCAGTACGCTACTACTAGATAAATTGAAATTCTAATTGAACAGAGGTAATCATAGATTGTTTTCTACTGATCACTAAATGATTCAACTTAGATTGATCGCTAAATTTAAACGTATTATACTCAAATATAAATGGATTAAACAAATGCAATCCATCATCCTATGATATATTTTTAGAATTATAAGAAATTTAATTTTAAATTTATAATTTATTTTATTATTAAACATTTTTTTTTATCAAGTTACTTCATGAAAGAGCATATATATGTATATACACATATATTAATATTTTTGATGGTTGTTATAATTAATTATTCCTTTGTATATTTACAGAAAGATATACATACGCATGAAATAAAAATTAAATGTAAAAATAATGACTCTAATCTGGAAAATGAACTTTTCTGAAACATGATATAAAGACAAACATGGGTTTATTATGTCTAATTATGTATTTTATATTATATATTTATATTATTTCTGAAGTAAAATGTTCTAAAGACAGCAGTTCCGATCTCGAGTAAAACAGATATTATGTATAGATAGTCGGTATGCAAGAATGTATATTGCTATGAAGTGACCTTCGTAGGAAATATATACATTAAAAAAAAAAATTACGTTAAAAAATCATCGAATATAATGACTTTTCATTACTTTAAAATTATAAAAATATTAATAATTGAATATTATTTTAATTGTCTCGAAAAAAATCAAAGATTCAAATACATATATACAATAAAAGAACATTATTTTGGATTAAATATCTATTCATATTTACTCATTTATTATTATTCAAACTTGTTAATTTTATACACCTAAAATTTTCCAATAATTATAAAAAAGTACAAAAATTCTATTCAATGTAGACGATGCTTAGAATATATTACTCAATTTCATATTTATTAATTTTATTTTTGTTCATATTTCTCTAACTTACATATTCATGTAAAATATTTTTATTTTTGGACTATTTAATACCATTTTGCATGTAAAATTATACTATTAATTTTACACTACTAATTTTTTCAATAATGACTATAATTGTAGTTTCAGTATTTATATCGTATCACACTATCAACATATATGTTACTTAAAAGGTTCAAAATGATATATTCATAAAATCCTTTTATAAAATTCTTCGCAATTACGGATTATTGTATCTTATTGAATTAATTAAGTGACTATGTATAATCCAATGAATAATTCAATTTGAATATTGATGCATATTTTTAAAAGATATAAAAAGAAGTAAAAGAGGTTTGTTATTTTACAATCACTTTACAGTTCTTGACTTTACATGGATCTTTATAACAATTAGCGCATTTATTTTATGTCAAAACATTAATTCTACTATAATGAGATAAAGAAAATAAATATAAGTACGATAATAAATATATACTAAAAGGAAAAATTTCAAAAATAAGGATCGTTTAAAAATAAAGACAATTCTAAAAATTTGAAAGTGTTTTATATATTTACTAAATTATTTAAAGTGTTTAATTAAATTCAGATCTATAATAACATACATATAAGTATAAAGAAACTGGATAATATTAAATTTATAATTAAATGTAGTATTTTATCGAGCTAATTATTTAATTGTTTTAAACGATTAATAGATTTTTATAATATTCGGAATTTTCTTAAAGTATCAAAGGATGATGCATAACAGTTTTTCTAAATGCAGTAAACTTTTACGTTAAACAAATTCATTGTAGAAGTTACACAATACAATATTATTGTAATATATTATAATTGTTTATAATTTCTAATTATATATAATATAATGTAATTAAATATTTAATAATGTATTTTAGCATTAAACGTAATATTAAAAAATAGGATGTACAAGACATATTTATATTAATCTATGAAAAAAACGATGAAATTAGTAGAACTAAAATCCAATATAAAACTATAAAATATGGTAAAGACTAAAAAAACATAAACAGTAAGCGAAGCTAAAATAAATATATTATATAATGATATAAATATCATTAAATACAAATTGAAATCTCTAAAAAATTTTTATTTTTGAGCATAAAAGAAATTTGGTCAATTAAGAATTGGTGAATTTAGTTGTAAGGTAAGAAAATTAACTGCTCTTTGTGGCCACTGGATGTTCATATAACTAACTCAACTAGGAATATATTGAAAGCATAATATCTACGTTCAATAATATCCGGATTCTCCAGTACTAATTGCAATTAATGTCAATAATACGATATTATATCATGAAAAACAGTTTTAATTTTGTATTATTAGATAGTCAATAGACATTAATATTATGTGATGAAACTATTTATTACAATTTGAAAATTGAACTTTGTTTAATAACGAAATATAACTCAGATAGAAATCAATAATTAGTACTTCTTTATAATAAATAAACAATGCCCATATTATGATAATAAAAAACTGTTTCTTTATATTTACAGAATTCTATTAAGAAAACTTATAAACATACCCATTTTTTAAGGCATTTAACAAAATAAAACCAACTAAAAACGCAACAAACAAAGAACAATAAAATAAAATGTTTTAATTAGTCAAGTTTAAGCAAATTCTAAAAAATTGATACGACTTTGATTAAATAAATATGTTATATACATATATTAGATTTTTTTAGATGGAAAGAACAGAACACACGTTAAAAATAGAAAGGGAATATTAAAATGAAAAAAAAACAGAAATATAAATTTAATTAAATGTACTCTAAATATTTTTTCTTATAAAAATATTTAAATGATACTTAATTTATGTACTGATAATTAATTCATTACGTAAGTAATAATTTTTTCTCTTTTATTCTTTTAAAAAATTTCTAATATATTCTTTAAATTTTTTTTTTTTTTAATTAATCCAGCAAACTATTCTTGCCAGATTTGTTAATTAGTATTATGAACTTTTTTTTGTTTGATATTGCAACTACTGAAGAATCAAGCTTATAGCAAATGATTATATTCATATGATTTCCGTGATTCGTAATATTACTACAAATACTTTTTATTGAATTTCAGGCTTTTGTCACACTTTTTAATTTTTTTATCACTACGACTACTAATTAGTTTTGTTATTTTTAGAAGTTCTCTAAACATAAACATCTTAATACATATATATTGACATTTATTTAATTATTTCAAAATAAAATAAACACAGTAAGAGTATAATACATATTTTATAAAAATTTAAACATATAATGAATCCAAGAACTCTATAATCAAAGCTCTTATATTTTATGTTTATTTATATAATATTTATATAAATTCTAATTAAACGAGGAATATTTTTATATTTATAATTATAAAGTATATATAGTTTATAAATTATAAGTACTTTTGTATGTTTTTGTTTTTATCTATTTTTATGTACTATAAGAATTAATTTAGTGTTTTTTAATATTTAATTTATAATAAAAAATAAATTTACTTGGAAATTAAAAATAGAGTAAATCAGTTGCTCCATAAAAAATACAAAAATACTATTGTATTATTATTTTGCTTGCTACCCGTTTAATTTCTCAAGAAAGAATAATTGGTTTTAAAAACAACTTTAGAAAGAGAAAATCTTCAGATTTTCCGTAAGATTAATAAAAAGAAAATTACTTTTTTTTAATCAGAATTTCATTTAAATTAAATTAAATCTAATTTTGTTTAAATCAAGGTTACATTTTGATTTTCCAAAATAAATATTATTTCAAAATTAAAAAAGTTTACTATTTATATACCTTTCTTTTAGCTCTGATTAATCTTTTCACTCAATCTTATTAAATTTTCTACAGAACCGACTTGATGTATTATTTGATAAATAAATTAATGTAATTCTTAATTTAATTTAATAGTTTGATCTATAATCACTTAAAGAGGATTTTGACTGTCACTAATTAAAAAGTCAGAAATACGCTATATAATCTTTTACTATTTATTTCACAAATTTTAACTACGTGTTTAAATTCTGGACTTAGAGTTAAAAAAATAATTCTGACGGAAAATAAGAACTTTCTATTTAAAAAATGTGTCATATTTATAACTATTTTAAGAAATAACAATCATAGAGTAAATTATAATTTAAAAATACTATATATTAAACCCAAACAAGAAATCTAAAACGAATTTATTGTTACTATATTGCGTGACATAAAATAATTTTTCAAGTAGAAAAATGCAATTGTATATTGCACAATCATTTTTCATAATATATACAAAATGATAGGTACGAAGCAAGCTAACGTTAATTTAATCGTCAACGTTTCGCGGTAGTTTCCAACACGATGTTACTTCATTCTTTAAACAAAACCGTTTTCCTAAAAGGCATCGCTTATCTCACCCACTCTATCTCTCTTCCTCATATATACATACACACATACAGAGAGAATGAAGTAACTCTATTTCTCTTTCTCTTTTTCTCTCATTATCGCTTCAGTGCGTCCGTAAACGAGAGGTAAAGCGGACTTAAAAGAATGAAGCAAAAGAGATGCTCCATCAGTCCTCGCCGAAGACGACAGAAAAGTTCGAAATGGCGATAGCTAGTACTACTGCTAGTGCTTTAGTTGCAACGCAGACGTCAGACGAGTCGAGCCAAATCAAATATGTCATTTATATCTGATGAGGAGCGTAATGAAGTCGTTATCTGTCTGTCGCCTTGAAATTGCTGAGAGAGTGAAATTTTTCTGCAAGCAAAAGAAAGAAATAGAAGAAAGAGAGCCCCTTGTCATACTTACCAAAAGGGGAAAAAGGAGAGATGCGCGGAGCAGCCACGTTTTTTTTCTTCTAATGAACACAGTGTCAGGATTTCTTTCCATCTTTCTTAGTCTTTTTCTGTCACTTTGCAAGCTTTATTATAATATAACTACGGTGACGTATTGAATACTCTTGATGTCAGCTTACAAAGAGTTAAATCAGATGCAACCATCCATTCATTTTCAACTGTTAAGGGTCAGGACGTATGTGATGGTGAAAAAATTAAACGAATTAACGAGGAGTCGAATTGTATGTACATAAGCTCTGAAAATTTGCTGTCAAGCTTGAATTACCAACAGGAAATACGAAGACATGGTGATATGCAACGCCAATTAATGTGAACTTCTAATCTCGTTTACGTTCCCAGATAAAAGATAAAGAATCGCATGCTCAATCTTCCCTTTACACTTCCTATAAACTCTATGTATGTCTAAAAGACATTTCATGATGAACATATTTTAGGCGTATCTTTTTTTCTCTATTTATATTTCTACACATATATATATATTTTTTTTTATTACTGCTTCTTTGGGTATTCCTTTGAGTTCAAACATAGATTTTAAAATCATCGGTTCTATTGGATTCATACTAAATTTTTTCCAACACTGAGTCGTTAATAAGTTACGAGATTTATAAACGTAAAATATTGCAGTGTCAGATGACGTTACTCATATATATTTTATACGAAAATACAGTAATTTTAATTGACATCAAACTGATGAGATATAGAAACTCTATACAGAGAAAAGAGTATCGGATAAATAGAGAGTAAAACAAGTACATAGACAGATGAGCAGTAAGAAGAAGAATATATTATAGTAATAACATAATTTTTATTTTACTATTTTGAATCTGTACACAATATACTTAAATTATTTATAATATATAGTGAATATTTGTAGAAAAGTTTTTATCGAAACACTATGAATAGCTTAAAAATTTAAATTATAATTTTAGAATAGACTTAATTATTTTCAACTATCAAGGTCAATGGTTTCTTATGTTTGAAAATTCAAAATATAAAATTTTAATATTAGTAAATATTTATTATTTGAAATTATTTAGAGTATTTAAAAATTCTAATATATATCAGTCACTTCACTGTACCTATTAATTTATTACGTTCTTTGAAGAAATTATTTGAAAATTAATTACAACATAATTGCATTTATACTCTTTACTTTAGCTTTAATGTGCATTAACTTTATGGCAGCTATGCTCGAACATCATTAGAAGACATAGAGTTGTGACAACAAATTATATCTACACTTTGTTTTGTCAAAATTTTGTTCTGAGTCTCTCATCTACATTGATTATCATATTTCCCAACAACGTTATCACCTTGCTTATAACGAGCGAGAACAAAGGTAATACTACTCTTGCCGATGCGAAACTCTGGATAATTAATGGTTACTAAATATTTATTATAAATAATAGGAATTTTAAACAAATATCAGATTATAAAAAATTTAGGATTTGTCTAATTTGTTGAAAATAGAAATTTTTTCTTTACAATTATTTTTTTATATTACTTTTCTATAAAATGGAAAATATAGTTGGTTTTTATAATTTTACTTAGATTTTTCATTTTAGTTTAGAATTTTAAATTCAATAAAAATTTAATGTAAAGCATTATTATATAAAATTTTTATATCATCTATTATTTTATTTTATACCTATTTATGCTTATTCATAAAATTAAATTTTCTATAAAAATTTTATATTGAAATAAACCATTTTCAAATCTCCAGTACGAATCTATTCATTGTTTCACAAATAAAAAAAAATTTCACAGCACATTTTAATTCTCAATTACTTAGTAATATTACAATTATATATTTTTAGTTGCACAAATATTTTAAGAAATTTATTAATATTTTTTACTAATTTTTGATAAATAAAAAAGATCTGTTTATATAATCGTCAACAGACGATTGTATTGAGAACCTTAATTTTTTCATTTAAAACATATTTCTTTAAAAGAATATAACAAAAGTTAATATAAGAATTTCATCCAGAATTAAAAAATTATTATTAAATATTCAATTTTCATTATTTTTATAAAAATTTTTGAAAATAATGAAAAAAATTTATTTGTACATAATTAAAATCTTCTAAATTAAAATTAACTTATGAATACTATAAACTTTGAATTATATTGAAAAAAGTATTGTATTAAAATACATAGAAAAATATTTTCATTACACAATATTTTTATTTAATTGATTTTATACACATTAATTTTTAGAAAAAGCTTTAATCTTATGAACGAAATCTACGAAATCTTAGATGATTGCTTTTTTATCCAAACGAATTGAATTTCCTCCTTCTACATTCTTTCCTTTTTCAATAAAGAATAATACAAGAATAACTGAAGAAGATAACTGAAGAACATAAACATGTGAATAAGTACTTTCATTTAAAATTATACAAGACGTACTTTTATATAAATTTTATAAATAATAAAACTCCTATAAATAATTTCATTTATTATTATATTTAATACCACGTATCTAATAAATATACATTAATTACGTTGAATCTTGTGGTTAAATACTTTATATACAATTAATGTGAAACGAGGGTTGAAGCGGATTACTTGTAGAAAATTTAAGCTGCTAAATAAGGATTAAATACAATGTATCATATAATAGGAATAAGGAAGCATTGATATAAAATAAAAATCTCATAAATTACTGCCATTCAATTAAAAAATTGGTTTTGAATCATAAGAACAATATTTATAATTCATTTGAAAAATGTTTATATTCTTCGTATATTTTAATTTTATTACTTTTTTAAATTATCCTGCATTTTTCAATGTGATTAATTAAATTATATTTATTTTAAATATATATTATTAACTTTCATACATATTCTCCATTCTCATACACCTTTAATCTTAAAGTTTACGAAACGTTTACTTATTTAATTTCAATTTTTACTTATTTAATATTGATCATTTAGAAGTAAGATTTTTTAAATGTGAAATTATAAGATTTTCAGATTAATATATGATAATATATATTATATATATATAAGATTTCCATTCTTTAATAAAGAAATTAATATTATTAGGTTCAACTTTCTAATAATTTTAAATTAAAATCTATTTTAAAAAGCTGTTATTGTGGTAATAAAAATAAAAAAAAAATTAAATTAATATATTTTTTATATTTAGATCATTTAAATAGATTAATAAGCTTCAATTAAAAAATATTAAATTTATAGAAATTTTAATAGTTTACAGAGATATTGCCAATGAAATTAAAATAAGAAAATAAATCAGTAAAATAACATTAACAAATAATTTTTATATTAAATTAATACTTGTTATTCATTTCATTTAAATTAAAAATTTTATTTTAGATGTTGTACGATGAACTATGTTTTATTCTCATTTATTATCAAAAAATGAATTTCAATTTTAATAAAAGATAAATGGTTTGAATAAACAAATCTGTATTAGAGATATCTTGAAACTATTGAAAATTTATGAAACATAATGGTTTTTATTTTGAGTTATAATTTTTAATTACATGATATTAAAAAACGAAAATATTATTATAAATTATAAGAATTCTGATATGTTTGAAGTAAAATATCATAATTTTTTAGAATTAAATCATTCAAATATATAAATTATAAACAAAAAATAATTTTATATTCGCACTTATTTAATATTATACTTATATAGATTTTTAATTAATTGGAATTAGTTGTAAATACAAAAATAATAATTAGAAAATTTCATAAAATATTTAATAGAATACCATAGAAGTAGTGGATTTATAAATTAAATGTTTTAATAAGCAAAAAATTCGTAATAAATTCAAAATAATTATAAATTTTCTTAATAATGATTAATGTACTTGTTATATAAAAAATACTTTATTTTAAAATTATGAATTTTTTTTAGAAAAAAAATATTATTATTGAGTTGTTTGATCATCAGACTAGAGGATATTATTTTTCCATTTTTTCAGAATCTTAATCTATTTATTCTATATTAATAAACAATCATATATTTTTTTATTGTATAATAATACGGAGTAAACTTTATTTGGTTATTTTTTATTACATACTATTTTTGCTATATACGTTATTTTACAGATCATTAACTGAAATTTATTATCATTAAGTGGTTGTGAATAAAATGAAGCTTGAAAAGGGACATGTAAAAGCAATATATTTACTCTTAGTGTAATATATACAAAAATAATAGCGATAATTAGACAAATCGTAGTTCTATTACCAATAAAAAGGAGCCGTAAAAATTAGAAAAAGTAAGTCCTGATCAAGTGATACTTGATAGAAGATGAAGGCATATTGGTAGTAAATTATGAAAACGTGGCCGCGTGAGAAAGAGACGAACAGCAGTATTCCTGCCTGAAACGAACAAAGCTCTCGAAAGCTCTCTTTCCTTTCACTGGGCTCTCTTTCCATTGGTACAACATGACTTTCGAAATATACACGGTAACGAGGAAAAGAAAAATGGAGTCCTGAACACAGACCCTCTCCACAAATGAAAAAGCTGTCTATCACGGTCATGTACCACACCGGAACAGCAAAGTAACGTCAAATCGATTTTTTTTTAACAGGATCTGCAGCTCCAGTGCTGCAACGAGAAAGGGACAAAGAGAGGAGCCTCGTTTACATTGAACTTACGAGTAGTTACAGGCTGTTCATTCTCTTTCATGGATTTTTAGTTGTAGAATATCACAGCCATCATAACTCTCAAGGATTAAAATATTTTCTGGATCCCGCTATCATAGGATCCACGACTTTTTTTCCTCTTCGGCGTAAGCATGAAAATTATTTCAGTGGTAATAAATGAAAGGGAAACAAAGAGAGATAAATAAGCCTAGAAGGAGAAAGGAGAGATAAAATTTTGTTTTGTCCAAGTGGTTGCGAAAGTGTTTTCGTAATGACAATGAGAACAACGACCTTGTATTATTAGTACGTAAATGTTAGTAGGTGCAAATGAATATGAAGAAATATTACATTTTAGGATTAATTTGCCAAATATTCAAGATAGTAGAAGTTATAAAATTAATGATTTTTTTAATTCCCTTTAATAAATAAAAAATGCACATAAAAAGTTATAAATTTTGCGTTTTTATAATGGTTTTACTGAATCCTGATTTTTGAGAATTTAAACAAAAAGGCTTCGCTTTTACAAATTTAAAAACTTTCGTTAAATTAAATTTTAAAAAATTGAACGAATTTACATTTTCGGTTATTTTTTAATGTTAGTTATATTTAAATGCATAGGTTATAGCTTGTGATTTTTCTACAATATCCCATAAAAATAAAATTAAAAATTTAAATAGTTTTAAGAAATATTTAATTACACAAATCGAGATATAGGATCTGTAGATAAAACTTTACGAAATTAAAAATAAAATAATAAAAAGCTTAATACCCTGCAATTATTATCTAGTCTTTTTAGTAAATGAAAGATTGCAATGTCACATACTACTATCTTATTAGTATATTGTAAAGTGTATTGATCCCAGATCTTAATGTTGTCCAATTCCAGATAATTTAAACCATTGTCAGTATCATCATTCAAGAATATACTTTTCAAAATTTGAACATATATTATTTTCATGTTAAATTCATATTTTATAATTGAAAAAAAATACTATTTTTAATTGGATCAATAATTAATATTGTATAATTTCTACATGTAATGTAATGTATGTAATTACAATATCTATACTAATATATATATATATAATGCAAGATAATATAAAATAAATTTAATTAATAGAATAATATAATTTCTGATATAATTTATAAATTAGAAATTTAAATGATTTTTTAAAATTATAGTTATTTAATGTCACATATTTTAACTTTTTAAAATAAAAACTAGATCCTTCTAAAAGAACATATCAAAATACTGAAAAATTAAAAAAATTAAAAATATATAAAACTTCTAATTCGTGTGATTTAATAAATATTTAAATATTAAACAATATTTACCCTTTCATACAACTTTTCAGACAATTTTAATTTTTATCAGGTGTTGTCTTTACTATTAATATATTTACTCAAAAATTTTTAATACATTCTGATTTCCTACTATTATTAATTATTTTATTTCAAAAATATTGTATGATGAATAAAATCTTGTGCACACTTTAGAACAGAATATTAAATCGACTAAAAAGGTCTAAAAAGTTTTAAAAAGAATTCAGAATATTCAAAAAAGCTTTTAAAATGTAAGTGCATATATGCTATTTCATACATAAATATACAATTAAACTCAGCTTAAACTAATACAAAATCAGGATTATAATACAAATTTTTTTTTTAATATTAGTAAATAGTTCTAAATAATTCAAATTTATGGTAATATTTATTAAGTAGAAAAAAAAGTTTTAATGAATCGTGACTATTTTATAAAATCTACATCCCACAATAACAAATGTAACAAGTTAAACGGAATATTTAGTTTTCGAAAAAGAGTTAAAAGATTTTTAACCATCTTCGCACCATTTAAATCTGATAATTCTATTTTCGATTCAATTTTCATAATCATTAAAGAAGCGTGAAAATTTTTTCCCGTCAATTATATAAATGCATACATTGAGCTATTGTCCATTACAAGGAATTTGAATGCTGTCTCATTCAAATATCAGAATGAATAGGATGTAATTTTCAGCTATTTGTAACCTAATGGCTTAAAAAATAGAAAAACTAAAAACAGCATGAAGGATAGTAATTTAAAAATGATTGGACCATTTATAAACTAAAGTACATTTTTTGTCAATCAAAAATGTATCGAAAACATTTCAAAAAATTAATTTTGCTATAATTGATTAGAAATAAATTTTATTGATAGAAATCCTAAATATTATCTGATTATTCTAATAAACAAATGAATCTATATTTATACTGATTTTATGTTAATAATACTAACCTAAATTTGAGTTGAAATATATTTAAATTCAAGAATTTATATTTATTCATTTATGTGTTACAGATTTTGAGAAAATTTTTTCACTGTTTTAAAATTTTAATTTTAATCAAATTTAATAAAAGTGCGCTTTTTAAGTACTAAATAATGTGATTTTTTTCCTTAATAAGCTTAATTAATATTAGTCATCATAAATAATTTAATAAGCTTTAAATTAATAATAGTCATCATAAATAATTAAAAATACTATATTTTTTAAAGCTAAGTTGCGTAAATTGATAAATTTATAAAAAAATAGACTATTACTCAAATTATAATATAGATTATAAACTTTAAAAATCTAAACAAAAAACAAATTCTAACAATAAACAAAAACAAGAAACTAATTCTTGATATTAATCGTTTTAAATATATTTTTTTGACAATAATATCGTTAGATTTATTTATAAATTTTTATAGTAAAAATTTTATCTTTTAAAATATTCTTAACCTCTGTATTCAAATCTAAGAATTTATCTTAAAATTAATTTACAAATATTTCCTTCGATGATATTAATCTTGATCAGTATGAACCTTTTCTATACAAATGAAATCTTTTTAAAAAATATTGTTCAGATTATCACTTAATATTAGAAAATATAAATAACTTTAATTTCAATTTTTTGTAATTTTTAAATTAAAAAACAATGTACGGTTGTTAATGATATTAATTTTCTTCACTTTAACGAAATATTGATGTTGTTATGACGAATGTTACGGAGAACATAAAACATAAATGATGCATACAATGGATACTTTATCTTATTTTATGATACAAGTATTTTTAATAGTCTATATTGCTGTAGATTATTGCTTTGGAAATAAATAAGTTTAAAATCTAGAGAATACATTGTTATTTCATGAATTGAAATTTAATTTTCTAAATTGCAGAAAATATGTTTATTGAATAAGCATATAAAAAATTTTGCAATAAAAGTTATATCAAAGTTAAAAAATAAAAAAGAGAATAAGCAAAAGAGGAAAATATTGAGGACACGGGCTCAATGAGATCTCTAAAGAAAAAGTAGACGCAATTCGTTTATGCACATGAAGCATTTCTGTTTCTCTAGAGGAAAGTGGAGGTAGAAAACCATCAAGATAAGTAAACGGGCGCGACTGCGTAGTGCAATTCTTTAAACGCTGCATCTGTGCTACCAGCCGGTGAAGATATTTCTCATGAATGTTTCAAACGAAATTGCGGATCTAATCCCTGGGTAGGACTAAATCATTCGAGCTCCAGAATTTCATCCCTTTCCTTGATCCTCTCTTATTCTGTTGTTAAAATTTTCGTTCATGTCTAACGTCTAGTTTTTTGCAGAAAAAATTTTCTTAATTATCATTTTTATAAATTAAAGAAGAAAAAAGATCATTTTATGTTAATTTTTATTATTTATTAAATGCTAAATGAAATAAATGTCGAACTAAGCGTGCATTCAATGGATAAAATAAAAATTATGAATTTTAAGGCAAAGATAGATATCTATATATGAATCGATATTGCCTATAATTCTTTTACGTACAAATTAATAGCGGAAAATTACTGGGAATGAGGTAGTTTTATCGATTTTCATTTATGCTCAATATTAGGAGTACTATAGTAAGGGATAAGTACTTCAGCTTCTGGCTAAGTAAATGCTTATATGACCACCATTTAAAGTCAACGTTTCGTCTAATGCGCGCGTTCCAATGATATATATATATATATATATAGAGAGTATATAACTCCATACTATTTTAAAGGAAGCTATTAAAATACATTAGATTTGCAAAATTCATAGAGAGAGAGAGAGAGAGAGACAGAAAGTTCTTGGCTCGGCCCCATCCTCGTCTTCGTTGCCGGTAGCGTCGCCATTCCTAATGGAGTCACGCCCAGGTAGATTCGTACCTTAAGAGAGGGATAAGAAAAATAAATATCCTTTTCGTTCCGGGAATAGAAGCCTGTGGTAACCAGAAAGAAGAATTTCAAATAAGAAAAGAGAGCAACTTAACTGAATTGACTACGGTATCATTTACAAAAAAGTAAAATGGTTACTGGAGGCTTCTTAACACTAACTCCCTAAAACTTTGATTCTATTGAATTTTTCTATTGTAAAAGTCATAAGCTCGGCCAATGATAATAATACTATTGAATGTTTGTCCCAAATAATTAGCAACTGAGTTTCACGTAAGTCAAGAAATTTATATTAATCATAACGTTTCAATTAAATTATATCAAATTATAAATTTTATAAATTGAGATATCAAAGTCTATATGGAAACTTTCAAATTCCTCAAAAGTTTATAATTACTGTATATTAAAAAAATTTTTTATTAGTATACTAATATAATGTATAACGTTTTTTAATATTACAATTTAATATTTCCTGAAGTCTGATAAATATTTTAAACAGTGAATAGTTTCATAGATGAAGAATTTCATAATTAAAGGTTAAACTATGATATGGGCTTTAAAATCTAACTTTTATGATAAATAAAAATAAATGAGAAAATTAATTTTGAAATAAACAAAAAAAATTTAGAATAAATCTTAATAACAATATAAATTATAATAAAATTTATTAAAATTATTTTAATGATCAATTGAGTAAAAATACTTCATTTAAATTTTTTAAAAATTTGCTTAAAATTATATAAAAAATATAATTTGCAATAAACTATATGTAATCACTAAAAATAATTATTTAAAAAGCTTTTCTAGTATCAACTATATTTATAATGCAATAAAAAATTCTACTAAATAACAATAAGAGTTGTTTTGTATTATTATAAGGTTTTAAATATCGATAAGTTAGGACTTAACATATTATTCAAATAAAAAGATAAGATTTACAATAATTTTATAAGAATTCATATGAATTTTTGAGATCAATAAAAAATATAATTAGAATATATGTTAAAATTTTTTTATATTTATTCAAAGATTCATAAAAAATATAAATTCTTGTTTTATCTCAGATATTATTATAAATTTAATAATTATAGCTTTATAAATATAAATATATGTGTATAAATAAATACAAAAATAAGGTGCACAGGTGGTGATAATATTTATTTTACGTTAAATAAAAATAATTAATAAATTGAAGTCACATCTGTTTAGAAAAATATTAAATAAAAAGTGGTTTAATATATATTATAATCTTAAAATGAGAAACGTACATCCATGATAATGAATTCATAAATGAATCTATAAAAATACAGTGGACAACTTTTGTATATATATGTAATTTTATAATTCAATATCAAGCTAGATGTACTTAAAGTATTACATTCATAAGTGCTTGCTAACTTACTATATCTTTGATTAGAGTGGAATGTTTGATCTAAATCTTGGTCTACAAAATTGTCAATCTTATACGACTTTTAAATGATATTATTAATTAATTTATTTATTTTTTATAGAATAAGCTCAAATAAAAATATGCAATAACATAAATTTAATAAGCGATATATTTTTAAATAAACAGCTTATATTTCTTAGATCAAAGAACGTTTTGTCTGTCAAAGAATAGCCATCTAACATTTATACAAATATAAATTATTACAAAATTAAATAAAGAAATAACAAAATAAATATAGATTATTGCTATAAAAAGTCTAGTTACATAAAAGTACGTAAAAAAATTGATAATTATCTGATAATGGTTCGGTAAATTTGTGATCTACATATTAGAAAATCTGTTTTGTACTTTTTATTTCATTTAATGCCAAAAATTACGAAGTTTGAATCATACGTTGGCATGAAAAAAAAAGGTATAAAAAAAAACATATCAGATTAGTCTATTTGAATCACAAAATTTTTTAATAATAATTATTAAAAATATTTATTGGCAAACGTTTAAGTCGATTATTTTATTACTTCTTATTTTTTCTAATTAATATTGTACAAGTAATAATTGTAATATTGTAGTGTAACTTGCATAAATTTAAGTAAAACAAACTCTTATTTATACGTATATCGATAAATGGATAGAAAAAGATTCTAAGGATATTAAGCTGATGCAATCGCGTTGATCGTATTTGCAAGTACGTGATCGCGAAATGTTCGTTAATCCGTAAACCTCAAGCAAAGTCATTTTCTTCCAAAATAAATAGTCAGGGACATTAATCGAATCAAGTATACCCATTTCGTAAATATGGGAATCCACGTACTTTCCTTCAATTATAACAAAGAGAAATTTATCACGAAATTTATACAATTTTCCTTTAATTTAACTGCTCAAACATTCAAATAATAACTAACAAACTTTTCCATAAATTAATTTATACATTTAATTTTAATTTAATTTAATTATAATTAATATTTAATTTATAAAAAAAAAATTTTAATTTATTACAAATATTATAAATATATATATTTTAATCAATTTTATTAATAAGTATTCATAAAAACTCAATTTTGTTCAAAATATTCTACATAAAGTCATTCGAACATATAAATAAATATAGATTAAATTCCAAAGATTAGGTTTTATATAAGTGAAACATAATTCGGATCAAGAAATATTATAAATACAGATTTATAGAATCCGGAACTAAAACTAGAAAATTATTTTTATTATAAAATTATTATTTATTACATAATTTATGAAGCTTTATTTAAACTAAAAGTCTATTATTAACTCTACAGACTTTTCAATATATCTAGGTTGGAGAAGTTAAATATACAATCGGTTTCTTACCGTTGGTTATCAAATGGTAGCCCACGTAATGGCAAAGCCGCCCGTAATAGAGCTTCTATATGTTAGTTAAACGTAGTAGATCGCCGACGTGAATAAATGAATGAACTTGTAATTTAGTGGGTACAGTTGTTGCCTGTGAAGTTATACTCTATCACTGCGACAAATTATAGCTGCTTTATGAATTATTGAAACTTCAATTAGTCTTGTTTATTTTTATTTAGATTAAAATCATTTTTTTAAATATAATTAATTTAAGGGCTTATAATTTAAACAATACTCCCACGACCATAAATTATATAATGGCTTAAAAATATTTCCCATAAGTTGCCTTCTTATTTATTCAAGAACTAAAAATTTATTTGCACGCAATTAATTTTTGTAAAATTGAAATTATTCATTTAGTGAAAAAAATGTATATTAAAAGATATAAACGATAATTTTTTATAAAAATACAATAACCGTAACGTAAAAACAATGTTTACGCTCGTACAATACTTTATAGTGATTTTCAACCGGAGAGCTTCAAGGTTTGTATTATTAATTTACTATTTATACAGATGCAGAACGAAAAAATGTCTAAAATATAAAAAGAAAGTAAAGTTAGCTTAAACGGTTAGAAAGAGAAACAGAAGTCAAAGTAGAAACGGAGTTACAAAAACAAGTCTTGGAAAATTCTCCTGAGAGCGATTCACAGTTTTCTTCGTTTCTTTAGGAATTTGCAAATACCCCTAAAAGTTCTAGCCATCGGAGCCTCAATGATCGAACATACATACATATATCTGACGCGCTCGAAATAGGCAGTTCTACCAACCGGGCTCCCATCGCCGATTTGAAACCATTTTCTCTGCTCGCGAGTGGGCGAACGTTGGTCACACGGGAGACGAAGAAATAAATGAGATCTGAAAAGCATTCGATCCGCAGGTGTACGCGCAACTCAACTTTGCATCCTCGCGCTTTTGGAAACTTAAGCAAAGCGAACATTGAACACTTTATTCCCGCGAGAATATGCACGAGCGTGTATGTGCTTCTCTACGAGAAATCTGCCCGCGAGCACTTGGTAATACGGTCGGTACTATAACCCCTCCTAGTCTCAAACTTTTATACGTGAACGCGTTCTTGTAGATGCTCTTGTTCAAAAGTGCGCTTGGCTGCATACCGATGCTGCGAACGTTTACGATGGACCTGCAGAGCATGTGCGTACTTATATAAATGTCCAACTGTGTGCACTTTTGGCCCGGTATAAAATTTTTTGTGCATATCTCCGAGTATTACAGAAAAAAAGCTAAGTATCTCGAAAGTGAACGTAAAAATTTACACGTACGTGTGCTGTAATGCTGAGTATAAGTAATTCAAATATGTTCGATACAATATGAAACGTCAAGGCTACGAAAACTGTTAGTGGCACAGTCCTAACACTGAAACTTTTATTGTAGCGCGTATATGCAACCACCATTTTAACTTAAAATATTAAATACGTACTTTAATAGGTCACAACAACAACAAAAATATCATAATTTTATAAAGCATCAAGTGTATCTAACCAAGTTTACACTTTTTTCCTACTTACTCTTGACTAGATTGCTACATTTCATACTTCGTATAGGGAGAAATTCGCGTTTAAAAAGAAACTACCTGCAATATACGTAATCTTGTAGTATTTTACTGGATACTTTTTACTTACTTCTTGCTTTAGAAATAAATTTCGTAATAAATTGATGTAATTTTATACTTAATATGGCGCTACAAATTATTAACATACTGTATCGGCAGGCATTATAATAAATATTTTTAATTAATTACGTTTTGATAGAATCTTATAAAAATTCATAATAAAGCAATCATCACTAAAATTCATTGAAATTCATTTGTTTGTAGTAAAATGTGTTTATTTATTGAACTGCTTAATGTACTAGTGTTAATATCTGATTATATGATTAAACTGAGAAGTTTGATTCAATCATTGATAGAGTTACTTCACTTGCTCAATAAATATTCTAATGTGCTAAATTAAAAAGTACACCATAATCTCGAAAATGCATTTTAAAATATAAATAATGTTAATAAAATGTAACTTAAAGATGCATAAATAGACTCACAAGATTTTAAAAAATTCATTTGAAATATACTCAAATTTTTAACGTTTAAAATCATCATTAATGAAATCATTTATTTTACAATAGTGTAGATACAAATTTATTTTTAGTTTTGATGAAAATAAGTGATTAAAAACGCTTGTATTTGTTTCGCACAAACTTGATTGTTAATTATAATTTATAAAACTAAATCTAGAATCTCACTCCAATGACAAATGGAAAGAAATTAGTTGAAAATAACCTCATGATGTTGAGTGAAGTACACTACAGAACACTAGAGGATGCATGAAGCGTGAAATTGCAATTACAGGACTACACAAGGCGACAGCCTTTGAACCACTGCGTGAATCCTTCAAATAAACCGCGGAAAAATACCTTAGCACGTGATCTTCCATCCTAAGCACTTCCGTTACACGTTCTAACTTTCTCTCTCCCTTTCTTTCTGTCTTTCTACTTCTCGCGAATTCACGGGAAATCACCAAAACCAGACCAACAGCTGGAGAGACGTACGTGAAGAATCGAAGCACTAAAGTAAAAAAAAAAAGAATATGCGGCACATCAACGCGGCAGTTCTCAAAAATTCTCTATCTTTCTTTTTGTTTCAATTTGTTTTTGGTTCTGTCTTGTTCTTCCTCTGATTTTTTATTTGAAAATAAACGAGAACGAGAAGTTCGTGGACCAGCCTTATGTGCAGCATCTTTTATTCATGGTTGCGACTTACTGTGTGGCTTGACGACTGCGTGAACTGAGTTTATGCGCGTTCTAGTTTAAATCCTAACAGCCCGCGGACTAGAAATCGATCTGTATTTTTTAGTCAAGCACCAGTAAGTTCTTGGGTAGTTCCTATCATCCGAGTCGTCATTTAGTTGCAACCACGTACATACCCGGTACTGCGGAACCTCGATTAACAAGGTAGTATTGGAATTCCCAAGTTTTCATTTAGTTGTATTCATGGATGTACAATTATAGAAGCTTAAATTACTTTGAAAATGATGACGCTGAAATATATGAACATGAGTCAGTTTGTATTTTATTTATTTCCAAAGAAAAATTATATCTGTCATATTTATTAGGATTGGAAAAAATTTTGAAAGTGCTTATTATCAAACGTTACCCTTCGAAATATAGTTACGATGTATGTATATCATTTTAAACAATTTTGATATACATATTTTATTTAAGGTAAAATATTAAGACCATAATATAATAATTAGAAGATAAAACTTGTATAAAATTGTTCGTTGTTATATTTTTATTGCAAAAAGTCATAAGCTTAAATATTTATGAGTATGAACTTCATTCAAAATATAAGGATAATGAAAACCTTCTGAAATAAATTATACTAATTTAACACAAATCGTAAAGTAGACGCTGCGAGCTGTAGCATCTAAAAGCTAGATAATAATTGAAATAAGGATTGACGCAACTTAACTCAAATGTATAATAAATTATTTATAAATATGTTCAAACAGTGCTATTATTCAACAGAGAGTAATGCATCTATTGTATTAAATGCAATAATGTCATCGAGATTGAAACTCAAGTATGAGAATGTGAGCGGTAATCACAAAGTATGGATGCAACCCAGGGGCAAAGTATAGATAGCCCCAAAGCATGTCATGTCTATATAAGTCGAAATTTGCTTGTGCCACATGCTATTACACTTTGGATTTTCGCTAATTTCACAAAGTCATATTTGATTTTCGTTTTAATTGTACAATATTGTTGTTGAAAGCTGGTTTATCCAAAATTAAACAAAAAATTTTTTTTACATAATTAGCTTGAATTTGCATTCTGGTACGCATTTCTTTATTACGAATGGAGAAAAAAATTCAACAATAAATGTGATACATAATCTTTCGGATTCATACAACATATTAAAGTATTTTTATATTTTATTCACAAATCATATTAATATCTACAAATAATTCATAATGTTTGTTACATGAAAATTTGAGCTTTTTAGTTGAAATTATAAAATTAAATGTTAGAATATTATTCTTACGTATTAATTATACTTTTAAATAATAATTCAAAACTAATAATTTTCACTTTAATGAATTTTTCTATAATATACAGTGCAGTAATCTAAAAGAAGATGGTAGGCACGGAAATCCATCGGATTTCACGCATTAAATGTAGTCGAATGCTGTTTAATCGTAGTATCGATCACAAACTTTTTTTCATAGATTGCATCCTCTATTTCAAATCACTCTCTCTCTCTCTCTCTTCCTCTCTCTTTCTCTTTCTCGCAATTCAACCATTACTACGAGTATTAGATGACCGCTCATCGTTAACGGCCTCTTTTTCCTTTTCCTTTCGGGCACGATTTGAAGACTTAGGCAGTACACAAATTCTTTTATTTCTAGTCTATATTCGAATTACACTTTTAAGTAGTTTTCGTGTGCATTGAGAAGATTACAACACAATTGTTTGGTTGTTAACGCGAGCATCGTAACGTGTATAGACTCTAAATTTTTAAGGGCTTAGATTTGTTTGTTAAATGTTTCTAATATTCGGCCATCATAAATATGTTCATGATAACTCATATTCCTTTATAATAACGTTAACAATATTATTTTTCATGGTAGTATTATATTAATTGTAATAATATTTTGATAATATCGTTGATATTTGATTACAAAAATATTTGAACATGATTATATATTATTAAATAGTTAAAAATGGTTTTTATTGTCAGAATACTTTCAATTGTCTATCAGAATACTTTTATGACTCTCGAATATTTTATAAATATATAATAAGAAATTTTTCACATACTTTTACAATCAGATAGAATAGATAGATTTTATTTAAGTTGCTTCAAATACTTGGTGTTAATAGAAGAATAAAAATTAATTTTTACACACATAACTCAAATAAAATATATATATATATATATATATCTATTCATATATACATACTTTATGCTTGAAATTGGCTAGTACATCTAATATTAACACTTTACAATCTTGAACTAAAGAATTAACTTGTATAATTACAACTAACTATTTTTAAATATTAAAGTTATTTTTTATTAAAAAATAAAAAATTTGAAACAATGTGATTTAAACGTTATAATTTTAATCGAAATAATAACATTTTTATTGATTTCACTTTTATGAGGGTGTATATTTTAAATTTATATATAGTACAGCGATGATTCATGTATTAAGTCATCAATAACTATTAATGTTAGAAAGTGATTTAAAGTTATTATCGTCAATTTCTATGCAGTATTAAAATAAGTAATATTATTTAAAAATTTTTTTCATTCGTGAATATTTCTAATTGATACTTTTAGATCTTACTATAGTAAACTTCATAACTCCTACAAACTAGTACTTGGAGCATATTAAATTATTATTAATAGAATCGACAGAGTTACAGCTAAAATACAATTTGTATATATATATATATATATGTAAACAAATTTTTTTGCTTTAAGATTTCAACGTTGCATATGCCTAAGACAAGCAGAGCATATTTATTATTGAAGTTTATAGAAATTATCTATTTCTAATCATATTTTAAAGTCTAACTTATTATAAGTTTTTATGGTAAGTCCCAAATTAATACATAATTTTAATAGAAAATTATAATTTTATTCGAAAAAAAAATTACTTATTAAACCTTATAAAGACAGCCGTATTAAATATATTGTAATTTAATAAATCACTAAATAAAATTTCAAACACATTTAATACAATTAAAGGTATTATAATATATTAAAAAAGTAATACGAAATGTACGTATAATTTTTTAATTAAATATTATATTAGATCGATAATTTTAATTAATTTATTGCAAATATTTATTATAATATCTTTATTGTAAATATTTTAATCTGAGTATATTATTATTTATATACAAAGATTTCATATTTTTATTTTTATGTTTACAGTTCATAATATTTCTTTCTTCATCATAAGTTACATTTTTGTTCGAATTTATTACAAATTCTAAACGCAATATCATTATAAACACGATTATAATATATTTATATAGAAATAATTAAAAAATTCATAATTATTTTACTGAAACTTTATAATACGTGATATAAATATTTATTAATGCTTGCTGCTTTAAACTGTATTCTTGTTAGGGATAGGATAGATAAGATTCCTGCTCTGTTGGTATTTTGAATATGTATGTATACATAAACAGACGAAGCTTATTGATTACTCTACACATCCACACATAGTCAATGTAAATATTCTATCAAACGACATACCATAAGAAAAATTATTGGTAGTACATAATTACAGAGATTAGGTTATCATCAATTTTCAATTTAGGTCAAGGTTAATAATTTATCCATCCATGAGTTTATGTAAGTTTAGTGCAATTAGCATAAATGAGCGTAAACGTAAAAAACTTTCTACTTTCAGCTGAAAATTGTATTTTAATTTTTATTTTGTTTATTTCACTCTTTTCCTCTCCATTATTGAGTCTATCTTTCTCTTTCATTCTCTCTTGGTTTTTTCCTTCTTGTTTTTTATGCGTCACGTAAAAACGCGTCTGCAGATGAAATGCCGGGACAAAGTACACACACGAATGTGTTAACTGTTTCCGTATCACGGACGGATAATAATCATGATACGGCTTTACGAGCATATAAAAATTGCTGGCTTCGTTGTAGGTGCGGTCACTTGTGAAAGAGTTGCAAAATTACTTCACGCACTCAGAATCTGTAACATACCCCAAAAAAGCTCGCCTTTCTTTTTATGCAAGTCGTTATACATCCATCATTTTATCGATCTTAGAAATTTTTTAGTAATTAGTACATATGAAATTTACTTATTGTATATAAAATTTTATGGGAATTAAATATTTGCAAAATTTAGTAAATTCAATTTGTTGCAAGACTAAATTGAATTAGACTTCACTTATAAAAGTTTTTGAAATTATTTACTATTACGTTTAAGACAATATAGTTTTTAAAGTTCTCGTGATGATTTAACAAAATATTTAAAATTATGAAATTAATTTTTACCATCTCGAATCGAAATTTTTTAAATTATTAATTTAAAAGGGTAATTTAAAGTGAAATATTATATTTCACGCATTAAAACCACGATTTATTTTTAAGTTTAATGTTACTAAAATTTATATTAAAATTAAATATTTTGTTAACTAATTACTATATATCATAAATTATAATTAAAATTTAATGAAACTGACTATTAATTTCATAAATTATAAAAGTTAAATTAAATCATACAAATGAAAATAACTAAAAAAAGTAACTAAATGTGAGTGAAATAATTATCTTTAATTCATTATTAGAAATTTGATGATACCTAAGTCTATAGCATACCAAAATATAGCGATATCTATTTAAAACGAAAAAAGTTTCCTCTTTTCTCCCCAGTTTGTTCCGACTTCCAATATAAATATAGCCATGTTGAAATACTCGTTAATAAATTCCTAACATTGCCCACGATCGAAGAACTTGTCTAAATCAGCAAATTGGAGAGGGCGATTTGTTCTTATCATATTGAGAAGTAAAATCAATAAAAATAGAATGGAAATACTGCCGTTCCTAAGCACACCTTAAATATTCTTAGCAAGGTACACAAATATGTGCTTAATAAGCAGGGGAGGAAGATGACGAAAAAGACGAAGACGACGACCACGCCTATAACTTGAATATATAGCCTTAATATTAAGCTATTCTACGTAGTAAAGTATCTGGTTAAAAAACGAAGAAATTGCGCAAAATTTTACTTCTTTAGAAGTTTGAACTAATAGAAGAATAATCTAAAGGGATCTGGAAAGTTTTTTAAAAGGTTAAATTAAGTAGAAAATTGTTTTCATCGTTGGTTTTCAAAAAAGGTTTTAAAAAGAATGTATAATACAGAGAAGATTAATCATGCCTAAAGATAGAGTGACAAAGAAAATGAAAGAAAGTGAGAGATAGAAAAAAAGAAAGAAAAAGACAAACAGTTATGAAATAATGACTAATTCTATTAAAGTTTCTATTTTTTTCATTATAAACGTATTTTCTGTAATGTTATAGCAATAACTGATAAAATTATACTGATTGAAAGTATTCAAATTAAATGAAAATGAAACCAAAATCACGAATAATGTTTATATTTTCAAACTTTTTTTAAATTAGAAAGATAATATTATGAAATTGATATTATTTTCAAAAATATTTATAAATTAATAGAATTTATTCCTTATTTTAATGCATAATCTAACAAAATCGTTGTAATAAAAAATACGAATAAAAATTTTAAAATATTTAAATTATTAAACAAAGCGTAAAATTATAATTAAAAATAATCTAATACTAAAACATTTTAATTTAAATAACATTCATAATAAATTTGATATACACGCATTCAACATCAGAGAGAAAACAAATAATTTCTGTCAAATTAATCCGATCTAAAAGTTCAAAGGCACTTAAAACAATAATCAGTAATCAGTAAAGTGATCGATTTCATTTAAAAAAACCAATGCATAAGTCATAAAAGCTCAAGATAAAACTGCCATTCGCATGGAAATGAGGGATTCCAGGAAGGTCCATTAAAAATCAAAACTTTATCGGTTTATTTAAATAAAAAGACTATAAATAACAACATTTCATGAGCTGTATTCTAAATATATAAATTTCGAAAATACAGGAACATTCTAAATGGCATATCGCTCGATATAATATTTGTGTATAGTACACTATATCTATCATTTTATGAAGCTTAATATTGGTTATAGATCCATCTAGCAAATAAAATACTTCTAAGAATTCTCTAGTGCATACGAGAATTTGAACTAAAATAAAGAAAAGGTGATGCATTGCCAGCAAAAAAATAACAATTGCGTGATATGTAATTATCAAATAAAGTTTGGTCTCAATCGAAATAGTGTACATAGAAAATTACTGTTAATGTATCTCTCGAAGGAAAACGCTTGCCAGTAACATAAATACTATTGCCCAACACCTTCTTCTGTCGAACGCGCAGATATAAAAAAATGCAATGGCATTCAGACGGCAGTGCTTCGTCGACTCTGACCTCGGGTATAAACGCAATAAGAAGGAAAGAGAAAGAGAGAATGAGTTAGCGAGGGGAGAGAGAGAGGGGAAAGAGTTTAACCGATAGCTTCGCAGTCACGCGATTCACATCATCGTACCGCTTTGAACCACCCTCAACTACGGTAGCTTTACTGTCCCATCTCCCTCTTCTCTTACTCCTGTTTACATCGAACTATCGAGAGCCAGTCCTATAAAAGCATACAGTAAAAAAGACAGAAAATGAGAGGAAAAGAGCGAAAGGAACGAAGAGGCGCAACACGGGCATTCGCACTTTTATAACTCTTCGCGCACCTCGGATGATTACATCAGTGCCGCGACGCGTGCGTGTATTTTTCCACAAATACCCGTTCGAATCCGATGATGTACGAACATAGAAAAGCCTCTCTGTGCACCGGTCCACGGAGGATCGCGATGTTTCCCTGGTTTTTAAATTTCTATCGAGATTGGCGTGTGCGCGAAAGAGCTCATCATTTTGAAGATCAACAGTTACGCCCTTGGGTCCCCATATGTGTTCGCGCATAGGATTTCGATCGCTATGCGAAGCTGCGCCTGGCTATCGGAAAACTATCTATGGCAGTATCACTGTTTACGACAACGCGGATCAGCTGGAGCGTTTCGAGATGCGCTTGCCGGAACGAAATTTTCGGAGCGACGCTCACTTGGGGAGAAACGAAACTGACAATTCCGTGTAGTGATGGAAAATTTAAACGACTGAGAGATTACGCTTTTTACCGTCGCGTTATTTTCCAACCAATCGATACAAGATATTCAAACTAGTTTCTTCAAGCATTTGAATTTTTATACTAAATCTCGTTCGAGATATAACAACGAGGTACTGATAAAATTTACTAGAAATTCACTTAAGGTGTATAATAAAATTGAAGCATGTTCAAAATCAATTAAGACTCAAATCAATATCTTCAACTGTAATTTCAGTGTTTTTCACTTCTGAAATTAAATGCTACTGCTTCTAACATGATTTTGCACATGCAAAAATAAAAATAAATTAATTTCTGCAATATTTGTAATAATTGAAATTATATAGCTACAAAATATTAAATTTTCGATATATAAATGCTTGAATTTATGTAAAATCAATGGAGTTTAACATAAATAGGTACTAGAAATTATAGATAGAACGTCTTTAATCCAACATCAGGACTCTCATTAAAGATGAAATTCAATGTAGTAGTTTGAATAAGCCTTAAATTTACTGTATCTTATCTTTATATCGATATTATATAAATTAGTATCATAAAAACAAGCTCGTTAAGTTTAATCATGTTAAATAACGGAGGATTACGACTAATTGAAATTGTAGCAGAAAAATTATTCGTAAAATTGATTTTTCACAACTATAGACTTCATCATTAATTTCAGCTAGCACTCATGAGCAGTATACTACCAAACTTTATAATTATATCTAATAAAATGAAGAACAAAAGTTAATAGATGAAAAATTTTTTTGATAAAAATCACTTTTAATTTTCTTATATTTTACGAGTGCAATTATAATTCTCAATGTTCTTGGCATTTATTAAAATGTTTTGAAATCCAGTTGCATTGAATCAAAACTTTGGCTAATTCATGGTAATGCTTCATCCGCGTAATATTGCTTATCCCACCTTCTTTTCTTTTTCCTGGATATATTAAAAAGCGTTATCAGAACGCAAAAATGGTCGTTTTCCTCATAAATAACTAGGAAACTGTGTTATGCAGGTTTGAGGAACACGTCTCACAATATCACATATATCTAACTGATGAAGAATGTGCGCTGTAATACTTTGGAATTTTATTATATAATCCATCTAAATCATTTTAAACATGATGAAGTTGGCAAGGTAGGGTACGTGTATAAGAATCTTCCTTTGTTATGAATAGTTTAATCGTATGTAAAAAATACATTAAATGATTATTTTACTAATATTGATTTATCAAAGAAACCTTGACATACTTTATTTATAGTGTACAGGAGACATAAGTATTTCATCAAAATGTTGAAAATTATTGTGAGCATACTTATGTTCTTTCAAATGTAAAAACCGTAGAACAAGCTGTTATTATACCACAATTATTTCTAATTATATACCTATGAAAATAATTATCGATTGAAAACTATGTAAACATTGACCTTTTTTATTGATTTACTTATTATGCGACATAAAATGAAGATAATACATTTTTTTGTAAGTCAGTAATATGGAATTGTATATATATATATATATATATTATTTATAAACAAAATTGGATGTAAAATAATATGCTGAAAAACTTTTATCGCAACACTCATGTATATTTATTAAACATCATATTAAATATAAAATATTCATCTACACTTAAATTGCATCCATGAACATTGTAAAAAATTTTTCTAAGGCTAAACATTAATTTGGACCGATGCATAATTAATCAATTTATAATTTTTTAATGCTTTATAAAAAACTCTAATTTTTTAAAAGTCAGAGAAGAAAGCCACGGGATATTCTTGTATTACACGATAATCAGAGCAGCTGCTACAAAATACGACTTTTAACATACTTTTTAAAACTAAAATATTTTGTAATTATACGACACACATATAAATTAAAAAAATATAATTTAAATTATACTTATTCAAATAATAATAACGTACAACATTATAATTATTTTATTTGAAAATTATTTAGAGGTTCAGAACATATAATATTATTTTAAATATGTCAACTATCGAAGAAGGAAAAATGAAAAAGCTTGAATATAGTACATTCAAAAAACACATTAATTATATAAATATATGTAATAATATTATTTATATTGCATCAACATTTGTATTTTCTAAAAAATCTTACGTATCATTCCTTAAATAATTCCGATAAATAATACTTCCATAAATCTTCATAAAAATATTTTCAACATTAGAAAAGAATTTATTGTGTAATATAATATTTCGAAAATATTTAATTTAAATTCTTTTTTAAAATTATTAATATCATTGCATCATTAATAAGAATATTAATAATATTATTATATATACTTCAATAATGAAACACTTATTCGATATACATTTAAAACAAATTTATTCTTCTGTTTGTAACAGATACTCTTATAATGAAAGTAAAACGTACTTGAGTCGAGTCACTAGTACAGATTTTATTTCCTATTTCCCATGAAAGTAGGTCTTTTTATTCAAAATTCTTTGATAGAAGAATTTAAATCTTCATTCTGTATTTTATTCTTTCATAAAAAAAGTATTTACCATTACAGAATATGTTAATTGGTTATATATATTATATATAATTACCTTAATATAGAAATTGTGGATAAATTATACTGGTTTAAAGTGAAGTAGAACAATCAATTTGACGATACTTTTAACAGCTTGTAGAAGAGTAAAATTAAACATTAATAGCAATGTAGTTATTGTTACTTATTATATATAAATGATAAAAGAAGTCTAGAAATTATCTTTTTATAATGAAAGGTTTATCGAGTGTTAGCTATATTTTTATACCATAATTTTCCAGTTTTTCCACAATTCGAAATCAATAATAAATGCACGACTTTTAGTCGATAGAATCTTTGCATGCTTTCGAAGTTTTCTCGGTTTTCAGGCAAACAAATTTTACATGATATGCCTTACACGATATTCTTGATATTCATTGAATGTACGATAAAATTCAAAGAATATATGAATTTAAATATGAATATATCTATATATAAAGTCTTTCAGCATATCTACATATATATGTATAAAAGTATACATGAAATAAATTCTACAATGATAATCTAAGTAATTTTATTAACCTGCATTACTTCATAAAATAGTACAGTAAAGTGTAGTTTAATTTTATGTTGTGTTATACTATTTATTTTTATTATTAATAATATTTTATTAGTGAATTACAAAAACGTATTTACATTGATATACTATTTAAAATTAATATATTTTTCCGCATAGATAGTTATGAATCTATTATATAATAGCGATATTTAAGACAAACTTTTTATATATTTACACGAATTTTTACAAAAACAGCAGTTCTTGCGCAATAGTATAATGTGTGCAAGAACTGAAGAGAAAAGATAAACTCGAAACCATCGAATAATTTAAACACAATAAACGGTAGTATGTGCATTTACATGATCGTTTAGGAGAAAGTTCAATCTCTTATGGCTTATATCTTGTTAAATTTTGACAAAAAATTGCAAGATAAATGACGTTACAAATGAATATTAATTAATGAATATTAAAACAAAGTTAACTCTCTCAGAGTTTTAATCGGATTTACATTAAGAGAAATGTTTAAATCTTCGATCATATTTCTACTGACCGAATTAAAACTTTACAAATATTCTTACAATAAAAATTTTTTTCTGATTCGATAAAAATAATCGTTATATAATTTGTTTTATTTTACTATAGGTTTATTACTATTCTAATTTATGAAACGAGGGCCATTTTCTTAAATTTCAACATTTTTTATATACGTATACACCCATAATAAATCATAATACATATATAGTAATTAAAGTTTTATTGGATTTTTAATGAATTTACAAATTTTATTATTTAAATATTTAAATATAAAAAACTATAAATTAATTCAATATTTACGTAGATTGACACAAAAATTTTTCAAAAAATTTTCATTCTTTGAATTTTTATACTGAAAAGCAACGCTTAAAATATAAGTAACTTAAGTACCTTCAACTTTTATAAATTTTTGCTTATTAAGGAAAATTTTTCAAGATTTATGATTCCATATATGAGTTATTATTGATAAATAAATAAGTAACTTATATGCATTAAAATAAAAATTATTGCATTAACTTTATATTATAAGTCGAAAGGGTAAGAAGAAAATATGATGCCCACTCATGATTCACTTTCTATTACAACGTCTTCAGTTATCGATTTGAAATTTAATGGCAATCTACTGGAATCATTATAATCGCACTTATATTTGAAATGGTCGTAAGTTCGCTGTTAGCACAAAATGCTGGCTATATCAAGAGAAGTTGAAAGAAAAGCAGAGGGCTGGAGAGAGGGAGACAGGTTGAGAGAGAGAGAGCGATGAAGAGTTCGTGCAGAGTTGAAAGTATTAATGCAATATATGGTCGCGTGGCACGTGGGTCGCTTCGAAATGGTTAGCTGACTTCGCGGCTGCTTAGAGCGATTCACATTTCGATCACATCTCACATCCGCGCTGCTTACCGATCTCTCTTATATTCTTTCTCTTTTAGAGTTCTTGGTTCTTCGGTAGTCTCGCAGATTATCATCGATCTCTCAAATTATTACGCAATTCTTTTCTCACATAATTTATGCAATACACGCCAGTCGATTGCTAGAGAAATTACCCTACGTCATCTAATACGTAATGTCAGTCTCTTGTTCTTTTTTTAATTATATTCTGTATTGAATGAACTAGTATCTGATAATGCCCGATACAATTGAAGATTACTAAAAAGTGTATAGATTTGATCGAAAAATATGTATATTTGCAAATATCTTTTAATATAAACGGTCAGTGTACATTAAAAATAAATACCTCGAAATAAAATTTAATAAGTAAAAAAGATAGTTCAGAGTATGATTTTTTGAATTGTAGTAAATGATAAATTAATTAGTCTGCAATTGCTTTTTATAAGTACTATTTCCTAGTGATAAAAAATGTTGTTTTCCCGTTTATGAATTATAAGATAACTAGCCTCATAAATCTTGATGGCTTCTTTATTCGCTAACGAAATTGCCGTGATATGAGGTGTCATATCAATACGTCGCAAGTAGAAATATTATCTTTCTAAATTACCAGGTCTATAATTCAAAAAATATTTTTATCAAATATTTTTGACCCATTAAATATATTATAAGAATAATCTTTCAACCACAGCATGCGTAACAGATGTGCAAGTACAAATAAATTTATATTAATGGAAGAATATCACTTCAACTTTTGTATTCAAATGTTTGATGCTTCACGCTACCTTTTTAACAACAAAAATGCAACGTATATGCTTTTTTATTAATCCGATGTCTGTATATAAATGTGTGTGTATGTACACTGCGATACATGCATGTATTTACAATGTGCGAAGAGTGAAAGTCAAGAGCAGTAAGGAAAAAGCGTTCTCATATTTCCTATTCTATAATTCTACAGTATGTGCAGAAAGAAATAAACCCAGATAAAAAGATAGACAGAGAAAAACAGAAAATCTGAGACTCTTGTGTACGAAACGATGGTGTCGTTATGGGTTATAACGATCACGAAGCTTGGAGAGTATTTTAAGCCTTCGGATGACTCCTTGTTATCTCAGTCGTTTGCTTGTTTCACACTCGACCGCGAATGTATGTTTTTAGCAGACGACTTGTTACGTTTACAAGGAGGTATACATATATGTATACATATATGTATACAGCGTGGAACGGCAAAGATCGTAACCAAGGTACTCAGAGAATCGATTGTCTGCGGAAAACTAAAGTATAGAAAGAGATAAAGTATTGTGGTAAATATAGAGAAAAGAAGATATCACAAAGAGAGATGGAGAGAACAACAGATAGTCAGATAGACAGACAAGCAGGGAGATAGAGAAACGAAGGGAGGGTAAGAGAAAAAAGTAGATATCAGGATAGTTTTCCGTAAGGTAAGAAGAAACGACCCTGAGATAAGATATTTCTGGACCGACGACTGCTTTATTTGCGGCAGAGACAGTTAATGAGGGTTGTCTGATAAATAGCCTCACAGTAGATCGTTTCGAACACTCTTGGTGGCGCTTCAGTCTACCATGATTTTCTCTTCGACCAGATAGAATATTTGTTGACTGTCAACAGAATTCAATGAATTTAAAGAAAGCAGACGGAATAGTTATTTGAGATTAGAAGTATAGTATTATTCCTCAAAATCATTTAATAAGATTCTACGGTGTACCTCTGCAGCTGTAGTATTCAATGTATTTTCAAACCTTCAATTATTTAAACCCAAACTTTTCAGCTTAATGTTATGGAAGAATTTTAAATTGATTCAGAAGAAAATTTATTGCTCAAAATACTATTTTTTACGAGGTCTCACACTGAAAAAACTTTTCCAACTTAATCTGATAAAAATGCTGATAAGAAATTAATAATAGTTGCACTCTTAAGGTAATTACAACTTTAGGTTTGAAAAATGGAGTTTGATACGACGAAACATGGAATGAAAAAGCGAATTTTGGCTCTGGTTTTATTTAATAGCATAAAATAAAAGTATTTATTAATAATTAAAAATATATAAATAAATTGATAATCTGGAATTGAGAGCACATAAATCATGCAAATTAAGCTCAGTTTGCATTCGACGTGATAAATATACCAGTAGTTCGAGCGCGAATCTCGCGCTTTCGTACACGATTGATTACCGTTGCGCGAATAAATCCAGGCCGCACATTAAGCTCAAGCAGTACAGCCTCCGGTGGACTTTGCTTGAGTAATAAAACGACATCTTTCGAGATGAAAAAAACGAAAGAACATCTTTCAAGAAAAACGAATCTCATCCATTTGCACAAAAGATAAAAAAATAAGCGAAACTTGGCACGCTTTGACAAAGCAACCGCTTTGATTCGACTTAGAGGGAATCGGCACTGCATATTCGACCCTAAAATAGTATGAGAGTTGCATTTACCATTTATTTATGTTTCTCAAGAGTTTTTAAGTATTAAATGTTTAAGATACATATCTTCATCTGCGCATAGTAGAACTTTTTAAGAATTATTAGATTAAATTTACTAGAAAAAATACATATAGCAATACTTTTAAAGTATTTAAATTATAATTCTATAGTTTAAAACATTATAATTCTTCTACTAATACAAATACTTTCAAAGATCCATTACCACTTCTTAAATTATAAAATTTTGATTTTGCTATAAATTTCTAAAATAATTATAATATCAGCCCAATCAGAACGATTCATAGATAAATATTCAAATATGAATTCTTAATTTAATCTTGATGCTTATATACGATTATGAGTATCTAATATTTTATGTATTTCTAATGTAGGAGTTAATTCTATTATTTTTGTTTTATTATATGAAATTTTTATAAAATAAATTTTCTTCTTCTTATATATTGTCATAGAAATATTAAAAATTTAGTAGGTTTCAAAAAAAAGTTTATTATCCTTTCAATGTGAATCAGTGTTTGGTCAAAAAATTCTCTAAAGTTTTAGAAAATAGACAGAATTTTCAACTATATAAGTCTAAATAATATTATAAAAAATATAATAAAATATGTTATAAATATAAATATATTTTTAAATATTGATAAATATTACCTATATGATATTTCTTGATATGTAAAAACTTTTAATATGTCGATTTTAAAAAGAATAGTAGTATTATTTTTCTCGTAAAATTATAAAATAATCTTGATCAGTTAATTGACATCGTAATTCAATATCAAATAAATTATTTATTATTTTAATTTGTGTTTCGTATTTCTCAGAACAATATATATTAATATTTCCGGAAGAATCAATGATCAAAGATTCAAATACATTATTATTCTCATCTAAATTGACTAAAATCTTGAAAGAATTCTACTAGTTATTTACGAAGCCAAGTAAATTATCTGTTTTGTCATGCTCTAGCATTAAGTTTATTATAACAACAAATCCATTAAAAATAAAAATATTATTTTTCGTTAATAAAATATCAACGAAATTAATTACAATTCAATATATAATATATTAGTAAATTTATTTTTATTTCTATAGTTTCAAGTTCTTAAGTACAATTTGAAAAAAAGAATTGAAAAATTTTATTATAATAAAAAATTATTAATGAATTTCATATTAAAATTTGTATCTTTATTTCATTGCAGTTAATAATATACATGTATATTTTATTGTACAAAGATATATGTAATATTTAGGTATATGATATAAAATAAAAAAGCTCCATATATAATAAATTTAATGTATAATATATATGAAAATTTTTTGCAAGAATATAATAATTAAATTAAATGGTAATTTTTATTTGTATAATAAACGTCTTAAATATAATAATTTATTTAATATTTTAGTCCTATACAATTGAATGTATTACACTTAGTCACAAATAAACTTAATAGAATTAAAATACACAAATAATAGTACATCAATCTTCAAAAGAATTTTTTATGGAATATTATATTTTTCTTGTCTGACAATTGAAATATATTAAACGATCAAATATGGAACTAAATTTGCGAGCTATTCTAATGCTAAATGTGAAAATATAGATAGAAATTAAACATTCGAAACTAATTTATTGTGTCACGGAATACAATATAAAATTTATTTTAATTTCAGACGACTATTATTTTCAATATATAAAGCAAAAATTCTAAATATCAAGTTGTTAAAATCGTCTAAGGATTCACTATTGTAAATCAGATAAAATGAAACATTTTTAGATAATGTATTTATAAAAATGGAATAAAAAGTTGAATTTAATTTTAAAAAAGTAAATTAATTTATATTCGAATGCTTGCTTGATAAATTGTTGATATTAAAATTTCTAAGAAAACTGATGCAAATATAATTATTCGTAACTATCTACTAAATATCAGATTCTCATAAATTTAAAAATCGAAGTTTAATAAAATGATTACATTTTATTCATACTTGGTGAACAATTTTTTAGTATTAATTTTTAGTTTTACAGTATACTTAGAATATTTTTCCTAAAATCACTTTTTGAATAATCTTTTCTAATCAATTAGAAAATAAAAATAAACGAAAAATTACTATTCTCGTTTCAACGATAAAAGAATATTTTATGATCTACTCAACAAAATTTTTTATTTAAAAAAAATTGATATGATTAATCGCTTAAAAAATTGTCTTTATGATCTTATTATAGAAACTTTGGTTAAGTATCGTCATCACAAAAGTAAAGCTCTTGTAAAAAGATCAATAACGTCTTGAAACATAATTTACACAGTTACTCTTATAATTTTCCCATTTTCGTTTCTTGGCTTTGGCTGTCGCGAATTCATTGGAAAGCTCGCGCAGTACCCAGGGCCTCGCTTAGTAACATTAATATTCAGTTATGAAAGTAAAGTGAAAAAGTAACGCCCCCTTTTACTTATCTCGCCGAGTTCTTTGACATCATTTCAAATCTTTTTCATACTCATTTCCTTTTATCTCTTTTCTCACTTATAAATGATCTTTTAAGTCAATTATTATAATCAGCTATTATTCTTGACGAAGAAACAAAACTTCGTACTTGAATATTCATGTGATTTCTCCATCACCTTTTAAAACATAGATACCTCCTTCACGCATATTTTACATTATTGAAATATCTTGAAAACATTAGTACTGCTTTTTTCAACAATAATTTTAATAGATAATCAAAGCCAAATATTCTTACAAGGTGAACTAAATGTAGCGATCAATAAAGCCAGTAGAAGTAAGCGAGTAAAATTAATTTTTATCGCTTTCTATTCTTGACTTCATATTTTTAGAAACACTGAAAGTCAATTTCTTTTTAAAACAGTCCAACTCATATTATCAGATAAAATATGAATTTAGTATGTTAAGAAAAATTATCGAACATTGCAAATTTCTTAGTTATCATTGAATTTACTTTATATCTGACTATACAATCTCTTATATAATTTTAATTAATGATGTCCAAAACGAATAAATTATATTTACTCTACAATTATTCGAAGTTCGGCTCCAATAATATGAAGATTATTTAAAAGATATAAATAACAGTTTGTTAATTAACAGATAAGAAATTCCTTTAAATAAATTTCCTTTGAAATTAGTATTGACGTAAAGTCTGATAATTGATTGTTATTTTATGAAACATTATTCATAACATAACCGGATTCTATCGAGACAATTACAAATTTTTATCGTTCAGATGATATAATAATTAGAATTTAAATCGTGGAACATTATTGGTAGAGACCTATATACTAATGTACCAAATCTAAGACTCAATAAAATAATTAGCTGCCATCGTATTTTCTCTGATAATGAAATTCAATAACCTGAAAAAAAATATATACGCGTGGAAGATGGAAAAAGGGGTTACGTCGAGGGAACGCGGTATATCCTACGAATGTGTACGTAGGCGCGAAGAAAAAATTTAATAAAAAATTCATTGTCTGCTTATAGACATATGAGCATACATTGGAATCAAGATAATTAAGTTTGCACTAGAATTTTTCCGTAATGAAATTATATTGATAAAGGATATACGACACAACGACCAGCATACGCGGAACGTACGAGTACATACTCCCAGGGTTATCGAGTCTGCTTCTTTGGTGATCCAATCATCCCGAGACGCTGTCATGAAATTGCTTCCAAGTCGAAGTATATTCCGTTCGCGTTGCTCGGTCAATTGCTCGCCGTCCTTCTGACTCGCCGAGGGAAACTTTGCAGTTGCATTTTGAATCGAGACGCTTACTCTTTTCGCATTGGGTATGAATCGAAGGCGACATCACGGCCCTTCTTGACCTTCCCAGTGCTCTTTCTGCCGTGTCCACCATTTTGCACGAACTGGACATTTTTTTCCGTACTGAGAGGAATATTATACGCAATTATATTTTATTTCTATTGCAGAACGAGTTTCAAATATTATTTTTAATATGGCAATTCAGCGAAATTTTTAGCTTTCAAAACAGCATGATAAATGAGCTTTGTCTTGCTCATATTTATATTTAAGTCTAACATTATAGTGAATTTTCACCGATTTTAAAGTTAATCTATAAGATTTATTAAATTTAAGAGTTTTCTAAAAGTATTTAAATTTGAAGATAATTTTCTTTTTGTCGATCATAGAGTTAAAAGTTAACATTATCCAGCTGCACTTATTAATATCAGGCTACTCTTTTTTCAGGTGGAAAATTGCGTAAAGTTTGCATGGAATTCGTAATGCTTGATAAAAAATTTTGCATAAACGAAAGGATAAATAAATAATATTAAATAATGATTTTTTTTTTAGAAACTCACGACAATATTTCATTTAGTTTTTTAGATAAACACTTAAAAAAGGAGATCTCGATGACTGCTCCCTAGAGAAGATTAATGATATCTATACTATTATTTAGAACACAATAAGACGTTCAATTTAAATCACTTAGAGCCTGAAAATATATAAAAATTTCAATATCACGATTTACAATTCATACTACACTGATTATATAAAAATTAATGATATTTTTTAACTTATAAAGTTTAATATAATTGATGGTCATCGTTTTTGTACAAATAAATGTATACTACAGCTGAGAACAAGGATAACCTGTATTTTGTTAGATCAATGATATGTGACTTTCTTTTTGTACTATGTAGCAATCAATTAATGTTTACAAGATTAATTAACATTCTTAATGGTAATATTAAACCTGAAAATTTTAAATAAAACAGCACACACGCAAAAAATGTAAACAACTTAGAATAAACTTAATTTATTCATTTGAAGTTTGTATGCTAATTTTATTTTAAAAAATATAGTACCAAATCACATTAAAAATGTTATAAAGAGGTTCATAGATGCTTTTAAAAGTTTCATGAAAAATTTTATGAATTGTCATTTTAGTAAATTTATAACAATATTGCCAGAATGATCTACGAAGGTAACGGCCTGGAACCACAAGCACTGCCGTTCATTCTATTTATAATAAAATCATTCAGCTATTCAGAAACTTCATTTTACTAAAAAATTTCAAGTAGTGCGACATTATATCGAATAAAAGACATTACTTTTAATGATCTCAGGATGGTCAATAGGCTAATCCTTCCAATTTTTTTAATTAACCTAGTATAATGTAGGAACGGTGATTAGTTTTACGGATAAGATACCGTAAACCCTACCATCACTATGGTAGTAAGAACTTTATAGACTAAGCGAAGCTATGAAGGGGGTTCAAATAAAATATATTTTGCAAATTAATTCCATTTTTGAAGACGGTGTATACAACTACAGAATACAGTGCCGAGGTTTGATGATACGTTCTTAAGAGCTTCAACTATACTCGTTTTTTCGTTCAAACTTACCTAACAAGAAAATGAATAAGGATTAATCTCGCTGTATTATAACCGTTCTTGCTTTGACTAGCTACGAAATCTGCGTGTTTTTCCATGTAATTATTTAATGGGCACATCACAAAATGTCTCATGCAAAAAGAAGGCCACAGAATGTTTCACTCCTTCTCAGACCTACTCAGCTGCTGCTATTAGAACGGATGGCGGGACTTTTATTACTGCTGCGCTTCTTTGCATAGTCAGAGAGAGAGAGAGAGAGAGAGAGAGAGAGAGAGAGAGAGAGAGAGAGAGAGAGAGAACCACGAACAAAGTGTTCAGCGTTAAAGAAGCAGAGAGAAAAAGTCCCTTCTTTTTTTCGACACTGTATGCACTAAATACATGCTTCAATATTTACTTAAAATATTTTCCTTATGCTGCGTGATTTTACTTTAACAATTTCTCCCTTTTGTTCTTTATAATCTTCCTTCTAAATAAAGGTCTATGATTATTAGTTTTCATATTAATCGTGTCTTAACTGACTAGTTTACGGAACAGAATCTATTATATAAGAATAATTCAATAACATTCTGTGAAGCACCGATTAATTTACTATATTAAATATATTTTCCGCGAACAGTAAATCATTATGTTTATTGTTGATCAATACATAAAAGAATTTGAATGTTTTAAATTTTGTATTTTTGTATAAATTATTGGAGAGTTAAAAATATCAATGAAAACTGTGTTACTGAAATATTGATCGATATGATACAAAAAATGAGATAAATGTACCATGTATTTCAAAATTATTTACAATATACGTGTACGCACCATATATGCTATAAGAATTTTCATTAATATGATCACTACATTATAAATTTTCAGGAAGTATTTTTAAATATGATATCGTTTATACAATATATAATTTATAAAATAATTCTCAAAAATATAAATGAAAATAATGAAATTATTTAACTTAAAAAATGTTAAAACAGCTTGAAGTTTTTACGTCACATAATAAATACCGTCATAGACTTTAACATTTTTCATTTCACGTGTGTGCAAATGAATAATGCTTCATAAAAATTTTAATGGCCTTACAGTTTCTGATACTACATAAAACTAGAATTTATGCCCAGTTTTTACAGAAATTAAACCGATCAATTTTAGAAATAGTTTAATTAACTCTTACTTTACATAATCATAAAAATCATTATTATTTGCTATTGTTTCGAATAAATTATATTTATATGGATTATAATAAATTATACTTGAAAATCAATGAAAATATGTAATAAAATATCACTATTTAAAAAAAGTATATTTATTCATGTCTTAATACAAATATAATCTTAAACATTTAATAAAAAATATTTTTAATATAAAGTAACCATAAATAAATTTTATTTTCATTCTAGTTTCAATTATGCATTGAGTTTAGTACCGCTTTTAAGCTTTACAAATTGCATTCGGTCCCGTTCACACATTCGTAACACCAAAATCTAATGACTTACACCGACGTAAGAGAGTGCTTTTCTAAATCCTTCCCAATTTCAACCTAACAACGATCGTGAAGATGGTTTTTTGATTGAGGTTATGACCTCGGTACCCTGAAGCAATCACTAATGACCTGGTTCGGTTACTTCCCCAAGGAAGATGAGTAGTGATCAATCACGCAGACTCCCTCGACTACGTCGATACTTTTCACATAAGCGTTTATGGTGGACTATTCTTTAATGTTCGAAATAAAGAATGTGAAAACAATCATTTCAGAGAATCAACCGTGAAGTATCCATTCTTTATTTAATGCTGTAACAACGCTTGCACTATTGGTTTTCCAAGTTTAAAAATTTAGATTCGATACTTTTTTCTTGTTCGGTATGACAACAGCTTGACTGCATTGTTATTGTACCCTTAATAAAAGATGTTAACATATTTTTAAACCACTGCCTATTTTTTATTCTTATTTAAAAACTGTAAACCAGTTTATTTCTATGCAGTACAGAGTGAAGTTTGTATAATTAAATATATTCTAATACAATTACCATAGGAACAGTATTTTCTGAAAATTATATTTTTTTATTTTATTTTCTAATTGAATAAAATATTTGAAATTGGGTTAAAATTCTACCACTAATTTAAAAGAAGACTAGAAAAAGTGAAAGTCATTACGATCTTTAATATATGAAATAAACTATAAATAATAAAAATAAGCTAATATAATTGTTAGAGCTTAAAATTTTTAGAAATTCACTTATATTATATAAAAAAGGTAATTTAAAAATATTATTCGTTAAATGC
Organism: Platyscapa corneri; assembly: GCA_018907185.1. Taxonomy (NCBI): domain Eukaryota; kingdom Metazoa; phylum Arthropoda; class Insecta; order Hymenoptera; family Agaonidae; genus Platyscapa; species Platyscapa corneri. The sequence continues at coordinate 3,561,116 of JACCHW010000023.1, read as the reverse complement.
TTTTTCAAACAAAATTATTATGAAAGAATTAATTCAGTTACGTATTGTGCTTAATATTATTTGCATCCTAGAAATAAAAATTATATTATTACTGAATTAAAAAATACTTAAAATTAACTTAATTATATTTTACAAAAATTCAACTAAGAAACTAGTATACACTTAAAAATCATGTATACATTCTAAAGTTAGATTTATGCATTTTACAAGAATTGCAAATTATTTTTAGAAAAACAATTGCATACAAAAAATCCTTAGATTTTTGTCTAACAAAAGAAATATAATTATTACGTTTAGGATTTAATATCTATAATAAAACTCTTATTGGTTGCATTAAATGAATTGCTATATTTAATCATAAATGAAGAATTAAATATCATTATTTATTTGACACAGAAGAATATTCTTACTTTATATTTTTTTTACTTTTTTGTCTCTTTTTCTATAATGCTAAGGTATTGATTCAACTTGAATACATATTTATAATTATATCATCCTTCATAAATAAATTTCAAAAATAAAATAAAATGGTTAATAATAGCCAATTTGAATATATACATTATTTAATTGGAAAACAAAAATAATTCAAATCCATAATGTAATAATATAGAAATGTTAAAAATATTTGTAAAAATACTTTGATATTCCAAAAATTAAAGAGAACTTTATACAATCTTTATCAAATTTGAATCAGTAATATCAATTATATCAATTATAACGTAAAAATTCATAAAAATAATCGAATGATTTTAAATTAGTAATTTAAAATTACTAATTTAATGAAAAATATTTGTAAATGTTTGACATAAATAATATAAAGTAATAAAAATAAATATTCAACAAAAATTAAATAATACACTCTCCGTATAATGATGAACGTTTTTTGAATAAAATATTCTATATAATATGAAATGATTGATTCATTTTAATCAAATTTAAAAATGTAGGCTTCAAAATAGAGTATTATTAATATTCTTTTTCTCAGGGAATGATTGAAATTTGAACATTCCTATTAATTTTTTATTAAATATGCTATTTAGAAGAAACAACATTTAAAAGTAATATGATATTTGAATAAATTTACTATGAAAATATGTAAATAATATAGTTTATTATTAATTATAGAATTAAATACTTGCAAATAAATAAATTAGTTTTAAAAATTCTAAAATTTGGCGCAAATATAATTATGCAAAAAAGTAGAAAATTGTTTATTTTTACCAAAAATATTTTAAAATAAACTTAAATATTTATCCAATAATCGATGTATTTATATAATATAAATTACTGTTTATATTTAATGATAAAATGAGCTTAAAAGATAAACACAAATTCTAATTGTGTATTCAATTGCAAGTACCTATGACTTAATAAGTATATTTTAAAAATAAAAAATATTTTCCGTATTATTATTATATAAAATATACATGAAAGTTAATAAAATTCAGACTCTTTGATTTATGAAAATCATTTGAAAATTCTATTTATGTGTGTATTAAATTCGTGAAAAATGTATTTATTTGTAATTATACATATAAATTCATTTTACAGTTAAATAAAAAAATTATTATATACTGCAAATGTACTAAATATTCAAGGAAGGCTTTGTTTGCTACAATTTCATTCCGCTCTAGTAAATACCTACACATTTTAAATGCAACAAAATTAGATTTCCATTTGTAATGATAATAAAAATATGTGATTCCCTCTGATTCACTATCTCAAAATAGAATTATTTTCTATTCAAAGTAATGTTTGCTTAAATCTGTTTTTTAAATGTATCGATAAACATATATAAAAGAAATATGCGTTTCTTTTCAGAAAAATGGAAATGACATTTTCTTTTACGAACAGAATCTATTGTATTTATGTTTTACTCTATTTTTTGTAATAAATACGATAAGTAATAAATTTATCTACAAAATTTTTATAAGTTATACAAACGTATAAAAGCACTCATTGTTACAAGACGATTACTCGTTTTTAAATCTGCTTCTTCCGTCTTTGTCTCTCTCTGTCTCTCTATCTCTCGAAACGCACATTATGGTAGCTCGCGAGTGTATTTTTATGTATGCTACTAAGTATTTATGCAAATATGAATACATATGTACATTTTTTACACAAATTTTAATTAACCGAAAATATTTTTTTTACTATTTAAAATTTTACAGTCTTATAAAATTTCTAGCTATATATTTTTATTCCTTAATCTAATTAATTGAAGTCGAATTAATTTTAATGAAAGAGACTTATATAATTTTGCAAGCATGTTTCACAAAATTTATTTTCAATTTAATTAGCAAATAAACATCTAACATATAATGACATTATCTTTGATAAAATATAGTTTTAAGTTTCTGATATTTTTTATAGACACTGATTATGTCTTTAATAATTTTGTTATACACAATTTATTTTACGAAATTTTATTATTTTTTTTTAATCCAAAGGCACTTATTTAAATTAAAACTTTGAATTAAATATTGGATCAAATAATTCTAATTAACCATTTTAATACATTGAATAAAAAAATTAGTTCAGATTATTATTCTTTTACAGAAAATATTGATATTTAATAAAATCAATACTAAAAAATTAAATTACTTGAAATAAAAAAACTTATAATTAATTTGTTTTTATTTTAATTTCATTTGTAAATTACGAAGAATTAATTCTTGCAATTTACAGTAAAATTTTTATACTATTAAATATAATTAATTTGATATTAAAACAAAATTCTAAGGTTATTAATTACTCTTTGTTCACGCTTTTATATCTTTATTACCTGTAAGTTAAACAAATTTTCGGTGAACTTTCAACTACTTTCTACTTTGCTACAGATTCTTACTACCGTCCAGGTATTAGCCCAAACTCGTAAGTCCACTTGAATCAAGTTTCATTCACGATAAATCGGATCATTTTTCTCTAGCAAGTATAAAATTTGTGAAAGCCGCGTGTTTGTATTAATTGAGGAAAATACATAATTATAATTGGTGATTGAAAATATACTAAGTATATATCAAAAATATAAACTTTCTAGAAGCTTGACAGGAAATACGTTATCTTCCAAGTAAATGACAATGCTCGCGAAAATACATGTTTCGTACTCAGTCTTAAATTTTCAATATGTACTTTATTTTAATCTCGTTAATATTTCTTTGCTATATATCACAATTTTATACATAACTTATTTGGTTCTTATCTCTTTCTTCTTCTGAAAATATTAATTTTTGTTATTATAATGGTATTTTTTGAATGTCGCAGTCGTACCTAAATGTTTACGTGGGCTTCCAAATAATATCTTTTTAAGTATTTTCTTTTTTGCCGATGTTTCTCTTACAGATCATATTTTTAAGTTTTTTTTAGTTTCATTTGTGAAAATTCGTATTAATTATGCTTTATCCTATAGTCACGTATGTATTAAAATTTCGCTTTGTAAAGAAAAAACCATTTATTATTCACAAGTTACATGAAATGTAAATCTGTATAAATGTTTTTCATAAAATCACAAATGTAAAGTGTAATTTAATTTATTTAATAAATAAGAATAATTAAAAAATAATTTAAGTAATCATAATAGTAAAGATAAATTTTTCCAGTAAATATGATATACGACTTTATAATGAGCTTTCGAAGTTAATTCAGTTCTACTTGTTTAAAAATGACAAACGAAATATTTCTCGTCAAAATACTCTATGAGGAAAAAGTTCTTCAGAAATTAATTTGAAGTGTGTAAATTAATGTATACTTTTAATGAGTGTAAAGGAATATACATTATCCAGAATCAGCACTTTCGAAATTACGTATGAGAATAATCCCTCGACACGCGTGCAACATATAGAGTACCAAATAATGCGACGTGCGTATTATTTCAAGTGTGTATAAACTTTTCGCTCCTATATATTTCGCCTATTCGCCCGGCTTATGCGCTTTTACAAAGACCATATATACGGCAACAATAGAAATGGGGAAAAGTTAGTACTGAACGAATATGAAAACATATGTATACTCTGCACGACTTGACCGTTGACAAGATTTACGTATCTTAACCTTCACCTTAAGTAAACATCATTTAATATTTATGTCTGATCTAAAGAATTCAAAAAGTTTTTAAGGCTTTAAACTTTTAAAACTATATTATATTATAACATTAAAATGAACAAAAAAGAAAAATAATAATTTATCCAATATCTGCTTTTAAGACATAAATTTTTATGTGTAATGATTTCTACACATATAATCGTATATCATGCTGGAGATGGGAGGATAATATTAGATTGGACTTTAGTAAAGTAGGGTATGACCAACTGTATATTGGATGGATTTGCAACGGAATGAGGAAGAGTGGTGTTCTAATGTCGATTAAGTGATGAACTTTGCAGCTTTCGAAACTTGTTATATAATGATAACATAACTTGTTCAATTAATCAATCCAATAAAATTTCATTCTAAATATTTATAGTATGACATCCAAGTAAATTAATTAATTTGATACAGTTGAAGATGTTAACATTTTATTTACAAATAATTTACTAAATTAAAACATGAAATTAATTTTTTTTAATAGAAACATTTATTTTTCAATTGAATATTGGCTTAATTTGCTTCTTCATTTATTATATTAATAATTTATTTAAACATAATAATGCAAATGGAAATTTTAGTTTACTACAAAAAAAATATACAAAAAAAAAATAATTCTTACAAAAATATCTTATTTTTTCAAATTTTGCTTAGGAACAGTAGAAAATGTTAACAACTAGAGCTTTATTATAATTGATAATGAAATTATATATTCGTCTATTATCACACTTCAATTATTTCATGCAAATTAATGTATTATAATTTAAATTCAAGAAAGAAATTATTATTTAAATAATAGTATATGTTATAAGGATATATACGATTATAAACATTAATTATATATTATTCAAGAGAATAAAAAATTTTATTCTTCATTGTATTTTACCAAATAAAGTTATTTAGTTACTTTTATTATAATCAATCGTCAATGTGAATAATATAAAAATAATTTTAGTGTTAATATAAATATAAATTATAAAGTTAATGTTTCTTACTATTATGCTTCTTTCTAGTTTTTTTAAATTCCTTGACTCATAAATATAAAAAAATGAAATATTTTAGTGGGAAATATCACGTATAATACTTTAATTACAGTAAAAATATTGCTAAATTGAGTTTGATTAAGTGACTAAGTACGTGATAATGCACAGTCTTTTGAAAAGAAATTGCAACTTTATTTATTTGAAAAAAACTGTATATATTTTTTATAAAATATAAATCTTAAAATTTTTTCACTTTCATGAGTTTTTTACAATAAATGTAGTTTTTATTATAAGTATTACTTAAATTTCAATATAAGTAATTTCTTAAATAAATTATTTATTCGATGTTTTTTGTTTTTATAGTTGCTGTTATGCATTGAAATTCTGAATTTTTTATTATAAAATAGTTTACTAAATAATAAGTTTATTAAATAATTATCCAGTAAAATCAATGAAGAAAATGCATAATATAATATTTAAGAACCAATGTAATATTACGTAAATACTGAAATTTTCAAATAAAGAATGAAATACTAAGTAGCTTTACTTTACAATTAAGATATTTATTAAAAAATTAATTTTTAATTTCTTCTTATATATTATATAAGTAATAACTCGCAAATCTATATCTTATTTAGAACTGTTATTATAAATTATTAAAATTTATAAACAACGGTAAGTGCATTAATGTATATTTCGTGTTGAGAAATTAAAGTTTGCTATTGAAGGCAAAATATATAATGAATTTATATGGCCCATGCACAATGTAAGAAATGCTCTCTTAAACATTTTCCAACGATGGATCTTTCTCATTCATGAGATCATTCAGAATCGATGTCTCTCCTGGAGTAGACGTCATCGTAACATATGAACGTAACAGCATCGCTATCAACACGTTTTCCCGCATCGGCAGCAAACGCGACCGTATAAATCGGCACGCGGTTTTACCTAAGAATCCCGAAGCTTAGTAATGAGGACAAATGAAGTGGCTAAATTATACGCGAATGTCCCTATGGGGGAAGTCAGCTAGCCGCCTATGCTCATGAGTTATTCATGGGACTCTATCATAGCCACTCCATCCAGATTGCAAGATTAATCGCCTCTCCTTTGCTTCTTCCATCCCCTCCATCCCACGCGACCTCAATCTAACCCCATGTGCTTCTTTCTTATTTGTGCACATCTCTTGCTTGTGCTGATACCACCTCGTTTATTCAGCTCCAAGCGCTTTTCGTTTTTTTGTAGCTAGACAAACAGCAGATATCTCTTCAACACAAACTCAATCTTTGTTTTCCCCGTCGATAGTTCAATATTTCTCTAGAAATGCTGATTAACTTGTTCTCAATTGATGTCCATCATTTTCTCCTGTCATTCATGCGATATTTATAAAATTTTAAGAATGCAAAAATTTCCTTCATTCTCGTCATTGTATCCTTTTCAACACTTGCCACTTCTTTCTCGAATATTTTATTTAGTGTGAAAAACATACATTGGTAACGGTCAATTATTCAAGACTGCTTTCCCTACATTTTAACGCGATCCACTATTTATAGGTCTACGTGAATACTTTGCAAAAATGATGTTTATTTATATTGCCAGTATGTATTGCAAAAATTTGACACTGATATACACACGTGCATAACTTCTCCCACTCTCTCAATCTATTTTCTCTCCCTTTGCTCTCTCTCTCTCTCTCTCTCTCTCTCTATGCCTCTCTCTTTTTACCTTTTCACTACTTTACTTTCGGAAAACACATGAGCAATGGAAATTCGATTTAAAGTAGAGAGTTAAAATCTGAGAAAAATATTTGTCCGACGAGTAGAGAGAATAGGGGCGAAAAGTAGCACAATAGAGTATACAAGACTTTTCTCACGTACGCAGTACGTGTACGTCAATACAGTTCTTCTCAGACGCCTCGTACCGACCAGTAAAATAATAATGGAGAAGTCGCGCGACTGCTTGCGGTGGCGGCTGCTGGTGCGATTCGAAGTAGTACGAGCGAGAGAGAAGACAATGCTTAGAACGAGACTTTCTGGCCTGGTACTTGTGCCTCTAGACGTGCGAGAAATAGAAGGATGCGAGAGCTCGAGTTTGAAAAGGTGGGAAGGCAAGAGAAGCCAGGAAGGAGAAAAGGAAGGAAGGAAGGAAGGAAGGACGGAAGAAAGGAAGGAAGGAATTTGGCGACGCAAATAAGCGAGAAGCGTGCGAAAGCCTGACACGTGCGGTTGCGCATTACCTTGCAGGGCTGCTCAATGTATTTCATAGGTAGTCTTAACGAGCCTCAATGGTACTCGTCTCGTAGTAGCACCGAATTAAAGGAACCCATTAAAGCTCGAGAACGATTCAGTTTGCGCTGTCGTCTATCTTGTCCTGCTAAGGCTAATTATTGGCGAAACCAAGGGCGCGAAGGAAAGCAACTTTATTCAACTTTTATTTCGTGGGCCAGTTGTCAATATTTAAATAAACAGACTTCAGATACTAGCCTACGTGATCAAATCATGTATAATGCAAGCGGGGCTTTTTCTTTTTTAAGATACGCTGTCAGCTTCAAATTTTCATTCTTATTCTAAATAAATAAATGAAACCGATTTTTTTGTATAAGTAAGCTTTTATTTTTTATAAAAATTAAAATAACCGAATGATAAACTATCGTTATCCTATCTCGTGAAATTTTCTGAATATATATATATATATATATATATATTTATTAAATTTGTTAACATTTCATAACTTCTTAAATGTAAAGTTTCAAACTTCTACTAATAATAGTTTTAAAATAATATATTCTTATAAATATTATAGTATAATTTCATACTAGTTTTAATTAATCTATAAATTATAAAGTTAATTTAATAATTTTCACATATTAATGTGGTATTTTAATAATTTAAATAAACGAATAATTATATGTACGTATATGACATTGTAAGTAACTTTAAAAAAAGTATTATTTCGATTTATATAATATATTAGTTATCAAGAAAAATGAATAAATTAATATTTACATTACAACCTTTAAGTTTATTTAAAAAATTCAATAGTTCTTTCAAATTTAATAAAGTATCAGTGTAACGTATTAACCTCAATTTATACGTGAAATAAAAATAATCATTCATAATGATGTGAAAAAAAATTTAATATAAACTTGTTTTTTTATTTCTATGCATTATTATTAATATTTTCTTATTTGATTTGAAATATAAATTATCATATTCGAATCATATTTAAAAAATTTAGAATGAAATATATCTTATTTCAAGATTTTATTATTCAAGATATTAATCAAGAAGACTATTTCAAAATTTTCTATGTATAAAAATTATTGAAGCTCTAAATTTAAAAATAATATTAATAAAGATTTACTTCAAAATAACTGTATTTTCTCTAAGATAAAAAGGTCTCATTGAAATCATACAAATTTTTATAAATTATTGGAAGCTTAAAATTAATTTTATAAAAATAATAAAAATTTTATTTTTTAATAACGCAAAATAGTTAATATATGTGTGTAAAAGTCGTTAATAATTAGATAGTCATATACAATAGTTTGAATTTCATACGTTCAAAAAATCTTATTTACTTATCTAATATGTGTACGTATATATAAATATATATTTGAATATATTATAAATTCTAGCTTATTTTCATACAAAAACAGTGTGAAACTAAATAAATTATCAGTGTAAAAGAAGAACCATAAAAGGAGCGACCTGTAATTATCGAGTAACATATCCACTTTATCATGTGCGTAGATCCACTAGACATAAGTATTTAAAAAGATACGGAACTGCTGCAGAAATGCACAGGACAACAATTAACTGAGCCGTCCCTTACAGAAAATAAGATTCGGTTATGTCACGTACGTGCGAGAATTGCTCAGCGTACTGAATAAATGCATGAGCTTGGGGGCTGTGCTCGCGAACATAAAATGTACGATCGATGGTCGTCATCTGTTGCGCACTTTTTACTAAACGAAACGTGGATAGGTGCACCGAACGACGATGAAGACGTTAAATCCCTCACTATGACCAGCGCACACTGGATACCAGCCAAACGATTTCGTGAAAGGAGATAGAGGAGTTCGTCTCGACGATTTTTTCCCGGATAGGAATGTACATTTCTGTGTGCAGCCAAATGGCGAATTGCGCTTTAAAGATCTAGCAATGATGACTACGAGACGAAGTGAACTACAAGACCTCGATATATGAGAAGCGATCCTCACCCCCTCTCTCTCTCTCTCTCTCTCTTTATATCTCTCTTTATCCCATTCTTCGCCTTCTCTCGGTTTCTCTTTCTAAAATTTTCTTATTTGTTTTTTTATTGAGAAAAAAGTGGCTGATGCCAAATTGAATGCATGGGTTTTACAACTAGTTCTTTCGCTCCTTTCACAATTGCAATTTCGCTTTTCAGCATTGTATAAACTTGTTTATTTTTGCTTTTGTAATCAACAGTCAACTTGTTGAACAATAGAAGTTTCTGTAGGGTTAGTTTTTTTACCGAAAAACAAATACGTTTTTACATTGTAGGTTTATCAAATTTTTACTGTCTATACCGCAAGTATGAAAATATTGATCATCATCAAATCAGAGAGTAAATTCAAAAAAATTTTTAGTTTGTACATAAACTAGCCATTTTATTTTGTAGTCTTATTTTTATTCGTATTTATAACTTATTTAAATACGAATTTCGTTACCTATCTAGCTTTGAATTTTTATATATAATAAATCTTTAAATTGAAAATGTATGAGTAATAAAATTTAAATCTTAGAAATAGTTAATTTGATTATAATAAATCCAATTTTTAGAGTATTAATTAAAATTCTTATGCAATCTTATAAAAATTGAATTGCTAGTCTCTTTCGTTAATATCATTAATTATTCAAAATTGTATGCAAAATTTATCCTGAGGTATCTATAAATGAATTTTCTCTATTATATATGCTATTTAACATATAGAAATTGAGTTAAAAATTTTTTTGATATATTAATTAAGATTTTTTTACAGCGTCAAATTTTTATTATAGTCAGAATCCTACTTTTATATTATCCTAATTTAATTTTCTTAAAAAATACCTTTCATTTAAATTTAAAAAATTTTATTGCGGAAGTATTTAAAAAATACTGACTGTAATTTTCAACTTATATTTTTTTTTTTAATTTTTCCTACTCCATAATTTTTATTACAATATAAAAATTACGTAAATAAAGGGATTTCGTGTAAATACTGAATTTTTATTAAATTATATTTTTAAAAGTTTTTATTAACTGAGAATAAGTTTCCTTAAAAATTTTTAATATTTGTTTGTACATATTTATTTAGTTACACTTAAAAACTAGAGTATTTCGTAAATCTAATATTCTTTAACTTCAAAATATCGTTATACTTTGTTTTCAAATCTTATCATTTTTATACATATCGTTAAAAATTCGTTTGAACCCGGAAAATCTAGTTTGAAAATCAAGCTTTGAAAATTCTAAGTATTAAGAACTAAGAAAAACTAATCCTATTTGAAAAGTAATTCTGAAATTACTTTTACTCAGGATATATATTCTAAAACAAACATATCTGCTATACGATATTTTTACATATTTTTATTGTTGCAATCAAATATAAGAATTTATTTTTTTTTGTTTATAATTATTGACAAAAATTTCCTGAGCTTGGAAACATAATAAATTAGTATAATTTGGTAATACTAATATTAAATTTGTTACATTTCAATTTAGAAATAAGACAGGCATTTAAATTCCCTAAATCTATGCAGAAGTAGAAAACATGCTTAAAGCTAGAGAATCCTACATGATATTTTATAATGAATGAACACAAATTTAGAAATTTTTTGCTCTTGTTTTTATGAAGAGAATTATTATAATTTTTTAGTAAAATCTTACTTTTCAGCGTTAAAGTAAGTAGATTTAACTTAAATCTCTACACGGTTTACGTAAATGCGGCTTTAAACTACGACCCAAACAGCGCCGAGATAAGCTGACTTTCCTAAAATCTTCCAGCTATGTACTAGCAAACTCAGCTAGAAACGTCATAAATATAGACTTAATCATTAGTCCTATAAAAATATATTTAAGTCTAATCATTATTACATCGTAAAATTTTTATGAAAGCCTTACATTCACGTTTCACTAATAGATTTGATTTATTGGATTAAAGATGCACTTTCAATTTACATAGTTTGTAATCCATCATCTATGCTTTAATATTTTGTGGAAAATTTTGCAAATATTAAATAGCTAAGATTCAAGCAAAGCTATGTTTGTTCTAAAATTTATAAATTTTTTTTCAATATATTTTTTATATCATTACTTAGAAGTATTTTAACATGCGATGTTTTTTAAAAATTATAAATTCTTTTAAAGGCGGAAATTTGACGAAAATCTATTCCAAGTGTCTATTAAAAATGTATAAATTTATAATGTAAATTTTTTGAAATACATCTCATATAATTAATAAATTTTGTATTATATACTATTAATGTTCTTTAATTAAATTTAACATTATTAGCTCGAAAGGTACTTACTAAAATTTACAAAATAGTTTGTATTTATTTAAATTAAACTGAGTTGAAATTATTTTAATTAATTTTTTTAACCAATAAGAGATACATATTGATGTAAAATTAAAATTTTACATTAATTTTTAAATTGTACAATAGATGAGTACGTGTCCCATGGCTTCTGAAATCACATAAAAAACGTATATGTGACTTCTTCAAAAGACTTTTAATTTAATTTTATGAACAGACCTTGAAAATAATAATTTTCAATGATAAATAAGCAATATTTTATAGTTTACTCAATATTTTATGAAAATGGAGATAAAAATAACGTACATTTAGTGTTACGTATAATTTTATAATATTTTCAATATTTTAGAATAAAGAATTAGTCTTAATAAAATCAGTAAACAAGAATTTCATCTTATTTTCATAGCCATGAAATTTGAAAAAAATTTTTTTTTTGTATAACTTGAATGTTTGAAAACTTATTATTATTATAGCTCTATTATTTGTAGAAAAAAAAATTTTAAATTAGATCCAAATTATCATTGTATTAATTGATGTACGTATGGTAATAAACATAAATAGATAATTTGCATCGTTGATTATCTAAAAATAGCATTTTACTAAATTCAACTAATATAGTTTAGAATATCTTCATTATTAATAATTTACAAGAATTACTTTATTATTGATGTTTTAGTAGTATTCCAAATAAAAGAATACCTTTCGGATTTGTTAGATGTTGTATCAATATTTAATAAAGTTCGCGAGGAATTCAACATTACCATATTTGGCGAAGTTTTAAAAGTTACGAGTAGCATATTTATTCGTACGTGTTATAGATGGAACGAAAGTTTATAAGTTATAAAAATATCTCTTTACCGAAAATTAGAATTTTTCTCCATTTCCTCAAAGTATGCAGTAAGGATACTTTTCACGTTCTAGAGTGAAGAGGTGGACCAATGGAGGTCAGTGAAAAAAGAAAGAGAGAAGGAACCTGTCTCCCTACTTTCAATGGCAGAGGCTCGTTTCTCTGGAAGTATATTTTCGCAAGGTAAACGAATCAAGAGTTGATTTCTCAAATAGTTTTCCCCTCCCACTTACTTGACCGAGTACGACAACCACTACACCTTTATCTTGCTATCGAATTTCTTCCTATGCGCACGCTTTCCTTTTCCCATGGTTTTTACAACACAAAGAGAAACGAAAAGGAGTTACCTTTTCAAGAACAGAAGTAGTAAAAACCAAGCGATAGAATGGGGACGATGAATTGGCCGACTGATTGATTGATTGACGAAACGTATATTTTGACAGTTTAGATTCAAACTGGGATGAGTAAACTCGCTTTCGACCATTTGCATATTACATAAAACATTTTGGAATTTTAGATAAACTGACAAATGCTATTATTCTCCTGTTTGTTTTGGAAAATTAGTTTAACGAGCAACCGTCGGGAGCGAGATAAATTAAATAATAATTCAGTTTTAATTTAGTCAGCTAATAATTTTTTAAATGACTCATACTCTACAAAGCAGTGTGAAAAGCTGTAAACTAAATACGTTTTTCATCTAACTTATGCATATTTTTCTATATAGATATAAATAAATTTATTTCATAATATAATAATTAATTTTTTTTGTTAATAACACAAATATTTTACCGAATTATTTGAGTAATACTATTACATTTGGGGTATATTAAAAATAATATCATATAGCACATTTCGATAACTATTTTACTTAGTTACTATTATCTAACGTTAAATTATTTAAAAATAGTAAAATTAATTTACTATATCTACTCTGTAAGTTATTTAAAAGTGAATCACGCTGATAAAAAAATTGCATTGAAATAAGTATTTTTTTATTATCTTTAGGAATAAATGGAGAAAGGCATGGAACGAAGTTTTATATCAAGTTTTAGAAGACTGAGCATCAAAGAAATTTTTCACCAGCTTAGCTTTATTACTCAAGTTTAAACTGAGATATACAGAATGATAAATATTTTCATAAAGAATTTGTTTACTTAATTTTACCTACAAATTATGCACATTTTGAAAATGGCAATATTGATCGCCTTTCATTATTCAATGGTAGTGTATCGAAAAAGCTGGTGGTCGAAAACATGGCAATATGTGGAAGAATGTTGAATTTGAAAATTCGAGCGTTAGTAGAACGAAGGGGAGAAAATCGACAAGTACGCAAGACAGCGGACATTCTAAAATGCATTGGTATGTGTTGAGAGCCTGTATGTAAGACTGCACGCGGGATATCTAAACGTATAAAACCAATCGCGTATAGCACAGCGTGTGCACACAGAAATTTATCGTCGCAGATTATCTGGCCAGGGTCCAAACACAAACACATTTCTTTCTTTGCAAGACGAATGAAAACGTCGTTTCTTTACGTATAAAATGCAAGATAAAGAAACAAGCGACGACGAGGTCGACAAGTTAGAAACAGAGGGAAATAGGGAAAGGGGAGATGTTCAGGTACTCCACGTCCTTTTACCCTTCTCCTTCTTATTTCTTAAGAGTTTAGTATGCGTTTGAATCTCGCGGAAATCAAGGATTTTCACGAAAGATGTGCATTGCTTTTTATTGTTGTATAGATCATTTGAACAACATCCAACATAGCAAACTGAGATCTTAACCCCGTGCCAGTTCACTTGAATCTCTCGTGGATCTCCTACGTTTCTTTTTCCCCTACGCCCTCTTATTCGCTCTCACCGTCTCCCTTTGAATCTTCCACGAAAAATGTCGTCGCACAGTAATGGATTTATAGTTGAAAGTATGGGGTCGTGCATGCGGTTGAAAACGAGGGTGAGTAAAAACGAGAAGTATCCCTGTTGAGTCACAAGAGTGAGATGGAAGAGACGATGGCGGGCTTCTTACGGGATGCAAATACTAAAAGCACATCCAAAATATAAGGCGCGCACAGCTAAAAGCTGGAATTTTCAGTGATGAGAAGAATTTTCTTTGTATTCGTTTTGGCGATAGTGTGTACATAAACAAGGCTATGTGTTTATGCATTCGTACGTGTGTACGTTACATGGCAGCTTATGCGTTGCTCGTTTTGCACTCCCCCAACTGTTTTGGGCGGACGATAGATTCGTAACGCTTCACAGCATCTAAGATCCAAGACAATTCCTAACTGCGGTCTGAAAAAGAAGAGAAACCCATCCAGACATCGTTTATAAAATTAAGAGCTGAAAAAGACATTTTCTAAACAATGTGCACTTTTATCGCAAAAAACACTTCTCTTTCAAAAATTTTAGAATTAAAAGAAACAATCGCTTGTGATGACGTTGAAAAATTGCGACTGCAATTAAAAAAGACTCGATACGAAGGAGGTATATAATAAGAATAATTCCTAGACTTAAGCAAAGATTTACGTTCTTCGTCATTTTTCTTCGTAATCTACAATAAATATAAAAAATACTAGTTGGAATTACTAATTTCTTAGTCACTCTGAATGTAGCTTATAGGTGCATAGCTCATTAGACTTATGTATTAGGAGCCACATCGATGTTCAAAAGTCTTAACTATAATATATTACAAGTGAACTCGAACTAGAAATAATGGTGATATTTCCATCTATAAATTCCTTTAAATGTTCAAAGGATTACTCTAGAATATTGAAGAATTGTGCATCGCCATGCATACGTAAAGGATAATAAATCTGAAGGACTACGAAATTATTTTGTTAAAAAGTCCAAGAGTCGAACGAGCGATACTCGTCCGCTGGCCGATATTAATTCAAGATTGGATACCGTAGCAGTAATCCATCTTACATGACGCAAAATCATAAATTGCGACGTGATTCAGGATCCGCTACAAAGGTATTGGACCGAAAGCGGAGACCAGATACAATTTCCGAGTGACCGAGGCGCACTGCGTAATGAATAAGCTCATGACATAGCTGCGCTACATGTCACCTGAAAACTTTGAACACTTGTCAGTAAAGTGCTACGGACTGCCTGTGTATGAGCCACAGTGAGTGTGGAAACGATACTACGTGCAGTCATCCATAGTATCAGTATCAGTTCACCCATAATTCATGAGCAGATTTTGATTAGCATCCGCTATTGAAATTAATACGACGAAACGTCAATAAGTAATTTTCCAGCATTTTTGATGTCTATTTCGTATGGAATTCGTGCATTAAAGTTCGTTCGAGCATATTCAAAGAAAATATATTTTAGTTTTTTTCAGTTGACTCAGGACTTGCTTCAATTTACGTGGAGAAAATTTACAATTGTTAGTAGTCTTATTTAACATTTGCTCGTTAATTTAACTTTGTACAAATATCATTAAATTAAATTTAAGTGAGTACTAATACCTCCTATTTTTCATTTAATTAAGCCTCGATCTACCATAATACTTGATAAATGCAATGTAACTTCTTTTAGAGAAACTTTTTTTATATTTACAGAATAAGCTACAATTGTAAAAAATTGATAGCATTTATAAATTAAAGTATACATAAATCTATAATAATTCAAGTTTCGTGAAATATTTATTAATTTCCTTTTTGGAAAGACATAGAACAACTGTGTAATATATACAATTAAAGATAAATAATACAATGAAAACATTATAAACTTTAGCAAAGCAAATATTATATTATATTTATTCAATGTAGAAGAAATAACAGATTTACTTTAATAATATCTACAAAAAATAGCAAGAAAAACTAAAACCAGATCTTTATACTTCCGCTTCTCGGAGAATCGCGGCGCCACAAAAATCAGTTGAAATTTTTTGCGCTATATATATGCTAGAATACCACTGCTTTGTTTCTTTATTTATTTCACATTATATCTACTAGTAAAAAAACTTTATAGATAGAATGCATATGCGTGAAAACCTACAGATTCTTGAACATGATACATTTGTAAAATACAATAAATAAAATACATTTAAAAAGTGAATATTATGCATTTACTTTTTACTCTGGTATATTATTCTCGTTAAATATTGTAAAATTGAATTTTATAAAATAATGGTGAAAAAAACAAAATATTGAAAATAAATAATATATATATATATATATATTGTTCTAGAATGAAACAATATCTAGGATTTGAAAAATACAATACATATTTTTCAAAAATAATCGTATACATATTATAGAATATGAAAATTTTTTCTCAATTATAAAATTTTATAAGTTTTATATTTGCGTAATATTAGATGCAATTTTCTAAAATAATCTGTTATAAACAGAGCAGCTTTCCTAAGCAATTACAGCGTATTTATCATCAGCAAATATTATGCAACATTTGTCTTCTATCTTTGAAACATCGTGTACTCAATTAATTTCTATAACAATATCTTGAAATGATTTTGCGTTATTTTTGGCATCAAATTTTAAGAGGATCGGGGATTCTTTTCCCGCCGTTCTGTCGCCGTCAGCTTATAATCGCCTTGTTGGACCCATTGTATTTTGTGAACTTCAAAATTATTTGAAATACATAGTGTGCGCAAGTAACAAAAGAAAGAAAAGAGATTTTTGCATGTTATTCAATCTCCAAGTGAGTAAAAGGGTCAAGATGGATAGTTTTTTCATGTTTTAAATTAATGATACTGTATAAATATGTGCTTAAATATATATTTTTAAAAAGACGTACTCCCGTGTTATTTATTTTATGAAGTATAGTACACACACCTATAGAATAGAATACACTTATAAATAAATTTAAATACGAAGTTTCTACATTATAAGAAAAGTTTATAAAGTTTAAAGAAACAAATGAATTGTAATACAATACTAAAAACATTTGTATCAATAGCTTACCTATATATATATCATTAATTCTTGCTTGCATTTTAACGTGTAACTAAAATATTTATTTTAAATGTAACTTTCATTAGATTTTGAATTTAAATACTATATTAATACAAATCTTAGAATATAAAATTTTAAAGTCAAAGATCATTTTATAATCATAGTTTTATCCTGATTTAATATTTCATAATAATTTGATCTGGGAAAATCTCTGAAAAAAGTTTAAATCAATAAAGATAATCACGATTAAATGAACGTTATTAGAGTATATATCACTTATATATTTTTCCAAGTAAATAAATTATGATCATTAAATTACTTTAATATTTAGTTATATAATCTTATTATGTACTATTTTTATATAAAAATATATTTATGTAATATTCCGGCGTGTAAAAATCAGATATAAAAATAAAAATTATGAAGAGTTATCAACATTTAAAGATGAATTATTATAGTTCAATATCGACTTAATATTTTCGTATTTTACTAATTAATCTAAAATGAAGATAAAAATTAATAATAAGACAAAAATTAGTTATTATAAATTAAAATTTTACATACCAATAAATATAAAGCATAATGTATAATAATCAAACAATAGTTTTAAAAATTACTTCTGAACATTAAATTTCTTAAAATATACTATTCGGCGTTATCTATCTGAATTTTAAACAAAGTATTTAAAAAATTAAAAAAAAATTTTCTGTTAGTATTTATAATTGTACTATCTATTCTAATCTATTCTAAAAAAAAAATAATAAAAATTTTATGTTATTAATTTATGTAACACGGTAAATAATCAAAGAATTTGAAAATTGCTTTAGAGAAATATTAAAACTTTCTGAGAATCAAGTAAATTCCAAGAACATATAAGACATTTAAATATTTATGACCTTAAATAAACTAGAAAATGAATTTGGTAAGTGTCAGAAAATTAACTTCCCGTTAATACAATGTTTCTACTGTGAAACTAATGAACATAGTTTAGTAGGCTTTTAGTAAATTAAAAATTATTTTTATGATAAGAAAGAAAAATTCTATACCATAGATTATTATAAAGAAGGTAAATAGTATAAATGTATTATTAAAATTAATTCTATGACGACAGGTAAAATGAAAATAAAAATCGACGGATGTATAAAACTTGAACCATTAGTCAACATATTTTTCCCGGATAACTTCTGGTTATATACGCATCACTTGTACAAGAAACTTACAGAAGAACTGTATTTCAAATTCGGAATCAAAACAAGAAAGTAAGTATTATACATTTTAAAAATTCGAACATTATTTAAAATGCATAAAAAATAATATATTTTCATTCTAGATTTTGGCATAATCTGTTATGTTTGATATTAAATGCGTTAAATAATTTTCAATTAAAAGACTGTATACGATTATTTTAGACAATATGATGTAATTAGGAAGTTGTTTCTACTCGAAAAATTTAATTAACTACATGAAGTTTACGATAAAACGACCTTATCTCAATTGTATTCTAGATGTATAGTTATTTTAGTAATTGATAAATTTTTAATGAATTCGAATTTTTTTATATTTGTACATGATTAAAATGAAATAAGAGTTTAATTACTGTTTATTAAATTTCATTAATAATGAATACTAAAGTGATAATATAATTTAATTACTTTACATTCTAAAATTCAAGTACTCTAATAAAAAACGATTCGTATTAATGAAAAGATATTAAAATTACAATCAGTAACAATAAAGAAATTATATTATAAACAAGAAATCAATTGTACTATATAATAACTAATAGATAATGTTTTCCTTAGGAGTATATTTAATTGTTATTAATTAGATTCTTCTTGCAGTAAATAAGTTTAATAAATTTGATTAAATTAGAAATAGTAAAAAATAAGTAAATACAAATGAGAATAATATTATTTTCACAAAATTTGTACATTAAAGAATGATTTTTTGAAATTATAAATATGCTAATACGATTCAAAATCCAGAAATTATATCAACATTATCACATATTTATAAAATTTTAGCTCTGATTAATTCGAAAAAATAAATTTAGATTTTTTTAAATAAATGCATGAAAATTAGTAAAAAATAAATAATAAAAAAGGGAGCCGAATATTTTATCCAAAGAAAGATAATTACAAGTCATAAATAAAAAAACGAATACTAACATAAATAAATACAGTAAGAGTAAAAAATATGATAATCAATAAGAGAATAGCTACAAAATCAGATGCTAAATAGTAAATTATTACGAAATATTTAAATTAGACAATATTAGTACTGTTGATACGATGATTTAATCATATTTTCAAAATAATTAATAAAAAGTAATTATTATTATTATTGTTTTATTTTATAAATAATAATAAAAACAAAACTTACGAAAGTTACAAATAAATATACTCAAACCTCATGATATCTATTTTAATATAATTTTTATTTATAATTTTATTTATAATATTATTGAATATCATTTCTAACTTATTCGATTATTAAAATGAATAATAATATAAAAAATACATAACATAATTAAGTTGGTTCACTGTATACATGTATCTAATTAGTGTAAAAATGAAATAAAATTGACTTCGAAATACCTTCAAATACATACTTTTAATTCTTAACTAATTTTAAACAACTAATCTATACTGACTGGTTAATATCTAATCTTAATCATTTTACATTTACTATACATACTTTCCATTTATGTTTTTTTAGTAATTGTTGGAAGAATGACTAGAAAATATAATACATAAATTTTTATGCGTTTGTTTCTATGTTACAAAGTGACATGAATTGCCCGAAATAGAATTCTAAACTAGTAATAATTAAGTTTTTTGCCATTTATGAAATAGATTTAATAAAAATCAGCGTAATTTAAAGCTATTAAGAAGTCAAGTTTCCTAGTTAACATAATTAATTTTCGATATTAGTATATATCAAAAGTTTATATTTTTAAGTTTTTAAAAATAATATAAAAAATAATGTAACGAAACGATGATATAAAAACATTATCTACTAAGAGCTGAGATCTCGAACAGATGTTATTCTTTCTATAAAAATTTTATGATATGATGGAATTTACGAGTACCCATCAATCTATATATGAACATTCATCTTTCTTTTACTTCCTAATGCATAGCCCGTGTAAAATGCATAAAGCTTTATTAAAAGATTTGTATTAAAATCATTTATTATGAAAAAAGGTTAGTTACGTACAAAATGTTCTCATTAGGTAACACAAGTAGCACTTGGAATATTTGCTTAATAAATTTAACGTCAGCCACGTACAGAAAAAGAAAAATCATAATTGTAAGAGCATGTCCATCTTTATAATCAGTAACGAAATAAATAGATTTTACCAGAAGAAATACACTGAAAAGTGGTATTGATTTGTGAATAAATGCTTAGTATTAGTCGCATGATTGTCAGCAGTCGAAAGTGCACCTTTCGTAGAAATTAATTAACGAGCCAATTTAACTTGAGCGGTGGGGGGTCGAGTTCCTTACACTCACACCTGCGCGTAACTGTACAAAAGAGCTGCGTAAAATAACTCATGTAGTTTTACCTTTGAACACACGTAAGGAAAGGTAGTCGGCTCACTGATGGGAATTTAGCCGGTGCAGATATACTTTATCGAGAAAGAAACTTCTCAGCCACGGCGCCGGCAGTAACGGTCAATTCACTTGGATCGGTCCGATGTTACCTATATACGTATTAGAGAAAGATATTACATTTTCTCGGCAAGGCATACGCTTTTATATATATAAGCGTATGCTGGCTCTTAAGTTTCTTGTATAAAATCTTGTATTGCCGCAGGCAATTCAACTTAGGAACCGTTAAAGATTCTTCATTACTTTGACTCATCTGACTGGAGAAACGAACACAGTCTGATATATGAATATAGGTATGCACGTGTAGAGCAGTGCGTCGAGCGCAGTTTTGCCAACAGTACCAATACAAGCAGCGGTAGTAGCAGCAGTTTTGCTGCTGATTTTCGTAAGTCAACCGCGTTATACGAGAAAACGGAGGGTAAAGTCATCCGTCAGGATTTGGAACGACGTAAAACGAGATTGGCTACAGAGAAAGGTTTGGGGGGAACGGGTAGGGTTGAGTTGGTATGCTTGCCTCTCTTGCTCTAGCGCGTCTCGCACACGTAGACTACATCGAACTTTCAAACTCGACTTTTTCACGAACAGAGGGATATATAGATTAAAGCACACGCGGCGCCAGAAATATCAGACGAAATGCAAACAATGGGTACCGCACACGCGCGAGAGAAAGAGAGATTGTGAGAAAGAGTTTGAACACAAATGAAGGTTATTGATGAGACTCGCACCACTGGATAGACAAAACTCTCCGGATAGCGCTCTGCTACTCTTTTTCTCTCGTTGTTATTTTAAGCATATACGGTTTTTGAAATTTTCACGCATAAAAAAAGAATTGCTTTATTTATGCTTAATTTTTTTTAAACGTCAAATACGAAAGTCCTTAAATCATTCATGGCTTTAGATTATCCAGGATCATTCTATTTGAAGAAAGTATTTTATACAATTCAATGAAGTTGAAAAAATCCAAAGATAATATTACATTAGTGTTTTGTATGATATTTTTCACATTTCTATCGGAAAATGAGTTTTAATAATTACAAAAACCATTGATTAATCTAAGTATTACGTACCTGAAAAAATGAGTTTCAAAATATATAAACTCACTAGACTCTCGTATGTAACTTATGGTTTTTCTGCTCTAGGGTGTAATGTAAAACTTTCTTTAGCCATTAGCTATGAATAATATTAAAGGTCTACAACTACTGGGAAGTTTATAAAAATCTACAAAAAATATTATTTTTTATATATCCCTGTCAGAATAGACTCCTGAAAAAAAAATGAAATTACACTTATTCATCGATAAACTTTTTTGAAAAATATAATGGAAAATTATCTGTTACCTGGTCACATTTTTTATCATTATCTTTGCAACACAATACACATAAATATTAAAATTTACGACAGAAAAAATAAAATTTGTACTCCGTCTTTGTAGTCGTGATGATTCATTGATATATCAAACGACGACGTTTTAACGTTAACATGCTAACGGGCATCCCCGAAGCGACAAGAGTAGTATATGATTAGTAAATATAGCTAAGTCTTCCGTCTTCTCTTTCAGCATATAAGGCAGCATCGGTCCATCGTAGCCTTAGTAATGCGTCCGATACGTCTACCCAAACCGAAACCTATACTACTGAGGGTGTGCTCTACTCCCCTATATAACTATTTTTTATAGAAGAAAAAACGTTCTTTTTTATCTCAGAAAATAAAATAACATTACTAATTTCTTTCGTTATTTAACGAAATTCCATTATGAAGTTAATAGTAGAATATAAAATAAAAATATATATTAAGTTATGCAAAGATCAATTATTCTTCAAACAAAAAAAATTTTATAAAAAAATATAAAAAAATATTATTATACATTCTTTATTATTTGCAGTTGATCAATTAAGAATGAGAACAAAGCATACATAATTAGTAATTACAAAAGCCCTTTATTATAAGGAAACAATTGTAAAGAAGCCCTTTATTGTAAAGAACCAATTAAACTAATTCACTTAAAAGCTAATATAACCATAATTCTGTATGTAAATTAGAAATTCAATTAAAAATATTAATTATTTATTAATTCACATTTCATAAATACCTGAAATGATCGTTTTAAACTTTCATTTATGAATAGTTATTACATAAACTTATACAACTAAATCGAAAAAAAAAAGATTATAATTTGATAATAACAATTAGGTCTATTACGTAATTTTAACAGCGTTGTATGAAATCTCAGAACTGTTTATATAATTCATGTTAATATAATTGTCCTAACATTAGTTATAAAAATAATTAAAAAATTAATGGAAAATAAAATAAAAAATATGAATTAACTAAAATAATAATATAATTAAATGTAACAATCATAGTTTTTTAAAAGTATAAGATCTTATATATATTATTCGAATTTCGTATATACATTTTTCATATTTTAATACGGATGATTACAACTTTTCACAGACATTCATAAAATACTTAAATAAATGTGTATTTTGGTATACCGTTTGTACACATTTTTAGAATACAAATGAAATGAAATGATTTAAAAGTATTTAAATTATATTAACAAATGTATACAGTAGAAATTTTTATACAAAAAAACATGGAAACAATGGTTTACATCTTCTAGTTATTTGTTTCTTTATTATGAAAATATTTTCTACTTAAAAACGAATAAAAAATTATTGTTATAAAATAAATAATATATGCATTTATGTGATATATATATCATCAAAATTTTTTAATTATATTACTAACTAAAATATTATTAAATTCATATTTCTGAAAAGTTTTCTTTTGTTAAATAAACTAATGTAGAATAATTACTAAAGTAAGTCTTAAAATAAATTTTAAGAATGATTTTTTTTCAATGATTTTTATAAATAAGATAAAGTTATTATGAATCATTTGAAAAATGTTTAATGATCCATTCTAGCTTCATAAATTTTACATTTTACATTTTTTATGTAATTAAAAGTTTTTAAGTTAAAATTACTCTACCCAATATATCCAAGAAAAAATATTTTTAATATTGATTCTAATTTTTAAGTTTCTATGTAGTAAAAATAAATTACTAAAATACAATTAGACATACTCGTATTTTCTATCACATTTGATTGCAGTACTTTTCAAAATTGAATTTGCGTATTCTGTGTTCTATATTGTCAACAACTAGATTAAATTTAAAAATTATTAATTTTATATAGTTATATTACGTACATAAATAATTTTAATTCATTTGAAATAAATTATTTATGCAAGCGTATTTTTATGGATTATAAGACATCATAATTGAAAAAAATCTTATAAATTCAATAAAACCTATGCAAAGTTTTTCATATTTTTATTAATGTTTTCTAATTAATTTTTATCCCACCTCTGTTCATAATTTTAATTGCTTTCATCTTGTTTTTTTATTTGAAATATAGTCACTTGATTATATAAATTGGAATTTTCGAATTTCTCCATCTCTGAAAACCGACGTTATTATTGTGTAAACAGAAAATAATTGCATTCCCTTAGAGGGAGCGGCTTCATACCTAATAAAAAATATCTAAAGGTTTATTGTATTTCAGCAATTCCTGAGCCAGAAAAATATTTACTTTATCATAACGAATAGAAAATAATGAAAACCTCATTCTGTTCTCACATCCATCGGACTGTATGATTGAAGAATTGAAAATCTATACCTTCCACGATCCGTCACGTTACGCACTCATAGGTAAAACACACGATAGAGATTGCAGTCACGTAGCGTTCTAATACACATACGAGGCATTGACAGAGATTGAGGAATAAAGCAGCGCAGAGGCTTAACTTCTGCGTATCTACCGGCTTGTATACAATCACGCATCGTTATTTACATAACTGCAGGTGGAGTGTAAATATAAATTGTAACGCATCGTATGCAAACTGGGAACTATCCTCTCCAAGTGGCAGTTAACTATCTTGCGCCAGTATTTACACTTCGAGCACCGGCAAATGCATAAAACAGACCGGGATTTTAATTCATTTACCAACAAATAATTAATCAACTTGTTATTGATAAAGTGTTGACAATATATCGCTCGCTTAAATAATTTTTAATTCCCGGAAAACTCTTTTCCGATTAACTATGAATTGGTGATAACACTTGGAATTGGCGAAACACCTGACGAGCAGTATACGGATGCAGGGTATAATTCACTTGTGTGGGACAATATATGTGCATTTGTGTATATGTAATCCCTGCCTTTAAACTTTTTTTCCTTTCAATTTTTGCATCTCGCTCTATTTCATTCCGTCTTCCTAAATGAAAGAAGAAGAAAGTAAAAGTAAATATTTCATACTCTAGTTTGGCTTCTTATTCTTTATTTCAAAACTTTTAATTATAATTATTTCCTTACTCTGCAATCGAATTTTATGGATAAAATCAGTCTAGATTTAATATAAACGTATTTCATAAACAATTTATAACTAGCGATAGTATTAAAAACAACTACTTACAGTGTACAGCGTCTAAAAAGACGAGATGAATCGCGACTGCTAGGGAGAGAAGGACAATAATTGTCATAATTTCTTGCACTTGCGAAATCACGTGAACAAAACCACACACGCGCATGCACTATTGTTTAGCTTCAGAGCAAGAGATAAGAGAGAAAACCCACGCGTGACAAAGTCCAGTTACTGACTGGCTCATCGCGACGTGTATCACAGAATTCTATACAGCATTGAAAGAGAAAGAGAGATGGAGAGAGAGAGAGAGAGAGAGAGAGAGAGTGAGAGAGAGAAATACAAACAAAGAGAGAGAAATAGTACGGGAAAGAGTTAGTACCAGGAAGAGATAGATGAAGAGAGAAAGAGACAGACGACGTTGTCATCGTGACCACACGCATGCGTCGTCGTCCTGTGGCGCTAGATAGTCTACTCATGCACGTGTTGGTTGTCCTAATCTTGCGGGGTGCATTCCCTTTATGTTGTGAAGAAAATTGTTTGCTTGGCACCGTATAGGCCATTTCGAGCAAGTTGGTACATTACCTCGTCTTATTTCGATTTGTTTTATTTTACAACTTTATAATGTGCTTAAATAAACCATCGAGGACACATTTTGTTTTTCCTGTGTACGACTAAAGATGGATTGCGTTTCCATAACTAAAAATATATTTAAAATAGTAAGATAACACTTAAGATTCTTTAACGATATATATAGATAACATTATGAATGTTAAAAAACATATAGATCGCGAATAGTCGTCATTAGCTACTGTAAGATAAAATAAAATTTATTTAACTATGAGTCTAAACGTTTTAAAAAAGGAAAATACACATTCTTAAAAAATAGAAACACATTATTTTAAAATTTTCTTTTTTATTTGAAATCATTCTTAGTACTTATTTTATTATCAATATAACTATTATTTTAATAATAGTACGTGAAATTGGAATTTCAGCTTTTACTAAGGAAGCTAGCTGATTTAATAAAAAATGATATATTCGAAGCGATTCAACTTTCCTTAAGTAAACCATTTTCCGTTAATTATAATATTTTATGAGTTTACATTGCCTTTTATTCCATATATATCATTATTTTATTAGAATATCATACAAATACGAGCGATATACAATATACGAAAATACATATTTTATCAGAGGGACATAGTATGCGATAATGAGTCTAATAATTCGGCTTGCAAGCCTCTCACGTACTCTGTAATCGCTAGCACAAGTACAAATGGTTCGAGATGTTGCTCCTTTAATGGTTATCTATACAACCAGCGTGCGAAGTAGGCATTGGATTTCTAGTTCCAGTAAATTCTGCGTAAAGGAATCGTGCCCGCTTAGACTTCGCCTTGAGACACGAGAAGCGAATATACTCACACATATGGCTTGAACGCTACCCAGGAAATAGAGGAATGAAAATGGGCTGCTTGGTCAGGAAAAAGAAAAAAGGTCCCCGCTTGTGACAAATAAATATCACAATAAAGTAAGGGATTGTCTACACAGCCTACCTAGCTAAATTTCATCATAAGTATGAAATGACAATTGTCCGAGTAGTTTCTACGTGCACAGGCAACAAATGATCTATTATGATAGACGCACTGAGAATATGGGCTAAAAGCATTCATATATTTCATTTTAATTTGGCTTCTATTCTTACTTCCTACGTTTCATCAATATTTTTCCGTTCAGAATTGGCTGAAATACTATTTCTAATTATATTTATTTTAGGACTTTGGTTGTTATTACCTTGTTGTCACTAACTGCATTAATTATTTTAGTTTTAAATTAATCCACTCAGTATATCAAACAATTTTTTATGTAGAGAAAACTTTTTTATACACTTATTGGATTTAAAAACTATTTTTTAAATATTTCTTTAAGTCTTTTTTATAACTAATTTTTATATTCAAAAGATAATCTGCATTAAATTTCCTTACACGTTACACAAGCAATTTTCCAAATTTGAATTCTTTTACATCGTTATTATAATTGTCCATCAAAATGGAAAAAACATAAAAATATTATTATTGAAATTATTTTAATCAAGTAATTCTCAAATACATAAAATTGAATTTATAATTTGTTTTAAGAATATAAATTTATATCAAAGATGTTTATCTTTATGAAAACTCACTTATTTGAATAAAAATATTAATTTTTTGCATAATGATGATACTTGTGATATTTCTTCAGCAAAACGCTGCAAATATACTTAGACTTATGAAATAAATAATAAGAATAGAAAAGTTATACTTCGTAATTGCTACTTCAAATGTCTTAAATCTTCTCATCGATTATAATTTTCTTGAAAATAACGGAAACATTAATATCACGCAAAGCTCCTTTGAACTTCAACGAAGCTACAATTATTCTTATAATATCATTGAAATGGATACGAAGACGAAACAGAGGATTTTATTCAGGCAATATTTTCAGAAGGCCGAGCAAAACTGGGGGAAAATAACGACCATCAGATAAATCAAGTCCTACACTAAGAAGCTCTGTATACGAATGATCGGTGGCTGCTCGGACAGCAGCAGCACCGACCATTTAGTACTTCAAACCTGGGCAAATTGCATGAAAAAATATAATGAATGAATATTAGATTTTCAGTTTTTGCATTAACTTTCATAGAATGATAAATTATTATAAAGAAATATTTATTCTAAATATATTCGTAGATTATGGTATTTATGTTTACAAAATAAACATTAAAAGTCTGAAATAAAAATATTAATACTGGTATGTGTTTTATAAGAATACAAAATATTCAATAGGACTTATGTCGGTAACTAATAATAATTTTATAACTGCAAAAATCAAACAATACAAAAAAACACTGAAGAAATATATCAAAAAAATTATTTAACCTAAAAACTTAATTTCTTTTAAAGATAGTATACTGTCAAGAAATGATACTTTTTATGAAAAATAAAGGTATGTGATCGTTGTCAACAATAAAAAAATTCAGAATATTTAGAAACAATTCGTCATCTTTCGTGCAAAAAAGTTGAAAAAAATCGTTTAAAGTTTGCAAGATAAGATAGACAATGCATCTGTATATGCTTGCCATCTGGCCAAACTCGGCACTTTCATATAGGTTGAAAGTTCGCATTTTAAAAAAATGGTTATTTTTTTTGTAGTACAAATATTATACCGTTATTATGAATTATAATTTTATATAAACTTTCTAATGACAAAATATTATAATAGAAGATGTCATAAAATTAACTAAATTCTATAATTTAATTATAAACAATATTAATTGTCAATAAAAAATAAAAAATTCAATGAATAAATAACAAATAGCAATTTATTTCTCATTTACTTAATGCATGTAAATAAAAATTTTTATAATTTTGTTCGTTTACGTGACTGTACTTATTCTACAACATCCTTTGGTATTTAATGTTCCTCAGTCGATCAATGTCCAATAAAATTGTATTAAGTAAATATACAATTAAATAACTTGATAACACTTATTTTAAATACTATTTAATACTTGTGTAAAGTGTTTAAAAATTAAAAAAAGAGTTTAAGTTAATAAAATGATTAATAATAATAATTTCTAGTGCATTTATAATTTTCAAATATATATATATTTATTTATTTAATTTGAATATTTAAAGATTACAATTGCTACCATCGTTTTTGATAATAAAAAAAAAATAAAAATCAAACATAATTGTTCTATATATTATTTCTAAGTAACTGTGGATTTTTAATTTCAAGCTTCATTTACTGATAATCTAAATATTTAAAAATAATTAAAATGCCTACATATATTAAAGTAAATATTTCTTCATTTTTGTGCAGAATATTGTTCATTATTTAGGTAAATTGAATTCGACTATATAACTTACAGTAATTCTCATAATTTAAATACTTATAAATATACAAAGAAATATTTACTATAGATTTTATGCATTTTAAATATGAGTTAATTCAATTTTAAAACTTTGAATCCGTTACGTGACTATTAACAGGAGATTCAAAAAAATTTTTTTTTTAAATTTAAAAACGTAAGATTATTTAAAAAATATATTTTAAGGCATTCTGCAAACATTAATTGGACACGTTTATTAATGCATTGAATAGCACAGAATTAAGGCTGCGTAAGGAATTTGTCAGAGTTGCCAAAATATTATCTCTCAAATTTTAGTTTGCGCTACATTTGTCGCGAAAATGTGCGATAGTAGCATACCACACAGCTATACTATGCCATTAAAGACAACTCCTAGAAGAGACCTTGATTACGCGCACAGTCGCTTACATTTATGACAATATCCTCTTATTCTCCCATACCTTGCATTCGTAACCACTTCCTTCTTCGTATTCTCCTTGTATTTGCCTTACGTATGTTTTGTATTATAACATTTGTACACATTGTTTGCATTAACAAACAAAATTGTGTTCAAGATATATGCCTTCGTATTCTGTGAATGCTACGATTAATCGAGAGACCTAATTTCACTCAATTTTCGTTAAGCATCATCTGGTTTCACTTCCCATTTATAATAATGAATATATTTCAAATAGTTATTTAAACCAAATTATTTAAACTAAAAAAATATTTAATTATGAAATAAAATAGATTGAGTATGACGAAATTTCTAAACAAATTAATGATATTCTAATAAAAGTTACATTATTATTTTCATTTTTATTTTTTCTGTTATTATTATTATTATTATTATTATTATTATTATTACTAAATTATAATTATTTTATAAAATATTTTAAATTGAAAATATTTCGTAAAAAATGGAAACATCTTCGCTTAATCATTTCATCATAATTATATTTCTATATTATAAAAAATTAAGTAATATGCGAATAATATCCGAATAATATTAAAATCTTGAATAGATTTAGAAATAATCTGAAATTTGTAATAATATAATCAATGGAAGTATTATCTCAAAAAAGTATAAATCAAATTAAATTTTTTAAATATGATATATATGTGAAACATTAATTCCAATTGAATATTTTTATTTTTACTATTAGTATTGAAAGAATGTATCAGATTGTGTAATCGTAATTGAAAGCTGTAACATTTTTATGCTGCATCGCTTTATCATCAATCGAAATTAAACTACTTTTTATTTATCATTTTCTAACTTTATTATTAAAAATACTTTAATAGAATATGAAATCGAAGATTCTCAGTCAGTATTTTATTAAAATATCGTAGAAGTAAAATGAAATGTAGGTATGCCAAGCGCGTGACTTGCACATGAACGAGTGTCTCCGGCTGTTACAATATTTACTGCACTTGAATCTCGATATTGTCGATATGAAGAAAATACAGCTTAATAAGCTCGGCGCCACATTAAATAAGTCAAGACAAATGCGTGATAAACTCAGATTTCCTTCTCGTACTGGCACAAATCATCGATTTTTATTTCATCTTAGCATTCAAAGTCTATTTATCCAGATGATGTTGAATAATTTTAAGGTACGCGTATTTCTAACTAGTTTGTAAAGTGTCACATTGAAAGCCAAAATTAGTCTCGAGAGCATCCGTAAATGTGTTGGAAGCCTAGTTTGACAATTCCCCTTGGAATCATGAGTGACAATTATTTCATCTCTTGCATACTTAAGTAGAAAACAATTCTACTTCGTTTAAGTTTTAATTGACAAATGTCAATTACATTAGTTAATTGATGATATTTTATCTTTTCATATATGTATACACATACTACTTAAAAAATGAATAATAGATATTCCAACAAAGTATATCAGTCTTTTATGAAAATAGATTTTAAATCTACAATAACTTTTTTTCAACTCTTCTTCTGAAGGATAAACGAAATATTATCATCATTTTTTTTATTAATATCTTCTATAATTTATAAATTTTCTTTAAAATATTTCTTGAAATTATAATTAAAAAAGAAATTTTTCTTAAAATTTTTTAAATTTTAATGTAAATACTTCTCATATCTCCATATAAACATTTAAAAATCCCGACATTTACTTCAAACTATTTCTTGATTTATTACGATTCAGATATTTCTTTTAAAACTCTATATACTTACTATGGGAAGTAGAGTTAATTTAAATGAGAAGTTAATTATAATTAATTATAGAAAATGAAGAGTCAAGAAAAAAGAGAAAAGTTTAAAAGAATATATAAAAAAATATCTTCCTTCAAAATTCTTTTCTTAAAATCTTCATGTAATGAAACTCAAACAAAATGAACTTCTTAACTTTCAATTTTCGCGAATTTTTTAAGAGTCATGACGCTCTTTGGAGATCCTGCAAACTTAAATCCTTTTTATTTTAGCCAATTAAACAAATATTTTTATAAAGAAGTTTCATATTAGGAAGAAGAATTTTTTAATAAACAATAGAAAAAATCATAGCTTATATATCGTATCATTGCTTATTTATTATTTTATTTAGATTTTATTATTAATAATTTCAATATTAATTTTTTATATAATTCTTAAAACATTTGTAAATAACTACTTACTCAATCTTATAATTGTATATTTACTCTAATTACGAGATATTACTTATTATGCTCTATAATGAAACATACCATATCTTGTAAATTCATAAAATATAAGATAATATTTAATAAGATTTTATGAGATTATAAACTATGTAATAAATCTAATTTTATGGATTAATTTTCTATAAAACTACTCTTCGGTAAAATTAAAAAGGATCCAATATGTAATTAAGTATTTCATACACAGGCTTGGTAATTTGAATTGAATTTTCTTTAGATTTTTTGTGACATTTTTACTATAGAATCCGTTAAAAATTTATTAAAGCTTTTTATAAGTTTATGAAATCTTTTTTGAAGCTTCAATTATTGAAAAATAAATATTTTTTAATATACTAAAGTAAATTAATAAAAACCATATTCGGAAATAAAAACAAATTTAGTTTTGTGCAAATTTAATTAAGTACAAAAATTAATATTGGTTGAGAAACAAATGACTGATTAATAATCTAAGATTTCTAAAGTATTTTATAGATATAAATTATACAAAATAATTTTTCTGAATATATCAATAGGAGGAAAAATTCCAAATATTTGGAGATTTTAAAAAATTATTTATTGAACTTTGGAAAACATCTTAGTCTCAATAAGCGTATACAATAATACATACCCAAATTTTATTTTTATTTACTGTTCGATGAAAAATTAATTTCTAATTAAATATCAATTCTCCATATAACTAAAATAAAAAAAATTTTGATACTTTTTTGTATCTATTTTAATGTATAAAATTAAAAATTAAATTATAATTGAAAAATTCTTTTTCCAGTATTATAGTAAAATATCTTATCGTTTCATATATAGAATAAATACTGAGGCTCTTAAGATATATTTTCATTATTAGTTACAGTACTAAAACACCATTATTAAAAAAAAATTAGTTCTATTATAGAATATAATATTTAAAGAAATTGACCACATTAGAAAAACATATTTCTGCTCAATATTGTAATTAAAATTTTTAAACGTAATGATAAAATTTATCCATCATATTTATTTTTTCTTTAATTTTTATTTTCTGTCCATTCTAGTAATTATAATAATTTTATAGGATATACTGGAATTCATGTCATTGAATTCCGTAAATTAATCAAAAAAAATAAAACTTTTACAGTTACACTTTATTTTATAAAATTTCAAAATGTTGCATATTCCGATAATTTTGATTTTGTATTACGATCTTCAATGATTATCAATGAATTTCATCAATAAAGATAAACTTTTTAATACATTCATATAGATTAGTAAGTATATTGCCCTATTACTGAATATCAATTGAACTGGTGATTAATAATAGTAACCGGAATTCTTTTTAAATACGCTAGTAAAAAAAATATACGACTCCAAAAGTTTCCACTTACTAAATGTTTAAATCCTTAATTATTAAAAAAAAATCGTATAATTAGCATATACATCAGAGAGAATGTTAGTATTTACAATTTAATTTGCTAAGCTCATTAAATTAAATTTAAATAGCGTTTATAAATGAAATTTTAAGAGATCTATAATAAAAAAAGTAAAACAGTCATTACTTCCGCTATTTAAAGTGTAATAAACAACTCTGTACTCTCCTTTCGGTGTCACGAAAGAACCTCTTAAATTAACCACCTCCTACGGAAAATAGCAAGGAAACTCTTTTTCTCATTTTCTGAGCTATCTTCCCCTATTTCTTCCGTCTCTCGTTTTAGGTATTTTACGTATTCTCGCGGCAGGCTTCACGGATTGCGAGCCGCAGAAAGCCAGTTTAGCGTCCTAGCACCCTGTATCTGATTTCAATGTGATTCAGTTACGTGCCTCAAATCAGAAACACAAGTGCTATTTCAGCGGCTCTATCCCTCTTTCTTTTCCTCTTGCCGCGGTCTGTGTCACCACCACTTCATCTTCGGTCGTGTTTTCGTCTTTCCACTGCTATTTTTCCCTAGGCGTTACTTCCCTCACAAACAACATATTTATTCACCTATAGATGTATGAATGTTAACAATAATAATATATTATATTTCAAAAATCACTTTACACTACCGAAATTGTTTTGTTATATCAGCTGTGGAATTAATTATTTAGCATTGTTTCTGACACTTAAATATAAATTCACATGGAAAATATTTCATCTCTCTATATAATAGGATTTTCGCTACTATCAACTCGCCAATTACCTGTTTTCTACTGACTTCGTGCGTGAAATTAGTTAATATCGTAGTGTACAGTGTATTATGCTATTCTAAGCACAATCGGCGAGTTCGTTTAAACTTCAAAATAAGAAAATCGACAATCTTATTTTAAAAGCGAACTAAAACATTTGCATAAACTTAACCGATACAGAAAATTTTTAAAACATTCTAATATAATATTAATTTTTAGAATATTATAGACAAAAAATATGAGCATAATACAAAGAGAAGAATACTTTTGTATTATAACTTTTTTTTGATAAAATGATTTTTCAGTATTGTATTATATTTCATTAGCATTTAAATAAAACTTAATTTCTTTATATACATGTTAAAATTTAATTTAAATAATTTTTTTTATAATTAACTATCAATAAAATATTTTGAGTGATAAATAAATAAAAACTTATTGAATATATAAACCTGTCTATCTTTTAAAGAAAAAATATAAAAAAGCATTATCGTTCCAAGTGAATATTTGTTTTTGTTGGCGAATGTAAATTAATAAAATTTCATTTTTCAAATCTAGATAAATACTTTAACTGTATAAAGGTGAAATATTAGTGTCTGAATTCAATAAACATTAATATTTGATTATTTATCCAATATCCGTCGGCTCATTTCAAAATGTTTCACAACCAACCTCCAAATTTCATCGATAAATTGATGGTATGTAATAAAATACAGTTTGATAAAAGAATAGAAATCCCATGAAAAATTGTTACTAATATAAACTTTAATATAGATGATTTTTATGTACAATTATGCTGACAGATTTATAAACAATGCCCTGTATTCAAAATTTCGGTATATTTAAGTTATCATTCGATGGTTTACACTTCACGTATTAAGCTATACTAGAACTCAATTCTTTGCAAATATTTCCAAATTTGGATCTCTGCTATTACAGCATGTGTTAAAAACTGACAGGACATTTTTCCTTGCCACCTCTTGCTCATATTCGATATTTGAAATAACCCGTCTCTATGCTTGACTAGCCAATCACCCGCGACTTTTCGTTCCAACGTCAAACCTTGTCACATAGACTTTGACGTATTCAGCATTCGCCAACGAACTTATATATACTTAACAAACGTTATAAACTTTTACTTTTAAAAAGAAGAGAAAATACAAATAAGAGAGAAGGGAAGTGGGCGTTGAGCAGTAGTAGACAGGGAAGGTTGGAGTGCAAGAAGATATATATATAAAGGGAGATAGAGCGAAAGAAGAAGAAGCTTTCCCGACTGAAACGACTACGACGACTACAGCAACGACGGTGACGACGTCGGCAAAACGCTTCGCAGCTACAGGGCGGTCGGGCGACGAAGGGGCTAGAGACGGAAGAAAGCTTATGTTCTGTCAAGCTGTCGCTGAACGGTGGCGGTCCTGCCAACTTATGGAACACGTACAATGCAAGCCAAGAATATTGCATGGCCCCTTCTTCTCTCACGCATACGTACACTTATATAACACACACGCAGCAGCTTTTCCACTCCCCCGCGTGAAAACGGCTAGCTTACGCTATCGCGCGCCCTACACGTACAATGTGCCATCGCGACAATCTTACATTCATATCTCGCGGCTCATCTTAGAGCTGTAGGCGGTAGTTTGTAAGAGCAGATCGTTTGTGTGCAAGGCATTAGCGACGCTGCGTTTTTCAAGCTGCATTATCAATACATGAAAAATATTGGGCTCTTTTGTCGTTTATAACTTGAATTAGAGACAAATCCTTATACCCGGAGTATGTGTATCGTACGTTCTTGTGAAGAGGATAGATACAAGAAATGACGATTTAGTTCAAACTCTGGAAATCGTTTCTTAGTATCGGATAATAAAGCCGAGGGATTTTGATTTATTCCGATGGAATCCAGAATTTCCGGATTGTGGCTATTCGAATATCATATCTAGTAGTAGGTAATCTTATAATTTAATAAATTATTTTACGTTTTAAACATTTATAAAAAAATAATAATATAATAAAATATAATATTCGACACATAGTTGTTTTTACAACCTAGCTTTACCATAAGTAGTTTCCACTTATTATAAAAAAATTTAAATTTACAAATAGAATTAAATAGAAATTCAAAATCTCTTTTAACTATCAAATAACATATCAATATACAGAATTAATAATAATTAACTATAATTATTCGAAATTCACTGAAAATATGTTTTCCCATCGTTTAGAATCTACTAAATAAAAACAATTTCATTGTTTAGAATAAAGAATAAACAAAAAATTAGTATATTCATTATTAGTATATCATCTATATTCTGATGTGCATTTAAATTTATTCTATTATTTCGTTATATTTTAAAGCCAGTCTTAAATCTTTATTATAAATATTTAATAGTGCACTTTTTATCGGCGATATACTTTTGAAATAATTCATACAGAGGGCGATAATTTGAATATCAAATTTAATTATAATAGCTCAAATTTAATAGTTTCAATATGTTTTTTCAATAATGAGTCATACAGTATTCATAACTACTCCTCATATATGAAAATTTTTTACATAAATTGCACGCACGTAACTATGTGGACACACAAAAATATTCAGTTCACTGGCTTATTGAAATTTACAATTACATTTAAGTTTAGTAATTGGATACATATTTAATGCATTTTATTTTTTGTTTATAAATCTTTTGTTTTCTACAAAATGAGTTTTAAAACATGTTTGTTTTGTTTTATTTTCAATGATTTGCGTTACACGTGTTACATTTCAATGAAAATTAAAATTGATATTTATTAATAAAATTTTCAGCATATTCTAGTAAACATTATTGTTATTTTCTCAAAATTATTTATTTGTTAATTAACTAAATAATATGATTTCATTTATTTTTAAAATAATTAAAAAGTATATAAATTTTTAAGAATACAAGCACATTGACTTTTTATCATTTTCAAGAATAATATTCCAATTGTATTGACCAAATGTAAAATATTGTTTAATAAACTTTTACAATGCTCTTTTATAAGCTAAAAATAAAATTTTTGCAATTCAATTTTTTATTATAGACACATAATACGTATATTATTTAATGTTTGCACTCCAGTTTACATGTTTGTATTTACTTTTCTGAAGTTGAACGTATTCTGATTCTACTTAATAGACGTCTGATGGCGCACTATGTTAAATACATTGTGGGCAGCACCCGCAGTTGATATTAAAATTTAATTCATATACATGGAGCTAATTTAAGATTGCTATGTTTTTAATATCAAGTATTTAATCCACATTATTGTGGGGCCAATTTTGGTGAATCTACTATACTACACCGCATTAGTTTTTTTTTTCATTTATTGCTCCTTAGTTTTTAAGGTCAATGTCTAGAGTTCCTCCTTCTTTCCATTATTTCTGATATATTAGAGAGGAGATGTAGTAGATATAAAAGATAGTTGAACTCATCGCAAATTCGTTATCTTTTTAAAGGTTTTCTCCTCGACGGTTTCTATCCTATCTACTTAGCTCTGTAAAAACTTATATTATATTATAATATTAATTCCATAACTCCTTGTTTGTATATTTTTTCATCCCAATCCAACTGCTTATTGTTAGAACCATACATACGAAAAGTTCACTGATCTTGTTTACAAACTAGGATCATTAATTAAACAAACTACATGTAAGATTATAAGTGTCAATAGTGAGTTTCTAATTAAATCTTTACAACTGTTTGATTAATATTCCACCCATTTCTCGCTCTTTTGTATCTTCTGCCTTCTTCTCTATTTTTCTTTCTTTTTTAAGGATTATAATTTTCAGGTTATTACTTTCACTCCCTTGCTCAATCTTTTCCTCACTGCCCCATTTACGATGATATTTTACCACCCAGACACAAATCCAATACTATCTTTACGGATGTTTTCAAAAATTTCCTGCTTCTTGATGCCCCATCCCACCTTTTTTGCATTGCCAAAAACAGTGAAAAAAAACATAAAATCTCAACATGTCAACTATTTAGATTCATATTTCAAAACAAGGATCAAGATTAAATAAAATTTACGATTGATAATTGTCAATGTTGTTGTAAATGATTAGTTTATAAACGTTACACTTAAAATGATATTTTTAGCGAATTTTACGTTATAAGAGTAATTGTATACGATATTTTAATTTATGACAAGCATGAAAAGTATTAAAGATAAATTATGGTCATTTTATTACATATGGTCAAAGGACAATGACTCATATTATTATATTTCACAATGAAGTATCTTCGCTCGCATATATACGATAAAAATGCGTTCGAGAGCATGAAACGAGTTCCTCAAGGATTATCAAACGAATAAAATGGGCGAACAAAGAAACCGAGAGATGGAAAGATAGCGCATTGGATACGAAGTGGACATGACGTTTTAACTGGATGCTCGTATCTTTTTGCTCACCTATCGAGTTTCCCAGCTTTAAGCCGAATCCCTTTCAACCCTGGTACACGTGTGCATGTGTATGTGTGTAAACTCGCAAGCTCGCGCGCGTCGACATAAAAAGCAATTCGAACGACGTGACGAATGAGCGCCCGCGCAGGAACCAAGAAAAGACCCTGAAGATTTACTTTCTTCGAGACGCTGACTCTCTCTCTCTCTATCTCTCTCGATCCACTTATCTCTCATTCGCTTTCGCACTGCTATTCTCTTTCCTACTATCAGGTGCGTCTGTCGATTCGGAAGAGTGTTTGCCTCGTCAGTACAGTGAATCGCTGATCTGACGGTTACTAGTAGTACTTTTACCGACTAACTTTCTTAGAACATCGAATAGGAACACAACTTTTTTATTTAAAAAAAAAAAGATATTCTTTATCTGCTCAGTATATTATGCGTGCATTAAATTTATTTATAATTCAAAAAATATTATTTTTTTTTATAATAACATATTGAATTGGTCTTTAGAATATGAGATAAGCATATTTTTATTTATACCTGTATAACAAATCTTCGATTTTAAATTACAATAATTTTTAAAATATCAACAAATTCGAATAATGACTTAATACATTCATGTAATTTAATTTAATAATTAATTTTAATCTAAAACCTAAATATAAAAATTTTTTAAATGTATTTTAAAACTATTATTTTAACTATTGATAAATATAAAATTAATGAAGATATATTTAATTATATAATAGTATATATTTTAAAGTTTGTAACTATGTATAATATACATCGAGATTTCTATACAAAACCTTAATTGTAGATTATCGAATTTAGAGATTCAGTAGATAATAAATATAAATAATTTATTTACAAAATATTGTGCTTTATTGTAAGTATTTACAGAATTTTTTTATAAAATAATTAAACAATAATATAATAAATCTCTTTTTATTGTAATTTAACATGAATTAATTATTAGTTCATCCATTATCGTCTCTTTTCTTAATTCTAAGAAGTTTATTAAAATAACGAAAAAGTATTCAAATTTATTTATATATAATTTCTTAAATTTAGAATTTGTTAAATTTATAATTCTATATTTTTTATTTTTAGTTTTATAATAGAAAAAATAATTTTTATTCATACAGCCATGATTTATTTATATAAATAATAAGGATAAAAATATAATATATTGAAAGAATCTTTATATTATCTTCATTAATGTAGCTTTTAAAACAAATAAAATCTAATGAATATTTCAATGTAAACAATTTATAACTGTATTCCTGAATAAAAATTTTTTAGTTTATTAACATAAAGTGATTTAACGTAGTGGAAACATTTATTTTCACTTTCTTCAATTTTTAAAGAAATATTATTACTCTCGTTCAAAATGCATTTTAAGATAAAGTATACGGAGTGCCATCTGTCGAGCTTTTCACGAACAGTCAATCCATATAAGCTGTTGTCGGTAGCCATTGTCAGCCGTTTTCATCCCAATAAGATGATCAGAGTTTGAGAATCTCCAGCAGAACTCTACCGGTATAAAAGTTTCTACTTCATATCCAGTATCAATAAGCTCCGAGAATTTCGAATTTCAATCAAATTCGATAATGAAAAATGATTCCTCCTTTTTCAACTGATCTCTTTATTATCGAGTTTAGTTAATGTAGGTACAACGTTATCCACTTTATTTCTTTTATGCTTAACTTGCTAGGATAAGCTTGAAATCTATAACACGAGTGCATATATTTAGTAGCTGATAGTTCTTTCAGTTATTTTTAAATTTTACCAATTACTTGCATATAAAAACGAATAATTTTGACTGATTTGATCTATTTATATTATTACTTTCAGGATATCGTCAAGTATAAAAAAATCATTATCAAATTTTATTCTTTATTCTGAATTAATCTCAATGCTATTACTTGAAATATATGAAATAAAACTATTAAAAATCTCACTATTAAAAAACATTATCAAATAATATCTACAGAAACATTTGATTCTAATATTCAAAGTTAAAATCAAAACGTATTTAAAACTATATAAATTTAAAATATAAATATTTGAAAAATTTACGATAAACCTTGCATAAAAATTAGATCCTCTAACACATTCTTCAAAACATTATTTCAAATTTTTATTAGATATGCATATAAGATGTCTTTAAAGTGATTGTATATAAGCGTATTACTAGTTTGACCAAAAAAAGCACTTGGTAGTCTATATTGATGAAAATTAGTATATTACTGAATATTTAAGTATAAAAGTATTTTTAAACATCTATCAGATATTAACAGCTGGTTCCTTATTGTTAAAATAATTTTTGTACATTTATTTCAGAGTGTTAATTTTATAAGAAAAATTGAAATTAAATTAATTAATATATGCATTAATATTAAAAAATTTAAGAACAAAATTTGCTTTTAAATTTTAATAATCAAAGTTTTAATAATTTAAAATACATTTTTTGAATATTTTTAAGAGTGAAATAATATTTTTACCAGAAAAATTTATTAAAAGAAAATATTTTTCTCTTTTTTACTGTATTAAACTTTAATAAATTTTAATTTTTCTTAATCCTAAAATCATAAAAAAATGCGTATAAATTAATTAGTTAATGCAAATTATTTAATTTGATGACATTAAATTATAAAATATGTCATGAAGTATTATCTCTACATGAATGTAAGATCTAATATAGGAGGTCCAAATGATTTTCACAACATCTACAGAATTATTGCAATTAGAACGATTGCATTTGAAAAAAATAGTGGATGTAGATGAGCAAATTGACAAAAGAAATTATCGTATATCAATTACAACACTCGGTGTACAATGGTTAGATATGATTTGGAAAGTTTGGAAAGTTGGAAGTTACGCCGACGGGGCGAAAAGACTATTTGCACCAGCGAGAAATGAGCAAATCGACTTTTTCAATTTCCACCTTCGGCTCTATGATACTTCTTCTGCCTACTGCGCACAGCGATAGTTGCGGCACCAACGATCTTTTTTTCTTCTTCTTCTCTCGCTTGAAAGATTGATTGTCGAGCGAATTTTTGAATCTGTCGCAATCGTGGTAATAAATTTCGAAACTTTATTGCGCCTTTACGTGTCTCGACGCAATATAATGAATAATATTCGTTCGAATTTTCAATGCGATATCCGCTAGTTATATGTATTTACGCGCGTGGAAATGATTGAATTACGAATATTATAAAAAATACTTGGTCGTAACGATGCAAAACGGCGTATGAATTATGGCTTGAACATTTTACGTGATAAATTCAAAGACATGTATTTACGAATCGTAATTTTTACACATTAACTGCTCTTTATAAGTGCCTTGTATAATTGTCTGTTATAACATGGTACGTTTAGCAATGAGGTACAATTTTTAATTTAAAGCTTTATGAAATCGAATCGATTATCCAGTGAATCAAAGTAAAATATATATATTTAAATATTCAACTGTTATTTGTAACTTTAAAAATTATTCAAATAATAAAAATTTCAATATGATCGATGCCCGTATCTATTTATCTAAATTAATCTTAAATTTTTGGGTTAATAAAAAGTCAACGAAGATCATCGAAAATTTGCCAAAAAAAATATTTATCGCAAAGTTTCTGTCCATTTTTTAAAATTTAAGAGAAATTAAATTTTTTGAAGCTATAAATAAAACATTAAGTAACTAAACATCGTGAAGACTGTGTAAATTTTAGTTATTAAATATATAATTAAATCGGAAAATTTTCTAGGAGACTCATTGAGTTGACGTGGTCGCTTTCGTTTCAAATCCTTAACAATATCTGAATATCTCGAGCACAAGTACTCCTGATCAGATATCAACCCCAACGGAGTGAAGAGATTTCAAGATAACAATTCCATGATCGACGAGCTTAAACTAGTTCAGTTTAATTATTCGAACTTCTATCGGGTTTCGAACACCATACCACTTACAATCATAGCGCCCGTTACAACTTAAAGGACAATCCAATCGAATAATAAGAACATAACGGCTTTATTCTCTGTTTCGGATATCCTGCAATATAAACTATTATTGCAAAAGCATTAATTATAAAGATGCAGTTAAAAGTTGAATTCAAAGTATACTTTTAAGCAAATCGGTCAGTGCATAAAATGATAAAAGCTTAAACAATATAGGATAACAAGAAACACATTCGAAATTAATTTTTAAGAGATATTTCTCAATTTTTCACGTACTCTCTTTATATATTTTCAGATTGAGGTAAACGTAAACGAATGAAATATATATTATGAAATTATACTTCAAATAAAAAAATATGGCACATAAATAATACAATGTGGATTAGTGATGTGTAATCTTAACACAATCTCTTTTGACAATATGATAAGCACAAGTGTGTATATTTAATAGAAAATTCATTAAATAATATTTGCATGAAAGGGAAAGGGAAAGAGAAAGAGAAAGAATAATGAGCTGTTTCTCGAATTATGAATTCATCTCCCATATAAGCACGTCTAGTGAGCAAGTAATGTGAGACGAGCTAACGCCCACCGTTAGCACTTTTTTATACCCTCTGCATGAATTTAAATTATAGCTATTACCGCAGAATTATGATATGAGTAAAACTCAACCAGAGCAGCAACTCATTGGCATTGCTGCGTTTTTTCGACACGACCCACGACAAAGAAATTGATTGTATTGAGGTACACCAAGTGTACTCTAACTTTCTG
Organism: Platyscapa corneri; assembly: GCA_018907185.1. NCBI lineage: Eukaryota > Metazoa > Arthropoda > Insecta > Hymenoptera > Agaonidae > Platyscapa > Platyscapa corneri. The sequence goes on along the minus strand of JACCHW010000023.1, from coordinate 3,517,859 downwards.
TTCTTATCTTCTTCGTCCTCTGTCTCCCTCCTTATCTTTAATTTTCTTGTGTTCTTCTCATCAATGTGTTACCGAGATGCTAAAAAATTTATACTTGAAGTCTTTCAGTGATAACATCTGTAATTCTCGAGCCGAATGATGCGTAGCAGAATTTGTTTATAATTCACCAAGTTCCTTTTACATTGGCAAAAATTTAAAGACATGTACATAATATATTTACCAATTTTTAATGTTATAATTAAAATGTTATAATTATATCATAAAGAGTATTTCTTCCAAATAAAATGTATGAGGAAAGGTATTAAAATAGTAATTATTTATTATTTGTAATTGAATTATATTTTTATAATAATACAATACACAATCTGTGATCAGTATAAAAATCATTTTTTTACGCTACATAATAAGTCCTATAGAATTTTACTTCAAAGATAATTACTTCATTTTAGTTTCTTGAATCAGTTAATGTTGTTCAATTGAATAAAATATCTCTTTCTTTATACACGTCTTCCAATTGCCAATGAATAGCAGTTAATTCGTCTAATTGACTATCTAAAGTTTAAGCTCTTGATTTTAATTATCCCGAGACACAAAGTTAATACGCACTTTGCGCATTAAGTTGCACATTTACGAAAATAATTAGCTACTTCTGTAGATCAATTATGTAATGAAAGTATCAGATATATACATTTTCATTATATGCCGAAGTGAAACAATTAATAGTAACAATTTAGTACCGTTGCAAGTATTGGTGTAAAAGAGAATATAGATCTTACAAAATTCGCTTATTCTTTAGAATTAATTTGTTTACTTTCTAAAATATTAGTAATATAGTATTAAAAAATAAAAAAAGTACAAAACTATAATTTTTGTTATCAATTTTATGCTAAGAACTTAAACGAATTTTTATTTATATTATATCAATACTACTATATTATATTTGTTACATGTTAAAAAGAATAGAAAAAAGCCTATTACTTGGAATATTATTAACTTTTATTTTTTTTTAACATTCGTCGTTGCTTTTGTTTTTCGATAAAGGAAACTTGAATAAACTTTAAGGATAACAGATACTCAATAATGTATATTTGAAACTCTTATAGATAAAAAAATTTAGTACATAAAAAGTTTATATTTGTATTTAATCAATAAAGATTAAAATACTAACAGTTTTTATTATTAGTATAAAATCATTGTTGATTTGTTCAAATAAAATTTTTGTGAAATTTAATAAAAAATTATTAAGAAATCGATTTTTTTAAATATTGTATTATTAGAAAATATTTGTCAATAATTTTAATACAACTTACAATGAATTAAAATATTTTTAAATGTTTTTAATCAAAGTGACCAAATTTAAGAAAATAAAATATAGAAAAATAAAATGGAAAATTCAAGCTGATCAGATTTTTTTATAATATAATTATGAAAAACTTAAAATAAATAAGCAATTTAGTTAATTTTTGATAAACCTTAAATTTTTTAAAAACATTATCGTAATTAAAAATTGATTTAAAGGACTTACTTGGTAGAATAAAGGAATAAGCATATATATGAGAAGTATTTAGTCGTCTTTAAAACTAAATAAATCAATGTTTTCTGCGTGTTCATTTGTCGTTTCCGGCTTTAAGAAAATAAGAGCAGGACATTTCTTGGAAGAGACATTACATCTCCCGGCAAATGCCACACAGCCAAAGTCGTGTATTTATGAAAGCAACTAGTATAATTATGAAATGAAGCGCGCAGTCCTGCCCAGTTGAGTTCCACATGAAGTTACCGTAGCATGCGTTTGACCACCATGAATGCCGGAGCTCTCGCGCGAACAAAGCTCTTAACGCGATACTCGTAGAGCGTGTGGAATGAAAGGGTCGCGAGAAACCACAAATGCAAATTATTTTGAATAATCTAGATTCAACTTACTCGCTCTTTCTTCCTTTCGCTCGCCTTTGCCCAAACCTTCGCTCCCTTTCTCTCGGTTAGGATAACTCTACCGTACTTTCGGCTGCAACAAGATTAACGATTACTTCGCGGGAGCACTGGCACAATAATTTAGACTCGAGACAAATACAGCCCGCCGGACGTCTAATACCGTTTTAATAATCATGAAAACGAGTTCGAGTCAGACTAAACAGAAAGTGCATAGAAATTCGCTAAGCCAGAGACAATCTCAGATATGACATTTAAGCTTAATTTAAGGCACCGCGAGATGGAAGGAGCCTGTCCGGAAAGGGGCTTGTCCGGTAGTTGTCGTGAATACTATATCCGCTTATTATCAGATGATATTAGCATCAACTTTTGTTTTCTATCGTTTTATTACTTGCATACTTTTCAAAAAAACTGCTCGAGTCATAAAATATATGTAAAAATGACAATAATAATTGGTTTAATTTTTTTCAAAACTCGTCACCAATCATGCAGTATTCACAATTTGTAAACTTTTTCCATTTACTAAAAATTACAAAATAATAATCAAGAAGATTAAACATTAAGACTTCAAAAATATTTTATATAACTGATATAATGCTTTACTCTGATCATAAATTATTTATAAAAATTTATTATTTAAATAAATTTTGACTTTTGAAACGTAATTATTCAGTATTGCTTTTATTTATAGAATATTTTGAACGAAATTTTTATGAGGTGTTTTTAACAGTGTTTATATAGCGCAAAATATACAAACAAATGTGACAGGGCTAATAATTAATTGCTAAGCAAGAATGTCTTAAATTTATTAAAAAATTATTATTTAGCACTAGTTACATTTGTAGGCGTGAAAACGTTAAAGGAACATACCGAGATTCTATTTCCCAACCGCCTCTTTCTGCAGTCCTCGATACTTACATACTGCTATGTCAAATGTATACATCGAATGCTGCTAGTAGAGAAGATCAAAGTATCTAGTCTATCTACGCAGAGCGTCGTTTGACTTCAACAGATTATTGAAGGGTGAATTTTCTCGTTAATCTTATATATATGATAAATTCAACTAGTTTAATAAGGTTATTTCAAATTCGAGATAAACATCTCGAATAAATAATAAATAATAAATAATATCGGTATTTTTAAAAACTATAATTTTTTAGTCTCTAAACTGCTGCATTTTTTCAATTATTTTTTGTAAAGGTAAATATTGGTATTTTATGTTTTGGTAGTTTTTATAGATAGAAGTGTATCATGTAAAGTTAAATGCTACGACAAATCGCTTAAGCTGGGAACGAACAAGAATAGTAAATAATGTCGGTGTGTAAATGTAAAACTTGCAGAGATTTATAATACGAAAACGAGCCGAAGAAGAAAGTATAGGATTAATAATAAAAGTAAAAAACGAGAAAATTTCGGAAATAATAAACTTGCTCGAGTGACTAGAAAAAAGGTCAGGAAATGGTTAATGTCGCGGAAGCAAATGAGTACTCACAGAGGTAAATGCTAATTACCACATTGCAAGGATACTCGTAATATAAGAGCCGTTATGCTATTTATTCGAAAAATTAAGTGATGAATAGAGAAATGCCCTCGAAGATCAAGGGTTAGATCTGATTTCCATGCAAACCTTTAATCACCGTTAAGCTTGAATGGGCAATTATGTATTCCTTAACCCCCAATTTCGTAGGATAGCATCAGCCCCATACCTTCGTAACTGGCGTTAGTTAGTAAAATAAAGATCTGGTTAAAACCGGGCAGACATATGTCGAAGCTGCGTCTAATTGTTTTAGTAATTTCTGGACCTCAATACTCTCCTTCAGGTAAAGGTAGCAAAGGACGTATTTGACATATTGATTTCTGCACAACAGTATTGAAAGAAATGACATTTTAGTTATCAATTTTGTTCATAATACCCATAAACGATCCCTTACTACATTGTACCTAAAGAATTGAAGCATCCATCTTTATAAGGTTTCAAGGAATCATCAACCCTTTAGTCACATTGCACTATTAGCCGGCAGTACTCTCGTAGCTTTCTTTACTAGCACAAGTAGATTTACCAGTATTACGTCGGTGAATAAGCTGTGCCATTGTAAGATTTGGTCGAAACTGTACGACGGGTAAGCCTGAGGCAAAGTTTTTATAAAATCCTAGATCGGAAAATTTTTCTTGTCATAAGTACAATTGAAAATATTTATCAAGAATTATAGTTGAAACATAAATAAATAATTAAATTATAATTATTATAATGTTAAAATTAAAAAAGTGTATCAGCCATTTTATATAGGAATAATGTTTCATAAATAAAAGAAATAAAATGCATTTTTGAAAATAAAATGCTTACATAATATTAAGATACGAGTAGAAAATATAGGAAATTGCATAATCATGAGATAGAGTGAGTACACGTTTTCCTAGATTATAAAAGTAATTAAATCACACAGATTAAAATGGATTATTGTTCTCTAGAACAAGAAAATGAAAGATTCTATTATAGAATTAAAGAATAAAATATATCTTTTAGAATATACTGTGTAAGAAATTATGCATATGTAAACATGCAAAGAAGAGATAAAAATAAGGTGTAGAGTAATGGATAACAGAAAAATTTAAATTAAATTTTAAAAAAGAATATATGAGCAAATATTCAAAGCAAATATAATGTTAGATTGTTAGATTGAGAAAAATAACATTTCTCCATTAAAAATATAATAAAATTATAAGTATTTCATAAAAATGAAATAAGCATATGTATTTATTTGTTGAATTATTCTTTCAAGAAAAATTAAGCTTACCTATTATTAAAAAATCTTTATCTGTAAATTTTGTATTCAAATAACTATAGCTACAAGTTGTTGGAAAATATTTTTATTGAATGTAAAAAATGAATTATTATTGAGAGATTAAAAACATTACATAATTTCCTTAGTTCGGTATTCGGTTTACTTGATTTTAAAATATAAATGTACACACAATTAAAATAAATTAATTTCTGGAGTAAATCAGTATTTATTAAAATTTCTAGATTCGTGTAAATGAAATTAAATAACTTTTAATTTCTGATACATAAAAATATTTTTGCCGATGTTTACAATTATTATTAATGTAAAACCAGTTTAATTAGAAAAAGGTGAGTCTACACATTAATTTTCTAAAATATTCACATAAATGTACGATTTGAATGTAGATATAACTCACAGCTTAAATTTGAATGCCAATTCACGTTGTTCTTGTTTGAATCACTTCATGTCAAGTGCATGATATGTATGAGGAGTATTGTGTGTATATGGCAGTAAACGTAACTTGTAAATGATTTTAGACAAGGATGCGTAATTAAAGGATACATGTTTATGTTGCTGACGTGTAGAATTTTATGAGAAATCGATTAATTTTAGTTTTATATTATAGTCTCGAACAAATTATGTAATTTGTATATTTTCAAAAACTATATCAATATTTAATTACGTTATTAACATCTAATCCAAGAAAATTACATATATAAAGGATTAGTTCATATGTAAATTATAAATTAAAATAATTAATTACTTAGATCTCGAGTTCAAAACATCTTATTTTATACAATAAACTAAAAATACAATTATTGACAGCTATCGATATGTACACATACTTTGTAAAAATTAATTACTTTACACTAATGAACTTTAAAGGCTTCTCTTAACTATGATTGTGTTCCTGGTTTGATACGCAAAGCGATTCTAAAATAACGTTCTGAACAGGAATATAACGTCTTCTTTGAATTCATATTTTGTCAACGTATTAATTGACTTTTGTTTCAGCCGTTATATTATATTTCATATAATTTCTGAAATATCTCTCTCTCTTTCTCTCTGTATATATATATATATTAAAATGATTCGCAAAAGCAATATTTGTTATTTTATAATTGCCGATATATGAAAAATATAATTTAGAAATATAGAAGTACTTAAGTAAATATAAAATTTAGTGAAATCGTACTCTACAATATGAGAAAGACATAAAACTGTAATTTCATGACTTCTAGTGAATGTTTTACTAGGTGGCCATGAAAATACGTACGCACGTTATCTCAAACTTAGCATACGATTAGTACTTATGGCAAGTTTAATTTTCGAACTTTCATCTCAATATCTAAAAAATATCATTCTCGGTTTGCACAGTATTATGGATAAGTTCAATCAGCCAATTCAAATTAAAACCATATTATTATTAAATACGAATAAGCTTCTAGCACGCTTATCCACCTACATTCAATTGAATTAAAAAAATTAGATTAATATTCCAACGACAAAACAGAAACTATTACCCAACTCTTTTATGTTACTGATTATTTCCTACATTTTTATTTCTAGTTATTAGATTATATTTTCTGCATCTTTAATCTTTATTTTCAAAAGACCATATGGTAATCATATAATATTCTTTTTATACTTGAATAAAACAAAATTTATGACAACTTTTTTTAATTTGTCTGAATGATTATTTGGATATAATATTATATATGTTCCAAACCACAAAGACCTTACTGTGTTAAAAATTATTCAAAATTCAATCATACTAGTATCGAAACAAACCAAATTTTAACTTTGTATACATATAAAAATAACAATAATAAAAAAATTTACTTTTTTTTAGATATTTTATGATATTTTATATAAAATTTTCACGCAATTTTGAAAAATAAATATTGCTTATCGAAGCGTTAATGTTCAATAATTTCTCATTAGTACAAATAATGAATTTTAAGATCGATTAAATAAGTGTTGATTTTAACGAAACTCCTTTATATTGTTGAAATTAAGAGTATTCATCCAACTGAAGATATTGCCTGTATAAAATACAAATTTTTGCACGTAATATTCTCATCATATTTTCAATATCTCTCCAATTAGATTCCTGGTAACGTATCGAGCCGACTAATAAGATAATTTACAAAAATTTAGATTGCATGAATTAATAAGAGAATCAAATCGTTCATTTACTATCGAAAGATTACAAGGAGTCTCTTTGCGTTAAATACTTGCATTAGGATGACAGACGATTACCGGTTTCAGCTACGACCGGATCTAGATAAAGTTTGGAAGTATACCGACCCTATGAGAAATCCCCAAGAATGTGAAAAACATCCACTAATTACCTGATTTCGACGCTCTGTTTACTTTCTCTAACTGTCATATGGATGGTAAAAAGGACTGTGTCTCGACAGTCTGAAACGCTTGGTTTCTTCACGCTCTTTAAAAACTAAATAAATAATTTTGTAACACTTTAATGTTTGCTTTAAATGCGTAAAATAAACGGAAATTGATGAATCCCTTACGTTTGCATATCAATTTTTTAGAAAAATATTTTAAATTATCACTGAAGTCTTCTTTTTCAGTAATGTAGCTTTGAAAAGATGTGAAATAAGGTCGAACAAGAGTGAAAATATGAGCAGCTCAGTTGCACTCGCTTTTTCTATTCTTGATTTTAAACGTACGAGTTGAACGTGTGCAAGATCCCTATGTATACTCTCGGACATTTTCACGTACACACAGTTTAGCAGCTCAGTTGCTCAAATCGGTAAATGTAATTCGTAAGTAAAATTTGCTTTATACTCCTACTATAACCTTGAATAAAAGACAGGAGATGTGAAAGGCCTTGTAAGTGCTTACTTTAGCAGAGATTATAGCGATTACTTGATTCGGGGCGTCAGCAATACAGAACAGTAGTATCCAAGAAGATGAGCTGTGTATAGAAATTCCCAAGAAGCCAACTTTATCTCCCGCTTAAGTTCCTTTCTGTTTTTACCGTCGACTTAGAATCCATTTTACCAACAATTGATTTACTGTAATTGACTCATTACATCGCATCAATAACATATTACGTAATGTAACAACTTCGCGATTCATCCGAGTATATAGTAAAGAAATATACGTTGTTTACATATGATATTTACACGAACAATATTTGCTTTGCTATTTATATTGCTGACTCGATAAGAGAAGAGTAAGTTAAGAGAAGCTTCGGCAACTTTTTTTACGATTGTTTTCAGTTTAATACATTTGCACTGTTCTTATCTTTATGGATATATTTATGCTTTCATTCGAATAATTATTTAATTTTGACATTATTAAATTTTTTTATTTTGTAACAAATATTTCTTACCTCAACCATATTATTCATTAATAAGTGATAAATAGCTTTGACTATTTCTTATTTCACACTTTTCATTTGAATTTTTTAAACACAATAATTGCAACTTTTTTCCTATAAAAAACTTTCAATTTCTTTACTAATTTATTTGGTTTTTTAAATTAAGTACATATAATACAAAATTATATTTCAATTATCGTAATTTTTTCATCGATTATATTTTTTAAATATAAATGATTTTATTTATTATCATGAATATTATATTGATTTATATATTAAAATATTGATAAATTAGCTACCACAAAATATTTCTCCCCCTGTAAGCAATATTCTATAAACACATTTGTTTCAAACATTTGAAAATTCAAGGCATGTACAGTGTTAGTTTCTGATTATTCCTAAAATAAATAATTGATTGTAATTGATTATATATTCACTTTACGAAATTACCATCTTAGTTTTTCAAATAGACTTGTGAAAATTTAAGTTTGAATAAAAATATTAAAATTATTGGTACTATTTCTTTGCAGATGTTTTCTTAATCAAATTAATTACGAAAAAAGTAGAAATAAAAAAATTCAGATTCTTTCATTAAATACATTTTTTAAGTAATACCATCAAATTATACTTTACAATTTAAAATACAATGACATTAAAATTAACAAAACGAATACAATTGAGAATAAGAATATTGTTGTAGTATTATATTGGTATAGTATACAACACTTTTAATAAAGAAAATTAACTTGTGCATAAAAATGCCTTCCTATTGTATTTTCTACAATAATTTTAACTGATAATATAATCAAAAATAAAATGACAGTCAAAATTTATTATTTTTGTGAAATACGATAGAATATGAATACCGACAAATGAAAACGAAGCATACGGTACAATATCACTTGAAGTAAGCTAATGTCCCAAACATATGAATAGCTAATGTTTCCCTGAATTATTGAAGTTTGATTTAATAGAATATGATTCTAAATCTTCTTAAATAATAGCTGAATATATTTTTAGAGAATAAACAATATTATGTCATTATTAGCATTACTTTTTTTAAGATATTAGCATACTTTTTGTAAAGTTAATTATAGTGACTGGAAATGAATTTTATTAAAGACTGATCATAATTATTAATAATTTAAAAGTGACAAGGTTGGCTCCAGAGTCGCTATCAAGGAAGGACGGGTGGTGACAAGGATAATTATCTCTGGAGACAAGTGTAGGTTTTTCGTGGAACGATACATACTCGTCATGTCGTCCTTTCCCGGGCATGACCCCTATTTCCGCACCGAAACTTACGTTCGTCTGTGGACTTGTAGCGTCGTCGCCACTACTCTTTCGAATTGGGGGCCACTGCTCATCTTGGCGACTCTTCAGCTACATCGAAGGTCTTACGTGTAGAGCTGCTGGTTGTCGGGAGCATTCGGCGTCGAGGAGTTCCGTCCATCGACGAATCTCGGCGGGTGTGTCGAGGGCCCCTGCCTATCGGCGAGCTCTTATTGCTCGCGACACTAGTCACCGTTACCCCGGGGTGATTTCTGGCCCTGTCGCGTTCTGGGGCCAATTTATGCAGGTGGGACATTGCTTGCTTCGGTTCGTCCGATTTCATCGTAAAAAATCCTCGACAGTTCTAACGGCTGTTTGCCCGAAAGTCCCAATGGGATCTTGACGGCCCCTCGGGAAACGCACAATACGGTCGTATAAGACCTGTTAATTCCTTAATATTCCTGTGCGGCTATTTATTATTAATAGTTCTGTGTTCCAGCTTGTCGTGTAACGTTAAGAGTGTATACTAATAATTATTAGTTTGATAGAAAACAACATTTACTCATGAATACTGACGAGATATTATAAAATATAATTATTTTAAAAACAAGTCATACAATTGTGTCTGCTTGAGACTTTAAAAAAAGAACAGTCACTTAGTTATAAATATGAATAAACATTGCATGTGTCTGCTAGTATATGTATATGTGTACATACGATGCATTTATGTATACATAAAGTTTTTAAGTTAGTTGTTTCAAGCTATATCATTATATTTTATATAAATAGAAAATTAATATTAAAAATATTAAATTAATGAAAAAATACTTTGTTTTTTTTATAATTTTTTAATATTTTAGTTTATAGTAATTGATTAATTATTTTGTAGAATAAACCTATAAAAAATGTATAATGATTTAAAATGTATGTGATTTAAATATTTTAAGGAAATTTTATTTTTTTCAAATATATGATTATATTTTTTAAAATACCAATAAGAAAACTGAAAGTATAATATTAATTATATTTATAAAATGTGTTTTATTTTATCTCGATGTATATAATTCATAAATTACTAGAACGAAATTTATAAAAAACCACAAAATACTACTTTAAGATTAGGACCAATAATACAAATAAAAATATTTTTTTCTTATTAGTTCTTTAACATTTTCTTAAGCAGGCGAAATTTATGATTAATACACAACTTAAAAATTTTTTAAAATAATTATAACATTCCAATACACTAATAGCTAAAAAGAATGTTAAAAGTTTTATTATTTTCAAATTGTTTTTAAGAATAAAATAATTCAATTCATAAAAAGAAAAGTTATAAAAATAAAAATTACGTACAGTGATATCGTAGTACTAATTTGATCGTAAGTATGCAAAAACTTTAAAAGTGTTTAAAAGCATTATTAAATGATTATTATGTTTTGCAATATTCGCATGTCTAATGGGACAGAAATAATTTTAATTTATTTTTCAATAACAGATACAATTATCTATACATATATATATTATTTATGACACTACTTATAAGTATCATGTCAAATATTATGCTACGTCGAGCTTGACTGAACATTAATTATTTAAGAAATCTTCAAAACTAAAATTTTCTTTCTTATTCATAAATTGTTCTCTTTGTGTAATTATTTACTTAAATAAATTAAAAAAATTATATAAAATACTAACTTTAACAAATCAAAAAAGATTTCCTATTAACCACGAATCAAAATTATTGATACATAAACACCTAATTTTATGAATGAAGATCAATTGAAATTTAATAACTCATTTATTGAAGCTGTATGAATTCTTAACAATTTAAATATTATCATATTTTATAAATATTACACTTACCAACAGTTTACTATACGGTTATTCTATACTTAGATCTTCATGTTTTTAATTTAACCTCATTTCAACATTATCTAAAGATCGAAATGAAAGAAAATTATTTTAACGTTACTTTACTAAAGATCGTTGTAACCATTCTTCTGTGACTGCTCAATGGGCACCGAATTGTGGTATACAGTGAAAGGAAATCAACTAAAATAAATTGTTCAGAAGGCAAGATATTACAATACCTGCTGGTTAGATCTAACGATTTTTTACTTTGGTTTGCAATTATCGTTACTTTTTCCATCGAATACAAAGACTAAATTAATTATTTTTTAAACATTCATTTAATAATTAACTTTTGTAATGTTAAAAAGGTTTTTTATTTAGAATCTATAAATATTTTATTATGTATTCGTGAAATTATCAGTATGATATATTTCATGATATATACAAATATTATACAAACTTATTTGATTATACTTATGAAAAAAAATATAATGAAATAAATTAGTTTTTTCAATTTCAAATTAGTTTTTAAATTGATATCATACTGCTGTGCCATATAAGAAAACAGTTATTTTTAAAAATATCTGTATTCATTAATTAATTATTATTTTATCCAATTATACATTCAAAATGAACAATTATTTTAATGTACAACTAATAATCAAAATAAAAAATATTACTTTAGTTATGAATTTTCTATATTTTATCTAGAATAAGATTGTCATCAATTTAACTTCTAATTTTTAACTAGCAAAGTCAGTTCAATTTAATATTAAATTGAAAACTTATAGTTAATTTTTTTTTAAATATTCTCAATCATATTATTCAAAATTTACACGAAATTGAAAAATTATATTCTTTTGCTATGAAGCTAAGCAATATTATCAAATAACATTAAATAATGTAGTCTCATTCTTCATCGCGTATTAAAAAACGATTTTAAAAAACGTACAGTAAGATAAAGTCTTTATTAAAGTTTGTTCACTAGTTTGCAAGCGTGTTTTCAAGAAATTCGAACCAACTTTCGAGCTTTGTTACAGCTTGCTCATATTCTGTCAGAATTTGTTGGCAGTTTTTGAAAATATGTGAAGAATATTACTCTATAATAACAGCTTTTTATTTCAATTGTTTATCTATAGTTATAAATTCCTAAAATCATGGATGAAATTATTAACTTACAATATATCATCGTCTTTTGGATTTTAAGCTGAAGGTATTAACAATCACAATAAGCATATTAAAATTTATAATAAGAATACAATTGATTAATATTATTGTTCAAATTCTGTAAAAACTAGTAATTAAAATGCGAAGTTTTATGAAATATTAGAATTTGGAAAAATATATTTTAAAAATAGTTGTGTTTTACAAGTTAGAACCATTATATTGAATTCAAATAAAAAATTTAAAAGAAAGGTATAGAATTTTAGAAGAAAATTTATGTAGCAAAAACAGACGTATAATAAAGCATCAATAATTAAAATAAATAAATATCTTTCAAAATATTCGAAAAAACAATTTAAGTGAAAAATTTATAGCAAATCTTAAAATTAATAAAAATAAGTTTTTGACTTTTATTTTTGAAATAATTCAATAATGCTATTTAATTATAAAATAATAATTATTTATATTATATTTGTTAATTAAATCTTTTAAAAGTTCGTAAACTTAAAGATATCTTGAAGAAATAAGAATATGAGAATGTTCCTCCATTGTTACTAAAATTTTAGGCGTTTTTGTGAAGACACAAATATTTCTTGTTATATTTTTTACTCTCGTTCTTCTCATACATACCTGACGTAACTGCTTAATAAATATGTGAATAACATGCATATCTTTATTAAGATATGCTTTTTATAAAAGACTAAAAAATTAGTTAGTCATTTCATTTTTAATATGAAAATAATGTACAATTTAACACAAATAATACATAAAAAAGCTCTCATAGACACATAATTTATTAGTTATTTAATTTAATTCTAAATTTTGATTTATTTCTTTTATTTTTAGTTACTTTGATATGTTTGATTAAGTAAGTAAGGCGCGTGATTATTTTAAACATTAAAACTTGGAAAGGTTAATGTCCAATACATATCTATATAGATGCATAAACAAAATTTATTTCTAAAACGTTCATTTTAGAAATATAAATTGTTTATGTATAGTTTATTACAAAATATAAATTTTTACAAAATAAATAAATAATCTCGTTTATTTAAAATAATAGATATTAAGTAATTATTATTTTACAATCTCATATAATACGTAAAATATTCTTTATATATTTAAAGTATAAAATTAATTGCGTATAATTCTAAAATTGAGTAATTATTTTTAATAATATTGTTTTTAATTATAGTATGATTCGAAATCTTTCGTCTCATTTATAATATTATTTTATATATCATTTTAAACATATATGGTTAAAATTTGAGTTCGATATTATATTCTTTATGTAAGATTTATTCTATAAGAAGATCTTCAAAGTTTGTTTTGATATGAGTTACAATAAAAAAATATAATATTCAATGCTATTTTTATTATTTTTAAATAATGACATTAAGAAAAATAATTTAATATGTTCGAAATTGTTTTCACTGATAATTTTAAATATTTATTTATAATTTAATGTTTATTATTATTGTGCATATTATGTTGCAACAATACCAATACAACTTTTAAATCAATTTAAGATAATGTATATCATCCAATATGGTAATTTGATGTAAACTAAAACGATCATCATGCTGTTTGATTTTGGGATTCATTGAGAAAGTCTCACAATTTATAGAATATTTTATATAATTTATGATTCAAAAAATCTTTACTATATATACAACATCGTATTATATGATGTTGTATTAAAAGCATTTTATTGTATACATATGTGTGTGTATGCTGTGCACGCACATTTTAAATATATTTATGAGTTAAAAAAAGTTATTTCATTTTTTCAACGTAAATATCTTCTATATTTACGACATAGGTATGCAACGAGTCGGTTAAAAATATATAAAAAGAAAAACAATATAAAAGTTCATCGACTTGGAACTTTGTGCACAGCAAGCATGACTTTTATGCGTTTTCCCCCGTTTATAGTGGGTAGCGATCATGCCTGGTGCAAGTTATTTTATCGGAACGTGAGCACAGGCGTTACATATTTATCTCCTCGTCGAAAGCGGCAATCAATCACTATATTGAGCCTATACATAATTCAGCGCAAAGTCAGCGTGCATTTGATACGCTTTTAAAATGCGCTACACACGACAGTCTGATTTGCATTTGTGAATTGCCCTAATGGCACAAACTTGCGAAAGTACACTTGGTTGTTCCAGAAAAAATTATTTTACTTCACAGATTTCCATTGTTTCAATTTTATGCTCTTAATTTTTTTTTTTCAAAACTGCTCTTTTAAATAGTATCAGTGGTATCAAGTGATTTAAAAGAAATAAGAAAAACGAAAGATATCTATTTAATAAATTAAAAATAAAAAAAAAACTGTAAGAAATCGAAGTGTAGAAAATATAATATGGCTGATAACTTCACTCTTTAGCTCACTTCTATTAGATAAAAAATACTGCGAATCTTATGTGAAAAACTCTATAAAGCTGAAAGTTTGCATTAAAGTGTGTTTTGATATTGAAAATTATGTCTAGAAAGTTTTAAATTACTTAGAGCATTGCGAAAACTTTTTATAGTGCCAGAGAGTAGAAAAATCAATTTTCGGAAAATTTTTATAAGATATACGATCTAAGCGAAATATAAAAATCTATCAAATTTGAAATTTTCAAAAATTCATTGAAAACTGTTTTGTATTTTGTCTATAGCGGTCATATTTGTACTATAATTTTAATCAGACCTAGCAAAAAATTTGTATAATATATAATTTCATGAAATAAAAAACTATATTTCAAAAAAATTATAGTTCTCTTAAAAGCTGTGTAATAAAATATTAAAAATGTGTCCATAAAAGATTAATTGTGAAAATTTTTATATATTCTATAAATATATTAATATTAAAAAAAAATGTTATGCTCATACTTTGTCATATTAGAACTTCATCAAAAGTATGCAGAATTTACGTAATACAAATTATTATAATTTGTTTTTTTAGTACCTTGTAAATAAAATTATTGTATCTCATTTATAGTGAAAATTACTTATAAAAAACAATACCTAATTTAACTAACTATAGATTATGATCATATATATAAATAAAAAGTAAAACAAAAAATACTAAATATCTAATAAGAATAATTTTCTCAGTTTATGATATAAGTTGACAAAATTGCTCTTATAAAATAAAATTTAACATTTTAATCTGATATTGGTGTAATTTATTAACAATACATATTTTTATTGATATAATTGAAATACTTAAAAAAATATAAAAGGATTTATTGAAACTTATAAAGCATTTCTAAATTACTGTAAAAATCAAAATATTCCGCAATTCTTAAATTTATTGGTATAAATAAAATGTGCTATTTTCGCCTAAAATTTCACATTTTTTCAATAATCATTCAGCTACATTATTTTATTGAAAGTTTATAATACGTAGATAATGAAATTTGATGAAAATTAAGTTTATAATTACATATTTTTCAAAAATTTTATTAATGCCTGAAGTCTTCTGTCTTCCTATTTTTAACTTAAAGACACGCAAGATTACTAACATAAATAGATACAGTGATATTTGTAAATAATGAAAGCTTTTAAGCAATATTGATATTGAAACTTATCATGGTATGGAAAATTGAGGTGAAACTGAAGTAAATAAGAGACAAATATCATCATGTGAGAATGGACCGGTTAAAAATAGTATCTTCGCATTCGCATAATTGGGAACGTACCTGTACCTGACCGAAGACAAGGACATCAACAAATTCAAATTCGCTTGCAGACATTGAAATGTTTTTCCAATTTTATTTTCATTGCGTAAGTTTTTTGAAAATTCTTTCTAAGATAGGACGATACATTTTATATATTAGAGAAAGCAAAGAACAAATTATTAACATTAATATTTTATTTATATATGGAATAATTATTTTTATGAAAAATAATTATTAATGATGATTCGCGCGGGGGAGCTAGAATAAGGTAAAAATGGGCTAAATGGATCTTATAATTTTCTTCGCTCAGCACTATTTTACTTTGTAAGTTACAATGGCAATCGGCCGATATTTTGTAAATAAGATCTCCCCTCCATCCGCCGATGATCGCATTTATATAGCCTAATTCGCGATGCTGGTTCTTTGCGGCCGCTTGACGATTTCGCGAAGCTTCCACGGTGCCCAGATTTCCCGAAATCTCAAAGGTAACCAGGTTATTTTAATTTCAACAACGCCGAGATTCCGAAAACCTCGGCGGTCGTTGCTAGATTGTTTATCGATAATGCACGTGCGAATATTCTAAAATAAAACTACACTACGCTTCGCGGGAATGCACCCGAGCGGGTACTATTTTTCGGCGATTATAAAATAAAAAACAAAATATATATAATTTCTATTACTTATAGAATCTAGCACTCGCTTATGCGCAGTCCTCATAAGTGGCGCTAAAATAGGTATATTCTGTCGCCAGCAATAATATTTATTAGTAATTCAAAGATAAATTTCTTTCCAGATTTACATTTACACTTAATAGAAATATAAAATTTATTCTTAGAGTACTTGCTGAAAATGTGTAGTTGTAAAAAATTTAAAAATAAATATACCATATGATAAATAATTTAAAAATAATCGAATAAAGTTATATATTTTTTTAAATATATATTGGTTACTCGTGTTATTTTATTCAAACGATTTTGTTTTATCTGCGAAAACTTCATTTTTTTATATGATAATAAAAAATCTTTGTTCAACTGAAATATAAACTCAATATTTTATCTACATTATATTAAAGAAAGTTTATGACGAGTGGAGAGACTTAATAAATTTATAAATCAGTATATATTCTTATTTTCTTGAAACAATTTATTATTGAATTATACGAAAATCATAGATTTCACTTATAAAAAATTTGTTCTTCATAATAGAAGTTGATTTCAATTACTTCCAGTAAATTCTTTTCTAAGTGTATGTCATTTCAAAAGGGACTGCAATTTCCCAGAGTTCCAGAGATTTTTTAAATTTTCGAATGATAAGAAAAGTCAAATTAGGTCAGGGATCTACTGCAGAAGGGCTTACGAAAAAGCTTAGTGATACTGGCTGAGCATAAAAAGAAAGGAAAAAAAGAAAACACTGAGAAAAACATGTATAGAATTCAGTTTTATTTAGAGTATAACCACATTGACATTGTGGCCTGCTTTTAATTTCTCGCTTCCTCCTACAATATATTTACGCTAGTTTGTATAAACTAGTGTTAAAAGTTTAGCAATTTAAACAACATCTGTATCTTTTCTTTGAGTTTCTGTTATATAAATATTTATAAGCGTGCAGAATAGTTCTTAATCATATTTCGTCCTTAGGTGTTACCGCGTTTAGGTTGCATGAAAAGTAATAGGTAATAAGTTTTTAAGAACAATATTTCTTCATTTATTTGTAATTTTATTTTTAATATTATTATTTTTTGTTTTCTCAATACATTCGCCAAAGTAAATAATTAATTATCCTATATTCATTGAATAATAGATAAAGAACAACATAATTAAAATATTGCTGGAGGTTACATTAAATTTAATGTTTAAATATTGTTGTCGATGTAATTCCCCGAGTAAATTCCCTGGGGACTGACAGGATTGGGCCATCTCGAATCATAAACTACTAAGTCGGGTGGCGCCCAAGAAAATTATCAATCGTAATTTTTCCGAGGATTTTCCCCAAGTATATAGGTCACTGATCGATCGTTCGAATCGGATCGGCCCTAATTTTACAAATGTAAGGTCAACGCGTGAGCTGTTACGGCGGTTAATTTGTAACGAAATTCACGTGCATAAATATAGCAGAAGAATCGAGTCAACTGCTTTTTTGGTTTTCACCGTCCAACAGTCAATTTCAGATCTTTCCGTGCAAAATCGGCTAGTAGTGTAAGTATGTTGACAATAAAGTAACCAAAAACAATCTATAGAATAAACAAGTGTCATTTTTTCATCTTTTCCCTTCTTCACTTCCCTGTGATACGTGAATAACAACTATGCTTATTTAAATAATTATATATTTTTAGCAAAAACTTGCAAGATACTGATATCTAAAAAATAATAAAAGAAAAATAAAAGCTGGCGTATTCATTTAATAAACGGAACGTGTATTAAAATTTTTAAGCCTAATTTAAGAAAGAACAACTGTTAAAAAGGATACTCTTTAAATTTTAGATTTTTATTTGAAATTACTAACTTTAAAAAATTAATAATCTTATGATTAAAAATTTATTATCATTTTATAAAAAATTTGTCCGGATACAGCAATCGATAATCCTCTCAAAATTTATATGAAACTCACTTTTATGTTGAAAATAGCTGATCGCTTAGTTTATCCTTAAAATATCTATAGTAGACATGCTGTGAAAGAAAAATTATGTAGTAAATTAAAAAAATAAAAAATGTTCATGATATTAAAATATTTCAGCATTTAATCATATAATTGCAATTGATATTATATTGCATATTAAAAAGGCTTTATAGATTTCGTTGATCATCGTCTGAAAATATTAATTATGTGTCAGTAAAATTAAATTTAAAAAAATTAATATATTAGAAAATTTTATAGTTTGGTTTTTTTTTAATTAAATTTATTGATTAAACTTTTAATGCTAATTAATTATCTAATACACCTGAATGAATATCGAAAACAATTTTTTTCATTAATTTATTCCAATTTTTTTTTTAATGTTTAAAGACTTTTATTATACGCGTACCTTTTTAAAAATTTATTGTTTTTTGCTTATATAATATGGTTATTTATTATTGTTTGTTTATTAAAATATAAAATGTGTTAGTTTTGCTGGTGAGCGGCAAAATATCTAAGGTTTACAAAATTTCAGATTTTGTTAGTTATCGAAACATAATTGGTGATTTAAAAATGCGAAAAAGATAAATTTAGAGTAAGAATTATGTATAACATTAATACTTAAATATTTTTTAAACTTAATTTAAAAAGGGTAAATATTTTGTATTTTTATAATAAATATTACATGTATGTGATGTATAAAAACGTAAAATTTAAAAATATTTTTATTCGACATTATACACTGTATCTACTGAGATATACGAGTTAGAAATTATAATGTTTGCACGTCAATAAGAGCAAATATAACACTGTGTTGATAAATTTAATGAACTATAGTACTTAAAGCATAAGATAATTTTGCTTATAAAAGTTTTAAAACGCTCATTTCTTCTAGTCAATAAATTTTAAATAATATTTAAGAATAATAAACAAATAATAGTAATTATAAAATAATAATCTGTAAATAAATAGACGTATGAATATAAAGAATAACGATATATAATTTTTAAAATTCATATACATTTGCTACAAGTATATTGTACTTTATTTCTTGAATATATACTTACATTATTTTACTGTTAAAATATACGAAAAATTTTTTTATTTACACATCATTTTTCTCATTAAATCATAAATTTTCTATTTGTCTTTTCCCTACAATTATAGAGTTTTATATACAAAGAATGAAAAATATAAAGGTTTGTAAATACTTTTAATGAAAGTCATAAATTTCAATTATTTATACCTTTAGTAATATTAAATAAAGATTTTAATTATTCAGAAATGCGATTTATATACGTTTAAATTATTGAATATTGAAACAAAAGTTGTAATGTGTGCAAAGTAAGCGAAACATGGTCTAAGTTCTAACCATAAATTATATTAGGAAAAAGGTATAAAAATAATAGTAAGAACTTTTAAAAGTTTTAATGGCTTTATTTCGTGTTTTAAAAATTTATATCATTAAAATATTAATATCTAAAATTAAAGATTTATATGTATCATATTAATACTTACGATTATTAGTAAATTTTAATAACTGTTCATCAAAGTATATAAATTCATTTCAGTTTTATGATTAGTACTATAATTGCTTACATCTACACATACGCATTTAAATAAGAAAGTGATATATATAAAAAAAAAAAACCACAAAAACTCCAAGCTTTTCGGAAAGTTCGTATTAATATTTTAAACTTAAAATAATGAATAACCGAATGAAACTTCTTAATTAAGTAATACATCTAAAAATAAATTAGAAACGGCTTACAAAAATTTCCACATACTTATCTGATGTGAACTCGATATAACTACGCCGCATTGTGTGCCGTACACAAAACCGAAAGTAAAAGCAAGTATAAATGCTGTGCCAGGTATATTTTATAAGCTTTTGCAAGCTTGTTCCTCACTACATCTATCTTCAGGTATATCGCCCTTGTATAAACGCTTACGCACTCCTGTTTTAACAGAAGCCGATGCGATAATGTGTCTCATGTTTTGCGCGGCGCTGTCTTTGAAAATGTGCCAATGTGATTTACAGAATCACTAACACACTTTGAAGCTTCGGCGCGCACAGGTGAACTGCATTAAATTTCTAAAGTAGCGGGAATGACGCGTTTATGTAGTTACCCAAGGAATCTCGACCTCCCTTCCAGAGCTCAAGGCTAAGAAATACCTGATAGCACTACACTAATGTATAAATGTGTGCACGCATTCAAAGCTCAGCACTAAACAGTGAATTTACAAATAAAATCCTATTGTAAGTTTATCCGGATTTACCAACATTATCTGGATATATAAGCCGTTCAACTTATGGATTATTGTTGAATTTTAATTGAATTCTACAACGCGTGTTTTTTTACCATTACTATATTGATCCGTTCCCATTTATCTTTTTCATTGTACACCAAAAAAAGAGTATGTTACAGTTCATTAAAAAATTTTAAACTGGATTTAAATTAAATCAATGCAATGCTTATACTTTATAATCATAGATTTCCATGTATTACATTTTTTTATATAAAATTAAAAACTTTTTATAAATTATAATGTCATTCGTAAGTTTCTTAATAAAGTAAATATATTCAATTACAAATTGAAAAGCCACATAAATTTTAATTATTTTAATTTAGATCAAATTCGATATGCAACTACTTTTTTCTTTAAAAGATAATTTGCATCGTATAACTAAACTTTTATACCTCTCAAAATGAATTGTGAATAATTACTTTATAATCATCATACATGACTTTATTTTACAATTTTCAATAAAAGAATATGATATTCTTAAATCACAAGAAATTTTCACTATAAAATATATAATTTGCGTTATGGCCACTTCAGATATCATACGAATAAAAACATACTTTTATATAGAAAAGAGTGATTTTTACCTTTTTCATACCGATAAAATGTTTGATTACAATATAAATTCATTTATATAATAGATAATATATATATATATGTGTGGAATCATAAAACGTTTTGTTTGCAATAAATTAATTTGAAAACTATATGAATACAGAGTAAAAATCAGTCATAAGAAATGTCAAATTCATCACTATGTAATATTATATTATCTGTTTTCATATATGATAAGTATATAATATATATAAAGTGTAAATATTTGTGAAAATGAACAAAAAGTTTATTATTTTACAATTAAATTTATGAATTAAATATTATAGTTATATAGTTTTTATCTATTTAAATCAAATAAATATTTATTTCTATTTTATTCACATATATTGAAATCAAATAGATCAATTATTTTAATTATTTGTATTTAAAACGAAATATATTTTTAAATATAAATGCATTAGATACTTAATAATAATAATTAAGTTAGATTATAGATTATACAATAATAGAATGGAAAAAATTCAATTTGAATATAATTTATCATAAATTGGATTTAATATTTAAAATATAAATCAATAAGTAACAGTCTTTTTTAAATAAATATCTATTGACATAAAACTTTATTAGAATTGAATAAAAGAATTATTTACAAATTTACTTTATTTTTTCATTTCGTATTATTTAAGATTCATTACTAGTTACTTGATTTATAACATGATTATCACATGTTGAATTATTTATGAAATTAATTTTATTAAGTTTATTAAACATATTATTTTCTTAAATAAAATATTATACTGTACTATATAAAATTATTAAAAAATTTTGAATCTTAATTTTTTACACGTTGTATTCAATTTTAGAAGTAAAATTACAGAAACTATTTAAGTAAATAAAAAAAGTTATTCTTATATTCGAAAAACAGATTATCATTGCAACACATTATCATGAGATTATCACGGCAATAATTTCATTAGTAACTATTAAAAAGAAAAAATACTACGATTAGGCTTGCATTTCTAAAAAATGTAAGTACTATTCAAATTCTATTGAAAGCGAATGATAAATATGATACATATTTCTTATTTTTCCAACAACTATGAGTGAACCCCAGAGAGACGATATTTCTTCCATTCCTCCGGCTTCAGTTAATACCATTTTCGAGATCAACTAAGCTGAACCTAAATTATTCTGAAAGTTTCATTAGGGTGACTCAGTAGATAGGTCTACATTCGTCTAACTTTATTTAAATAAGATATTATGATTTATCGGGATTATTCGGGCATGTTTCATTGCAAATTTCCGTGAGAATATAGATATTACCTGTGAAATTAAGCAGAACTGTTTCTGATAATATACTTTCAAAATATTTATTCGAAAGAATCTCAAATATTATTAAAAGAATAACATTTTTTGGATTAAAGAAAAACATCAACGTATTTTCTGATCAGATTTAATTTTTATTTGCTGATAAAAAAACCAATACTGACTTGAACTGAACTGTGTTTAAACGCGTATTCGTGTGAAAATATTAGACATTTTTACATGAATGTTATGGAAATTAATGAAATGCTGAGTAATGAAATATAATTAAATTAAGTATCATGCTGATTGTATTTACAGAACTAAATTCACCAAATTAAAGAAGTTAAAGTAATTATTTATTCTAGTATTCTTTCTATTTTAAAAACTAACCTGTAATAGAAAAGCTATTATAGAATCATATTATAGAATCATGCCAAGGAATAAAAAAGATAACTATAATTATTATGTAAAATAGTTTAAATACAACAAAATTAAGTAGAACTTTTGTTATTATACATAAATATGATATTTTTACTTTTTTTCTTGTTGAAATAGGGCCTTCGCTGTAATTTTTTAAAAAGTTTATTGATTTATTCATAAGAAGCGTATTTTTACTAAAACCAAGTAATTACTAGAATTACAATAAAGTG
Organism: Platyscapa corneri; assembly: GCA_018907185.1. Classification (NCBI taxonomy): domain Eukaryota; kingdom Metazoa; phylum Arthropoda; class Insecta; order Hymenoptera; family Agaonidae; genus Platyscapa; species Platyscapa corneri. The sequence goes on along the minus strand of JACCHW010000023.1, from coordinate 3,494,416 downwards.
CAACAATTAGATATTACATTTGTAAAAAAATATTTTTTTTATTCAAAGCATATGATAAAAGTAAATCATTTTTAACTATTATCTTTACATATCAATCAATTTTTTGAGAAACTTTGCATTATTAACTAACAAATAAACTAACAAAGTTGCATATAGAAGAGACTAGAGAATTAGCTATTCAGAATTTTCATGAGATATATCTTTTCGAATTTGTATACTTAATGAGTTAGAAATAATAATTAAGACAACAATGATATAATTATTTCTCTCTAATATTACTGATCATACGTTATTATTGTACATAACTTTCAATAATTATATATTAAGTAAACCAATAAAAAAATTGTATGAAGTAATGCGTAAAATTTTTTTTTATTAAAATATAAAACTCTAAAAAAATTAAAATATAAACATTAAACTCATTTATGCATTAAATAAGCGGTGTAATACGAAAACAATTTTAAGTGAATTTTATATAATATTCATCCTTAATATTGATGCTTTTTAATTAATTCATAGAGAAAAATGAATCAAAGATGTTGTACTTGCCTGATGTATTATACTAATATTCTACTTTGAATGCTGATGAAATCCTAATATATATATATAACTGAAAAATGTATTACATTAGTTTCAAAACCTAAATTAGTTTATTAATTTCAAAATTCATAAAATAGGGATATGTAATGTAATTAAATATTAGATTGAATCTAGCTTGAGAAAAAGTACAAAATTTAAGCTATTGTTTTGATTTTGGCCCTAAAAATATTTTCATGAATTACTATTATTTACTTTAAACTTTATTTGGAGTTCAACTCATATTTATTAAGGCATCTGCAACTATAGACTACAATCAAGTGAATAATCATTTACATTGCCATATTTCAATGAAAGTAGAAAAATTTTACTGAATTTTTTTCATTATAAAATTATATGATATGCAAAATTTATCAGCAGTTTTCTAAATTGTACTAAATTACTAGTTTACTAAATTTAGTCATTAATTTTTTGAATAATTTTAATATTTTTTGATAAACAATTTTTAAAAAATTAAGAAAATTATATTTTCTACTAATATTTAAGAAAAATTAATTAACTCATTAATCATATTTATTAAATTCTTAGTAATAATAATATACTAAAAATATTTATTATATTTACCACATATTATCAGATGAAACTGTTTTTTTAATATAAATAATAATTCTTTTTATGTAATTGAACTGGTTATTGATAATATATATATACATATAACTTACTTTTAAAGTGGTCTTTATAATAACATGTATAAAGTATTTTTATTATGATATTTATATAAAACATGTTTTTAGATATGTACAATACCTTTGAAATCATATAATATTTAAATTAAAAATTCATATTTCGTGTATTATAAAAAAAAATAAACATAAGTAATGCTCTTACAATGTAATTTATATACTTAAAAATTTTTCTATACACAATAAATTTTATTGATATATATCATAAATACCAAAAAAGTACGTTTGTAAAATACTTCAATAAATGTGACATTTGTCAAAAATATTTACTAGGGTTTAAAATAATATAAAGTTTCTAATGAAAAAATTGTTTGATTGTTTTACTAATGAAAAAGTCGATAACGAAAGGTATATTAATGTTAATTCAAATATATAGAAGCATTTTCTGACCAAAACTAATAGTTTTATAATATTATTGATACTATAGTTTTTTAAATTGATATTAGTATCAATTGTTATAAAATAAACTCGTCAATACTTTTAATAAACAACCTAAATTTCCTTATAATAGCGATTTTTAAACTATAATCATTAAGCACTGAAAGTAATTTTCTGTTTTAAAGAAATGACTCTTGGAATTAATACTGTTTTATAACGCTTATTTTTATGAAAGAAACGTATTATAGAAAAAGCTTAATAATAAATTAATTTATAATATACAGTATTTCATTAAATATACCATTCGATTCAAAAATATAACCAAAAAAAGGAAAAGTAGAAAATGCAATTATATCTTTGTTTCCCAAAATGTATCAATTATATTATTAATAAATGTAAAGATTTATAATTACTTTTTAATTAGAAAAAAATGATTCGAATAATTTATAATTTCGAAGACATATAATTTTCTAACGAGCGTTAAATGAGGTTTGAATTTTTTTAATGTTATTAATCGTCAACTTGACTTGAACTTTAGCCTTTTATTAACGATTCTTACAGTAATTTATCTCAAGATTTATCGATATGCAAAAATATTTATTATATGTACATTTTTATTATTGTCGGAGAGTTCTCAAGGGTTTATTCATAGTTTACAGATAAAGTTGTAGCAATATATAAGAAAAATTGTAAATAATATTGTAAAAAGTTATATGCACTACAATTGTGTGTTATACACACAATTATACACACCAATAGTTAGACAGTACATTAGATTTTTTCCTTATATAAATACTTCATCATAATGCCAAGCTTCTCTGACTTAAATCGTTCTCAAGTCTGATAAAAGCAAATCATTCCTGTAATCAGTAATGAAGCACTTTCTGATGCCAAAATTCTGAAAGCATACTTAGCTGGCATCAAGTAAATATGTTCTCATTTTTCAGTGCCTATGTTTTATTCTCGTAGTCCATTGTACTCTGTTTTTCTATTTGCAATCATTTTCTGCACTTCAAGATAAAGAATGGAAAGAAATATGATTTATTGGACTAATTTCAAGCAGAAAGATGAAGCAAAAGAGAAAAAAGAGAGATGCACAATCGAATTTCGCAAACAACTTGACTTTTACAGACTTGAGCAGAGAGACAGACTCGCCGTGAAATAAAAAGCTTTATACTTTTCTTGACCTCTTTTATGCGCGTTGCGGAGTCAGACGCTCAGTCAAGATCACGCTTACTTAAGCGATTTAAGAAAGCCTTATCTTTTTTCATTACTGTTGCAAAACGATTTTGTTTCTTACTTTTCATAGACTAATCCAAATTTTTTTACATGCTTCCTACATTTAATTAACTATTCAATAAAGTTAAAGATTTATATAATAGTTAAGACTTTAAATATCAGTTCAAGCCTTCTGATAAGTTAATTAATAACAAACAATTTTGTAGTAATTCGATCAAAATCATTAAGATGTCTCGGAAGCATACTTTTAATATGGTTTATCGCAAAATAATACAGTAATATAAAATACTTACAATCTTAATTGAAAATACTCAAACATTTATTTTACTTACAAAATATGTTGAATAAGCCTTCATGTAATTTAGTTCTCATTAACTTATGATTCAAAAGAGATAAAATAAAATTACATATATTTATAATAGCGTTAATAAAACTGATATCGATATGAATTTACAACACTTAATTTAAACAATTCAATGCATTTTTTAAGGGTATGATTAAATACCCCGTTAAAAAAACTGGCAAAAACGTATATTAATGATGAGAATGATAACATGGAAAAAGTCAAAGTAAGGGTCAGAATTCATGATTTCAGTTGCTCGTTAATACAATAATTAACATCAAGTTGTTCAAAACTTGCGAACTTGATTTCAACTCCTAGAGATCATCAAGATTTTATTTTTCAAGTGTGACAATAATATTGCCTTTTACAGAGTTTAAGATGAAAACAATTTTTATTCTATTCTAAAATCGAAAGTTAAGGCAACTCCAGATTAAGAAAGAGGAATGATAATTAAAATAAATTTATGCTTTGCAAAATACATATATATATATATCACCACAAAAGATATTTTAATATCATATAAATATTTATGCAGCTCAATAATAAATGTTACATATCATGAATATTTTTAAACCTCAGCGCACGTTATTCTCATCCATTTTCCACGCACATTCATGACGTTTTCTTGTGGTTCGTATTGCCTCGAAAATCCTCTCCTAGAAATTGCGTTCTACTTACAACACTAAAATTGATGACTAAGGGAAAGAGGAGGCAGTGAGAGTGTGAGTAAGCTATGCGTTGTACTTCAGCTCCATTCAAGAGAATAACAGAGGTATGAATTGGCTCATAGGAACTCAAATCCTTCGGCATCAATTGCTAAAACAACGGCAGTGGATGAATCGACCTGATCAAGATACAGTGGTAAAATTCATAGCGGCAAATACTTTTTTATTCGATTCTTACATCCAAACGTACTATTATGGGTATGTAAACCTTTTTTCTTCTTTCCATTGTACTTTCACTAATATATTATGTTTTTTTTACAAACTACCTTGTTCTCTATGCATTTTTCTTGATGCAAAGAACAAACTGCTGGAAATAAGACCATATTTTCATGGCGAAGGAAGAGGTTCCTCGACCATAAGTTTCCCTTCTCAGAGAGAGAAGCTGTAAAACACGACAAATTCATTGTCTTCCTCCGCAGGGACACAAGAAACATATTTTATTGTACCGAGGTCACATTAGCTATAAATTATTTTAATTATATATATATATATATTTTTTTTTTTGAATAAACTCAGGTAAAATTTTAATTAAAAATACCACTACACTTTAATAAAATGCCTGAAAAATAATTCATAATAATTTATAAAAAAATAATTCTTAATTCTACATACGTCGAAGTATTTGTCTTCCTACCATAGTAATTAATATTGAATTTTTATTTAATTTTCATGAATAATTAACTTTTTCATATGAACTTTATTATTTTAAAAATCTAATTTTTTCTATTTTAATCTGCACGATTTGATCTAAATTTCTAAACTTTAAAAACTATACATTTTTTCTTCCTCGTGATAACGTAAGTTTCTATATTCATTATTCTCTTCACTCTCTTTTTCTCATATCTCAGTATTATTCTCATTTAAGTATTTTTGTATGCTTTAAATTTTTTCTTAGCTCTATACATAATTATATACTTTATATACTTATTTATAATAATATTATTGATTTCAATTTGAATAATATATTATAAATGATATTAAAATAACTTAATTTTTAATGAAATAATTATATTAATTCAGTCATAATAAATTTATATAATCTATATGATTTATAATTTACATATTAAAGTATTATAATATTTTTACTTATATTACAATAAATTTATTATTTTATTATTTTAACCCATCCAATGAATTCATTCTTAATAAACTTTTCTAATATTACCTATCAAACATTCTATATTTTAACTCTGTAGGTTAAGGTATTTAAAAATTTGCATTTTAAATCAATATTAAAAATAATATTGACAACTTATAATTACTACTCTTTCTTAGTTGAAGGCGCCTATTTATTTCTTTTAAAGCGTTTTATCTATAAGAAAATAAGTAATCTTTTTATTTGTAATTAATTATTAGCGCTGTATAATTTATACTGTATAATTTAGGTTTTTTACCAGCATCAATAATTAACTATTTGGAATATTTACTAATGTATAATCATGTATATCGTTATAATAATGGTACAATACAACAATTTTCAATATACAATACATTACAATACATTACAATACAATACAGTACAATTTTCAATCCACAATGATATTACGTCAAAAATGAATAATAACAGTCATTAAAACTTTAAAATCATTCTTCTACGTCGTTTGTGCAAAATAATGAAAATCTTAGTACGAATGAGATAAAATTATTATATTTTAACTTATAATAAAGTTTTTAATATATATGTATATAATTATTTTTAACTTATGATAATTAAGTAAACTATTTATTCATATTGTAAATCTTCATTTTTTAAATACCTATTTTATATTATGTTTAATAATATAAATTAAACTTGTTGATCATTATGGAACGCATAATTATAATTGTGAACATAAAATATTTTGTAACGTATTTCATATTTTTTAACTACTTCATTTATTTTAATAGTGAATAAAATTAAAATGATTGATACAATTAAACTTTTTTCTAATTATACATTGAATACTGAGCAAAATTATAATATATTTCTGAATTACTTATTATAAACGTATATAATACATAGTCAAAATATTATTCATACATATAGTAATCATTAATTATATTTTTATACAAATCTTATATTTATTAATGTTTACCATTCTTAAATTATATAAATACAGATGACCAATAACTTTCTCGAAAAATATAATATATACATTTTTAAAAATTTTCAATTAAATGAATAATTGTGCTGTAGATTCAAATACGAAATAATATTTTATTATTTTTATAAAAAATTTAATTTTTAAAAACTTCAAATACTTTAATTTTCTGAAACTCAAATGTAAAATAGAATTTTTAGATACTCCATAATTACAAATGTTTTACGCATTTTACGCATACGAGTTAATGCTTTAATGATTTCTGCAAATTCAAGGACGTTCGTCATTGAGAGTCGCATACAGATATCAGGACAGGAAAATAATGGAAAATCGATTATGTAATAAGAATCTTCTCTATTATGTGCAAATGAAAGACGTGCACTTGATTCAGTCAATGTATCCACGTGTATTTGCAGTCCTTGATCCGCTTTATCTGTTCACGGCACGTGACTTCTAATTTTCTGAGTCTAACTTTCTCCCTTGACTCAACGAATTTGATAGTCTTATAGTGATTGATTTCTGACCTTCCCCATTGCTAGTTTTCAGACTCGTTTGACTGGCGGGCTATTGATAACTGCCCAGGGCGGTCGTTATAATGACTTTTTGGTGATTGACTTTATATCTGCTTCGGTGACGTTGACATACTGATTGGCAAAATCCCTACTTCGATATTTGTCGTTTATTTATCTCAAGAATTAGTCAAAAGTAATCTTTTCTTTGGCAGATTTACTTATTTGAAACGATTGTGTTTAATCTTTTGTAAGTTTACACTGCAACTATTTTCGCAAATTGCAAGTGCATTGTATTTTGCTGTTTTGTTCTACTCTATTATTTGTATTTAATATATTATTTTCAATGAAAAATCTCCGTTTATGCATTTGTATGTTGCAGACTTTTTTCTTTTCGCGAAATGATGTTTATCCGCGATGCGAATTTATCACTATTATTAATATAGAATATTATGAAGTAATTTTTGTTTAAAGAAAGAACTAAAATAGAAAAGGAAAAATATCATTTTAATTTTATAATATTTAATAATAACAGATCGTCCTATTTAATATTAAATTACATTAAATCTCAATATTTAAGTTTTATTTCGTTAATCTTTTGATGGTCATTTCTCATAGTTCATCTTGAATATATTTTTTTTATTTTGAAAATCTATTTTGATATCTGTATAAATTTTTATATCATTGTAAACTGTACGGTAAATTCTATTTTATCATGAAAAACTTTTAGAAAATTTTTACTAAAAATCTTTTCTAAGTTATAATATTCGGAAAATACAACTGACATTCAATAAATGCAATTTATGTAATTAAGGATTTTTTCGAAAAAATATTATATTTTGTGTTTTTAATTATGTTTTATTTGTTTATAAGTAATATTTTGTTTATTTACATTAATTCCAAAATTTTGTCTATTTTATAGTCTTACAAAAGTAATTTAATTGTAATTCTATTATTCTTGATAAATTCTGAAAAATTGTCTTTTATTCACATAATAATGAATAATTTAACTATTATTTATATACTGTATACTTTTATTAATTTCGAAAACATTTTTTATGTGATATTGAAGAAGGATTTGCAAAGCTTTAGTTTAGTATATTTTATTAAATATTGTATTTAATTATTCATCAAACTATATTTTGTTATAGAAGATATTATGATTAAAGCAGTATTACATCAAACATAACGTTTAAATTCACTTTTTTGCGTTAAGATTCTGAAAAAGATAAGATTGATGATTGTCGAAAATACAAATTTTTTATACATGTATTAAACAATGATGATAATAATGTAGAAACACCAAATGTGGATAACGTAGTCAGTAGTAACGGATATGCACTTCATAACAATAACAATCAGCAGTTTGAAACTATGAAATTAACTCTGTTGCATTTCCTCTTTCCAAATTTTTGAGTGCTGAGGAATGGTCTATAGCTTAACCTGGTTCTTATGATAAGAGTCTCACTTGATGGCTGACACACAGCCGAGGAGGTAAATTTTCTTGGAAACTCGGCAAACTTTTTTCATTTTCAAGCCCTCTTTAAAGAAGTTTTTTGTAATATTTTAAATACTTGAAAAACACTTTTGAATGATTAGTAAGTGAACGTTCTAATACATTTTGAAGCATTTAGAACATATACAAATATCTCGAGAATTCGAAAAAAAACTTCATTGAAAATTCTAAATATATGTTAAAATAAAGATGTTAGTATCGAAAAAAATGGTTTACCTTTTGGTAAACGAGGTTTGGTTATATTGATTTAAATTATTTTCAAAACTAAAACATCAGAAGTAATAAACGTAGGATTATAAACAAAAAAGTCGTTCGCGCATAACTTGTGAGAGATTTTTTTCATTAAATATCATTATTAATTTATACCTATTTATTTTATTTAATTAATTAAAAAAATAATAAATATTAATAAAATTAATATCTACGATTATAAGTTATTTTACAAAAATATAAAATGTAGTCAATTACTTAAGAGATTAAGTATTTATTTTAAGTATATTTTAGCTAGTTCATCCTTATACTATATTTTTCAAATAATCGCTTTACTTTATAAATCTTAAATTTAAATTTTGCATATTTAAGATTGAAAATTTGAAGAAATTTTATTTTTATTAACCTATGGTGATTATGAGAATATGACTTTATAATATCTTGTATACTATTAATTATTAGTGCTCGTATTAGATATATTTAAACATTAAAGCAGTGACATATTTTAGATATCTTAAGGATTTCTACGTTTAAATTTCATCATTTTTGATAAGATAAAATCTCTTATAAATCGAATTTTTTACACTATATTATATTTATAAGAATATTAATTATATTCAATTTTTGAGAAAAAATAAATTACTTTATTTTCCAAAAATAAAATAATTATATTAGAATCCTCAATTATATGTTTCATTACATTATATATTATAATTTATCATGTTCAGAAAATACTAATTTAGAAAAACTAATTTTTAATTGTTCGTTTTTGATTACTAATTTTTTGAGGTATAATATTGTTATAATTGTATTTCCTTCTGATGATAAAAGTACTTTTAATTTTTTAATAATTATTATTATGAATAATTTATATTATGAATAGTGTTCATAAAAGAACAAATGAAACAGAAGATTACGAAGTTATGTAGATGTGTGTAAATAGCTAAAATTAATTTTTAATCAACTGCAAAGTGAAAGCTGGAAAAAATGTTTCCAGATAAATTTTATTTTTATGCTCTTAATGGGAAGTTAACATTAAATTGAAACAGAAGATACCCATGGGTGAATGTGGATTTAAAAATTAAAAAGTAAACGAGAATTCTAGAAAACTAATAACAATATTTGCTGTACAAAAAATTATGTCAACTTCATAATAAAATTTAAGGACTTCAAAGTTAGGAATAATACTTTTAAAAGTAAAAAAAAGGATATGTGTATTCAAAGTAAAATAATTCCAGCTTGAATTAAAATGTTCGTTTCTTTTTTAATATTTTTATACATGCATACATTTACATAAATGTCCTAAGAAAATTCAGTAATAATTACTAACAACTTATTTGAAACTATTAAATTTCAAAAACAATATTGTACAAAGATTAAATCACATTACAACTAGTGCAGCAATAATTATTAACTTCTCTATTTACTTATTTTTTGATTATAATAATAAATTTATTATCGTTCAAGTATTATTTTATTGTTTAAAATGGAAAATATATTTTTTAATGTGTTTATGGTTTATTTTAGATAAAAATAATTGAGTGCAATAAGATGTATTCATTTTTAAATTAAAAATTTTCTTTTTTCTATGTTTATTTCTATAAAATTAATAATTAAAATATTTAAAAAAAATTAACTTAACTAAATCATATTTAAGTTTATTTCTAAATAAATATGACTTTAAATAGGAAATCTAGGAAGTTTTTTATAAAATTCATTGAACTACTAATCAGTTAAAATTAGGAACCATGTATATAAAATATACAAATTAGTATTATAAAATAATTTAATAATTGATCATAGGATTCTGCAATTTTTATTTACATAAGTAATTGTGATAAAATTAAGATTCCACAGTTAATATTCTTCATAAAAATAAAATAACTCTTATAACAAAACTGTGTTACGTAAAATGACGGTCATAATAATCATATGTACCTAAACAATATAAATAATACATGATTATCAAATTTAGCTACTGAATTTAAAATTAAATATAATTTAACGATTTATACAAAAATTCGAATTATACGTGTAGCTATAATTGAAGAAATAAAGGAGAAAAATCTATGCACGTTTTACCAGAATTCGCTCATATAAACCTTTAGTTTATGCTAGTTTGCATACACTAGTGAAAGTTGAAAGTTTAGAAATATTAAGAACCTCAAACTCTTTTATAAAACCTTGCAACTAGCTTTTATAGAGTATTTTTATATATACGTTGAACGTTCTTGGGTATAGGTGAAGTATAAATTGCATTTATATGGTCACTCGATAAAACGTCCATTAGAAGTACAGATAACTTTTTCATTTTATTTGTTCATAAACTAAATTGCATTTGGTTTTATAACATAAGGTGGATATTTTCTACTTTATACTTTCTTGTATTTCAAACTTGTTTATATTGAATACGAAAAACAAATAAATATACTAAAGAATTATAAATTACTGTACTTGTTAACTACTTCTATCTGAAAATTAATTATATATAACTTGAAAAATTATATAAGTTTATAAAAGAAACTAATATGTACTCAAGTATCATTGGCTTTATCGTCATAACTTTAAAGTTTTTCCTCCGAATAATTTTAATAAATATTAATTGCACGTATATTGTGGTGACAATTTTCTGTAAATATTTAAAAAAAATTAATTTTAATTTTATCAATAGTAGAAGATAATTAATAAATTGTAAACAAAATATTAGTATAAATAAAAATAAACGTAATTTATTGCATTGTTAAATAATTTAATTGAAATATGTATCTTCAATAATAGGGTCTTTTATAAGACTATAAATATAATGAATTTAAAAAGAAGTATACGTAGATTATTAATCTATGTAATGAGGCAAGCAATCTCTTATGGATTTTCTCTGGTTATATATAAATATATATCATGCAGTCTCGGCACTCAAAGAATTTTAATTAATCTATGTAAGCAACAAATAAATTTTTTAGAAATACATAAGTATTTTATATTAATTTTTGCATTAATTGTATTTGCATTAATTTTTTGCCTTTACCGAATTAACCACAGTTAAATAAATGATCATTTATATTGGGGTAAAATGTACCTCCACAAAATAATTCTTATTATATTATTAAAATAAAAGAAAAAGTATCATAAATTTGATAATAATGAGTTAGTTTTGCATTTTATTATTTGAAAATATATATTAATTCACTGGTAAAAGCGAAGAACTACAATTTAAAAATTTTATTATTATGTAGTATTACTTGTTTTTATTAGGTATAAAATTAGATTATAAGTGTTAAATTATTGATAGAGACACACATAGAAATTAACATAACTCAATATTGAATTTTTGTTATCTATACTTTAAATCAATTTAAGCATTATAATCACATTAGTGGACGCTTTTTTTGTTGCATGTTATACCAGCACAAACCATGTCAACAATATTGATATGTCAACAATATTCAAAGCTTCTAAAATTAAATACACAAGCTCATGCGCATACATATACACATACATGCACACGAAAACAACAGCCTTGATCGTTTTTATTAATTGATTTGTTTATAGAACATTTCATACAACTATCTTTTATAACTTTAAGTTTTCTACACTGCTAAATCCGATTGAAATATATATTATTTATACAATAAAATTTTATTTTACAACTTATTTTTTAAACTACATTTTGGTTTCTACAATAAAGTTACAGTTTTTTTTATGTTTTCTATTGTAATCTATCAAAAACAGAGATTATAATGATCTATTGTTAAAATTCGAAAATAAATATAATTTCATATGGAAATTAATTCCATTTATTATATTATTCTCTCTTTTTCTTTAAAGCTGAGCTGATCGATATATATGCGTCATAATATATTCAATAAATGTTAAAAGAAAAAAATTGTGCAATGAATTAATTTTTAAATTAGATTAAGTAAATTTTCTCATAAATTCCGACAATTTATTTAAAAGAACTGAAAATTCTTTATATTTATTTTCTATTCGTGTATTTTTAAATTATTATTCATGATGTTTTATTGTCTTTGCTTTTTTACTTTTATTAATTCTATGATATTAATGTAAATACAATACGAATCAAGAAATTAAGATTGAAATAAATTGAAATCAAAAGTTGATTTATGAATTAGATATGATAATATAAAATAAACTAATAATGTAACTTCAAAACATAAAACATGTAAGATAAAGTATCAAACAGACAATAAAATAATAATTAAAACCGTAAAGGAAAGGAAATAAAAAAATATATATACCAATTTACATTAGTATAAAAAATGTTTGCTTTATGGTATTTCAGATTGGTGCTATTCAAAATCTTTTGATTGTGCAGGAATCTTCAAAAAATATATGTATTTTTAAATTTAATACTTGACATTACAAATGAATTTTGTAGAGATAAGATCGCTATATTACACGTTAGATAAACTACACACGCACAAACGTGTATAAAGATTATAGTAAATATTACATTAAATTTAGTATATATTAAATATTAAATATTTTATAAATGTATAGATATTATGTAAAACAAATTAATAGCTATATTTTAAAATACGGTTTATTAATCTGATTATACTTAACCTACAGAAATTTCTAAAAGTAATGTATAATAATTTAAAATAATTTCATTTTAATAATTAATTTAATAGAATAATTTCACGTTGTTGCAATAAAAAACATCCGGAAAAATATGTTTCTTCCCATACTGTACCTTAATATTAAAATATAATTTCATTGTTGATTCGCTTACTCTTATTAAACAGTTTTAAAATTAAAAAATGAAGTAAGATATGCGTATAGAATATGTAAATGAAAAATTCAGAATCAGACTTTAAATTAAACTTTATATGTATTCAATCTGAAAAACATTTTTTAAATAAAAAAATTCGTGATAATCATTATGTTATTTATAAATTATTCCAATTAATTTACCTGTATTTATTCTTATTCTCTTCTAAATAATTGTTATTATTATTATTATTATTATTAATTTTAAATTATACTAATTAATAAAATATATTTATATTATTAATGAAAAAATAAACCTTAATTCACAATTAAAAATAAGTTTCTCAGCGTGGAAGAATGCATTACTATTACTTAGGCGTTTCTTTGCTCATCCCTTCACTCATTTAATTTATAAGCTAATTGTAATTCAAGAATGAATTTTATTTTAAATCCTATCATTTCACTCTATAATACTCAATAGTAGCTAAGAATATTTAAAAATTTGATTATATATAAATTTATACGTAAAATAAAATACTTAATGAATAAATATCTGCATTTTCAGAAAATTCGATTAAAGTTTTATAAACAATTGATTTCATCTTTAATATACTCATTAAAAAATAGTCAAAAACTGGAAACTTAAGCTTTGGTAATAACATACTTTAATTTTTATATCTACATAAAATAAGAATTGAAATTATTTAAAGTAACTTAATGAATGTAGATTTGTAATTATGAGGGTAATGTCTAATAGTTCCAGAAAATTAATACAGAAAAAATTTAGTTCATATTTACAAAACACATCTTTTCGTAATTATTGAATAATTTCTTTAGAAAACAAACAAATAGTTTAATTATTTTTCAGTTTCATTTTTAATTTGCTGTAAGAATATTGGTAAACAACTCGTAAAATAAACAGTATGTTTTTCAAAAGTTTTCATCGCACGATGCTTTTAAGTGTTTTCATATAAATGTTGCATATAAATCGTTAAATGCTGAAGTTTAAAATATTACAACAATAGTATCGTTCTAATACAAATTTTACAATTTAATTTATATCATACAAAAAGTATATTTCCATTATGGGAAACTTGGATTACAATAATTACAATTTTAACTACTAAATAGGCATCAACTTTATAAATACACAAACTATTATTCATTGTTCAACATGCACTTAATTTGAAAAATAAAAATTTTCTTCTATTAGAATTTATAAATTTATGTAAATTCTAAAGTGAAAGATTCAACAGTAATTTATTAAAAAGCTTTTTCAAACTTTCTTAAGAACAGAGTTTAATGAATTTTATGAACTCATGCCAATTTCTAAAGAAAGAAAACAATTGTTTCAGAATTGTTTTTTTCTATCACGATAAAATATCGAATGTTCAAATATATAAAAGACAAAATATCTTTTGCTAATTTAAAAATTTTGTCAAAATTTATTTATAAAAGACATTTCTGAATCTTAAAGTAATTCGATTAAAAAAAATTGGAGTTTTTAGAATACTTTAAAAATATATATTATAATAAAATTATATGTAAACAATAAATTTTAATAAATAATTCATAAAACTAATAAACCTAAAAATTTATCAATATATACTTTAATTAAATATTCATTTATAATAGAAAATAAAGTGTTTAAACAATCATATCTTAACAAAGTTAAGAAAGTTTTAATATTTTTAAAATACATTTATCTTAATATATGTATTGGCGTAGGTTATTGATATTAATATATTTATTAATAGATTATTAAAATATAATTTCTGAAATTAAATATAATGCTGAAGAAATGTCAGTTGATTTTCAAACTATTTTTTCAAGTTATAGATATTACGCTTAATATTAGTTTTTAATTTATCTTTATTAATACAATAAAACTTTTATTTATTATATTTGACTAATATATTATGAATTCGAATGCGTAATTTTATTGTTTGCTATTTTTCACATTTTTATATAGTATTTTTACGTAATAACTGTAATATCTATGTGACGGATGTGCAAGTCACAAGATCAATTTTTACTTAATTCTTGGCTTAATACCACTAGATGATAAATTATAGATGATAGAGTGCTTATCATTTATTCGACAAATAATACTTTTATCGAATATTTGTAAATAATAATAATATAATAATAATAATAATAATGTAATATGGCGTGTATATGTAAAAAATTAGCGGATTCATTTCAAAGGTAAATACTTAAATGAAAAATTACATAGTCAAGGTTTATTATGTTTTAGATTTTTCAAAAATTTCAATACAGCGCAGTACTTATATAGTGAAAATATAACATGTAAAATAATTTTTTATTGAAGTGCTAGAGAATACTCAAATAACATCAATATTTACAGATATAAATACAAATGATTTAAAATGCATCGTGTATATGATAAGAAAATATTTATATGAATGATTATTCGAAAAAGTTTTTAATCACTTAATTTATGACGCATTGGTTTCATTTGTATAATTATAGAACGAGAAAAGGAATACAGGCTGAATCTTGGCATTCAGGAAAAGTAGAATCAAATTGGTATCAAAAAGATATGTGAATGATCAACCTCTTGATCCGTATTAGAAGAAGTCAGAGAAAGAAAGGTTGGTCGGAAGGTTGAGATAGGGAAAAGAGAACGACAGATACCAAACGGTGGGAGTGAGAGAGTAGCGGCGAAACAAGGAGCGCGACGAGGTACTTACCTTGTGGCTTTAACCGAGCCAAGCCGCTGAATTATGGGGTTAATTCCGCCTCGTGGGCTTGCTTCGCTACTAATCCACTCAAGCCTTGCCTGCAGCTTTGTTTGTATGCGTGTCAAAAGTGATATTTTCAAAACTAAAGAAAACTTCTTGTAAACAATACAGATGACAATTTTTTCATTCGTCAGCTCTAATTGTTTTACTATAAATTTTCAATATTTCTGATGATGATTTACCTTTTCTGATATACAATCTTCTACGTCGCTATAATTATGTTCACGATGAAAGTATTTTATAAGTTCTTCGGTTTCTTTGAATTCGAAACTTTCATTGTTCTTCGTTAAATTAAGTAATTTAAAGAATTTTTAATTGTCAAAAAAGTCTTTGACAAACCTGATTTATTCATATATAATTAGGGTTAAATATATATATATATATATATTTCACAATTTTATAATTATTCAATAAATATAAATTAATAAAATAAATTACAGTTTATTTATTAAATTTAAATGAAATTAATTGTAAAGGAAAAGTAAAATGAAATATATCATAAATTTAAACTATCATTATTTAAATAATATCTATAATAAATTAAAATTATAAAGATTTAGAGTAAATATAATAATAATTATAAATATATAATAACTTTTATAGTAAAAAATTCTTTAGACAAATTTTAATATTTATTAATTAATATATATTACTTAAGTAAAAACATTATTCAATTTACTATTTATAGCTTAATTTTATTCATAAACAAAATTAATAAATACTTTTTTTTTTCTTAATTATTAGTCTTTCATTAATTGAAAATAATTTGTAGGAAAAAATATTCAGTGACATTCATGCTCATTAATTTTCATTTTTATTAAAGAATAAATTTATACTATTATTTGAAGATATTTTGTTTTTAGACGAAATTGGATGCACATGCATTTCTACTTTAATACATATTTTAAATTAGCATATATTTCATATTAATTTAAGAACTGTGTCAAAAAATATAAAAAATAATACCTTCTTAAAATAAAATATTTCTATTAAGTACTTAAGTACTGTATAAAATAAAAATATTCTCTTTAATATTATTGTTATACTTAAATTCAAATTTACAAATAATTTAATTTTAAATTATTTGGATAATATATATGTGAATAAACTAAAAATATCTACGTTCAAACAAAATAGTATGCACCAGTCGATAGTTTATAGTTTCTTTTACTTCTACTTCTGTAATCTAGAAATAAGCTGGAAATGTGATAATTTTTAAGCTGAAAATTACTTAAACAATCACTTTTAAGATAAAAATACCTAGATTTAATAAGATTAGGACAAATAGATGTTCAGATAGACCTTTTTTTTGCAATAAACTTTGACTGCGAAAAAAATATTTAGAAAAAAATTACAAGGATAAAAAATAAAATAGATACTCTAATGTGTCAATGTTATTAATTTTTTAATGATGAAGAAAAACTATTTGTTTCATAGCGGATTTTGATAATGAAGAGAAAGAAAGCGAATTTCATGCCACAGGAATAATCCAATAATCCCGAATGTTTGACTACTTTTTTTAGCTTCGATAATATTTCTTTTATTAAAAAGGCGCCATTTTCAGAATAATAATTTTTTAACATTTATGTACACATTTATAATTACACATGTACTCGTGTTATTAAATCATAGAATATTCTTGGACTCTTATGCGAACTTGATAAATTGTTGATAATATCAAATTTCTTTAGTTACCTTGCTAATCTTTTATTACATTTACGTTGAAATTGAAATAAAATGAAAGCTATAGTGAAATACAAAATTGATTATAAAATTATATAAGAATTATAAAAATGAAAATATTTTACTTTGATTACTTAATTCAAATACGCAAACGTTATTCACATATAAATATAAATAATTCTACGTAAAAAATTTAATTTACTAAGATTTACAAACATTATAAAATATAATTCTGAAACATTTTTTTATTTAAAATTAATTCAGATTACCGTATTTTATGCTTGAAACTAAGTATGTAAGATTAAGAAAATCTAGAGCTAAAAAAAAAATAATATATAATACAACTAGAATGAAATTATTATCCAGTCACGAATTTTTTTGTAAAAAGAATATAAAATAGTCGTATCTCAAACATATAAAGCTCTAATGTAAAAATAAATGAATATTTTCAAATATGATATTAATTTAATACTGAGCTTTAATCGTGTGTGTAAAGTGGTGCGATAAGTAAATGTTGGAACAATTAGTAGTTTTCATATGGCCGCGCGAGATAGGATGTTAAAGTTGAGCGCCAAGCTGCTTTTCTAGACATAGGGATATAAGAGCTGATTAGAATGCGAATGAGTTCTATCGCCGTAATGACTTCTAACTTCGAGTTTTCTTTCTTTTCTCTTTTAGCGCTCTGTGGGCCATTTCCGGACGAACGCAGTAACTGATAGCGCAGAATTGGGACGCGGGGATATACGTATACAGATACATAAGTATACGAGGGTGCATAGCTGTATGTAAGAGTGTCTGTAAGTTTATATGTAAATACAATAGTCATGCAGTTCGCTACTCTTCGATGTCGATTCAAACTGAATATTTCAATCTATGAAAATTAGGGAATGCACAAAGGCGTTTGAATTCTTCACGAAATATTAAGCTACCAAAGATGATAGTCTGTTCAATGTTAAGATTTATTATTTTGCTGAAGCAAGAAAAGCGGTCAATATATGAATGGGGTTGAATGACAAGTCAATTATGATATACGACTTTGCCTTCGTTTAAAGTACCCTATAGTGTTCGTAATATAAATGAAAGCTTGATGATACGAATGATTTTAAATTACATTATTATTTCTTAATATTCGAAAAATTGGACGCTAGAAAAAATGCATTCAAGTAATAACTTTTATTAGAATTAATTAATTTAATTTTATGAAAAAAAAATATTAAAGTGATTTGTGCATTGTGAAATTTGAAATTAATGTCTTGATAATTCTATACTTAATGGTTACATTGTAATTATTCTAATGCATTTAAAACATTGGATATTATTTTTTTCTTTAAATCTTCTAATTTCACGTATAAGTAAATTACATATTTCATGCCTGAGTAATATCTGCATTTGTGACTTCTCTATAAATATTTCTGTTATTGAAGTGATCATGTAATTCTAATTACTTAAATTTACGCCTCATGAATATTTGGTAAAACAAGCAGTAAATTATCAAGTGTAACATCTTCAGGCCTGCGGTCTTGTATCCCAAGCAATTCAATTTCTTATAAGTTTCCTAATAGCCAAGGTTTCACATGAAGGTGATTGGATTAGGTTTGGTCAAATCACTTTTAGCAGGATAAGAATGATGAATTAATTGATGAATCAGGAAAGAATAGATATCCGTCTAATATTACTCTATAATATAGTTAAGCTATACTTAGTGATATGTATATACATATATATATAAACTGAAAGATACCGTTTTCCTCTATTAATTATTTTTTTGCTCCAGTGAACTACTTTTTTTTATCCAGCTTTTTGTGTCAAATTTTCTTGATTCGGTTACTATGGTCATAATTATCACTTTTTAAATATTACTAATAATGCATCGCTCATCATGACGATATATTTTACAGTAACTTATAAAATAAACGCTGGTAATTTAATATTATAATCTACAATTATAAAGTATTTCTAAATTTACAAATACTTCTATAAATTTTGGTCACGGTAATATAAAAAAATTTCCATATCTTCTGCTGACCTTATTATTAATTCTCATGTTATACTTTTGATGATAATACTCTCTACGTTTTATTAAGAGTATATGAATTGGTCCTACAATGACATTTATCACCTTTAATGACAGTTGTATATGTGAGCTTCGATCCAATGATGGCTTTGTAAATCTATCTTATTTTATTTGGCATTAAGCTCCAAAAATACCTATTATGCAATGCCTTGACATTTATAGTCCTCGGAATAAATTTTTACATTGTAATCTAAATCTTTATCTACATCTGACTAGTTTAATTCTTGAATTCTCAATAATATTGTTTTATTTTGATACTTCAGTAATTTTTATTTTAATCAATTTTAATATGCTTTATAAAAGTACATTTCACTTTCATTAATATTATTGCTCAACTACGCTTATTTAAATAATTTTTTTTTTATTAAAACCTGACGGATAGATCGATTTTCTTTAATTTTATTAGTGGAAGTCTACTTTTCTTTCAAGTTTAAATTAAATTTATGATTTGTTTTAGAGAATTTTTTAATTATAATATTTTTCTAAATACAAATGTTTATTTATTTACTCATTTACTTACTTAGTATCATTTGCTAACTAAAAATATACACAAATTTGAATGGATTTTTTTCTACACATTAAGAAAATGGTATTAATACAAATTATGTATTACATTTTAATATATATTATACACTAAAATCTCTTTAATATTACTACGTATTTGATGTTTTATTTCAGAAATCAAATCTTTCAATTAGTTTAAGTAATTTCTTTAGCATTTAGGTGTTTACAAATCTGTCGCAGATATATTTTTATTTCTTTATAATAAAAGTATTTTGACTTAAAAAAATAATACGTGAATTATATATATTTATGTAAAAAGAAGTAATTTTGTATATAAAATATACAGGTTATCATTCTTTATTAAGATTATTGGTACTAACTACGGTATGAACTTAAAAATGACGTTCTACTAAAATTTCAATTTATTGGTATTTCAACGTCTAGTTTGTGAATAAATTATACATATGCATTTATTTATATATGTGTGTGTATGTTTTTCATATTATGAGAATTAAAAACCTCGATAGAAAAATATGCAATAATTTTGTAATAAACGAATATATTAAGCTAAACAAACATGTAATGTAAACTTAAAAAATAAAAGTCTGCCTTATAAAAGATATCTCTATTGACACCATGCATTACTAGGAATTTCTCGATAATCATGAAACGAAATTAGAATCTCATCCTTGAAGATTTTATCGATAAAGTATAACGTGAACAGACCCGAGGTAAATAGAAATAATAATTCCTAATATCTTTAAGTAACATCATACAATAGCTAAAGATATTTTTACGAAAAAAATTGTATTCGACTAAAGATCATTCTTGTATACAATATTATGAAAACACCTTTCTTTTATACTACAATTTACGTGACTGCGATTTCAACTAAAGAGATGATATTTCATACTTTTAATAGTAACGTACCTTGAATTAATGCGGTGACTTTTTCCAGATTTTCCAATTTACTTCGTGTTTCTTTATCAATTTGAACAATATAAAAATTTGTAACAAATTAGTTGAAAAAAGTACAATAATTTACAGAAATGGTATACTAGGTAGTACAAATAACTTCGGCACAATTTAAATGGTAAAACTTTTATTTCACAATTGATTGTTTACAAAAATTATAATTTTATAGATTTTGCAATTTTTTTTATATATTTTGTATTTTTAAGTTGCTCATCATATATTGCTATGTAATCTAGATTAACTAATTTTAATTTTTTCTAGAATTTGTTAAATTTTTTAATCTAAAGTTATTATATAATTTCATGAACAAATATAAAATTTAATAAGTCGAATGTAAGCTAAATAATATGGTATTAACTGTAAATTATAAAAACCATGAATATTATATATATAATATCTATTACGCGTACATACAAATATAAATGATTTTTTTCGCTCTTCATTGTCAATATTAAAGAATCATCGTTTTTCAGAATTATTACAGGTTATTTAAACCTCGGTATTTTTCACTTCGCTTTTTCAGCTCATCTCATTTTTTATCCTCCTCCTCCATCTTTACCATCATTCCTTTTCACTTTCCATTTTTCTTTCAGTTTTGGACGGATAAAATTGAGACAACAGATGGTCAAACTCTCAAATCAAGCGACGAAGCTCACTACTTTAAAAATGACAAATTCTTCAAGAAAATCTCTAAGTTCTTACTCTTTGACCAAAACGACACAAGAACAAGAAAAATCGATATTAAATAGTAGCACGTTTCGTAGAAGCTATCGTTGAAAACTTTTTCGGACTTTTACACATTTTATTATTATCAAAAGATGCTGAATGGTAAAGAGAAAGTAAGTAAGACTAATTCATAAAACTAAATAGTCTTAAGATACGTAGATCTAATAAAATAAAATTTTTTAATCCAATGAACTTGTTTCCGTGATTTATGAATGCATTATTTTACCATTTCTGTATTCTTTTCTTGAATAAATATAAATAAATGCATACAAATACTTGTCATAAAGCATCTCTATTCAAAATAATCCATCAAAATAAAATTAAAAATATTCGTTACTGTGTATCTTTCTTTTTCAATAGTACATAAAAATTTATATAAATATAAAAAATTTGATAAAGAGAATTCAAAAGATTATAAATTACTTTAGTGCACTTAAGATTATTCCGATTATTAAACTTTTCATTTTACAAGAGTGAAATTATGTTACTCACATACAGAATATTATAAATTTACAAAATATTATTCATAAATGATGTTCATAATAATTCGTATTAAATTAATTTAAAGTGCAAATAAACAGTTCTTATTGATGAATTTTATATCTTAATTAGAAAATATATACATTTACGGTATGTATAGACAAGTTTTTTATCGGCAATATATTATTATTAGCATGAATTAGAATTTAGTAAATTTTAAGCGAATAACCGTAAATTAATAGTTTCTTATTTTATCAATTGAAGTAATCAGTAATAATGATAGATGTTAATAAGCCTATATATTATGAAATTCGTAAGCACCGTTAAGGCAATGAACACTTTATGTAAGGTCGGATCCACGCATTCATAAATCCAGAAAAGTCTCAAAAATTTAAAGAACAGAGAAATGTCAAGTGTGTCTTATGAATAGAAAAAGGGAGATCCACCCAGCATGAGAGATGGAGACACAGAGCACATACGTCTGTGTGTATATGAGAATTATGATAAGAGACTGACGTACACGTGTTACAACCAATGGTTGTAACTCATTTGTACTCCCCAAAAAGCCCGAGGTCATCCGTTCTTCAGACGCGCATGCAAGATTGAGGCTCCATGATCCAAGAGAGTAAAGTTGCGTTTGTAGTAGTTCTCGTTGCCGTTGCCGTCGCCTATCCTAGAAGCCTTTATATATAAGCCTCGTTGCTAACGGCAACCTTCAATCTGGCTCTTCGGCTTTCCACCTCTCTTGTGCAACTATTAGACTTTCAGAAGGCCGGTTAATCATTAGACTCACAGCGTGATCCTGGTAGTAAGTTTGCATACACATCGTAGGCAAATACCCTGAGCTCGTCATTCTCAACTCGCTTTGTTATTTCACTGAAACAATTGGACGAATCGTTCGCGATTCATCCTTTATCATTCCTATTTATGGATGCAAGTTATTACTAATCGAAAGCTAATCGTCGTGATTTAAACTACGTCGCTTTTTGTTATTGCAATGCGAATGCACGAAGTAGAGATAACTTACTGTTAGTAAAAAAAATTGTTCATAATGTTTCAAGATATCTTGCAATAAAAAACTAAATATCATTAGCCACATCACTTCGACATAATCTAATAAGAAAATAATACACGGCATTTTTTAAATCGAAAGTATACTTACCTTATATTCGTTGAAAGCTTATACTAACCTTATCAAAAGCTATAGAAATTGTACTACTATTTTTTTATTACTTTCTTTCGTTTCTTATTTAGTGCAAGTTAAATCGTAATTACAAGCTGTTAATAAATTACATTCTTAAACTAAGTTTTGGAGGAATCGATTAAATAACTAGTGTTGAGATATAATTTTCAAAGAAAATTTATTTCTTATACTTAATAGTGCTAATTAAAAACGTTACGAGCAAGGATAGATTAGTTTTTTGACAAAATTTGACACGTAAACTGTTAAAAATGTATATTTAAAAGTTTATCACACAACCAAAAAATAAAAAATTATTCATACATTAAAATATAAATACTTTAAATATTATAAATTCTCTAAAACAATAACAGTCTATACTATCATATTCCTTTAAAAATTACAAGAGCTTTTAAAATATTTTGTTTATTAATATTTAGCGAACAGGAAGTATGTATTGATCTCCAAACGGGAAATATTAAAAAAACTCGTTATTCGTTATCTTTCAATTTTTAAAGTACTATCAAGTCATCACAGTCACATTATACAATGGCATTTGCATATGAAAAAGCTTTTAGCGTGATGGTTACTATGTTTACTAACAGTCAATCAAAAATGCATTGGTTCAAACGTTTCTAAGAAGTATTTCTACATATTTGAGTAGAATTTAATTCATTTTCTATAGTGATATATCATTTTTAAACCAAATATGGATTTAATAATTAGAACTGAAAACAATGCCGACGTACTACATAAAAATACGACAAAATATGCTAACTAAAGAATGAAAGTATAATAAATCAAATACACAAAGTTGATTATTTTTAAGATTTTTATCATATTTTATGTATAGAATTTTCAGATAAAGAAAAATGTACCAAGCTAAAGTATGATATTGTATTGATATATGAATTAAAATACTAAGGTATCATTTTTATATTTGTAAAAAATTAGTTCTAATAGAAACATAAAAATACAATATTTAATAACCATATATTTCCTAACTTAAAAGTAAAAACTTTTGTAAAAATTTATAATAAATTAACATTACTTTTCAACATATGCATACATAAGTTATCTACAACAGATTTTATTCACATAATACGATAATTGATAAAAGGCGTTTAATCTAAAAATTAAAAAAAACTGTACTTTAAGAATGTGTCAGAAAATATAAGCAATCAGTGATGCGTTTTATTTTGCTAAAAAGGTATTATGATGAAAATTAGAATATTTTGATAAAATTTTTTGTTAACTTTTGAAAACTTTTTTAACTGCCCTCATAGACAATATTTGCATATAAAATTTAAGCAAAGTTTTAAAGTCTGTTTTATCACAGTAGATATAGGTACTTTTGCAATTTTAAAGTCTATAAAAATAATAATTAATTTAAGCTTCTTTAATACTAACTTATTTATATATGCAATATTTTCAAATATAAATTGATTTTAATAAATTAATGCAAAAATGAAAATTTAATTTTAATTTTATTTAAATTAAAAAAAATTTTAATTACAATTGATAAGATTAAAAATAAAAATTTGTACAGATTAGACGTTATATATACCATCCAAGAGTAGAATAATGATGTAACAATTTTTAATACAGCTAAGAAATTGAATTATTTATGATACAAAAAGTATAAGATGTTATGTAACATAATTAAATATGATATTGAGAAATATTTATTACTTATTAAAATATGAGAAAAAGAAAATAAATAATTAAAAGGTCTGATTATTATTTATGAACTATAAAATATATATTTTTAATTATATAAAAAGCAGTAAATAATGAATTAAAGTAGAAATGGTATGAATACTTTTATAGTATTTTTTACAACTAAAATGTTTTCTGCAAACATCATTATATTAAATTCTTAAAGTATAATACATTTTATACAATGTGCACTAATAATTTAAAAATATTATTTTAATATTTCAACCATTTCTTAAATTATCAAAGAAATAAATATTCTACAATACATTAATCAATTACTATTTTAGTTTTGTATGGAAACAAATATTATATAAAATATAAACATTATGCTGTGCAATGATTTTTGAATTTCGAAATTCATAAGTTAAATTTATAAAATTTTTTATATTAACAAAGTACGTGACAATATAGATATCGTGGGACATTCTAATAGACTGTATTCATAAACAACATTGTAAATATACTGAAATATTATTTTTTAATTATCGATGGTTTGTTAAATATACAACGTTAATTCAAAGGATTATAAATTGTTGATTATTTTTTATATGGATTTGAATATATAATGGATATATAATAGATATATAATTAGCAATTGTCTGTATTTTTTTAAAATATGTTAATAACAAAATTTTTGTTTTTTCTTTATGATTACCTATATCTTCTTCAATGTGATATTTGAAATTAAAATTATTATTTCCTTCAACTTTACAATTTTTCAAAAAAAATTATTATTTTAGGTCATATAGCTGCTATTTATTTTTATTTGATATTTAGCTCTGCTTATTTATTCTTTTAGAAAATGAATTAAAGAATTCTTTCCTTTCTCTTTTATTATCAAATCATACATCAAATTTCAAATTTAGTATCCAAATGGAAAAATTTGCGTATTGTATAATTAACAGGAGACAAAGCTAATATTGATCAATCAGATGATTTCATGAATAAATATGATTAATGAAATAATTGGTATGAAATCGGATATTCCTTTACTAAGTGGTTAACTAATGCTTATATAATAGATAGTCTACCGAATAAACATATAAATTTTATGCCATTATCCATATAAAATATATAATCCATTTTTGGATATATATGAAATAGAACTTAATACTTATTTAATTTACGTTTATGTTTTAGAAAAAGTTTTGATGCAACTTTTTTCAAATTTTTTTACATTGTAATTCTGACGAATATTAAAATTAGCTATATATAATTATATAGCTTATAATTAATTTACAATTGATTCATTAAGTATTAGATTTATATGATATACTAAGAACAAAAGATAGCTTTTTTCAAGTACAAATAAGCTTAATTAAATGCAGAATTCATTCACAAAAATTATAGATAGAAGGTACTGTTGTACTGTTGAATTGTACTGTTATATTCGCATTACATTGACATTGTGAAGCAAATTAAATATCTGGATATGTTAATTAATAGGCGTAGAGAAGGAAAGAGAGCGCGCATATGACAGGATATAAGAAAAAAAGAAATTTCGGATTGAGAAGGACAACATGTAAAAGAGAGAAATATGTGAATTAAGCGCTTCCACATTTAAATGTCAGTTAATCCGAGTTCAGAATTTTAATTAGACTGAAAGTTGAATTGCTATAAAAAACATGTATAAATCACCAAGTAGGAAGTATTTAGTATATACAGGAGAAACCATCGGCGCATTACCAAAATTTAGCGATTTTATTTAACCTATTCTCTTTTTCATCGCATTCTGTCTTAAACTTTTTTCTTTGAAATCGTTTTTTTGTGTACTTTTATTTATAGACTGTCATATAACGGCTTACCATTTAGAAGCCACTTTTCCTTATTCGCTCTCTGTTTCTTTTTTCTCCCAATCTCTCAGTTCTTTTCTGTTTTATTCTTTACCCAACGAGATTCATTTACATCTGTGTATATGTACAAGGAAAGCCAGAGGTCTGGAAATAGTTCTATTTTGCATTTCTATGCATACGCTTATAGCGAGAGTATTGTTGATGAATGTTATAAAATGCTATCCGTACACCATTACACTTAATTCTTTTACTGCTCGACTTCCTTTATTTTTTTTTTATTTGTATTGGTTCAAGGTAATCTGATTTCTGAGTTGATTATCCAAATTAGTAATTTAGCAGGTTTTTCGCATTGAGCGATAGATATACAAGGTATCGAGTATTTAAGAGGAAAGTTATATTTGAATAAATCTTTTACACCATTCTGTGATGCACATCATTTTAAAAAAACTGTAATAAAAAGAGGTGTGCAAATTAAATTTGTTTTTAAACTCTTTTGTTATACCACACACATTAATCTTAGCTTTTACCGTTCAGTATTGATTAAAGTTTCAATTTTTTCTTATTTTATTTATCAATAAATATTTATTAAACAATTTATGTCAGAAAAATTACTGTTTCGTGTAACTTATATAATATCAGCTAAAGCCAACTAAAATGCAATTATCATATTTCACTTTAAAATAAAGTACCGAGATCTTGTTTCAACACAAATGGTGTATAAATCGAATCTGTAAATTGCAAGTTCATTATATTTTAGATACGATTTATTGGATAACGAAAAATATTTATAATTTCTTATTTGCAAACGCAAATAGTTACAGTATTTATTCGTATAAGTTTGCTTGGAGGATTTTTCACTAGACTCGTTAATTGGATTTCAAAGATGATACTATCTTGCTCAATCGTCATTCACATCTAGGTCGATCTTCCCCTTCTTGGTCACAGACAAGTTTTCCCTTTTCATGCCACTTAGTGTAATTACTCTTGAGCATATATGGGATGCATATGATCGCGAAACTTGACTACCGTTGATTGGGCTGCGACAATCCTATAAGCTTTTACTATCAGCTGGTTCGCAGTGAATAACATGGAAATAAAAGTTCATGCTGAAAAGATTATAGAACTTAACGGTTATATTCCTGAACTAAAAGTTCATAAGTTTTTAATTATGCGAAATGAAAAGGTAAAATTTAAACTCGAATACAGTAACAATTATGTAGTTGGATATTCATAATATAGCATTATTGTAAATGTTGTACGTAAGAATAAGTAATTAGAATAATGTAGTATTTCAAACATATGGTAAAATGAACAAAGTATTTTTAAGAAAAGTTATATATTGACCATTAGAAAAAAATTAAAAAGTTTTTATTAAAGAATAACAGCTCTTAATAATATTTTTTTTTTTTTAAATGAATAATTCATATTTATTGGTTTATATTTTAAACAAAACAGAAAAAGAAATTGGGAAATTAATAGAATTATTAGAAAATTGCATAGAACCAAGATTCAGAAATAACATGTAATTATAAATTATATATTGTTCATTCAGTTTAGTTATGTAATTAGCTTTAATTATATAATAAAATAAGAATATTTTAATTTAATTTTTAATTTCAAAAGTAGATTATCATGATTATTTCAACTAAACTTATTTCGAAATGGTGAACATGTTACGTTCTTATAATGGGAAAGTTAGATTCGTACTTCAAATACAAAAATTATTCTAAAATAAACATTTAATTTTATAAAAATTTTCTCTGACGTTTTTTGAGCATGTCAAACGAACTTGACATCATTTAGTTATTTTTTTGTACTACTTGAAAAATAACTTTACATGAAATTTCTAAATATTATTGTTCTTTTTTATTTTTATTAATTTTAATTTCACTAAATTTATCTAATTCAAATTATACCCAAGATAAATAAAAAATTCATGGTTAGAGAAAAGTAATCGTCTGAAGGAATGTACAAATATTTTTTCAATATTTTTCTAAAAGACAACTTTTTTCACAATTATAAAAAAAAAATTAATTAAAAAGTTCAATTTAATAAGTTGTAAATTATATACGTATATTATACATTAATTATAAAATTTAAGAATTTTATCATAATACATTTCAAGAAAAAAACTTTTGAAACATTTTTTTTCTATTAGTTATTTCAAGCATCTTAAGCATAAATAAAACGATATAAATATTTTATTGGTAAAATTTGTTGAATACTAGTTGAAGTAAAATGGTATGATTATAAGTTTTGCTAGCAAAAATTTAGTTATGGCATTTGGCAAGTTGTCAGTAGAATGGATCCTTAACACATTGACCTTTCTCATTTGTACGTATTCAAACATTGAATAAAGTAGAGAAAAATAAATTCACTCCCATAGTTGTAGGTACATGAAGTAAAAAAAAGACGGTGGAGGGGGAGATAGACAGAGATAGCGCGAGAGAGGGTATAAGGTTATTGCTAAGCAGAACACAAGTAATATAAAGCCAAACTCGTTGGCTACGTTAGCCTTTAGCGGGAAGCTCAGCGCGCATCTGCCCTTCGACGGCACGGGCCGATATAATATTTTACGGCGAGATCGTGAGCATCCTTTATATTGGTTTGCTTACGAGATAACGTTGGTCGAACAATGCTGTGTCATTACAATGCATCCCGAACACTCTCACGAAATCAATACAAATTTTCCGATTTAAATGAATAAATGTATACGAGCCAATTTTGCAAAGGACAGACAATGGCAGAATTTTTAATTACGTTATGGCTTACGCAAGGTATAAAATATAATATTCTTATTACAAAATATTCAGTTATTGTTTTTGCAACAACGAAAAGTGTTTATAAACACTTTCATGAGTTTGATTTTAATAACTTATTACCATCACCCAGAATACTACTTAGTTTAATAGACACATCAACAACATTTATCGAGCGATTGGAATAAATAATACACCGAGAGCTTTGTAATTAATTAAATGCTTTTATGGATTCAAAAAATTAAATAATACTCCATTAGTTGTTAAAATTCATCGTTTCCTTTTATATACTATTTTCAATATTAAATATAAATATTCATAGATAATATAAAAGTGTCAATTAGTAATTATAATAGTTACTTTAAAAATTGAAATAATTCATTAATGTTATTAAAAATCCGTTAATAATAATTGTTCATTGGTAAAATAGATAATTTTTTCTAAGTTTACGTGTTTGATTTTCCATTATTGCAATTAAAATATACAAATCTATTTGATTGAAGAATTAAATAAAAATATGTAGGATAAAAAATGAAATTTTTATAAAGTTGAATTTTATGTATTTTAGGTTACATATTTCCTTGGTATTAGGCGTTAAACTTGGATTGTCGTAGTTGCAAAATTCTACTTTTTGTTGGAATTTTCAAAATACTTATGAAATCGTAATATTTCAATCATTCACTTTTCATCTCATAAAAAAATTAGATTATGATTAATAGATGTTATCGACTCGAATATAAAAAGTTTTTAGTTTTTGTTCTAGAAATTAATATATGTTGCTACATTTTCCGCGAGAAATAGTAAATACTTTTTGTAAAAAGTAGTCAGTGAAATATACAAATATTATTGAAATTATAAATTTTAAATTATATATTTTAAATTATATATTGAATGATTTTTAAAACAAAACATTTTTAACTATTTTATTAGTTAAATTAATTTGTAAGTATGCATAATTTCATTTCCAATTAAAAGTTAAACATATTTATATCTTTCATTATTTTCAGAAAGTTGCTTATCAAGAAGTTTCTTTTGTAAATTGATTCATTATCCCAATACTTCAGATGACTACCGATAATTTTAATTACAATTGAAAAAAAATGGTGTATCTATATATATAATATGGAAAATGAAAATAATGAAAAAAATTAATAACTAATGCCTATTATGTTGAAAAGTTGAAAATATTAATTAAAAAAAAAATTATATTCAAATAGAAAATAAAACTATATTCCAATAAAGTATCAGACTTATTTAAGAATAATAAGAAACAAAAAAAACAATAACTCAAGACCGAAATTAGTATTTTCAACCCGGTAAGATGCGCATAAAAAAGACGTCGGTCTTATCAAGAAATTCAATTCCATGTTTTATTGTAATCTACCCTGTAAGTAATAGTAAAAGTATGACTGAAATATTATTAAAGAAAGATTATTTTAGTTGAAGGATTTTAAAAAAATAAAAAAATTTGCGTCTTATCGGAAAGGTTGATGCTGTCGGCGTGGTCGTTTGGAGAAAAGACTGTTCGTGTGTAAAGCAGTTACCGTTTTTATTTTCGTCCTAAAGCTCTTCCCCCATCATCTTACTTGGGCTTCCTTACTTTCGAATTTTATTACCTCACCCATTATCCTGCCGCGAATGTGCACACGTGCCAGGTACTGTCACGGGCCATGGTATACACAAGATTTTATTGCGCGTTTACGACCTAACATAATTGTTATTTCATTTCACTATGCTCTCTTAGTCTGCTGCGGTTCTTCCGAGCTTTAAACTTCCATACTGACGCATCTTTGTAACTTAAAAATCAGAAAGCATCAAAGATTCCATTAAAGGTTTCATTCAACACGTAGGATCATATCATTTACTTACGCCTGAACCTGATTGTTTTCATTGCCATTATTTATGACAGTAGAAATTTTTCTCGACCGATTAAAAAAATAATTTTGTTTATTAAAATGTACTATTTAGAGAAGAGGAAAACTCGATCTTATTTTATTTATGAAACAATTGTTATATAGCATCAATAGGATTGACATGACAATCTGTGCATTCTTCAAGAGTTATCTTAATATCTTATGAGTATCTGATTTCAGAAAATGTAGATTAAGTTTCTTATACAATGAAAATTTTTCTATCTTAAAAACCTTTATATTAACTATTGATACTTTCTAAATTTACATTTGTACGAGGAATATATACATCTAATATATTCATATTTATACTTTCGCATAAAATAAAGTTGCAATTTGAAATATTTTAAAATTTATTTTAAAAGCAAATTTTCTAGTATTATTGAAACAATGTTACCTTTAAATGAATAATATTTGTTCACGCCTAAAAGTTTGGTGTTGTTTTTGAGAAATATCCATCCACATATTGAGTTGATATACTTTCAATATAACGTAACTATAGTTACATCTTCAAACTATTAATAATTTTATTTTATCGTGAAATCTAAATCTCTCAACAAGTCCTATTGAAAAATATTTCGCGAATCTTTGCAGGTAAATGCAAACAGAATAATTTAGTTCATTGTCTTTATTACCAGCTGAATGAGAAGGTTGAGGGGTATAATTATTCTTTTTACAATTATCAGGAGAGCCGGGGAAAGCCGCAATGTTTTCACGAAGTAAACCTAGGTAATAGCAGTACAGGGACCAATAACGTTTAAGTTCTATTTATGAATGTGCGGGATAAAATGTTATGTTCGCGGCAGGCGGTTGTTCAGGTATTACGTCTGTGCATAAGTCTTAGAGAACGTAGAAAGTTGCCAGTGGTATTACCAAAATAACGTATTTCGGACAAATATTTTTATGCTCCGAATCGATTAAATTATTCCTCTTACCCGTATGTACTCTTGGAAATAATTATTAAATGGATGCAACACTTCGTTCACCATCCGCAAATCGAACTCCTTCATTTAATATTCACCTTCTCTATTTGCGACACATTTCACGTTCACACTTTTAAAATCATTCTTTTCTCATTGTATTAATTTATTTCTAGTATTTTATATTAACTTCATTGAAAGAAATTAAATTAAAAAAATAATTTTTTATTCATTTGTGCAGTGAACGATGATGCTTTTTTGTATATTTTCTTTATAAAACATATAATTATGGGATATTATGTCCGAATAAAACAAGCATATTTAAAAGTAAGTTTACAAAACATGTAATATTATTTAACAATAATGTATTATTCTCTTAAATATTAATTTAAGGGATTAATTTCAAATTTAATTTTTTACAACATTTTCATAGTTATTAATTCATCAGTTCGCAATAGGAGCTTAATTTTTTTAACAAATCTAAAAATGAATAAACGTCATTTTTATAATATTTTCTACGATATTTTATAGCGTTATACAGGTTTGCAATCAATCTCAATAAAACTGTATTTCATTTATTTTTATCAAACATAAACAGCCCTCGCAAAAGTAATAGTAGTAATACCGAAGTAATGCTAGTCCGAAACAACAAGAAAAGCCCCGAAGAGAAAAGGATGGGAGCAAAGATATTTGCGCCGCCGAATCTACCGTGGAAGAGCTTTCAAAGTTCTTTAATCGTCGTCGCCGAAGCATTTTCAACATTGGGATACGATGGAAGTATGGAAGTTTGTGACATTGCAGAAAGGAAAAGACTTTTATCTATGAGCGAGGTGCGAATTCCTGATAACCCATTCAACGAAAAGATCTTTTAAGTCAAGTAGAACGTGCGAATATTTTGCGAGACAAAATAGCTAATCTATCTAATGAGATTGTCCACTTTTTTTCTTACATTTTAATATTCTCCTTTTTTATCTCCATCTTTATATCTTCCATTGTCTTTGTCTTGCCTTCACTCTATCTCGTTCTATTTTTCTAACTCTTTCTCTGTCCTACTTTCATCGATAAAATACCGCCGTGGGCGCGTTGCGGCAAATGAAAGTTATTTACGACGCGGCTGGGTTACGATGGTTTAGCTTAATACGTTGAGCGTGTTTTCCATAAAATTCAAAATAAAAGCATGTAACTTTCTTTCTCACTTCAAAATGCCTCAATGTAGAAAAAATGTGTTTATGTTTTTTTGGTGAATGTAAAAAACAATTTTATAAATGTTATTAACTCTACAGATTTATGTTTAACTTAGATTAAATATTAAAAATAATTGTTATTTCAAAGCACCTTATGTTGTAGTCGTCCGTAAGTATTTCTTTTATAAAAAAATCATTAATTTAGTGTCTATTACGGTATAATTACAAACAGTTTTAAACAATTATGTTTACTAAAAAATTTATAGGAGTTTTCGTAAATATTATCCAATCAATAATTTTATCACTTTTTTTACCATTTAATGTATTTTCAATAATTTTCAAAAAAAGTTCAGTGTTTCTTTAATCGCAAATAGAAAATCATTGCATAAAAAATAATTTATCTCACGATCATTTAAATACTATTAAGTACGTAAATATTAATGTGGTGCATAATTTTTCAAGATTAGAAGGTATAGATAATAACATAATAAGTATAATATAAAAATTGGATATTTTTTATTCTTAAAAATTTTCGACAATATTCCAAACTTTGAAATAGTTAGTTTTATTTTTAAGCTGCATATAAAACTATTAACAAAAATACAAGCACTAAGATATAATTAGAACTCTGGTATCTAAAAAAGATTGAGAATAAAAGTTAAAGAAGTTGATGCTACTCCCTCTCTACTGAAACATTAGAACTATCTAAATACTTTAGAGGTAGTTTTTTCCTGTGCTTTAAAGAAACATACCAAAGTTTTGAGATTGAATAAAATAATTAGCTTAGAAAATCGTGACTAATAATAATATTATTATCTGATAGATTTTTAAAATCTTCTTTCTTCTACAACAAGAAATTCGTGAATATAACCTATACTTTTAATTGTAAAAAGTTTACCGTACATCTATTCATTGTATATTTCAAAAGTAAGTAGTCCTGTATAAATTAAATTTCATGAGTGCGGAGTAAAACATTATTTCTATATATATAAAATTTATAAAAATCTGTTAAAATTATTAGTAGCTTATTGAAGTAAAAATTATAATGTGCATCATTTCGAGCGGAAAACCTGACATTAAAGTGTCAGAGACAGTTAAAACTTATGCTTGCATGCTTTATCGGTATTACTTCAGATTCTGATAATTTCCTCCTTATTCCACTCTATCTCAATAGTGAACTCCAAGTAACTGATCGATTGCATGGTGTGCAGTAACACATGCACCATTCACATAAGTGTGCTTGAGCATTTACTCAAGGACTCCGATGCTTGAACCGACCACATCATTGATTTTATTTTATCGTAAAATTCTAATTATGTCCAGTAAATAACATTTGAAACATACAAATAGTATTTTCAATTTTTTTAATACCCAAAATTATTTGCTTAAATTTTTCTGCGATAAATTTTAGACTATTTAGATTAAAAGAAATTGGAAAAAATATTTAATTCAATGATTTTTGAAGAAAAACAGTATTCGTTAAATTTTACATTTTTAAATTCTTAAACTTTCTAGTAATAATAAAAGATAGTAGATATTATTTGTATTGAAAATAATATACTTGAACTAAGTTTATATTTTCTTAATTCATTTTCTAAATAAAAACATGTGAATTTATAGCTATGACCAATTTTTTTGTAAAAGCTATATAAAATCCTAGAAGTTTTATAAGTAAAAAATCTATAGCTTTCAGCGAAAAGACATTAATTTTTTTAAATTTTCGTAGTTGTTTTTGTGAGTTTTCAGTTAAAATAAGAGTTATAAATTATCAGGAGACACATCCTTTTTATATTGAAATTCATTTTTTATGATGAAAAAACTTCATTTTATAAAGGTATTGATTTATTTCTGTAAAAAGTAGATATCTAAGTAATTTCTAGATAAAATAAAAACTTCATACGGTACTTATATCATTGTATACATGCATTTCCATAGCATCTCTAAAGCGTTTATGTTGCTCGACGTACATATGTGTTTTGATATAAAGCTATTGAATTTGATTTCATATTTTTATAGGTCGGTTATAAACAGATTGCAAATGTAATAAATGAAAATACAAGGAAAGTACAGTTTTTCAGACATCGAGGCCATTATGAAATAAGAGTCGTGTAATCAAATTTAATACCGTTTGTTTCAAAGTATGCAAACATTATTTTTATTCGCTTTTAAGCAGTTTTATTATTGATTCTACTGATTTTCTATTTTAAAGCCAAATATATTTGTAATTATAAGTAACTTTTCTTTCGATAACATTGACAAATTATTAAGAAAGGAGAGAATTTAAAAGAAATTCAATAACTTTTATAAAAAATAATATTAAAATAGAATATTCCATACACGTAATATTTAATTAATAAATAAATTTTAGCGTCTATCCATTATCATTCAAACCAAATAATTATGTAAGAAATTTTTTGTAATGATATTGAAGTGTTCATTTCATTCATTCTCACTTTTATAATAAAATTAATTTTTTGTAATTGATTAACATCGTTTCGCACTTAACTCATTTTAAGTGGTGCAACTAAATACCTATTAAAAACCATAACTTCTTATACGAGACGGAAATTTTCCAAATTTCTTGCAAATTACGTCTACCCAAAGTTCAAGCTGCTCATCAGTTTAATCGTAGAAGACAAATAACACATGATAGGTACACAGCGTGTGTGTAATAGGCAGAGAATCGAGCGAACCAATATGCACACATATCTAGATACACAGAATTATCCGTGTACGTCTATTGGGGGGGGGGGGTAACAAACACACAAAGCTTTGTGAGACTATTGTGCTTAAATAAGCAGAAGATGTAGAAAAAGAAGACGAGCTCAGTTGGGCTTGGAGCTCTTAAATTACGTTGACTCGATAAAAATAAAAATAAGTCCTGAGTGCTCGAGGGGTTAGAATCATAAGCTTACGGTGACCGTTCAAAAAATTGACTCGTGATGTTGTTAAAGCAGCCTTCACTCGTGGCGTCACTAACGTTAGGGGACCAACCGGAGTAACACCTCACGGTGGAATTCGCGCAATCGGTGGGGGAACGCGTACTTCTTCGACTACGACACCGTATTTTTCAGGGCCGTCCGAAACAGCTTGGCACATTTATCCAGAAGCGTTGTTTGAAAAATTACAGTTACCGTGAAAATAAATAACCCCGGACCGGTGCTCTCACTGTCGCGCCTGCAAAGGCCTGTGTTCGAAAGTGATAGAAAACTCTCGGCGGCGACAGCAACGCTTGGGAATGCGGAAAACAGGGAAAGAGTGCCTTTTGAGAAATAATTGAAAGATGATAAAGTGTCGCGGCATGGCCGTCGCTGAGCTTCGCCATGGAAAATGCGAACCTGGCTATTTAACGGAAAGACCACTTTGAGAGATACGAAAATCATTAGCTTGACAATTTATGACGCTATTTATTCAGCCTTGTGCTGTCTTTTGTCTATTTTCTCTTATTTGCTTCCCTAAGATCTCGAAATATCGACGTTAGCGATTGTTGATAATGCGTGCGTATTGGTAAATAGAGAGAGGAGCACTTAATAAGTCTAAAATACTTTTCAATCTTTTTTCTTTAATTATCAGATAAGTTTTTGAAATGCTATTATATTTTAAGCATTTGAATTAGCCGATACTTATTCGTTACACGAAAGTACACGAATCCCATTTAAACATTAAAATTAAAATCGATATTGTGTATTTCGTTTAAGACTGAAATAAAAGTATAATATAAAAAACTTTTCAGCAATAACTGTTAAGTTAGTTTGTAGGATAATAAAATATTTTATTTTGTAAGTTATTAAATTACCGAGCGCATTCAATTGTTCATAGGAAAAAGACTACATTACGAATAATTAAAAGTATAGTAATTTCGATGAAATTTTTTAATTTCTGTACGACATATTTATTTACAATAATATTTTACAATTTTCTAAAGTGTGTATAACAATTTACAACAAGTACAGATTTGTGTATGTATATTTGTCACGTGTATTTCTACAATACTCTGACGATTACGTTTTGGATAAACTAATTTTGTACATTTTCGAACGTTTCAATTTGCATAAATTAATATATTTAATAAAGTAATAATTTTAATTTCTATTTATAGTTATTCATATTGTCGTATATATTTTCTTATTGTATTATAGGCAACGTTAA
Organism: Platyscapa corneri; assembly: GCA_018907185.1. Taxonomy (NCBI): domain Eukaryota; kingdom Metazoa; phylum Arthropoda; class Insecta; order Hymenoptera; family Agaonidae; genus Platyscapa; species Platyscapa corneri. Next base: position 3,456,583 of record JACCHW010000023.1, on the reverse strand, counting down.
ATGTAATTTTTTTCATTTAAACAAAGTGTTATGACTAATATCGAAATTTTTATTTAATTTCTGATTTTTCTCGAAAAATTTCGAGAAAAATCAGAACACGTGGCAACATTAATAAATGGGCATATGTAAAAATGCCAAAGTGGTATATTAGAATGAGCAAGTCGTTACGCAACCTCATCAAGGCGCGAGAAACTGAATTTGGTTTGGCTGGTTAGCTTCTAATTTAGCGTAGTAATTATTCGATAATTATAACCCAGCGTTTCGGCGACAGTGGTTGATGAGGTAAACCATTACACTGAGTGTATCTAGGGCATCATTAGCAATTGTCTTACAGGATTGTTTACTACACATCGTCTAGATATTAACGAACTCATCCGTTATGATTTGCCATTCTATAAATATTACGAGTTGACTCGGAGCAACGACTGTAGCACCATCGTCGGCATTGATATACCGCTTCCAGAGCGTGAAAAGAAAATTCAACACAAATACCTGATCGAGGGTAAAAGCGAATTAATTGAATTTGCGTGGACGACGTGTAACCGAACGAGAGAGAACGAGCGAGTGGCATCGTATTTCTGCCTCCCCTACGCATGTATACGGAATTACGCGCATAGCTTGACGATGAAGTGATTAACGGTGCAATTTGGCAGGACAACGATTGCAGCGTAAGTCTCGTGATAACGACAATCTCGGTGATGAGAAAATGAGCTTCTATCAATATCGTGATAACATAATATTTGCCTCATAATGTAATAAATTTGAGTTTGAGCGAAGCTAATGAGCTAGTATTACTCGGTCAGTAAAGTGTACAAAAATAAACGTCAGTAATGAGATTGAAATTGATTTTTACAATATGGGGAATTTTTATTTTTCTGATCAATAATCAACTTATGGGGAGTTGCGAAATATGCTAGTTGTGCAATAGGCAAATAATTCACTTTTTGAATTGCCACATAATTGTGTGCTTACATTATACTTTTATATTATTATACTATATATATTAATGTATATATTTTAAATACATTATACTATTATAGAGTCTGCAGAAGACTAGAACTTACACAAATTCAAGGTTATACTAATTTGTATTAACTATAATATTGTTACTCTTACATCAATTTTCAAGAAATTTCTAGCATCATACTTATATATATTACTAATAAACTAAGTATTGTTTATTATATTTCATTTAATATTAAATTACCAACTTTTTAAATTATGGCTATAATACTAAAAAAAATTTGCGTATATGAACTAATTATAATTTTATAATTTTTTATCACTGCCTTATTTTTGATACTGTGAATTAAAAATTTATCATTTTTAAAGTATTTATTGAAAGGTATTGAAAAAATTATTATTTTACAGTAATGTTTCTAATATCTACTATAAAAACTTTCAGATTTTTGCAGACTTTAATAATTCTTTAAAAAGAAAATTAACTTATTTTCAGTATATAATTCGGTGAAATCTGTAATATAAATATTTGTAATTTTTGTCAAGAAATCGTTTTTATTATCATGCATAAGCCTATTAATTCCCGCAACTAATATATAAACCAAAAGTACAAGAGGCTTGCACAGCATTCAATGGCGCAATGTACATTTTATAAAAAGAATATACAACTCATTCAGTGAAAATTGATGGCATGTTCTGCACGAATAATAATTAATTTGGCATACAAGATGTTAAAATTTATTGATGTATTTTAAATAAAATTTAATAATACAAACAAAGATTTTGTACGGAATATAAACTTGAATAATTAATCTCATGTTCCTAATTTAATTAAAATTAATGGAATAATTCAATTCACCGCAGATATTTATTTTGCTATGCATATAAAATGTGAAAATTATAAACTTTAAAATTTGTCAAGTTTATTAGTTATAAAAAATTATTGAAGAAACACAGCACGTACGAAATACTTAATTTCACTAATAAAATAATGAAAAAGCTATAGATCTTAAATTTTAGCTTGCGCAAGAAGAAGTTTTTCCGATAATTATTTGTTATTAACGATATAAATGAGAAAAAATATATATATAGAGGAAGAACAAGCAATTAGCAAGTTGAAATTAGAAGTTGAAAATGTATATTATTGTTTTTACAGTATAAGGCGTGGAAAGTACAAAATTATCTCGCTCTCTCTCTCTCTCTCTCTCTCTCTCTCTCTCTCTCTCTCTCTCTGCATTACCTGCCTTTACTTCATTAGAAACGTCGTCCACTTAAACAGGCACCAAGCGCAAGTGGGTAAAAAGAGTTGAAAATCATGACAAGCGAAGAAGTACAGGACGCTGAGAAGGTTGAAGAGAAAAAGGTGAACGTAGATGAGGATGAACTGAATGCCACTTGGAAATTCTTACTCTAGTGTTACATTCTGTACACTTGACTCACTGCACGCGATTATTCGTTGTATTATGTGACCGCTTGCTGTTGGTTAATGTTTACTAAATCCGAAGCTATATTATCTGCTCTCTCATTCTCTCTCTCACACCACGTTGCTACCTTGTTTTTTCTCTCTAAGTCTCTCTCTCATCGTCTTACTTTCTTAGTGTTCTCCCTTATTATAGTTCATATACTTCACTAAAAATTAGCCCTCTGATTCCAAAAAGTTTTAGTAGCAATCGTCAACGTATAATGACTCACTTCTCTTTGAGACTGTGCGGCGACATCGACATAATCAAATTAATATTCAGTCGACCGTTTTATACTCTGACTTTGTATCATTTAGCTTCTTCTCTTGTATAGCTCTTGGATCAAAAACGTTCTCCAACTCATTGTAATATTTCGTCCTGCATTTCTCTCACTATATTTTATGCTTTTCATCTTTTTTCCATCCTACGAATTCCCTTCTCTACTCTCGCTATTGCTATAATTATGAGTTTTTAAATCCTATGAATAAATTGTTGGTTAAGATAGCGCTTCACTGGAGGAAAATAGAGAAAAACTCATTAAATTCAGATTTTTAATTTATTTTCGTTTTATGTGACGATAAATGAATTTCGAATTTTTTTCAAGTTACTTAAGAACAAATTAAAATAAAAAACAAGATAAATATATCAGAACTACGTGCTTAACAAATTAGTTGTTTTCAATATAAATGAGTAATTACTAAGCTGCTCAAGATGCTTTTGACCTACTTATTATTGAAAGCTAAGTTTTTTTGGAATTATAAATTTTTTTGAGATTATTGAATACGAATCTCTAGTGCTCTTTCATTATTTGACAAATTGGCTTTATGTTTTTGTCGATATTTTCATAACCGACATTTATAATACTTACAAGTGTATAAAAAGGCCTTTCAGAAGAAAAATTAATTTTTTTACTTAAGAGCTAATTTAATTAAATATTCATCATTTATTAACAATAAATGAACTTTAAATAATTCATGTTAAATTTAAAAAATTTGGGTAATACATGTGCTTTTATAAAAATTAACACTGTAATTAAATTTTTACTGCATATTTGTGTCAGATGTCTACAATAAAATTTTATTGAAATAAACATGCTGCTTTCTCTTTTTCTCTTTCTCTCGAGCTTTTGGCATTAGGACAGTTCCCTTGGGCATGGTGGAAAAATGCGTATTAACTTTATTTGTTTTCATTATTTATTTAATTGGATTGCATTATTGTTCGTTGCATATTTAATAATATTACTATATTTGCTGAAAAACTTATGAATTAATATTTATGTAAACTCTTAAATATCCCGCAAAATGTATAAACATTATTTATCAAGAAAAATTTCCTCTTTTTATTACATTACTGACATAAATTAATTTTTTATAAAATTTTAATGATCTCATCTATAAATTCAATTAATGTTCATAAATTGTAAAAATCCAAATTAACTCTACAAAAAGAATGTTTTTTCTTACCTTTTTAAATTCTTTTTTATATAGAAATTACAAAATTCTTTATAAAAACTGAAATTATAATACTTGAATTTCATGTATAGAAGAAGACAATATGATTTTAGTAATATTTATAAATTACTATTATTATGAATTAGGTAAATTTATTAAATATTATTAATAAGTTTGTACATCTGTTTTCGGAAGAAGAATTTTGACAATATAAGAGTTTAAAGAAAATTTGTCATGTAACTGTCCCATACGATTTTTATGAATAGCACCATTTTCTATATAAATTTTATTTATGAACAAGAATTTACTTTTACGCGAAATCATAATATATTGATTACCCGCATAATGCATACATTTTTAATATTTTAAAACTTTTATTCAGTCTAAAATATATTATTTATTACATCGATCGACATGAACATGACGCATAAGAATTAGTATCGTATTTGTTCGATTTACTCGTCATTGTCAAATTCTACATGGCCAAATCAAAAAAGCAGGTGAAGGGAGAAAGTAGAAAAAGAGAAAAATTTTGTTACAAGAGTTTTCGAAGGATACAAGTTGAGTGTGCCATAAATATGTATTGGTGTTGCAGATAGTATTGACGTTGTCATGACAATCTGAAAAAAGTTTAAAACAGCTCATATTTTAACGTCACAAGAAACGAAGGATAGGAGAGAAAGAAACAACGAAAGGATAGTATTCGCACCTTTCGATCATACGTGACATACATGTTTACATCAAACGAACTTTAATCGACCAACTTTTGGATATTTTAATACTCATGCTGAACATGAATGGGTCTTTCAATTGACAAGTGAGTAAAGCATTTTCAAACACAAGAATAAATATGTTTTTAATATCTTCATGCTTATTAAATTTTCTTCTTTACAAGTATATTTACTTTTTATATTTAATAGTACATTTAGATTTTTAATACATATTATACTTTGTAGTTCTTAAATCCTCAATAATTATGTATACTTAAGAACTTATAAAAAATAATCTTTTAATAATCATTAAATTTGATAATAATTTAAAAGCTAGAACAAAAACTTGATATATTTAAAACAGCAAAATGTAACGTAATCGATATATTTTCAATGAGCCTAGTTTTGTAAAAGTGTAAAAGTAAAAGTAACTTTTATTTAATATTTCGAATGTCTAAATGACTCATTTAACTCAAGGGTTTCGAACAAAAACCAATAATTGTTAACAGTTTAAACTCTCGAAGTAATGTTTCAAAGAAGGAACTTTAGATTAGTAAAACGTTAACGATCAAGGCAGTAACTTTTCAACTCCTCTTACAACTTGAGAAGAAAGTGACATTCTCAAAGATGAAAAGTGAAGAACAAAAAGTACTAAAATTTAGTAAATCGTCTTAAGAAAATCAATTTTTCTATATATTTTTACTTTTAGTTTTTCCTTTATATGTAAAATGAACATGAAAATTACAAAAAAATTTAATTTATATTTTTATATAGAATAAGAAATTTTTTAAAATGAACAAATTTTTTTTCAAGTGATAAGCGTTTTCGGGTAATGTGAATAAATTAAACTTTTTTTATATATAATTCCGTTTTAAATACAATTTTTTTAATTTAATGTTTGAATTTTAATGCATAGCATATAATTTATAAAATGTCGAATATATTTTGGGCAACAATTTTTATAAATTAAAGACAGTATGATGTTTAAAAAAATTAGGTTTCTATGTTTGAAAAAATCCACATGGAAATTATTAAAAATTTTATGCTTATATATATATATATATTCTATTATAGTTGCAATAGCTTTATAATAGAACATTTATTTACAAACAACTGAAGATAAATATTCCAATATTTGTAAGATAAAATATTTTATAACTGAAATATTTTCTTTATTTTTTTTAATTCACAATTCTCAAAGTCTGATAGATACATCATTATAATAATTATTTTTTAGTATTATTATTTCAAATTAACTTATATCTTAAGACAACTTAGAATAGAAGAATCTTAGGATATAAGGTATTTTTATTTTAAAATAAATTTCAATAATATATTATAAGTCATCCAATAGATTCTAAAGAATTAATTTTGAAAGTGTTATAGTTAAAGTGTATAGTAATAAGTTTAATGATTAATAAAAATTTGTATAAAAATTAATAAACATTTATTAACATAAAAAAGATATTAAACATATATTATCTATATAATATATTTTACTATATTTTTTTAATTTAAAAATCATTTAAGAATAAATGTTTTTTTAAATTTTCCTAAAGATTTTTATTGGGATATTATTTTAAAAATATAAATGTTTTTATTTATAAGTAAAAATAACATCGAAAAATCTCTAATATTTATTTAAGGAATATTTGAAATGTTAATATCCTACCATAATATTAATAATTTCGAGAAATATTTTTATTTTCAAATATATAAAATAATTTTTGCATTCATATTTAATAATTTCGAGAAATATTTTTATTTTCAAATATATAAAATAATTTTTGCATTCATATTTGATGTTTATTTGAGACATTTAATAGTTGAAAAAAATTATAAATTGCTTTTATTGATACAGTCTTCGTTTAAAATAGAAATGTAATGGATCAAAATATTTCTTACAGAAAAATCTGAAAATAAATTAAAAATAAAACTAAAATATCGTGTATTATATTTAGTTTACAATAAATTTTAATTATACGAGAAATTGAATATGAAAACTGAAATTAATGTCTGTTATCTAATTGTTAATAAAATAGATACAGTGAATTTCCATTTACGCGATGAAAAACATTTTCAATTATTTTGATTTTCATTAATGAAAACTTTCTTACTCAAGGAATTCTTTCACGAATATTTGTATATAATTAAATTAAAAATGTGAAAGTCTAATTGATATTCAAGTGTTCAATTCGTAAATATAAATTCTTGTAAATATAAATTTATCTCAAAACGTATAAATTTTATATGCAATATACTGTTAAGTACGAGGGCCATTAAAATTTAAAATATAATTGTAAAAGTTATTGCTAATGAAACTAACTGGTACCGATGAAAGCAATGCTTTCGATCTTATGCATCAGAGTTGTAGTTTTCAGCCTGCAAATAGTTACATAAAATATCAAGTGCTCCTAATCTTGTCAGCAGGGCACTTTACGTTATTACAATCCTTAAGGAAGACAGCCTTGAAGAAGACGTTTATTAGAAACTTTGAAAGAGCACCAGCTCCTTCTACCCACCTTCAACTTACTCGCCGACGTAAACAGAAATTAATTGAAAGTGTTCGCTAAAACGGTTCCTTTGTAACTTAGTAACGCTTAAGCATACTTATATACATCCTCAGTTTTTGTTCGCAAATTACTTAAACGTCAATTTGCCGCCCAGACACGAATTATAATTCTATTACCGCGCAACTGTCGACTCTAGTTTGCAACTCGGTCTGTCCTGCTGCCGGCGCACATCCTGTTTTTTGTAGATTTAGCGAAAATTTTAATTATTGTGTTTTCTAGTGGTATGAGTATTTCGAACTTTTTGAATATATTAGTTTACTTAGGGCTTTTTTAATAATCTGAAAAAAATTTGTTATTGTTTAACAATTGTATAACTTTATGGAGAATGAAATTCACTTCCGAATGGTTTCCTGTTTATAAAAATTTCATAAAACAACACAATTTATTTCATAAAGATAAGTATCGACTATTTTTCGTAACTAAACCATTTGCGTATTTTACGAGCTTACGCCAACATAGAAATTGTTTACAAGTCGGCAAAATAATAGAACGTCTTGTATCAAGAACGTTAAAGATAAAATTAAAAAAGCGAACGAAGTATTAAATAAGAAAAGCAAAAAGAAATAAATAATAAAAAGAAGTGAAACAGAAAAGAATAGGAGCACAAAGAAAGATAAAAAGAACACAGGAGCGCTAGGAAGAAAAAATAGGAAGGGCTTATGATTTGGCAAAAGAAGCTGTTGGTAGGCAAGATGGCGGAAGCTAAGTTTCAGATTTCTCAAACTCCCTACTGTTAATTGGTTTACTTCGCGATAGTATCGTGTTGCCAAAGAACTTTCCCACTATGCGAAGATAGGTATTTTGTCGAGTAGAACTTGTTTTAGGATGGGGGCGAGTTTATTTTAGCTTTCTTTCTTTCTCACTTTCTCTCTCTAGGAAAAAAAAACTGAGCTTCACGCATCGGATGCAAGAACGATTGAATACTTTATTCGCGAAAAGGAAAGTTCGTTCGGTCACTCTATAGCTTTCGGTACTTATGCGATTCTGATCCTCTGTTTTCCTATAAAAATGAAAAAAAAATAATAAAAAATATATAGTCAAATTATATCTAATAATGTGTAAACTGAGATTCAAATCAACATTTTTTGAATAAACGATGATATGGCTTAAAATGACAAATCATGTTTAATAGATAACTTTTCTGAGGCAATCGATCAATCTTAATAATACTATGAAAAATAAGAATTTCCTGGATTATTTAGTTTTCTTCATATCGTATTGATTAATAGTATTTATCTAAAAGTTCACTTACAATATATCAGCATAAATTTTTATTGATTTTATGCATTACTTTGTAACTAATAATTAAATGTATTTGAGCAGAAAATATATTTCACAGGCTTAAAATCTTTGTATTATACAAATTAAAATTTTTTACTACATTAATAAATACAAGTACAGAATATATAAACAGAATTAAAAACTTTTTCTTGATTTAAATGAAATACTCTAATATTTGTTTAATATGAATATACTATTCATTAAAAATTTTAAATAGAAACAATTTATTTGACATCGTAAAATCATTTCATCGATTGTTTATTTACATAGATTTAATTGCGCAAAAATAAGAATAATTGAGGTTTACTAATACTTCTTAAAATTTCTGAACTGATCTTTTAGTTTAAAAATAGGAATCATTTCTGAAACATGTTTAGCACAAAGAGAACATTTCTCGAATATAAAAAGTTATTAAGTAAGTGTAGTAATTAAAAACATAATCTTATTACTTAAAGTTGTAAAGTTATTAAGTGTAAAACCGTTGGTGTTGAAAAGTTCGATTAAAATGACAGTTTTAGAATGCATTAAAAGATACTAGATCCTTCCAAAATTCGATTCGTAATGCTGTTCTCGTGTAATTTATTTCTCCGCACGACAGAATCGTGTTATGCAAGGTTGGCCAGGCATAACCACGGGCCCGATGGTACGTATACCTGGATAATTTTATTTGAAAATTGAACGGCACGCGGCCAATTCAAAAGTACACAGTATTTATCCAGTGATTTCTACGCACATATGCTCGCCGATATTTCACGACTCACGTCATGCAAAGCACATCGGCACACGCCCGCTGAAAAGTCGCCTCTTTGCATAAGATTTATGGCTGGCCATTAGTCTATTAGAGAGCTATTGGAGGATCCGAGTTGAGAGTCACTGTGAAATCGCGTCCAAACACATCGGTAGCCTCTGTTTCTTCAAAAAAATGTATGATGCATTTTATGAAAAAGAGATCATTTCGTTATCGAAAAATTATCAGGGAACAAGTAGAAGGATGACGAAGTTGACGAATGGAATTTAAGTTACGCCAAGGAAATCAATATTCAGAGAGGCCCCGGAGAAGAGTGGAAAAAGGAAGAAAGAGAAATAAAAAAAAGTCGCGAATAAACGTGAAATTGGAAATGCGATTTCAGACAGCGAAGGAAGAGGTAAAACTAGTCAGGGATCTAAAAATATTGATACTTTAACTAAGGACAAAACTTGGGTCGTTCTCTCTAGAGGTATCCGCGTGTACTTTGGTTGGTATTGACAGTTCTCTGTCTGTCTACTATCCTTCTTTCTCATTTCTCACTGTAGCTCCTTCTCTCTCTCTCTCTTTCTCTCTCTCTTCTACAATCTCTTTCTATTTATGTATCTACCTTTCCTTCTTTTTATTTCTTTTTAAAGCCATCGAAATGCAAACCGGTAAATCCATGCGTAAATACTTTGCATAGCCACATTATCGCATTTTACTTATAAAACATTTTCTCACAACTTCCTGTCTCTCTATCACGCATAAATTCGTTTCCGATGTAAAATTTTATCATCAATTGTAAAAAAAAAATAACGACGGAGACGAATTTACAAACGCTTACAACAGTTGTAGGCATTAATCTTGTTTTTATAAAATTTACGAAAATTGCTTGAATGTAAAAGTAATATGAAGTCTTATTAAAGCTGCGAGATTGAAAAAACTGCTTAAATTTAGGAAAAACTGTCTCATTAATCTTGTGTTTCGAGGCGAATGAAAAAACCCACTCCAGATGTCTTGTGCGACATTAAGTTTGCGAAAATAATGAGCCATCCTTTGGTCCTTTTAATCGTTTGCGTTTAGGTTAACTCTTAATATTGAATTTATTCAATATTATTAAAAAGTATATAAGGTATATAAAATTGAAAATTATATAATATGTTAAATACGTATTACAAGATTATGTTTTAATAAAACAAACAAATTTTTAAATTTTCGTTAATCATCGGTAAATATTACTTCCGTAAATTCACTGAATTATCGATTGTGTTTTAATAAAATTTGCTGTATTAATTAAAATAATATTTATATAATTTTATATATTTCAGTTTCATAATATAACAAATTAAAGATAAATAAATTTTTTATTATTCATTTCATAATACTTACGATGTTTATGCGATGTAAAAATTTAATAAAAATTATTATTTAATAAAAATTTATTTTTAATATCAACATTAATATTTGACATTATAATTATAAAAAACAAGAAATATGAAATTCTAGTTAATCAAAAATAGAACTCTAAAATATTGTATGAATAAATTTGAATATTATTATAAATATTGTTTTTGGTTTAAGATTGTTCCTGAAAATATTTAAAAAGTAAAAACTTTAATAGGTAATACAGATATTTAAAAAGATGCATGTATATTAAAAAACATATGTAAAGATTATTCTTTAAATATAAAATCATAATAATGAAAAATATTTCGAAAAAAAGGTCTTTTCAAATAATAGAACTTCAAATTTGATACAAACAGTTATGTTCACTTTTTTGTAAGTAGTTTTATGGCAGTTATATAATTGATAAATATTAAATAACAACATTTCTATATTTTATTGATTAGATAGTCTTTCTCATCATTAATTCTAGAAATTTATTTTGTAAATAGATAATATCACATTAATATTTGATAGAGTTAAGAGAATATTTAAAATTTAATTTAGCATATGTAATTTTAAAATGGACGCAAAGTGGAAATAAAAAATCCAATGTATAAACTGTTCAAAAGTTTTTCGCAATTTTTATGTATTTTAAATTAAAATTAAATTAAAGAAAATATTAAATCACCTCTTTCAGCCTCTGTTTTGAAAAATTAATACGTGATTTAATACGTAGAAAATTAAAATTTTAATTTCTTTATTATTTTTTATTACTAAACGTACATCTAAAATTAAAAAATGATTTTTAAACATAATTTTTTTTTAAAGAACTCGCAGGTAATCGTTACTTTTTTCTTTTATAAATATTCATCAATTTAAACATCTTTATAAATAAATAAAATTAAAAGAAGTCATACAATTTACAAAAGTTACTATATTATAACATATTTTTAGTATTTTCTCTTTTTATTAATTATAAATAGCAATTTGTAGGATAATTACATAAACGTAGGCTATTATTAATGTGAAATCGATAAAATCATGTAAACCTCGTTTTATCGTATTTCAGATTTGAAAAGTGTTTATTTGCAAAATGAAATATTGTGTGATAAGCATCCCTTCTAAAATATCTAAAAGTCATAAATAGATTAAGCCTTTATGTATTATTTTCGATTACTTTTATTTCATTTTATTTCAATTGATTAAGATTAACATAGGTAGATACATCAAAAGTCGGAATGTTCAACTTAAGACGACAACAGCCAAGAAAAATCTCTGATTATTTTTCTAGTTATTGGACATAGCTTTCATCTCTTATCATAAGGAGGGCAGTGAAAACAGCGAGAGTATGAAAATTAAAACTTTAAATTTTTCGAAAGATGAAAGAGATATATCATATTGTATCGGGTTACTCAATAATGGCAATCCTTCGGTTGGTGTACCCTATTATTATCCTTTTAGTGTCCGTGAATTTTCTTTTCTTGATGTCGAAAAACCCTTATTTTTTGAAGTACTATAATAATCTTATTTAGAAGATCCTATGCCCTCCTTTTTCTTCTCTCCTAGTAATTAGACTTTATTTTATTTTATTTCTTTCTCTTTTCTTTTGCTTGTTATAGGAGTTTTTTTATTCCTTCACGTGTTGGACAATAACAGTGCAAACATAAGAACGCAAGAAATGACGTTTTCGACAATATTCACTCTTAGAAATATCAAGGATTCTACAAGTTAAAAAAGAAAATACAATATGCTTTGGATGTCCAAAGCTGTCATAATTTATCTTGGAATAAAAATAAAGTTCACCTTACTGAAAATATAATTTTACTATAATTTATTGTTGCATTTGATATCTTTAAACTGATGTTTGTTTAAAAATGGTATACTTTTCAATTACAAGTATAAATATAATACCCATATATTTCCAATAATTATTTAAATTTCCGATTAAATATTTTATTAAATGGATTCTTTTAACTGAGACAATTTTTACAATATTTAAATTTTATTACTTTATATGATTAGATTTTGTCGAAGAAATTTTATTTACTAAGTCAAATGAGAAGAAAGCAGTTGATAAAGGAACTCGAGAGAAAAATGTTTTAATTGTACGTAGTAAATATATATTCTAATAATTTTACACACCTTTAAATACTTTTTTAATTGCGTAATTTATAAACTAGATATTAATAATATTAATTTTTCAAAAAAATTTTTGCTAATAAATTAATTAACGTAAAAAATTTTAATTACATAATTCTTTCTGAACGTCTTCACATCTAACTTTTAAATTCTTCATACATTGTTATAATTTATCAGCAATAAATACAAGTATATCAAATTAGCATTATAATAAAGAATCTATTATTCTTTATTTCTTATTTTATCTGCTATAAATTATTTATAATATGAAGTATACGATATTATGACCGCAGTTACACACATATGTAGGGAAAAGCACGGAGTTAAAAATCACCAAGATTCGAGTGCATGATATAAGCGCCATTTCCCAATATGCAATCCATCTGAAAGATTCAATTTTTCATGCTCGATGAAGTCTCAAGTAGTAAGAAGCCAAATCAGATGTCTGGAAGACGCCGTCGGCCACATCCTACGAAAAAGTAGATAGAGTCGATGCGACTTCGCCATGAATCACGGTCGGCACGACTCGGTGCGATTCCGCGGAACATTGGGCCTCATTTATGTAGCAGATAAATCTCAAGAACGATCGACTCATACTGGCGAGAGCACACGAATCTTATAACGATGGCCCGAACCACTCGAAGAGGAGCTCGTGAAAAGAACCGCGGGCGGAGATGCAGCCAGTAAGTAGTAAGGACCAGTGTATAGGCTGACGGCAAAGTTATCGCATTGGCGAATTATTTGAGATGTGGCTGCAGCGATGGTAGCATTTTAACATCCCAGTGCATAGCGGGCATCTATCCAAGAAATGACGCATTAATGGCTGCGCGAGCCATTCATTCTTGAAAACAATGTTCTAAACGTTTAAATCACTAGGCTCGTGGACAGAGATGAGAGGAAGAGAGCGCGAGAGGAGGGAGAGTACCCTAGGTCCGACTGGCCAATTCCGATTTCTGCAATCTCTTTTGCTCTCTCTCTCTCTCTCTCTATCTATCTATCTATCTCTCTGTCTTTCACTCCATCTTTTTGTCTCTATCTCTACGTATTATTTTCAATTTGAACTGCAATTGAGTACGTAAACAATGGCTTACGATTGCGTCTGTCGTATGAATCTCTACCTGATCGCTTCTCTCCGGGCCCACAGTGCTCTTTCTAAAAAAAATTCGATAGAATGGAAATCGAATCTACTCGTTGGAGTAATGAAGCGAATTACAATTAACTATAGATTGGATATAGGAGATCTGTCAATGCAGTAGCTACTGCACGTATTCTAGTAAAGAGCTGCAAGTGTGTACGTATGTACGTTTATGTTCGTATGTGTAAGATTAGTTTTCATCTTGTAATAACAGAGAAATAAGCAATCTCGTTAATATTACTCTTTTCCATGATTCAATCTAGAAATATATTTTCTTGCCATAAAAATAATTGAATGTGCGATATAATAAGTAACACGCATTCTCCTCTATAAAGCAATTGTAAATATTTTTATAATTATTGGTAGTTTATCAAAATATAATAATATAAACAGCTTCACATATTCATAATGAAACCATACAAAAAATTGTTCCTTAAAAATAGCTAAGTTATTTATTTTAAAATATCAATTTTTTTTTTAATTTTTCTTATTTATAGTAACGAAATATCTGTTTCGTAGATATTTTTATTAAAATTAGAAAATTTAAAATGTATATAATTTTTCTTAAAATATAATAAAACTTTTATAAATCTTAATTTTTATCTGGATCTATATTTAAATATTTATATTATAATTATGTTTATTACGTAAAAAAGTAAACTTAGTAAAATAAAATCAATCTGAATGATAAAATTCAAATTATTAATTATTCTATTATTTATTGAATATTTTTATAAGTAACAATTAAATAAAATATTTTAATTTCCAAATATATTAAAATAATAAATTATTTATTCAAATATATAATATTAAAATTTATATTCATTACTGTTCAACTTTTCACCGTGTATTTTATATCAATAGAGAATATATCTCTGAAAATGTATAAATAAAAAAATAAAAATTAAGCGAAAAAACAGATATTTTATCATGAAATATAAATTACTGCAAATTTTTTAATCGATGAAATATCAAATTTATTTACCTTATTTAATGTTTAATATTAATATTCCTTACATCAATAATTAATTATATTTCTGATTTTAGATATTTGTATTTTATCTCTTTACAGTTAATGAATACACAGATGTAAATTTAAATAAAAATGATTTAAGTAAAATATATTGGATAGAAGATAAAAAAAGTTTGTGTCTAAAATCGGCTGACTTATAAAATTAATTTTATAAATTAATTCCATAAAATTGTACTTATAATTTATTATATTGAATTATATTCAATATATAACAATTATATTAATCCTTCACACTATACTAAATATTTTGAAATAGGAAATATTTTTAATAAATTGCTTTAAAGCATTCTCTTATTATTAATTATTAATAAAACTGTTATGACTTTCACTTTCATTCTATCGTAAAAAAGTTAATAAAATTATTATATTCGTATATCATCACCTTTATTATTATTATTATTTCTATAATTTCTAAATCAAGTAATTATCTTTAATTTTTATTCGATATTATGTGAAATACATGTTAATTTAAAAAAAGTAATAACTTTCTGTACATATGCCTTCAAATTATAAATAATTATAATAATTGTTCTATATTAGAGGTTGATTTATACAAAAATTAAATTTTTCTATAAATTAAACGCATTACTTATATTTATCTACACATATGCGTATTTATCTTTAAATAATAAAAAGGTTATTGTAAAAATAATGAATTTCTTAAAATTTAATATATTAAAAATACGAAATACTTAATGTAATTAAAAGAAGCATCAGTGCAATAAATTTTAATTACAGCATATTTTTGAACATTAATTCGGAAAAGTATTTATTAAAAAGTATTATGTATTTTCGCTAAATATATTAGTTAAAATATAACATCTATTTCTTGATATTGATAAATCTTAAATAATGAATCTTACTTATAAATAAGTAGTTACTAATTTTAGGTATATAAATAATCGTCAATAAATAAAACTATTTCAATCTCAAGTAATAACATAGATTATGATCCAAGAATAACATACAGGAACTTGCTTTTAACTAAAATTTAACTTTTAATTTTTCTTTTAATTCATATATTTTTTAATACGTATAAAGCTATATAAATTAATAAATGTAGTATAATATTTTATCCAATTTACAGTATTTTAATGGAATTGTCTTGATTATATTTTAACTACCATCAGTTCTTATTAATTTTAAATTATTTAAAAACTAATATTGATTCGCAACAGATTAAATATTGGCATCTTAAAAAATACTGTTACAAAAATAATTTTTTTATTAACTTTGAATTTTTATTTGAAAGAATCTCCATTATTATATAAGTAAGCAAAGTTCTCGTTTCTCTATGCTTAAAAGAAAAAGAATAATAGAGATACAGAGGATTAAATAGAAAATGAAACGAAATAGCTCAAACGTACATTTTGCTCATAAAAGCATGTTTTTGTAGAGATCAATGGTTTATCCTGTTGCAACGATTAATGTAAATCATTTAGAAAGATTATTAATGACACATGTTTATTAGAAGGATATTACCAATTTTGCTGACAATGTGAGTATGTAAATTCTCATCATAGCGTAGTTCAAACTAAGCATGATCGTAATTCATTATTGATTAATATAACCGAATATTTATAGTTAAATTATCCAATTAATTAATTAATTAATTAATTAATTAATTACCAAACTTATATATAAATAATGAGAAATAAATAAGCATTTTTTCCTTTAACCTTTAAATTAATTACGCTGGAATGAACGAAATAATACTTAGTAAATATGAGCGCCCATTACTGATAATTCATCCATTTTTATCTTATTTGAAAATTTATTCTTCCATTAATCTAATAATAATTTTATTTCTAGGATAACTGCTTAATCCATATTTTCACCATTTATTTTCATTTAATTATATACTAAGAAATAAAATTAAATTTATTTCATGAATCACAATCATTTAAACATATTTTAGAACGTTTAATAAACGAACCAAACATAGTCACATTTCTTGCTTCTTTAAAACCGATTCATTGAATATTTCTATTTTTCTTTTAAAATCAGATTTTGGTCACTTCTCTTAAATTCTCATAATTGTTAACATGTAATACTTAGAAATGTTATTTTCAATTTATAATTTCGCTATGAAAAACGGTCACAATGAAAAGGCGGTCCATTAAAAGCACTTAAGCGAAAGTCAAGGAGATAGATAAAAGGTAAGAGAGAACGAGAGCGAGAGATAAAGAGAAAGGTAGAGAAAGATAGATGAGATTTCTCGCTCGCGTTACAGGCTCAATTGCTGCCAAGTGGACAGCGTCCAAGCGTAACGCTGTCACTTTATGTTATCCAATCAAGTGTAGCGACGTAAAAGTAGCTGCATCAGCTACGGTACACCGTACGTGAGGTCATGTTCCTCAGGCGACTTCAGACTCGTCTCTTGCAGTATATACTTAACTTTTCGCGATTTTTACACTCTAAGGCATGTATAATATACAATGACCATTTTCAATTTTCTCCCTTTGAGCATATAATCCAGAATCCGAGTACTATCTATCCATATGAATTATTTCAGTACTAATCAAGATTCATAGTTATGGCATTGTAGAGAATATTGTGAGTAATTTAAATAACGTTTATGCCTTACAAATATGCATAAATGGAACAATTTAAATATTCGATGATAAGATTATTCATCCAAAATAATTTGCACTCCGTGCGTGTAAGTCTAATTAACATTCTATTTCTTATAATTTTTTAGTGCTAGTTGTGAAAAACTTCACAGTACCCTATAAAATTTAAATTCTTATTTTTTTTTAATAAATAAATAAATCAAATAATAATAAACCAATTAAATTTTCTTATATATAACCCTTTAAATGTAAGAAATGTAACAATAATATATGCCATGCAATTTGTTAAAATAAAACACAGATTATTGTCTATCGGTAAAACAACATTATGTTTTAAATAATTTCTTTGGACAGTGTTTTACTTCATATCTATTAAATTATCTTCTATTATATAATGACCTTTATAGATTATAACACTAAATTTTTAAATGAAAATTTTGAAAAACGTTCTCTTAGTCATATTGGTATTTATACAATAATTCTAAATTGATCTTTAACAAGACTTTTCGACTTGTTTTATCAATTATTTATTGTCGTCCAACAATCATTAAAAATTTCTGTGCTGGAAGGTCTAAAATTGCAATAAAAAATTATTACATATGTATATCTCTGTGTTTGCAATATTTTGTTATATTACCGCATTATTAAAAAATAAGAAAACATAACATAATTTTTACTTACTTGTTTATACAATTACTAAGCAGAAGTTGAACATGATGCATCGGTAAAAATAAAAATTAGAAAATTTTTGGATAATGCCTAATTTTATTATAAAAATAAATTAAGTGGATTTTTTTTAATTTGATCTACTTTTTTCTACCGTATGATATAAATTAAAATTTGCGATTCTTCCAAAATACATAAAACATAATATTTATACTAAAATTTCTATACATAAAATAAATTTATAATTCTTTATTTTATATTGAGAATACATTAAAAATTGAAAATAATTCAGCTAATAACGTATAACAAAATTTTTTATATAAAAAAGCATGAATGCAAAGATGAAAAAATGCTAATTAATATTCTGCTCCTATTGGTGACAAGGAATAAAAATTTTATTTTAAGTATCATTATTTATTCCTGAAATATGATTATTCCTTTAAAAAGTTTTAGGCATCTTCATTTATTCTGTCAGAAATTGTATCCACAACTCTTAAAATTGATGATTTTTTCCATTCATTTCGTAAAGACCTTCAAAATTATATCTCAGATAAAAGTTGTCCAATTGAAAATTTGAATTCAATACTTAATCAATTTTTCGACACGGGCGTAAAAGTAAAACTTTTTCCCTATCCTGACAAAAAAAATGCGAATACACAAGAAATCCATTTTTAAGAGGATAAACTTCTACAAAATTCCCCTCAGCGAATAATCCCGTGGATTGGCTTCCTGGAATTTCCTTATTTGTTACAAGTTTGCTACTGACGATGCTACTTTAGAATGCCGGATCTCTATCCGAATTTTGCAAATTCGGTTCACGAATGTGACATGAAGATTTTACGAGCATTGCGACGCCGAACTCGTGCTTTCTCTTTTCCTCTCCCTTATTCTCTTTTCTCACATCCATTGCAGTCTGCTTACGCCTGTCGTTCGCTTTCCTTTGAGTTCTTACAAGGTAGTGCGAAGTCCGTGAAGTTTCAATTTTCCAAATGCCCATGTGAATTGAACTTTGCGAGTCAACGATAGTTACGACTATCGTTACGAGAATGTATATATCGAAATATAAGGTAGAAACTGTATCGTTTTAAGTTATGCATCCTGTTCAAATACTCATTTGACAATTCTTGACTATTCTTTTTACGAGTTAAATATAAGAATTTATTCACTATTAAATTTACATTATTATATTTACTATAATGCAGTATGAGAGAGAATTAGATCGAATTAAGCACTAAGAAATTTCTCGCTACTAAAAATAAAAAATTCTTATATATACATTAAGATTTTATCATTGGTTTCTTAATAATTATACGTTGAGAAATATCTGAAATATAATTAACGATATAAGCGATTCTTATTCCATTTCACTCATTATTAAGTGAATTGCATTCGATAATCAACAATAGTTTTGATAGATGTTATGTAATTTGTTGTTTATTAATATTTATTTCGCTGTTTTGACATAAAAATTATTTATCAAGATATATAAAAGAAGTTTGTACTTAATATGCATATTTAACATAATTACAATAATTTTTAATAAATCTATTACAAAAACTACTACAACAGAAGTTGATTATAACAAGTAATTATTGCAATTGAAAAATAATTTAGCGGAACCTTCAAAATGGGATATTTCATCTTTTATGAAATGTAAATATCTGTATTTGAAATACGTGTTACTGTTTTATTTTTAGTGTATATGTTTTCGAGTACTGTGAAACTAAAAATTTCCATTAATCCATTCTATATATCGACTCTTGAATAATTCTTAATTACAATAGACATTATCCCTACTATATAAACTATACTTTTACTGCATTTAATTATTAAAAAAAATCATCCAATTAATAAATTATGATTTTTTCCATCTCTAATATTTATTCATTAATTATACTTATGATTTAAAAATAACGCTAAATGGAAAAATCTTTTTTGTTTGTTATTTGTAATGTGAAATAAAAAATAAAAATTTGCGCAAACTAGGATTTATATTGTTTTCTGTGTGTACTTGAGCATACTAAATTTTACGAGTTGACGATGGTTACAACCAGTATTACGACATTGTTTGAATAAGGAGAGACGGTATCGCTCAAAACTAATGTTCAAATACCTGCTTTAAAAAGGCTAAATTATCTAAATGTCTAATCATATAATAATAGATTTATTGTATTTAATCTCTTACTAGAAATATGCGTGAATTGATAGCAAATATTTTTTAAATTTTTTTTTCAATGAAAATATTTTTCCAATATGATTCACAAATTTTAACGCATAACACTAAGTATAAAATATTATAATTTTTGTTTCAAATAATTATCTGTAGCTTGAATATTATAAAATATATGTTGAATAACTGTATTTATGATTTATAATTTATAATTAATGTTGAGAATTCTAAGTTACGTCACCAATCTAAACGGGCAATGTTCTTCATAATCTTTTTAGTAAGGATATATTGCACATAATACAAATAAAATAAATAGGTTCAGAGAGTGGTTGATTGTACAACATGAAAAACAAGTAAGAACAAGGAATACCGAACGTCATGGAATATAGCGAGTACAATCGAATATCCGTTCTGGCGCTTGTGCCAAATTACTTTGCTATCGTCAAGTTCGCACAACTACTCACTACCTAGCCATACGCGCGCGTGCACATACAAGAGCTAGGTATGGCTTTCGAGCATCTTGGAAATGGCCATGCTATTTCACTGTGGTCTCTGGTTCTTAATTACATCGTCATACCAATAAATCGTCGAGTCATTGAATCATTAAGCTGCTCATGGAGCTTTTCGGTGTGTTTCCGACTGGGTTTGTAAAGGCGTTTATCAATCAAACAAAGACTACAACATTAAAAGTCTTTTTTTAACACATAGAAGCAAGAAATATTTCTGGCGCACTTAAAATGGTCAAATTGAATACTGTAACTCAAAATAGAATCACTAATTTTCTGCAAACAAACCGTAAGTTTTTAATTTAGAATTCATTTTTTCAAATGACTTAACCACCGGTTTTAATATTTTAAATAGAAACGTACTATATACAGAATAATTAACTGAATTTCACGTTGATATCGAATAAAGAAAACTCGAGTAACTTAGGTGTAAAATTTTTTTCCAATATTATTTTACTTTAATTATTCCCAGTTCGCAATATCAATCTTTGTTAACAAATGAATATATTTATAATACTTTAGAGATTACAAAAGCATTTTCTATTGTCGACAATATAATTTAATTCACGAATTTTTCATTATTTATGAAAATTTAGTCTTCATAATAAATAATTTGTTATAAATTACTTTCAAACTCTCGTTAAATGAAAAAAAAAGTGTCTAATAAAACTTTTTGTTTTTTAAATATAATTTTACTTTCTCTTGAATTTTATCTAATTTAATTAAATCATTAATTGCAAATTATTAATACTTTGTTTTTTAATTATTAAATAGAAAAATTTATAAAAATGAAATTAATATGTCTAAAAATATGAAATTTAAATTTTATAAAACATTACTAAAATATAAAATGTGTAATCGTAAATTTTCATGTTGATATCGATATTATACAAATATTAAATGTTAATAATATTTTTCTGCAGTAACATTATTTTCGATAAAAATATTTAATTTATCTGAACATGTGCATTTAGGTCAAATTTGAACAAGTGATTTTTGTACTAAATTTCACAATATTTACTAATCCCAAATTCGATATACTTTTGTATTAAGTTATTATTACATTTGTATTAAGAAAACTATATCAGAACAAAATTTTATAAAAAAAATTCATAAAAACGTTGAATAACAATAAAATGTATCCCAAGATTTTTGTAAATAAGTAATAATCTTCATATTGTTTTTTAACTCTCTTAAACTCTTTGATACTAAAAATATAAAATATAAAAAATTGATTGTATAAAATATGTAATATGTTATAGAATACAATTTTATTAATAAAAAGTTTCTAGAAATTAATAATTCATTGCAAAACAAGATCTAATTAATAAAATTTAAAAGTTACGTGAACAAACATTTATAGATCGTTCATTTTTTGTTGCAAATTTGTCTTATACTTTACTGGAAAAATGCACTATATATCATAATTATAATATAATTACATTAGAATATGAAAAAATAGTTTAAAGTTACTTTAATGTTTCAGTAATATTTTTCTTCTAATTAGTTGCTGAAAATTAATTGTTTTGATACGATTGTTTTATATTAATAAGGAAAAAATTAAAACAAAAAAAGGTTGATTTATGAAAAAGAAAATATAAATATACAAATAACACTATTTTGTAAGTAATAATTCAAATTTTTCAAGATATTTATTATGTATAAATCATTGAACTAATTACTTAGTATTTAATGTACACGTTTTCACACGTTCTCAATTATTCAAGACATCAACTAATTATAAATTATGACGCATTATACCTCTCAAATAAATTAAATAATTGTATGTATTAAATTTATATAATTTTTAAAAAATTAAGAAATTAATTAATTAAATATTTCTGCTTAAACAGTTTTATTAAGATTAATTAATTTGATGTGTTGTAATTGTTCTTTAATTTCTATACAAAAATAAAGGTTTTATTTTAATATTATTTTATATAATAATATGAAAATATTCATTTTTTATCTTATATTACAAAACAATTTTTATTTAACAGAAATTACTATTAGATTGCATAAAATAATATTTATATGCTTAAAATAATTAATAATTTGCTTATATTTGTAATAATTATAGTTTGTTTATACGTGATCAGAAATTGTATAAATCAGTTGAACTTCGTAAATGATATGAAAAAAAATTGAATAATAACTTTTTTTCATTATAAAATAGTCTTAATAAAATTCTTAATTAGTAAAAGTATATTTCAACATTATTATATATTATAACAATAATTATAAATTAATTTAAGAATAATACAGAAAATGAGATTTATGTCAGATTTTATTGTCGATAACTAAATTAATTATAAGAGTAATATCTTACATAAGAAATTATTCTTATATATCATTTAATTTAATTATGTAGTGTATTTTACAGAAGAAAAATGAGTAATTTAAAGATAATTTAATAGTATATTTTTTATATAATATTATTGAAAAAGAAAATTTTTCACAATAATAAACTCAACTATAAAGTTGTGGAAAATTATTATGAAATTTTTTTATTATTTGAAATCTGTCGTAAAAATAACATTTTTAAAATTTTAAAATAAGTAATCAAACATAATTATTATCTTAAATTTATAGCTCAAATATGAATTGATTACTTTTGTATTGTGTCTCTTATTTATGAAAATAATGAAATGAAGTAAATTGTATTTTCGTAATAACTGTAAATAATAAAATAAGTTTTAAAATTGATAATTAATTTCAAATTAATTAGAATAAAAATAGATTAACATTAAACAATTTTTAGTATTATCTAAAATTTAATATTAATTAATAAGTTTTGGATATATTATATAGAATTTTTTTCTTTGAGATCACTGAATTGATTAATAATAGGTGTTACCGATATATTTGTCTTCGAACCTCGTCGTACATCGTCAGCAATACGTATTATTAAATAACACTACATATGATTAAATATTACACATAAGTAATTCTTTTAACTACGTCTAATAAAAATACAATTAAAATTCAGTAGGATCATTGAGATTTTTATGATGTATCGTGAAAGATATTATGAAAATACATAAATTATTTTATAGCGAGTATTATTTTTCTTATTTAAGTTTTTCGTTTATATACTTAAAAGTCAGTAAACCTTAAACCTTCTTTTTCTGAAATATTATGATGCATTTATCGATCATACAAAACATATTTCAGTTCTTTATTTTACGTTTATGCTGTGTTCACAAGCGTTATGAGTAAATACTTTAATCCAAATCTAGCAATTATACCAAAGCTCGTAATATTAAAGATAAATGCACTAGGTATGCTATGAGTTATTTGCGACATAATCACAATAGATACAATAATGTTGTATACCACCTCATTTTAATTATATTAATGTTTATGAAATGTTGTTGCATTAAAGTCAACTTAGAAAGAAAAAATAGAAATATATTTTAGTTTGTTTGATAAATACTTTTATCCTTGCATTATTATTATTATTAAAACTCCAAAAATTCTATGTTCTTTTTAATGCATAATGGCATTATATGTATATATTGTATTTATGCACATATATATATATATACATATACTTTTTTTTCAGTAAAAATATCGTTCAAATCATATTCACGCAGAATGATACGACGCGTAATATTAATCAAACTTTGAAATATTTAAATATTCGCCCAAAATATTTTGAATCTATTGCGAAGGAATCGAAATAATAATAAAATTAAATAGATTTAAGCATTTCGAAATCATTTACGCATAAGAGTCATTAGAAAGCTTTTCAAATCAAACTAGTATATTATAACGTTTGACGAAGACTTGCCTTGTGATTCCAATATGATGTAGTTTCCGTTTTATGTTCTTTCAAAATCTTGAAGACGATGCGTTCCACTGAGAGTAGGCGCATTCACTCGATTTAGCTGACAGCTTCAAGCGCAGAGGAAGTGAAACTGTTGCAGCACTGCAGCTCCCTGGCGCCGTCTTTGTCCGAAACGCATTCACAAATACTAGCAAAGTTGCATTGCTATTTTTCGAGGTGAGCATAAAACTTAATTCATTTCTTTGAATCCGTGCCGAATTCGTTTTTTACATTTTACTTCCCTCTTGCCCCTCTTATTCCCTCCCTCTTTAGCTTTCCCTTATTTCCCCTCTTTTTGTCTTTTTCTTTAACTTTTTGGATAGTAAAGACTGACTGTCTGTCGTACTTTGCTGGCAACTTTAAACAAACGAGCGCAGAAACATGGGTCAGCGAAGGTTTGATCGAATTTGTACGGATCCTTTTTTTATGTTTCAGTAAAACATCTTTACTAACTGACTCTTTTATTATTTTAAGCTTCTAGTTTTGAAATAAATTCGTATACTATATTTTATGCTCTTTATATGAAAGAACTTTTTCAAATATGTAAATTTCATCTTTTATAATATCATTTCAATATAATGGTGTACTTTGAACTTATGTTCGCTCAAATTTTGCTTTTCTACATAAGCATTGGTTTATACATTTGTTTTATAACCTTTGACAAATTTAATGAAAGGAAATATTAACTATTACGGATGAATTAAATTGGGATTTCACTTAATTCTCTTTTTTATTTATGAAAAACTTCCAAAAATTTATTAAAATAAAAATTGACTGTTGTGAATTTCATCATCATAACTAATAAGTATTTATTTGAAATTACTCTATTTGAACGGCATCTAATTATACTTTCGCAATGCCTTTCTTCTCAAAAGAATTAATAATGATCATTTTTATTCCAATAACGATAGTTTAATTCACATCTATTTGTTCCTCATTTCCTAAAAAATATTTAAATATGGAACATCTATTTTCTTAATTAATAATAATAACATTAACAGTGTTTCAAATCAGATTCCTGCACAACTATAAAAAGAAGAATACTTTCTTTTATAACGTTATTATTTGAAATGTTTTTAAAATTTTGCTTTAGTATACAGTAAATTTTTTATATCGGTTAATTAAAAACTTTTTTATTATTTTAAATTTCGCTATTATTTATTATTTTTATTTTTATTTCTGGAGTATTTTTTATAATAGCTAATCTATCTTAACGAGCTTAAAAATGCCAACTGATTTATCTTTATAGTAGTAAAGTCAGTAAATCTTGAATCGTAAACCGTTGCCTAAAACTTATTGAACACATTACAATTCACTATATAGCACTTTTGTCGTAGATCAAAAAACAAAAAAATAAGTATTCCTTGAACAATGACATTCAATGTTCATGGTAAAACTTACAAACATATTTAAAAATATATTTTTTTATTTAATGTCTAGTATTAATTAAATTTATTAAATTATTCTTATTTGTGTATTTTATATTTTTATGATCTTTTAAAAATGCCTACTCATAGACTCTATTATCAAAATTGTAAAGTCAGATAAATTATATATTTTTATTTAAAAATGTTCGGTTGTATTATCTGCTGTTGATTCATGATACTAAGTTCTATCGAAAATAATGTATGTTCAACGATGAATAATATTAATTCAAACTAATGTAATTAACTCCATAAGTATTAAATATACAGAATTAAAAAAAAATGATTATATCTTTTAAATAATTAAATATGACATTTTCTTATACATTTAAATATTATATTTATACTTCAAGTAAAAAATATTTTCAAAATTATTCGATACATTTATTAGTTAAACAAATATACTGCTATTTAATTAATTTGAGATAATTGATGTATTAGCTCTTATACATCTGTACTTCAATTAAGGTTAAAACTTTTATTACAAATTTTCTTTTTCTTAAAGTGCAACTTAAGAAAAATAAAAGTACATTGAATAATGTAATT
Source organism: Platyscapa corneri (assembly GCA_018907185.1). Classification (NCBI taxonomy): domain Eukaryota; kingdom Metazoa; phylum Arthropoda; class Insecta; order Hymenoptera; family Agaonidae; genus Platyscapa; species Platyscapa corneri. The sequence continues at coordinate 3,430,014 of JACCHW010000023.1, read as the reverse complement.
ATAATTATAATTTTTTATTGACACTTATTAAATAATATTACTCATATAGTTTAATATTGTAATTCTAATCTATTATTATAGTTTGAACATACTTTATAATTATCTATATTATTTTTTGAAAAAAAAAATAAAATTTGACATATTTAATTAAAAAATTTCTAAAATTCTTGATATTTTTTCTAATACTTTAATTGGAGAGAAAAAGCAATGTAACTAATTTTTTGATTACCCTTTGCTTGGATTAAATGTAAAATTTTTAATTCTATAGTCTTGAAAAAAGTAAAATTAACTCCTTTCTTTTTTACGTACTAACTTTATATTATATAAATATTCATCAGTTGTTCTAAATCATTATTAAATCCTCTGCATGAAATTGATTTTTAATTTATAGAAAAAGAAAGAAGTTATAAAAGAGATATTCTTTTGTTTAATTTTATACACAACAAAATTGTTTGAATAGAAATATAAGCATTTTAAGAAAAAATAATTTTTGGTTGAAACAGCAGAGGACCTACAATAAAAAATACTCAAGTACAGACATGAATCACAGTACTATAAAAAATTATTAGATTCAAAATTGACTATTCATCAAAAATGATGATAGAAGCAAATAAATTTTATTAAATCTGCTTAATTTTGATTCAGAAGTAATTGCGTATCGACAGTAAGCGAAACTGATACGCAAGTTCTTTTATTGACTTCGAATGTCAAGAAACTTTAATCCTAGTGACTTTTCACCGATTCAATATATATAGAAAAGTTTTTATTAGGTGTGGAGAAGTTTTCTGAGCCTTATTGTTTCTAAACGAGAAATTACTCAAATGCATTCCTGAAAAATATGTGCTCCATCAAAAAATGTTCATATAGCCGAAATAAGATATGTCTACTGGGCCTGTACATCATTAAACGTAAACAATAATATTTTTTAGAATATTAATGAAATAAGAATTATAGATGTAAAATAAGTTTTAAAACTTTATTTATAGAACTGAATATTTGTAATTAAAAATAATCTTCGGAACAAAAATGAAGACAAATTTTTTAATTTTTTAAGAAAATTAGCAATTTATTTTTTTCATTTAACTTTTAAAGAAGGATAATAAAAGCTAAAAAAATATTATATTTTTATGTACAAATTTTATATATTCAAAATCATGAATTTATAAAAGTGAATAAAAATGGGAAAGTACACAACGCGAGCAAAGAAAAACAAAGCGAATGCGTGTATTTCCATCGTAAAATAATGACCCGGATACTTTTCTCAATATACTTCATCTGTCAATTAATAAGTAATTTTTCATAAAATTGTTAAATTTATCTGAAACTCTTAAGAGTATGTCCAAATATGGAGGAACTTTCAATATTTAAAGAAACTAGCTAGTGTGATATTTATACGCAAGGAAGGTAAAAGTGATTCTATCTATCGGGATAAAGTATGAAATAAGAAAAGGAATATTAAGTTTTTTCTTGGACTATATTCATGGAAAAATCGCAGCTTGAGCCACAGATTTGAGGCCATGACCTCAGATTTTTCTGGTCTGAGCTTCTATAAAGAAGCAATATTAAGGTTCGGTCAAGAACATCTCGATCTGTAAAAGTAAGAGCTTGTATATATATATATTTACATTTATACATTAAAGAGAAAATTTAAGTACGAAGAATTGAAAACAGTAAGAAGAAAGTACAAATTTCACGCAATCGTATTATGATAACTTATCGTACAACCATAGAAGGTCGTTACCTGAAATGAATAGACGGCAGTGGGGTAAAACGCCTGCGAGTTATATCAGAACTTTTCAAGATATTTATAATTTTGTATTATTACTAAATATATTACTTACTTTCTATTTTATACATAACGTTCGTTATTTTTCACCATTTTTTCAGTTTTTGTATTTAATATATTTAATGAATTTAAAAAATGTTACTAATAAATTCTTAAATTTTTAAAAAATTTCAATATATATTTAGATAAATAATTTCGATAAAACCATATTATTATTATTATTATAAAAAAATTAATAGTTTTAAAACGTAGTACATCCGTGTAAAAAATATTAATTGTTGCTGAGTGTAAAGTATAAAATATACAATAGAAATATTAAAAATCGTAAATATCAGTTCAAATTAAATTAATAAAGATTTAAAAAAATTTAACAAGTACCGTTTATGTTTAGATTAACTAAGCGACACATCGAAATTTGAAAATTGAATTGCCTACTAATGACTCGGTATCGTGCGCTATACTAATTACATATATTATGACGTACACAATGAGGTGTTGATGTCATCGAACTATCATTTAGCAGTTGCGCAAATCGTTTCAAGTTGATCCCTCGAAGGCTAGAAATTAACATTTATAATTAATGACCTACATCCACGTTTACGTATGTGCTAATATTTGGATGGACCTAACTTTTAACAATCATTGATTAATTAAGTTTGATTAATTAATAGAAAAAAAATTATACTAGTCGAGTTTTAAATGTTATAATATTTTAACTAGTCGAATGTCTCTACGTTTTTCCAAGCTTATCGAGACAAAAGGGAATTTTTAAAGAAAAAGGATAATCCATAAATCGATCCTCTATGAAAAATATTTTTAGGATGTAATATAAGTCCCTATATATATTAATTTTTTTTTTACTTTAGTATATTCGTTATTTGTGAAAAATTATTCTCTGGTATTTATTATTATTTATATTACGATTTTTACCATGAAAATGTTAGATAGTAGAAATCGTTTCCGTGTATGATATATACATATTTCTGAAAGTATATATATATTTATGTATACATATATATGAATTGTTGCATGTATATATGAATCATGTGTAAATCTTGAAAGGCAGAATTTATGTAATGTTTAAATTTACAAAAACCATAAAAATAAATGTAGTAAAAAAACTCATAAGTTAAAGTTGAAGTTAAACCTAGACTCCACGAGAGTGCACTTTTATAACGTAATAATGAATTTTAACATCCTAAATTTATTATTAATTTATAATTGCATAGATGTCTTACATATACTTCAAAAGATATTAAAATTAACGAAAAAAAATTTTAAATATTATCAAAGGCAATATTCCACAAGCTCTACTTCGGAATATAATAAAATTGTATACATAATATTATATTTAAAATAGAATTTTTTTATTTTTTCATTTTAAGCATGAAATCAAAATTAAACAATGACGACAATGACATATCTATAAAATTATTTGATTTTTATAGATATAATTTATAGATATAATCTATATTTACTCTTTCCTTTGTTATATTTTTATAATAAAGAAAATTAAAAGAATTTAGAGTTTAAAATATTAATTTTTGCGTTTTCACGGTTTGCAAAGTGGGAAAATTTGTATCATACAAATGTTTTCCGATAACATCTTACGAATTATTTAAAATAAATTCTAAAATTTAATCAGATAATTATAACAATTAAATTTTTAATATATATTTAGAAAATATATTAAAGTATTGCTGTCATTGATCGAAGAAGATAAAATATTTATATGCACTACATATACATTAATAATAAAATAGTTACGTAATATATATTAAATAAATATGGGCCAACATTAAATAGTATTTATAAATAGAAAATTTTAATTGAATAAATTATTGATTGCCTGAGTTTGCGCCTAACTTGCAGGATGTAGACTGTTAAAAGAATGCTTATCTACTGATTGCATTCTTACACGAGCTAAAACTTTTTTAAAATTCTTATTAAATTGCTTATATTAAATATTAAATTCATATGTCGTAAAATAATTATTAATTTCTCGAAAATTTATTATTTTTACAATAATTTAATTACGAATCAAATATCTTTATATTTAAACTAACAAATATTAATTATTCAACACACACCGTGAAATTTATTTATTTGATAAATTTTTATATATAAGCGCGAAAGAATACACAACACATATATTACTTTTCAAAATCAATTTTTTTTTAATTATAATCTAAATAAACTTATAATGTAGCATCGCTAAAAAGCATGAATTTCGTTGGTGTACCGTGTATTACCATGATAGAAAAATTAGTAGACCAGAAGGTAAGATGGTAGAAGCCATTCCTACTCGTATATGACACCGAAAAAGAAACAGATCTGGAGTTTCAAACTATGAAAATAGCTGAACTGAAAAGTTTAAACGTAGATAAAGAAAAGTAGATGAACAGACAGATCGAATTATAGTGCATTTTATACTCATCTTATACAGCCACTGATATCAGACACATGTAAAGAGATTATTTCAAGATAGAAGTTGAATGGAAAATACGATGCTAAACTAATAAATACAAAATTTTCGTTTATCTGCAATTGCTCTAAATACAAGATTATCTCCAGATTTGAAACCAAATTATTCGACATAAGAAGCTAGCGACTCTCAATGCAATCACAACTATAACTGACGTCTGATTATTGTCATTAACGTATCGTTAAAGACTGAAATAAAGGTCATAGTATCAAACTTCAATACCAATGTTGCCTTAGTGAGAAAATATACGGAAAGGTATTCTCGGTTATGTTTATGAATATTTGAGATAGATCTGCGAAACCCATATAGCTCTAAAATAATAAAATTACAAGATTTTTCGATCGAAATTCGAACTTCTTTTGTATTAAGGGTTGAATAAATTACCGAAGGTGAGAATAAATTTACATTCGACTTTATTGATATAAATAATTTGATGCGCTTAATTTTCCCTTTCACTTTCAATAATGATCCCAAGGCGAAAAACTGTACTCAGCACGTTTTTCTTTTCGATAATTTGATAAGATGTTTAAAATAATAAAAACTGTACAGTAACCGCAATCTACCGTAAACTTTCATACAGACTTATAAATTGAGTGAAACGGTAATGGTCTGATCGTAAAGACCTGAATTGTTTATACGTATTTCGATATGTCACAAGAAAGACCTCAACTAAAAAGAAAGAGACTTGTAACTAAATGACGAGTAATTCACACGCAACTAAGAATTTCCTAAAAGAAAAGTGATTGCCACCACGAGCGAAACGTCACATTAAAAATCTATACAATTTATGCAATAAGATCAATCGAATTCTAGAATTGAAAATAATATTTATAAAAAAATACATTTACATTTTAAATTTAATATCCGTAATCAAATTTAAAACTAATATTAGAAAAAAGCATCTATAACTCTCGATGCATAATTTATTATTTTTTAATTTTAAATCGTATAGCATTTTATTTTCACCCGCTGATGATAAATACATTTTAAATACTATTAAAAACTATAGTAAATCGATTAAATAAATTAAGAATTGATTTATGTTTTATATTTATTAAGGGAAACATTATGTTCTAATAATCTAAATAGTATAATAAGTGACAGATTATTTTTATTATTTTTCTATTTCACTTATTCAATAATTTTTTCTTATCTAAAATTTATCTTAAGTGAGTAATACCTGCAACTCTTGAGTGGCGTATGGATTATCTAAATTAGTTAATAAGTTTTCCCGGATTTAATAAAACGAACGATGACTTCCAATACAATGAGATCATTTATGAAAACGATATCTACAATTTAACATGAAACCTCTTTCAGATAATGGAAGTAAATAAATAATGTAAACAATAAGAGTGTTTATTATTGTTATTATTATTATTATTATTATTATTTTCTAAATTTACATAAATTAATTTGAGATCAAAATCATATTTAAGCGCGAATCGAATTTTATTTTAAGAGACTATGATGTTTTAGCTTAAAAATTGTAATTTTGATACTACAATACGCGTAAATGATCATTCAAAAGTGCAGTGTGCAATCTTTCAATAGATCTACGAAAGGTCAGCGATGTGACAATAGATATAAAAACGTCAGAATTTTCGTAAATAAGTGAACCTCGATGAAAGTTTTATTTCCTTAAGCCAGTCACACCTGTGTACGTACAAACAGCCCACGGGGTACTTGCACGTGATCTAATCGAAAAATCCGTCGCGTCGCGTGAGTGCCGACGCTCTTTACGCCTCCAAGCGCCTTCGCCACTGTACTTTAGGAAAAATAATCGTGCTGCGGCATCTCGGATATGCAACTCGTGTAACGCCGTTCATCAGACCGACATGTTGCAGCTCGTATAAGTGTAACTACCCGACATCCTCTCCATAAGTATTGATTTTCATCGTACAAAATTTTAAACCTACATAGCCACTCTTCGTGTCGAGAGGTAACGAAGCTCCGGTGCTTGCAAAAAGAAGAACTTAATTTCACCCATCCGACTTCTCTCTCTCTCTCTCTCTCTCTCTCTCTCTCTCTCTCTCTCTCTCTCTTGCTATGTCCGCCCGAGCGAACCGATACTGGTATTGTCATCCATCAGCGGCCTCGATACGGAAACGTGCATTATTAATGCAGCAGGAAAGATACAATTTTCAGTACAGATGGCCTCTTCATGAAATGTTTTCGCACTTGAGCTACCGATGGAGATGCGTATTCAAGTTGCTTTAGTAGAGCGCGTGGCATCCACTGTCGTCTGTACAAGCGCATGACAAGAATTTTTAGTTCCAATACTTTCATACGGTGAAAATGTGAAATAAGCAGCATCATATATGGATTATCACGTAGTTTTTTCGAGTTTACTGAGAAAATATCTTGCCTTCCGTATTGCGTAGAAAAATCTTACTTACTGGACAAAGAAGGGACTCTTACAATACTAATAAGTGTTCATTCATACTAGAAAATATTTTTTATCATTAAAGAAAAATCTTTAAGAATTTCCGTCATTAATAAAAACTTTCATAAGTATTATCAACAAACTCGTACATACTCAAAATTACAAGAGTAAAATTTTCCATATAATTAGGTAAACAAAGAGATTAATTTTTTGCATTCAATCATTTATATTTCTTATGTAATGTTGTAAATTTAAAGTTTGCTTCTCTACAACTCTTATTTTTCAAACTATTTTATATTAAAGGATTGCAATTTACTTCGACACCCAAGTATTTCAAGATTTTTTATTTACAATTTTTCTACATTGAAAACAAATTTAATTATTTGTACTGTTGAGTTTTAGAAATAAACTTATCTAAAATCTGTATACGTATATATACAATGATACAGACGTGTATAAGTTGATAAATGTACATTTGTCATGAAAATTTGTTATAAATCAGCTTACAATTTTGTTGTGCTTAGTATCAAACTTTCTATAATCAGTACGTGTTCAGTATATATCTTATTTATTTTGATATATTATTATAATTTATATAAGCAACTTTTTGGAAATTCTAAAAATGATAATTATTTGTGCAGCTTAACTATATTTATGAATACTCGTAATCTTTATTTCCATGTCGAAAAGTCAAACAAATTTAAACTTTCTCAATTGAAGTATTTTTATCATTGATGATCGAATGGATATATTTTTAAGGCTGAAACTTAATTATTTTCTTCAAAGAAAGAAATATACGCGATCAAGATTTATATCAAAGATAGAAGAAAATGTTCGCTTTTTTAATTTTTCTTATCATAAATAAATTGAGAATTCTCTGTTATCACATATTTATCTCCAAGTATATCTGTCTTATTTTTTTTCAGTAAAAAAGCAAAAATAATGAGGAATAAGACAGATGACTTATCGTCACTTATAAAATCAAAGTAAAAAATATATAAATTTATTAAAACTTTTCATCGAAACTAATAATAAATATATATTCAACATATTTTGCTCTTATGCATGTAAACTATTGTTATAAAAGAATATAATCTAATTCGAGATAATGACTACCGTTGCTGCGTGTAGTTAATCTAAAATCGTAAGAATATAAAATGTCAATGTTCCGTAAATTGAACGTTCATAAGATTACCACCATCGTCAGTTTTCTCTTCTTCAATTTCTCTTGCCCTCCTTAACGCTCTTTCTTTCACTCGCTCAAGCTTCCTCTTTCTTCCTTCTCTATCTCTTTTTCTGTCTGTATATCTATCTATTTATCTAATATATAATAATATTATGGAATACTAAAATTTACAAGACCCATGAATATTATACGGCTCAATATTTCTTAGTGACATCGCCTTGCTTTATAACAAAGATAATTAGAGTATCTGCTGAGCAAAGCTCACCAATTTCACTACCCGAGCTCAGTTATATTATTATTTTAAAAATTAGGCAAACTGACTCCTTTTGCTTCAATTTTCATTTCAGGAGTTGAACACTTTAAAATTTTCAACGTCATAAACCACTGTCAATCAGGTAAAGTATCTTTTTTACACAAAAAAATATCAAAATGTATTTAATATTTAATGCTTTAAGACCTTAAAAAAATATGCATAAAAATGAATAATCTCTTTTTTCACTTTTTTTCTACGAGTCTTTCTTTAAATTAAGATATAATTAAAAAAAAATAATATTTCGTGCTTAGGTACAAAGATTTACTGTAAATAATAATATGTAAATCTATAAGCGCAATTCGCTATTATAAAATATTTCATCTGAATGATTTATTTACCATGGTGAAATTATTATGTTATAATGACTAAGTCAATTTTACTCTTACAAATGGGTTTCTATTGGTAAATGAAATAAACGAATTAAATTATTATAACCGTTTCATATTACACTAAATTATTAAGGTGCAAAATATGCATTTACTAAAATTAAATAATTTATTAAATAAATAATTATATCTATTTTGTTCCAGTATTTCTGGTGTTTTTGCCTTATCTTCTTGTTCTCTATTTTGCTGCCCCCATTTCTCTCTCTCGCTCTTCGCTATTTGAAATACTTTTTCTTTGCCTGCAGGCTCTCCACTTGCAACTTCTTGCATATACCTGCATGCAACCACCCGCAGCTGTTGCTATTTATGCAATTTCGTCGTGCTTTCATTATTATTTTGCGTACAAAACTGATTGGCTTAGGTTTTTATGTATGGCGAAGTCTCGGTGCTTGCTCCTTTTGCAAAACTATGTCCTCGTTGAGATGTTCAGAAGGTTATACAAAATACACCAGCACAGTTTTTTACGTATACAATCACAACATACAGCATCGGTATCATATTCGTACCTCCATATTAGTTTTTTTTCCATCGACAAAAATTAGTACTCCTGAATACAAAATTATTTCTTTACAAAAATTATAATTTACGTACTAAATCTATGCAAGTGACTAATACTTTTCTATTATTTGGAATACTAATCGTATATGTCTTATTTATTCGTAAATAAATTCTAATAAAATTTATTATCGTTTAAAGTTGAAGGATTTATCACTTTTATTTTTAATAAATATTTTGACGCATATTAATTAGTGAATTGTTAAAGTCTTGACTCGATTTAATGTAAAATTATTTATCGATGAATGGAATTTGAGCGTCTTCATAACCTTTGCTAGAAACAATAAATATCATTTCAAAATGATCTAAAATAATTTTATATTCAAAATAAGGAACTTTTATTCGAATTAACTGTATTATTTTATTTATTAATTCATGCTAGTATAAAAAATTAATGTGACAATATACTTTAATTTAAAAACTTATCTGCTTTTTTCATTTAAAAATAATAAACCTTAGATACTCTGTTTAATATTGTTTTTATCTGTTTAATTAGGAGTAACAACACAATCTTTATTTTAATAAATGAAAGAAAATTAATTTATATTTTTTTTTATAACCACAAGTTCTACCGAATATTTGAAAAAATACCTGATATTGTACATAGTTCAAGTAGCTGGTCAATTACTGGTGCAACTAAGCCTACAAATTATGAAATATTGCTGAAATCATCTTTCTAGTAAGTGTCAATTTTAAATGTTTTATAGCTCTTTTATTTTATAAAAAACCTAAATACTTTAATTAATTGGTAATTCATTTTATAATCCACATTATTTTTCGATTTCTGGACATTATATTTTTCATGAAACAGCAAACAAGAGTGCACTGCTTATTTTTATAAAATTATCTTTATCAGACTATACTTGTTAAACTAATGCCCGAATGATGTCCTATAAAAAAAGGAAATAACAATACATCAATATGAAATTCTGCAGTCTCATAGCTTCATAATAATAATTTATCAAAAAATCGTTTTTTACATAGTAAAACCTCGTATTTATATACCTTCATTATAAAAAGCGTGTATGCATGAGAATTTAATAATTAGAATTTCGCAAATTAATCAAAAATCTTCAATTAAGATTTAAATAAAATATGGATCTTAATGTCGTATATTGTACAGCAGTTGATATATTTAATAATTTATACTTATAATAAATTCTATAAAAAATAAATTTTTTGTCAATTATTAATTTGTTTTTTAAAATTTTTGTTATTAATAATTACCTAATTATTACTATATTTAATGAATTGATTAAAAATTGTATGATTTAGGGTTAGTATAATCACAAGCTATTCGCGTTAACGTATTTTTCATGTAATCATAATTTTAAGATATATTTTTTTATCCGTCTTAATTGGTTACTCTGATTATCAATATCTATTTTCACAGATTAAAATGTTATAGAATATACAAATAAATTTATTTTTTATTTTAAGTCATTCAAAACTAGAGGGTATGAAGGATACATTACCTTTCATGAAAATTATGTATTATTCTAATGAGTTCCGACTATAAAAGCTTTATTCTTCTAGATTTTTATTTTAAAACAATTTGCTGAAACATGAAAAATTTACTTGACACAAATAAAAATTTCTTTCCAAGTATTTGCAGCTCTACTTGAAATAACAGAAGTTTAATAAGTCTGCTTTGTTAAACTGATTATTAGTATTTTTCTTTTTCTTCTATAAGTGAAACCTATTACTGAGATGTATTTCATCATATATTCACAATGATTTTACTTAACGAATCAATTTTTATAGATGATTGATTTATTTTATTCTTAATTTGTAACATAAATGATATTTTTAACTTAAGATATGCGAATGAATTGTGGATACATAAATTACTACGTAATATGCAAAGTTAAACTGACTGATAAAATTATATTGAACTTTTGTTCATTAAAACTTTATATGTGGTATTGTTACACTACGAACTTTAATCATTCAATTCTCATATTTCAAATATAAAAACTGCTGTTGATGCATTAGAAAACTAAATAGAAAAAATGATATAACTATTAAAGTATGAAATCTATCTCCTTTTAAATGAACGAAAACTTGATTAGATTTAACAGATTAGTTTTAGAAATAGTGTAATTCTCTAATCTACAATTACTCTTTTGAAAACTTATAACAAATTTAAAAATACTTCTGCATACAAATTAATAAATAAATAAAAATATAAAATTGCAAACTTATTTACATATTAAGATCATGATAAATTCTATGAAAAACTGCGAATAATAATAATTACTGGAAAATACTTTTTTTAAAATATCAAATAAAATAAAGTAAAATCTCATTATGAAATAGAACAGAAGTACAATTTACACCAGGTCAATTATATTTCAACTAACCTTAAATATAGCTTTATGAAAATTTTGTCTTTCATATAAATAATCTAACCTAAAATTTTAAAAAGAATGTGGAAACTTAATTTAAATTCTTACAAACATTATCTTTAACCTTCGCTGAAGTTTAAATTATAGTAAAAAAAAATTTTAATATTTCAATAATTATGACTCTAATCTTTAGTTTTCTCTGGAACGTGTAATATTCAATACGTGATGCATGATATCTTGTTAATAAAAACCATATAAATCTTGTTACATTAATTTTTACTCAATTATATGTACGGCGCACTACAGTATCCTTCACATTATCGGAGATATGAAATAATAGAACTCTTTAATTTATGTGACAACTTAAACGTAATAATCTCTAAATCTTGAATTGTATAGCTGTATATTAGTTAAACCTCCGATAATGTCTATTACCAGTAAAATTTAGTTCTTTCTTAGTGGACTATTATTCTCAATGAAATTTCATAATATTTTATGGATACATTAAATGTTATAAAAGAATGCACGACAACATGATATTAATCTTCTTCTGCAGGTCCATCATACTTTACTTTAAAAATTCTGTTCCACCGCATTTTTTTATTGTTTTGTATTACTCCTTATCATTTATAAATCGATACTTAAATCTTTTCTCACCTAATTTTAATGTATAAATAGAATCGTTTAAAAAGTGTCATGTTTATACTTTCATTATAATAATTAAAAAGGCTTCATTTCTAAATGCTATCTCATGGTTTCAATAGTTATATATAATACTAAGACGGAATATTAATATTACAATTCATTTATTATTTTTCAAATACAATGGCAAAATTATTGCTTTCTCATATTAGACGTTCACGATATTTAATATAGCTTAATAAATATAATAAAGTAGTTAAAAATCTTATGCTTGTCGTTTATATTAACTACATTAAAGATTTTAATTAGCGTTTTCTTAATCTAATGTTAAAACTTTTTTGTTTAAATCTTCAGTAATATCGGTTTATAGTATTATCTTATAAATGTTATAAATGTTATCTAATCTACATTATTCTCATATACTTCAATGATAATTGTAGAAATATCTGAAACGTAATAAATGATATTAGCTCTACTTGCTTAACAATATTTATAATTTTCTATTCCCATTCATTAAAAACACCCGCCATTCTCTAATTTAAATGATTAGCAACGTCTTGCATAGCCTCACTAACGCACTTTTATACTAATCAAAAAATGTAATAACAGGTAGTAACATGTAAAGTTTTCGTTGATTGCGTACATACATATAAGAATTTTTAAAATTAGAACTCTTTGCATTAATTAATGCCTTGAACCACGTGTACCCTGATAATGTGTAATTTAATTGCTTATTAACAAATTTATCGAACAAATTTCTTTCCAGACTTGACAGAAAAATGTATAGATTTATTGATGAATTCGAGAGAAATAAAAACAAAAGAAAGGGGCACAGAGAGAGTTTACCAGTCTATCCGATCGTTGAGTGAGCATTGCTAGTTCGGTTACGATCCATTTTCTCCGTCTCGCTCGCACGCTCTCTGCACCCCATAACAGTCTGATCGTAAAACGGAAAACAGGAGTAGCATGAGAAACAGACGCTTTATGACCGTCGAAATTGAGCAATGCACCACGCAATCGCCATTAAAAACTGACTCTTTTGCAAAAATATACACTTTTATCAACCTACCGATCACCTCACTCTTTTCATGGTCAATAAATATAAACCCAGAGCCTTTTTGGTTTTCATGCGACACGTAGTCTTCTTCAAACTGTTTATGCATTTCAACCTTAATTGAATTATTAAAAATTATATTTAACTTTATATAAACTTTCTTGTGCATGTAATCGAAAAATAGCGTTGAAAAATCTAACGAAATCCAATCGATTATTCATTACAGGTAATCGTAGTAGCTTCTATTAACATTTCCGCTGAATAATATAGATGCAAATCACAAAAATGAATTTGATATGACAGACAATATTAATTTATTGAAGACTTTATTACGTGTAATATTACATTCAATATTATAATAAAAGTATGACTTACGAATTTCATATATAATATATTTTATGGAAACAAAAATCTAGATGATCTTAAATTAATTTAAAAATACTGCGAAATATAAACATATATAATTTTCATCTATATAATTACATTCTTTACAAATTATAAATATTGTAATACTATAATTAAAGATATTTTTGTTTGTGCAATGAATCATGTAATATATATCTTAATGTATCTTATATAATAATAAATAATAATCTTTTAAATTATATTTTCGAATTTTTTCCCCATCAAATGTGTATAAATGTATTAAATAGATCCTTATTAGGCGTAAAATATTGAATTTAAAATAACGTACAATGATTACAGTTTTTAAAAAAATTTATAATCTGTAAATTAAAAAAATGCGTTAAAAAATTTATTTTAATACTATTTTGACTTTTCATAAACATTTCATAAACATTCAAATTATTTTTTATTTAGAGCATCCTTTTTCTAGTATTTATATATGAATATTATAAATTCATTATTATTTAAATCCCTTAAGTGAATATTGTATATTAAAAAATAAAATATGACTACAAATAATAAAAAGTATTTTGTCTGTTGGATTCAAATTATATGTTTTTGAGTTGAAGAAATTAATAAATGAAGGCATTTATGATCGTAAATTAAAATTAAAATACTTTCTTTGTGCGTCGTGGTGGACTCTACAGTTACACTGAAACAATGCCAATCATTTATAAGTTAAGCATAATCCACGCTGAATTACTCTCTCACGGTATTACAGTAAAATCACCAAACTATATTATTGTTGTAGCCGCGATTAGTATGATAGTAACTTTGATCATTGAAGCTTCTCTGAATGATGGGAGAATAGTAACATGCTTCCAATGCAAAGTGCTCAAACGATACGAATCGTCAGAAGCATCAGGGATGATGAACGCACAGTCATCCTCATTATAATCACGATTAGGATAAGTCATCAATGCCGTTACCACTGTCGTTTAGTTTTCATAATATTCACAGTACACAAAATAGTGAGAGAATTATTATTGCAATTTGGGTTTGGAATTTCTATTTGAAATATAAGGAAATAATTAGTTATATTCACATATTTGTACAGATCTAGTAATAATGTATGAATATTCCAATTTAAAAGTTATAAAATTATGGCAATAGATTGAAGAAAATGACAATGAAATTAAACAAAAGCCAATAATTGTATCAATTTTTCAAAAGTTATTTACATTATAATATATTATATTTTATGACAAAATTTATTGGGAAAATTATATGAAATTACTGAAGTTAAATTTAAAGAAGTATATGTGTATAATTATTTAATTATGTAATTATTTATAATTTATTATCAATGTTCTGATGTATTTATATTAAAATCAAGATACTCATTAAAAATTTTGGTTAATTTTTATTTTTAAGGTTATTTTTAAGATAAGAAAAATAATTAGTTTAAAAAAACTAAGAATATCATAGACAATTTAGGAAAACTTCAAAAAATATCCTTGTTGGCGACGAAAAGATCCTCCGCTGCTTCGTATGCGTATGATCACATGGAAGCAGCTTTGGACGGGCCACCACGAGCAACCCCCCAGCACATGGACACTGCCTCCGGTACGGAAAAGGATAATCCGCCGACAAACAAGAATTCCGGAAAAGACAAATGCGCGAACCGCTACCGCCGTAAAAATTAAAAAGTCGATAAGGACGCACCGAACGCCTTTCGGTAAAAAATGGTAAGACTTCAATTACTGCTAGTTGCAGTAATCATAAACTTGTGCCACATCGAATGATCCGGTATGTGTTGAACCCATTCTTGCCCAGTTCAAGACAGTAGAACGCCCAAATTGGTGTAGCGCCATTTACAAATAATAATTTGTATTATAAAGGAAAAAGTTGTGTTATAAAAGAAAAACAGTACCGAAAAGGTCGACGCTTTAGGCGCCCATGAGGCTTTGCTTTTCCGCGCATTGTGGAACAAACAACATTTGATCTCTCTCTTTATTTGTAAGTGCCGTGCGTAAAGAAGAAAAGAAATAGAACGCAAAACAGATTCACTTGTCGATTTATATCTTTCTGTATCGTCGCAACATCGTACGCGATTAACGTATCCTAATTTGCCTTGAATTACGTAAAAATATTGTCCTGTACACTAGGAAACTGAACATTTTAAATTACAGGTTTTTAAGACTCACGCACATCTTTAATACATTAATTGATAATTTAATTACATAATTATCTATTATTTTATGAAGCATTTTCAATTTATTTAATATAAATTTCTTATATTTATAATATTTATAACAACATAAATTTCAAAGTATATCATATTCTTATATTATAAAAACTTAAATAAAGAGCAGTGCTATATACATGTACAGTATTGAACATTCGTATTCCTGTTAATTTATTCTTATTTCCTTGAGATACATATAATGCGGAAGAGATTATTTTGTTAGAGAAAAGCAAGGAAAAATAATGAAGCTCAAACATTTGAGCACCAAAGAAAGTAGAAATAAATGCACAAAAAGGTCAAGAATTTTTTTATGTTTCGGTGCTTTTGGTGATTTACAAAGAAATTGTATTTAGTGCTCTATAAAGTTATAATTTGAAAATAATAATAAAATTTTGAAAGAATCATCTGTCGACGAGTAACGGTGATAGTCAACGCATTCAATAAAGAGAAAGACAGAAATCTAATAAGCCAATTTATAGAAGACTGTGCAAAGGTTAGGTACTTTCATTTTGTAAGTTAATCTCTTATATAATCTAGTTACAACGGTTCTTGATGTACACGTGTGAATTAAGTATACAAAAAGTAAAGTATTTTTGTTTTCTTTAAAACTTAATCATAAAACATATCCATCATTTATTTTAACATTGAATTTAAATATGTTCACTTTTACTTTTATTAACTCTTCTCAGAAAATGTTTTTATCCAGATAACGCCACGGAAGATTCACATCAAATTTTCTGTTTGACATGAAAGTTATACAATCGATTCGAGTGTAAAAGTAGAGAACAGTGTTGAAAACGTAGATAAGACGTTGAATGAAACAGAATGCAAGATGGACTTCTGTTTTTCTCTGGATGCGCAGAACTGAAAATTAGACGCTGTGCTCCTGAACTGTCATTATAAATCAAGAAATGCTTGCTTCGTGATAATATATATATTTGCTGCACATGGAAATTAAATTTCTATTTTTAAAGTAACTAATAATTAATTATGATAATTAAGAAAAATTTATAAAAATTTATTTAAAAATTTGTAAATAAAATGCTTCTGAATTTTTGTGTACATACTTTATTTCTACTAATTTTTTTTAGAGCAAACAGAATATAAAATAATGTTTTTAAAGTTTAATTTTATTTAAGTTTAATAAAAAAATTATAGTATAATATATGATCTAACTCTTGTAAAATATATCTCCATATTTTCCAAACTTTATTAATATCACATTTTAATTTAACTTTGTCTTTTATATAAATTATCGAATATGTATTTTTCAGGAAATATTATTAATGTCCAATAATCTTAATTATTTGATAAATTTTGCTGCACGTAAGAGATTAATTATGTGCACATATTTTTATTTATTCTTTGCTTATACGTCAGACTAAAAATTTTAACCCTTTCTATTGCTTAACTCTTTCCAAACTTTTATATTATATCTCATATTTATATGAGTATAACACTTCATATTACAAAATAAATAATACCTCAATTTTGAGTATATCCCAATTTTAAAATGTATAATATGTTTTCCAATTAAATTCTCTTATATCGCCGTAATTTATCAGATATAAAGCTTTTGCTTGTTCACTATATTAAATTTACTGCACCATTTTATATTTTATTAATTAAAATCTATTTTCTTATGTATTTATAAATATCTGAAATTGTTTGAGTATTTTAGATGTTGCTAATTACTTTTCTGTAGACATTCATAAAATTGAAATATATATATTATATTAATATTAAGTATTAAATGCTCTAGAATTTCTTTGTAGTAAAGTAAAATAGTTTCAGATATCCTACGGAGTAATCAATTTTTAAGTTAGAAGCTATAAAATGCAATTAAAAATCAGTAAATAATATGTTTAAAGTTTTAATATTTTAAACGTTTTAAGAGACAAAAATTATTTTTAATTTATAAAGAAGTTTTAAAGTATAAACAATTATTCTGAATTTGAGAAATTTCGCAAACTGTAGGTAATTTTTAAAAACTTTTAATAAATTAATTTTTAATTCGAAAGAATGTTAGCCTCAAGGCAAAGGAGTTTTACTTGCTTTGTAATTCGGTATTTCAATAGAATAATTAGCCGATGAAGCAGTTTATATGTCGAGAGAACATAATTCGCCAATTATTTATTTAAGAAAAAATTTGAAACATAACGAAAGAATAGCTGGAGTATTTTTCGATGAAATATCAGACGCATATTGATTTATTCTATTTTTATGGATCCATAGACACAAAGTCGTACAAACACTTAATCAAAATTCTTTTATGGTCTCATAAATTCGATATTATTCATTGAGCATTCGGCGAATATGAGAAGTAAAAGGAATTAATTGTAAATAATCTTAACGGAGAGAATATTTTTGATAGAAAATCCTTTTTGTTATCCGAGGGATTCGCATAAAACTGGCACAATGATCGCGCCTTCCTGAGTTCTTGAAATGCGAAACAAATCACACAGAAACATCCATCCACATTCGATATCTATTTTTCGTCTTCTATCACTCCGGATCGAGCTCTTCCTTCCTCCTTCAGCTTTTGTTAGCCCGTTTCTATTATCTACGAATCTGCCTACCTATTGGTAGACCTACGTAGTCGCACATAGACAGCAGTGTATCGTAGATTCTGATTGCGCGTCTATTTGAAGTGCCGCCATGCCACGCCCGCATGCGAAAGAATAAAGCTGTTCACTTTGAATGCGTATACAGGGAACGAACCCGTGCACTTGTGCGCGTACACGTACGTAGGACCGCGGCCAAGGCCATTGTGTAGGTGAGCGCTATTGACAAAATGAATGATGGTTATATGGCGCCAGCGACGTATTCCACTCCACCCCTTATCCGCTATAAATCGTCTCTCGCCAGCTAGCGCTCGCATTCGCAAGCTAACGCTAGCGAAGCGTGTGCCCCGAAGCGTTAGTTTCCTTCCGTCATATCTGATTCTCTCCCCTTTCCCCTTCTGCCGACGACCTGTCCACCGAACTCGCCGCCGCTGCCACCCTTAACAACTCCTCCTTCGCGCTGTCTTTCCCTCCATCTTCTTTTCTCTTCATTTTCCTTCTATAATTCTATCACCTGCTATCACTTTGTACGACATTTTTACTTCGACCAACTCTTCTTTATGTAATTTCTATTTTTTTTTCGTATACCACCCGGGTCTGTCTCTTTCTTTTCGACCCCTTACGAGAATACGCGCAACATTAATTTTCTTGATTTCTTTTCCTATTCATCTCACCTCGTTCATTTTTTTTTAACTTTTCGTATCTCAGTTTTTTTTGTTATTCAGTATTGCTGAGCATTTCTTCTTCTCTAAAAGGTGAAAAAATTATAATGAGAATTTGCCAGATTTATACTCCGTGCGAAATAAAAGAATTTTTAGATAATTAATTGCAAAGCGCTACAATTTTCAATAACAATATTATATCTACTCAACATTATTCTTAAAAAATTTTCTATTTTATACTACAAAACAGATAAGCATTTGAGCTTAAATCTTGAATAAAACTTACTGTCAGAAAAGTGAGTTATTTTAAAAAGATTAACGTCAGTTGCGTATGATGTATAAAAATTTCATGAAAATATATCAATTTTTTCTATGTTTTGTTTTCGATTAAATTAAAATAAAAATTTAATTTGTGGCAATAATGAAATATACAAATAAATGAATTAATTCTTTATTTTTTATTATATTTATTATTTTATGACAATTAAATTCTAAAAGAAAAAATATGAGATATAATATACTTCCTTATTAAATTATTATAAAATGTTTACTATAATATTTTGAAAATTAATTAATTAATTTTAATATTGTAATTAATCTTACGATATAAGATTCAAAAAATGATTCGTTGCATTTAATCTGAGTTATTGTTATGATTGTTATTCAAAAGTAATAGAAATTATGTACGTTAAAATTTTGCAATTAATCTATACACATGATATTGAAAAAAATTGTAATCAATAATAATAATAATGTTCTTATTTATAATAATAAAAACATGTATCAATAATAAATTTTACCAACGTAATTAAAAAATTTGTCATAATAAAATAATTATATTTATAAATATATTTTTTGCAATATTCATGATTGTTAAATTAGTAAATTACTTGATAAAGAATGAAAGAAAGACAAATGTAAATAATAGAGTACTTTACTACAACACTATAAATAATTGAAAATCTAGAAGTGTCTTATTGGAATCTAAACTTTTATTTATAGAATTAGTGATCTAAAACGTTTCGATACAAAGACATTCTTCACTCTTTGAAAAAGATAAATTATTGAAATTCTTTTTTTGAATTTTTATTTATATTCTCAGTCACATATCGGAGAGTGATTTAGTACAATTCAATTATTGAACTTTTTTCCGAAGTGTATATTCAGTTAAAAATAAAAATTTAATCGAATATTGAAACAAATTGAATGAAATTTATTTACTAAATTTTAAAATTTTCTTTTATGGAATCAGATTTTGCATTGTAAGTCAAATTATTACTCATAAGTATACATATGAAAATTTTCATTTTACGGTTATAGTGTTCGAGTAAATATTCTTTTAAACACAGTACCGTGATAAATATATTTAAATTTTCATTGCAATTGTGTTTTTTTAAATTATGTACCATATAACTATATGTATGAAAAATTTTAATATTACTCATAATTTTAAATTATAATATTTTATTAATTAGATGTTGCATAAGTCGTAAAATCAATTATTTCGTTTCATTCGATAATATTCCAAAGATTAATTTTGAAAGCTCACTCATTTACATCTTCTGCTAATACATTCATCTGCTTTTAAATTACATCAGAGAAATGAAAATAGTTTTTGAATATTTTCAACATGTACTACACGTTTTTAATTTATAAAACCACTACATACGTAGAACTCACGTTGAATATTCATTTAAATAAATAAATTTAGTTATTACGAATAATTATTTTACTTCTATCGTTGCATTTAAGTTTATACTAAATATCTTTTTAAATCGCTATTACTTTTAATTTTATAATTAAATTCTGTAGTTATTATTTTTACTAGATTTTATAATAACTTAATTTATATAACATAAGAGCAGAAACACAAAAAACCTATTGCTTGACTTAGAGAATCCTTTTTCCACTATCGAATAAATTTGAAATATTTATCCAATGAATAACATAATGTAAATAAATGTTAATAATAATAAACATTTTTCTCAATAAAATCATTAAATATATTTGAATTTCTGAATATTTACATTTTTAGGTCAACGCGTAAAAAATGGTTGAACGTAAACCATTCATAGATCTTAACATAAAGATGTTCAATAGATTTCAGTAGATTTCGAAGAATCTTACCAATTCGACTCGTCCTTAGAATACTGAATGTTCTAATGAAGAGACTAACTTTCGTAAAATAAGATCTGACGAGCTTTAAGACATATTCGAATAAAGAAACAGCTCGACTGAAGTCTGAATTTTGTAATCGCAGGCGCGATTGATGGGTTCCTTTCGAGCTAAATACAAAATGTAAGAGAAGAAAGTAGGAAAGCATAAAACTCTCTAGTGATCGCATGTTGCTGCTGGTGTATTTCAGAACACGGATACGTACTGAAAAGCGCCAGTACTGACGAGGAGGACGACAACTGTACACTGACATCGTATAATTTCTCGCTTAATCGGCTATATAAGATTCTAGAGGAGCAGAGAAAGTGGATAGAAGAAAAGGCAGGATGAGAGTAAAAAAGCTGGTGATAACGAGTGAGAGTGAGAAAAGGAGTTACGACAAAGACCTAAGGCGATTTTCTTATTTTCGCGATATATATTTAACGGCATATATACACAAACAACTATCCCTTTGGCAGTGTCTGCGATCTTAAATAAACTTTAGAATTTCTTAATATTTACTATTTTTCATATACTAATATATTGTTGATTATTTGTGTATATTATAAGAAACTGATAATAGATATATATTTTTGCAAGAGAAAACTCGTTAACCCAACTATTTTATAAAGTCTTTTACCTTTCAACTTTAGATTTTCAAAGAACTTGCTTCGCTGAAATTATGATTTGTTAAACTAGAAAATGTTTTCGAGTAAATACCAACTGAAAATATCATAAATAAGTATTTAAAATTTTTTTTAGAAAACAATGGACAAAGCTTATTATTTCTTATTCTGGCATTATATCCTTAATAATTTATAGTTTCCATAAATTCCATAAATTTCTATGTAAAAGTATACATTCGGAATATAGTACACTTTAGATTGCGCGTTTATGATTTTTTCTTTATTTAAATAAATTATTTTATAAAATTTCGACAGCGGTTAGTATTAAATATATAAAAATATTTTTATTCATAATATGACATCAATGGAAAATTTTTAAAATTTGTTACGAAATATCAGGTAAATACATGTCAATAATTATGTAAAATATATCTGATATTTTTCACTAATAATTTCATTGATGAAATGAAAGATTTCATCTATCAGAAAAAATATTCAAGCATTATAGAAAGAATTATAAAATAATAATATGCTTATAATCGCATACTTTAGTGCACAAAACTTACTATAATATTTATTAATTTATCGATAACCAATCCTTAAACTCTATTATTCTTATTATAAAATTATGATTCAAGTTTAATTAATTCTCATAAAATTAGTAAATTAATAATTACTGATATATTTCGGGATTCGTTTCAAAATATGAAAACACTAAGCAAATTTTAAAGAGTTAGACATCCCAGAAAGCTGAAACGGATTCTTGTACAAATCCAAAGTCTCACCTAATATTAACGTACGAACTTTATAAAGTTTATACATTCACATGATATGATAAGATCCTTTATAAAATTTGAATATAATAATTATTATATTATAATTAGTATATAAAACTTTGCATATTAAATAATATGAATATCAGATAAAAATATGTTGTGAATTTAATTAGAAGGATAAATTACTAATTAATTCATTCGTATTTTAATTATTGAATAATGTGAAAATTTCGCATATTATCATCAAATAATTACATTAATACAATATTCACTTTTCATCGTACATTAGTAAGAGTTTTCACAAGTTTCCTAACTTTATTATAATTGATGGGTTAAATTTACTTTTATAGTCAATTGAGACGAATTAAAAATACCGATAACATTAAAAAATGATATTTTTCTAAAACCTTCTTCGATACATATACATATAAAACCAGGTCAAATTTAATGTTATCAAGGAAAGCCGTGAAGCTAATGACGTCAATAGCATCACCTAATACCAGGCATACCTAATAGACACCCGCGTGCGCATGCATGCACAAATGTGTAGTAAACCAGTTTAGACTTTATGAAAATTAATTACATTCCGAAAAAACGTAATTACTTACAACTGTCTTATTTAAGAAATTATAAAATTAAATTTATAAATAAATCTGTTAATGACATGATTATTGTTTATACGATTTAATTAAAAATCAAATAAAAGTAGAAATATATTATCATATTAAAATTATTAAAAGATTTCAATATCATTGAAGCTTAAGAGATTGCAAAAAGTCCCTAGAGAAAATGATCTGATACATTTAGATAGATACCTGTATAAAAACTGAATACAAAGTAATTTTTTTAATGAAATATACATTTTCGTTGTATTGGAAAAAATGTAATACATTTTTATAATATACTACATTTTAAAATAATTTGATGAAATATCATGTAAATATTTAATAAGATTTTAAAATTCAATTGTTAAATTAAGTTTTAAATGACAAAACGATGTTATAAAGTTGAATTTAAAATAAATATTTTACAAGATAAAATAAGGTATTTTACTCAGATCTCTTGATGAAAAAAAATACATGAACGTGATTGTAGTCATCTATATCTGTCAGTAATAACTCGAGCGACGATTATTTAAAAAGAAACTTCAATTTTTTATGCGTGTTAGATAATTTTTCTCGAATTTATAAAAATCGCTACCACCATTTTCAATAACTCTATAATTTGTCTACAATAAATAACTGAGAAAATAGTCAACTTTGTTGTGCATTAATATTTAAATTGATTGTGGCTAAATTAGGCTTTGTCGTAGTAAATTTAATTTTAAATAAAACAATTTTTTATGAAATACTTCAATCTTTTTTTAATATAGCAAAGCTAAATATAAATATTGTAATGATATTGATCATTTACGTGTGAAGTTGTTTAAATATTGGAAAAAATTATTTATAAAATTACTGTATAAATTGGACAATTCTATAAAATGTAAACGTTATTTGTAGTCTCAATGCATTATGGAGAAGGCGAATTATTTCCACTTTATGTATATACAATTTATAATATATATTATCGCAATGGGTTTTTTTCATAACTGCATACATATTAAATAATTGTACATATTGTATAGATTGTTATAAGTAATTTATGAAATGAAAAAAAAATTTTTTAACGAAATAAATATTGTGGTACCAAATATCACAATCTTATCAAAATTATCACACATGAATGATTAAGAAATTATATCCACCAAGGATAAACACTGACGCGTAAGAAATTTTTACTAAATTTATACGTACAAAAATAATATATAACAATTCATGTAATACAGATGTATTTAAAAAAACGATGCTGCATAGTGAAACTATAATAATTTATATCTCATAATAATTCCTTAAAAAAATTGATCATTTATCAAATCTCATAAAAATTCTCAAATAAATTACTCGCCATTCGTAATCTATAATTTCTATAATAATTTTCCAAGAAATGAACAAAAGCCATTGTAAATAAGTCAAAGATTGGCAGAACGGCTATTGAATAATGAGAGAGTGAGGGCGGAGGAGTGACATAAGTGGTTACGCCAGAGTTCGGATAATATATATTATCAGTTGAAATATTTGCGCGGCGAGAATCTGACCGGTCATGTAGTTGGGGTTGTATCAAATCCCGACCAGCACTTTGTACCCGCAAGACCGCTACTCCCTTTGTAAAGTTTATTCCGTCTACGGGGCTACTAAGAGCATGCACTGTCTACTCCAGCCTCTTTGTATTACAGACCATTGCTACGAAAAGTCGGTATGCGTCTGTTTTTCTACACAAGCATTCTTTCACTTTTCCCCTCACTACAGTTCACTATCTACTTCTTTTGGACGTTAAATTTCGTCTTTTAACTAAGAGAAGTTCTATTACGTGAAAACATACAGAACGGAATCTTAAAAAAGTTGAGAAACTTACGAGAGCACAGTTAGCTCTATTAAACTTTAATGGTATCTACTATAGAAAGTTTGTAATATACAACGTATTAAGGAAAAATCATCGTATAATTTTAATAAAATACATTTTCAAGAAAATAATCGGGATATTATCGGGTCCCGTCAGGATTATTGATTTTTTAAAATTATTTTAAATTATTGTAAACGGTAGTTTTTTATTTTTTAAAGACTTTGATAAAACTTTAATTAATTTATTTAGGTAATCCAATGATTACATTTTTCTTTTATTTTATTAAAATTATATGATATAATATTCTTAATCATGAATCTACCAAGGACAATATCAGTAATAGAATATGATTCATTCGTTAAAATAACTTCTTT
This sequence comes from Platyscapa corneri, assembly GCA_018907185.1. Classification (NCBI taxonomy): domain Eukaryota; kingdom Metazoa; phylum Arthropoda; class Insecta; order Hymenoptera; family Agaonidae; genus Platyscapa; species Platyscapa corneri. Next base: position 3,404,682 of record JACCHW010000023.1, on the reverse strand, counting down.
GGGAAGATAAAAACAATTGTAATCTAAAATAAAATATTAGTAGAATATTTAATATAATAAGAGAAATTAAATTAATAGATAAATATTAAATTGTAAGTGCAGTTGATTAATTTTTTTTTAGCCGAATGGATAAAATTAGTTATTTTAATATTAAAGGAAAATATTAATAGAAAGAAAAAGAGACGGATACAGACATCAAACATGTTATATTTATATAATAAATATAAATTTTATTGTAACTAAAATCTACAATTTTTTTAATTATCTGAAATTAGAAGAAGTTGCAATTTGTTTTGTTTTTTCAATGAAAAAATAATTTGAAAACTAAGTATAAATCAAACATATGTTATTAAAGGCTTCAAAAATATTTATTTAATGAATAAAATTAAGCTTTGAACTAAAGGCAAAACAAATAAAACTAAAAATTAATGATCCATTAATTCAAGTGTCAGTCATTTTAGAAATTTTTTAACTTGTATTTATAACTTTAAATCAAAATATTATTTTTTTATTTAATATGGCTCAAAGATTACTAGGTAACATACTGTTTTTTAAAGCATTAAAATTAAAGAAATAATAACACTAAGCAACATATGTTTATTAAGTCAAATACTTTTTCATTTAATTTAATTAATTCCTTCGCAATTTTATACTTGATGTAATTGATTAACAAATATATTGTTCGAAAATTTATGTAAAAATTTCGAAAATAATTTTAATTAATATTTATTATTTCCAACGAAAAATTATTTTTGTAACAATAAATTAAATTATCACTTATCAATTCAAATTTGCTTAAATAAATTTTATTTTACTTATATTCTCCAACAATTTGAAGAAACTTTCCAAAATCAAGAATTTTTTCACAAACTGATATAACATAAAGAAAACTATATCCTATTTATAAATCTATACAAGTACCAGTATTAGATTCTATTAATGTTTAGTTTAACTAACTTATCAACTATTCAAATCAACAAATAGTAAAAAAGGAAGAATTTTTAAATTGGGTATCGCAAAGAATATATTAAAACCACTGAAATAAAATGTAAAATAAAAACACACTACATTGTCGATAACTAACAATAATATAATTTTAATAGATATTACTTCATTTTAATAACTTTAACGTTTAGATTAATTAGAAATATTTTCTTTCTGATTATCTAGACTTTCTATTGATTAATATGGATTCTCTATAAATATAATAACGTTTAAAGATTACGACTTTGAAACGATAAAGTTTATATTCATTTAATAAATAATGTTATTATTATTGCTATTATGTTTCGTAAGAAAATAGCTTTAATAAATATCCACAATAAAAATAAAGTTCTATGTAGGTTAGGTTTCTTCCATTAAGGTAACATCAAGTGTTTACGCGCACGACTTATGAAAGCTCTACTTTTTCGTCATTTGAACCATTCTTTCTTAGACTTTCTTTTTATATACTTCTTACCTAAAGCATAATATAACTTTCAGTAAAATGTTTTTTTAATTATTCAGTGTATTAAAAATATACAAAACATTGTTTTAATCAAAAAAGTAATAATAATTATCAAATATAATGCATGTAAATTATAATACTTTTAAAATAAAATAGAGAATTTCGAAAACGGTATATTAATTATTCATAATATGTTAGACTTTAATGAATATTTAAAAACTTTGTTAAAATTATTTAAAAAATAAATATATACCGAAATTATATTATTCTACGGATATCAGACGTTTTTAAGTTTTTTTTTTCTAAATTGTCAATAATTACAGTCAAACCATTTCAGGTTTTATTTATTTGTTTTTTCTATCTACTAATGATGAAATTTGATATAAATATCTCAAAATATATGTTTTAAATTATACATATTTTAAATGTCCTTAAATATTATTTTTATAGCTTATTTAAAAAATAAATTATATTATTTGAAATTAAATTTCATAGATAAGTAACACATACTTGAATAAGGTTCCACGTTTTTTATTACATGTACACAAAAATGAATTATAATACTATTATGAATTAATTTAATCGAGTTTATCTAATTTAATCTTATTTATTCAACCATAAAGGTAATAAAAGATACTGCAGTAAAAGTTAATAGAGAATTTTTTATGTGCTTATTTATACAAGAACTATCAGACTTGTATCTCAATAGCTGGGTACTTCAGTATTAGATAAAACGATATACATGTGTTCAAAATTTCATTATATCATGCAATTGAAAAATTTATCTAATCGAGATAGTTACATTAAATATTATTGTAACGTAATATATTTATAGTCATAAAATGAGATAGATAAATTCTTCGGTTTCAGTTTATGGCTTCTATCAACTATCAGTCCGTGATCGAATGACATACTAATTCACTTTTTCTAACATTACATAAAGTTATAATGTTATATAAAATAGCTATAGAAACATTAATTTGATGTGTATTAATTATTTCTTATGAAATTGAATGATTAAAAACTGCTAAAGAATTATAATTACAAATCCATCGTACACATGATCTTTTAAAACAATATCGCAGAGCAGCATAAATAATTAATTGAAAGAAAATTGTAATTCGATAAAGTATAAAACATGTAACACTCACTTTAATTTCGAAATAAGTAGTAAAAACAAGGTATACTCAGACGAGAATGTAGTTTGGAAGTAAAGTCAGTTCCCATCGGCATCTTACCGAAGGGAAGGTTTGCGTTCATTCTGATAAAGCTGCGAGTTTGTTTGGCGAAATCGGTCGTTAGCTAGCTTACTTACTTGCTCTTCGCGCTATTTCTTTTTCACCGGAAACCGGACGCTACTGATTCTAGCTCCTTCAACTAGCTTCGTTCGTGGCAAAATACTCGAACAAGAACATCACATAACTATATCACAGTCATATATACATACACAAACACACACACACACACACACACACACATATATATATATATATAACCATACATACATATTACTGCTTCCAGTCGTTTAAGCTCTCTTCCTCGCTCCTATCGGCTACATGTATGTATATGTTTGCTATCTCTGAGTCTCCCTGTTTCTCGGCGTACGTTTGCTTGCTTGTGCGAAATGCTGTAACTCCGACGAAATCGTTAAACCGAACGACGTAGTCGTACAATTGGAATTCCTCCAGCCGTATTATTCTGTCTAATGCACCGGGCTCTATAACGTGCCAGTCATACAAAGGATTCCGGGTATGGGATCGCACACACGCAATGGAACACAGGTCTGCTTTTGCTCCCCACTCCCTGTGCTTTAAGCGCCGCGGGTAATGCTACACTATTCGGCGGACATTAAAAGATACTTCTTTCACAATGAATGAAAGTCGATCTCATTTTAACTACTTTGAAGCTGCATTTAAGAAGAAAAATACTAGAACATATACAATGGACAATGATATGGAGACAAGGGAGAAGAATGACGATGAATGTTTGGCTATGAAAAGCTTATTGGACTGTGAATATGCTTTTATTAGAGTATTTAGAAATGAATTTTTTGATTCTGTTCTCTTCCATTGACTACATTACTTTCTTGGTTATTTGAGATTTATTTTATAGGTGCTTTTTTACGCAAGCGGATGGCATGAAATAAAAGTTTCCTAATTCGTTTATTTTTATTGTTGGATACGCCTTCTACACGTGTTTATTATACTTCTTATTGCGGATCACCTTATTTTATTATCATTGAATTGCTCATTCCGATATCAATTGAAAAAATTGACACGTCAGCTATTCAGAGTATTTTTATATAGTTTAGGTGAACAAGGACAAGCACATGTAAAAAATTAAATGGAAAATTCGACTGATTAAGATATCAAGTTTATTTGAGATTCAACTTTGAGTAGCCCTTTTAAAAAAAGGGTGGTTAGGCTAGTGACAATTAGATGAGTGGGATACACAATAAATGTACACACAATAAATTAAACAATAAAAGATACTTATATTAATGCTTATGTCACTAAAGCTTCGTACACTATTGATAATAAAGATAAATGAAGAAATAACTATGGTACACTTAAACTATACGCAATCTTGATAATAATTATAAATACAACGCACTTATCAAACTAAATTATAATATGCACTTATAACTATTGAAAAGAACTAATAAAATTAAGTAAATGAGCTGATCTATATGAGTGTATGAGTATCTGTATGTGTATTTCTAGTTGAGAATGATTTTTGTTAATTGTTAATAAGTGAGTGTATCGTTGAGTGAATCATGATGTACTAAAAGATGAGGATGTACTAAACTTATTGACACCTCGATAATTTCGAGGTGGACAAGTCTATAAGTGACGGTTCAGGCAGGGTGGTGAGTGGATTTTCAATCAAAAAATGGGCTGGTGTGAGTGCGCATATGTCATCGGGGTAATCACTTAATGGTTCCAGAGGCCGTGAATTGATTGTGCTTCTATTTGACTTAATAGTGTCACGACCTCTTCCCATGCGAGTAAAGTTTCCCCGATAGTGCTTTTAAGGTGATATTTGATAAATTTGACCACCGCTTCCTATTTTCTATCCATGTGTACCGGTATGATTGAATTTCCACCCTGGTCCGGCCTTCAGCAGGAGTTGAGCTAATCTTCTTTGTTGCTGAGTCGCCTATTTGCTGAAAACCTACGGTAGGCCACGATGAATCCATCAGTTGAGCAGTCACTGACTATCTTGAGGTGCACAGCAGATGTTGACAAATATACAAAGACGCAGATCCACATCCACGCTTTATGTGTTTTTGCAGCACGACCTTTCCAGATTTTGAGTGTCAGTAGCCCAGTCGACTCTTATGTTAGTGGATGGCCGTGAGAGTGTAATCCGACAAAGAGGGAGTTGGCCCATTAATTGATGAGCACGAATTTCCCTCTGACGGGCACATACAACAGAGCGCAAGATGTGCCGTTTCACAGGAGCTTTCCCGCCAATAATTCAATATGCCTGACGCATGTATACTAGTATCACTTGAGTACCTCCGTGTAGTGTCTTCAGATGAGTAATGATGAATTCCGTAAAGTGAGTGTGTCGTGGAAATATTGCCTGGTTCTTGTTTTCGTAGGCCAATTATGATTCATTAAGTCTACCTCCCACTATGATTATCTACCTATGCAGAGGTTTTGGAGTTGTAGAGCAATTTCCACAAGTTGTTTTGGATTGTCTGTTCCTACGAACATATTGTCGACGTATCTATCGTGCGTGATGGATGGGACGACAAAGGGAAACTTATCCTCTTCATCGTCGACGAGTTGTAGCAGTGTTCGCACTGCTAAGAACTGGACAGCTTTCGTTCCGTAAGTATCGGTTGTGAGATGTAATGGCACTTCCTCGTTGTTTTGGTCTATCCATACATTCGCTGAAGGTCCCAGTCATCCTCGTGAACGCCTATCTGTCTGTACATTTTTGTGATATCCGTGGCAAAAAGAAGTTTAAATTGTCTGATCCACGTAGAGACATCACACATTTCTAGATGCAGGTTAGGGCCTGTGTGCATGACCTCGTTGAGAGAGTGGCGCGATGATGTTTTGCATGAACCATTGAACACCACTCTCAACTTCGAACATGTACCATCCACCATCCATACTACACCTATGGTGTACAGTAGCCGATATCTGCATGAGACTTTCGACTAGATCTATCACGATCCAGCCAACAATTCTCTCCTGAGCTATGGGCTTTGATGGCAAACCCTTGGTTATGTTGGGCTTGATTATTTTCCTATATACCTTAGCTCCCAGTATTACATCCAGCCTTCTTGGTATTAAGAAGTCAGGTTCAGCAAGCTTGATGTTCTTCCAATGAGGTTAATCTTGATTCGTTGTAGTGAAAGATGGAAGTATTGATGTGAGTGTTCCTAAAATGTGTGCTTGGATAAAGACCACATAGTTACCATGAGTGAGTTTTAAAATAAGGGAGGCAACTCTCTTAGTTTCAGTAGCCTGAGATTCACCAATCCCATAGATGAATGTGATGGAATGTTAATAATAGATTCTGAGCTTTCGGATAAAATATTCCGAGATGAACGAAAGCTCAGATCACGTATCGATGAGTAAACATCTTTGAGCGTTGATAACAGGTAAGTTGACTTGTACTATTGACTGAGTGAGCCCGTGTCAGGGTTGAATTTTTCTGGTGAGTATTTAGAGAAGACGAGCGGTCTAATGTTTCGACGATCGCACCTTTGTCCTATTTTTCCTAGGATGAGTTGTTCCTTTATACCTCCTGGAGCATCGTGTGGTGTCGGTGTGAGATATTCTTGCAGTTTTCAGTGCGCCGGTACCCCCTTGCACTGTTATGGCCGAAGCAATTAAAGCATAGACTCTGGTTTAGCACCCGAGTCATTCGTTCCTGTGACTTCAATTAATTGAACTTAGGGCAGATCACAATGAAGTGATCTCCTTTGCATAAGTCACAAGGAAAATTGACTGATGTGCGATTCCAGACATGTGGCTATTGAATGTTTTGAATGGATGTGAAAGTCTTTTTCCTTGGACTAGATTGAGACCCACGGGAAGTCTCAGGTTCAGACGACCTTTCCAATATATTCGTTTCAATGTTCTCTAGTGCACCAATTCGAGTTTGAAGTAATTTCTTGAGTTGGGCATATTTAGGGTAGTTCGTCTGCCTGCCCAAATAGTTGTTCTACTGGTCGCTCAATTCTTTGTCCAATAGTCGGGTAAGGTGATGGACGATAACAGAGTCCCATTCTCTCACTTTGACTTTCAGCTTTGTAAGGCTTTTTATGGCCTCGTTGACTCTCGTCAAAACCCTGTCAATTTCACGCGGTTTACCGGGGATATTGATCGTGGAGAACAATTTCCCCAGCTGGGTGGCAATCAAGTGGCATATATTTTCAAACCTCTTGTACAATGTCACCCAAGCCAATTCAGCTGAATCTCCTTGCATTGGGAAGTTCAAGACGAGCTCCAGTGCAAGTCCGCTAGTTGCTCTAGTCAAGTACATGAGCTTATCTATACCGGCAATCGTGCTTTTGCTCATGACCATGGCAGTGAATTAGTCTCTAAACTGAGGCTAGGTCAGGTAATCACCCTCGAAGAGCGGCAAGTCAAGCATTGATAATTTACCTGCTGGATCCACCTTGATGACCCCTGTTGAATGGGTCTTTGGGCCTCAGCTACTGCCATTTTGAGTGATCGCAGATTATCGATAACAGAGCTAGCGATTGCATAGACTGACTGCATTATCTCGTACTTATCCCTAATAAAGTAGTCGTGATTGGTGTGAGCATGCAGTATGATGTTCTCTATCACCTCATGCTCCAGATCGAACTTCTCGTGGATGTTAGATAAACTCTGCTAAAGTTGATTAAGCCCGTCCAATTCGACCTTGGTAGCAGATGGTAAGAGCCAGGCGAAGATCTTCTTCACAGAATTTATCCGTTGAAGCTATGAGTTAATCTTGAGCTGAAGCTAGCTGGCATTTGAGTGGTGCATGGTCTTAATCCATCTCTCTTTGGTAGTGATTGAGTTCGGGACATCTCATCAGCCCATGAGATAACCCTTTGTGGGTTCTGTAGTGAGTGGGATGGAGATCGCATACCATTATCGGAGCATTGAGTTGATCCTTAACTTCAATGAAAAAACCAACAAGGTCTCGTTCCGTTGACATGATTAGTTCTTATTAAATGACACTTAGAATGAGTGGTTCTGGTTGAGTAGCAGTTCTCGATTGAGTTAGCGATAAGTTGCACTTCACTAATGTTAAACTAATTCTCACTATTATCCGACTCGAAGGACCAAAATGTTTGAGATTAAACTTTGAATAGCTCTTTTAGAAAAAGGGCGATTAGGCTAGTGACAATTAGATGAGTGGGATACACAATAAATGCACACACAAAAAATTAAACAATAAAACATACATATTTAATGCTTATGTCACTAATGGTTTGTGCACTGTTGATAATTATTATAGCTTTTGATACAGTAGTGTGAATTCAGCAGTTTATGATCGCGCTGATTAGGTATTGACGCACGATCGACGCGCTTGAGTTGAGCACCGCTCTCTTTTTTGTCACGTGGTGAGCGGCCATTATCGGTAATCGATAATTGATTATCGATTATTCTAGGTGCGCTAAAGGTACTAGAATAAATCATTCAGTGTCGACAAACTTACAGAATAAAATATTTCCTATATCCTGTTTTACTTGTATAACGTGTGAAGAAGCAAGTTGTTTTTAATCAATGTTTCAAATATTATAATTCACTTGAACGATATAATTTTAAATATGAAAGCCAACATTTTATCAGAAGAGTAATGAAATAATTGTAATTAATTGAACAGGGATATTATAAGTATAATTATTAAAACTGTTTTTATAAACATCGTAATTGATTATTCATAAAATTTACGCTGTATAAAAATTTTAGATAGGTATTTAAAAAGTCTCTCTATAGAATAAAATTTCAAAGCAATATACAATATACAAATGTACAATGTACAAATGTCCATAATTTTTCACTTTCACCATTATATCTTGTAACTAAATAGAATAAACTTAACTAAGTCCAAAGTATAACATTTTGTAGACATCTATCATTGTTGATTAAGAGAATTCTGAGAGCTTTTTTCCGTAGCTTTCAGTCTCGTGCAAAACAAACTAATGCAGGAAAAGCCTAAGAATTACCTAATGACTTTAAATACAAAATTTGTAAGTAATATTTTAACGTCCTTCCACTACCTATCTATTAAAGAGACTTGACTGAATAGTATTTTCCAAGAGAATTAAGGGAGAGTAATTGCTGTTGGGACAAAGTTAATGGGGAGCTAGGTAAGGCTGTGCATCGCGGCGTCAAGTAGCTATATGGCGGTGAAAAAGCATCTAGATATAGCGATAAAACGACAAAAAGGGAATGACAAAAAATTAACATGAGAAAAGAAAGAGGAAACATCAAGTGAATCGTCGAAGAAGGAAAAAGAGCCAGATGAGCTAAAACACTAAAGAATTCAAGCGGAGCAGGAAAGATGAAATAGATAGATAAATAGATTGATAAAAAAGAAAGAAGAATAGCTCAGAAGATAGGAAGAGCTACATAGGAGAGATACACACAGCGGGAGAACGAGGTCATAGGTCTCGGGGGGGAATTTGTATCTGCATTTTAGCGCAATGCATAATCTGAGGCGAACTGCGTCTCCTTTTCAGTGACTGGATGAAATAAAAGTCGCGGTATTCTGTCTCACTCTTTTCTCCTCGCTCCCTTGACGATACGACTGAAAGCTCCAGTTCTTAACTGCGTCCAGCTCTGAGAGTAGACCACGCCCGCGGTAATCGCGACTGACTCCGGGAGAAGAAGGGTGAGCGAACGAAAGGGCGCTAAGTGAAAGAGAGAAAGAACTCGATGAGTACTTCCTTCGCATTGCGCATTATATTAAAGTACATTATGCGATTCCACTCCTGCACCTATAAAGCAAGTTTAATTAAGCTGAATATTTTTATGTTTTAAGTGTAATTCGAAAATGGAATGTAAATTGTACATAAGTTTTATTAAGTATGAGAGTCAAGGTTTGCCGATTCATCGTATACGCGATTATTTTTACGTATTAATTCATCCGATTTTATAAATAAGCTATTTTGAGCCTCTGCTAGATTGTTGCATTATTTTTCTTGCAAATAAAATAAATGTGTAATATTAGGAAATGAATCAAATGTTATTGAAACTGAAAAATAATTTTTACAGAATTAAAAATGATATTCAAATTTAATATTCAAATTTAGACCTGTAAAAAAAGTGAACATATTCTTGAATATTGAAAACAAGCTTTTAACGATTAATTAATGTAATTATAATTATAATATACTTTTAACTAAATTAATTATAATTAAAGTTTTAGGTATTTTATAATTGTAGCTTATTATACAAGATCACATCATAAATAAATTCTTCACTTGTTTCTTCCTCTTCATATGAAAAAACAATTTCCATCTAGAGCTTCTTTTTTCAAAACAAGACTAAATTGTTTTTGCAATAAGTTCTTTAACTACCTTGTTCCTTGTTTCTCATTCTCCGTGTCGTCTTCTGTTCTCTCTTAGCCTACGTTTTTATTGTTTAATACAGAAAATCAGTATGAAAAGAATGAGAGCAATCCTGCAAAAGAGAATAAGAGAGGCTGCATGTCGGAAAGTGAAGTGCACAAGAAAAAGGGAGAGCAGAGCTTAGCTCGCGACTGGGTGGATAAAGAACTTAAATGAAGTTGGCATTACGAGACTGTCGCTCAGTTGATTTCCACTTAGGTAGTAGGAGTACTGCTAGCAATAGTAATGATGTTCCCCGTATTTCTACTATATTTCTATGGCGAAATCAAAATATATCTTTCGCCCTTGTAGTTCTGGCTTTGAATAACATTTTGCAGGTTGTAGGGCCCTCGAATTCTTCTACCAGCGAGATCCCGTCACTCTTTCACTAATCGGTGACTTTCATCGCTTTACTTCGAATGGTCCAGCGTAGGAGTCTCCTTTCGCAGAAGACCATTAAGGCCGCTGCCATTCATCTTTCCTGAAGGATTGTTTCCTCATTTTGGCTAGACGAGAGAGAGAGAGAGAGAGAGAGAGAGAGAGATGAGCGAGATATAGGAAAAGATGAAGTACCGCACGACGCAAGGATAATTTCAACTCTAAATGAATCTTACCTCGAGACGCCTCACTACCTCTGGTCTCCGCTTTCCACTGATTTCTTAATGAAATTTATAAAGCGTATAAATTTCAAAAACAAATTTAATCTTTTAGTTTTGAATTTATTTATTTTCGCAAATCTCACGAACTCCCGACTGTTTTGCGACAAATTCTTGAAAATTTTCCAGATGTTATTCTCGTTTAGACTTCTTCTCTTAAGCTATACTGCAATGTATGAAAAAACTTTTGTTTTGATATATCAAGACCTTAGCCTTTGGATAACTCATGCGGTTTAATTTAAAATTCAATCAGATATTTCATAATTCTGTGTTTCATACGTACAAGCCGACACTGCAATGGTACTAATAAGTATCAAACAAAAGAAATTAGTGTTATCGGCAAAATTGATCACCCAACGAGTGTTTTTTCCAATCACGCAATGATTGATAAGCTGTTGTATAAATGTTAATTGAATGCAATAAAATCATTTTATCAAAAATTACTTGCAAATAAAGATGAAAATAATGTTTATAATTATAAAAATCTACGAAACGTTTATGAACGTAATATAATTCTTAAAATAAATTTGAGATTAATTAAATTCAAGATAGAAATAATAAAGTTAATTTATTGTATTGTGAAGGTACTAATAAATATGTCTATAAAAGTAGTATGATGAGATTAATTTTTGTAAAATTTTTTCTTTACGTCAGATTATTAAAATATTTAGATAACAATATCTTATATATATATATGCTCGTATTTTCAGCTTTATAAATTTAGGACAAATAGTATTCCAGATTTATGTTTTAAAAGTATATTTTGCTAAAGTAATCTCAAGTTTGAGATATTAAAAGACGACTAGTGAGGAATTGCACTATTAAAACTTTAAAACTATACACAAAAACACGCCGGTGTATATCCAATACACTTACATATTATTTTAATGAAATTTTTGGTTTGGACACAATAGAGGTTGCAAACGCAATAAATGGTATACTCAATAAATTCTGTTTTAATTCCATTTAAATTTATCAATTTTCATGGGTAAGTACAAAAGATATATATGAGCATATGTAATACTTGGGGCAACTAAACGTTATTCATGATTCTTCTCTTAAATGTTGAGTAATGTAATACATTTTTTATAGTCTGTCTTATATTTCTTAAATGAAAAGTTTTTTTGCATTTTTTGAGCTTTATTGCAGAAAATAGATTAGTATTTTAAAAAGGTACGATAGCTTTTCATTATAGTGCTTCGTTTATATTCTGCGAGGTGTTATCTGTTTATTAACGCTCTTTAAACTTCTCTAACTCGGTAAAAATTTATAGTAATGATTTACACCATTGACCAATCAAGCAACTGGCAATCATATCTTTGCACTTTGGCTCCGATTAAATATAAAAATGTTGAGATATTCTGTATACGACACATAAACAGGTTTCTAAAGTTCATTGCGAAAAATTTAAGTTTTATGAAAAATTTTCGTAAGTATGTGTAAGAAAAGACCTGTATTTCAAAAGAAAGTTTGAACTTTATTTGAAAGAAACGTGGAAAGAGCAAATACTTTTAAGGAAAACTATTAGTTAATTAATAATTTTCATAATTTCAATAATTCAAGTTTGAACTTTATTTGAAAGAAACGTGGAAAGAGCAAATACTTTTAAGGAAAACTATTAGTTCATTAATAATTTTCATAAATAAATAATATGTTTTATTGTGAATATCATAATAATGTAAAATATCATCAGAAGATATAATTTCATGCGTATTATGTTGCATAATAGATTAATTTTTAGCATCACTAAAATTATAAAAAATTTGACATATTTATTTATAATGTACATGAATTTTATTAACATATTCATATTTAATAGCATATTCAGTAAAGAGTTTACCATACGCTGCTCAAACTTATTTACACAATTTATTTCAAATATTAGCTCATCGATAATTCAATTAAACTAATAAATTTGTAAATTAATTAAGATAAACATTCGGTTAGTAAAAAATTTGATTAATTCAACATGATAATATGAAAATCTTTAACATTTTACGTAGCTTACTTTAAAAAATAATACACACTATTTTACGATTTTAGATTCAAAAGAACCATGTTAAATATTTCTAAATTTAATTTGAAAAATAATTTGTAGCTGTCTAAAATATTTTTACCTTTTGAGCTGATAACCTTAAATGTAGATTTAAAATATTCAGGCTTAATATTTTACTTTGAGTATTTAAATATATTATTATAAAATATTTTTTAAATAATATTACATAAAAAAAGTATTATTATTGTAAAAATATGTTAAACAAAAAATAGAAGTTTAAATAAAATAAAAGTAAAAGTAAAAATAGAATTAAAGTTATTAAAGTTGTGAAAAAAAGTATTCATTCTATTAATAGAATTTGAAACCAGAAGCTCCACTATAATGATGGTTTTAAATCAAGTTTTCAAACGTAATAATGATCTACTCACTTTATTATTTGTGAAAGTCCATGTTCAACGATTTATAATCTACACTTCTACAACTGATAGTGTGAAGAAAATGTATTTTTTTTTTATATTTTTACTTTCCCAAAATATTTAAAAAAACTATTTTATTAAAACAAAGCATTTTAAAACGAAATTCATTTTAAAAAAACATAAAAAATAGAAAAACCAAATTTGCTTAAAAAAAATTTTATCGATGTGCGTTTTATGAATAAAATTGACAAGTTGTTTTCATAAGCTATAGTGCAACTTTCAATGTCACAAAAATTATAAAAAAATGAATCCATTATTCTGGGATACAAAAATAGACAACATTCTTATACTTTGCAGATATTGCTTAAACGTAACTCTTCCAAATAGAAATACATCGATTTGGACAACTTGTAATTTTATTTCTAATGTTGTAAAAATGAAAACTATAATGGTATTTTAAATCTTATTCCAATATTTCTTCAACTGCACATTGCATATTATGTATTACTACTATAGAAGAATACATTTTGTGAAATTAAAAATTTTTCATTCATTTTGGCATTATAGACAAAACTGATAATAACAAAAGCTATTCTTCTAGCGGATACTTAAATTCTTTATTTTAAAATCAAATAAAAAAAGTTTATCTAAAAAATTGATATATTATCTATAAAAAAAAACCAAAAAACAAATTCGAGCTTTCCCTTTTGAGTTCAAATTACATATCAATAACAAAACATAACACATATTTATTTTTACAGATTTATATTTTATTGGATACAGTATAAAGGATTTAATTCTCAATTACATGAATATTGTAATTGAGTATTCTTAGTTTATCAGCAGCTGTAATTGAATAATTTTACTTTTAATAGTACACTTTTATGTTGCTAATAAATGCATCATTTTACAACACGAGAGGGAAAGAGAGGATAAGAGAGAAATTAAAGAGGAGTAGCTTAGTCGTGTGAAGTCCAGTTACTGTAAGAGCTACCTGAATTTCCTGAAAATTTATGGTTAAACGTCAAGTTTTAGGACAGTATTATCCGAACCACGATACGGATTACGTCATCCTGTATCCCAATTTCACTAGACTGCAAGTGAGCCTTACGCAAAGCAAAACCACTTTCAAGCTTTAATAATCTAAACTAGTCCAATATCCAAAGTTGCTAAAGATGGAAAATTAACTCTCATTACATTGATATTTTACTAGCTATTAATTAGATTCATTTATATTACTTTCCAAATGATGCTTGAAAGAAAAGTTCCGAAAGTCTTTTTATTTATTATTTATTTATTAAAGACAAATTGTCAATTGAACATATAGACGTAGTTTGAGAAAGAATTTCGCGATTTTCAAGTGCAAGTCTTACTTGCAACAAATTAAAGTTATAAGTCTTTCTCAATTGCTTAAAATAATGCTGTTTTAAATGGGTTTCTAAAAATTTAGTGAAAGTATCAATTACCTAAACTAAGAATAATTTATTATGAAATTCAAAATTGCGATTGAATTTACGAAGTTTAACGATAGGTAATGTCGGTGTAATGAAAACATTAAATTTCTTTATCTAGCAATTATCGAGCCCAACCGTCACATTTTTCTAATAGTCTGCACAAATTTCTAGTGTTGCTATTGTGTTTCATCCTCTGAAACACAATAAAACACAATAAATGCGTAACTGTTGTATTGTATTAAAATTCTATATCTTACCAGGACTAATTTAAATGACTCGGCTAAAAAGTGTCGTGGTTTCTTATTAGTAATTAATACTATTAAACGTCACGTGAATTATGATTATGCACTTCACGAAAAGGACAAAAGCGTCTGTATTGGTTCAAAGAAATCTTGGAGTGATGTTACACGTTAGCGTCTAGCAAAACGGCAACTCGAAAAGGCACTCCAAGAGCCGGGTAAGCCAAAAGTTTCAAGGATTATCCAACGAGCAGGGGATTAGTCTCTGAGAGTAGGTCGAACTTTCCTCAATGTGAACATATTGCCGGCGACATTGGAAAATAATGACTGAAACGAGGACAAGAAGGACCTATTGGCGCTGATGGCTTTAGAAATATCGTTCGGCGCTGGATACTTGAAAACATCGGGCCTTGAAAAAACATGTGACTGACTTGGACGGAACTTCTTTTTGGTTCTTTTTTCTTTTTTTTTTTTTAAAGAAAATCGAGCATTTGTTTAAAATAGATGGTTTCAGGTTAATACCAAAAACTAATATTTCATCTCTCTGCCTTACTCATCGACAAAAATTTAAGTTGACTTTTCCACTAAGAATATTAATTCAACAAATAAGTGCTTTCGCGTACGCAATAGTAAGCGCAATAAATTTTGTGCGGATAAGTATGTTTTATGCACTGCTATACTTTTGAATGAAAAAA
The DNA here is from genome assembly GCA_018907185.1 of Platyscapa corneri. Taxonomy (NCBI): domain Eukaryota; kingdom Metazoa; phylum Arthropoda; class Insecta; order Hymenoptera; family Agaonidae; genus Platyscapa; species Platyscapa corneri. Next base: position 3,389,204 of record JACCHW010000023.1, on the reverse strand, counting down.
TACAGTAGTTATACAATAGTTCTTCTTACAGCATTATATCTTCAAATAGATTTACCAAATATATGTACGGGAACAAAAGAAGCCGAAGAATAAGATTTTTTTAAGTAGCGGAAATAAATAATTCTAACTATAAAACAATATCATACAGAGTTTCTTAATATTTAAACTCAACAAAGAGAATTATTTAATTTTTGTTCTTTGAAGACAGTTAAGTTATTATTATTTAGAGAATAATCATTACCAAATAAACAAAGTCTTTAATTAACAATCTGTTTGCGTTCGTTCGTTCGTACAAAAATAGTATTTTTATTGTCATAAAACTTGTGCGCTTACTAATTTCGCTCTTTTTAATTTAGCATAAATAATATGATTAAAAGGTATTACGTGCAATAATTGTTTATTTTTAATAAAACAGTGCAATATTATGTCTATTCAATTTTAATTTCCCCTTTCAGCAATATAATTTCATTAGGCTATCGTATAAAAAAGACGTTGCCTGGAGTAAATATTCCTTGTCACTTTTAATTCCTTGATCTTTTAATTAAACATTGTAATGATTTTAGCTTTATAAAATAGAAAGGAACATTAATGGATCGTAAATTCAACAAATTTCGTTGGATACAATTTTCGCCTTGGCATCGAAAACAAAAACAGCGTGATTTAGTATCAGATAATTCCGGCCATCCGCTACGAATGCGGAATATGAAATATCCCGAATGGAAGAAAAACAGTGAAGTCGAAAGTTGCCAATTAATATCCAAAATACACGGAGCGCATTTAACTCTTTTTCGGCTGTCGCTCACGGATACAAAGTGAAAGTTTGGCACGAGGTTGGTCTGCCATCTTCCACTTTATCCAATGAGCCTTTTGACCGAGCCGGTGCTGCTGTTAATAACCCTCACCTCCCTCGAGTACCGCGAACACACGCACATGCCTCAAGCAATATCCACGTATAGGTGATGCTAAGTACGTTAGTGTTGCCGAAACTCGCGGGACGGTAATTACGGGCGCGCCGCGGCTCTCCTCGGCAGCTCTTGGAAAGAAAAACAATTAAGTCGCCTCGCGTTCTAATCTAGCTTTCCGTGCAAGTCTGCTGATGAGGACGTACCTCGGTATACATGAAATACGATAAGTCGGCAACTCACCAACTTTAGAGCTTCGCCGTGAGCTTTTTGTTGTACATGAGATGCTTCCTTCGCTTGTGTGAAGGTCGGTTTGCTTATATATATATATATATATATATGTGTGCGTGTGTGTGTGTGTGTGTGTGTGTGCGCGTGTGTTTTATAATCGTATCTAGTTACGCTACCAATTCACATAGAATACAATTTAATAGACTATCCTCTACCCGTTAATACGAATGTATAATTTCACTTCCTTCTGCTCCAATCGTCCGTGTATATGATATAGATTGAGCGAGAGGTCATATTGCATAATGCTAAAATTGATTGAGTAATTTGTGAACCACTGCACTTTGCTCGTGAAATTTGAAAGATTATACGTTTGAATTTCATGAAACTAAATAACAGTTAAATTGTTTGTTACAGTTATGAAATGTGCGTGCAATTTTATCTTGTGGATTAATTAGGAAATTATTCACTTAGTCAGTTATTGTACTTTACTCTTAACATTGTATTGTTCATTTTTTTATACTGTGAATAGCTCTCGATTTAACTGAACTCAGGATACATGAAAGTTTCTTAGGAAAACTTGTCACCATAAACTTTCATAAATCAATATATTGTTTAATTATAAAAGATTATAATTTAAGCAGAATTAGATATTTAATTTGACGTTTCAAAATTGTAACTTTACAAAATTTTCTGGTACGCTAATATTTTAAAACTTTCAACGTTTTGTTTTTGATGGTTTTGTTTTGAAAACGTACTTTTAACACATGCTACATCTCTAGGTACTACACAGTAAATTTACACCATTATGCTTCATACTTTTACATTATTTATAATCATAAAATTCTAAGAGAAGAAATACATTTACCTCGCTTTACGTTTGTAGTGTAGTATAAACAGGTTATCCATAAACGTTTATCAAAACAAAATTAAAGTTTTTAAAAAAATTCCAAGCATATAAATAATATTGTTTAATGGATTTTTTAACGTTAATCTTCCTTCAATTTTTATGAATTTATTTCTAATTAAAATATCGATAGATTATTTACTAAAGATGATATTTGATAAACAGTATTGTTTTTGTACTGCATTTCATAAAAGTACTATACTAGTAAAGCTTCTCTTCGTGATATAAAAATAGGAAGGTTTAATTTTTATTATTACATATACTTCTACTAAATATATTCTAAAATTTATCTTTAATAGTCAAAAAATGCATTTTATTGTATTATAAAAAAGGATATTTCACTAATATTAATGATTAAAAATAATTCCAATAACTACTAAATATAAAAATGTTTCTATTATGATACAATAAATCACAGTAATTAATAATTACAGGTTTGGTCTCTAATTAAAAGTCCTCTTAAACTTTAAGCCTCATTGATTTTAGTATTAAGTAAAGTTAATATATCTATAGATATTAAATTTTGGATACATATAATACATACTTAGCTTCGAAATAAAATTAGAGCTTGAATTCAATTATATTTATATATTTTACATGAAACGTAGTTTTCTTATTTGAACCGAATAAGATTTTTCTGGATAATTATAAAATAACATGAGTGGCAAAAAGATTTTATGTATTTTTCTATTTTTGTCATAATACTTAGAAGTAGCTTTTGTATTCTAAGACGATAAGTTTACTTATTGAAGAAGTGTAATAAGAGTACGGCTTTACTCAGCAGGAAACGCGATATCTTGTGTTACAATGTACTTCTATATCATTTCTATAATACTTTAAATTTGTAACAATGTACGTAGAGTTAAAAAATATTTAAATAGACATTATCTATATGTATGTATATTCACGCGGCCGCGCTCTTGTGTGTACATTGAACGACGACAATTGTTCCAAAAATTTTGCGAATAATTTTAAATAAATGAATAAAAATAAGATGCAACTCTATTAAACATTTATGGGAGAAAGTAAGCTTTGCAGCATTATAATGACGTCTCAAAGGTAGAATACTTAGCTTTTCGCAAATATGCCTAGTTTGCTTTGTAAATTTAGAGAATATTCAGAGGTAAGTCTTAATTATCTCATGCAAATTTTTGCTCCAACTTATGCACCGAAGGATATATTTTTTGGAAATAGATGTTTGAAAAGCTTGTTTAATGCTTAAAAGCAAGTTTTATGTAATAATTGTATTTTGCGATGATCATATAATTATAGAGTAATACTTTTTTTTACACTAAAAAACGATAAAAAAGATGTGAAAGTTATACAAACTTGCACAATTTGACTGAAACGCAAGAAAGATGAAAAACTCCACATGAGTGTAAATTGCAGCAGTAAGACGTAACATGGCAAAGCTACGAAACATCAATGAAAAAACGAGTAACAAGGTAAGGGAGTAAGTCTGATATCTTTGAATTTCCACTTGACTCTATTATACGGACTGGCCCGACACTGACATATTCCTCTAAGTACACGAGTGCATATGCGCACGTGAGTGTACGCGCTCGAGTCGCTCGTGCACGATGCGTCGCAGAAAATTATCCGAACGTCCTCCGTGTTATTCGAGCGTCATTTCTGCAGCACTCTCATCTATTACCTTCGATCCTGATTAACTCTCTCGCATGTGATCCATTGCGTTCCCTTGAATTATGATATGCTGGCTAGATATACACGAGTTTGCTGATCTCGCGCTACACCAATACTGAACAGATGATTATAAACGTCTCGCTTACCATTTCCGAAGCAGATCTTATCAACCTAATGGAAAACTATTTTACTTTATCCCTCATTTATAAAATTTATAATTTAATGAACGATCCCCGTAATATATCAGCTGTAATTGATTAAACTTGTTAATGGATTACTTTTTTTAAGGACTTTCACTTTTTGTCACTGTTTACTCTGTCTTAATTATAAACTTATCATAATTGAATTAAATACGTAATTAGCTAGAAAAATCTGCTGAATTTTTCAAATTAAGTTTTTCGTAAACAATGATGGAATTTTATATATATTATGGAATTTCACTTTATTATGGAATTTTTTCATGCGTGAATTTCAGCGAGTTACAATTGAAATAGAATATTTTAAAGTAATTTATAATATTTTCGATATAAAAAGATTGAATTAATCTGAAAAAGTCACCTGTTCTATTTCTATACGACCAACAAATCCCGCATACTATTGCGAGTCGTCGTTAATTGGTAAGTATATACTGATAAATAATTCTTTCATACACTGAAGCTATCAAATATAGACTTATTAGTGAGTTGCGATTACACCAAATCCAGAACGATCAGAATTGTTCGTTAAACTTGGCTTAACAGATTGGAGGAAATTGAGTTCCCCTTCGACAATTAGGAAGGTCGTTTTGTGGTCTAAGATCTATATACCTCACGTAAGTTTTCGCGTTAAATCATGAAAGCTTCTGACATGAATTGCGATAACGGCCAGACTTTGTCCACTTTAAGTGAGGACATTCAGAAAATGTGAGAACAATTGCATTATATATGCATTACTTTTAATTCCCAGTCATGTTGGTAATCAACATATGAATTTAAAAAAAAGTTTTCATCGACGAAAGTTCTTCAAGCAACTATTTTCGGTAATCAGTAATCAATTAATTTTGCCATTGTTTTGTTTACAAGAATAACGCAATCGTTGAGAATGCGAATAGTGGTAAAATTCTTTAGAATGAAACTTAGCATTCGTCGAAAATTATGAGAAGGAAAACAATTAGTAACTGTAAATGGATTAAACGTTAATTATACGTCGCAGCTGCAGAAATTGTAAGCAAGATCGTGAATATACCGAATACTGAGTTAACATTATACACGCAGTACTAAGCCACAGGAAACATTTTCCTTTTCCATCTTCATTATAGTGAATTAGACAATTTATATCTATGGTTGTAATTACTTTTACAGTTGTAGATTTTATCAAGTAAAAATATAATTATTTATTTAAGTTTTCAACCTTAAAAAGTTACTCGTAAACAATAGGTTCTTTATGAATTACTTTAATTTTCATATTAATAGCAGTACTGTAAAAATCAATACATATTTTAGATTAAAATTTTACGTAAACGCTATTTTGATACAAACTTTGCAAAACCTACTTGCGAAAAAACCGGTAAAATAGAAATCTTTTCATATTTCTTCATTATATACCTATTCTTCATATATACCTAAGTTTCGTGTATATATATGATTAAATAGAAAATATAGACGATCAAGTGGGATAAGTTGGGGTATTTTATCATTGGTTACACATATATCACTGATATGCGAAAGATAAGAATAGTCTAAGATTAGTACATAACCAAATTCTCCATATTTCCTCTGAATTTATCAAATAAGGTGGATCTACATAATCTTAGCGATGAGTCCAGTGGATCTAGCTAGCATGCACATGTAGTATTGAAATACCTATTGAGTGAAATAGTTCTTGATCTTATATTAAATCTCATATGCATATTCTTCGTACAATAATTAACTATAACAAATGTGATTCTTGACTTCTTGTACGTACATTTAAACTATGTGACCTAAGAACTACGACCGATAATATAAATAAAATTGATTTTATCAGAGTCATAAAAGAAAAAGAAAAAATCATCATACCGACATATCTCGATCATTTAATTAGTTATTGCAAATTACTATAAGAAAAAAATATGCAGTTATTTCATTGTTCAATGTCGATTTAAAAATAATACAAAATTGAAAACATCTACATTACAAAAACTGTCAAGTGCAATTTAAATATATAATTTTTTTTTTATTTTTGTAATAAAAATGTAACTCAAATATTTGAATTAAAAATATTCATTTTTTAATCGAAAATCTTGATTTTTTGCTTATAAATAATTTTAATGAATTTTAAAATTTGACATTGATTTTGTAAAACTAGAATATCTCATTACTTTTACAATAAACTTTTTATATACTATAAACATTTCTATAATAACACCAACTATCGCATGTCGGTAGATTTAATATATCAGATAAAATATTATTAATACTTATTTAATAAATAGCTAATAATTGGAAACATTTTGAAATTAAAAACCCCTCCTGCTACAGTGAAGACGCATTTAAGTATGTAAACACTATAAAACCGTAGCTTTAGGTCGAGTGAGCAGAGGCTAAACGCTTTTTTAACTTGTAAACTAAGGTATCAAAATATGAATGAAATCAATTATACATCGCATAACAAACACTGGTGTACAATGATATGAAGAATTTATTTTGACGAACCTGTCAAAAGATAACGGCGAATGATGATGTTCTTTACGTGGTATTTAAGTGTCTTCACACTCAAAACATTGGCTCATATATGACGTGCGACTAATTATTGATGAAATATGTTTATGAGCGTACAACTAAAAGGTCACCTAATCGTGATTACTCTTGTTATAGTTACCGATAAGCTAATTTAATTTTATTAATAATTTTTTGCGTTAATGAATAAATTGATGAAAAATAAGCTCTCTCTTGAACGTTGATAATCCATGTACGATTTATTCAGTGTTTTGCAATTAAAGTTTTTTAATTAAAATTAGATACAGTATTCGTACTGGTATATCCAGTTTACCAAGAGACCAAACTTCTTCTTTCAACTAAATACATTAATCAAAGCATTTTGTTAGAGAATGTAACAGTTAAAATCGATGTGGAATTCGTTTGACTTCAATTGGTTTTCTGCACGACTTTTCTCTGTAGCTTGTTGTTGTAATATCATGAATTAAAAATATTGTATAACATATTCTTCGGATATGCACAGGAATTTATATTTACAGAATAAAATTTTTATTTTCACCTCAAAATGTGAAGCTAATGTTAGCGGTGGTTAAAAAAAAACTGAAAAACGAAGTTCTAAAATTTACCCGTCACTTTATCTGTTTTAAATAACATATTCAAAGAATTACGTAATAATCTACGTTTACTGAAAGTAGCAGGGCTCTTTATATTTTTTCTTCATTAAAAAGCAATCTCCAAAAAGTTTTACCAACCTGAATAAACCGAAATCTAAAAAGAAAACCTTAGGAGATTAAATTACACACAATCCTCTTTGATTTACCTTTCAAAATACCCTATAGAGTGACGTTGTAGAGTTGAAACTAAAGGGTGAACTTCAAGAGGTGCAGAGTTTACTTTGGAAGGATTCGTGCTGTTATCGAAACTATCAAAAGAAAATCGATACTTTCGAGCATTCCGCGTTCCTTGCATGTATATACGACATGGCAACACACCTTCGAACAATGTTGAAATATCATTACTATTCCTCATTCAGAATACGTGTAAGTGAGTTCACGATATCACCTTGGCTCAGTTGGATGACAAAAACCGAGAATCCAGATATCGATGAAATGTAAAAAGGGGTTGATAATACTGACCCCCTCATACAACTCACGTATCACCTTACCTTAATCAGATTGCCACTCTTTTCTAGCTTACAAGGGGCGTTTACAAGAAAATGAAAGAAAAAAGCGGCTGAAAAAGAGAAACAGAGATAGGTGCAAGAATACGATATGAAAGGGCAAACGATTTAGATGAGATTTCTTTTTTTCCGTGGAAACCTTGAATCTTGGGGAATATCCAGATAAGATTATCTTTTAACATGCCAGGGGAGCGTCAAAGCATAAAACCACTAGATAGTAACTTTACTGTTTGATTACAAAAATGTTACATCCCCTCTTGAAAATCGACTAATCTCAAAAATATACCAAAAATACCGTAAAGTTTTCTTTTCTTACAGAGGCTACTTTAATGTTGTTGTTTTATTAAATTATTCGTTCAATTGATAAAATTTTGTATGTTTAATAAGTAAAATTAATTAAACTATCGTTAATGTCAATTATATAGTCGACTTCATTCATCTGATTTTACTTTCCAAAATATAAATTAAGCAAATCTATTTTGATATCAGAAGTTACGTAGACAATATAAAATTAGAGTATTATAATATTGAAACTATCATATTTAGTATAAAAATCTATTACTTTATAAAACTCTTATTTATTTATATTTATTTTAATATAATTATTTAATCAAACCATGGTTTTATTTTACGCATTTTTCAACTTTTTCATTTTTATTATTATTTATACCTTTTCTTGATTACTTCAAAATAATTATTTAACAGCATTTCGAGCCACAGAAATTAAAAAATTACTTCCCAAATTTAAAATTAACTTAAATAAACGTACTAAGTAAAATGTGGGTACCAAAGGATATTTGAGATACAATTTAGTATAATAGATGATGACTAAAAGTTAGCTATATAATAAAAGTAGCTCGTATTATATTAATAATAAGTAAAAGTAAATTCATATAGGTATACGATGCATAAATCTTTATACTTTATTTGTCCAAAAATATATGATAATAATTTATAAAAATATGAAACATTTATATAATAAATCAATTGACGTTGAAGATATTCACATTAAATTATAGATATTAATTTTAATTATTCAAAATTATGATTAAATAAATTAATGTCTGTTGAATTTAAAAAAATATAATGGATTTTTTTATTGTACAACAATAAATACAAGAGACACTTATTATACATTCATATTTGTATATTCATGTAAAGATGTAGCATTTGTATAATGATTATTTGATCATGATTAAAACTAAAAATTTTTGAAGGATATTCATATCATTCTTATTCATGTTATTATGAATAAAAAAGTTTCAATAACAAAAAATATATCTATTGATTTATATTTATTAATATGTAGCATATTACATTGTTAAATTTGTTTTATTCAGAAATAAAATAATATAAATTTATTACATTTAAGGTAAACAGTAAATTTCCTTTGTATTACAGTTTACAATTACGCAAATGAAAATAATGTAAATATTTTACAAAATTTCATATTTATGGGAAATGAAGTTTATGTTTTGTTTCAGTTCAAAAGACTCGTCATATTATTTTAATCAAATACAATAGATCGTTCATATATTCAATATAAAGTATCATATGTTAATCATTAAAATTGTATAAATTATAACTGTATGTATATGTATGTATGTGTATATATATATGTTTGCATGCATACGTATATAGAAATATCTCATATATGCACGCCCACAATAGTATAATTCGCTTATGGACTGCTTCTGACATGACGACCAATTAGCATGACAGTAATACCCAAGAGCAGAAAATATGTACAACAATATTATAACTATGAAATTTAAATATTATTTACTGTTAATTATTGAATTTTATTTTTTTATGCTTTTTGCAATAAATTACTTTTTGCGTGGTAAGCATAAATTGATCGATTTATTTGATCTTATTTTTGAGGACACAACGTAATTGTTTGATTTATATGTACACTATATAAATGTTTTAATTTAAAAAATTTTATTTTTTTGAACCTATATCATCTGATTTCTAGGGATGAAATTCCTTTATTTTTTTAAGTATTTAAAATTATAATTTATGAAATTTATTTATTAATTTATGAATAAAATTATAATTATTGTATTTTTAAATGGAATGTGATAAGTTTCGAACGTTTATGTGTAAAAAACTTAAATTCTTAATAGGAACAAAGCCAAGAATGTTTTTGTGCAGCTTCTATTATTGGCACAAATAATTTACGTCTTTTTGCTTAATATACAATCTGCGCATGATGAATTGGAATTTACTATAATTGTAACACAAGAATATTTATCGTATCTAAATTTTTCGAGTATAATATACATGAAAATATAATTATGAATAATGTTATCTAACTAAATTAAAAATATTGTTATTAAAATGGTTTCATAAAAATGCCATAAATTAATGTATACATATTATTTAATTACACATAAAAGTTCCTTTAAACAAACTATTATTTTGTTAAAAAGAAAAGCTACTTCTCACGTTATAAACTTCATAATGTTTTATAATTATTATCGTTCAAACTATTTAATCTATTGAATTTATCAGATTTAAATTATTTATTTAAAATTAAAGTAATTTAAAGTATATCAATATGTTTAAATTTATCCGTGCAATAAAAAAAAAATATATATATAAATCGAGTTAAATGTTTAAAACTTAATAGTATATTACAATAATTAAATATAAATTTCATTAATTATAGAATTTTTGAAAAAAATGGTTTATTAAGCCTGAATTTTTATCGGATGATTATAAATCTTATTTATGCCTCTCATAGCACAAATAGTGTATCAGTGCTCTATACCAGAATCTAAAATTAGCTTCAAAAGGGTTTCATAACTAACTTCAAAGAACAAGCCCTAGAGAATCCAACTTTCATTCAGAGGAACTCGATTTCTTTCAAAAAATATTTCTGTTTTAAAAACCATTTATTTCTCAAATGGACGATGTATAGTTTCTATCAATTAATATTGGCATAATTTCAATTGCCATCTCTTATCAATGAGCGTTAGTTAATTTAATTTTCTTTACTCAAACGGCAATTTATATATTCATACTAAACTCATGAATTTATTAACACTTTTGGTTTATTATTTTACAGTAAATATTATGCTAATAATTATTTGCTTTTTTATATTTATTTTTATATCACTGATTTCTAATCTTATTATGCAAAGAAATTATATTAATAATTTTACGTTTCAAATTTTCGTAGGATGGTACTTGCAAAAAGATCGAGATCTAATTATATACCTCTATTACGTAACGTTATCATAATCAAAATATATACCTATATTTTACATGTCTTTATAGATTTAACAGATCAAAGGAAATAATGAAAACTTTCATAAAATTAAATTTAGAAAAAAATGAGCCTGTTTAATAGAAAATAACTCTATTAATGTTACTGCAATAAGATACATGAATTTATTTAACAACGAAAAACTAAAATAAATTACGGTACTGATAATAAAATTTTACTTTAAACATTAATAAAACATACTTTCCTAAGTGGATTATAAAAAAATAATTTAGCCTTATGTAAATATAAATTAGAATTTTCTTTTGATCATGTACGATTAAAATCACCAAAATTCCTTCATTATTAAACTAAAATTTGATCCCTGAATTTTGAAATCAAAATTTAAGTAATTTAATTACTCAACAGACTTAAACACTAATTATACTTAATAATATTTTTTGTCGATAGAAAAGCCCCGGCTACTGATCCCGTGGAACAGTCGGCTTAGGCCAACTCCGCGAACCGCCGTAGCGCAAAACAATAACAGCTGCAGTTCTAATAGACGCTAGAATACTTTTACTTTTCGCTTTAATATTCAATCATTCGAGTAGCTCTGTCCCTCCCTTTTTATATTATCGAAATTGTGAGTGCTGGAAAAATATAAAAGAACTAAAATCCACTTAAGAATTTAATTTAATCATTACTGCACTTGACTCCACCGCGATTCGCGAGTTACAACTTGTGCCGAAACCCTTGACTATTACCGGATAAACATAATCGCGTGTGGTGTGTGAAGTGACAGGTGCAAATGACAAGAAATATCGCGGAAGACACAGTCGACGGAGACGAAGAAGAAGGACGAATCAATGAAAAGGCCAAGGAAGAACATGCCACCGACAGCAGATCAACAAGAAACACGAGAGGAATGAGAAAATCAAGACCCCCACCAGGAGATGAAGGGAAAATTAAGAAAAGGCCAAGGATTATCGCCGAACGATATTTCTATTTGAGAAAATACTAAGAATAATTGATTTGAACTCTTACAGTTATTTGAAAATAATTTGAATACAAAAGGACGAAAATTAAATTTTAAAACCTTAAACGGTTTTTCGACTGCAATCTGCTATTATCATAAAGCATTCTATTTAAACAAATTTCATCACTACGGATCACAAGACATCTGTGTTACGCTGAAACCATGAAACTTTTATAGTCGATTTATGTAGAATATAGGATAATATACAGTCAGATAAAATAACATTCTTAAAAAATGCGGTATCAGTTAAAATTACTAAATTTGTGAAATATAAGATATACGAATGAAATAAGCCACTTGCCTTCAAGTAAAACTAATTGAAACTTGTCACATTATTTAAAATCTTTTGCAGCACTTGTCAATTTTGTCAAAATGAATATACGATTAAAATTAAGTCTGGCATAATAAATTACATTATGTTACAGCTTTAAAAGTGCATTTAAATATTTAAAATTAGCCGCTTGAAGGCATAAAATATTTAATAATGTACCAATTCGGAAAGCATAAATTTGAGTACACTTGGAAGAGATATTCGTACCAGACGTAGGAAGAATTTTTGAAATTGTAGATTACTATAGAGCTACCCCCAAAAGCATGTATTTTTAAATCTAAATTTAAGTGTAAATTATTTCTATAAAATATGGCCTGAATTAATATAAAGCAGACCGTAACCCACTGATTCAAAGGAATTACGAAATTTCGCAATAACCAGGATTTTCGAAAATAAAAATTTTTCCCAGAGCCAACGCTACTCAAGTATTTAATTAGTATGGAACAAAGCGGAATATAAAAGTATTCTTGCGTGGCTGTAAGCTTGTATTATAAAGAAAATTACGAATACTGATGGTACTTCAAACGTAGCGCCCTTTGGTGCGCGATGCGAGAGCTACTTCTCTTCTAACATAACGTTGGCATTTAAACCCGTTGTTCATTCGTAGAATAATCAGAGTATTATCATAGGGAACGCGTCTCTCTCGACCAAGAGCAAGATGCTTTCATTTTCGCTTTGTTACTACTTATATTCGTTTGCGCGGGTGTGGCCATATATGCGCGCACATTCGGGCGGCCGTAAGTACGAAATGAAAACTCGGAAGCGGCGCCGAGCCCTCCATTTGTATTTCTCCCTCCCCCTTCCCTCTCCCGCGTTTCACGCGACTTTTTGCTTCTGCAATTGCTCACAAATGCTAAATTATGGGTCAGACTCTCTTGGCGCTACCCGAATGTAATGAGTATCCAGTTATAAAAGAAGAAGGACTTGACGATGAACAAGAAGAAAAGCGATAAGCGGCAGTTGCAAAAATAGGAGTTTCATAGATGTGGAGGGTTAATGCGAAACTTGGCTCTGCTGGCTTCGAAATTCATTAACGATCCTTCGCTTTCCTTGTACTTCTTCCTTATCGTACACTTTAATCCTGACGAAGTGCTATAGCTCCTCGGGCGCACCGTTTTTACCCACGCAAGGATGTGTATAGCTGAGACCTTCCACAAGGTCTCACACGAACAGGAGCTTAGTCGTGCGCGCGCACAAACGAATACACGCGGCCGTGTCTACATAGCACTAAAATCTTCCTCGCCATCGGCCAACCCTTACACTTGACGCTTTGGCTAATGGTAATTTTATAGATTTACTCGCGGTGGATACACGCCACTGTTGCAACCCAGCTAATTTACTCTAGCTACTGAGACGGCAATAACGAGGAGGCATCGTAGCCTGGGGGTGGGCGCAGGGGATGGTGTATACTTTATACAAAGGTTCTTACACAACTACTGGATTATATTGTACTACCCTGTCATCGTTCCTCTTAAAATTAAGAAGTTCATTATCACTTCGATAATTAATTTGAAGTTAAATGGATACATTGTATTTTTGCCTTCGAGATTGGCTGTCGTCTCTATCCATAAAGAATTAGTTATTGATTATTTATGGAGTGTGCGATGCGACCTTCATTATAAATTTATACTTGCGAAAATTTATGAAAATTATTGTGATCCTCTATGTAACGCGAATCGGTAATTCGTTCGTTTTCTGTAAATTTAATTGGGTTCAGTAAAATAACAAATAACAAAATAATCCGTCCTGCAAGTTCCAGTATTTTCTAGTACGTGATTCTCATTAGAACTATCCGTTATATATAAAGGATTAATTTCCATCGCAATACATTTTGCATGATTGACACGTATAATTATATGAATCAATTATTCTCTGTTTTCGAAGGATAATGTTATTAAAAATACCTTTGCGACCTCAGAAAAATCAATAAATGCAATTATTTCTTGCATTAATAGTAATCAATACACGTATAAAAAAAATTTATGTAATCATTTGAAATCACTTATTTTATAAAATGTCACTAATATTATTAACAACGTACCTAATTAAAAAATTAGCATATTTCTAAATAGACTTTAATTAATGCACTTATTACAACTAATAGTCCTATTCCTTTTATATAAATATTTTATTATTATTATTATTATTATTATTATTATTATTATTATTATTATTATACTGAAATATTTACACAAAATTAATAATCCATCTTTTTTTTAAAAATTATTATTCTAATATTGTATTAATTATTTTCAGAAGAATCTTACATAAAGACGAGTAATTATATTCCATAATTGTGATTATCCGATATGAAATAATTGTATTACGCCATTGGCTCAATTTTTGTAATTCTTTACGGATGAGAGAAATCTGCAAAAATGTCAGACCTAATTAGTAACTTAATAAAATAATAAAAGATAGAATTACTTATTTTTCCGAATAATATTATTTAATCTTCGCAAAGTTGAAAGTTCTATTACTTTATTTTAAAATAAAAATTGTATTTTATTATTAATAATTCATTAAATACATAAAATACCTTTTTATAATTAGAAATAAATATATTTGAAAAAATTACGATTTATAAAAGTAATATCAAGAAAATATTATATTTAATTAAGGGAATGTCCTACTCTAATTTGAATAGTATAGTGGTTCTTTTAGTTAAATTTTCAACATATTTGAAGAACTTTTGAAAGAAGAATTTGAAAAACCAAACATAAATTTATAAATAAAGAAATTTTTGATTTGTATAATTAATGCTCTGTAAGTTAATAACTTAGATGAGATGTCAGATTAAAACTTTGAATACATCCCAATAAAACTAATTGAGTATCTATCAATTTGCAAGGTATAATATCAATATGTTAGAATTTTGTTGTATTTATAATTAATTTTACTTTAATAAAATAGAAAATCAAAATCTATAACTATAAACATGTTGCATTTGAATTAATGGTAATTTATTAAACGTACATTGTTGATAATTACATACAATTATATATGTGCGTATGTATATATAAACATGTGTATTATCTATTTTTTATTTCTTTGAGTATTCGTAGCTTGTTTTGTAGAAATAATTTATCTTTAATCCAGCCAAAATAGAATTTGCAATATTTTGTATTTTGCACTACAAAAATAAAAGTATTGAGATTTCTAAACTAATCAATTAAATGTAAGATCTTTCATGTTCTTGTAACGGTTCATATTATAATAATAAATGTAAATTTATTGTATTTTATAATATTCAGAATTAAAAATACTTTCTACTTAATTATTAATAAAAATTTATAAATCCTCTGGATTGTAAAAGAAAATGGTTTATAGTTGAATGACGTAGCTATAAAACACAAATGTAATTTGGTTGAAGTTGGTATATGTACTACGTGTCTACTTCAAAGTCCACAAGAGTTTGTGAATCACCGGAAAAAGTAAAAAGGAATAAAAAACTGTCCAACTCATCATTGAATAAAACTCTACCATCGGGATTAATGAAGATTCGAGGAGAGAGAAACATTAGAAAGGGATGTTGATTTAACAATGGCAATCAGCAAATTTCACTACATAGGGTCGAAACTGGGCCGAATTTGATCCTTGGCAATCGAAAGCTGTTAGCACTACACGCGAACGCCCAAATGTCTTACTAAATCCCAAAGGTTGTTCTCCAAAGAACCCATAATCCAGAGCGATATATAACCTTCCGGTATCCTTACATTTCCTTCCATCCTCACACGTAACCCGACTTCAGATACTCGAGCTTTTTCTTTTCGATCCGAAAGCAATATCGTGCACGTAAATCTGCATTGGCCGCCCAAATCGTGGTCATTCTCTTTTTCAAAGGCCATAACTGACTCGTCAGGTAGCCATCCAACTTACATATATAACTGATAATTGACGACTTAATGGGAAGGCATTTGAATCGAGCTATATAGATCGATCCCTCGATGTCTCTTTTATCCAACAAATTGGCGCTCGCTCTCCATTTCTAGAAAGGTCGCGACTTTCGATACGCCCGAAATACCTTTTTTCAAATTCTTCAAAAAATAACATAGCATTTTGTAATGAACAACGGATCCGGAGATCAACGTAAATATCATGCTTTTCACCATTTTTACCTCCGCATATTTATCGTCGCTTGTATTTTTTGACATTAGCACTTGTGACTTTCAGTGCGACAAACGATATGTTGTAAAATATTCGTTAAAAATACCACTTTGCTCAGTAGTAGAATGCAATAACATATTAAATTTATTATAAGTATATTATTAAATTTATTTTTCACCTAAAAATAACTAGATTTAAATCTTCCTTGCAAATGTTCGCGGACTCCTCGTTGCCGATGATTAAGAATTGCAACCGCTTTTTCCATTTCATTTCAACTCCACAGTACTGTAAGTAAGAATAGCTATATTTTATTCAGTGTGAAAGTATAATATTCTTTTTATACTTCTTTTTATTAGAAACATAAAATGCATTTCTAAATGTTAATATGCCGAGTAGAATTCCGATTACAAATATACAGTAAGAATTAACCACTTCGTATAATATTTAAATAGATTGGTTTGAATTATATCATTATTGAAATGAGAAAAGTTCTGTCGAAAGAATATATGCATAAACTTTTGAACCATAAAAGGCAAATGGTACCACCTAGTAAAATCCATCAATATACATTATTATTATGCATGTAGTTGAATTACTCTTTTTTCTTGAAGTTTCGTTAAGTGGAGAGGAAACATTTAAGAAAATTTATTCACAGATAAATGGTGCTTTTATTTATAATTCTTTCTTTAGTTTCTAAAGTAAAACAACACAAATAAAAACTTGCCGGACTATAAAACATGATTTTATAAATAGTGCTGGTATTATGTGTTTGGATGTTTAGTCTCATTATTAAGACTTCAAATAGCATTCGAATATACAAGTAGGCAGTAGTATATTACGTAGGCAATCGTTTTACTGAATGTAAAGAAACAAATACATTTGTGTTTATATTTGTTATAAAATTCAGTAGATTGTGCGTTTTAATGTTTTCATTCAATTAACTTAGAATTAATAAGAAATTATTTTATATTGTCTAAATGTATTTGCTATATTTGTTTTGCAGGTCTATAATTTTAATATCGTAATATAAAAACATATTTTAGCAATTTTTAAAATAATTGACCTACATGTGAAGTCTGACATAGGAAAATGTTTCAACACATCGTCAACTAAAAACCTGTACAGTGAGTAAGTAACTAAAAGAGAGAGGAGCAAAGAAAGAATAAAGCATTATAAAAAATTCTCAAAGCTTCTCACGACACCTTATACACGATACCGTAATGAAGAAATCTAAAATATAAGGCGCATCGCGCGCTACAGAACGCCGGATTTCCAGTTTTCCGGCCACGTACATTCGCGGCCACGAGGTCTCTTGCATGTGTGCGAACTTGTTTTTCTACCACTCGTTTTATCCCTTCTAACCATCCGTTTGACCCTCAGCAGGATCATCCAGCACTCTTGCAAAGTCTTCTCCCTATCTCAGCGCCGACTTCTCTTCTCCAGGCGCTTTCACTGTACCCATTACCTTTGTTCTTTTCCACTTGCATGCTTTCCTTCACAACTCGCATCTCTCTCTCTCTCTCTCTCTCTCTTTCTCGTACGCGTCTTCCCGCTTCAAGATCTCGCCCCTTGCCCCTCGAGCTCGCGCACCCTTACGCGGCTTATCTTTCCGCTGCTTTCATGGTTGGACAGTGTCTGGTGGGTGGTACGCTGCTTTGGAGTCAGCGCGGTACTCGACCTCAACAACTCAACAATATGTGCGGAAGATTACCTTATTTGTTACGTTCATCTAACAAGCCACAAACACCGGGAGAAAAGAAAGGACACCCCGGGGAAAGCTCCGAGCTATGGAATAAATGAGGGCATCCGCTAGCCAAAACGACGCATGAATCTTTTATAGCGATGTTTGGAGAAAAATAAGGTGTCGATTTCTATGTGGATGATGTTCCTCTTCGAACGTGATTCGCACGTGATACTTACTAACGCAATTACTTCGAATATACAGCAAACATTCTTCATCGCTTGTGTTTAATAAACTTTATGTAGTGATACTAATGTTCGGAAATTTGATAATTGACTGAATTTATAAAACTTATATTGAAATCAAATATCATTGTACGTGTTTTATTATATATTATATCAAGAGTACAAGTTTGAATCTCCAGAAAAACCAGTAATACTTCATTTTAATTAGAAAAACGAGCGAATGTTTATTAAGACCTACGTAAATTTATTTACCATTCTAAACAAGTCACTCCTAACTTCTTCAACTCTTAAATACAAAACGCAGATTCATTCAATTTTATTTGGAAGACAGCAGTTCTTAGAAATGTTTCTTTCAACGAAAAATGAATCTTATTCGACCATAATTATTTAATCAAGATAAATTTGAGAAATTAAATGTTCCCTTAAAACGAACTGACATCAACATTGCACAAAAAAGTCAAACATTTTTATAATTGCACATACTTTCTGCACAAGAAAATATAAATGCGACAATAAACGAGTTTCTTTAGTTTAGTTTTTTTTAGTTTTAACGAATTAACATAGTGAAGAATTTAAAACTAATGGTATTACTTCCGCGCTGCTCGCTGGAAAGTATTCATCGGTCCTCCTCGCGCACCTTTTCTTTTTACATTTACTCATAATTTAGCGCGACTGGTTTATGCTTTTTAATTAAGGGACGTGATGTCTAATCTCACACTGTCCTGCTTTCGTGATTATTTGGAGACATACGCCCTAACGCGTGAAATGTGCGTGGCGTATATGATTCGTTTACCAAGTCATGGCACCGTTAAGACGTGATGCGCGCCCATGTTTTCATGCATATAACATAACCACGGTGTACGCGTACCTACTTTCAACCTTTGTACTGTACTTAATCACATTAATGGACAAAAAAGGCTTATCGGAGTCATGCGATGTACGAGGGGCTGAGTTACCTGCGTGCTTTCAGAGCCGACGTGCGTGAGTGTGCGTGTACCTACACATAAAAAAGCTTTTGCTCACTGTCACGCGATTTAATACACGAGCATTGCGCCGCCCTGAATGTAAGAGTGCAAAGAGAGAAAATGTCGACTTAGACGCTTTATTACGTTAGTTTTCCCCACCTTCTCTCCTGAACCGCCCCCAACAGGTCGCACCCAGTTTTTTCTGTATTTCTATCTACTAATACGTTCATATATTTAGAGACGCTTTCTTTATATCGATCAATAGATTCTGTTTTTCGTTTTCGGGCATTTTCGGAGGGGAAAAAGAAATATACATCCTAAATTACTTAATAATAATAATGTTGGGATTTTAGATTATAGAGGCGTATTATAATTATATCTGCTGTGCATTGAATCCACCTTAATTGATCTACGTACCCATATCTAATGGGTGTAATTTTAAAGATTAGAATTACTTTGATACGCTATTACATTTCATGTTCGCTAGTAGTATAATTAGTAGTGTTATTACATAAAAATAATACTAACATTAGAAACACTAGTATAAATAACTATCCCAAGTTTCAATATTAGTTAAATTTATAATTATTTTAAATTTCCGTATAGCATATTATTGCTATCTTCATAATTATTTTAGAAATTTTTCTTTTGACCGACTTATTGTAATACCGTGCAAAATCAGTAATTCAATAGAGAACCTTTAAAACTGGTTAACATTTAAGTTTTAATTAATATTCCAGTGCGTCTATATACATGTATAAGCATGAATATTTAAAAATAGATAAAATAGATTTTCAATTGTAAGTTGACATACCTGAATCTATATAATAGAAAAGGAAAGCAGCTTATTTGTTCAAGATTACGTTGAATACGCAAGACATTATTTGCGTAAAAGGGAGAACCAACGCTATTTCGCATAAAATACTCTTACGTATGGTTGTGTAGATATTTCACACATTCAAAGTATCATTGCATATATAGTATTCCACATAAGCTCTTTTACTTACCTACGTGCGTGCGCACGCGGGCGCACACATACTACAAACCTATAACAAACTTGACGCTCTATTTTCCTCACATTTTTTTGCTTTTTTCTTCTTGTCTACTTATCTCATTTCTTATCCTATCTTCCTCCCTGTCCTTCTCTTCCCCTTCAGCCAAACGAATTGCATTATTAAATAAAATCAAAGCTTCTCTTACTCGTTTCTGTTACATTCTTTGACGGAAAACGTACATTCACGTCTCTTCTCTTCTTAATTAGCCTTATTAGAAAAACAGAAAAAAGCAAGCATAAACGTAAGTAGACAAAGAGAGCGAGGAAGAGAAAAAGGGCGTAGGAAAAATATAAAGAAGAGGAACAGAATCAAAATGAGAGACCTACAAGAGGTTACAAGCGCTTCAGGAATATATCGTTAGCTCTTTTGACTTTCCAGCAAACTATGGAGAGCACGTGCTTAAACAAGTCTCGTTCAGATTCTTGCTCTAACCATATCCGGTTAGAAATCACGAAATGATTCTCATCATTGATAAAATGACTAGTGCGTCTCCCACGTACTAACGACGCAAAATTCATGCATTTCGGCGACGATTATAATTTGCTCGCGCGAGCAAACGCGCTTAAGTAACCTCAAACTCTAAAATCCCGCATAGTCGCGAGTTCGTTTATAACACCTCCATTTCTAAAATTCTCTCTCTCTCTCACTCCTTTTCTCTTTCTATACATCGTTTTCATTTTTGCTCATGAACGCGCAACTGACTCCTTCAAGTTTTCAGCACCGATTTCGATTTTAATTTCAACGAGGTACTATTTCTCTCTGTGTAGTATTTTCAAAACATTTCTTTTTTCTTTGCTTTTAGTGTGATTTTGCTAGTACGTGATAATCTAATTAAGAAACTAACATCGCGTTATTCCACTTAATGCAGTCGACCAAGGACGAAATCAACGGATCGACAGCATTTTACGCCGTTAAAATTAAAAAAAAGCTGTCGGATCTACTTGGATCAGTAATTTGATTTACTTGAAGCTTTTTAGAATTTAAAAATTTTGAAATCGTGAGCTAAAATTTTTTTAAATCTTTTTTTGTAATGAACACGTGTATAATAAGATCAAAATAAAATTCAGAATATAAGCAACAGTAAATAAAGGTTTTTTGCTTTAATTCAATTGAATAAGCTATTTTGAGAAGGAAATTGATCGATAAATAAAAACAACTAAAAATAATTTATACTCTATTTTATAATGAAATTTCAATTTTGTAATTTTGCGAAAGTTTTATTCATTTTGTTTCTTTTTCATAAATTTTAGCAATTGATTGACGCTCATTTTACAAATTAAAATTGTTTTCTTCTTAAAATATTCAAAAGTCAGGAAAATCTTTGTTTTATTTAAATTTAACAGAGTTCAATTACATAGATTTTATCATACACTTTATATACATAGTAATAAAAATATGTGTTAATAAAAATATACTGCATTTTGATAAATGTATTAAGTTGATTTTGCTCTTGATTTCAGAAAAAATGTTATCAATACTTAATGGAGTTCGGAAAAGTCAAGTTTCTCATTTTGCTTGACTTCCAAAACAAAACTTTTGGGACACGCCACTTTTCCCCTTCTCATCCTGACTATCGCTAACAGAGTCCAAAGAAACCTACACCACCAACCATTGTATGAACTTTGACGAAGAGCGATTGGCACTGAAACATTAACATCCTCGTTAATCCTTTCATATAGGAACTCGCTTCTAATTAACCCTCATATAAATCACTTGGTCGAATAGAGGTCAATGGCTTTGTACCGCTCCCAGAAGGGCATAGTATGTGACCGAGCCTCTTGGATGTAAATGTCACGGGACTAAGGCGTATTAAGAAGTACGCGAGAGTGGCACATGTATCAGACCTTGACAGAGCGACTGCATACGTGCAAATCCATGGTATTCTGAGATGCCCCGCTATCCTAATGTTTCAGAAATGCACGTAAATTTGGAGAGGCTAAACTGTGTGCGATTTGGCCTGAACGATCGATATGTATGACGGCTGCTAATTTGCTGCTATTTAAACAGATTATAAGCCATAGCGCGTTACAAATATGAACAGGGTGTATTAGATTGGTCGGCATGAATCAGCTTCAAAGCATCTTAATACTCCTTTATGTGTTGGTATAGTATCTTTTTGTATGAGAGATTTACATAGACATATTTGTGAGATTTGAACAATTGCATAATATATGACTTAATTTAATTATGGATCACATTATTAAAAATCTATACGACAAAACCGCTTGCTATAATATCCGATCCTAGGCATAATTGTTTTATCATTTATTTTTAATGTAATTCTTACTCCGATAAATCTAGACCTTCCTTTTACTAAGAGTTAAATAAGTTAAAAAATTAAAAACAAAAAATACAAGCAGGATAAACAATAAAAATTAATGGTTTTGTAAGGACTAATATATAGTCAGTTTTAAAAATTCATAGTTTAATGACTATGTCGTTAAGGCACTTAAGGAAATTTTACTAAAATGCCAAATTTCCAATTTCATTTGAAAAAGCGAAAATAAGAATATTTGTACGTATTGGAAGTATCATAACTGCTCTTCCACGATGGTAATTTTATTTAAATGCTCCCTTTATGTATTATAAATTTAAATAATTCTTTTCAAATGCTTTAAAATTTATTGCTGAAGGTAACACAATTATATAAAATTAAAAAATTGAAATGATATCAATTCAATAGTTCACATTTTACAATTAATGTGAAAAATAAAACTTGTGACTTATAGTAATGACAGTAATAAAAAATAATTTATTACAAATTTTTTATTTCTTGAACATTTTATAATTATTTTTATAGAATATCTGTTTTTAAATAATTAATTATAATTCAGAATGATAATTTAATTTTTATTAGATATTAAAACATTTAATTTAAAATATTTTATAATAAAGAAAGTTAACAATTTTAATTAAATATGCATAAAAATATTTGATTAAGTGTTAAATTTTTCATTTCGATTGGCTTCAAACTATGTCAGTACGTTTTATCCTTACTTTTTTATTAAAATGCAATATTCTTACTATACTCATATGTTTCGAGAAAAATATTTTATTTACTGCTTTAATGCAGAATTTACAGAATATAAGTTTACAATTATTTATTCAAGAAAAATTTAAGCATCTTATAGCAAATCTAGAAGTAAAATATTTAGAAAGTAGAATAAATATAAAGTATTATACGAATAGTTTTTATAGTATAGTAATAATACGATCGATCTTTAATATATCCATAATTTGGTATTTACTTAAGAGTTGGGAATATTAGTTTCACTAACATTAATTATTTTTAATAAAAATAAAAATTAGAAAAAACTGTGATAAGGAAATATTAATGTAATAATAAATAAGTTTTAAAGTTAAATTTATGAGTTCATTTCTTATATTTACATGTTTGCATATTTCATTTTTATTATTTTTCTTCGCGATCGTAAAAAATACGAATACACAAATATGTTCAGAATTAAGTATATCAATCACTGAATATGTTTTTGATGTGTTTCAATTCAGTGCATATCCTTATATATCTGCTTAACTTATTATATATAATAAAATTTAATTTTATTAATAGCGATTTATTACAATTAAAAATTTCGCGTCGTGTAATATTATGGCTTCAAATTATAAATTGAAAGACTCTGCCTTCGTTTAAATTCACTTTTATATCTACATATATTTCTTATTATTCATATTTTAATCTTTTTACAGCTTCAATTAAAAATTAATTAATTAACCCGTGAATCTTTTAAAACTATTTAATAAAAAAGTATAATCGAATTATAATTAATTGTTAATGTTGGTAATTAATGTGTATATTAATATTTCTATAGTGATTAATAAAGATAATTAGATTATTACTAGAATTAAGTTCACGATAAAGGCAACTTTAAGTTAGAAATAAAAAAGATTTACCTATTACTGAATATAACGTGAAAGTACTAAAAACGTTTCTACCAACTACGTTAGGACTTGTTAATAAAATAAAATTTACTTTGAAAAAAGTGTTAGAGCCAAGTAAGACAGTTCATTTGGTTGAAAATCTGATAGTTGAAGTAGTGAGGAAAAGAATGTATTTGACCGCGAGTGGCAAAAAATGCGCGCGTGATGTTTTAAGAAGAAAGAAAGACAGAGAATCGTATTTCGCTCATAACGGTAATAGTAGTAGCAGCAGCAGTAGCAGCAGCAGCACCAACAGCAGCACCAGTAGTGGCAATAGTATCAGCAACAGCATCAGCAGTAGCAACAGCAGCTCGAGAAGCTTTTCCAGAAAGCAAAAGGCCGGTACACCAATTTCCTGTGTTCATAGAGAATCGGTTTATTGACTAGTTACGTCGTCATCGCTTTCAAGGAAAGTGTTCTCCCGGTCGAGACGAAGGCCCCTGGGGCAATAAATATAACTATAAACTCCTGACCGTAAAAGCCAGAGCTACCGCCGTTGCCGCGTTGCGGTGTGCCCAAGCTCTTGGCCGCGCTTGCGATGTTTCTTCACACCTTCATTGGCACGTACGGTAAGAAGATATACGGCGCTTCGACGCGCAAGCCGTGAGCCGTCTTACGCCGCGTGGCTTCGCTACAGTTTAGAAAAAAATAAATTCTCCGTTCGCACAGTGGTTAGAATAATGATGAAAATCCGCAGTCACCCGAAATGAAATACTTAAATTACAATTTTACAAAGGAAGAAATTTTCTCTCGCCCGAGATATATTGTTCGATGGTAAATTAAATAACTTCTCGTGCTGACTTGTAAAATAGCAATTTATTTTGACGACTCCTGCAGAGTACTTATTTTAAATAAGCTTTTTACGTCTGAATATTTGTAAGCTGAATTTAAATTTGAGTTACATACAAATTCTGAGCAACTCTAAAGTAAATAATTTTTTAAATGTGCAGGAAAAAAACGTAAATAAAATTATTAACATTGTAATCCGTACACAAATGTACAAACGCGTACATAAAACGATTTGAAGTAATGTGAAAGAAATATAATCGTGTACAAATTATTTCAATTCAATATGTTCTTATACGGTTGGTCGGATATAATTAGGTAATAATGGAAATTCTTGGAAATATAAATATATTTTTTCGTGCTATACAAATTTATTTTAATTGTTTTAATGGCAACGAATTAACAAACTATAAATTTATTCCGAACCTAAAAATTTCAAATATGCACAATAAAATTTAAAAAAAATTTAATTATTCATTTTCTCTGCTTATAAATAAATTATTACGTACTTGCATTTGGAATTGTTAGTAAAGGTAAAAAGAGGTTATATTTCGAAAACATTGATTCAATTTAATTGAAGGCACAAACAAGCTCCATTCGGTGAGTGAAGAAAAAAGTCGTAAAAAATTGAAGATTATAGAAAGAGAAAATTACCCAACAAATTTAAGTACTTTTAACGTAACATAACAATAATATCACTGTAAAAAATATATGACATAAAATACCTTTATCATAGAAACGTTCCATATTATATTTTACTATTTTTATAACCGAAATATAAAATAAAAATGAAAAAATCTATATATAGTAGAATCTTTGGAATTCGGTAGTTCGTATTTTATCATTAATACGTTAGAATTAGTTTCCATAAGCCAAAAGTATACATTTTCTTTTAGCATTTTCATAATAATATTAAAAATTTCATAATAAAATTAATTTCTATAATATGAAAATTATTATTATTATTTTAATGTTACTGTCGGCATCATTGTTAAATTAATATTATTGAAAATACTAATATTTATTAAATGATTTTGATCGATTGAATTTATTATTCATGATTAAATAATGGATAGGAACAACTTAAAGACAATTTGAATCCATAGTGCCAGTCGGCGAGATTGAATATAGGCTCCTGATCTACACCTAAAGTATATGTCACTGCAGAGAATTATATTATCATCTACAAATGTATGAGTCATATTTAGTTCTTTGCTAGTGGAATTAGTTAATAATCAATATATGCGCATATATAGGTTATATAACTCAAGTTGCTTTTGTAATATAAAAATGATTGAAAAACGGATTTAAATTTAAAAAAATTTTTTTAAAATGCTTTGAAATTGTACAGAATATAAAGGGGTATGTAAAGGGATACAGGGTTTTTGATATAAATAATTCAGTTTCAATTATAAATTATTAAGCTACTTTCATTCGCTCTTCACAAATTAATTTCAAAAAGATTAAAAAGTATAAATAAATATATACTACTACTTATTCAAAAGTCATATTATCATCCATGAAAACAGTAGAAAATAAGATAATCAACAAAAGATTAACAAACGTAGATCTAATCAGCATTAATTTTTAGAAAAAAGATGTAGTAAACATTCACATGCCCATCGACAAACAATCTTCTAAACTAAATTAATCTCACCAAATCGTAAGAAACCATTAATTGTATAAGGTAAATCTAAATATTTGTTATTTCACGCTTTGTACCGTTACGAAGTCATTATTCTGTCTGATAAATTTCTTAAAATATAAAAATAACCCGTTAAAAACCTCTGATTATTTTTATTTAAAATTCTAAGTAATTTCATCTCATCTATTTGAGTGGATCGAAATTTTGTATGCGAAATATTTAGTATATAAAAAAAATTCACGTTTAAATATATGTTGATTTTCTCGGTAATTTAAGCTTATCAGTATATGTTTATTATAGTTATGTCTAGTCTCTATGGGCTGTCTAAAATAATTTATTCGTACACACGTTATTCTACATATTTAAAGTTTACACCCTGCATTGCAAGGTAAAAGCCAACTATAAAGTGACAGCAGTAATAGATCAAACAACGTAATAAGCATACGTTTATTATAATTACTTTTCGTTAATAAAATAATAACATATGTTTTATTTATTAAATATATATATTTGCGAATATTGTAATGTTTAAAAATTAACTAATATTTTAATCGTTACCTGAACGCTGATGTAAAAGAAATTGTTCTTTATTATCAATTTGAAAAGTCGATTCATTGAGTTTCTTTTTAGAATACTTCTTGTAATATCAATAGGTGTAACAAAGAAACATATTTTAAAGTGTAATTAGTACAGTGGATATTTGCTTGATACCCAATTTTCCATCTTAGTCAACGTTCTTACTTCAAACTGAAGTGTAAATAATATAAACGCCAAATAAAATTTATTGTAAGTAATTCAATTTACCAAAGAAAAATATTAAATATTTTTTAATCTTCGGTTTTTAAAATATGAATTTAATTTTTATTCTATATACTTTTTCTAGAAGTATTAACTAGTTTATATTGCATGTGTTATAAATTGGGTAAAACTGAGAATTTTGTTCAAAAAATAATTGGATTTTTACTCGTGTACTTCCTTTGGTATTTCAATTTAATAACAATATTGTATATTTTTTATATTTAGCTTTTGTGAATGTAAATTTATTTGAAATATTATTAACCGATGAAACATTGTAATTAATTTAGTAAAATTTACTACAAAAAAAATTTGTGTTACACGTTGAAATCTTCACTGAATTTTTATTTTTACATTTAAAAGAGTATACATTTTTCTAAAGGTGAAAACAATACAAAAAGCATCATAATTCCAAAAGATAGCTATATTCGATTAAATAAAAATTATAGAGCTTTATGTATTTGATAAATCGACTAAAAAAACGAAAATGTAAAATATGTCTATAAAATTAAAGATAACAATAATTCAAAACCGTAAATCTATGAAAATGATGTAACTTTGAACAAACCTAATTAAATTTTAGCATATTAAATTGAAATTCATATATTATGCATAAAAAATTTCAATTAAACTGATACCATCAATATTTATGATTATATTAATCAAATATGCAATTAAACGAATATATATTTATTCTCTAAATACTGTTTTATATACTTATTTTGTAATAAAATATAATGTAATATTTTATAGTAAAAATCATGAACCATGAAAGCATATTCTGTGCGCTTTTATTAAAATGCAACAAATTTCAGATACGTTTAATAAAAAATTATTATTCAGCTTAACACAAAGTCTTACAATACGAATAATTTATAAATTCAATGCATAGTATTTATTGTCTATTTATTATTCACAAACATCGCATTGTTATTTATATTTCTGTAAAGTTCGTAAATCCATATACGTATTCATTTTACATAATATTATATACTTATATACTTGAATTTATTTGTATTATTTATTTATTCAATTCTCCTTGTTTGTTCTTTTCTCCTGCTATCGTCTTATTCCGATGACTCTCATTCAATCTGCAGCTTTCTTCTCTCTCTCTCTGAAATTTTTATAATATATTTATACCTTTCTTATTCTTATCACCTTTATAATATTTTCCAACTCAATTGCTTTAGATCCCATGACATCACAATCCTCCATAACGTACTTAATCATTTCTTTTTTTTATTGCTAATCTGCTTGTTTTTTACTCATCTATCAATCAGTGTTTTTTGTTTACATTTCATTGTCCATTTTGAATCTTGCCAATAATTTCATTATATGTTTTCTTTAGTACTATACTATTATAGTGTTTTCATACATTGCATTTGGTTTGAATTGAAAAATGGAAATACATTAAAGCATATTTAAAAGTAGTTGCAATAATAAATTAGAGTAACATTTCATACAACAGGAAATCTTACATGATTTTAATGCAATGATATCATGTCAATTTTTTAAATAGCACTTGAAGACTTGTAGGAGGAACTGGAAATAATAATGCAATTGAAACTTCGCGTAAACACTTGAAAGAGGGTGAGGCGCAAATGTTTCGTTCGGCATTTCGATTTAAGACTATCGGAAAAGTGGTGCATATACGCAGGAAGGCTGCTTGACGTAAATTGTACGTATATTACTTGCGATGCAATTTAATGGTAGATATTTATTAGACTACAAGTTACTTTAGCAACCTACTTACCGATTTCCGGCGAATCCGAGAAAGTAACCGGAGACATTCTAGGACTGCAGTTAAATATCATTTCGAGAAAACTCTACTTACCTAATTTTTTCTCTTTCTTTTACAGTAATAAAATATTTTTTTCATTAAATTCTGAAAAGATGGAAAATTACCCTTTTTTAAATTAGGATACAAATTGAAAGTCGTTTTATACATCAGAATAAAATACCGTTTTTAATATATTGTACATCTGTATTCTGTTGATTTAAAGTTTACCATTCTATCGAAAATTCGACAATAAAGAAAATAAAATAAAATTGCTCACGGTTTTAAAACTTCAATGGAATTTAAATGTATAAATGTTTTCTTTTCAAAATAGAAAAAAAAATTATTTTTTATTAAGTTTTTACGGTATTATTGTGTTAATATAGTGAGAGAGAGAGAGAGAGAATTTACTTTGAAAAAGTTAAATTAAAAAAGATTATTTATATGAGAATAAACAGCTGAAACAAATTTACATATTATTCAATGCATTTCGTGTACTGTAGATAAATCATATTAATGAACCCTTGTACCAATAATCCTTTAAATATTAAATATTAAATTTTTACTTTAATATTAATTCTAATATATATGCCATAATGATTTTAAATTATCAGCAAATGAAAAATTTGTTTGTATATATTTGTTTGTTTGTAAATATAGAAGAGCTGTTTTTAAATAATATCAATGATTTTTCAGAAAAAATTTATAATTAGTTATTGATTTTAATTTATAGTCAACTATCTGTAACAAGTATACCAAAAAAATTATTAATAATTATATTATATAAATAATTTAAATATATATAATTGAATATATTAAAAATGTTGAAAATTACAATTTATACTCTTAATTATGTTATACGAACAATACTTTTGAAAAAAATTGATACTTTCTGAAATGAAATTAGACACGAATTATTTATTATTTAGTCTTACTTCGAAATAATTACATTCGATACTTGTTTTATCTGATTTATATCAACATTTATTATTCTAAAATTTTTCAGATTTATATAAAAATTAAGAACTAATTTTTTACAGCGACTCACTCAAAAATTACAAAAATTGGCAAATATCTTTATCTACTTTTCTATCTGCTTCTCTTTGGTGAACTTGAATTTGATTGTGAGTTTAAGGAACGAATTAGCTGGTTAGTGTATCACTCCAGAGTGCTAGTTCCTCTGCAATTATAGTTACCTAAAAATCTTGGACTGATATTTGCAAAAGAGCTTAGAAGTATGCAAAATTCATCGATTTCGATTGAAGCGAATCATCAAAATTATTTATTTACTTGGTATCAAATATTGATTATACGAAATTTTTAAGTAATTTAATTACCTGACTAATAGTAGTCAAAACTTATAATTCGTCATTTATCGATGACATTATGAATGAATATCGTGTCTTTTTCCGTTTGTCACTCTTTACTCATGGAAACTAATAGTGGAACAGCTCGTGGTAAACATTACAGTGAGCCAATACCGCGAAAGCGTTTGAGAAATCTCTGGAAAATTTGGGAAATGGAGAATTCGAAAAGCTAGTATTTACTACTGCTACTTACCCGTGCGTGTACTCCTGCGTTCAAGAGTACTAACACTGCGCCCGCGCTCTCCCATACAAGCAATGGGAAGGGGAAACTGCAAAATAGCGTCTACTGAGCAGCAGCTATTGGACGAGTTTCCGCATGGCTTAAATGAGTTTGACGCAACGAATGCTAAATAAAGCGAAATTTCCTGAAATCGCATATTTCATTGCCGTTTCGTACAGTAGAGCTAATTCAATTCGACGTTCAAAAATGCAAACGAATAAAAAAGAACTACGTCTACGATAAATTGCAAATCTCAGTAAACTGTAAATGTTGTTGAATATCTTTTCTTCCTTTATCATTCAATATTTTGATGCTAGAAGAGGTTTTTTTAAGATAATTATTTTACAGCCCGTTTGTGATTTACGTGTAGCTATATATTATTGTACTTTTAAAACCAAATTGAATCAAGATTTGTAAAATATACTTACTTTCCTCTGGCGTTACTTTTGGTTAGATAAAGTATCGTATAGAATGTAAATTTTTTATTCTCTTTCTAACTATCTGGTTTTTAAATTTATTCTCTTAAACTAAAAAAATAGTTAAATATTGTAAAGGGACTGGTAGAAATATTGTTGAATATAGATAAAATGTGCTTCCTGAAAATGAAGTTAATTTTTAATTAACTAGTTTCTTAGTATTGAGAATGAAATAGGATACAATGATTTTTAAAACTAGTAACCACTATATTCTCCGTAAGTACAAATCTCTTTATTTTACATATAGTTTTTCATATATTCTGTATTCGTTTAATATATTCATTAACAGCATTTTTTATTACACTCCAATGAAATTCATTGATTTTCATCAAATTATTAGTTACTAATGGAAAGAGTTTTAAAAGAAATTAAAATCAATTTTTAAAGAAAATAAAATTTTTTTTTTAAGTTTATGACAATATGAATCTGTAAAAAATCAGTAAATGTAGTTTTAAAGAATAGTAAAAAATATGTATTACAATATTAAAATTACTCGCGCTTTTTTTATATTAGTAATTTCCTTGTAAAAATGGTTAAGATTTCTACTTTTCGCTAAGTATGTCAGATTTTAATATAAAAGCTTGTGTATATCATTCCAGTCTTTACACATCCATATTTTATTATTCTCATTTCAATCGATTTTAACAAAACTGAAAATAATGATTCGAAGAAAATGATTTTTTCCTTTAAAAGTACGAATATATTTGAAAAATACAATTTAGGAGTTTTTACTTCAAAGTGAACAAAATTCTTGTTAAGAAAATTGCTAATATTCTGTACACGCTTTTGTAAAGAATTACCTTGTAGAAAAACACGTGTACGTTACAAATCAAATAGCAAATTTCTATTATCGTACGTCAAGTTATGATTACGAAAATTTTTAAATCTATAAAATTGTATTCAAAAGGATGAGCAATAGATAAATTAAATCTAATAAATTTTTATTCATATACTTATAATTGAAGTAGATGATATTAAACTACAACTACAAAGTCCTAAACTTTTTATCTTATTTTACTGTATATAATATTATTTAACAGAACTAATTTTTTAGGAAGCAAAATGTAAAATATATTGTATTTTATTGAATAAGTTTTTTCTATATCATATTTTTTTATACATAACGAAAAGTTATTCTAGTAAGTTAATACATTAGAGAAAAATTATAATTTATGTATACATAGACATTAGATTATTATTATTAAAATTTGTATAATTTTGAATTCATTCCTTCTTTAGAAAAATTGTTTTTGTAGGATGATAAATCAACATTTTATATGAAAAATTTAAATTAGAATCAATTAATAAACCATTAAAATTTTAACATCGATTTTTTTCCGAAAATTCATTTATAAAAATATAATTATAATAAAATAAAATTAACGATTAAAAAACATTAGTGACATGGTGATATTTGATTTTGACGCACATAAATCTAGTTATTTTATTGTAATTTATGAAAAATTCTTTTTATTTTATTTAAATTTAAAAAATAGAATATTTAATTGACAATTGTATAAAACGCTTAACTTAATAACTTAAACGAGTATAAAAATAATTCTAAACTAAATTAAATGTACTAATACGTAAATTATCTTATAATGTATGTATTCGTAATTTTTTTTATATTGTCTTATATTTTTATATTTTTAGGATATTTGCATGTCATAATCTACACAATCTCCATCAAACAACACTATTTTACAAAATGTTGCTGTTCATTTATCGTGTATATAATATATCATATTTTCTTTAATTTTATATTTTCGTCATGTCACCAAAAATTGTTATTAATTTCAAATATTATTATATAATATTATTGTATCATTAGTTCCGAAATTTTATTAATACGATATTTTTGAATATCGAATGTACTGTGTCATGAATAATGAATGAATTATTTTTAAAAATTTTTTGAAATTATGTCTTTAGATCTAAATATTTTTTTAACCGTATTGTTAAAAAATTATTTGAATCATCAAAGGTTGTGAATACTATTAAATCTTTTCATATAAATTTTAAATAATAGCCGTAGTTTAATCTGATAAGATAAATAAACTATTAACATATAATGATTATATTTTACATCAGAAAATCATATGTAATAGTCGTATATAATTATTACGATCAGGTAGAAAATTTCTGCAGCCCGTAAAACACTTATTAAACATACATTTAAATCTACTTGATGTTGACTCGAAAAAATTAGTACCAAAATTTTAATATTGACATATTTATTATACTTTTAGCACACTATTGGATGATCTTCCAAAATTGCTATACACCATAATGACATTAAGCCTCGTTATTTGCATTAGATCTTATTTTTCATGCCGTTTTCTTGTAGAATTTCCAGTCTGAAAATTTCTTACTTTCAAGATTTTATTGTAATATTAAAATAATATAGAATTAAAATTTAGTTCCTCAGTTTAGAAGAATATCAAATAGAAAAGTACTAAACCAAAATAAATAGAAAAATTACACATACAAAAAATCTTATAATTTATTGATTATTCAAAAATTTTCAAACTTATTATGAAAATCGTATTATTATCAAAATACAGTATACTTTGAAAATTCTTATTTCATAAATCTATATGAATAATTTAATTAACTATCAAGTTATCATTTATTTGCATTAATATTAATGAAATTCCTTTGATTTCATATATCTACAAAATTAAATTAGTAATGTTTTCATTATATTTAATTTGGATAAATTAATATAAATAAAAATATTCATACGAGATATATTTATTAATGCATAAAATCACAGAAGAACTGATATTGCAATACATATTTTAAACAGATATTTTACATACAAAAATGGTAATCAAGTATTTTCACGAAAGAAATTTTACGAATTGAGAAAGAAATATACGAGTTTCGGAAATTAGATTTTTCCACAGTGTGGCACATCTGATGAGAATATATTTTCGATAGAACTGTTTTCATAACATAAGAGAAGTTTGCTAGGGTAGAAAAACAGAAAAAACAGCAATCAATAGAAGATTACTTCAAGTTCTTTCTCTTCCTCTCTTTTTTTCAACTTCGCATAAAGTTGAACGTGAAAATCACAGTTGGAATAGATGGAATCAACGATGCTGTAATCGTTCCTCAATCAAAGTGATCGTTGGGAGTTCCAGCATTTAAACTTCGGTAATGAACTAGACTCGGAAAGTAGTAGTACATCGAACAAAAAAAGCTCTATGTGCCTGGAAAGTCATCACTATTCACAAGATAATACTGTCGTGACGTAACATTTGTCAGTTTTGAGTTGGAGACGATTGAGCGGTACTTCATCTTTCTGATCTACTGAACATCATGGGAAAAGAACCTATCCAGTTTCCATTATCAAAATTTTCGTATTACGTGTGTTTTTTTATGTTTATGCTACTTTTCGCTGACTTTTGGATTTACTAATTGAGTAAAAGTCAAGATACTTAAACGATGCAGAAAAATAAATATTGAAAGAATAAGATTGGTTAATTTATAGCCTCAAAGGAGTGCAGCCATAAGTTGCTTGAAGCAAAAACTCCTCTAATAACGGCATTTAATATTTGAGCAAATATATAATTGTATAAAATTTATTTATTAAATGAAACACACTATCTAAATCAACTTATTTTATTTATAATGTATGATAAAAATTTCTATTTCGTTAAATTATTTGGATAATATAATTTTTTTTAATTTTGATATCTAAACTGTACATAAAACACTTTTTTTCAAACTAAAATGTTTAATTGGAAAATAAAAATATTATGAAATGAAATTGTTTTTTTTTCAATTTTTCTTTTAAAAGATTATCTAATAAATTTAATTTGCTAATTTTCATTTAATTTACATGAATATATGCGTTTGAATTTTTTTAGTACAGAAAATTCATGAAATATAAATTATAAATTTAAATTAATTTGTCAATATTATATAAATAAAATATCATAAAAATAAAACTATGAAATTTAAAACATTAATAATTTGAATTTTGATTAGAAATCCCTACTACAGAAAGAGTCTTTTTATAATTTTATAATTTAATAATTTAACGCTGAACGATTCACAAGCGAAAATAAAACCACAGTTTTTAAACATATTTTTGCAAATTGAAGAATAAATTCACTGGGAAAATAAATATAAATGTAGATAATAACTACGTTCATTTATATAGAACTATTTGAAGAATATAGTTTTTGAGATCTTGATCTATAAGCTCTTGAGTAATCGCATTAGCATATAACAGACGATAGATTACTCCTGATGTAGTTTACTCATCACACTCAACAGGAAAATACAGAGAAACGCTGAAAGGTTTCCTCGACTAATGGTATGAAGTGGCTAGCCAAGCTCGCGATCACATTCCTAGAAGCGTCGAAATGTTATGTAATAGCAAAGAGAGGTGATAATAGTATTCCAGCATAGAAATATTCAGTTCGAAATCGTAATAGTAATATAATGTCGCTGTCTCCACTAATATTCCTTTAATGTAATTGCAACACAGAAATATTCATAAAAACACGAGCAGCTCAAAATCTTATCGACGAACAAAAGTGCTATTGCATTCATAAGCAAGCCTTGTTCGTTGCAACTAATTGAAAATTTCAGATTAACAATGGCCAAAAATTAGATTTTTTTCTAACTCTACTGATTATGTGAATCGGTATCAATTTTCTATATTTTTTAGTCCCTCGAATTTAAAATGCATTTAAATCTAACTATATTTCATACCATTTTTATTTTATATGTGTTAAAAAATTAATTACTTATTAATTTTGAAATTTCATCATTTTACAGTAAGCTTCATTAGACGAATAATTTTTTCAAAATAATTTGGTATCACGTGAATCTGATTTTAATAATGACTGGTCAATATTTTGCAAACATTAAAACACTGTTTGGTTAAAAAATTTGAATAAATTTGTATTGCAAACAAAGGCTCTAGCTGATGTGAATATGTTGAAAATTTGTAAATGCGCTATGCAGCTGGAAAGTGACATTTATTTGAAGAGATATAGAGATCTATGCATTCAAGTACACCCTAAAGACCTTTAGAACTGATGTTCTAATGTTCAACATTCTTGAATAGACAGGTCGCTTCGGGTATTATATGAGTCACTCAAAGTTCATCTGTAACTAGTCAGTCAAGGCATACATTAATATGGTTACATATAACTTACAGACGCAGTATAATGTCTAAAAAATTCTCCTCTGTGTCTTTAAAAAATCTGCGAATATTAGTTTAATCACTCATATCATATTTCATAATTTTTAAATAATAATTCATGCGTATACTTACTAAAAAAATTTTTATTTCAATATTATCATTTCTATGAACATCGTGTATTTACGTATAATATCTGATAAAATAAACCATTCTACTTGTCTTAAATTTTTTAGGGTACATTGATTAAAAGTATTTCCCTTTTGATAATTAGCAATATCAACTAACAATTTGATATTATGTTCTTTTCGAATCATTAATTTAAAAATGATAATTATCATATAATTCTAAATAATAATATTTATATGTAATTTATTTAATTTGACATCAAAAGATATAATCTGAAATATTAAAAAATATTCAAATTTAATTATTTTTATACGTAAAAATTCTTTCTAAATCTATTGTTCATGCTATTTTAGCTACAAAGCGCATATTTTGATTTATAAATTTAAATATCGAGAGACTTATTTGAATTCGATCATTTAAAAATTGCTCTTTAGAGTTTTACGTTTAAAAACTTCGTTTGATTGAAAATACGTACTAGATATTAAAAATATCTTATATGAAATTGTGAAAATGTGAAAATGTCTGGTAAATTTGAATATTAGCTTTTTTGTATAAAAAAATATATAAAAAATTTTTTAGCGAAATCCTAAACGAAAATTATTCATGAAAACTTCGAACAAATGTTAAAAATTTTAATTAAATTTTTCGAAAATGCGTTAATCCGTAGTTGAAAAATACATTTAATTTAGGAATATTTCTTGAATTAATGATCATATTTTAGAAATATTTGAAACTGCGTGCGGATCTAAATTGAAAATTGAAAGTAAAATGGGAAAGCGGACAGAGCGAAAAAAGGAAAATCTGGAAAAGAGAAAACGCAAAACTGTTAAGAGAAAAAAAATAGAAAGAAGGAAAAAATTGTAGAGGTAGGAAAAGAGAGAGAAAGAGAGAGAGAGGGAGCGAAAGGGTAGCGCGACGTGGGGTTAAAAGAAAGGCAGAACACTTGGTGTCTTGCTCAGAGGGATTTGGCACTTTGACGAGTTCCAGCCCTTTCTCTTCCCTGATGTACGTTGCAACTCATCGGATGCACGTCTGGCATCTCTCATTGTCTGCAACGAATGAATTTTAGAAGCGAAATATACAGAGAGAAAAAGGAAGAGAGAGAGCTGGCGAATTTTATCGTATTCTGCGCATATGTAGAACTAGCGAGTGAGCCCATGCGATTGAAATCGTTCCGGCATTGTCAGGCAGCAACTCACTCGCTCTTTCGTTTCTTTTATCGCTGCTGTTAGCCAGGGGAATGACCCCGTTTCCGACCCAACACCCGACTAATTGCAACTTTCGGACTTGTCCACGACTCATCCTCGTAACCATGTAGACTCTAACTCTGCTTCGCGTTTTCGGCCTTTAATGAGCGCGGATTACTACCACTATTGCCGCTGCGACTGCTACCGCTACTGCTTCTGTCATAACTACTTTTTAAAGCTACATGACGAATAAAGGGTGAAATAAATAAGTAACTAAAATGAAAAAGGCGCTAGTATGAATGTCAAAAATTACATGATTGAAAAATTGTATTCCCCCCACATGTTCGTTTACAATTCATTCGTATGGAAATAATGATTAGAGATTCAGTTTTAATGCATCTGATGAAAAAAGTAAAAAAATATAAAAGTTTTTCCGAAGGGAGTGAAATTCTAAAATCTTGCTACGGAATATTCCCGGATTAATCTAACTACTTTATCAAAAATTCATTGTCTTAGAATTTTTTAGAATTTTATGCACTTTTTAGTAATGTTTAATACTCATCAGCCTACTGATTTCATTAAGAATTTAATATTTAAATTGAGAGTATAATATTTTTCAATATATTAATTAAAGCGAATTTTTAATATAAATTTTTAAATTTAAACTTATATATTTGTATTTTATTAATTTCTATCAAATATAAATATATATGTTCTTTAGACTAGATCATTACAGCATCTCAATGTTCTGTGTTACTTAGGCAACTTCATCCCTCTTCTTCATAAATGACAGTCACGGGAACTTCGAACTAATTGTTCCGCTCTCGTTTGCTCGTTCACGCGTCCTTATATAACTCGTATTATGACAAATGAGACATTTCGTTGTCCTCTTTACTTGGCATTTATTGACATTGTTTTCATATGAAATTTGCAGCTTTTGTATAATTTCTTCAAAATCCTATATTTGAAATAGTTTTTTAATCTTACATTGTTCTGCCACGAACTTTTCCTTTACTAAATAATACTTACTAGTTTTTCAATATATATATATTTCTGCGTAAAATAAAGAAAAAATATTTTAAAACCATCGATTCACAATATTAGTTTATAATATTTTTAATAAAATATTTTTAAGAAACTTGTTTCTCTTTATTTATTGATGAAGGAAAATAGATTTTAATTAAGATATTAAATTTTTCAATTTCATTAAAAATAATTATAATATATATTGATTTCAATAAAATAGAGCAAAAAATATGTGACCATATTAGTTGTAAGCAATCTATGAAAAGTCGAATTCATTCACTGATTTATAAAAAAGTGAGTATAATATGTAAAGTTGACTCTACTATTTTGAAAATGTTAAAATAATTGAGGTCTAGACAAGACTATTCTTGTCTTTACTTATATTCTCTATTTCTATCTTTTTTCCTCAATCTCTCTCTCTCTCTTTTCTCTTACTTTTTCATTCTCTATTATTTTGTTCAAATCTTTTACGCTTCTTGTCTTTATCTACTTCAAATGTCATTTTCTACAATCTGTATTTCCATATTACGATGGAACGATAAGAATTCGGAATTTTCGTAGAATGATTCAATTAAAAAAGTTTAATAAGTATTTAATAAGTTTTATAGTGGTACCAAGATGATATAAAATTTTTTCATCCCCAAAAATAAAGATTCTTTGATTCAATTTTATGTGACGTACAAACTTCTATATTTTTCTGTTAAAGCGATTTTGAAATGAATTAATCTATCAAGAAGCATCTATAAAGCTATTGAAATAACTATATAAGTAAATTTATTCAGAAATAAAAATATTTAGTATAGTATACGAACTAAATTTATTATTTATTATTTTAATAAGCTTTAATATTTTATTTATTCGCTAAAATTAGATAAATCTTTCATATTTGAGGCGTAATGTGTATATTTTTATACATAAATTTTTTATAGAATAGTCATTTCTACTTCGGTTATAATTAACAATTATAGTAAATATTATATATATTTATAACAGGTATAAAGATTTTTTTTAAATTCTAATAATTCTAATAGTATATAGGATCATGAACTTAACAGATAGAAGACCAATTTTTTATAATTTACCTTAAAGTATAAATTCCAAGATAATACAAATATGAACGTTACAAAAAAACCAGCAATCAGGAGTATTAATATTAGTAACAGGTACAATAAATTTAAGAAATTAATAATTTTGTCATTAATATAAACTGGTAATAAATTATAGTCGTTATTTTTATAATATGAGCTTTGTACATATAATTTAGAATATAATTTTTAGTAGAATATCATTTTTAACTGACATCTTTACAATTTCTTAATGATGATTAGTAACCTATTCATTTTCATAATTTTATCAAAAATATGAAATTTTGAGAAAAATCTTAAATGTAAAAATTATCAATGCTTATAAGATAAATAGATCAATGTCACGAGAATAATTTATATAATATAATAATCATTACTTAAAATTGCAACAATCAATAATTTTATATTATTGTTTACTGCATATCCGTTAAATTATCGGAATTAGAACATTTATAGTTTTATCTGAAATATTATCTACATGTCAGACCATTTCTATCTACATTAGCTTCGATTAATTTATGTATAATATGCATATGCTCCACGGTTATATATATATAATGGCAAGTATTTACTAATTAAGCAATGCGATTCTGTATGTACAGAAATACTTGAGATATCGTAGTTATAGGATAAAGAGGTCTTAAGTTAAAGCAATTGTCTCTCAATCTGTACATTAAATGTAGTTACCTGTTCAAAAGCACAATATAAACGTTATTACTCCTTTAAGATGAATTTTACTAATTTCATAAATGTAAATGAACATTCAAAAATAAATTGATTAATAAATGATATAATGAATACGTATAAAGTATATAAAATAAGTGGTTGCGTTAAAAATTTTGAAATTTTTTAATCTGTGCTTATTATAGCGTAGTAATTAATTAATACGTGATATATACGTGAATATTAATAATAAATAGTTAAGAACTTACGATTAATGTTAATTAAAATATGCAAAAAAGATAAAATAGATGATTAATTTTAAATACACACTCTTTGAGCAATGATAAATACAATTTAAGATATTTCGAAATAATATTAAATAATGATGGGTTCTTTGAAGTAATAAAATTTTATCATTTATACCTAATAATCGTTTAAATTAAACTATCATTATATGAAAGATTAATATACATAAAATCCATGATTGATAAATTTTATTTAATTAGTGTATAATATTGTATGATTCATTGAATAAGCCAGAAAATATATAAATTTTTATAACGGGGTAATAAATTAGGTTATTGAGATATCTGAAAAAATAATTTCTGTTAAATAACTAATTATATAATTATATCTGATACTGAGCTCATTTAAACCTATATTCATTTATTATTGAATACTTCCTGATAATTTCATAGTCTCTTAGCTAATAAATATGATGTTAATTTCTAATTATCTTAAATATCTTTGAAAACAAATTATTATAATAATATATAAGTTATTCATTTTTAAATTTCAGAAATTAGTGAAAATTTGAAATAATTTTTGATTCATTTAAAAAAAAAAAATACCAACAACTCCGTCCGCTTTGTAAAAATGTTTTGAATGAATCTACATCTTTAAAAGTTAATAAATCAAAGTAATATATTCAAAATGATAGTTAAACAAGCCTTTTTCTTTAAAGGAAGTTGATGAACGACGTCATTTATTTTACACTAATCATAATAAATCCATGAGAAAAAATTATTTAAAAAGATTTAAATAACGTTATTGAAAATTTTCACACCAGAATTTTTTGATAAATGTTACTATTTGTAAAATTACGAATTTTTCGAAAAATTATGAAAAGAGGAAGCCATATATATATACATATTGCGTTATTTAATAGCTTTTCGAAAACGCATAAGCAGTCGGTGAGTATGCATTTATGTAACTTTACTCAATCGTTAAAAAATGCTTGAAAAAATAGATTGAAATATATTTATTCAAATTTGAAAGTTTTTGATTTACTGTACTAAACTATGGTTAGTTATGAAAACTACTGCTTAATGTAGATCTTACATAATAGTATGGTAGTTTTCTTTACATTCTTAATAAACAGTTCGACGACTGGAATCTTTAACAAAACGATATTCCATATGCAAATGCTTTAGTTTTACCAAATGAAATTGTTTTTCTAAGAGTTATTTTTCAAGCAATTTGTTAATAGCTATTTCTCGTATATTTCACTATTAAAAAATAATCTTATTCCAATTTTATTGTTTTTATAATAATGAGTAAATTCAGATGAATAATAAATTTAACTTCTACAAATGTTTTAACATTTGTAATAGATATTTTTTAAGAGATTTATTTTCAAAAAATTAAACATTTACGTAATTATATTTAAGTAAATTATTTTGTAATTATTTTTCTGGTAATATGAATAGTTTGATTCTATTTAATTATTTAATAAATAGATCTATCGAATAATTGTACTTAATGTAAACGTAATGTTTCTTTAAAATATATAATAATTCTTTCTATTTTTATACAGGAATGAGTCATTGGATGAATAGAATGATTGAAAAGAAGAATTATGTTTATATTAAATTATTAAAAATTATAATTTTTATTCTATTGTTGCCATTCTAGCAAAATGGAAAGTAACTACAACTTTTTAGTGAATTTGGAAATAATGAGTATTTTTGATTAATTTATAAAAGAGCTTAAATATTTATATTAACATAATTTTAATTGTTATACAGTTAATTGATGAATGACGAAATTCCTCCATTAAAAATCTACTAAAGTTTTAAATTTTATTTTATATTCGTGATC
Organism: Platyscapa corneri; assembly: GCA_018907185.1. Taxonomy (NCBI): domain Eukaryota; kingdom Metazoa; phylum Arthropoda; class Insecta; order Hymenoptera; family Agaonidae; genus Platyscapa; species Platyscapa corneri. The sequence continues at coordinate 3,346,678 of JACCHW010000023.1, read as the reverse complement.
TATATAAATATTATTCTCATATCAGTCGAACAAGCAAATATTGATAATTTATTAAGTAATTATTAGATTAATTATTGAGCAATAAACTGGCCAATAATAATATACATAGAAAGCAATGAATTATCACATAACGGTAAGCATAAACAAAGAAAACTTTTCATATTTTATTTAAAAATTATAAATGAAATAATCATGAACTAATTAGAATATACGGGATAATATGTACTTCGTATATTTAACTAGTCTGTCATATAATTTACTATAAGTATAAAAACCCCTAATAAAAATTATCATTTTTTTCTCACTTTAAATACTTTTATTTTTAATTGATATAGCGAGATTTTTCTATATTTAAAATTTTCAATTTATGAGTATGATTAGTTTTTCAATAATTGTTTTATGATTACTAAAACAAAATTATAATGAATTATCAAATTTTCTTTCAAATAAAATATAAAGAATTGAATTAAAAAAGTTTATACTAAAAAATTAAACACAAACGACTATCGATCAACCTCAATCGGATGGTTTATTTTTGTGTGATAAACATAGAATAACTAATATAAAGTTCTATGAATTGTTGTGCGAAGTGAACGACGATACAAATGTATGTGTGTTTATAAAGCGGAATATATTAGCAAATATAATGTAACCTAATAGATACAAATGTATGCTTATACTTATGTGAACAAGAAGAAAAATATGATAGATATGTGTAGAATTCAACTCGAGAAATGCGAAAAAGACAACGACAAAGGGTTCATAGATTGTGAACTGTGCTAGAAAAGCGGAAAGCAAGTTAAACACCGATATGATATATGAGACGAATGCAAACAGAGCACATGATGCTAATAATTTAGATGTTCTACAAATGTTCATTGCGTGTAAGAAAATATAAAAGACATGCAGTGCAGGATCTACCAGACAAATGTAAATAATAATGCGCACGAAATTATTTAAATTGAATGCCTTCTAATATATAAATAATATAAATAATATAATAATATAAATTGTATCTTAAAACGATTTAACAATACAGATTTTATCGACTTCTTTAAAAATCTTTTTTAAAAATAAATTGCACTTGTGTTACAGACAATATATATAATATTTTAAAGAACCATTTGGATAATAAATATTTCTGAGTTTATAATTTATGAGTTACTTTAATACGAAATTTAAAAAAAATTTATTAATTTGGAAATTAAGATTATAAAATATAAATTCCATTCTCAATAATAAATCGATTAAAAAATATATCAATTATCACATACGTCGAATTTATTAATACTTAATTTAGGGTATAAATCAACTTGCTAGCCTTTTAAATTTTTGAAAATTTTCTAAAACTAATATGAAGCAAGTCAGCGTCATTATGATACACTACAAGGTCAAACTACGTCGAATCAAAGTTCTATTTATCGGACACAGAAACTCTACGCGAAAGAAGACAAGGAATTGCATAAGGGAGTGATTTCGATGCGACTGTTCAAGAGGTGATAAAGGAAAAATCTATGAATCGTTTCAGTGCTGGCAGAACTTGATCGGCCCCCTCCAACAACAGGCTTCCTGACGAACTATTGTGGCCTGCGGCTGGGACACGCACAGGCGAACCCCTCCTCGCTTCTTTCCAGCTTTTGCGGATGTGATTTCACTTGAGCAAATTTCATTTCTACTACTACTCTTTATTTCTATCTCTTTCTCGCGCTTTCCTCTCTCTCTATTGCACTCCCCCTCTTCTATCAATACCGTCGTAGAAACAGACTGTCGGAGAGCAGCTTTGAAAGTTTGCTACAGTGTGTTACCTTCTCGCCGACGTCGACTTATACGAGTATACACCCTTAGAAAAAAGATTCCGAGAAGGAGAATGGAAAGGAAAGAAAAAGACAGAGACTTCGGGTAAGAAAGTGCGCCGACTTTTTCCGTCGATATAGCGAAAAATGAAGAATCCAGGAGCATATGACGTGAAGGAATAGAGGACAACGTGAAACCCAGGAAAGAAGCAGAAAAAGCCCCGGCAAGGAGGGAGGAGTGAGGAGAGAGTCGGGTCAGAAGTTATTGAATATCAAAGTTTCAAAATTCCGCAGTGCCAGCGAAGTTCACTTGAAAACATAACTTATAAGTAACTTCCAGTGAGGGACAAGTGAGACGAGAAACGAGAGGAAAAGATACAGAATACGAGAGAGCGCGAGAAAATGAGAAAAAGCGAACGCGCCCGTCTTAAAAAAAGCGGAAGGTTGGAAGTTGACCTGCACGAGAATGAAGAATAGAGGAAGTAGAGCTGCGCTACAGAAATGGTCAGTCCAGGCAACCGCGATATGACGCAAAAGAAGACGAAGTGTGCGTCCATGAGTGTGTCTCTCCTTTTAAGATGAAAGTTAGGCTACCGGATTTTAGTAAGAACTAAGTTTGGGCAGAATCCAACATAACGAAACAAGATTTTGAAAAATACCTCCGCTCGACACAGAAACATCTGTGCTGGAAGGGGCAAGGAAATTTACAAACGCATACAGAAAATGCGAATCCCGTTCGTGGTTAAAATAAGAAGGTACTGTGAAAACAAAGAGAGAGGGAGGGATGAACTAAAAGCAGACGGACTCTTGAGAACTTGTTCACAATCGGGCTAACGAACCACGTAACCGCAACAGCGAATGAACAAGGAGAAGGGAATGGTACCGAATGCGAAACCCGATCAAGAACTGAAAGCCAAAAGTAGCAGTGTTAATTTGATACATTGATTACGTACAATTAATAATCGAAACCAATTGATCTTAATTTTTGAATTATATAGAAAAATATGAAGCTACATAAAACCAGAAGTCGTGGGCGTAAACATGAATGTATAATAAATATAATATAAAATTAAGCAAGGAATGCGAAAAGATTCACATCACGCGAAAAAATTATCATTATAAATAAGTATAAATCGAGACTGAAAAAAGTATCTTCACGTGCTTTCTTATAGAAAAACGTCTTTAGCTAAAGTAAATAATTGAATTGTATTTCCACTAAACAAGATAATTCTTGATCTTTTTAATTTAATTCACTGAATTGAATATTTTTATAACGTAATCAAACTACATACATCATTTTCTTTAATTAATATCAATGTATAATTTTTCTAAATTAATAACATGTATTATAAATGTATCGAACTTTAATTCATTAAACTTGCTATATAAAAGTAAGTTGAAATTTTCTAAAAGTTAGTGTTATCTTCCATAATTATTACTTGATAAGTATTACTCTTCCAGCTGAGTATTAACGAATAATATGAAAAGAAAAAAATATGAATTTGTCATAGAACGATAAAATACTTGTATTAGAAAACATATTAAACCATAGTTAATTTTTAATTCTTCATTTACAATAAAATAATAAACATCAATATGATATTAAGCATATATTAAGCAAAATAAACGAACTAAACAAAAGTATAATATTCTCTACGATATATTAATTCTACGAATGCAAAAAATGCCTTCTATAATAATAAGTAATATACATTTCTTTTCACAAAAAACTAATCGAAAATTGCTTTTAAATTCGAAGGTTATGAGTTTGATAATAACTTTGCATAACAAGGAAATAATTTAATTTCCGTTTATCTTGTACGAGAAGAAATAAACTGTCAAAATCGTTCGTTCGAATTTTACTGTAAAAGACAGAATAAAAAATAGAGGACGGAATAAATATACTTTTTTAAATATTTTTTTTAATAATCATGTTACCTGTTGTAATGAGGCATATTTTTATACTTATAAATTGTTGAAATTATTACCCTGTAATCACAAATATATATTTTAATGTGTTGTTTAATTATGTTCAATAATTATTTACTCAGCTTTTCTGTTCGCTCAGTAAATAAACTGTGGACCAATTATGCAATTATGATCATTAATTTAAATTTATTGAAACATGAGCTTGAACAGTCATCGGTGACTGGTTAAAGCTTAATACATAGAAATATGGATAATACAGAAAAATGGATAAAAATGGATTAACTTGATACAATAATTTGATAGGTTTAAGAAATTAAATTGTTATGCAATGAAATTTTGAGGCCTCAAAATATCTTCGCAATCATTCAATTCATTACAAAAGTATGCAAATATCGCGTCAGTCCTTATAATTTGAAGTATCCAACAAATACGTATGCATGCACATAGGGACACCGACGCCTCCACTCGTGGCACACTTCCCGTGGGCTTTCAGACACAGATACAGGCCCACACGGACAATATAATACTCTTTATTTGAATCAAGTATCGTACGACCACGGTAACAGCAATAAATTGAATGCTAATTGACACTCGACGCTTGCTCTCCGCCTCGTTGCTGCCATTGTATTTCATGCGTTCAACTTTCATCGGTGCGCATAGTGGACAAACAGCGAGAATCCCTACCCCCATCTCGATTGGGCACGAAAGCGTGACCCAGTACATATGTACGAAGGTATAAATTCGCGGATAAATACGCAGGGTAGCCAGTTTATGCGAAAATGGTGAAATTGAAGAAGGGACGGAGAGGATCGACTCAATCCCTCCTCTCCACTCTCCCTTAGTCTATCGGAATCGATACACACGTGCAAACGTATGCGTTGGCGGATATTGTATTTGTTTACTGGAGAAATGCCAGTGAGTTTTGAACCGTAACGACTCGACGTGAAGACGACTACTACCCTCGCACCTTTGTGGCAACAATAATAACCTTCTTTGCTCCTCTGACGTAGCTTGTTAGAACCTCGTTGAATCAGCTGGATTGATCTGCCCAGAGGGAAAAAGTCTTAGCTAATTAAACCAAGAGTGAGCCAAATTAAATACTTGAATATTTGGAGTATGCCATTATCGACAAGTTTTCCACGTCATTGTTGTCAGTACTCTTACTGTTACTTTGAACATAATATTTCATTATATCTGTTTAACAACCGCACTGCGGATTAAATTTATTAAAACTAAAATGACTTTCATCTCAATGACAACTGCTTATTAAAGGAAGATTATAAGAGCTTAATTTGAGGACACGTTTTATATTTTATTTCACTTTCAATTCATAAAGTAGATGTTTCTTTAAAAACTACTAACTAGATATTCGAAAAATCTGTTTCTCAAAACTTTTTATCCGCAATTCATATAAAAAGGAAGGAAACTTTTATACCAAGCCAAAGACAACGGTCCATCTTAATTTTATTGAATGAAAAAATAATGCAAACATCTGTGGCATAATATCGAAATTCAAAGTTTATTATGAAAGTAGTCAACGTCTTAAATTAAATAGTTGCACGTCATACGTTCTCGTGGAAAAAAGTCGCACAGATTACGATAAAAATCAAAAAAAGCAAACCATCAAGGATTTGCGTTGCACGTGCACGCTTCATGTGAAATACATCGAAAGTCATAACAGTAACAAGACTGCCTCTGAAGCGCAGAGCATTTCAAAGCTTTCGCTATACGTTCTCGTGCATTTGACATTTTTCAGAAAGCGGCGAACAGCGTAACAAGATAATTAATTTAAAAATCAAAGCACGCCCGACTGTTTGAATGGTATGCACATATGAACGTAAAATAGCAGCGCTACTCTAACGTGATTTTTCAAGTGTAAAGAGAGAAGCTGAAGTCGTACCATACGTCAATAAATCTTCAACAAATTTAACTGATATTTGATTGCGGTTTGCATCCTGCGGATTGAAACTGACTTGTTATTATTTACTTATAATTTACTCATATTAATGCGAAGTAGTAATATTTATTTCTTAGCTTTATGATGAAACTTATTTTCTCACTTCGACTTTTAAATATTCGTTTTTATTTGTATTCGTTCTTATTTCTATTATTGTTATTATTATTCATATATTCATTACGTATTTCTAGAATATATACATACAAATAATTCAGCTGCTAAAACATGTAAATGTTAAGGATATAATTCTTACTCATATTTTATAGTTTTAACTGTTATATAAATTATTTATTATTTATTATGAAAGACTAAAATAAAATTATTGCTATTATCTCTTAATTCTGAAGTGTAAAAAGTTATGTATTGTAAAAAAAAATTTTTTTTGATTGTAAAAAATATTATTTGCATAAATTACAAAAATTAAAAAGATTTGATCGAAATAAATACGTTATTACCTCGTCAAAACTTCATAAAAATAGTAAATAAAAGGTATTGGTAAAAATTTTATTTAAATTGGGAAACAAATATCATTTACTAATGTTTAAAGCATAATTATTAAGTTCTAATTGCTTTATAAAGCCTTAATGATAAATATGAGACACGTGAGAAATATTTATTTATTCCTTCTGATTCATATGTTTAGAATTTCTATTACTAATGATTAAAATTCTGCATTATATAGAGACAAAGTGACATTTGGTACAGAATTATAAAAATATTTTTTTGTTTTAAAAACATTACATACATTATTATAATTATTAATATATATTATTAATAACTTATTATGTTTAAAAAAGTTTTGTTCAAAACATTTATAACCAATAAGAAAAGTAAATTTATAAACGAAACTTTGATATGTATATATATATATATATATGTTTATATGCATAAATAATTAAGATCTGTTTACTAAATACTTATTCAGACAACTCTAATTATTCAATTTACTGCTATGTAATTAAGTAAAGTTAACCCAAATGGATTTAGTGTTTGTTAACTATACATACGCGTACATATAGTAAAATTGTAACGAAGATAAATAAATTTATTATCGAACTTTAAATTATTATTCGTTGTTATTAGAAATTTTTTGAAGAATCTAGACGATTAATAAGTATAATCAATTTTAATTAATATGATTATTATATATGTTTAAATGAAATACAAATTATTTTCTAATTTTCTATAAAATTAGATTGAGTCAGAAAAAATATCGATATATTAAGTAACTATGATTGTTGTACTAAACCTTTTATACTGTTTCGATTCGCCGAGTTATGGACCTTCTTAATAGGATGGTCAATTTATTAAAGTAGATTTTCAAAAACTGTCCAGATATTCGATCCATTGAATTGACTTTAAAGTATAGAATTTATAGAAATAAAAATTTCTAACACAAAAAATCGTCTAGAACTATGTTGAATTTGAAAAGATCTTCATCTTTCAAATTGTATAAAGAATCTCTTTATTTAATCGGAAAAAACTTTTAACTCAAAATTGTATAAAAACCTCTTGTTTTTGATATTTTACTTCAAGTGTTTTATTGTATAATTATTGATTGGTATAATGATTTAATTTACGAATGTAAAATTTTTTTAAATATAAAAACATTTTCGCCTAAAACTAATAAAAAATATATTATAATATTAATGTAATACAAATGCATATCGATGAGTCAACAGTAGAAATATATTCGACAATAATACAATTGTACCTCTCATACGCTCTCTCTCTCTCTCTCTCTCTCTCTCTCTCTGTCTCCATATCCATTTCTCTTTTTCTCTTCGATTCAGGCATGCAAATAACTAGACGAGTTCGCAATGCGGAAGGAGAAAATTAGTGCAAGGAATATCTACTCGCTCATTGCTTCCTGTATCTGGTGAGTGGAAGGAAGCCAGCAAAAGTCCCTGATAACGGCGAAAACTTAGCTTTGCAATGCCTTGTAGACTATAATATTTCATATATACGTATGTACTATCCCGCGTACAGGCACATGCACACGTGCGTGCACACAAACGCGTATACGCCCAGATTTAAGAAAGAGAGAGAGAGAGAGAGAGAGAGGTCGTAGGAAGCGGAAGGCGATCGGGTGAGAAGTCGAGGGAGCACTAAGCTATTAACTATCAATTTGCACTTGCGAGCGCACGCTCACGCCTCTCCTGAACTAGTTTCGAATTAGATGCGCTCTCACACACGCTTCCACTGAGACTCCAGTACTAAGTGAACCAAAACCGATGCAAAAGCGTTCGGTTGCTATTGGTACATCACCTTCTCTGTCATATTCTAACTCATGTGAATCCCCCTCTCTCTCAGTCTCGTTATTTCACTCGCTTGTTTGCTCATTCGTTCGATTTTACATTCCAGTTCACCAGCCTTTCCACAGTTTCGATTGCACCGAGTGCCAATGTGCTTGAACGCATTCGTATTATACACACGTGAATCTATACTAAATTAAACGAATAGCGCATCTATCTTACTTAAATTTGCGAATGTTTTTTCAACAACATCGGTCACTTTCCAAGACATCCTACGAATATATTTTTTGAAGCAAATTATTTTCTAAAGATTTGCACCTTAAAACATATGCTACCCGCTAGTATTGTCAAAGTCCAATTCTACTTGAGCGTTTGATTCGTTCCATAATTAGACTCGCGTTATTTGCATCTTTATTATTCAATTATTTACATGCGCCAACAAAGGGCAATAAGAAAATGAAAGTTAATGAAAATTAAGTGCAGCAGTGAGGATACTCAAGACGTCTATGAATTATGAGTACCAGGAACTTTTACTATTAACAGTGGATATTAGTTCACGGCGATGTTTCAAATACGTGACCAGAAAATAAAATTGATTTGACTCGCACGTAGGCGTTGACCGAACTCGATCTTCCAGTTATTTGGTTAAACATGGAGTGACAAGGTGCGAAAGGTACACTCGCGTATATGTGTACAGACTGCTATGTGTACCATATTCGAGTCACGCGCAAAACCGTAGGGAGAGGGAAGAAAAGAGTCAAAATATGCGTAACGTACCTGTATAGGATAGAAAGATGGATAAAAGATTAAGGTAAAGTGATTGTGTGACGCTGATAATTCGTACGGGGAAAAAAATTGACAAATTTCGACAGAGGTGAGTGCTAAACAAAGCACGTTAAAATTAACCCAACGATTACACTGAAAAATTATGGATAGGAATAACTGAAGGTTCAACAAAATGATGGAATGTAAGGTGAGAAGTAAAAGGCTTATAAGGTAAATACGGAAGTGCCAAAGGATAAAATAGCTTATAAGCTACTATTTGAAATAAATCCATGAGAACTTCGACTCGGATGCGTATATTGGTTTAATCGTTTGGCTTTCGAGTTAACTTTCCCTTTTTTTCTCTCAAAACCTCTCGAGAGACACAAGGTACGGAAGAAAGAAGCACAAAGTTCCATCCGATGTCCCAAGACATGACCCCGAGTTATATCTAGTCGCACTCCTTTTCTCTTTCTTTCGCAACTTAGTCTTCTACTTCATGTACAAAGAATTTTATTTTTAGCAGAAACTGTTATCTTGCTAATAGAAAAAGTTTACGGGTCCAAGGAACTTCCCTTATCCTTTTAGAATTAATGCACTAATTGATTTTCCTATCATAAAAATAATCTCCAAAACAACTGTTATTTTTTTAGCAAAACCATTAAAGTAAAATTTGTATGTGCATTAATATTTTTTTATCCCAATAAACTAATTTTATCACAAAAGAACAATAATTAATTTAATCTTATATAACTCTAGTATATTTATTTATACACACACACACATATATATATATACATATATATATATATATTAATGATTAATTTATAAATATAATATGTCCCAATAATTGAGTTGATTATTATTTACTTGTAATTATTTCTTTTTAAATTTAACAGTAATATTGAATTAGACGTCCCATATAAAATTCCCAAGTTTTGAATAATAAGAATTATGTTATGTTGTACGCAAACATTAAATTAATTTTCAACTTAAATTTAAATACATAAATTCCTATTCTTTTATTTAGAATAAGATAGACAAACAATACTATATAAATTTATAAAAGCACTATATATGTATAAATTATTAATATCTTTTTTAATATATTAAATAATAAATAGAAGTAATTTTTGATTTTATTAGTAAAATTTATGTGCTAATTTTATTAATTTCGGTTAAAAGATGTTATAGACGTTTAAATTAAGAAATATTAAGTCCGTTACGATGTTACTAAAATAACTATAAAAAAACTAATTTAAAAACTATTATTAGAGGTTTTTTGCAGTTATAATTACGTTCTACTTTTTTAATTTTTTTTAGTTTGAAATATTATTGTTTAATAATATATAATTATATAATATATTTAATTATATAATTATATAATAATTTCTATTTTTCAATTATTATTGCTAGAATATCTTTATTTGAATTAGAACAATAAATATTAATTAATTAAATTCTATACATAAGAGCTTTTATATAGAATAGTACGATGCATAAATAAAAATACATTAAATATAAATATAAAGTAAAATTATAAATTATTTATTTTATGAAAAACACATTTAGTTTAAATTATGAAAATATCGGTTAAACAGTTCTCAATTAAATTTTATTTATTACAATTGAAAGAATTTATGTTACATGTATATTTATTGTACTATTATATATTGTAAATTTTAAAAATTACACTTGACCAAGCATTAAATGAGTAAATATAAAATAATTGTTATGTTTATATCGGGAAACTGCAAATTAACACGAATGCATGTAAATATAATGAAATACTTTTAATCGTTTACAATATAATTTTAACGTTATCTAATAAATATTAAACGAGAATTGTAAACAATTAAAAATTCTATAGAAGACAAATTTAAACATTATGGTGTTATGTTACAATTACATTTTACATATTTGCATGTGATTAAATATTTTTTTTCTAAAATAATATGTTGTTAAATTCTTAATAGCTAGTATCTATTAAATAGTGCAAATTAAAGATAATCGTAACTTTTCAGTTGTAAAAAAATTTTTATATTCAATAGGAATTATTAAGTATTCCTTTGTATATTCTGTTTACCAAAATAGTCGAAAGACTAAGACCTGCTTCTTATGTTCTTCTCCAGAGAATAAAATGCACCAAGGAACTACTTTAAGAATTTTTTCTTCTTGTCTATATAAATTGACATTTTTTATTCATGATTGTATATTATACATTTTTATTTCTCCATGGCTCATAGAAATTTGTTTCTTATGTCTAATTTTTTACGTAAATATCTTTATTTGCAAATCTATTTGTATCTGTAAACTTAAAAAATTTTTTTAATTCCATATAGTTTAATCTCCACTTATTCTACTAGAAAAGTATGCCTAAAATCTTGGAATAGAATGCTATTATAAGTCAAACGAGAACCTTATAGGGTTTTTCATTTTATATATGTTAAAGTATAACTTTCTCTTTATGAAAAATTATTCCTAACAGACAACTGTAGTCTACTCATGCTATCTTTATATTTTTAAATGACGACTATTGTCTATTTAATATAACTATGAAATAGTTCCATTTTGTCAGTTTTTTCCTTAGATTAAAAAATTTGCGAAGTATGATATTAGAAAAGCAATTACAGCCGATAAAATCTGATTCGTTCTGTTACACACTGTAGAAAGGAAAATAATTTCTAATCGGGAATTATTAAGGAATTTAATAATTTATCTTATTCTCGTAATTATGAGTTTTAATCTATAACCTGATACTAACTCCGATTTTCAATAATCTCTGATATTCAGTGCTCTGACAATATTATAAAGTTTTGTTGTGGCATTTTATCTATTCAAACGCGTCACTGTTGATTGACGAGCTTGTGCTCGCGCTTTACAGCATAACGTTGACTCTTATAATATTCGTAACCATTTGCGCAATGAATTCTAAGACCTTGGAGTATGACAAGACATGCTCTTGTTGTACTGCAGTTCTGCTTTTACACTACTTTTCATGCTTCAGTGTTTTCGTCCAACCTTCTTCTCTGTATTATATGGATGATAGTGGACTTGGTGGTATGCATAAATAAGTAGTGCTTACAAAAATGTCGGTTTTTCGTATTAGCTATATTTCTATTTAGAATACATTTAACTAAAATTATTTTGATATTTCTTATATCAATGGTATATATTTTCTTTATTACATATAAGGAATTTTAATTTTATCCTGTCGTAGTCATTTAACAAATTTTTTTGTATTAGATTTAATCTAATTTATAATATTAAATTATTAATAATCTCATTCTAGAAACAATATGAAAATAATCTTGTGTACAATTTTAAATCATAAAAATAATTTAGGTACGATAATGTGAAAAGATCAAATACTATAAAAAAATCGTGTAGTCGTTAGAGGAGACTAGAAGAATTGTAAACGAATTAAATAATATTGATTAATTATGTTTCAAAAGCATCATTGATAGTTCTAATTATTCAAAGAATAGTTAATTTTATTATTTTATATTTATTTGACTTATATATATATCTTTTATAAAACTAAATGAACGATCATACTTTAATTAAAAAAAGGTTGCAGTATATTATTATTCAACTGTATTTAATTATTCAAAATCACAAGCAATTCTTTGATGAGAAAATTGGATATTTTTATTAATGCAGAATATACTGTTCCACAAATAGTAGTACCTATTTATGCTAGAAAAACTGTCGAGAGTTCTAAAACCAAAATTAAACCCGGTAACATGTACGATCCAGATTTCGCAATTGATCAAGAGTTTATAGGATTCATAATCGATTGTAGAAATCCGGCAGAGAAATTTGCACAGAAATATACAATTAGAGAAGCTGTACCGATTATACGCCTCTATAAAAGCTGTGTCGATCAATGATTACAATTATCGTTCTTCCTCAACATACTTTGCTAATTTAACTAAACTTTCTAAATGCGTATATTCATTCACAAATTCAATTTAATTATTGTAGATAAGCTTATTACCTTAATAGTTACTGTTCAGTGGTGACTTCAATGCACTCACTTTTTTCGTTTACCTACCTCAAGGCTTTAATTATAACAATTAACAGCAACATAAATAGTAATAATCGTGTATCACATTTTGAAATAGAAATTTAATCTGGAGAATGTAAACCTAACTTTACTTTATTATTAAATCTTTCTTACAACATAAAGCATGTTATTTTAAATTTTCCTAATTATATTTGATTAGTACAAAAAAAATCTAAAATTTTAATCTACAATAATTTTGATGCCCAAAACATCCTTAAGCAAAACACGAGTGCTCAATTAACAAAACATATATAAATACATAAATAATATTTTATAAATAGGTACATAAAACATTTAAAACAAAATAATTATTAAGGTGTTGCAAAAGTGATAAATACATAAAAATAATTTAAAATATTTGGTATAGTTAAATTAAAAAGTATTTATTAAAATTTATTTGAACTTGCAGTTTTCATGAAAAATAGAAAGTATCAAATCCACATATTACAATAAACAATGCCTATAACAATTAGACATAAAATTCTTAACATAATCAATGTAATTCACAACCAAACAATATCAATTTATTGTTTTCTAAAAGTTCTATGAAATTCATCTTGTTTATTCAAAGTTCAATTATTGTTGACATAACAATAAATGATTCACCGAAATCTGTCTGTACTACAATCCTAGAAATATAAAATTTTATTTTATAATTACGAAATATAACTATTTACTTAAAAATATTTAAAAATAACGTCAGTTATTTCTGATACATAGATAAAAATTTTTTTAACTATTTCTAAATAAAAACTTTTTGTGATAAAGTTTTTTATTTATTCGTTTTATTTAAATTTATGTTTAATTCTTACAATAAAACTTTGTAATACATCAGTTTATTCTATCTGATGCGCAAAATCCTTTAGTGAAAAATTTAAATTAATTTTGTAAAAATATAATATTGAATAAAAAAAGAAATACTTTTTGAAATGTTATGAAATATATTTTCAGTTTTCAAAACTATTATGTAACTACGATTATAAATTAAATATTTTTAAATAAATAAAAAAATAAAAAAAAATGTTTTCGGTGTATAATTTAAATATTTTATAACCAATAGTCGTTGTTGAACTTATAAACTTTGTTTATAAGTTATGAAATATGTATTTAAAAAATACTAATAAAAGAATATTTATAAATATATTTATACTTACTTGCTTGTATATAGAGGCATATAAAATATTATTTTAAATCTAATATCTAATTATAATTGTGTTTATTTAATTTTAAATATATGGATCTTTTAAAAAAGATTATAAACAAATATTTTTTTCATTATACTTAAATTATCTTGTCGCTGCTTAAAATTCAATATTTCGTTAAAACAATATTTTCAGTTTCATAATTTTTTTAGGAATGTGATCGCGTTTATTTAATATCATTAAAAGCATTTATGAATATTACTATTACTGTTTTTTCAGGATAAGCTTAAGAAGTTTCCGTTACCAAAATTTTTTAATTTATGAAATATTAATTATTGCATAATGAAAAATCTAAGTTCGTATAATAAACATATTGTTTTAAAGATAATTAAAGAGCTCCTATTATAAATTAAAATGTTATCTGATAATCACTTATCTGTAAATTGGCTTTCACTTAAGACTTTAGTAAAAACCTATAAATTCGTTTCTAGAAGTACTAACTTGTGATTGCGCAATCACTAAATGTATCTCTTTTAGAAAAACTTTAAATTAACTATAATATTCGGATAAAAAATTCCAACGATAATGAGATTTACTGTTAAAATTTGCGTATCAATATTATTACAATATTTTTTATCTTTTTCATAATTTACAGCATAAGTTGACATAGAATTTTTCAGATTTTTAATGAATAAAAAAATTATTTATTTTTTCATTATTTGAATTAAATTTTATTATGTAAACATATGGAGTTTTGTACTAAATCATTGATAAAGTATTGGTTACATACGGGTAGGTTTTATTAGTATCGTTTTAGTATTATAAAATATCATCTTTATTGTTTTATTGATTTTTAAATAATTCTCTTGTTGCAGAATCTAATTCATATTCTGTCTAGATTACTTTATCAGTAGAATATTTAAAATTTTTGTCAACTATGTTTGGGCTAAAATACTAACCCTATATTAATAAATCTTAAATTGCGTCAATTTAAATCTAATAGGTAATAAGAACTTTTAAATATTTTCTAAATATTTTCATAATAAAATTTAAATAAAGAAACGTTAATTATATAATAATATATTTTGCAATAAGTAATAAGTTTTTACTCATGTCAAAAAGATAAAACAGTTTCAAATAAATTTATCTTTTATTGTATAAATTATAATTTTTGTATTCATTTTTGTGTGAAATTATTTTTATACAATTTTTTTAGTTTTTATACTTAGTCGTAAAAATATATTGCTTTTCCCAGACCTACTCTCTGCACTGTAAAAAGAATACAATATTTTTTGCTTTGACCTTTAATATGTTCAAAAATAAAAATAATAAAAATTATAGAAATTGATTATATAATTTAAAGAGTTAAATTATTTCAAGATGAAGATATATTAGTGAAAATGTATCGATAAATTTCTAAAATAATTTTATTAAAATTAATATTAAAATAGAACGTATTCCTATAATAATTTACATTTATAATACAAGAACACATTGTTCATTTTAAATTATCTCACAATAAACCTATAAGTTTATCTATGAACTTCTTATCAGATAGTGAAGTAAATCGAAAATATTTTGAATAAATGTTGTTTTCTTGAAATGATAAATGTTTCCTCAATAACTCAAATTTTTCACTTCAAAATAAAATTCAATATTTTATACGCATTTTATACTACAGATAATAATCACTTCTATTTGCTGAGCATTTACTAGAAGTTTTGTTAGTAAATGCTTGCATCGACTGTCAAACTTTCTAGGACTAATCGAACACGTTTTACGTCGTACGTGCGGTACTTTCGTCTATTACACCTATTTTGAGTTTAATTCCCTCTTAATTTTCGCTAATATTCAAAGCGTCTGTCCTACATGTGTCATACAGTACTAAATTTACAATTTTGACTAACTTCAATGTATAAGTTTCACTGCATTCTTTGAGATCACCATTTCATGCAATAGAACTCTAATTAGAAAACTACAAGGTAAAAATTAGGTGAAATGTGCATTCTATATAAGTATAAATTAATTAATTTAGAAATTATATCTTAAAAAATAACCTTAATTACCGTTAAGAATAATATAATTATTTTTATTATTATGTTGAAAATATTATTTTATTAAAAAAATTTTTTAATTATAAATAGAAATACTTCATACGTAAATATTGTTCGGTAAATTTATATAAACTCTTTTTCTCTTCAATTAAAAATACATAAAAAATATGTTATAAGATTGAAAATTCTGTCTTTTATCAACCATCATAACTAAATAATTTCAATTTAATAAAAATTATAATGGATGAAAGAAAAATTAATTACATATTAGCTTTAGTTAATATAGAACTTAATAAAAACAATGGAAAATATTTATACATTTTTTCTGTGTATAAACTAGTTCCCCTAAATAATTAATAAACAAACTGATAATATTATGTGGAACTAATTTATTGCGTTTTCTAAATGGGTTATTTCATATTATAGTAACAATTTTTCTTATATTATATGTATTTATTTTCGATCGATTAAAAAAAAATTAATGATTTAAAAATTATTTCAAATAATAGACATTGAAATAAATATTTTATAGGAAATAAATTATTTTCAATTTTGATCTCATTCATTTTATGGAACTGTAGTCATTGACTGTTTAATTTTAAAATATGAATTTTAAAAACTATTTACGTTATGATATATTCCCGTATTTCTACAAAATTTATTTTTATAAAAATTATAGTTTTTTGTAAATATAAATATAAACAATAGTGGAAGCCATATCTTTGTAATGATCGCACTAATAAATTAATTTTGAGAATATTATAAAAGCCGACAAATAATCATGAAAGGAAATATTTTCAAATTGAATAAGATTCTTCTTTATATATAATCGGATGCAATGAAGGTATTAAGACGAAGACAAATGAGACTCGAATCTATGTCTCTTTCTCCTCCACAATCGATCGCAGATAAATCGACCGTATTGTCACTTACTTTCGTCCTCATTCTCTTCCTTTATATAAAGACGACAGCGATTTTTACGGTCGATAAAATATGTCCGCTCTTTTCGAAAAGCTTCCTCGCGGATTGGAAGGAACAAATGGTCTGTGTCAGTTTTGACTGACGCGCTCGTTTGAAAATTTTTTTTCAGCTCCTGTCAGAAAAACCTTGAGATCTGTGAAAGCTGAGAGCTTGCGCGTAACAACGACTTTGAAAAGTTTCTCTTTTTTCTTTATGAAGTAAGAGTACAAGTAATATGTTCATATATAGGGCAAATAGGCGCAAGTAAAAAAAAGATATTGAAGAAGTAAATAAGCTAAAGAGAAAGACAGCATTAGGACAAGTAAGTTGTGCATGTACAAAATACGAGAGGAAAAATATTAAGTTCAAATAAGAGAGGTTGGCATCACAGCGAACTTACACGGGAATATCTCATACATGATCAATAAGCAAAGAAGTCGGCAAAACTAAAAAAATGAAAATAAAGTAATGCCGGGAGAAGAGACGGCACTCAAAGGAATCTCACTCTCCAACCACGAACAAGAATTCGATCACAAATGGAATCTACAGATTACTGAAAGGAGCCTGCGTCGTATATGAATAGTTCCATCTGCGACAAAAATATACAGCAAGACTAGAGCGGGTAAAGGAAGAAGGAAAGCCAGGGAAAACCGAGGACGAGAAGAAAGTTTGTGGGAGAAAAGTGGCTTTTTCTGCGATGCGGGTAATATTTTAGTGTTCTCTCGTCCCTTTATAGTTACCGCAGTCAACGACTACAACAACAACGACGTCGTCGACGACGACGACGGCGACGACGACGTCAATGACTACGACGCAAACGAAACTTTTCGTCAAAACCTCCCCCTGAACGCTTGTCCTCCTCTTCTTTCTCCCTGGAGCTCGTGAGGATTTTAATGCTTTTTGGAAGACACGGGTGTTGGTTTAGAGTAAGTCAAACACACACGGACAAGTCGAAGACTCATATTCGTTTTCCGTGAAAGGGGGATCGCATCGAATAATGTATAAAGGGTATTTACGTATCTCGCTTATTCTCGACTCTCCTCAGCTCCACTCACGCCACCCCCGCGGCTTTAATTCTTTTCGTTTCGCTCGCTCCTACAATGATATCAACCTTCACGACTCCAGAACATCGATCACAAAGTGGAGAAATAACATTTACAGATATGAATGATAAATGATAGCGCGAAAATATACACGAGTATTTATTTCTGTGTTTGAGAGCGATTCCGTCTCAGTGGTGTGCTTTACTCTAGATATAGACATAAATGACGAGCATCCGCGCTTACGTAGTTAATGTCTCAGATGGGTGGAGATGTCGAGTTCCCCGACTCGGTTATTCTTTCCAGCCGCCTCTTCGAATTTATTATTACGATTCATAATGCCTGCAGACGAGAAAACGACACAGAAGGGGACCGGGACCGAGCGTCTCACTCGATGCTAATTAGTTATATTCCATCGTAGACTGTGAGAATTCATAATTGAAGGTACAATTATGGCCTTCGCGAAATCACTTAGCTGCTGCTTGGTGCCGTTGCATCGACGGTTGCTGAAAAAGAGCGAGTGGAACGTAACCGACTGCGCATTGTTTCAGCAATAAAACGTCTGCGATAGCCGATTCGATTACTTTTATTTAAAGTGGTACGTGTGCAGTAGCCAGGCAACCCTGCAATATCAACGAAGAATAAAAGCGAATCAAAGAGAAAGGACGAACGAGAGCGAGAGGAGGCGACAGGAGGAGAAAGATGCACCAAACTACCGTCAAACTTTTATAAGAAAGCGCGAAATTTCAATGCACTTTCGTATTACCGTTCTTCAGATTGTCATTGTAAGCAAAATTTTAACTCGACATGAATATTCCAACACTTCTTCCTTTTTTCATTTGTCTCTGGTCCTGATTTATTATTCATAACTGCAGTCGATATTTTTAATCAATAATTTATTTCTATTGATAATGAGAAGAAGGGGCAGATGACTATCGTCCGATACACTCCGGCCAAGAATTTTTTCAAAATTTACCAAAAGTAAAGTTGGTCTAAAGATCGTTTATCGAAACTACTTCGAAGCATGCACATGAGAAAGGCGAGTTTCTTCGCTTTCGTATACTCGCTTGCACTCGTATAGAAATAATCTCGTCCTGAAAGCACCTGAAGTGTAAAGTATGCACAAATATTCACACACGTGCATCTTTACTTGCCGCTCGGAGTCAGTGTATTGGCAGAGGGGTGCGAGAGGCAGCGGAATGGGGTTATGAGCCAGTCCTCGAAAAACTCTTGCAAAAGTATCGAAAGAATTTGTAAGGGAGAAGTGTTATACGTATAGAGTTTTACATGCGCGACCGCATATATGTATATATAAGTAAACGTATATACGTCGCAAGCGCAGGAGCTTTCCAAAGTTAGATGTGCGATTCCGGAATCTTTATTGAAGATCCTCCGACAGTACTCTGTATAGTTTTACGAAAGTAATCGATTGGCTCTTCGACTTTCTTGATGGCGATTCTTTTCGACTTTTTTGACCAAGTAATACATACAAGTTCACATCGAAACTCAATGCTAAACTCATACTGGTTATTTTAACCAAAGCAAAGCCAAACTACAAGTTAGATGAAATGCGAAATCCCGAAGCTGGCAAACTTAATCTTAATCTAATGCACTATACGTATCTCTCTATTTAATTTTTATAATTAATCATTTTCAATTGTTCTGTAATGCATAATCTCAAAGAATATCAACATACATTCAACGCTTTTCTTCATTTTTTTATGTAATAACGTTTCCAATTAATGGAAAATATTTTATTATTTATAAACGAATAATTGTCATCTTTGAAAGAATATGATTTTCTAGATCTTTTATAATATTTATCTCTCTTGCTACTTCGACTTGAATACTAAAATAAAAAAACTTGATTAACTTGTTACGGGGTATTTAGATAAACTATAATCGAAGTCAATTTTTGGTACCATATTATCTTGAAACTATTTAAGTGTACATAAAAAATATGACAGTAGAAACTTCAATTTCTAGCATCAAAATTACAATAACTGCAACTGAAATTAAGGAGTTCTGCAATTATAGACGTAAACTGATATTACTAGCTCTGTATTCGCATAAATATATAGTTGAATTCAACCGTACCAAGGAAATAACAGTGAAGGAGCATACATTATATCATGTAAAAGTCTATTCTCAATAATATAAACATAATATACAGATAAAAATTATATATTATAAAAAATAATATAATATTTTTATTAGAAATTTTTATGAAAGAATCTTTCCCATTCATTAAAGTATTAGTAGTACATAAAGTGAATTGCAAGTTTTTATTATTAACTTCCTTATCATCGTTATATGGAATTTTTAATCATTGTGGAAATATATAGTTTATTCATACGTATATATATACGTAAAAGTAAATTAAGTTTCAAGAGATTAAATACTTTAGAAGTCTACATTTCTCGAAAATTAACGTAGTAAAATCATTTTATATTTCAGTTTTTTATCGCGTATATGTAAACTAAAAAAAGTTAAATATAAATATAAAATTACGATAGTTAAGAAATCAAATCTTAAAAATTTATTTGTAATTTTATTTATGACTGGTTTCTTAAGCAGATACAAAAAAAATTAAACTTAATTATATGTGAATATATATGCATAACTATATCCTTTCATTAATTAGATTTTGTAGGTCATAAATATAAGATATGTGAATTTAAAAACTGTATTTTCCTTTCCTTTATTGAAAATATTGTGCTATTTGCTTGGCAATTGTTCTTCATATCACTAATAAGTTTTTCTTCTCCAACGTTGCGTACGATATGAAAATATTCACGAGTTTTCTTCTTTTCAAGTTTCTCTAATATATTGATATTATTCAACTCTTACCATAACTAGATTAGAACCTCTTCTAAAAAATACTAAGGAATTCTAAAGAATAAACGGCTTACTATTATTTTCTTGGGGGAAAAATAATATTTATTTATTATCTTATAATGAAAAATAATTTCTACTAATATAATATTTTAAACTGCTTCAACTTTTTAATTAAGGTTAGATTATAAATAATTAAAAATTATATTCTTATGACATCCGTGATAAAAATTTTATTTTATAATATCTTATATCGTTGAATATTAATTCGAATAAAAAATTTGAAAAGATATTTAAGTTATTACTTGACTTTTAAATATTCTACCTGAATGTGTAAGTAAGAAAATTAAAAGCCTATATGAGCATTTTTTACAATTAGTCAACCAATATAACTTCAAATACATAATTTAGAACTTGTTAAGCTACAACTGCATTGATTAAATTCTTGCAAAGCCTAATACTGAGTATATTTATCACTAAGAATAAAATAATTAATTTATTGTGTAATTCACTAAGTAATTTTAACATTTATTAAAATTTTCTAGGGTTACTGAGAAATTTTGATTTTTCAATTGGAAGCTAACAATTTGAAAAATAATAAGTTTGAAAATTTCATTTTTAATATTAAGTTATTTCTCAAATAAAATTTTTTATTTTTCTAAGAAATTAAATTAAATATTTACACGTGTCATATCAAATGATACGAAAATACTTTTGTGATTAGCCTCGTTCTGTTTTTTACTTGATTTAGTTTTTCATGAATAGAAAATCAGCTTACTTCTCTAAAAATAACTTTTAAATTAAAAATTTTCAACTTTACCTTTAAATTATTAAAAAAAAAAAAAAAAAAAAAAAAAAAAAATAACTTGATATAAAATGGATAAAAAGTGTTCCGAAAAATGTTTATTTTTACTTTACTATATTTTTATGTAAGTATATTTTATCATTATAAAAGAGAATCCTCGCAAATATTTTTGAATAATGGTACATTTAACGTGACACAAATAAATGTTAAAATTCTAATTTATAGTCAAGATCACCAGTGAAACACACCTTGGACACCTATTAATGTCATCAAAATGCAATTACAGTTTTTTTGTTATATATTTTTATACTTCAAATAATAGTAATATGAATCAATAATAAATAACACAAAGGAATATTAACTTTGAAACGCTGACTATTAAAGTAGGAGCCGGTTTAAATTGATTTTCTCACAGTTTCAAATTTTCAGACTTGTCGAAATTCTAACAAAGAAAAAAATGATTGTTTTTTAAAAACGAAATATAATATCGGAACACCTATATATGTGTCGACTTCCTAGTAAGTAAAAAAATAAATTTGTTCCGACTCAGTTTTAAAGACACGCCATTATAGAAAATCGCATAAGTGCATAGAACCATGCGATGATACATCACACGTTCCGTAGAGCATAAAATACGTAAGCGACACGAAGAAGTAAGGAAACTTCAAGGACGTAAGTGACCTGTGACGATCTTTCTTCAGCCGGCAGTTCTCTGTGTATTTGGCGCGACTATATAGTCGCTAAGCGGCGAAACTTTTGATATTTGAGTAGAATACGGTCAGGCCGTGTCGCTCGCGAGGCGAGGACAAGACCCTCGGGGCGTTAAGTACTCGAGGTGTCGAATGTCACTCTCTGGAGAACATTTAAGTCATTATGTATTCACACCTCGAGCTACGCGTGATTTACGTCCATCTTCTGCAAACCCTAGATTCTTAATATTTTATATAAGCACGAGGTTAACTATATATTATAAAACTGCTTTCAATTAACAATACTCTTATCTTACATATTCAATATTCCGATAAGCTAATTGTCACGTATGCAGATTTCACGAGCATTAACGTTGTAGGTCGATTTCAATTCCATCAACTACGAGTGGGGTTCTGAAATTCTGATTCAATTGTTAGATAGGTAGTTTGCGTCGTTGAAAGTGTTGAGACTCGCGTGAAAAAATGTGAAAAGCTTTACGCTTTTTATCCGACGTTTTGGAATAAATAATAATTACGATTGTTTCGATGTACATATTGCAATGAATTCTGAATTTAAAAATTACAAAAAGCAAAGATACCACCATGTATTAAAAGTAAGTATGAAGTTTATAATTTACGTGAAATTTATTAATATAAAATTGGACTAATGGCAATTAGTAACACACGAAATAAAAAGCATAAAAAAATAAATAATGAACTGCGTCATAATACTGTTATCAATCATATTAAATGATGGTATTATAAGGCATTTTTTGTGTAAACTATAAATATAAATTATTTGCTATAAATTGAAGAACTTTTTAAAATAAATAATTGCGAGCGTGCGCCTAATGAGTTATATTTAATGTATAAAATTTCATGTAGTTACATTTAATGGTACTTATTAACATAACTATATATCTTCAATTCGTTAGTTATTATTTATGCAGCTTATTATTAATATATACGTATATACAAATTCTCTACGAAACGAGCAATAATATTAAATTTTAATGTATACAGCCATATCGTAATATATTTTAAAAATAATGAATTTAGAATAATAAATGTCAAATAAATCATGTATTTAATATTGATATTGCATTTTTGAACTTTAAAATAAAGCTTAATATTGAAAAATTCTCTTTATATTATCCTAAAAGTAACGTAAGCGTTTTAATTTAGCAACTAATACCAAGACTATTTTAAATAAATTTATTTTATCCTTATATCATAAATTTTAAAATGTATTACATAAAATACACAAAAATGAATCAATATTTTGAAAGAAAACACTCTTCAAATATCAATTAGTAAAAAAAGTTAGCGGTAAAAGTGTGACAGCACAATGATTTCCTAGATAAACGTATTTAATTAATTTCTATACAATAAAAATTATTTTTGAATCGATTCCAAATATGTGGGAAGTATCGTACGTTCAAATATTTCTATGATTCAAAATATAAACGCGTATGACTTACGAAGAGATAAAAAGTTCTCTATAAAAAGAAAATGGAAATTCAATAATGGGTTACAAAAAATGGAGAAACAGTTTCGATCTAAATGAAATATACTTAAATGAAATGTGAAAATGTACACGATTTTAAAATTTTATATTGTAAAATAAAATAATTCGAAAAGATCTTTTATCTTTTAAAAAAAGTTTTTAATATGACTGGGTAAAGTTAATTTCGAAATTTCCTGCCACGTACCAGTCAATTGTAAATTATTTATTTGTCTATAAAACACTACAATAATTTTTTTCGAGAACAAAATTTATTGGTAACTACCAAAGTACGAAAAAATTAGCTTCTAAGAACAATAATATTCCTTCGTGCTTGTAAGTAATGAAAATATGTTAAACTGAAACAGCTAGTAATCAAAAAATCACATTTAGCATGCTTAAAGAAATAAAGAAGTATGCCCCGATACGATTTTCATGTATTTAATTTAATTTAAATCGTAATCATTCTGAGTACGTAACGTACAAATAGCTGTATGTGTAATTTAACTGCAGAGTGTTGTTATTAAATGTCCGGTATAGAGTTACAATTAACAGATAAATTTATTGATGCAATTAAATGCACGTCCAAGCTTTCCATATAAAAAGTAGGCAATATAAAAAACTATATAGAATCTTCGTACTGCAATTATTTCCTTTGCATATAAATTCCATACAATTAAAACTAAAATTTCTAATGGCCTATGAAAGTATTTCAACTCTTAATTTCGAAAATCATTAACTGATATTACTTTAAATTTAACGTTTCAATTAATAAATTATACATGCTTTCTTAATACGCTAAGCAACATTTTAAATGAAGAAATATTTCTGAAATTGTTTTAAATTAAAATTCATACATGATTAGTGATTTATATTACCCTTAACAAAAAATATTTATGCAAGTTTTTCCAAATTCGGTAAATAATTCACTTGATTGCTTGAAAACTTATCGAGTTTTATAGCGTATGTTTACTTGCCTACGTTACGTGAAACTTAATTTATTATATTCTTAGAAATACTAAATCACTAAACTTTATACAAGTTGTGGAGCGCCAGATATTTAATTTTTTTTAATATTATAGTAAACAAGTAAAATTTCGAGAACTTTCAAACACTCGTATTATACGTAGGACTTCGTTTTATAAACTTTAGGATAGAGTAGATTTTGAAAAGATCTACATCTTTGTATTTGTAAGATTTACGTTAGGTCTTCAACTTTTTTTTAGTAATTTTTTTTGTTCCTCTAAAAATTAAGATTATTATTATATTATTCTTTTTCCGAAGGGGCACTCCAATTTATTGTAACTTCCGTAGAGGCTAAAAGTTAAATAGATGGTGGTAGCAACGGGGAAGGCATCCTAAGTTGCAGTGGCTATAAAGCACTTTTGCGAAATTCACTAAACGCGCAGTACTATAATATAATTTTTTTATACGAATATTTTTTATCGAGATAAAATTCAAACCGTAGAAACCTCGAAGACGGATGACGCAAATGCAAGCAGTGGGTGTGCGCGCGCGATAAACGAAACACGGAGGAAAATGCTTTGGAGGGCAAACTTGGCGTACAGAGCTTAGTTCATGTACACGTGGAATGCGAAACAAAACGACGCGAGATGTAGACCGAATGAGCCGAGATTGCCGACGTCTGCAGATTCTCCCTTCTTGCTATAGCCAGGCGTCTAACGTCTGTCTGCATCCCTTTTGGTCGGATAAATAAAAGGGATACAAAGGAGCGGCGTTAGTAGCAATAGTGGAAGCAATAGGTGGAGAAAATTTTGGAGTGGAAAAAATATCTGCACTCGACGTTTCTCTCCTGGACCTAGCAAAATGTACAAACACAAAACTATGTGCGCCTTTGTCTCGTCGACCGGAAATATTTCTTTTTCCTTGCACATGTGCCCACTCTTTGAAAACTCTTCTCTAGATAACTTTTCTATTTTTTATCTTTTCATTTATTTTAAATCCACAATAAATTTCCGCAACCTAGTGATTCAAAGTAGTATAGATAGCGCAATAATAGAATCCAACTTTTTCTTGCATTAAGTAACTGAAAGTTGCTTATTTGTTTTATACAGTTGCTTTTATATATTTCTTTCATATGATTCAATAACAACAAATTATATATATATATATATATATTCTTTCTTTTCATTGGCAGGAGTATTCTATACAGTAAATAAATTTACTTGTAAGAAATACGCGTGATAAATGAATATCGTAAAGATAATAGAATCATTAATGAGAGTTAAATATTTTCTTTAGTGAAGATAGAATATTTATTTTTATTCGTTCATTTGTTTGCAGTTTGGTTCATAATTAAGACCTGAAATAGTTCAAAAAAGTTATACAACTATTATTTGGCTTACTTCTACTTAATTTAAAATTTTTAAAAGTGGAATGCTTTGTAATCTTAGCTAGTTAAAATGATAATAAAAACTTATTTTCTATTACAGTCCTGTCATAAAATTTTCACTGATATTTTATATTCTATAAAGTCAATACTTAACCTTGAGTGGAGCTAAAATAACATTTAAATTATCAAAGAAAGATACCTCAGCTGTATAATGAGAATATTTATATTACTTTTATCGCGACGCCCGTAAAACTTTCCAAAGAATTGCCGTGTTTTAGTTAAAAGATCGTCGTAGGTCACGAGGGATAACATCGATAAGTTTAACGCTCGCGTACGCGCTTAAGAACATATAATAACTAAATCCAAATTTGCCATACTATTGCCGCACGAAATTGGGAGACCAAACCCTGTTTGCACGAGACACTTGCGTGCGATGGATATTAGGGACATATGTCCTTTTAACGGAAAAAGCGTGAAAATTATTTCACACGTACGCGTCCCTTGAAAGCCAAAGGGATTTCATCTGTAACCGCACGCCCGCGTTATATATCCGAAAGACACGAACCATTTATTTTGTCTGAAGAAATATTTCGAAAAAATAGAGAAGAAGCTTCAAGCTAATAAATATACTTCCACTGACATATATACCAACAGTATATGAATTTTTTGTTGGTTTTTCGTCTTAATGGAAAAGTGATATACTATCCCTTTCAATTGTAAAAGGAAAAACTTTTTCTTTTATTTGTAAATTGTTATTTAAACCATATACCTTACATATGCACATATTAAATTTGTATTAAAGATAAATCAAAATGAATTAACGTAGAATATTTATGATGCACGTAAGACTCGCCCATATACTTGTTGGTAATATTGGTCTTTCTAAGCTCATCTTAAATATGTTTATTTAGAAATAAAAATACGCATATTTAATATTTAACAGATCCCATATAATGTAAAAATCATTTTCACAAATAAAAAGTTCAGTGACATCAGATTTTTAACAAAGATTGATTTATTAGAATAAATAATCTTCAGCAATAATATTATTTTGTATGTTTTTAAAAATAAGTTTTATGCAACAGCTTATTTAGGAAGAATCTTTAGATACTAATGTGATTTCAACAATTTCATTTCCACTGTAAAAATAATTTACAAATATCTTACCCTAAAGAATGACAACGTTTACTTAAATGTATCAAGCTAAGAGTAGATATGTCACTTCCAAACGCAGAATTCTTTGACGTTTGAATTCGAAGCTGAGGGAAAATTGTTTTTGCAGGAAAAATTGTAAATACACCATTCAGCTTTATGCTTCGCTTTTTTGCTCGTTTTAGCAAACCTGAGATATTTCGTTGCAGTAGTCGTTGAGGAAGTCAGGAAAAGACAAAGTACCGGAGAGAAAGAAAAAGAAAATTTGGTCCCACTATCGAAAACATGAACTCGAATATCCGAGATCTTGTTCTCCTATTTCCTTCCCTCTCTCTCTCTCTCTCTCTCTCTCTCTCTCTCTCTCAACGCGCGCGCGCGCGCAATTTGTCTCTATCTCTGTTTACCTGTCTTTAAGCCACCATACGAAATTTGATCAGCCTATTTCGCGTTGTTATGCGGCATGCGGCCGACCGCATTACCTACTCCGTAGTTTTGCCAAACGTGGAATTCCAAACAGACGACAGGCTGTAATAATGGGACAGGTATTGCGCGATCCTCATGTTTGAAGTACCTTCTGAACAATCCAATTACTTTATACTTTTCCATTTGCGTTACCTGGCAAAAGATTATATTTCTTGGAATTGAAGCTGAGCACGAGAAATGACAAGAATATGGAAAATGACTTTCTTTGTATATTTATCCGCATGAAGTAACTTGCATAATAATATTGTAACGAAAATTTGTCCAAATGCTGTTCGCTGAAAAATTATTCAATTATATTTCAAGGAAAAGAAAAAATTATTTAACGACTTGTTTATGCAATTGTTTGTATAATAAGTAAGTATCAATTACCTTGACGAAAAAATCTTTAACCCACATGAATTGATATTCTCGATAAGTACAAACACAATTCCCGATTCTAATGGTGGATCCTTTTACAAATCAAAAAAATTAAAGGATTCGCACTGTTTGTATAATTTTGGTCAGGGAATATTAACACTCATAACAATCTAAAAGGATTACTTTCAATATAGAAAGAGAAGATGATGCATAAAGAAAAAGCATCGAGGCCACGTGCGCAGAATATATTCCAATTTTTTCCTCCGTATCCCTCAGCCTCTCGCTATTTTATTTTGCCGCTGCTCGATAAATGCTTGACTTCTTTTATTCCTATCCTTTCTGTTTTGTTTTTTTTCTGTTTTTTGTACGACCCAGAGTAGCTTATTCGGTTTCCGAGGCTGGCGGTGCCGTCGCTGCCTCTGCCGCGAACCCGTAAAGACTCGGGCCCATGTACAACCGCGCTCATACGGCGCACGAGATTGTGAGACCGATATTTATGTGAAGATCTCTTATGTGCTTGGCAAAACACGCGTACGAAAGCTCGGACAGATTCTTCCTTTTCTCTTGCCTCAAATATATGCGCGAGCGCCTCTGTAAACGCTGGTGATCGCGCCCAAGACGTTGGAGCAATATTCCTTCGTAGCGTTATCGCATCAACGCCTGTGTCAGTTCTTCCTCGCGCACAGGCCACAACCGCGGAATGTACCATGAAAAAAGAATTTACTTTATCCGTTAATGCTCTTTTCCTCTCGCTCCCGCTTTTTACAATAAGCCATACGAACCTTCGGATAGCTATCTTATTTGTGCTTATGACTTCGAATCTCAAAAAAGATACTCTTTCTTGCATCCAATGCACTCCTAATGCTATTCGGTCGTTAGTATTGCTTCAAATTTACTTTCGAGAAATCCTTTCTCGTAGTCTTCAACAAAACCTCCATTCAATATCTGTAATTAAGAAAATAAAATGAGGGATAATATTAAAAATGCCAAGATATCAGTCACTAATTTTTCCCAACTATGTGGATACTATAAATGAATTTTGCAGACAAAACTACTAATAAAACTAAGAAAAGCTACCTAAATGCAAAAAAAATAAATAAAATACTACTATTATTAAATTACTGATAAATTGCTCTATTTTTCAAAAACTCGACAATAATTTAGATTAATACTAGTCTATGATTTATGTGCTAGTCACATTCATAACCACATAATTAATCGAATATGTCTATGTTTCACGATATCTGACAATTGCTTTAATTTAAAATGTATTTCTCGTATGGATAAATTTGCTGTTTTCGCGCATTGCTTTTCTGATTTTCTCACATAACATTTTCATTATGTTATATTATGGCTTAACCTATAATATTAAAGTTATATTTTAAACTTCTTATTAGAAATTGAATTAATCCCTGATAATTTATTGCTATACTCTCAATGACAATCTTGCAGAACTCTGATTTTCTTTTCAAAGTAATTGGTAATAATTCATCAAAATCATAACAATTCAGACTAATTTTTTTAAACTAAATTGAGTTTTTTTATATTAAAATTCAAGTAAATTCTTCAAACTTTTGAGTCTGAAAGAAAAATACTCGGTGAGAATCGATAAAATCTGGCATGAATATGCCAAGCATATTTAACGCCTTTTTCTGTAAAAAAAAGTTACGTCTGATGAAAAATTTTTTACTGCTTTTCTGGAATACTAAATTTATAGTTTTTATGTGAAAAGACTTAATTTTATAAAAAAATACTGTGAATAATTATATCTAAATAATTGTATAAATTATTATTCGAATACTAATACACTGGCGTAGTGGCTTCAGAACATAAAATTTTCAGTGTATTCGAATTTGCATGTTTTATAAATTTATTGGAATTTATGAACATGCCAAAATAGCTTAAACATATTGCGTGTGTTCTACAATACGAAAATGTTAATTAAACATTTTTATCATATATCAAAATGCGAATAAATTATTATCTTACTAAATACTGCGAAAAATTATTTTAAGCAATATATCTATAATGCCAAAAAATATTGACGTAAACATTTATAATATTACCAGATAAGTTTTTTTTTCATCAACAGTGGTTAAAAATGTAATACTATAATATTCAATCAAATATTTATAATCGTCGTATAATTTTCGATTTTATGCATCACATATTAATCGTCAAAAGATAATGATATAGCTTGATTTTCATTATAATTTTATACTAAGCTCGCATTACACTCGAACATTACGAAATCTCGCACATTCGTGAAATAACGTGGAGACTCGGCGCTACATCGCTTACACGCTGTCCAGTCTAAATTCATATTATATCTCTTTGCATAAATATTTCATCCTAACTAATAATTTATTTTTCACTATGTTGATGTTATACATCTACGAAATCAACACATTATTATTTAATTTGTAATTGCCGATTTCAAATAATAATAATCACTATTATCGAAATAAGAGATTTTTCTATTTATTAGCTTAAAGATTACATTTTGTAATACAAAATTGGTATTCTGTACATTTCTTTCTATTATTAAATACGAGACAAATGAAAACTTCATTGATTTATTAAAAAACTGCAGTACAATAATTACAAAAACATCAGTAAATATTTTAAGCAATCGCTTTTACACTATAGAATACACACGAACGCACGCACTAACGCACAAACATAATATTTAAAACTAAAATTATAATAAGTTTTGAAGTGAATACAAATAAAAATTTATATTTACGAAGCTGTGCTTGAAGTTGTATTCCTATAATAATATAAGCATATTATTAAATCATGAATATATTTAATTTTTGGAGCAAAAATATATATCTATAAAATATATTATATATTATATATATATATATATATTATAAAGTTTAATTATAACGTTATATTACAATTATACTTTATAATAATATAAAGTATT
Source organism: Platyscapa corneri (assembly GCA_018907185.1). Classification (NCBI taxonomy): domain Eukaryota; kingdom Metazoa; phylum Arthropoda; class Insecta; order Hymenoptera; family Agaonidae; genus Platyscapa; species Platyscapa corneri. The sequence goes on along the minus strand of JACCHW010000023.1, from coordinate 3,315,607 downwards.
TGTTTAAATTGTATGTATTCTAAGTAATAAAATAATTATAGGATTGAAAATCAACTAATATTAAGAATATTTAAAAAACTTCATTTATCTTAATAAAATATGCATGAATAGATTGTTGAAGATAATATGTTCTTAGAATCATTTTACTTGTCTAAACATTTCTTTACCAATGGATCACATAATAATATTTCTGTTCTCATAAAATAAGTCTCTGAACTCTCAAGGAAAATAATTTTATAAGCGAATAAAATTTTTATTACGCCTAGTTTAAAGTATAGTAATAAATATTAGTTTATAATTTCTGAATAATGTAATAAAAATTTGCAAAATTAAAAAATTTTATATTACAAAGTATCATATTAAACAATTTATATGAAATCTGTATAAAAAAGTAAAGGAATTAAACAACATACGTTGTTACTTAGATAACGAAATTTTAGTCAAGCATTTTAGCCAAACATTCTTAAAGAAAACATTGGGATAAAGTAAACCATAAAAGAATGTGACCTTTGCTACATTTCCCGTAGAATTTAAAAAATTTATAATAAGAAAAATATGCTTTTTAATAATGTGTGATTTGATAACAAAGAACTTTCATAGTGAATATTTTCTAAACAAAAATACATTATTTGGAATTTTTAATAAAAACGATTTTTTTTAAATTGCGCTGCCTTCTAAATTTATAAAAATGACTTTTTATAAATGCAAGTTAATTTACAGTATATTTTTGAAAGATGAAAATAAAACCTTAATTTTCTAATTTGATCGAGGCGTAATTTAGAACAACGTATATGAAGACCATCTTTTTTATACTTATGTAAAAAATTACACTCTAATAAATTATGTAAAATGAAATGTGAATTATATGCCATTATGATGATGATGATGATGATGACGACGACGACGATGATTATTATTATTATTATTATTTTTGTTATTATTAGTAATTTATATACGTCCGAACTGTTATAGTCTTGTACTATAGAAATCAAGTGCGTATTAGTTCAAGTAAGTGTAAAGCAAGTGTAGAAGTTGTCACTTGAAAATTTTAGTTATAAACTTATAATAATTTTTATTATAAGAGTTGACAATATTAATTTTTCAAAAATTGTTAATCTCGAACTTTTACACGACACGTTTCAGCTGGCCTTGATTATATGCTTTTCTCTCTGTTGTAATCGAATTAAATAATTAAATTAAATCTAAAACTCTTATTGAAAGAGAATAAGATTTGGCAATTGGGGCGCGTTCAGTGTAGATGCGTGTAAGTCAGAACAAACGGAGAAAAGTTGTCAGACTCTGGAAATGCCTCGTTAATTCGGAAAAAGAGCGTCTCCAGCACAATTAAAAGTGAATGGGGGAAATTTAGAAAAATACGCATCGCAAGTTGGCTTACGAAGAACAACAACTGGAGTTGGTATTGACGTCGTTCCTTGATACTCGCACCTCGGCTCTCGCTCAGTCGTGTTGGTGCACGGTTCCACAGCTGGAGACGGTACGTGCATATACGTGCACACATCTCGGACGTCAGAACAAGCTGCTTTTCTTACCCGTTCCGGACGTGATCCAGTGACTTCTTACCCGACGACAATAAGCTCGAAAATTTGGTTCGTAGCGCACCGCACGTCTTTTAAGCCATTGCTCCCTCGTATACAAGCTCCGCAAGACTTTCTTCTTCCCTTCGTCTTTACCCATTCCCCTCACTCTCGACCTTCCCTATCCACACACCGCACTTTTTTCATCTTCTGATCTGATTTGATTCCGACTTGAGTTCGCCGAAAGAAGTCTTGTCGCTCTCTCTCTCTCTCTCTCTCTCTCTCCCTCTCTGCAAGTGCGCTTAGAACGATGAAAAGCCGCGCCCGGCTATGAGGTTCATTCGCCGAGTACAGAGGATTCACTCTATAGCTGAATGGCTTTTTCCGCTGTGATTTATGTGTGGAATTTTATTAATATGAATGTTCCCGTTTGGATATATTCCTAGTAGCTACTATCTTTTTTATGCGATCCTCCGACAGTCGTTTGGCTATTCATACAGGCCGTGGACTATATTAATACCGTTGATAACTTTTTATGATTTTCCACGGCTCATTATTCCAATTAAGCGAGCGTACATTGAAGCAGAAGAAATCGAGCGACACCGAGGGTGAAGAAGCCCGCCGACGGGAATAGGTATTTATTACTCCAAAGAACGACTCGCCGAGCCGTCATGGGTCAAGTTCACGAGATTATCGAACTGATCGTTAGATATACTCGTTTTACCTGGGCTAAGACCCAACCAGCAGTTTAGTTACACGTTAAAGTCTGACCATCTCCGAACGCCTACGCCGATCCAACCGAAGAGCCTCTTTTTAAGTAGTTACAGCGAGATTCCAACAGCGACGCACACTCGTACGTCCCTCCACACGTGCGCATTCTATACTTTTCTCTCCCTTTCTCTTTACTGTTCCTCGCACGGTTACTGCTCTTTGTATGATTAATCACTGCCGAGGAGGAGGCGATTGCGCGCCATCACGTATAGCCGTAGTACAGTGCGTGTGCAGAAAAATAAAAATTATACATTGGTAAAGAAGGAGGAGTGAGTAGCGGCAAAGAAAATAAGAGTGAAAGAGGATTATCCAGAATGGAAGTGTAAAAGAGGTATGCGCGTGCATGTGTAAGGCTATGGCATTTCGACACGCAATGTGCTGATGGCTTCTATCACGTGTTTAATCATTCTACGAGCATTTCCCTCTAGCTCTCTTACTTTAACGAACAAAACTTAATTCCAGAATTTATTAAAAATCATAAAGTCCTCACTTTTGTGTAGTAAGAGAAAAATCAAATGTCGGCAATTTATGGACGAGAGAAATCAAGTATTTGCAGTATACAAAATTTATGTTGTATTTTTTATTGTGAGCAATCGATGGACTAATTTTGTTAAAATTTATCAGGTACGAGTATAATGATTTTACAAATTATCAACCGCTCTATTTTACATTCTGCGTAATTTAAAAATTTAATACTTCGATAATTTTCAAATTATTTATTTGTACCTTCATATCTAGTTTATTTATATATAAGTCATGTAAATTTAATAATTAAACATGCGAACTTTCATAAATTTAAACCATACAGTCGTAAAATCGGAATTTCTCTATACAATGAATTGCAAAATGTAGAATTTATAAGAAAATTTACTTCTCATCTATAAAAAAAATATTAAAAAAAGCGTTTAATATTTATAAAAACTATTCGTCGTGATTAACATACAGTGTTCCTTCTGCAGAACGTATTTGACACTTAGAAATATCTATGTATTATACTTCGATGTATTATAAATTCTCAAAAAGTCCATGATATACAATTAAAAAGTATTTTCTATATTCTTTTCCTTTAAAAAAAAATGCATAACGTCACTCCTATACAAGTTTTATCAAAATATAAAAATAATTTACAGCAAAAACTTTTATTATTGCGATTAAAAACTATTATAAATACTAAGATTTCTATGTTGCAATTTATGACTAATATAAAAATAATTGGTGTCAAGTGAATAATTATTTAGTAAAAATTTGTTATTATTTTAACTAATAATAAAGAATGACATTAATTAAAAAAATAAAGAAATATCTGAATGGGAATGAAAATTCAGATAATACTATTATTGACAGTTCAGAATTTTTCTGTTCAAAGACAAAACTGATTTCAATATAACATTAATTTAAAATAAATTTCAAATATTTACGTTGTACCTCACAAAAATAATAAAATTCTATTTTTTTTAACTAGAAAGATTCGAAGAAATTTAGCGATCATTCAAATACAAATGATTATTATGATTTCATCTTCGTTGCAATTCAAAATAGATGCATATACTTATTTGATACATTAGCAACAAAATAAAATTTATAAAAAAGAACATATATTTGCATATAATAAATGTTTACAGAGAAATTACTACTTCTGCTATTTCTTTTTATGTTCATAATCTTTCTATACATTTAATGAGTATCAAATCGTTTTATGGCATCATTAATTTTAAGTAGAAGCTAAGATCTTCAAATATTCAAGATTTAAATTTTATAAGCAATCTAATACAGAAATTTAATTAAAACTAAATTCGCCAATAAAATCAACCTGCAGTCCATTATAAATTTTTTCCCAGTTAAATATTTAAAATGCAATAAGTCCTACGTTTAAATTTCTAGCAAAAACTAATTGAAATAATTATTATAGATAAATAAAAAAAATATAAAATATTTAATTTAAATTAAATACAAAATATTTTATTTGTGCGATTTATTCGTGATCTTTTGAAACAATGTATTTTGATAAATTGTTTAGATTTACATGTATAGATGTATTTGGATAGATATATCGATATATTGGTATGAACTATTACTAAAGAATTTATTAGTTTTGTCATTTTCATTTCAAAAAAATTGTTGTTGGAAATATTAATAGATTCAAATAGTATAGTTAATCTCATTAAACCTAATGAATTTTTGAAATTGTGTATACAATCGTGTAAAATACACAAAAATAGTATATTATTGAAATATTTAACCTGCAACATAATTTTAGAATGATATAATTTTACTGCAATTAATTTAATTACATATTTTTAATGTTCTTGCGATATTGAATAATATAAAAAATTCAAACAATTTTAATAATTTTTTAGATTTTTAGATGTTGCAAAAATGCGTCACAATTTCATATTAAAATTAATCAAACGATTTATCAAATAATTTAAAAATAAAAATACAGAATATCTAGTTTCGACTAATAGTGCCTAAAAAATTTGTTCAATTAATTTTATTATATTTGAAGTAAAATTACGATATAAAGAATGTAATTTATCATAATATTTTAAGATATAGGTTTTATTAAATAAAGTCGAACCATATCTTATATGTGCATATAAGATAACATAATGTGTTGAATCAAAAGGATAAAATTAAATTGGAAGTTTAGAATAACTTAAGATTAGATCAAATAGGAGAATACCGGATTTTTCAATTAGTACTTATAAGAAGATCGAGAGCAGTAATAATGAATAGAAGTTAAAAATTTATTATATTTCAATAATTTATTATAAATATTAACTGCTATCATATTATTTAAGAATTAAAATAAATGAAGAAAAAGTAAATTTTTACGCATTGTTTGGAAGTATTTTTATAAAATATAAATACGAATGAAAAAATACATACAGAGATAAAAATTGAAAGCGCATTAAAGAGTACGAAACATAGAAAAACAAGATCCTTTATCGCAGTATCCAGTAATTTTGTTAAATAATTATACGTATCATCAAATTTTGACGGAGTATTTGTATTTCTAAGATCAAAATCGAATATAGAATAAACAGTGGTACTAAGATTGATAATAAGATTATAATATGAACCCAACAAAAAATTGTGCAGAAAAAATAAATAAAAAAATAGGAATTTGTTAAATATAATACATATATTTTTAGTATATATATTTATTAGTATAATATTATATAATATTATAGTTTGCTGAACCTCCTTTTAAATTTTTGCAACGATTATTTTTAATCAAGCAATACTTTTTGATAAATAAAAATACATCGCTTAGGTGATGCTAAAATCATTTCCTGGTGATAATGCAATAAAATAAATTCCCATGCGTTCTTGTATCGATATGTGGACGACAACTTGCCGATTAAGCAGCGAACTACTATTCAGAGAGATTACACCCATGCACAAAAAGCAATGCGTGTTACAAAGGCATGACCTCCCAGCATATGTGTATGCGAGATTAATAAAAATGCACCCGGTCGATGCTTTTTTAATTCTATTCCAATCGATTTCATAATCCACTAATTAAACAAAGAGTTATTTTGTTATAACGGGAAGCTTATTTATTATGAAAGTATTTCACAATTTAATACCGAGCTATGCATTTAGAGCTCGGTTCACTTAAAACTTTATCGAATACTTTAAATATCTTGTAGTGAGCGGGCATACTAGATTAAAGCGTGAAATACAATTCGGTGTTTCTATTAATTCAATTCAGGAAAGAAAAATATTTTTAAGGTTTGATTTAATTTTCTGTCAGTCTTACAGTCTTACAGTTTATTTACTCAACTTTCAAAATGCAATCGTGTTTCATCGTGAAAACTGAATATTGGCATTATTCATGGCGCAGTTTTTCATAAAAAAGAATTGCTATCCTTATTCGATTATTACTTATTTCATTGTACATTAAGAGCTGGAGAGAATAGAAACTCGTACTCGAGATACATGAATAACTGATAATCAGTTTAGCCGAAGCTCTGTTTCGCTCTGCTCTTCTCTGCTTCCTACTGCGGTTCACTTTTTTATAATCTATTCTCAATAAAGAGGAGGAAAAATAAAAGAAAGGACCAGGAGATAGAAAGAAAATGATAGGATGCAATAGTCATGACCGCGATAGTAGTGCTGGCAGCATATATACGTGAAAGGAAAAAGAAAAGATATAACTTACGTCGGCAGGTTCGCGAGCACTTATTTTACGTCGGGCAGTCGCTCCTCTGCCTCCGTAGACCATTTTCCAGCGCGGGTGCTTCGGTGTCCAGAAAATAGCTGCTGCTTTGTTTCTCTGTCTCCCTCGCTCTCTTATTCGCTCAATCTCCATCTCTACTCCTATCTCTTGTATTCTTTCCTTCTTGAGGAAAAAAAACTTAAACGCGCGCGAGCACTAGGAAAGAAGAAACAAGTCCGCACGATAATTCAGCGCAAGAGCTAGACTACCCCATTCGAGCCCTGCATACGAGTTCACCTGGCACATGAATTTCTCTGGCAACAAGTTTGCCAAGCGATTCTCCACTAGTCTCTCTCTCTCTCTCTCTCTCTCTCTTTCTCTCCCTCTATTTATCTGGCTTTTTCACTTTTTCGGCTCTCTTTTTGCGTCTGTAGATACACGACAGTCACGTTTGGTCGCTTTTTAAAACCTTGAACAAGCCGACCAATTTGTTTTCTCGTATTTTATATTTGTTCTTTCTTCATTTTTTTCGTATGCTCCCCACTCACCCTGTTACAAATTTATGGACGATATGGGTGAATAGTATATCCATTTATTCCTATATTCATGACAACTTTTTTTATTTTTTGGAGATTTTGAAAAATTACTATCAATTTTTTTTTTAACATCATTATAATAAAACTATTTTGGTCCAGATTTTATCTCCATATGCTGTTAATTTTCATCGATTCAAGAGGAACAAATTGCCTATCTCGATAATTTTCTGATTAAATTCGACTTTTATATTTTCATATTTAGATATTTACACTGAGTAGAGCTGTAACGGTTCTCTTTAAACTTTTGAATCAAGAATTCTAAATAAAGACGTACTAAAATTTTCATATCGATACATTTTTATACGTGGAAATTTTAAAGTATCTTTGTAATGCATCATTAATATAAAACAATGAATTTGATATAGTCATACAAAGTTAAAATTAAAAGATTCTATTATCCGTATAATATTTTTATATAAAAAATATTGTACTATAAATTTGGTATTCCAAAACAAAAAATTTAAGTTGATTGTTTAAAACTTGAAGAGCATAACAATGTAGATTGATACATGATGATAAAATTACGTTGAATTTTAGATTTCTTGAAATAATGAATGGTAATATGGTAAGTTTCAATTGAATTCAGATGTTATAACTAAATATTGCAATTTTAATGATCCTTGGAATACGAATGATAATAGCTCTAATGTAATAACTAAGTTCTCTAATATAGCATGTATATAGTTGGCACATAATCATGTATATCTATGAGTGTTGATTATAGTTTATATCAATAACAGAAAATAAACAATTAATTAATTAGCGATTCATTGATTTGAGGTACTATTTTGCATTTATAAATCAAATATCCATTAATTATTAAGTTTCTATTAAAAACTAATTTTTTAGCATTATTATATGTTTGTTATATTTAAATTTTACAAAAAAATTCACTGTACTGCCAAAATAAAAGAAAACATATTTATAAAATATATTTATATTGAGTTAAGTTTATTAGATAAATAAAATGTTAAAAAATTTATGAATTTAAGTTAGGCTTTCAATTTTTTAGAAAAACAATAATTAAATTATATTATGATACGAATTTTGAACAAAAAAATATATGAATTTTAATAATATTGAAGAAATAAAAAAAGTTGAATATTTTGTATTTTATACAAAATTTTAATATTAAATTTTATATAATTTATCTATTTTATTGTGAGTTTATAATTTAAAATAAAATTCAACAAATTAAGTTTTTTTTTATTTTAATAATAAGAATTGCAAATATATACGTAAAATAATATTGATTTAGTAAAATATAATTGTAATATGTGATTTGAATTTTATAAATATATATGAAAAATATTGAATCATTTTGTCTACCGAATAAAAGTTTTCTTTGTGTAAAAATATTAGTTTGATGATACAATTTTTTACTTTTGATTACATGAATCAAGCACTAAAAAAAATTCTTTTTTCCTTAAAATGAGTTTTAATGTTCTTTCCTTATTTATACTTAAATTTCTATACAAATTATTAGATAACTTGTAGTAAACTAATTATAAATTTTTATAGTCTAAATCACAAAAATAATATACAAATTAACTATCAATAATTAATAGTTTATTACTTAAAATCTCTCACGAAATAAAACTTAATATTTATCAATTTTAATTATATTTCTATGACACTTTAAAACATAATTTGAAGTTTTTTAAAATAAAAAAATGATATTTTATTTACAAAACTAGGTATTTGTATCGAGAACAAGAAATTAGGAACGAAATAAAAGCTTTAAATAAATTATGATTTAGAATTAAATCCTTTTTTTTAAAAGCTCGGCGGTATCGAGATCCAAACGTGATGTTCCACAATTTCACAATCCATTTATTTATTAAATTTTACTTAATCTATTGATACTTGCTTTGTGTATTTTTGTTTTTTATAACTTTAGGTACAGTATTATATTCGATATTGACATCTTAAAACCACAGAGAACTCTACTTACTTAATCCTCTTCATTAGGAATCTAGTAAATATGGAGGTAGACTACGACCAAATAATATGTTTAAACTCACAATGCTATAGAGTATTACACCTAATGATGTTCTTCAAGATATTATATACGAGTACTTAGAGGATCTTGGTGTATAAGATTTCAAAAATCACACAGAATAATTGTACATTCAGCGAACATTTGTCAACAATATTATCATCTAAGTATTCCTGAAACTTAGTGACTCTCTTAAACATGAGCACAATTATAAGCTGTACATGATATTTGACCTGTGATACCATTAATATAATGAATGTCGCATTTAATAGCTTCTAACTGAATGCGTGATTGTATTAGAACAATAACGACTTTTGAAAGTGTATTTAATTTTTAGAGGAATATCGTAATACTCAGTTACGGAGTTTTCGAAATGTTTTCTCTATACGGACGAAAGACAAAAAATCGATGTTTGATAAAAAATCTTCAAAATGAAGAGAATATTGATAAACTTTTCCAACTTTTTTACATAATTATATAATCATCTTTTGAAGCAAGAGATGATAAAAATACAATGGAGACCAAAATCTTCCTAGATCTGTTTCTTTCAGAATTACACACATTTTGATATTAAACTACATACAATATATATTCGTAAATACACTGTGACGATTTATTTTCTTCAAATTATTGAGCAACAGTAAAAAATAATTGATATACAGGTACATGAAAATAACATGGAATTAAAATTCATAGAGTAAGAGGGCATTTCTATTCCTCTTCTTGACTTTCGCTCTTCCGACTTTACATTTTAATGTTAAAAGAATATTATGATTCGAGATTATTCAAACACAGGCGTGCGCGCAGAGCTGCTTGTAAATATACACCCAAATATAAAGAAGTAGGAGGGGAGAACCGTTTGTTATATGGGTTAATAGTATTTGAAAGAGCTGTAAAAAGTGGTAGAGACAGAAAGAGAAACAGAAAAATGGAAAAAGGGAAAGAGTCATGCTGACCTCCGCAGGCTCCGGCATCCCCTTATTTCCTCGTCGTTTTTTAACTTTAGAGTATATTTCGGTCTTCGCCTTTATCCGTCTTTCTCCTTCTCCATATATAAGCACATTTGGGGGCGCCGTCGTCGACGGGGGCGCAGCGGAGAAGCGGTAACGTTCGGACGCTTGGAGCCAGAGAAATCCTCGCTCACGCGAACTGCGCGAAACCCAGAGGATGGAAGACTGTTTTATACGTCCACGTGACCGGCGATGCGGACAAACGACCGTCGCGGGTGAGCAGAGGGAAACGGAATGAGGGGGTAGTAACGACTGATGTCTTCGCGATATTTCAGCACGCAGAGACCCTCTTCGGTCGCTTCCGGAATTTAGAAATCACGGGGCGAAAAGACGCGGCGCGAGCAAACGAAGCGGGGCGGGGGTGGCGGCAGTCACGAATAAAAGCACCAGTCACGAAGAAAAGGCGAAAGAAGAGGAGAGGAATACGACAAGTAAATACCTACTATTTCTTTCTCCTTAACTTGCCTCTCCGCCCTTCTGACCATATAAATGTATATATTCGTGTATGGGGAATAAGAACGTGCGAGCTGTGTGAGAGAGAGAAAGAACGCGCGCGCGCGCACGTGTGCGAATGTGTTTGTGCCTAACTATGTAGACTGTAAGACCCGGGGTTTAAGGAAAAGGGAAAGAAGTCATGTAAATCCGAGTCATACTAACAGAGGTTTTCTTTTTCTCGCATTCGTTATTCCTTATAAAATGCGTTTAAAAGAATCTACTTTCCAACATTTTAACAATACTTTATTAATCTTCTTTGTTGAATTTTTCTTTATTTGTGGTTGAGAAATTAACTAGTTTCCGTAGTATTTTTTCACAACGCATTCTATCAAGAGAAACTATTATATTATTATATAAATCTATTAAAAAACTGTACCTAGCGAGCGCAGGGACTCAATTTATTTTCAAATGCTTTAAATTTCCCTGTATAGTCATATTAATAATTGAACACGTAGATTTGGATTGATTTTGTACCACTAAAATTCCCATGTAAAATAAACAAATTTAAAATCGAATGAGTTCTTCAGAGCATAGGAATATTTGAGCATCGAGAGACTAGAACTCGTATCGAAAACCTTCGGATTTAGAGACGCAACTGACTTTTAGTCCTAAGTGAGAGTTTTCATAATTTACTTACAAGGTTAATGTAATTTTAAAATATATTCTATCGTTATAAATCTAATTTAAACTCCGCTTCGAATACTTTTGAGGAATATATAAAATATCCGAATTTTTATTATTTTCATGTATTTCATATGGATAATTCATATTTAAAATTCTCAATATCGACCAGCTTGTACTTATTTTGACTATAATTAGCTTCACTTTGAGAATTAAAAATCCGACAATTTATAAAAACTTTTTAAATCTTCTAGAATTTTTGATAAAAAATTATTCTAAAATAGTGTAAATGGATATAGTACTCGAAATGAGTTAAACTTATTCATAAAATAATGTTCTTAACTAATTGCTCCGTTTGCGAAACGAGAAATTAGTAAAGTACTTCTTCAAACTAATTATTTCATTGAGATATAAAATTGAAGAGAAAAAAATTTGAATTCTCTCATTTTTTCTTTTTTAAAAAAATTAAACTGGTGTAATTTGAAAATCGTCAACAAAAACGCTGGTTGAGATTAAGCAAATTATAATACTAAAAAATTGAAGTCTCGTTGAATATGGAGAAATTCGTATTTTGTCAGATATATGTGCAGAAGCGCACGCCCCCAATGATATTCGCTCTATATGCGTAATTAAAAAAAATGTTTTTACAAAACCTCTATTGCAGCACTCGCCCTCCTCACTTGATTTATCGTTTTCCCATCCACCGTTGCTCTTTACTCGTACTTGGAAATCATTTTTTTTCTTTATAGCTGGTTAACTGTTTCGTCTCTCTTATTTACCTCTTTCCTCGTTATTTCCTTTTTAGCCTCATATTCTATTCTCGGAAAGTATATTGAACATCAGTACATAATCACGTAACTCTCGTCCAGTCGGATAAATTTGCTCGTTCTTACCTTTTTAACATTTTATTTACGATATTCCTCAAATGATGCATTAATATTTTTCGAATATATATATGTATATATATTCGATATACTGATTAATTTTTTAAGTAAAAACATCAAATGATACTGTAATACAGTGATTATATGGAGCTTGGTTACTTTTTAATTTATTGGGAACTGAAAATATCTTAATAAATAATTGGAATATAAATGAATAACTGATTTTAAAAATATCAAATTTGCTCAGATATAAAATTATTTAATATAATAGCACGAACTTCTTCTATTTTTCGTAATAAATAACACGAAGAAACAGTTATTCTTTGAAAGATAGTACAGTTGCTAGGTCTCCTAGATTAAATCTAACAGGAGAAAGGTTTATAAATATATTATTTCATTATCCACGAGCAAACTATCAATCTTTATAAAAAAATGTCTATATAAATAACTTCTCTTATTTAAAAAAAAGTAATTTCATCTATTTATATTTATACAAGTCCACATATATTATTTGTATCTACTGCTTTTTAGATATATCACTTGAAACTATTATATAAAATATATGGATAATATATTTGAAGCTTTTAATGCATATAAAAATTATTTCTTTATTTATTTAACACTATATAATAAATATGTATAAATAGAAGGCTAGGGGCTTACATATAATCGCAATATATCTAAAAAAATTAAATGTTATAACAATATTTAACATTAAAGATACTAACTTTTAAATTTCACAGTTTTATCCGCAATAATAAATTTGTGCATCACCAATTGAACACATTTCAAAGCTGTCCAAAACTTTCTTTTATATTCAATGGAAAAATTTGAGTCGCTATAAAAATGCTCCAAAACTGGCATGAATGCATCGTTTTCCCGCTAACAATAAAATTTTAAACAATTCGCTTATAACTGTCTTTAATTTATAAAGTAAAAACATTATTTATTAGATTAAATTGCTAACAGAACTTGATGGTTTAGAAGTTCATAAAATTTATCATGTACATAATCTTATACGTACAATCGTTATACATCATTCTAAGGATACTATTATTATAACTTAATTTTTTCTTAAATAAATTAATGTGTGAATTGAGTCATTATGATTTGAGTATATAGATCAATATATTCAATTTTGTATTGAAAATAAAAATGTATAATTAAAATAAATGACTTTAATTTTTATAGTAATAATTATTATAATTTATTTTAGTGTGAATATTATAAATTTGTAAAATTATTCACTAATTTTTTGCATTCTAAAGTTTTTTTCTGTTATGTGAATTTTATATTATAATTATTTCGTAAGTTAATTATAATTAAAATGTCTATATTTGAACAATTTGAGTTCAAATTACATTCTACATATTGAATACATACAACGAGTGTAATATATAGAGTATAATACGCATACGTATACGTACAAGTATAAAATCAAGTATTTGTAATTTATTTAAATTTTCTAATGTAATTATATTATCAAATTTGCCCATATTAAATACATAATAATAGCTATCAAACGTAATCTCAGTGCATATTTCAATTATATAATTATGTTTAATCATTACAAATTAAATTATAAAAATTAATTACATTTGAAATTATTAGGAGCCAAATTATTTTTTATCTTATTTATATCATATTGGTAGATAAAAAAATGAAACAGCTGTATTCTAATTATGCTGACTAACAAGCAGAAAATTTTGCATATATTTTACAGAAAGAAAGAAGTACATTATTTATTGCTAGTGATCTTAAATATTTGATTTCATATAAGGTTTTGACAATCATAATCCGAAGTATAACATTAGCCAGTGTGTTAGTTCCTTTTTCTTTATATAAAGTATAATGAAAATATAATTGAATTTTTATACAACATACTTGAATTTATTAAATAAGAAAGAATAATGTCGATTTATATTGTTTCAATCTTATGGTCAATAAATTATTTAATGAATTCGGTTGTCAAAAGTTTACAACAAAGTTTTCTGATTTAGAAATGAGAGAACAAAATTCACAATCGAAATTTACGCAATAGTAATCTAGTTTATATTGCATATAACTGCAATTAGTAATTTCTACCTAATTATCATCATTTACAATCCAACAAAAGTTTGATACGATATTACACAATTATACAGTTTTCAATGCATTTTTAGTCATAATGAAACTCAAAATATAAAAAAGAATTTTTTTATAATTTTTATTACAAGTAAATGAAAAAAACTTAATCATTTAATAAAATATTAAAATTAAAATCTTTTGATCAAACGAACATACGCAATAAATTCTCACGAAGATACAAAAACGTAAAATATTGTAAGTACATCAATGAAGCTGAATTTTCGATAAAAGTACACAATTTAATACTAAATACCCGTATAATACACTCTTACAGAAAGTAATAGTTAAAAAGTATAATTAAAACTTATATAATTAGTGAATTAATAGTAGTATAAACATAAAAATTAAACTGCTTGAATTTGGATGCCTAAGAAAAGCATAATAAATGCGTTTATAATAAGGACGATAATAATAGTACTCGTGTACAGCAGTAGTATGATCGTCTGAAATAAAAAATAAATGCCCTAATAAGTGCCCCAATAACCCACTAGTTACTCGTTCTTTTTCAATTCAGAAGATGGGTAGTGTAATTGACCAATGTAAGGACAAAAATATTTTGAAAAAGCTCATAAGAAAAGCCACTCGGCACTTATGCTCTCAGAGGTACACCGACGCGTAGCTCCTGTCCTCCGACTGAACTGCCAAAATCACGTGTCGGTAAAAATGATTCTTGAGAGCTATTAATGATGCCGATCAAATTTACACGTTCTAGATTCCAAAAAATATAATAGTTATTATGTTGTGAAAGGAGGCGAACAAGCCGCCGAAACATGAAGAGAATGGGGAGGAGCGTGAAGAGTCGAGTAGTGGACTGCGGGGGAGGAAAAGAAGAGTCGTTGCCGGATCGTCGTCGCCAGCGCCTGAGCCGCGATAGATAGAGAGAGAGAGAGACTCCGTCCCGTCTCAGTCCGTCTCGACGACCGGAGGGGTGGGGCATCACGGCGGCGAAAACCAACGGAGGTGGGGGGACCCGGCGCACGGCGAGAGCATGCGCGATAAGCGCCCCCGCGTTTCAGGACGGTTTGGCACTTGGGATATTCAGCCGTTCGCGCGCGCGGCGACGCTCAGTCTCGGCCGTCGCAATCTACTGCAGATATACGTGCAATTACTTTGTCAACAGTGCTTAAGATCTCGGTGGCTCCAAGAGCGGCGTCGATATCTCTCTTCCTCTCCCTCTCTCTCTTTTCTTCTCCCTCTCCCTGTCTCTTTCTCTCTATCTGTACCTCTGTCTCTCCATCCGAGCGTACCTCTTGGTCCGTTGCCCGCACTCGCGATGTACCTGCGCTAGTGGTCGAAGGGAGCCGCAGCCGTTCTCCAGGAAACAGCGGCGCTGGACCACTTCAAATTTTCGCGCCTCGAGACTGAGGCGCGTGACGCGCGGCTCGAGCCCCCTCGGGCTCTGGAGTAGCCGAGTTCGCAGACGAGGGAAGCGCGATCCCGTAAAGCGAGGAAGGAAGCTTCGGTGCGCGCACGGCAGTCGTTTGTCGGACCTCGCGCGGTGAGCATCTACTCGAGTGAGTAGCGCTGGCGCGCCACGTTCCCGCACCCCCGTAGCGGGCCATTAATCAACCCGACCACGTCGCTCTGTCTCTGGTTCGCCGTTAAATTTGTGCGGCCGCGTAATGACTGTCCGATAGCGATGTTCGCCGAGCTGTTGGTGTACCAGCGCCTGTCCGCTTGACGGCTGGTGCTTCGGCTGCGATCTCAGCTCGTGCACGCGTTGCGTGTCGAACTCACAGTGCTGCGAGTAAACTCCTCGCTGACGTACACACACGGGGAAAGTGAGGAAAAATACGAGCGAGGCTTGGCGCTTCAGAATGCTCTGCTACGTGTGGCTGGAGCTGACTTTAATGGCTCTGTTGATAACGGGTAAGTGTTTTTTATTGGTCCACTGCTACTGAACGTTAATCTTGCATGATTTGCTGCGGTCGAATTACAGTTGCGAAAGTTTTTGCGAATGTTTGTATCATAAGTTCAACGCCTGGAGACCAATGGGCGAAAAACATTGGTAGCTCGGTACTTAGTTCGGCAAGAGCGGCACGGACCAAAAGTTGATTTATTTACGTTTCATGACATTCGGGCTTTTCTTAATTCCGATTTATTCAGTAGGAAGCTCGGCAGAAGCGCGGAAAATGCTAAAACACAGCGAGTTCTGAAGATCAAATATTTTTTCGCGTTTTTATTTATTGTGCTCGGCGAATTTACAGAAGCGGTCTTTGTTCCGTGCGGTGGCAACCGCGGAAAAAGTGTCGGAAAAGGAGAAAAAAGATGCCGATGAAAATACACGGACCGCTTAATTTAATGCGTGTGTCGCATCTCTAAGCCTCAAAGTTCAATCCTAAAGTTTGCAAAACTGCGTCTCGTAATTATGAGAAATTGCAGCTCAAACTATCCCGGCGTCGTTTTTACTTCGTATTTTCTTCTTTCCATTATTGCTTGGAGATTGCATTTTCTTATTTTAAAAAACAAATGCCATGATTCATTCCGAAGCACGACAATCTTCTTAATATAATAATAAAAAATAAGAGAAAAATGGGGGGGAAAGATTTTCTCGAAAACTTGTTTAACATGCACATTCTATTAATATTTTTAATTATATTTTTAATTCATTTTTATTTGTAATTGCTTTCCTAATCCTTTGAGTTAAATGAACAACGCTACATTTTCCACCAATTAAGAAATAAAATACCAGAAAATTATTAAAAAATTTTTGAGCCGGTGAAAATTCTATAGCAGAATCTAAACCTTCCCAATTGAATTTTTTCTTTGTGCAAGAGAACTAATAGAGCTTCCTTGACATTTTTTTGTATAGTGACATTATATTTCAATACCGAGGTAGCTTTGCAAATTTGCGAATTTTTGTAAACATAATAATGGTTCGGCCAAGTACTAGAGAAGGAACAAGAAAAAGGAATAACTCGGGCTTCGTATTTTTCTTTGTTCCCTTACAAAATGAAAAGCGAATGAAATTCTGGTTCGGTTAGGTAAGAAAAGAAGCTGAAAGAAAACTTGCGTCAGGGATAAGTGAATAAGTAAATTTCTGGTTAAAAGAGAAAGGAATGAAGAGATAAAAATAAGAAGCCACGTGCTACGAGCAAAGAGGAATTATAACTTATTTGTCAACTTTAATAATATGAAACTGCAATTGAAACATTCTACGCGAACATTTTTTTTCAATATAATGTAGCGTCTCGTCAGAAATGAAAATATTTCATAACGTGAAAGAATCTTTCTATGCGAGTCGTCTGTTTGTTTTAAAAAAACATAAATTTCTCGTTTGCCGAGAAATGCAACAGAATCATTTCCACTATGAGAATAACTTCATCCACTCACCAGATCACGTGCAGAAATTAAATTTACATTTTTATTGCCGTTAATAAGAAATTTTAATTTGATGAAACAATTGAATAATTTACTGGAATAAGTAAATGCTTCGCTGACGTGTGCAGTCCGTAAAGGGAGGCGCGAAGACTAACAGTTCACTCATTCGTCTCCATTACAATCCTCGTGATTGAGGTGACTTACACAGTGAGCAATTCCAACTTTTAAGAATTGAGAAAAGAGCCTAGCTCGTTTTCATTACGGGTAATTCTAATTGCGAGCCATCTACTTGAAACCTCCGCTCTATCCGTCTCCCCATCTTCTCTTTTTCGGGCTCTCTCTCTCTCTCTCTCTCTCTCTCTCTCTCTCTCTCTTCGCTCGTGAATGAGCTTGCGCGCTCTTCTTCCCTTTTGATACCGCTTGATTACAAGCTGGAGGTGTGGACGAACAATCTCATTTGAATTCGTCCCTCTTCGACTTCCACTCTCCAAGCAACGGAAGCCGCAGTTGCAAGCACCCAAAGGTCGAGATGAACCATGGAACGTACCATTTTCCAATTTCCTTGGCGCTTCTATTAGAGTGCATTTTCACTTTTGCATACAAATATACCTTCCCGTACGAATCTTGCTTATGATTATGCATCGCACCCTTTCTGGAATAATTTTAAATTCCTTTCGAGTGCATTACAGCGGCACCACAAATAATACAAATAACTGCAAGAAAAGCACATTCGAATTATTGTTTGCCGGCTTTGCTTTTTTACTTTTACTTTAATGGCTGTATCAAGTGCGTCAAATGGACTGCTTTATTAAGAAGAGCAAAGTAACTATATGTGCAGTTCAATTAAAAAAATTATCAAAAACATATGTAGATTTGATATAAATCACTTCAGCGTGGGCAAAACTAAAAAGAAAAAGAGAATCCGCGAATGCATTTGAATCACTTTAATCTGCTTTTACATTTCCTTCTTTACCTCGATACAATATTCATCATTGTGATATTATTTAAATATCATATGCCACACAGATCTTTTGGTTTTTAAAAAGCAAACATCTTTTTTACCTCAATCTAGTTTTTAGCTGAAATAATTACTTTGTATTACTCAATCGGATCTCATTTTACTTATAAATTTAGTATTTCTATTTTTTCATTACTATTTTAAGAAAAGAAAACTAAGAAATTTATAAAATATCTTTTTATATTTATGCAAAAAATTGTGCTACCTTAGACTTATTTGTGTTCCTATGCAGTTATCGGTACAATTATTAATAAGAAATTGAAATTTTAACAAATAGAACATATGACTAGTTTACAAAAATCACATATACACGTGATAACCGAGATGTTAAATACTTTTTGACATTAATTGAAGAGTAATTTTATATTATAAACTGTCCTGATATTTGAATACACATTTGGCTTAATTTACATCTCCAACTCGTGCATTGATATACGAAGTCTATTTTTAACACGGAGAAAAATTTGTCAAATATTAGGATATTTACGAATTTTTTTAAATTTTAATGAGATTGATAAAACACGATTATAATCCGCGAATCAATTTCTAGAATCCACCTTTACTATCAATGCAGTAAAAAATTTAAATGACTTTATAGCAGTTGTTTTATTAATAATATTCTGAAGCACATTAAAATAATGCGCAATACGAATAAAAATATGACAGTAGCTCATTCTTAGGGATTAAAATTGCAATGAAATTTAGTCCTATTAAAATAAAATCCAACCCTAATTTTACCAAATTATTAAATTCAAGTGAAAACCAACTGTATAAAGAATTTTTATACAACAATACAACGTATAATTGGAATACCACAGATATTAAAACGTAGTTTAAAGTACTTCAACAATAAAAGTCAAGCCTGTTATTTTTTTAGAGTATGAAAAGACAGAATAGTAAAGAAAAAGACATAAATGGTCTTAAACGTTTTATCCAATTAAAAAGAGAAACGTGTAAAGTTGACGTATTTTATCATTTTAAAGGCCGTCGAAAACGTTATTTGAATCTAGGATCCAAAGCCATTCAACGCAACGCGTCTTTTTGAACGCAATAGCTGAAATGTTGCCATAGCTCTTGCAATGTCGTGTGTATCTACACGTACACTACATGTCATGCGCGAATAGCCCGACATTAAATGTGGGTACAATCCGGCATTAAATTCATGTTTACACAAGCAAGGGGTTGGGCCTAGAACTTTGTCTATGTCCTCGTATATATGTGTCGCTCGCGAAGCTGTGAAATGTCCTATCACATATAAATGTACATGTCACGTAGTGACTCTTGGCTGTTACAGTAGCAACAGCCAGGAATATAATCTCGGCCAAGTCGCGAACGTAAGACTGAATGGTAACGCCATTGGCGTTTGTGAGGGTGACTTGCTATACTCCACACTTGCGACCCTCTCACAAAGTTCAGAAAGTGTAATAATTTCACTCATCCTGTTGAACACTAATACAGTACTTTCCTCGCCTTTTAGTTTTGTTTCTAGTTCTTTTGTACAAGAGGCTTTCTTACTATTATTTAAACACCGCAATTTCTATATTCTTGTTTATAATAATGAACTCAACAAGCCATTATAATTACTCATTGTATTACGGTATTTCATTATTCTTTGTAAATACTACGTTTATTCATGAAAATAAGTCTGTGCATCTTAGTATGATAAAACATACATCTGTCTTCGAGTCATGTCGATAAAATGTATACGATTATTGTTTTGTTTTTTTTTTAAATGAAGGTTAAAAATCAGCTATAAAACAATGTATCATTTTTCATGCATATACACATTCTTACGTAAATAAAGCAAATGTGAAAAATAAATTTACATATTTTACGGCACTATTTTAAATAAATTTTTGAAGTATTTTATGTGACATATGATAATCGTATTCGATCTAAGAATTAGCGCTTAATAATGAAACGAATAACCGAAATATTTTAGGGTTACTTTCTCATTTCTTCTAACTGAATTTTGAATTAATATGTTCTCAGATATGAAGGAATGTAGTTTCATTATTACGAAAAAATAAAGTAGTAATATCCCGAAAAATCGCTCGTATATTTGACTATTGTGATGAAAATTTATAAAATTTTTACAGAGAACAATAAACATTAAAAAAATTCATTTTCATTTCCTTAGAAAGTATATTCAACAGTATATAAGGAAATAATTTAATTAAATGTTTATTTATTAGCATAAGGAATAAAATTAATAATATGAGCTGCAGCAAAAACGACTATATCTGCAAAAAGAATTTATAATAATAGCCGTAATAATAGTAACGATTAATAATAACTATATAACAGTAAATCCCATTCTCTAGATAAATTTATAGACAATATTTTGATCAAGATCAAAATGCTTATTCTTTGAATAAACACTGCATATCGCATAGGCACAATATATATATAATTGTTTAAAATTATAAGTCTTGTAATATTTATAGGTTAATATTTTAATTGTTATATGTGCAAGTAGTGTAATCTTATGCAACAACAAATTAAAATTAAAATTTTATTTTATAAAGTTACAAACTCTATGAAATAATATAATTTATAATTATCTTTTAATCTTGCTTATAAAATTTAAACTTTATTTATTAATATAAAAGTTATGTATTAAGTTTAAATTAAAAAGAATATAAAATTTCGAATTTAGATTTAGAAATAAAAATAAGTAATGCCTAAAAAACACCTAAAATAAAAATTGTAAAAATACTAAATTGTGATTTGGCAAATCCAAACAAAATTATCTCAGTTATAAATTTCTTGATGCATCGGTTGATATAATTAATAATTTTTTATATTGACAAATTTTAAAGACTGACTTTTTGATGCATCTCAGACAAATATTATAACTAAATCAAAACATCGCACATGTATAATGAAGAATATCGATTCCCAAAAAAAGAAATCGAATCTTAGTTTAAAGAAATATTCAAATTGCGCTATTATTACCAGCGAAAGTCTCAAGGTTCAAAATAAGTTATTTTTAACTTATAACAAAACGCGGTATGTGAGAAAAATCTCTCCCCCTACATTTTACGTGGCCTTAATATGAGAAGCTGCAATTAATCGCGTTGGACTAGTATAATTCTCCAGACTGTCGATCACTGGGCGCAAAAGCCATTATAATTAAGTCGCGAAAAGAAGGGAGAACGTATCAATGCGTAATCGAATAGATGGAACGAATCTTAGGAACAGGAGGCGACACTTTTCACTCAATCGGTGAAAACGCCATTAAGACCAATGTGCGAACCACCGCAGACGAAAGCCAGCATTTTGCATTATGTTTCCATAATTACGAACTTCCGCTTTGGGCGATTCCGAACGGCGAACACGCGCGAGCTCCCGAGCCACTGCCACAATATGCGCGACGCGTATTCCGTCACGGATTAACGAGACGATATGTAGCGAATCCCTCCTCCGCGGACCAGGATTTGACAGTGTTGTCACGGAGGTCCGTCTGCGTGCCAATGTATATAGCGGCAACAATTTCAGCGGACGCAGAGCGACGCGAATTTGGTCTCTCCCTGTCCCGCCACCTCAGCCTCAGCCCCCGTCCATCAGTCGCTGTTCCTCGATGGAGTACGAGGGAAAAACGGAGCGCGCGGCACTAGTTGGTCGCGTTATAGCCCGTGTCGATGAAATCGTTTAATGGCGTATCGACAAATAACGAGTGACACCCGACAGACTTTGATAAGCGCACGTTACACTTGGCAACGCTCGCACCTGCAGCTTTGCTACGCTCTGGTATTATGTACACTGGCTCTGAAGATAATTAGAAAATTAAAAACGTAAGCTGAATCGCGGTATGTAAATGTTCGACGTCATCCTGTATAATGTATTTCTCCGAGCTCAATTATTTTTTAAATCGGAAAAGTTCCCGTGTTTTCTCAACAGGTTATTTATTCTCGGGCGATCGATTCCGCCAGAAATATCGCTTGTTCTTCTCCTTATATTCGCGAGTTAACATTTTCTTTCATAAATAAACTCGATAAGCAAACGGCATTATTTTGAATTTTAAGGTAACGAAATCTCGATACTTATTTCATTTTTTATTTTTATCGCTATTGCAGAAGAGCTTTCGGGAATGTGCCTCGATAACAATCAATTTTTACGCCGCTCTGGAAACACTTGTTCAACTTCAATACTTAACTTTATCAGATGGAGAATGAATAGAGGATTCGATATCTGAGATCTTCTTCTATCCAGTTTCGCAAAAATCTTACTCAAGTTTTGCTGCCGTTAAACGACTCTACCAGGCTTTTAAATTCAAGAACGGGGCGATCGTATCAGGCCGCGGTGATCAGAATTGCAATCGACAGACAAGCTGTCAATTTTCGTGCAACTTTTACTTAACTCAAATATGACGCCGGTCTTCTCCAAATAAATCAAGCAAGCTTTGCAGCTTGAAAATAGTTTTGCTTTCAATCATACATTTGCATTATACTCGAAAGAAACGCTGTTTAGCATAAGTGTCGGAGTGATTTTTAGTGCCAATCTAGTCTAGCGAGTGCACGACAAGTTTCATCGCCAGCTTTTCTCTTACGTCAAGTCCGTGACTCCGGCCGTGACGAGCGTCTGTAATTTCATATCGTTTTATCAGGGGGCTGAATGCACGGGCACAGATTTAACGCGCACTACTATTGTCCTTGGGAAAAGAAGGAACTCCATGGTTTATGTCTGTATGTAAGACGCTATTCTCCAATTTCCATCACCTCGTAAATGCGCGCACCTCTGGTTTTGTCGCTCGCCGTCGCTTCAACTTCTTCTCCGTATATGTGTATTTTCTTTCTCGGAGTACTCAAATGACATACGAAAGCGAAAGATCAAGAGCCCGATAGGAACGAAGAGAAAGAGGCAGAGCGGGGATAAAAGTATTATACGGCTTTTACAATATAACTTTGCCTTTTTGCTTTCTGCTTTCCGAAGACGCGTGGCACGCATATTTTTATACGGAATATAGCGAAATATATAAACATATAGCTGTAACAATAGCGTAGGACTGAAATCGATAAAAAGCGTACGCTTGTTTTATATTATTTTCTTATATTATTCTCTTGCGCGCGTACGACCTTAGCACTATCAGGCCGACGGTCCTCTTTGTAAGGTGGAAAAAATAATTTACGCAATTTTGCTCTGATTCACTTTATCGCCTCAATGCCGCTTCTACATCAATACACCAAGCTATCTCATTTTCCAATTGATTTCCCAGTCTCCTTGATCGACTGCGAGAAAGGAATACGGAAAACGGAAAAAGCTTCGCGGCAGATTTGCCAGTTTGCGGTTCGAGCTTGTATCGATGTTCGATAAAACGCCTCCAGTGTTGGAGGCGAAAAAGTAAGTACCTCTCCTTTTTTGTCTCATACTTTTTTTCCGTCCCTTTTCTCTCCCTTCTACCGGTCTTTCTGCATCTTTCACCCTGTCGTTTCAGTTTATCTTTGTTGGTGTCCTTTACCACAGCACCTCGTCATTGTCAACGCTCACGACCTTAAAATTATTGTCGCGTGCCCTTCTTCGACTTTCTGGGCTTCAATGGGAAACCAAAGGTAATCAAATATTCTTCGCCTAAGTTCGTCAAATCCGAGTACCACGACTATTTCTTTAAAGAAACTTTTTTTTAAAAAAGCAATATTTTTCTCTCGTGTTCTTCTGTTTTGTATTCGAAATAATAAAGATTTACCGTGACCGTGTATTATGAGAGATTACAAAAAAATAAGCCGAACCAATTCCAGATTGTGCTAAGTGTCTGTCTATTTATTTTTCTTCTTTTCCATATTCATTTATAATATTAAACTATCAATAATTATTTTATGCTAATATTGATACTTTAATTTGCACTATTTTATTAATAAAATAAAAAATTCTTTCAAATACCTTTTTTTAGATTACTGCGGTTAGATGAATTTTAAGTTATATAAAATTAGGTTACGCTAAACCAATTGAAGTATTGGAAAAATTTTACATTGTAAAAGTAGACTATTGCATGCAAATTTACATTTCGAATCATTTATCACTGTGCGTAAACCATTTTAAAACGAAAAAGGCATTTTCCCGTTTAAAAGCCATTGGATATGTATATTATTAAATCAACTGAGTATTATATTTTTCGGATTCAATCAATGTAAGAGTTGAATTTGCATAAAAGTATTTTTAAATCTCAGTGGTAAAAAAATATTTTCGAAAATTAAAGACTAACAAAAAACTAAATAGTCGCTTATATTTGTTATAATATTTATGCTTAGAAAAATAGATATGCATTTTTTTTCATTTTTTCGGCTCCATCGAATACAAAAATTATGATCGTCAATAGTTCTATTTCAATGACAAATCAATACGTTTAATGTTCGTGTTTCTGAAAGAAAACGTCCTATAGTTTATTTTTAATTCTCCTGAGATATTAAATTACAGAAACGTCAGAAATATATTTTACATGATATATAAAGAATAAAAAATAAATTTGTAAATGTTAGTTTTGAGAAAACTAAGCTTTATAGTAGAAATTCGATTAAAAATGTTGGTTTTTCTGAGGAAGGTAGCTTTAATTGGAATAATAATTTGATATCTAATTTGTCAAACAAAGCAATAAAAATAAAATGACAAAATTAAAAAATTAAAAATTACTATTATTTATAAAGATATATTTGTAACAAATAACAAAAATTTATTTTATTAGCGCAATTAACAAAGGTTTACTTTTTCAGTAATAAGGAGATATAAAGATTTTCTTACGAAATATAATATTTTCAAAATTTTTGAACGTATGTAATGAAATACGAAGTTCAAATTCAGTCGAGAAGAATGTAAAAATCCAAAAAGTTGTATTTGGAAAGCCAGAAATTTAAATAAAATGCAACCTATAAAAACAAGTGTTAACCACAAGGTACGGTAAAAGAAAGAGAGAGAGAGATAGTGAAACAAAAGAAGAAAAAACCTGTACTTTGCTAATGAACAGAGTTCGGCTACTAGGTTCCCTCTCAATAAATTTTTTGTTCGAAGCAAGTAATGAGAATTCGTAAATCAAAGCTTTATATTCGTCGTGTGCAGTAAAGCAAAAGCTAAAGCGAATTAAAGAGAAAAGACGCATAGTACACGCGCAAAACATCTCGCGGCTGTTGAACAGTAGCTGCAGCTCCACACGTATAGGCGGAAGTACTAACCGCGGAATTCACATATGCGGCTGGCAGCCCCTAACGAGGTGCACACGGGTTCACTTACGCATACGTACGTGCGCACACCCTCGGCCACCCGCGGTTATACGTGCACGCGTCGGTACGACTTCGGTTTCCGTCTTTCTTCTTTCTCCGACACTTTTACAACCGCCCCCATTCTCTGTCTTTCCTCTCGTCTATGGTCGGACATGTTGATAGCCGTGTATCCGACGCACGGGTATTCGATGCCAGGAACGTATCAGTATCGTCGGTGTAGTCGAAGCGCGTAACAATGTGGTTGCATCCCTCGCCTACGGGGACAACGGATACAGAGAAAATCAAAGAGAAACACAGTTGGACGTTACTAGACAAGAGTAGCGCTTGTGCCTGTAACGGTACGACGCCCTCTGCTAACGAAAATGTGTCCTGAGCGTAAAATAAGCAAATGTGAAATCTGGGGAAGGCGCAGAGCGATAAACCCTATTATGGGGGAGACGCACACGAGATGAGCCGCGGAGGAGGGGACAGATGGATAAAGAGGCATAGGTGATACCGAACGTCTCGTAAATTTTCGCCCACGCCTAAACTTTTCTCTTCAATTTCAAAATAAACTTTTGCTTACGTTTACGTAGTCGTATATTCAACTTCGTCAAAGTATTCAAATTTTCCAGGGCTTACGTATAATTACGTTCATCATACGTTCCCATTTTTATTGAGCGAAATAATTTATTGCATACTTACCTGGCGTGTTATTTTATTGCAATATTAACAATTGCTTATAATTTAAAATAAACTGCGCGCCAATGGCTTTACACCAACGCAGCCTTTCGAACAAAAATGGCTGAAATAAAAAATATTAACAGATATAACGATATAACTATGCACGCGTATAATAGTCACAAAAGCATTATATTAACCCAATCAAGAGAATAAGGTACTTATAAATATTGTGTCTGCGTTTCACTTTTATGTATCATTGGATTGTTCTCAAATTTTCAGCGTTTTTATTCAAATGATCATACACTCTTGTATATTTTGCACGAATTAAGCTGAAAATTGATTTATTATATTTTCTAAAGCATTCGTTAAAAGTTGAAAACAGAAACGCGGCAATTTACAATTAAGAGCGTAAGTTTGTGTCGTTGATTAGAAAATTCTTCAGCCCCTGCCACCTCGTCAAGAAAGCTGGAAGCGGAGGGGAACCCATCGGTTTATTACTATAAGTGTGTATATTTCGAGAAAAAGACATACAGACGGACATAAAGTAAAGGAATAAGTATAAGGAATGAGAGAAACGAAAGTAGCGGCGACACGCGCGCGGTGGCGGAGAGGAGCTGGGAACGGATGGGATGGATAATTTTAGAAGGGAGATCGTCGAGCCTCGCAGCTTGGCTTGTAAAAAAGGAGCAAAGGACGTTAAGCGCGCAAAGACGTTTAATAATATACACGGCGAGTGAGCGGCCGCTCTTCGGGTCCAAGTGGCGCGCGGATTGCAATAATAAACGATCTACCTTTCCGTTTCGGTCTCTCGATTCCTTTCACTCTTTCTCTCGGCAACTGATGCTCCTGCGTTTCTCTTTTTCGAGCTTTTCAAGATACGCCGGAATATATATGCTGGCTACCCCTATAGGCTTCTTGTCACAGGAAAATCATCCGGGAAATTTATGAGATGGCTTAAGTTCGTCGGAAAACTTATTTATCCGACTCCTCAGAGATGGATACTGACGCATCGTTTATCGCTCGGCTGCTCGGTACACCTTCTGCTCTATATGAAAAATTTCGTTTTAAGAGGTTCTTTTACGCCTCTAATATCAACCAACACATGGAAATACGTGGAACGAAAAAGCTCTCGGCCAAGATCAAAATAATAGGTACCAAAACGTTATTTGTTCGATGTTGTAATTTCCTTGAAAATTACAGCTAACAATAACCGAATAACGTTCCATTTAGCGTAATGTCTAGATCACCTTTCGGATGAAGGTATTGTATATGGTAATTGTGAAAGTCCAAACGCATACACGTATACGGTATATTCTTTCGGAAATTTCTCGTCGGGCTATTTCAGTGTTTCTTCACGCGACTCTTGTACACATGGGAAATAGTTGCGACATTCGTATCTCGCCTCTCTTTCAGTCTATTCCCCTTTTTCCTCATCCCCTCGCCGCTTTCCGTTTTTCTCTCGTTCCTTTCTCTCGCGTTCTCTATCGCGCTTTTGCACCCTTGTTATTTTGGTCACTTTGGTCTCTTCTTTGAAGAGCCTCGTGGTCCACATGTGCTCCGAAATACATAACCAGCCGAATGAATAAACAATCTGCACCCGTATAACTCTTGCACTCTGTGAATGAACGGATCAGCAGTCTATCTATTTGAGAGTACTGCTTCAATGTATAAAATCAAAAGAACTTTTGTACTTTTTGCGCGAACACTTTAATCGTGACACATTAGGTACATGAAACCTAACCTACCTGCTTAAACTACATTTTATGTTCTCTTCATTATTCATGAGATTGTCATGTTTAATTAAAAATATTTCCACATTTACTTCAATTATTATTCAACGTACAGAGTTTTTATACGTATGATTTTTTAATTTTCTTTATTACTTGTTTAATCATAATTAAAAGTTATATCATGCACATATTACTTGCTTCAAGGTATACTTATCTCGTGCAATTATACATTTTTAACAATTAATTAACACATGATATTCATTTTTATTGTAAATTTATTGTGTTTTTAATATTATGATGTTGTTTTTTATAAAAATGTCGTTAGCAACATGCTAATATCTAAGTTTAATTTGAAACTGCAAGTTGCTGATATTGTGGTATTCGCTCAATTTTAATTTGTTGCTTGGAAAGTAAATAATAAATTTTCAGATAAATAAAAATAGTACATTTAGTAGAAGTAAACGAGAAGGAGAGACAAAGAAAGAGAATGACCATTGTGTGAGTAGTAGATACAAGGCGTGGAAGGCAGAGGTAGATAACGCATATACATAGTACTCGACAAGAGCTCTTCACTCACTTTTTTCAAATACAAGTGTTTTTAAACTTTTAAGTGATTTCCTGTGCAGCTTTAGGTATTCAATTACTGTATGACTTTGATAAAGAATATCTAAATTATTCGTGTATCTTTCCTCATTTATGGTATTTTTACAATCATTAATTACAAATCTCGAAAAATTACATAAAATTATACATCATTATTTTAAACAATATATAGTTATGCTACACAATTATATCTAATAATGACTAATTGAATTATCTTTTTCGAAATATATTGGTATATTTAATCTATAAAAACAATCTATTCAAACTCGCGTAACCAAAGATGAGTAGTACTTTATATGAAAATCGAACTTTCTTAAGTTTTCGTACTTTAAGTGCGATATTGGAATCTGAATTGAGTCGGTAAACTTGATCAGCAAAATTATATTTAAAAGGAAAGGCAATTCTTTGGTAAAGTAAAAATACTTTATTCCTATAAATAGCATCCATAAAATGAAATAATCTTAGAAAATACGAAATTCTCAAATTTATATTTTGATGATTGTGATTCGCGCAGCATCAAACATAAATCAAACAATAATTGAATTATAAAATTTTAGTATAAATTGTAAGGTTAATGTACAATAGTAATTATGTTCTCTGCATTTGACAAATATTGAAGAAATAAGTATGCATTTTTCAAAATATACTTTAAAAAATTGAACTTTTATTTTTTGATCGACAAATTAAAAACTTGAAAAGCAAAGAAATATCATTGAATTTTTGTGTACTGTGTTATATACCTATGGACATATTAGTACGGAAAATACAACGGAATTTAAGATAGAGCTTTCACATAGTGGTGCAAAGCATACTGAAACATTTAATTTAATCTTTGAGCGAATACAGTCAAATATTCATTTACATTACGATTTTAATTTTTAGAGTAAAAATTTATGTTGATTTAAACATCATAAAATAGAACAATGAGTAAAATTCTATTTTTAGAATTATTTTATTTAAAAAAATAATATTAGTAACAATCATCTTTTCATATTCAGTATTTAAAATTGAGATACGCGTTTCTGTACGCGGTACACAAAATTAAAACAAATTTATTATAGTTTTCAAAGAAATTTCAGTTTTGCTTTACGTAGTATTCAAAATTAAACTTTATACAATTTTCTTAAAAAAATTTTAATTATTTTAAATTTCTAATGTTTATTAAAATATGTGAAAAACTTTGCAAGTAAATATATTCATTTTAATAGACACGAGTATATTTGAATTATATATATATGGATAAATCATATATTTGTAATAAGTTAATTGTTTTTTAATTTAATAAATTAGAATCGATTTGATTTAAAATGAATTTTGAATTGTCATTCATATAAATTAAAGGTTAATTATTAAAATATTTTTAGATTTTAAAATGATGATAAACGCTTTTAAATAAATAAAAGGATAATGTTGCCATCGATATAAATTCAATTAGTAATAAAATACATATTATAAATTAAGCTACTGAATTTCATTTAAAATAATTAAAGAATTAAGGTTGAAGCAATCGGAAAAAAATTAAATATTTAAGAATTGTTATAATAAAATACCTATTATAGTATAATATATTATACTATAATAGGTATATTATCAGAATCTGACTTAAACTTTCAAGCAAGACTTTCAGAAATTTAATGTAGTTTAAATACCTTTTATAAAAAGAAAAATAGTACAAAAAAAATTAAAATATAAATTAAGGAAATATAGCTTTTAAAAAGAATTTCTTTTCGTTATATCAAGAAACAATTAAAATCAGATACTTTTTCATGTTAAATTTTTATAATAATAACAGTTTATAGATGGATGTGTATAAATTTCATTTTGAATTTCTAAAATAATATTTTATATAATTTCTTATAGATGTAAAAATGGATTTCAAATAAAATTCAAGAAAGCAAATCTGAGCTTTCAAAAATAACATACTTAAAAGAATTTTCAAAAAGAGAAGAATAAGAGAATATAAGAAGTTAAAATAATCATGAGATTCGTGAGCTCGTGTCTAATCTAATTAACTTCTATGCGAACAAATAAGTTATAATAAAAATAAATGTTAAGACAATAGGAATATATTATTAAATGTGCGGAATAGCATAATTATAATGTAATGAAAGACAATTATTATGCTAATAAGATGATAAGCTTTCGAGTTCTAAAAGCTAATAATGGTGGCAATAAAGTAACTAATTATACCATATAATTATATGGACACTATAAAACTAAAATTTTATAAACAAAAAATAAAAAATTTAGAATAATAATACATTTTTTATAACATACATTTAATTACTATTATATATAAATGAAATCAAATTTAAATACAAGGTATAGCCAATACACATATTTTATTTTAAATATTTTTATCATTATTTTTATTCAAAACATAAAATAAAATATTTAGATGGAAAGAAAGAAATATTAACATCCTTCGTAAGAACTTATGCTCTTTGACTTTGACATTATTTTCTTTACGCGTTTGCCGTAAGATGACTGTTTGTAATATATAGCATGCTAATTAATTTTATCAATAATTACAATAATTATATGTAGTTCTTTATTTAACTTATCGACATAACGGAATTTACTTTTCAATTCTAATTATTTTAAATTTAAATATTTCTGTATATTTTAATTAAAATAAATTCTTATCGTGCATTTTTTTTTCATAACCTTAAATCATAAAAAAATAGATGCAAGTGGTATTTAAATTTTGAAAGTAAAATTTTTGCTGATATATAATTTGCAATGTATGCATACACACGCACTCGTACATACACACACTTGACGTATATATTAAACTATTAATATGCGAGTATGCAAAAGGCTTTCTCGTTTGTTCGTTGGTTAAATACAAATAGTTTATGTAATTTTATAATTTATAATTTAAATCGATTGAGGTGAGATGAAAAATAGGGACAGAAAATGAAGGAATCCATCCTTGAGTTCATACGTCGAACTCTATACATTGACATGATTAATAACAGTCCATTCACCGGGGGTGTGCTTTGCACGAAAGCAGCGAGTAGGATGAACGTAGAAGAAGGAAATGTTAGGGTGTAAGAACGAGAGAATATATATAATCTATATTAGATGTGTAACATATACGTAGATTCGAGGGTCCGGGCACTCATCTAATTCGGAAAAGAGAATTATCGTAGTATAGAGAAAAAGAAGGAGAAACAGAGAGGGAGGAAAGAGAAAGGAAGTAGGGGAAAAGAACCGAACTTCATTCAGAGTCAATGGTCCTCCTCAAGCGAGTCTTCTCCTCAAGCCGCATACGCAACCCGTTTTAAGTTTGCATAAATTTCCACCATCGCATCACCGGCACGAGTTTTCGAAGAGTATTTTAAGCCATTACGCTTTCCTCGTTCTTAGCAGCTCACCCACGCTTCCCCGCCCCAGCAAGGATCTCTCAGCTCGCTGTATTTCCGAAACTAACCGTCGAAGAGAGCGCGAGGGGCTGAGCGGACGAGGACTGCGTAATTGATTTCTCGTGCACCTCGCCTATATAAGAGGAAGTTATAGGTTTTTTGTCGAAGCAATCGATCAGTCGTGCACGAGGATCGAGGATTAAGAAGCCGACGTAGAAGAAGAGAAAGACGCGCGAGTGCTGCTGAAGGTGTTTTTCAGCCAAAGCAGTAACGATTCGTAGACTTCCCGAAGAAGAACGAGAAATATACATAGATCAATAGATAGGTAGGTAGATAGCTGAATGGACGGATAGATAGATGGATTGTTAGGTTGATAGGTAGACGGATAGATAGATAGATAGATAGATAGATAGATAGATAGATAGATAGATAGGTAGATATGTAGGTAGATAGGCAGATAGATAGATTGAAGGATGGATGGATGAATGGAATAAGTAAAATAAAATGCGGGAGAAAAATATAAATTACGAGAGCTCGAGGAAAGATGCAAAAAAGAGAACCACAGGATCTCTGTTGGATCTTAAATAGCAATGCTCCTCTAACTCGCTTTTCAACTTTCATTTGCATTCCCCTTTCTTCCACTTTTTCACACTGATTCCAATAGGTTTGTTCAAACATATGCAGGCCTTGCCGTTGTCGCGGCAGCCACTGACAATAGCTGAAATTTGGTTATGCGCGCCCGCACGTTAGACTGAGTATGTAAAGCATGCAAATATTCTCAGAATGAGACTTGAAAAGCCACCGGTACTAGAAAATGGTAAATGAGAATTAAGAGAAAAGCACGTACCCCGCGTATACACTCATGCACAAGTATCCGTCGAGGTACGAAAAAGATGCTGCAGTTGACTATCTGCTTGTTTAGATGCGCCATACCTCAGACAAAAGCCACATAAAATGCGAAAACGGAGATAGCAATGACAGGCGGCGTGCTACTGCTCGTATTAACGGTATAGTAGCACTATAAGGAAGTTTAAAACGTACGCCCCTGCTCGCTTGTTTCGAGCATTGTAAATCCAATTTGTGCAATATTCGGCTGCTTCTGGTGGTGCTTCGTTTATTAACCCTTATTAAGTTGCATTATGCAAAAATTAGTCAAGACCGTAGAAGTCAGAGGGAGGGAGAGAAAG
This sequence comes from Platyscapa corneri, assembly GCA_018907185.1. Lineage (NCBI taxonomy): Eukaryota > Metazoa > Arthropoda > Insecta > Hymenoptera > Agaonidae > Platyscapa > Platyscapa corneri. Next base: position 3,282,303 of record JACCHW010000023.1, on the reverse strand, counting down.
AGAAGTGGCGTCCAGTGTTGCAATGTCCCTGGAGGACTAACCAAAAATTAGGCGCAACTCCGTTACGCAGTAGTACCAGAACTCGAGAACAATTCGCCAGCGTAATGCTCTCGTTCTTGATTAGATAAACTAAGTGCCGACTGATGATTATCTGTGGCTTTAGAAACAACAGAAATAGAGATAGAGAGATAATGCGTGAATAAATAAGAAAGAGAGGGACGAGCACTATGTGATACCCACCAACTGCACAAAGTGCATTACTTTCATTATATATATGACATATGTTTTATTAGTAGGAGCTTCGTGAAAATTATTACAATAAAAATATCTTTGTTAGATTATGAAATTTAAAAAGCAAGTAAATCTACGTACACTAATAAGAAATGATTATTTTTAAGCTGGAAATACAATCTAGTATTTTTTGTTTCACCTAGCACTATTTTAACTAAGAGGCTTAAGAAATATAATAACTCCATGAAGTCCGAACAGCATTTTCTACAGATTAAGACTTACGTTATTATTATTATCATTATTATTATTATTGTTATTATTATTGTATTATTATTATTGTTATTGTATTGTTATTATTATTGTTATTATTATTATTATTATTATTATTATTTATCACGAGAGATAATAATTTTAATTCTTTTTAATAAGTTCACGTTTTGTCTACTTCTTCATAAAAAAGTAATTGATGTCAATATAATAAATTTATCTCAAGAAATAAATGAAATTTATTAACTCAGATCGAATTTCATTCTATTCATATACTTGAATTAGAACAAAAATAATGTATATCCGTAATTATTTCTTGATTGATGCTTGCATTATAAAATTTAAACTTTTCCTCTTTTAACTCTAATATTCTTAAAACGCTGTTTTCAGATATGCTACGTACATATGAATATTATAATTACTGCAGCTCGTGCATTCTGTAATCGTGTATTATGTTTTTTGTTTCAAACATAAACTGTACGTATGGAAAATACATTGCTCATGATGAAAAGTTTTTAACGTTGTCAAAAGATACGTTCGTTTCTATAATAAACTGAATTTCTCTCTGTGGACTTCTTTAAAATTTAATAATAGTTTTCAATAAAACGAAATGTAAATACATTTTTAAAAAAGTTAATCAAAGAAAAATCTACTACAAATACAAACTTTGAATAAAATGTTTTAAATATATGAAGTTCTTGTTCGTTTGATCTATTTTCAGTGAATAGCAAAAATTAATCAAACGTCATAAGATCAATAATGATAATAGTCAGAAACTTACCATAAAATTGAATTGTTTTGAACAAACATTAATTTGTTGTTTACGATAAAACGATCACCTTGATACATGAGAATAATTATTAAAAATTGTTTGTTCAATAAAGATCATCGAAAAAGTTTATCGCAATTTCATTTGTACGTACGAAGCAAAGGCTATTATCTACGATTTCAATGAAAATTACCGTATATTTAAATGATTTAATTTACCAATAATTATCGAATGCAAAAACTCAGGATGAGTGCATTGCAACGTAACCAGACATTTGTTTATATCAGAAAATTATCTCTTCCGGGCGGTTCTACTTGCAATAAATCTTTTCGTCGGTCGGTATTTTATCAAACATTTGATATTACGATAGTGAGCAAGCACACACGCGCACATATATTTGCCTGAAAATCGCGTGCAAGCATCGAGGGACGAACGACCCTCGAGAGAGACAGACTGAGAAGAAGAGCGGACAGACCAGAGGGAACTGGGATCGGACTGGCCTCGATTCCACTTGCATTCCGTAAATCGCATTTAGTTCACAGAAATAGACAATAGTTTGATGTCGGTTGGAAAAATTCTCATAGTCCGGTAGTGTAGGAATGCCATGCATTTGGCAATCCGAAGGTTCGACTCGAGGTATCGAGTTGATAGCCCCTGCTCCTGCGGTCGATCCGTAAAGAGCGAGGACCAAGAAAAAAAGAAAACTGAGTCTCGAGTACGAGATGCAAAATCAAAGGGAAGATTTGGAGGAAAAAAGGAATTAAACCAAGCGGGCAAATACAAGTTGAGAACAAATCCTGGTTACTATGACAATCACGTGTTAACTACTCCCTTTCCCTTGTGTGTTGACTCACCCTTGCTGACCCCTGCGCTCTTTGCCTTTCAACCGCTGCTCGATCTTCACTAGCTTCTATTTCTCATACTTCTTCGTAAAAAGAAAGGAACTCTGAAGCTTTTTATTCAAGACGAAGAAAACTTTTCCACGCTTACTCACTGAATTTCAATTAGAGAGAATTCACTGATTCGCGTCGAATAGTTACGAATTCTATCGAATATCAGTGCGTTGTTACAAATTAATAAAAATCCCTTGCTATTATGGGGGTAAATCATGTTGTTCGAAGAATACGTATAATCAAGAGAACAAAAACGGGAACCAGTTATAAATATAACTCCTGGTATTTTATCAGTAATGGCAAATCATATTTAGTCATTCGAACAGAATTATGTACCTGTATTGCTGAAAATTATCAACGGGAATGCTTGTGTGTAACACGATGTCTTTTTATATGATTAAAAATATCACGAGAAAATAATTTTCAAGGCAGTGGAAAGTCTGCAGTATTATTTCAAGACATTTTTATGAAATTTTAAAAAAGAAAAAACTTGTCAATACCTTGTCAAAAATTAAATTCTTGTCCACAATTTTTGTGTATTGATACTACGACTAAAATTTTAGGAATGGAAGCCGTATGATAAAAAATATATGAAATATATGATTTTTTCAACTTTATTTTGATAAAAATAGAGACTACCCAATATTAAAAAATATTTTATTTGTATAAGAATTAAGTTTTTTTAATAAAAACTAATCCCTTTACGTTTTAAAGCATAAGTTCCAAAATTTAATACTATTTATTGATTAATCCATATTAACGAATGAAACTGTAGTTAAAAATCATAATGCTGTATAATTGATAAAATATACGTCAAATTTATATTAATTAATTATTTTTTTAAATAATAGTTATGTGCATATTTTTCTAATCAATAAATTTTAACATAATTAAATAAATGTTTCTATCGATTCGCGTCTTATGCACAATCACAAATCTTGTACATTAACCGAAAAAATAATAAATCGTTTGTGACGTTTTTCGATTTTTACGCAACTTATTAAATTATATACTTAAATGCATATCAAAGTAGTGCTTAAATGAACGAGCACATCAAATTTAAGAAATTAATATGCTCATACTTTTATTTATATGTTTAATTAATTGTAGTTTTTATTGGATGATATTTTCGTACTTCTAATATATAGTAATAATTCAAATGATACGTACTCATTTCGATATTTGCAATAAATTTGCAATATTTCGAAAAATTATCTTGATAATTAGCCAGAACAAAAGTTTTAGTCACATTTTTATGGATATAAAACGCTAATAAAAAATATCAATTTTACGGAAATGAAAAAAATAATTGAACTATTCTTCCCTAATACCAACAATATTTCTGTCGATTCTACTTTTAATATTATATATTTTAGTGAACAGAATATTATACTTTCACGACTTGAAGTTTTACCTACACGCGATGAAGAAATAACTAATATTGTAAAACTACGAGAAAAATGGTACTTTTATTCAGATACCATTACTTTTAGTTAAATCATTCATTTATGAATTTATAACGTTAAACTTAAAAGAGTCCACCCATCGAATTTTTTCTAAATGAAAAAATTTATATTATCCTCGAGATCTTATGTAAATTTTATAGTTTTCTTTTTAATTATAAACAAAATTTCATGAAAATCTTTTAATTAAATTTTTCACTTCTCTCGAGTGTAATTGTAGTTATATTGTAACAGTTAATGAGTTATTCCACTTTGTCGCTTTTTACAAATTATTTTTTATTTTAAATTGACCTGTAATTATTTGTTGGGTTAATTTTGTTAATTTATTAGAAAATTAAAAATTTTTTTTTTTTGTAGATTTCATAATACGAAATGTAATTCATCGCATTAACTAAAAAGCAAAGAAAAATCATTATTCAACTATTAACGATAAATAAAAATAAAATATTTAGTTCGTTAATAATATTGGTTTGAAATAAATAAGATAAATAATACTAATTTAATAATTATTCTTTTATTGTCCGTCGTAATAATCAATCATAGAAAGTAAAAAATAACATTTTAGGATTTTGAGTATAGTAGAGCCTAATAAAATTAGAAAAAAACTGAAAGACGCAAATAACAAAAACTTATAAAAATCAAATTAAACTCACGAAAAATAACCGTTACCTACATAAATCATTTTTAAGTGTCATAAATCACTTTTAAATAGCTACGAGGGTGTGAAAGATGAAACTCGATTTGAAAAACTTTGACTTTTGAAATAAACGAAAACGAATCTTAATTGAAGGTTCATGTTGTACAGCAATAAATGATCGAGAATTAAAATAACATTTATGAATAAAGTTTAAATGGATAACTTAATTACAACATGATTTACGATTTATGCAAAGCTTTGTATACATAAAAACTTTATCTAAATTTCACTTTAAAAAATCTAATTATAAAATAAAAACGCAGACACTATATTAAGACTTTTTAAGACACAAAATACACATTTTTTCTTGATAATCGATTAGTTTGTAAAAATTCAATTTTCAAGGAATATATATTACTTGTGATAATTATCTTAAGATGCTTCACAAAGTTATTAAAGTCATTAATCACATTCAGTCGAAAATTCTTTTCTAAGATCTTTTCTTTGATCCAAAAACGCATAATAAGATAATATCATCGGGGTAACGTTAAACTAAAACAAAAATTAATCAATCTTTACGCATTTATCCGATTTAATAAAAAGAAGTTAATAAAATATAGAATACCAATCATCTAGTAATAGTTTCAGTTAATAATTTTCATCACTGTTTCTGTAGGTAAAACAATATCATTTAACGACATTTCATTTAGCGAAATAATTTTATTTAATCGAAAATGGTTGCAATATTTATAACTGAAATACCTCTATTTCGAATTTAAAAAACGAAGAGGATGTGCACTGCTCACTGCTTTTAATATTTGAAAATTCTATGATAAGTGATAATTGCACAAAAGTGAGATGCAAAAATTTAATTAAAAATTGTTTGTCTGCTGTAGCAGCTCCATTTATAGACTCCAAAATAAAGTGTTATTTGTAATATTTACTTGTGGCATCATATAGCAATCGGTATCTTTATTAAGTCGCCCTTAAAATTTGTTTCAGTTGAAATTCGAACTTGCAGTGATTAATATTTGGTAGTAATTGGTCGTCTTAAATATTCACTATTTTAAATTAACGTTAATTTTAGAGGAATTCACGTAACGCGTAAACTACTAACTTTACCAATTTTATTTTATTCGTGTATTATTACAAATCAGACATGAGCATTGTAAAATTTTATAATTGATCCGAGTGGCAGTCGCCAACTTTTACACACGACAGCAACTTCGCTGTTTCCTCGGTGCACTCTAATAAACGCAGGTTCATTTATATCTTTTCTGACGTATCCAACAATTCTCTTGGTATAATGGACTGCCCGTCGTCCGTTGCTCCATTGCTATTTTTTACTTTCTCTACCTTCCTTACCAACAGTCTCCAAGCCGTCAACGTGAATTTACTCCAACTGGCAAGAGGCGCAAAAGTTATCAAAGACGAAGATTACCGCAAAACCGCAAGTGGCATTGACAAGCGTCGATTATTGTCAATACCTATTGTTTTTCTGCGATTTGACTGAAGTGTAAATTCGTCCAATATCGGAGAGCAGCGAAACGCGATATCACTGAAATAGAGCGCGGTAGGGTTACCAGTGCTCGCGCGCGCAGCTGATCCGTAGTAGATTTCGACGTCTTTCGAGCTTTGACTTCATGGCCGCTTTTGAACCTCAAGACTCCTTTATCTCTTTGTTCTCATTTTCTAGCTTTCCACTACCTTCTTTTATTTTCCCTTTTATTTACTTTATTTTACCAGATTGTGTTTATAAAGCCGCTCTCCCTAAGGAAATCGATCATTTAATTCTACCCAGTGTACTCTTAATAAAGAATCAACTTTAAAGAATAAGCCTTTTGGTTGAGCAGAGATACCGATAAATTTCAAATTAAGTCCTTACGAGTTTCGGCGTAGTGCGTTATTAGAAAGGATTAAAGAATGATGTTTCCCAGTGGTAATTTGGTGCGTAACGTGTATTCGACAGACGTACGTGCGTAGTACTTGGATGTCTCGGATTAAACAAAAGAAATCTAGTTTCCCGTTCGTTAATATCATTAATCCAGGATAAAAAATAAGGGGTCTTCGAATTTTTCCTATAAATTCGACTGCAAATTCTAAAGGTTATCTTTATTTTTCAATCCATTTTTTTATATCAATTTTGTGCTTAATGCAATAAATGAAATACGCGACCGACACTCGATACAGGTGATGTTTTACTAGTGAATAGGGTAAAAAGCACTATCATTATAGGAGATAAAAATGCAGATGAATTATAGAATGGAAATCGCACGCATAGTACGCGACGACTGATATTTTTTCCTACATTCCTTTTCGTATGCCAAGCCATCATGTTATGCGGTGAATTTTACGATGTTATTCCGATAAATCGACAATGTTTCTTCAACAAACTTCTCGAAATCCATTCATCAAATAGCTTATTTCTTCTTCTCTTTGTTTCTGTCTTTACTCCTCTCCCCCCGTTGTTTTCGTGTCGCTGTCAGTTTTTCTCTTGCTCCCATACTTTCTTCTTTCAATTATACGCGTTAGCTTAAATATTTTCTCTGAGTTTTCTAATTAAATCTTCTCCGAAAAGAGATGCTTTGAACCGTCGCTATTTTTAAATCAGACGTGAAGAAAAACAACGTTACGGCACTCCGGGGAGAAATAGAATGGAATAGTGTAACAGAGGACGCGTGCACTGAAGGGTTTTCCCCTTGCGATTATTATGAGACGCCAAGTTGTCTCGCTCGAAAGCCGTAGTATCAATGGACAATTGGACTCCTGAAGTCCTTCGGCGGACAAATAATAAAAAATCAATTGTTTCATAAGCATTCCAGATCGTTTTAATCATTGTTGTAGCGTTACAAACCGAATTTTTAAATTATTCCGAACTTTACATTGAAAATTTTTAATAACAGCGTGTATTTATGCGGCACATATTTTAAACTTCAAGTCACTCAAACGAAACACATTGGAATATGTCTAAAAATACGATTCCCAATGATGATTCACGAAAAAGTATTATAATCGATTTTTCATTATAACACTTTAACAAGCCTTTATATTGTTAGGTTTTGAATGTCATAATATTTACGATACATTTTATCTGTTTTGTAACACAGACAATTAGTTTGGATGCTATTCTGTATTAATAGATATCCCACATACAAATATAATAAGGATTATAAAATACTAACCATAAATATATTTATGCCATAGTCAGTAATTTTAAAAAATATATGGGTAATTTAAAATTAATTTGTGCTTGTTAATTACACTCATTTATGTATAGATCTCTTACAAAATATCCATAAAATACCATTTTACTATGATTCTACAGGTTTAAGTAAAGCAAGAAAATATATGTAATTTACACGCATAAGATGATAAAAGCTTTTTTTATATATTTCAAAAATAAATGAGAAAGTTTTATACATCTATTTACATTACGGGTATGGGAGAATTCATATTGTCCGAATACGAACGAATTTTCATGAATTTATAGAGGGGTAGGGAATTATTTAAAAATGTTTAACTTTTGTAAATTAATTAAAAAAATAGAAATGTTTCGTTCAATGGAAGATTTTATTTATAATTTCAGTATTCTTTACGGAAATGTAGGGTAAAAATATATGAAAATATGAAAATAAATATATTACTAAATTATATGGTGGCGTTACACAAAAAAACTTCATGTTTATTATTACCTTATAAATTAAATTTTTCTATTTTTTGAAAAGCTAATTAATTAGTATAGATCTGAAATTTATTCATAATTTACGATTAATCTAATAAGGGCTTTTCAAATTCAAATACGTATAAAATGTATATTAGATTATTTTTAGAGTATAAATTTTTAAAAAGTATAAGACGCATATATACGTGAAATATTTTTTCGTATTCAATCACATTTCGATAAAACTGAAGCATCGTATGTAAGATACTTTCGTTAAAGTAAAATCTAAGCTACGTTATTTTTAGAATTATTCATGTAGTCACTTAGTCATGAATAAGAATATTCTTTTGCGCACGACTGCTGTTTATTAATTGAAAAAACTATCTTCACCTAATTCATTACAACAAAAATTGTTACCTTTTATCAGAGTATGTATAAGTTTGAAGAATCTATGCAATATATTGAAATTACAATTCATACGATTGAGATTAATATGCGGCATTAAATTTTAATTCATTCGATACGATGTGGAAGCTCATTTTCAATCCCAAAATGATTCAATAAGCATATCTATACAGAAGTTTCATTGAATGTTATTAAATAGAAGAAAGAAAGTAAAAAAGCAGAAACGATCGTAATAAGCAGTGAACGAGATATGGGGAATAATCAGCAGCGTCAAATAAAGAGAGAGAGAGAGAGAGAGAGAGAGAGCGCTGAAACAAGAGAGGGAGACGGAGAGAAAATATGAGAGGATGAAGAAGAACGTTGTATAGCAGGAATAAAGTTTCCTCTGACGCGACTGCACGAGCTCGTCTTTCCCCCGTTCCGGATCCCGCGCATTGCCACGCGTATATAATACAAGCTGCGGCGTGTAAAGCGTGTGTACGTATACGTGTAAGGCCCCGTGACGCCGGGGGGGGGGCAGGAAGGAAAGAGAGCACGTGCTGCCTGATGCAGCGCGTCGACCGCGACCGCAGCTGAGCGAAGGGGATCGCTTTGGTTCTCGGCTCGTAAATCGTCGGGCTCAGCGTACCTCTCCCCCGCGTGCCCGAAATCTCTTGCCCAAAAGTCACCGCTCGCAGCTTGTCTGTCGCACGCACACTGCTGAGGGAGGTATATTGCTTATGCACAGGGCCGTTCGCACACGCGTCCGTGCCCGTGTGCATGGTGTGTTCCTCGTTTCGCGACGGCCACGATTCATGGATACGTAAATAGCATTGGCGTGCGGGTGGTGGCTCTCTAATTTGTCGACGACAGATAATCGAGGATGAGGAAAGATATAGATTGAGAAAGGAAGGAGGGGAGTGAGAAAGTGGCATTAAGTGCTAGCGATAAAACCAATATAACGTCTTGTTCTCGAGGGTCGAGAGACTGTTTTCCTTTCCCGCTCCTTGAAAAGGCTTCCCAAAGTCGTGGATAATGGATTTTTTTCTATACACTTCTTTCTGATATACGGCTAGTTACGTAGTGTGCAGACGGGATGTCCTTTTTCTATCTTTCTTTGGCCATCTTATTTTTCCCCTGTATTTCCTCGCTGATAATTAAAATAAGAAGGACTCGCATTTTCTCTGCCCTTGTTCCGTTCTCGATAAATATGAGTCTATAATGAAAAATGACGTAACGTTGACAAGTGTCAATAGTGTCTGTACGTGCTCAGATTGAGTCCCCCGTATTTACACTTGGTATTCATTCGGTATTCGCTTTAGTGCCTTCCGATCGATTCAATTGTCGTAATAAATATTCGATTAAGTCGCTTTAATAATATATCAAAGAGAAATGCAAAAGATAGAAAAAATCTGCAGGTAAAAGAAAAATGCTGATGGTATTATGAAAGATTTTACATTACTAGGAGAACAAAAGTGTGAACGAAATTAATGAATTGAATTGGAAAATGATTCGATTATCTGAAAATTAATTATTTTATTGTCCCAATAGTATACGCAAACGTACAACGCAGGAATTTTAAATAGTTCCAACGAGTACTCGAAACGAAAGCATAAATTGAATTTAAAAATCGCATGTAAAAATTGTTGTGTTTTTGTAAATTAAACAAGATGATAAAAGCAACGAAATAAAACAACGTTAATTTATAAATTCGAATGAAATATGACTCATCACGCCATTTAAAATAAAAAATTGATCAAACTTTGCCATGAAATGAATCTTTTCAAGTGATTAATAGATGTAGAAAAACTTGAGTACCCCCATCTTAATCGATTATTTTGACAAAAATGCCACCATCATCAGCACCAAAGTATTTAGATTTATTAATATAATGTAGTTTAATTTTCGCGAGTCTAAATCTAGTACTCATCTTGGAATTACAAAAATTCAACACTTTGTAACAAGTAATATGTAAAAACTATTCCTTTTTGAAAATAAGAGAAAATTGGGAAAATCTAAATGCAAAGATTGCGGTATTTTAAAATGTCGTAAAGAAGTACAAAGGGATGGAAATATAAGTGTAAAAGTAAAAACACTTTATTTAAAAAAACTATTCATGCGTAATTTTAAATTGAATTTAAATCCTTGAAAACCAAGATGCTGAAAAATGTATAAGAGAATATATTAATGTATTATAATAATTATTATATTGTTCAATAAACATATCTATCTATCTGACCATACCTTTTTGATAATAATTAAACAATAATTTCAAGTTAAATTTCGTTGAACAGAAATTGTAAAAGGTAAAGCGGATTTATTTATGTTTATTAATATTTATGTTTTTACGTAATGTTAATAACATTCATTCATATTATTATTAATTATAAAAATAATTTAAATAATTGAAATGTCTTTAATTCACTAAATAATTTACTAAATAATTTATTTATTTCCATCCATAATTAAGTTTTGTTGTATAATATAATCAAAGAAAATTCTCATTTTAATTCAAATATTATAAATTCCTATTTTGAAGTAAATCATAAGTTTTCCAGCAATATGATGAATACTTTTCAAATATCAAAGTTGTAAATTCATGTCTATACACATAAATTTCAACTACGACAAATTCCATTTCACAGAAATTTATTTATATGTGTATTTCAATATTTAAAATTATATCGCGACATATCAAGTGCAATTTTTAAAGCATCAATGTTACACGGCCCAGTTATAATGTTAATGTTAGTAATAGTTATGCAAGTTCATAAAACAGTACTAAACTCTAACTTTATACACGTATTTTAAATAATAGACAATAATTAATGTTTGCCTAGCTCGTAATTGAATTTCAGTTTTAATTTTTACTTTAAGTTTTACTATATATTCCAAGAAATTAAATTTCCAATTACCTAAATTTAAAATTAATTTTGGTAGAAAGTTCAATTTTGATAAAAGATTTTTCAAATCGATTACGATATACGTCATAAAATATCACATCTATGACGTTAAATAATTAGTCTTTGATATTTTCCCTTATTTAAAAATTAATTCAATATTAGGTTTAATACAACGTCAATGATAAAGGAAAAAAAGTTCAAGAATAAGCTTTTAACGTATTACAATATAATTTAAACAACAATTCGTTTATTGAGAATTACGTTTTCACGGTTTGTGTCTATTTGTGCGAGGCTGATAATTTAAATAATTAATTACACAATTAGAGCAGCTGTAGCCGAATTTTGTACTTCTTGTGGTACATTCTCCTACCAGTAATGTATTCTTTAAGGTGTATAACAATATTTTTAAAAATGTACAATGCACTCACATGGTCTCAAAAATTCAAAATTACTTTCCATTGCAATTGCAATTCATTCGAATTCGGATCAATAGCAAACCAAAATTTTCATAATAAAACATAAATTCCTATAGTTTTTCCATAAAATATGATCGCGTTCCTTTTCAAAATTTAGCATTGATTAATGAAAAAGAACCTTCACAGCATCCGTGCAAGTCGTTCTATTTTAAATCAATTTTAATTCAAACGTCGAGAATGCCTCTCCAAAAATTATAAAACATTATAGATAATTGAAAATTCTTATATTTCAAAGGAGGAATACCTTGAACACCACCAAAGTCATTACAAGCGACAATCCAGTTACCCGTCTATCACCCTTCCCCTAATACGGTCATGGAAAATCGAAGGAGTTAAGATGGATGCGCCCTTCGCGCTATAGTCACATAAGTTCTGAGTTGGCCATCACTTATTACACGCTTACGAGAATCGGAAGAGGGGAAAGAGGTTACGGTTATGGCTCGGAGTCCCAACCTCCGCACCCCCTGCGTCCGATGGCAGAAGTAAACTTGCATGCGGGCAGCGTAATATCACTCACAGTTTCGTGCAGCAATTTAATCGCTCAAAAGTCCGAGCCACTTGGTGGTGCGACCGCCGCAGCTCAAGGCATGGCCTTTTTATCGTTCCTGTACCGTCCTGGAGTCATAATTGCATATGAATATGCGTCGAGTCTGGGACGCGTTTGGCTCGCAGATGCCGTGGCGCAGCAGACGCCACGTATAGATATTGGCGGCGCTTAGTTTTCGGACATCGACGCTCGAAAGCGACGCGTGAATCAAGTTTATATTAAATTGCGCCTTCGGCGCATATGGCCACTGGCTGCTGTTGCCACCGCTGTAACCGGAGGACAGGCGCCAGTGCCGGCGGAGAGGAGGATGCGGTTGACGTACGGATGGAGAAAAGGGAGGGGCCAAGACAGAAAGAGACGACTCGAGCCGTCAGCACCTATGTGCAAGTAGATAACACCGAACAATAATTATCAAGTTGGGAGCGGGGGAGTTACTGTCGACGGCTTGAGGAAGCTGCCAAGACCGATTGGCGCAAAATACCATCGTAATCTTGATTAGATTAGCCTGGCTAGGTGGAGGTGGCCCGGCCCGTGCACTGTCATCTTCTATACATTCTGTGTACATTCTATACATTCCGATCGAAGCCAAGACCTGACCTCGATGTATCTTCGCGAATTTTTACATTTTATGCCCTCGGATCTCGAATAAAACCCTGTCTCTAACGCCAACCCTTTTTCTGTTGCGCGTATCCATTTTCCATTAAAATGTTAATTCTTAAGTACCGTAGTCAAAGTTGGAAGTTTTCTTGCCTTTGTTTCCATTTTTCCTGACCCTTTCTATCTATGCAGTTATGTTAATTCATGGCCAAGATTAAGTTCTTAGAGCATGCATTGCTACTTAAGATAATGAATGTCTAAAGAATACTTTATTTATAATCAAATATAATCTTCTGGAAACCTTTGAAATCTCTCCTCTTGTTATTATTTATTTTTAGGTCACGAAAGCTTAAAACGGTATACTATAATCCCAATTGTAAACTATTTTTTATAGCCGAATTGATAAAGTTGAGAGTAACAACTGATCAGAGGAACGCTTCGAATTATTAATTTTATTGTTTGTATCCAAGACAATTAAGATTTTTAAATGTTCAAATTGATATTACGGAGTAGATATCGATTAATTAGTTCCAAGATAATCTTGAAACAGCACTGAAATATCGTAGTACTTTCAGTAGAGTAACGATTCGCATTGTCTTTCTATAACATCAAAAGTTTCTGTGAAATTTTAAGAAACCTCGAGAAATAATGCAAATAATTCATGCAGGAAAAGCTAGTCTTTATGTGGATAAAACTATTAAATTTCAAACGAAATGATTAACGACTTTTCACTACTCTCGTGCCTTCACGATTATAGACTTTTTATCGCAAACTTACCTTTTTGACAGGCAGAAATTTATATTTTTGAAACTTTAAGTAAAATCACAGATTTTTTATACTTAATTAAACTGCATTGATTTTTCATTTGCTGTTAATAGCAATGATAGCAGTATTTTTAATTTAAGACTGCGGTTTGTGCAAAGAGACCGTAAAATATCGAATTACCAGAACGAGCTTCTGTTCGCGACTGTCCATCGTGTTTCGTTTATAAATCGACGTACACAGGTAGTGTTCTGACAAGCGACATAAATTTGATCGGAGAATTGCAACACTGATGAAGTGCAGAAAAAATAATTGCAAAAAGAGTTATTTGAAAACATACCGTGTAAAGCAATTGTACTTGAAAATATGATTTGACCAAAATTTTAAATAAATTTTTGATGCGTTTAAAATTTCTTTCCACGTTTGAATTAAACTTAATAAACAAAAATCAATATTAAAGCCATTCTCATTATTTTATCAGACTATGGAACCTAAAGCAAATGCGCTAAAATTAAAAAATTTAAATTATCGTTTTAATTAAGTTTTTTCTAGAAAAACGGAGAAACCAAATATTAATGTTTGTTATTAATTACTGTGACAGTAAAACAATTTTTAGTAAGAAGTTTGAAAATAAAAAGGAAATTTTTAAAGAAATAGTCAAGAATGAATCATTGATATATTGACTCTACTATTAAATGATTGGTTTTCGTATCCTTAAATTAAACATTGATAACACGAATGTTTGATTTCCTCGTGAATTGTAAATGAGCAATAGTTGCGGCGAATACAATTATTATTTGCCTTCGCGATCTCTCGTTTAAGTTAACTTTAAACTTTTACAAACCGAGTGCCCACGCAAGCAAATTTTCATCCTAATCCGCAACTTGTTCTCTACCTGCGCTTCAATTGAATTCCTTTGCAATCTGGTCCAACATCCGACATTCTTTACATGTGCTTACTTCTTACTACAACATTAATGACATTTTCTATTAAAGCCAGCACCCCGATATTTATTTTATCGATTAAGGAAACACAATTTCATTTCACGCATTCTCTCTTCAAGGATACCTTGAAAAGGCTTTGATTAATATTGGAAATTTTTTCCATCAATTTTATTCGATTCGTTAAAAATCAAATTAGTTTAATGGGGAAAAATAAAAGGAATATATTAATTTTAATGATTGTTCATTTTGACGACAGTGATAGCGCAGATCGATATTTTGATTATAAGAAAATGACCCGAGCCTCTTTCACATTTTATTAGATATTTCTAACAATTTTAGGGTCCGAGCATTTTTGACCATTTCACCGTATTGTAAATTAACTTTTTCGTGTTGCAACTTTAGCATAGGAAAAAAGTTCAGGAGCAGATGTCAGCTCGGGCGCAGTATTAGAGTAGAAGACACGAGCATGAAAAAGAAAAGCTGCTGATCAAAGTAATAGAGCATTTAATTTGGATAAACAAGCCGCGCTCACAGGGTGTGGCATGCACGTGGCCATACGCGCGTTTTCACATACGCACTCTGTACTTAGTCGGTATGCCTTTGTATGTGGGTGCGTACGCGTGCGCAGATGCCACGTGACTAAGCGCCGGAAGAAAGTATATTACGGAGAAGCGGCAGCAATTTCAGCAGGCATAGCGCGCATCCAATCGTGACTGACTTCTTTGCGTGTGTACGCGTATAGGTAGATGTGCAGTGACGTGTAAAGATTAATGACGAGATGAGTCGTAAAAATTGTCAGCATAAATCGTTAACATCATGACAACTTTATTTACCACTTCGGCAGTAGTCACTTTACAGAATATTAATTAACACCTCGGCCCTGATGCGAGTCGAGCCGAATCCTGTCTATACAGATTTTTAAGCAGCGATCAGCGGCATTTGAATGCAGGATACGCGGCGGGCTCACGTTCCAGAGGGAAAAAACGATGCTTCTTTTCGTGGCTATTTCGGGGATTTCCCCCCGACATCGCTTTGTGAATAAAAATTCTGCCGAACGTGTATGCACCTCCAAGCGATTCGTCATTCGCCTCGAAGCTTTCCTGCAAGAATTTCAAGTATTTAAACCAGTTTTCCCAATTAAAATATGCATCGGCAGAAATAAACTGCGCCAATTAGCGTGAAATACCGAGCGGAGCGACTTTTTTTGGACACCCGAGGCAACGGTAGCTAAAAAGGATATTAACAAAACAGCCTTACCATTAGGTTATTAAAATTTAATCATTTCGTTCTGCACGTAAAGAGTGCACGTGTACGAAGCTTGTGTTGGACTATGAACCATTATTAAACACGAAAGCGTCGTATAAATCGCGCCGTCCATATACCTTATAGAGCGTCACCGACGCGCTGGCGTGAACCGTAATCAATTTAATGCATCGTTTATCTTCTGTTACTACAAGCTCAAAAGTCATTTAAAACGGAGCCACTTCTTGTCAGCATGCCATACTTTCGTTTAAACTAATCATTTTCATTTACGGAATCGCATTTTAATGCTCGAACGATATTAGCAACAACTGCGCCAAATGGTAAATATCGTTCCAGAAAAATTAAACCATTTCATTGAAATATTTCCTTTATTTGGTAAATAGTTAGTTTACGAATACTTAGGAGCTTGAACTCATATTTCATGGGAAATATTAAACGTTCGTCAGATTTTTCGGTTCCCCCGAAAAGTAAATAATAGTAAATAATAAGAAAATAGTTATCAAATTTTGTAAAATATCGGAGATTGTTTAAATAAAAAATCGCAGAGTGCGTATGTTCATTGAAAAGTGCCATTTTCGCATATAAGTTCAAAATCAAATTTGACAATTGAAACTCTTGTATTAACGTACCGACAATTTGTGCGCATAAATTTTAATAACTGATTTGAAAATGTGTTTGTTTAGTTATAAATAAAAACACCGCTTTTATCGATATTTCATTGCTCGCGCTACTATTTATGAGCAAGTATCTCAGAGTAAATTAGTATTAAATAATCGTTTCTCACCTCGTGTTTAAGCTTCACGACTGCATAATGTTTTAACGGGGAAAACAGGATTTATTGAAAAAACTTTGAACGCATGTTTCTGCAATCTCAAGTTTCTTTTATCATGTACTCGATCATTTTTAACTTCCTAATAGAATTCTTATTTTACGATTGTATCAATTATTACATTACGGGAGAATATTTTCATAAGTAACGTTGTATACAATTAATTATTGTTATTGAGAACTTTTTGATAAAATAGCGCGATAAAATATGTTCTCAATATCGTTCATATAAAGAAGTTGATTGCAAATTAAGAAAACTTTTAAATAGCTTTTTAACATATTACTGTTTTAAATTCCATCAGCAAATGTACGCAGTGCACAAGTGCATAATACTTGCAATCGTAGCTCCTTTGTCTCCGTGTAAGCTGAAATGATTAATTTCGTTCGAGCGTAGCCTAAGAGGGGATGCACCGCCGATAGTAATTTTAAACTCTGGAAATTTTCCCTTATACTACACTGTTGGCTGCTTGCTCAGGCGAAAATTCTCGGAAAGCGCAATCTTGCATTTGGCATCAATCATGGGATTTAACGGCGGCAACAGCTATTCGATATTGACAAAACTCAATATGGCTTCCATATTGTTCAAGTAATAAAACACGGGGTACGAGTAGGTTTGGTTCTTCGGAAGACAACAAGTTTCCAGGAGATTCGAAAACATTTTTGCGAATGAAATTCCTCGGAAATTTCTGATGATCTCTATATAAATTGAGGGAGAAAAGCTTATATATAGATAAAACGCGGGAAAGAGAGTAATAGAGACGAAGCGAGGGGGTGGTGGGGGGAGAAAAAAACGGAGTAGAACGAAAGAGAAAAAAAATCATTAAAAGAGATCCAAAATAGATTTAATACAACGTAGAAATGTACTTGTATGATGGACTACTACTTGAATATCACTCCGAGGACTCATTTATTATTCGTGCAATACTCTTGTTTCTTTTACATACTCCTCAGCATAGTCCGAAAATTATTGTTCTCAAAAATTTCTCTGCGAAACATTCCGAAATTTTCGTCAATATTTATGTAAAATTTATTTTTACTAATATGCACTTTACGATGAAGCTCGGCAATTCTTAAAATTAATTTTTATTCATCGCGGTTAAGGAACTTTGCTAGGAAAATACACCATTCATAGTTTTATAGTAACTAGAGTGACTTGAACGCGTGTGCAAGATAAATACATGCAATACAAACTTTTCAAAGTTAAAATTGCGAAATTAGCTTAATCTACGTATGCGCGCGAAATTACGGCATAAAAAGTGAATAAATTATGATAAAATTTATTTAACACTTGTGGAAAATTATTGATTTTTGCAAAAAACTTGTATCTGTCTGGGGGCATTCGTATCGACCCTTACTTTTACTGCTCTGTCCGTTTTTCGACTGCGTTTGTCTTTTTCCTTTGCACATTAATTTTCAGCCTCCGTCGGTTTTCAATCCAATGTCGGAGCATTTTTATTCTCCAGTAGATACACTTGGAAATAGTCTTATCGTCGTTATTGAATCGTAGTACGATGAATGCTCTAGTTTCTCCTCCACTTGCCACGGTATCTGACTTCATCTCTACTGTTTTCGTCTATACTTTTCACGTAATTCGCATTCAGTCACCCACCTCTCGCCTCAAAAATCCCCATGCCGAATCTCATAAGATCGATTTTTCATCGTTCGTCGTCTCTTTTCTAAGTACATACTTATTTCATTGGATCTTTCCGATCCGTTTATCGGTAACTTATAGTATGTGTGTAATCCTCGGCTAGTCGTTTCTTAGCAGATGTTCTACTGCCTCTTTTTCCCCCGTTTAGTGATTTTTCTGATATATATATACACACACACATACATATATGTATATTCACGAGCCGGTGAATGTGTGTGCTTAATAATGTACTATACATGCCTTCGTACGTTGCCTTATTTCAGTGAAATGAAATACGCATATGCTCCGAGTAGAAAAGAATAGAAACCTACGCGAACATAAAAGAGAATATCGCAGAAAATACTAATGGGGGTTAGAAATCTTTTTATAAATCTTTTCTTGACAATTTTTAACTTCATAATTCTTCAAAACAAATAATTTAATATAAAAACTCTCGTCGATTCTTCCGGTTAATTGGTGCGTATGGCATCTTTGCCTATAAATCTAAAGCAACGATGAATTATTATGACCACTTTATATTTTAACACACATAAAAATAAAAGTTCTTATTTGCCATCTGATATTGATATTAATAAAAATATTGATAAAAAATCTTGGGTAAAAATTTGACTCTGAATAAATATTAAAATAATGTTAATTGATTATACCGCAAATTTTTTTTAATAATCAAGCTCATGTATAATTTGATATTTTCAGAATGTAATTTTAAGATTAAAAATTTCATTCACGATCTTCATTATAGAAATATGAACTTATCTTTTTATCATCAAATAAAATTAATTTTTTCTATTTATCAAAATAATCGAATTAAGAACTCATTTAGGAAAAAATTATAGTCATTTGAAAATCTCCTAATCATATAATACGATACCATACCAAAGAATTAAGTTCACTCGATCATTAATTCTATATTTAGTTCTCCTCAGATGCAACTTTGGTAATCTCCTTCTCGGTAATACTGATTAACGGCGCGCCTAGGGAAAATGCTTTTTTGTAATACGTTTTGGGAAACAATAACTATTTATTTTCATAAGCAATTTATTCGTCATATTATTAATTCCACTATATTAAAATGTATTTTATTACACGTTTCCGACTATAATATCTATAAATATATCTCGATTTCGCCTTATGGCTCATTTCTCAGGATATGCCTTGAACGTTGGTGATCAGATTTGCTAAATCCCGTGAGTGATTGATCTTGCAGCACAATACTGAATAATTCGCGTTCATTGGGTTAACTATCTACTTAAATAACGATATGAAAACAATAAAGTTCTAATTTTATTCTGAGTATATCCCGTTGTGTTATGCAAAAATGTATTAACTATGTCCCTAGAATTCACGAATTTGAGAATTTTTATTTTTTCATTTATTCAAATTTTTATATAAGATTTAACAAATGCTACATAAAAATGGTTCAATAATATTTATTACTCCTTATAATTTATTTTAATAAATTTTTTCTCTGATATGCTTATTTTTTATGCAAACATTTAATGTAAATTAATAATTGCTTCTATAATAATACAAATCAATATCATTAATTTCATGTATCTAATTACGGTTAGAGTTACGTATGGAACATTTCATAGAAACGTAAGTCAAATAGATTGGATTTATACGCTCATTTATGATTTTAATGATTTTATCTAACTATAATGAAATTAATATTCAATTTGACTTTTAAATTATTTGGTTTCTAATGCAATATTTAATATTAAATAAATAATAACTCATAAAAAATTATTAGATAAAAGGGCTTTCAGGTCAATTACAGGCGAAGGTAAAATATCTACGTGAAAAATCACTTCTATTTTTTATAATGCTCTTTGATTCTTACTTAATGTGCGCTTAATTTTCTATCGATGTATCAGACACAATTAATTCAATATACTCATACTTATATCAAAACATTCTTAGTTTGTTTTTTAATTATAATTTTTAAGTAGACAAAATTGTAGCTTTTGTTTTGATAAGCGTACAAATTCTACTTTTTTAAGAATCTTATATACTGCTTTCGTTTAAAGTTGTGATAGTTTCACTTTCTATGAAACTTTGCTTGTAGAATAATATGTGCATTCACTGCTTCAACATTTCTTTTATACATTTTTCCATTTTTCTAGCTTTGAAACTGTTTTAACTCCAATTTTGTAACAATCTAATATCTTGTTTGAATTAAAATAAAGATTGTGCATATTAAGGATTGTTACGCAATCCTGAATTTATAATATTATGCATTTGTAATAAATATTAATACAAAATACTATTATATAATACAATTATATTTTTGCATAATTAAAATAATTCTGTAAAATCACATAAAATTTTTCAATAATAATATTACAATATTTATAAAAAAATTTCAAATACAATCATAATAGCTTTTTATAAACTATATTACGTAAGATTATATATAAAAACCACTTATTTTAATAAATATTAATTTTAATACTCTGTACAGGTAATGGATCGAATAATTTAATCAATTAAATAATGCGGTATAAAATACAAGAATATAGCATATAAATATTTGTAAATATCTAAATTGAATATCTAAGGAAAATAAAAATAAATAAATATTTAAAAGATTACAACTATTTAAATTTTTATCAGGAAGATTTTGTATAAAAATATAATCATTAGTTAATATTAGAGTTTCAGTTTTTTTAATTCTCAAATTAACTAATATATATTTTTAAAATTAATCATAAATAGTAATAAATTGTATTTTAACAGTATTCCAATTATTAACATTAATAAATCATTTTCATAAAGGAGCTGCTTTCATTTGCGACTGGAAAATTTTCATTTAATTTAATAGTATTATATTATTAAATGAAAAGTGATTGTTAAATTATCTTTTGATTTTGATACACATACAGACACACATAATATGAGGCATACAAAACTCTATATATAGTAGAGATATGGAATAGTAAATAATATAAATGAATGCCTTGATAAATTCGATTGACGTCAATGAAATTTTAGGAATAAAATTGATTTTCAAACATATAGTGCAATTATTAGCACGAAGTAATGAAAGTACCTTTTATTTAATTTGTGAGTGCAACTTGTAATGTGCTTCATTTTTTGCTCTCATAAGGTAATTCTTTAATATTTTAACTGCTTTGCTGTTTCAAAACTTATCTTGAAATTTTTTCATACTTTTTCACGTAATAAAGGAACCGACTATTTTTTATTAAGCAATACATTTGAGGTGCAGCCCGAAAAGTTTAGTATAGCCCATTTTAAAAGATAAAAAATTGTAGTAATAAAGATAAATTTTTTGATGAAGTAACCTGGAGAAGATAGTGAGTCAGATTCTTAGTTTAACGGATCGTCGCTTCCGTTTCACTCGCGGACGAATCTACCACGATTTCTCTAAGACTCTTCTTTCCGTGCAAATATCAAAATCGCTGTAACACAAGAGGTGGAAAAAAATGATCTCAAGAGATAATCATAAAAAGAACGATATATAACTCCTTAGTACACTTCCACTTGGGCACATTCTTAACATGTTTAAAATTTTTTACGTGATTATTTTTTCGTCAATCTTGTTTTCACTCCCCTCATAACACTTTTTACTCTCATTCTTCAAGTTTCCACTCAGTCTCCCTCTCTGTCTCTTTCTTTTCTTAGTGCCTTCTGAGCACTTTTCCAATATAGAAAATAGACTTTAAGGGGCGTGGCTAAGCAGTTTGCGATACGTCGTGGGGAAGAGAAATCGTCGTTCCGTAACGAGCCACAGCATCCCCTTGTACATGCTTTTTCTCCCTCTCTCCCATTCTCCTTCAATGTCTGTGCGTGTATAAATGTAACGTTATTTCTCTCGTTTTTTCTTGCCCTTTTAAATCCAAAAAATAAGAAAAAATAATTGAAAGGAAACGAGCACGGAAGGAAGAGAAGAGAGAGAAAGGGGACTTGCAGAATGAGCAAGATGGAAGAACACGTATTTCCCGAATTGCGAAGCAGAAAAGTATAAAAATACGAGAATATAAGAATGAGTGAAATAGAGAAAAAGAAGGGAGGAGAGAATGAATGGCTTCGTTTTCGTCGCTGTGGTTGTTCTCTATCTTGCATCTTACCTTTCGACTCTCATCCGTCTTTTAGCCGCGCGCTGGGCTGAATGTAGACACGAAGTTGAGAAAGCAATTCGCTGTCTGTCCCTCTCGTTCTTTTCATTTCTTCCACTTTATCTATGTTCACCGTATCCTCTGGCTGGATTTTAAACAGCTGTCACCCCTCAGAAAATCTTGAGGGGTCGTTACAATATTGTGCTTTCTTGCGCTCGGATCGGCTATGTTTGCTTGACGCGCCAGACTCACGTTCTCAAAGGGTCAAACGTCATCGTTGTTGACGTATTCTCGATCGTGTTTCTGCCCTCCCCCTTCCGAGCCTTCCTCTCGTATTCTACGAATTCTTAGTACCTTCGCCCACTCGCGTGTGGTTCTGAATATATAAATAACTGCGCTCCAGGCCTATTATTGCGCGTGCGTTTCGAGGTCTGGTAGTGCGCCGAGGAAGGCCAGTGTACTGGGCGAGAAGTAATGGCTCGGTGTCATCGACACGATTCCCGATGTACACGCGAGATAAACGCCTTCCTTCGACGCTCGACTCGATCACGAACGCATGCTTCTGAAATGGACCGCTGAATATTCAAAGATATCTCCGGCACTAGTCTGCAGTTAAGGTTTTGCCCAGGCACACGAATTCCTTCCCCGTCCAGCCAAAAACACTAATGCACCACATGTACGTGCACCATTAAATGTATTTGCAAACCTCGTCATATTATTTGTATTTGCCAGTTAATCATGCTTCTTAAATAAATGGGAATGATCTCTAATATAAAACCATTGAAAGACGTTTAATTTGCAATATATATTTAAGATTATGGGCTTATCAAACTTACATTTCGCGTATTAACAAAGCGCAAGTTCTTTTAACTACAGATTATATAGTGTAATCTTATAGAATGACCTTTAGAAAACTTAAATTGTATAACCATATTAAAATAAAATTTATTCGATATTTCATAAAATTAAATAACCACTTTGTATATGACGACCAGGAATCTACTGTTACGTATCACATTTTTCCTAACTTGTATCTAATTTTCGTATTCCTGCTAATATTTTCTTTTTTATGTTAAAAATCAATCTTTAATTTAATACTCTTTATTAGATTTGAATGTTTTTTAATTGGGTTTTTAGTAGAATATGTAAAAAAGCAAAAAAGAGTAAAAAAGTCTTTTCAACTTTTTCTTTTATTTCAAAAACCTCACGCATCGATGATATATGTTATTCACTTTTTCAAAGCTACCATTATATCTAGTAGGTTATGTTACAGTTATAATTATAAAACTTAATTATAGTCTATATAATTTTTCGTATTAAAACTTACCTGTATGTTATAGCTGTTATGATTTGATATAAATTACTATAAATATTAATAACATTATACACACTACATTATAATGGGAATCAATCCATACATGCTCCAAGTCTATCTATATCTGAAATTGAAATTGCTCTATGAATGCTACACATAAATATTAAAATTTAATTATAGTCTAAGTTTACGTTAATTATTAAGTTTACGTAAGAGTACTATATATAATTATTACAATACTATGTATAAAAAATAATAATTACATCGTGTGACATAATTTACTTCGATATAGCTTATTTGAATCGCTCTATATGAACTTCTATTTTATATTATTTCTATTCGTATAATTTATATTTTATACAATTTTAATTTATATTTTTTATATTTTTTTTATTGTTGTTTTTATTTTATTTTGAAAAATTTATTTTCATTATAAATTTTTCAACGAAACTAATAACAATTACATCGCGTATTATAATAGAACAATGTGTGAATTGTATTATAATAAAAATCATAAGAATGATGCTTTCAATTGTTACTTCTTTGAACGAGTGCAATTACATGAAAAATAACATTAACGTTTTTAAAGGTACAAAAAGTTGTTAACGAATATCACAAAAAAAAATATTTAAAAATTAAAAGTATATTTCAATAAATTAATTATGTATATATAGACTTATAAATATTACACCTTTGTTATAACTACTGCCTATAAGCAGTAAACGTACTGTTAAAAACTTTGACGAATGCTTTTTAATAATACTCATAAAATGCAATGCGCTATTTCTTTGTGTAAATATTGTAAAAACTCTATAACAAGATAAATATTCTAGTCAATTAAAAGGACTTCACTTGTTAAGTTACAGAATAAATGTCATATTACTTTGATTTAATTACAGTCAGATAAATGTACGCTAGAGGCGGATTTAAACGAATATGAATTATTGTTATTGTATAAGAATGACGTGTGTTCATAGATGTGGAATCGATAAAGCTTGAGTATTTATTTAGACGATTGAAAGCTCGATAAGCCGTCAAATCCAGAGAATTGCAAAGAGAATGGCTCGACGGAAAAGGCCAATTTGTCTGTAGGAAACGTTGATTTTGATCGATACGTTGGAAAAAGGAAATTGTTTCTTATCATCTGTTTTCGCTTGGTCAAATATGATGTATTGCAGCGGGGAATTTCTAAAGGATTGGCGCAGAGATTCTCTCACTCCCTTTCCCTCTCTCACACACTTTATCTGCCTCGCTGACTGTGTTTCTGACTAAAAGACTCGTCATCGGGCCTCTACGGCACTAAATCGCCGAGAACGGTTTTCCTAATGCGATCAGCTGTGCTGTGTGTCACAGTGCCATTTTTCTTCGACGGCAAATTGCGGGTCACGTAATACCAAAACGCCGCGAGGCAAACTCCAACAGAGCTAAGGCTTTTCTACTCTACCTTCCCTCATCTTTTTAGCCTCGTCCTTTTCTCTCCTTCCACGTCCATTTTTCTCATGTTCTCGCTCTTACGACGACGAGGCCTACATTTGTTGCACTCGACGCTTACGACAGCAGGATCATGTGCTTATAAGATCACGACATTACATAACCACCTTTGCGTCCACTTTTGAAACTTCGAGTCTCTCTCACTTCTTTCTTTACGTGCGAGTCTTATTTATTATTTTGAAAATTCATTTTTTGGATATATTTCGAACCTCGCCTGACTCTTCGTTTAATCCCAATGAACTGCAAAATAGGAAATTTGTATTTCGAGCATATCTTGATCGAACCATTCCCTGCTTCGCCCTCAAAGTATTATTGCTAATGAACAATCCAGTCAATGTGCATCCTTAAGCATTTACGTCCTACTTTTAGGATTTCATGTTATACCATTGGGCCGACCTCGACCTTCGTTAGAAATAAAGTAACGCAAGCCGTGAATTGAGGATCCATAAACGTGTTTTTAGAGCCTACTTTTATTAGTTTAGCCACAGTCGTAATTAACGGTGCCCTCGAACTCAAAGCAACGAGATCTGATTCGATCGCTCAGGCGGTTCAAAGCTTTATAGTGTTCCTGAAACTACTCTTACTCGGGACGCAGCGATGATTCAATCCGGTGCCAATAAAGAGACTATTGTTTCAGAGTATAAATATATTTTTGGATAGGTCGTATTCGTTATCAACACACATCAACTTTATAAATTAAAAACTTTCCCAAAACTCTAATCGCGCGCAGATATTTATGCTTCTGTCTACATAAATTGAAAATTGAAGATAACTCGTTGCGGATCTCTTTGATATAATAACAAACAATTGCAATGCGCACATTATACATTGTATCTGCTCATTCAATAATAAATTATATTATTCAATAATAAATATTTTTTTTGTTGTGAAAACATTGACCTAGGACAAGCTAACTCGACGGAAATTCTTTTTCTATTGAAAGGTCTGCCAAAGCAAAGTAGTACATTATCACGTCAGGGATATCAAGAGATTACTCTGGATCCAGATATATATTTAGACGAATTCATTTCGGTTAGTATCCTCGACTAATTTAGCTGCTTAGAATTGGCTTAAGGTACTCTACCTTTTATAGAGAAGCGGATTTGGCATGCGTGGAAAAGAGGGATGTAAAAAAAGTATTTAAACACGTATCAAAGTTTTTCCTCAATTAAGGATCGAATAAAAGAGTATAAGTTAACAGTAATGATATTAGTCATTAAAACATTTTAATTAGACGTAAAATTGAAATTATGAATTAAACTTTTCTTTTAAATGTTCAATTAAGAAGATATTAAATACAAAGGAGTAAGCAAAACCTTTTTACTTTACTCGCTCTTGAATGCGAAAAATGTGTAAAAAATTTATATTTTACAACGTTACAAGTTGTTGTATAATTGTAAATCAGCTCCATTTAAAACTTTACCTACTTTTTTTTAAAATTAATTTCATTTGAACAATTAAATTATATAATTATAATAATGGAAAAGGTGTATTTTAGAACAAGTACTTTAAATTACGAAAAAAACTTAACCGATATTAAATAAATTAACAATGGTTTCAAAGTACCTTTAAATAAAAAAAAGTTATTAAAAAATTGTGTAAAATATAAATGAGCAGTATAAATAAAGCAGAATCTTTTTAAAAGCATTACTGTATACCGAGTATTTAAGCTTATTAAAATAAAAATGAGTACAGTAAAATAATAAAAAATAACAAACTTGAATTAAAATTCTTTTATATACGTATAATAGAAACACGTTTCAAATAAAACTAATTTTTTGTTAAAATATTTTTAAAATATTGAACTAAATTGATTTAAATATGTCTTTGCGGAATATCGTTTATTAAATATGAATATTCAATAAAGATTTAACGAATCTATAAAAACTGCTACACTAATATTATAACAGTTTATACAATATATATTAGTACATATACCAATATTATAATGTAGACAATCATTTGTGTATTTTGCAAAAAATTTAAATTATAACTTTGAATTGCGTGTAATAATACTATGAGAGATAAATATTTAAAATTATATAAGTCGTGATAAACTAGAAAAGTTAATAAACGATAATTAAAAAATCTAATAAATCAAGCACTTTGAGCGTTACTGATGCAAGAGAATAAAAAACTCGTGTACGACTTATTAAATGAATTAATTGTGTACTGCATTTATGAACATCTTTTTATGTAAATTTTCTCAAATTAAGCGAATTGAAAATACTTTAACCCACTGTTTTTATAAAATTTCAAGTATTTTAAAAACTAATAATTTTAAAACTTATTTACAGGTATAAAACACAAATTAATCCGAGTTACATGTATAAATGTGTTTTCTTCTTTTTAATTTGTGTTTAAATGTAATCGTGTTTTCTACACGATTATTAATGATGCTTTATTGAAATAATAATCTTTAAAACCCAAAACTGCTGAATTCGAAAACGTTCCTTAATTTCACCAAAACAGGAAAATACCGTTTCATTCCAATTTCGAAGGTGATGAATTTCATACACCGTAAGCATATTATAAGATTCATATTCAGCATCTGCAGATGTCTAAGGTATGATACAAGGATTCCTAAGACGCCCTTTTGCAAGTTAACCGTAGGAGCGCGTAAGGCGAGTCGACCCTTTGCTGCCTATACGTTTCCCTTTCATTGCGCTGTATTGTCAATTACTGAATGTGTAGCGTAACGTCATGTCGTCAGTGTAAACGCTAGTCAGGTTTTACTGTCGTTAAATTGTTTTTCTACGCACGTACTGCCAGGGGAAATGTTGTCTCTTTCATCTTCTCAGCGAAGGTAGAGAGTCGTGTAGAATAATGAAAGAGTAAAAACAGGCGTAATTCAGCTAGACGAAGGAAAGAGAGTGCATATGTACACTTTATCGACCTTTGAATATAAAAATTATATTTTTTATTAATGTTGTTATAAGTAAAGTGAAAAGCGAAACAAAAGTGAGTGCCGAAAGCTTAACTGACATAAACCGTTTTGTTTTAATTTTATTTTACGTTAAAAATTAAAATTCTACGTGTTCTTTCAACTTTAAATGTATATCAATCGCATTCCATATTTTAATAAATGTTCATTTTTAAACTTTTAAATTAAAAGCTATATTATGCACGTTAAGCTTTTCACTGTTACACATCAAAAGTATTAAAGATTGAAATTTTTAAATTTAAAATAAGGAATTTATTTTTAAATAATATAAGTGGAATTTTTGCTACAAAAATAAATATTAATATTCATCGAATACTTTGATATACATAATATTATTGACCGAATTAGAGTCAAAAGCATAATTTTTCTTTTTAAAACCAAGGACTTTACGAGTATTGAACAAAGACCTCTTATTTTATCGAAGTTTAACACAGGCATTTTCAAACCTGCATTCAGAATCGGCGCATTTTGAAGTACTCGCGCGTCGCGATGCAGATCGTGTCGCATCCTGCGCTCCGTTTCAAAAGTGAACGTCATTAATTACAAATTTCTTTCCATCTAATTAATAAATCTTTACAGCGTCGCAGTTTCTTGAAAATTCAATGCTTAACAAACCAAGTTACAGATTCATTATTATGATTATGTGCCTTTAAATTTGACTATAATGACCTACATCTAAGAACTATAACCTCATTTCTCAGATACACGACAAAATATCTTCCCGGGAATCTAATTGAAATCCATGACCCGAAGACCGGAAGCCCTCCTTGCTAATTACAAAGTTTGATACGAGCCTTATTGATAACTATTCAGACATTATAATGTTGTTGGGATTAACTTTCACTAACGACGATACATCAGACGGATGCTGAAGGTTTTGAATTCTATCTCACATTCTTGGAAATAAAGTCGATCTCGCAACCCAAGCACAGACATTCGTTCCGTGGAATTATTGGTTCCCGGTCGGACGTCGATCTACCATGGACACGCGAAAAAATAAATAGGAAAACGGACTTCCTCTTTACGGAGGTCGGACGCACGCTCCCGTGAATATGAGTAGGAAGGTCATACCCTAGACTACGAATGTCGGTCCCGACCGCGGAACCACGAAAACAAGCCTCTGGCTCGTAGAGACGTGCTCAATAGCTCTTACTGGGCCGATCCTATTTACGCTGCATTAGCCGTGAATAATTATTCGAGTATCGATCATCCCCATGTCTCGTGTAATTCACATCCTGGAGACTTTATTACCGCACGCTGCCCTTAAAACTTGAAACGCGCACGTGCTTGCGCGTCTCATCAACTTGGCGTAATTATGAGACAAGTGATCTCTTTATCTCCTTCTTTTCCTCTCTCTCTCTCTCTCTCTCTCTCTCTCTCTTTCTCTCTCCATTTCTTCTGGCCTCGCGGACTTTTTCTCTATTTTTTCTTTTATCCATCCTTCCATCCATCCATCCATCCATCCATCTATCTATCATTCTTTCCTACCGTTCCTCTGTTCTACATTAATCTTGTTATACGATATAATCTGTTGAGCTATACATTATTATTCACTAACTCTACCCACTAGTTTTCATTTACAAAAAAAAAAAAATAAAGAACAACTAATCTTTCGCCCCTCCTAGATCGTGGATACATACAATAAATTTATCAGAATGCGCAAAGTTTTATATATCAAACACGATGGAAATAGTCGGAACTCCGCAACATTCACTTTAAAAATGTAGGCTATTACACGATCTCTGTGTATCATTAATTATTTTATAAGAATGAGCATAATTTCGCCTACAAGGTGAATTATAAATTCATAATTCAATATTATTTTTATGATAAATTATAATATAGGGGTGATTAGGCCTAATTTAAAACTAAAAACCTTTGAACAGTAATATGTGTTATAATGCAGTTAATTACAAGACCTCATTAAACTTTCAATTTCAGGTCTACTCTCAAAAAGTGGAATTCGGATGACCAATAACGCACGTGTATAATTAAAAAGCGAAACAATCAAAGGTCACAATCATACTCGACTAGTAATCATGAGAAAACGCAGTTATCTAATAATTGATCTGACAAAATAAGTCCTTTAAAATGATTAAAACTATAGGAAAATAGTTAATGTAAACGTAATTACTTTTAATAATTATAATAAATAATGTTACTGATATTTCAAATTTCAATCGTAACATTTTAAATTAGTAAATATTGAAGTTTCGACAATTGCTTGTTAAAATTAAATTTTTTTAAATGATGCAGAAAAGGATAGTAGTTGTTATTTTTTGAGTGCAGCGGAAACAGTATAAATGCTTTAAAAAAGAGATATGATAAACTTAAATTTTTCCACGGTCTGGATGTAGTATATATTAGTGTGCGACTTTTATTTTGCTCTATTGTTTTCGGGCAACGTATGTAACAATGAAAACAGTGAACAATTTACGTAGGTTTCTTTTGAATAACCTGCGTATTTTCCCTTTTGCCGGACATTCCATCCCTATAAACATTTCAGTGCCGTTGAAAATCTGAATTTAGACTTGAAGAAATATCAGAAAAAAGAAACTAAAAAGTTGGTCGCGTTCAGATTTATTTGTTTCGTTGGAGGCATTCTTCCTTTTTCGTGTGAGTAAAGAAATCGAGCAATAGTATTTATCCAATCGTTCTGCTTCTATTCCGTTCATTCTGATTATTTTATCTTCTATTTTATTTTATTTTCATTGTATTGTCATTTTCTTTATTTTCTAGATTATATTTCATTTCATAACGGCTATTTCCTTTTCTATTAAATTTTTCACTCACCTTTATTTAACCGAAATAATAAATATGAAATTTATATTTTTATATTAAGGAACTAATTTGGTATTTTAAATAATACTAATACTAAAACATTTTCCTTTTAAAATTCTATTCATGTATATAATATTATAAAAAATACTTATTAATTTTTTATTTTTTTTTAATTAATGCTTGTATTTAATTAATTCTAGGAAATGAAAATAAAAAGGAATATCATTTTTGTCGACCATTTTTATTAAATTTTCATATTCTTACCAATAGCAATATTATATTTGCGTTGTGATAAAAAATGTACGCAATAAAAAGCTTATATTGTAGAAACACAATAAAAGACCAATTTAAACAATGAAGGCATGGACTGCAACAATGTGTAGCTTACACGTATTACATGGTAATTGCAATTATAATTATATCACACAAAAGAATTAAATTAAAAATAAAAATTAATATATATGTTGTTAATGCATACTTTATAATTCTTTATTTATAATATTTAAAATGGTTCAAAAATAAAGTTTCTATGCTCATATTCGAATAAAAATCTTTTAAGAATTTCTACAAAAATAGTCTAAAATAGTTTTTGCTAATTAAATATATAAATACTCGGTCTTTTCAATTATTCGTACATATTAAGTGATATTGAGAGAGGAAATGACACACAGAGAAATGTAAGTATAGAAAAATGGAGAGATCAACGAGGGAGGATAGAGACAGAGAATGAAAATGAGACTGACAATGAGAATGAACTCTAACACCACACAGTAACTACGGGAAACATCACGACCCTTTAAATTCACTTGGATAATTTCTGTCGGTCGACGAAAGGTGCGACCGAATCATGCGATGGGATTGTAATTAGGGGAAAAGCATCTCCGACTTTGCTCTTGCAACGGAAGGAAGGTTTTACCTTCAATGGATCAGCTTTCTCTCTTCCTACTTCTCTCTGTCTCTCATTCTCTAGATCCTTTCTTGCTTTCGTGCGCTTCTTCCGACTTTTGTACGCACTTATAACTCTCGGAAGTTTCTACATGTTCCTTTTTTCTCCATTCCCTATGACTGTCGCCTCAACCACTGCTTGCTAAATGCATTTCTTTTCCCCCCTTCATTCATTCCTTTCTTCCCTTCATTAGAACGTTTCCCCCACTATAGCTGATTGAGCTTTTAGCGAAATGTCTATAGATAATTTTCCACAAGAATATCACTTCTAGACTCATGGTCTGGTACTCTGACTCTGGAATTATGGTACTTTATTATATTTATTAAATTTCTCTCAAGATACTCGATTTTTAAGAACCTATATTAGTTGAAAGGTCAATAAATTATAAGTTGAGGATAATTTTATTATGTCGGCTATAGATGCATTCAAACCCTGTTTACATACTTTCCCAAATAACGGAGAAAATGTATCCTTTACAACCCATACAGTTAGTTTCAGAATTTAAAAAAAATTTTCTTCTTAACTCCTTCTTAAATACGATTAAAAACTGTACTTATAATTTAATATAATTTACTTTGTATTACTCGTAAGTTTCATATAAATAATAGGCAATTTCATTGAATAAATATAATTAGAGAATGAACATTTTCACTGTTATCAAATTAATTAGCGAACGAAATATTTGAAATAAAATAACATACATAATAATTATTATGATTTGATTAACTGTAAAAATTTTGAATTAAAAAAAATTATATTTACAAATAACCTACGTTAAACTTTAATTAGAAGAGTAAGTCTTCTTTTTTATGTAACGTAACACGTATGTATAATTATAAACATAACATATTTACATTACATTATACTATGACTTATTAGCAAACAAATCAGATTAAAATATGATATTATAAATTGTTACGTTTTATTAATTATTGTTTAATTAAAATAGGAAGTAATTCAAAATTTAACATAAAAATTGTTAAAATAATAACGCGCAATTTTCCAATCTAAAATTTATAAGTGTGTAATATAAAATACACAATGTTTTATTTTTATAATATGACACCTTAAAAAAATGGAATTATGAATTAAGAATACAATTGAAAGTTATGCCTCTAAACTTTTATATTTCGTTACAGAAGTTGTTCCATTTTTTAACAGAAAAGAAAAAATTTTAGAAAAAATGATAAAGTAGTTACAAATTAGTTTGCAACTATCTAAATCGTAATTTGGAAAATGTAAGTAATTAAAATTTTTGGTATAAATCTAAAACAAGAAATTTTGATTAATTTAAAATAATTTTTAATTATACCAGCAGCAATTAGTGTGCATAAAATTAACATTTTCATATTTATTCAACTTTTTTATTTGTCATTTATATTAAAAAATTATATTATTTTTAATACAAATTATTTACTTTTTTATTTTATTATATCTTAATTTAAAATTTATATGCTTCGATAAGTTTTATGTTCGAAATTAAATTTTTGTGTATTTTTCCAAATGATTTCTTCCTTTAGTACTAATTTTATGAAATTTATTTACGTTTTATTATTACGAAATTATAATAATTTTTTAAATTTATTTCGTATTTATTTGATTGCAGATAAAATAGATAAAATACGTACGCTGAAATATCTCTTATTTATATTTCTTTAATTAAGTTAAGAAAAATATTATATACTTTGACATTTGTTAAATTTTATATAAAATTAATTTATTTTAAGGATGAGAGTATTTTACGTTCTTATTAGGTATCATTATATTTATAGAATTTTATTAGAAACTCGAATAATTAATTGAAATATTAGCACTTACATTTAAAGAATAAACCTTATATTCGATTATGAATGCTACATAAGCGTTCAGAAAATGAATGTAGAATTTACCAAAATTACTCACTTAGATGCGCGTACGTTAATGTTAATATAAACATTAAAATGTTCTTAAAAACATGCTTAGAAATATTAAAATGTTATATTTCATTGAATGTTTCATGAATATTCAATTGTTGTTGTTGTACAAACTTCACAAATAAAACTTAAAGTATTTTGCTAAATATATGCATAGATAACCCCGAATATATTTTTACCACATCAATATACGTAGTGATATGAAATGGAAAACATGTAAACAGTAACATGTAAACTACAGTAGTTGAGAAATAAAATAAATATTCTCATCAGCGTGTATAGAAAATTGAAACAAATGGAACTAATAAAGTATAAAATCCTTTAAAAATGTATACAATTATTAAATTATTCCTAGAATTTTATTTTACATTTAACTTATGAACATTGTATGTTATACATACAAATAAGGTTTTTGAGACTCGTAAATCTCCAGTCTTTCATCGTGTAAGAATAAAAAATGATTTGTAAAATTGTTTATGAAGATTGCATTACTTTTTCTTTTTTTAGACTGTACATTACCATTTATTAAATTATTACGTGCACAAAAATACTCTGCTAAAATATGTGAAAAATTATGCGGAAGGAATAGAATTTGAAAAATAATTTTTTGTCGAGGACCCTACTCGTGAAAGCATTAAAATGCAATAATTTACATTATAGTGCTGAGATTACCAACAAGCAAAAAGTACGTGTGCACGCATAAACGGAAAATAAAAATATGTATATGGTTATAGATGCGTATATTTCATTCAACAGATAAATACGAGCAACGCAGTAGACAGGGTGTGTTACGATATTAAAAGTGATGATTTGCTTCCCACGCGACGAAGTTGAAGAATTTCAAAAACGTATAAGACAAGTAGAAAAAAGCGCGTTCGATTTAAAAGGTAAAAAAGTTTCGGAGCGGTGGTTTCTTGTAAGCAATAGCACTTATTTCCCCAGACGCTAACGGAAAATTTGCGTTCAATCTATAGCGGAATCAAATATAGTGCGAGTGCGGTTGCCGCAAGATCATTCGCCCTTCGACATTCAAATTAGTTCCTCCAAGTGGTGGTATGCAATACTCGCAAAGAAAAACAAAACTCGACTGGTGCCGTTGCCACTGCCACTGTCGCTACCGCTACCGCCGCCTGCGCGACGCCATAAAATGAATAGAGAATTTTTGTGCTCTGTGCGGGAACTGGAACGGAAGCACTCGCGGCTTCGCGTTCTGAATTTTTATTATAGTATTTGGAAAATAAATTGGCCGTGACAACACTAGCGTAGATCGGCCCGACGCGGGAGAAGCGAGAGGAACGAATTTTCGAACAACGAGCACCTTTATTTTTTCGCTCCGCAAGAGCGATACATACGTTGCTCGAATTCATGGGATTTTATCGATTTACGCCCCGCGATAGCCTTACAAGTTAAACGTAAAAGTTTTAACTAGCAATAAACGCACTCGAGTGAACCTCGATATTGCCATTACGCTAAGTTCAAAGTTCGACGCAATTAGAAGTTTAATTTTGGTATCGGAATCGGTGTAAAAATATAATTGTTAAAAACGAGATACAGGGGCTGCGAGAAAATCAATTTACCAATTTATCAACCGGCGAGGGTTCATCGCTTTGTTAACAATGACCTAACTCGAGTATTAATTAGGTCATAATAACATTTATGAATATACCGCATCATAATGGCATAATCATTTTTCCGATGCACGCACGAGTCCTTGCGGTGCACGTGCCAGCGGACGGGTCCAGCAAGCTGCGCGGTAACGACGCTACTGTTGGTGCATCTGAAATTTACGTACCAAGCTATCGATAATTTCTTTATCAAATAGAGCAGCATAAATATCTGGATGAAAAGCACAAATTGTTATTTAAGGCGAACTCGGGCTCTTTGTCGAAATTCCATCCGCTATTAAATTAATCGCGCCGCCAATTTAAAGTGTAAGGATTTATTATTTACACGCGGGCTTTTAAGCCAATCACGCAATTTTACTTTACGACTATCTCATTACGTAAGGCTCGAAGCTTCAGGACACGGAAGCCGAAAATTCATTCGAAGCTATTGACGTCGGAGGCACAAAGGCGTTAAGTGTAGCTTGACTACCCAAAAATCAAAAGTACAGTTGGAAAACAATGAATGACATCCGCCTTTGTCGAGGACCGGGGATATATCACACAGCTTCGAGGCTTCCTCCTTCTTCCTTTTTTCCTTAAGAGCGTCGACCAAAGCTCCTTGTGCATAGTCTGCCCCAATGTAAATAGCCCGTCTATCTCTCGGCCAATTGAGCACAATAGCGAGATAAATATAACGGGTTCTCGCCGCGCGTTCGCGTGTAAATATATACGTGTCTAAGCGCGCACACGCGTATTTGTGCATTCGAGCGCAGAGGACGCCCAGATCCCTCGCGAGACGGGAACCCATTGTTCCCTTTTAATCGGAATATTCAACGCCCTTAGTTCCGACATGCTTGTGCACAGAGCAACGAGCGCGCCTTCCTCTATTCTCTGTCTCCTGCGCGGGCTTGGGTTCGCGCCACCACCCTTGCTGCCCCTCCCCCTCGTAAATTTACCTCGGTAGCTCGCACGCGCCCCACCCCGTGGTGTTGCCTCCTTTACACATATAACTGTGCGTTTCCAGCGCCGAATTCACAAGAGCGAGAGGGTGGGGGTGATGACTCCTACGCTATCCGACTAAACACCGAGCGAGCAGCTCTCTCTCTCTCCGTTGCACGCGCTTTTTAGCTCGCTTCGTTAATTGCTCGGCTTTGTTTACGGAATGTCATTATCGAGCGGCCGCACGATGCCTTTCGACTAGTCAGCACGCGCGTACGGAGACAATATCGCTCGTATCGTTAACGGCCGCCCGTGATCTCTCTGTTGGACTGCCTCGTATGCGTGAGCGAGTGTTTACATAACGGACGTTAATGTGGGACGAGTTGATCCGAGTCGGATTGAGAGCGCAGTTGTAGCCGCGTCCACCGGCGAGTGCATGTGCTTTTTCCCGTTTTCCGTATTTAAAGAAGCCGGAGGAAGAGAGGCGCGGCCGAAAGCACTCGAGCAGTCTTGCATGATTCGAGCAATATTCCATTTCTGAAAAACTGTGGTGCGATTTTGCGAACTCAGTCGGGCTGACTCTTTTTACGCTCACTGAATTAGAGACAGAGGAGGAAAGGTGAGCGACTTTTAAGGCGTTCGTGCACTTACTTGTCGCGTTGTCTCGTTTCCCTTTTCGACTCGTTCATGCGTTATATAATGCGCGGATGTACCTCCTGTGGCAAGCAGGCAACGGTAAAATTTCACTTTGTCCTTTCAATCGGCGTTACACAATACCTCCATTCTCACGCATATATTTTTCGAAGGAGCTTTCGCGAATAAGTTTTTTATTAACGAATGCCCCTTTCACTTTTCTCCATAATAATAAGACTTAGCAAAGAGCAACAATTACAATCGAATTGTACGCAGAGATTTTTTAACGAAATTACATTTCAACTTACCCGTAGAATCCAACTGTGATTGCAAGTAAAAATAATGAATTTTTCAGGGAGGATAAAAAATTATTCAGATTTTTAAAAAGCACATTGTTACCTCGCGTATTTTCCGTTACATATAAAAGCGCACTAATGCTTTTGATAAAATCACTTTTTCCTTATTTAATGTCAAACGTATATTTCGTCTCTATACGTGCAACGAAAGTGGTTTTAAATATTTTCAAGTAAACGATTTTTTGTAACAATTCTAATTTAGAAATTTTTACATCATGTCGTTTATTTCTGTTTTATGCTATGTATTATAATTTTAATAGTAATTTTACTTTTTTAAATAATATTTTTAAGAAAATAAGTTTACTTTGATTTCATAAGAACTTTTATTACCGTCAATAGTACATTAAAAATTAAAAAGTACAATGTATTACGAGTTTAACCTTACATTTTGTATAATTTATTAAATATTTTTATGTCACTACTGCAAATCAGATACATAAAATAATCTTCGTGTCAAATAACTACAAGTTCTTGGGAAAGCGAACGTATATATATAACCGAAGACAAATAACAAAAATTAAATGATATATTTTAAATGTATATTCAATTATCTTGTATTAATTATTCTTTCAAGTTTTAAAACAATATTCTAAAGAAATATTTGAAATACATTACCTTGAAGTAAATATAAATGATATCGTTGAATATCACATAAAAAATAAAAAGTGAAATATAAATTTATATTTTTGTTCCATACTCCATAAGCAGAAGCAACTCTATTTTCCAGAAAGTATTGGAAAAAAATATTATAATTGTTGCTACTGTACTTTACTAAAATATTAAACTTTCGTTCAAATCTGTTTCATCTATAAATATATTTAAATGCGAATTCTCGATTCAAAGTCTGAGTGTTTGTATGCAAAATGAAATTTCACAAACTCGCACTAGTATCGAACGTGAATTACAAAATTACGGAATTGTAGGCACAATTTTATGAAATATGGGATGAATTTATTTGTGCAGCTCTCTTTTACATACTGTCCATACATTTACATTTTTTAAATTAATCTCATCACCATTTCATTTACATTTTTGAAAAATTTGCCCGACGTTGCTAATATTGCAAATTGTGTTAATCAGTGGCTACAGAAAAATAAAACGCATCTATAATAGAATATCAAACTCGCCAATACCAACAAAGGAGCGCGCAGTCCTAAATTGCAGGACCAACCATTCCTGTCAAAAGCAATTAATTTTGCACACGCCATCCGGAAGTAAAAAACAAATTTGACTATTTTGAATCGTGCATGCTCGTCTACACGAGTAAAAGTGAATTGTAATAGCGAGCAAAAGAACCTTCTGCACACCGCGCTATTTTAACAGAAATACAAGTAGATACACACGCACGCAAAGAAGAATAATCCTAAAATAAAATTTTTTACTTTGACGTATAACAATGGGGCTTGTCCAAGTAAGTAAAAGACCTGGAAGAAAAGTGTATAAGTTTCTATTGTTGAAGAACGAGCGATCTTCTGCAAAAGCGCGGCTGGCTATATGAAAGTCATTATATCGAGCCAACCAGCACAGGAGCTTTCTGGTGCAGCTACGTAAGCTTCCCGACTCCGCGTTAGCGTAATCGCGAAACTTCCAAGCTTTTTGCCCAGGAGCTCTCCTTTGGCCTGCTTCCCCCGCCTCACTCTCCCTTTGTCTCTCGTTCACCCACCCCGAGCCCCGACACCCAGTTCCCATGAGTTCCACAGATGGCTTTCCGCGCTCGCTTTGCAAAAAGTCCTGCGTCGTTGCGAGCGCCTGCTCCTGGGGATCAGGGCTGCGATTATCAGCAAGAGCTAAAAACTCTCCTCGTCGGACCCCCGCGGATGTTCGGCTCTTATTTCCTTCTTGGCTAAAAATAAATTCAGCTAACCGCGCTCTTTTTCACGGGTCACAGTGTCCACGCACGCTCCAGCTTCTTCAGCTCCTTTGGTTTTTCCGAATAGGGAAAGTTTCGCAGCCCTAAGCAGCTCCAGCCGGACGCCGGGCGTTATTATATTCTTTAAGTAGGCGAAGCCCCACTCGCCGGGAAATTGAGATCTTTTGGAAACACTTTTCAGCTGCTCGTTGAAAGCATTTTGTTTGCCTTATGAAGTTATACGTGGGAAGCCAAGGAACGGGGGGGGGGTGCAGCGAACTATTTTCTCAGTAAATGAATGAGCAAAGCGAGGTGCCGCTCCTCTCTTTGCTCCTTGTGAGTTCGTTGCCGTGGTATTTACGCGGCTGCCAGTGTGGTGCTGCGCGGAGGAGATTGGAAGTAAGTGCTGCAGCTCGGAAATGCACAAGCGTTTAGAAGAGCTCAATTAAGGAACCAAATGAATAGAACAAGCACGCGAAAGTGCTCGGCGGTAGGAAGACGAGAGAGAGAGAGAGAGAGAGAGATGGAGGGAACTCATGAAAAATGCCTTACCGCGACAATGTCTTAAGACCGACGGCAAGAGGATACCTTCAAGCTCCGCCAACTAAAACTTTTCTTCCCTATTCTCCTTCCTTTTCTCTCGCCAAATAAAGAAGAGGCGGCAAAATTAATTTGTAAATAATTCCCGCTGTTCATATTTTAAACGAAAGCTCGGAAATCTTCAATTACTGACCCTCGCTAAATATTAGTATTAAATACTAGTTTCTTTATTTCTTTATAGTTCCTTATTTTCGCGTTCTCCGAGAATGCATCCCTAATTACTCGCTGCGCAGCGTCCGACTAATGACGAATCGAACGAATGTAAATACTTTTTCGACTTCCACTGACTTGGCAAACAACTGACTATTGTTTTTTGGTTGTTTTAATACTTGATTCTAATAATTCGCCTCGCTCTTTCATTTTATTCAATTTTACAAGGGCAATTGAACATGTTTGATGCATTTAAAATCAGTCCAATAGTAAAAGAACGAAATATATACAAAGCAAAGTTACCATACAGGAGATGAGAAAAGAAGGTAGGACTGCGTTCTTTGTGCACCGAGCCAATAAAAGTCTCTTTCATGCTCCTATATTCTCGTGCTCTTTCACGATCAAATGAAATAGTGTACTTGTGAGGTGTGGGATAAAAGATCTTTGATTTTAAAAGATATTATATTATCGAGGTCTTTCTAAGTTTCATTTTTATTTAATAAAACGCATTTCTCAATAAAATTCTAAAACATAAATGATAAAACAAAAGGATGCATTCATATATAGTTCCTTGAAGCTGTTTCGAGCTTTATTGTGCTGTTTTTATAGCGTCGTAATATTTCCTTGAAAATCGCTATTAAATTATTCTAAATAATTCTGAAAAATCCAATATGTAGGCCTCGACTATTGTAAGAAAAGCTCTGTACTCTGAATATTTTTTGAATATTTATAGAAAGATCTTTTGGAACGACTCTAACGCACTCGAAACTAACTAAACGCCCTGTATATCATGTATGTCGATCGAACAAAGCCGCTCAGTGTTCTGAATTCGTTTTTTCGTTACGGTGCCACTTTTTAATTATGGAATTTGATTATTTGCTTCTCTCCTTCGGCTCTCATAGTTAAAATTAATTACTTCGGTTCGTTTTCGTTTGTGTCGCGTATTTATTTCACAATACGATTTAAATTAAAACACAAAAACGCTTCATAACCTGTGCTAACGAGTATGATGGCACCTTTCGCTTTGATCGATATTTTATCCAGGAAAATTCAAATATAATTTTTAAAAAGAAAATGCGTTCGATATATTCTGAAATACTGATGCAGTCATAGAATGTTACAGTTTAACAGTATCTGAATGTCGAATTTTATTTAAATAATCGAAATAAACGACGGTAATGAAATTGGCTTACTTTTCCACTCTACGACTCAGGTTTTATTTAAACAACATTAATTAACTATTTTACAGATGCATAAAATATAACATCGTAATAATCTTATTATTCGAATATCTTTACCGATAGGCTTTTACCTTATCCCCCTAAGTCTTGTGCTTAATTTTTCTTTTTCTTTCGCACGATGTTCGCACGTATTCTTTCAACACATTTTCCCTTGTTAATACTTTATCTATGTGCGCGCACTCATATGCACAGGCAAATAGTACATTTCAATAGGCGTACGTATACCGCACACACGTGCATTTATGAACAATTCTTATGAAACATATAAGTTCGAAAGTTTTAAGGGACATTCTCGGATAGTATGTAGATCTGATGGAAAGCTCTAAGCGGAAATGGATGTCGTTCGTTGGGAGCTTCATCACAGAGCTAGTCGTACTTCTTATGAGAGAAAAAATCGCTATTTCGATGTTGCGCACCGCTGCAATAAGAATTCACTTAAATAGAAAAATCGATCGCAGTACTTAAGCAAGCAATTTCGCAATAATTTAGTCGACCATCCCATAGCTGCTTCTATCTTTCCTGTTTGCTCTCGAATTTTTGACCTCCATTGCCGAGAATATTTCACTCCACATGAATTGCTCACTATAGTCGCACTTGATTTATTACTCCCTCTTACCTAGTTTCATATTACGCAGCTACGAATCCGAGACCGAGACCATTCGTGGAGTGAAAGAACGTCAATTCTCAACGGGATTGCCAATGTCACCGAGTAAGTGAATTTCCCCGCTATTTAACGATACATTTGCTTTTTATGCGCGTAATCAGCTTTTAGTAGCTTATCTTTGACCTCCGCTAACTAACAACACTTAATAGTAACTTTTACAAGTTTAACTTCTAAACTGTAGAAACTTTTATCCGAATATCAGAATACACATGGATAAATGTTTCCATCTTTGCGTTTTTCATACTCAAAAAGTAGAAATTTAATGCCGCAGCTTTGGGGACGTATAGACAGTTATTTATTGTTGAATGTGGATTGTGCAGTAGAATTTTTTATTAATGTTATTTTTACCATTTACCAGTAAATTTAATCTCCTAAGAATCAAATTATTTCGCATCTCGGTAATGACTACTTTTTAACTGCTAACGGTACATTAGTTTTCACATTACGGATTAAAATATTATAGTAAATTTTGAAACCAGATAGACCTTGCGTAAAAGAAACATTACGAATAAATATGAGTTTTACTTGCATTAATCATAACAATGTGGTCCTTTATATAAATATTTATAAGTCAACAAAATCATAGTGATAC
The DNA here is from genome assembly GCA_018907185.1 of Platyscapa corneri. Lineage (NCBI taxonomy): Eukaryota > Metazoa > Arthropoda > Insecta > Hymenoptera > Agaonidae > Platyscapa > Platyscapa corneri. Next base: position 3,239,930 of record JACCHW010000023.1, on the reverse strand, counting down.
ATATCCATTAAGCTATAAAACTCCTCGACATATCAATATTATCTTTATTATAAAAACATTAATTAATAGAATTTCAACTATACTGTCTTATATAATGCGGTGAATACCGACTCTCCGATAAATCTGTACTTGCCAATACATTTATACCTTTCAATTTCGTTCTTATCGCGGACAAGAGATTTATTATTTATTTGTAGCAATAATTTTTAAAAATTAGTGCGAAAATCAATATACTGATGAAAAACGTAAAACTACGTTAACGTTTTCCCGAGTATGTGTATGTGTGTATAAATAGGAGGCGATAAGCAACTTTTTATGAGCTCCTTGAATCGAGAAAATGAGTCAATTTAAAGACAGAAAAACTACGTGCGTTCTCTTATGTGTGTTATTTTTATAAAATACAGAAAAATATCTTTTGACAGAAATGTTTGAGACAGAAGCTTAAAAATGCACTTATTGTCGACGAAATACATATTTTATAAAGACACAGGTTGAATATAATAATTTTTTCGTTCTGCTTTTCTGTATGTACATACCTATTTTGATTTTAAAACAATTAAAAATCTAAAATTAGCAGATTTTAATACCAAAAAATTAATTTTGTCATTGTTGGACAATAACGATTATTAAATAGACTGCAAATCAAACTCTCCTCACTATGTTTCTATCGTATTTCTTTTTACATAAATTCGTTTCTGATATCTGCCTCCGAATTCTGGGATGACTTTCTTGACCATCTTTTTCCTTTCCCTTGAAATCGCATCCCTTACAATCCGTATATCTTATCTCCTCCAATATCTTATCAGTCAGGACACCGATTCGAAATATTTATTGAATCCCCATGTCGATCCTCCTATCTTTCATCTTATTCTTTATATTTTTATTACATTTATATAATACTTTTATGTTCCTGTAATTTCATTATTAATCTTATGCTTTATTTTCTCGTTCTGTAATTTCTATACTTCCTATCATTTAGCTTTCGCTGTATTTTCCTGCTACCGCCTAGAAAATTTACTTTCATATATGTGTGCAAGCCATGTTAAAAATTTAATTGAATATCTGTAGTGTAGGATGTTTCTTGTTTATTACGTTATTGAATATTAACTACAATAGATTCTTTTATAATAAACGTAAACATCAGTCAAACATTGAAAAATTTAATTAAACTGTTATTAAAAATTAAACTGTTTAAAAAATTAAACATATAAGCATTCATATGTAATATATAAGATATTTTAATTTCATTAATATGCTAAACCAAAATTTAATTAATTTTGATGGATAAGAAATAATTTCAATCGCTATATACTTTAAAAAATATTTTAGAACCATAAATTCCATTTTTTTTGATAAATAACTAAATATATTAATGTGTACATCTTCTTGATATTATTGAAAAAGAATGCGTTAAATATCTTAATTAAATTTCCAAGTACTACTTTCATATTAATTTTGAATATTTGAAACTGTTTTGCAGAAAAGAATTTATAATAAAATTGAAGTAGTATATTAGATGTAGCGTGTACATATAATCAACACAATAACAAATTAATCTAAACTTTGTCGCAATCCAAGTCACCTGTAGCTTTATTTATTTTATTAATTTTATTCGTTCAATGTACAATCAAAGAAATGAAAATATGTTAAAAACGTCAAATAGCCATATTTAAAAAATAATTAAATTAAGCATTACCATGACTCATTTTATAACTGAGAAAATATAGCACTGAGTGCACCACTTAATAAATAATTCAAAATTTCTGAACAAGATATTCTATCGCTTAAGATTCTTCGTAAAATCATAAAACCTTTTTCAGATTATAAAAGCATTTTCAGCACAATTATGAATGTAGCCGTTTAAAAATTTATTAGCAGAAACTTTTTGAAAAGTAAGCAAGATCACTTTGAAGAGATAAGGTTTTTTAATTAAACTTTATATAATGCAGCTCTTTTTATAACTTGCAAAGCGTAACAATTTTGCACAAAACATAGAGAAGAGAAGAATCGATCGAAAATAAAAAATTCCCTCCACAAAGTATTAAGCGGTTAGTCATTTACAATGATTCAGTCAGTGTCTGCGGCTGTGAAAGTGAATTCCGCTAATTAGGCTTCTTTGCTCAAGTAATTAGTAGGAGGGTAATATTCCACTGAGCCAACCCGCGCATTAGTCGGCGACCGCTTTCTGTCGCCACTCTTGCCTTGTTTGTTTATAAATTCAAATGCAAGAGAGTTACAAGGTACACACACGTACGTGCACGTACCGAAAGAATGGCAGCAAATGAAAAATGACGCATCATCTCGCCGCGGAGTTACGGCCCCAGCATCCTATCTCCGAACTCTTTAGGTGGCTACACGTGTACGTAAGCCCGAGCAGGAGAGTCGAACAAAAGACTCGCGGAAAACACAAGTGCGAGGGCTTCGGTGCAACGTGGCCTCTCCACAGGTATATAGAGTGTTTTCCGCGACTCGTGGCCGTCAGAAAGGTTCGCGGAAAACTTGCGGAACGATGCTCGCGCAAGCGCATTGCTTTCGCTTATAGGATTTCTTTTTACCCGCAAATGAAAAGGAGCATTTAGACGAGCTGTTTTTTACAACTTAGCGCATCCAGTTGACGTGATCCAACTCCATTCTCTTTTCTTCTCGCTTTTTCAGTTTTTGTCTGCTTTCATTCTTCGTTTCGTTTATTTTTCTCCATTTTACCTTATTGTTTCTCAACAGTTCACTTGATTCTTTACATTTGCTCACGTACGCTGGCTTTGGAATGAATGCGGTCTATACGGTGAGCACCTACACAAGTATAATGGCCCCACTAATAAGCAGCATTTGCGGAAATATCTTATGAGACAACATCCGAAGAGCAATATGTAAACATCTCTGTCATGTAATAATTGTGATAAAACAATGATAAGCTCTTAGTTTCGCTTACTACAACAGGCAAACAATGGTCAGCGGCAGTACTAATTCTTTTATTTGTTTCAAAGTCACTTAGAGATTCATCTTATTGTCTTTTGTCACAGTTATTCTGATATTTGGCTTTTAGCTTATAAAATGCATCGCATCAACAGGTATACTATATGTACAGGGAAAGACCATATACTTCTCTAAATTTTAAATAAATTTAAAGCACCGGATCTGTCATAAATATTTTTATTTTTAGTTAATATAAAATGCATTGTCGATATTAATGTACGAAAATCGAAATATTTAAAACTAATTTCTCATTGTCTTGGTTCTGGATTATTCGTACAACTCTTAAACTAAACACAAAAAGATTTATTCATATTTATTTTCCAGCTTCCACTTGCAGTCGTACTACATTTACTTTTTTTAATGCTGTATACTTCGGACATTACATACGTGACGTAATACATTACACATGGACTGTGCCAATTAATTAATTCTGTTGTTTGTTCATTGGTATTTAAATTATGAACGCAAATGAAAAAGTTAGATTTCGTAACCAGAATATATCCTGTATAGATATAAAACAATTAAATTCTAAAAATATAGAAAATATAAATTATAAATTAAAATTTACTCTTACGATATTGAATTAAAATATTTTACGAACGCAATGCATGAAAAACAAAATTCTTTGTTCGTATTCAATGCTTTTCAAAATATCAGATATAATAAATTGATAAGTTGTCTAAAACAAGCTTTTACTTGTATTTTCACTCCAATATCTGGTATTTATAACATAAATTTGTTTCGAAGTTACGGCCATTCAGAAACAAGTAATATTATTTATAGTTCTCAACATGTTTGCGCGTTATGTAAATACTATAACTTGTAATATGCAATTATAAATATGAAAATTTCTAAACTCAGTTGGGTTGTCAATCGAAAGTCAATAATGTGTCAATAATTAAATCAATGCCGTTATACGCTTTCCTGTTAAAGTATCAAAATGGCGTGCATTTAGTTATCGGCATTCTTCGACGGCTCATTTTTTGCTCTTATGAAAATCACAAGGAAACTTTATGGCCTCTCTCAAACGTCCGTGCTCGGCATACCACCTGATTTCTTTATACGTTAGGAAGCTGCTCTTCCCACCATAGCCAAGCTTTGGAGTAGCTTCAAACCAAGATATAAAAGAAGTACATTTTATGTAGGTCATTCATTCCTCCGGTTTCAACTGCATCATCAATGTTGACGCCTGAAATACTTTTCTCTGGTTCTGCGGAAAATACTGCTGTTATTACATCCCTAGTCTTCGCACTGCTTATACCGAACGCCCTTAATCATACAAAATTGTTGGCTCGTCTTTCAAAAGCAGAGATAAAGTGAAAAGGAGCTTTGCTAAAATGATATTTAATAACGAATGTTGCAAATGAAGATTCAGAACCATTAAACCGTAGAAAGGCACGTCGCAAAGATGACGCCACGCAAAGTAATTGTTGTCATCGAGAGTTTACCTTTCTGACGACCATGTTGATTTTATAGAAAACTAATGCTTTGCACTAGTACAATTCAAAATGAATTAATCTAATAGAGTAACTTGCATGTGCATATAATGGACCTAATTCAGTTAGTATAATACAATGTAAACTAAAGTTTACGTTGAATTTATGAAACGTTTGAGTTGCTCCGAAATAAGCCACATCGTTGGGCCTCTGCCCAAAGTGCCAAAAATTTCCAGCGTATAGCCAAATACATTTCTTGTTAGTATAGCAGTATTACAGTCGATTTAGTATTGTGCTTCGTTGATTTAATATTCAACCACGTGATCCTAAAAATGGTAGTTCTGGCAGAAGTCGGGAATTACTAGTTTTAAAACTTACAATGTCAAGAAGCTTTAATCATGATTACACAGGGTATCTTTTGAGTTGCATACGGGTTCTCAGTGATACTTATATATGCACAAATGCGACTTGCCTTTGATCAGCAGAAAAAATTTACCATTCTATTCATCGACGCTATGATATAGCATATAATGTTGCATAATTGAAGATTTTCAAACCTATTCTGTTGATATATTATTTAGTCATACATCAGGGAATACGTATCATACGATTGAATTATTAACTGTAGTAGCAGATCGGCGAATGTCTCAGCCCGTGACATATATACTTTATTTTAATTATGATGTAATTGACTGTATTAAAAATTGTATATTAAACCGAAAATGTACATGAATTTTTAGCAATCGTTTTATATATAATGAACATGACTATTTAAATATATATATATGTATAAAATGACGTCGTTGATCATAAATATTGTCAACATAAATATTGAAATTGTAATCTATATAACTAAATATAAAAATAAAATGAAAAACTTTTATTTTCGAGTAAACAACAGTTAAAATAAAAGAAGACATCAAGTAGATCCAAATTTAATATTAAACTCCTTAATTGTATATAATATTAATGAGTTTTAACGAGCACAACTTGATGTATATAGATGTGTATTTTTTACTGATAACGAAGATTTATTTATTTATTTCTTACAAAAGATTTTCATTATCTTGGTAATAAAAAAATTAATCTCTTTTAATGTAACTGTTTACAGTACAACTGTAACTATAAAAGTACATTTTCTTTGAATGAAATCTTATTTCATGGTCACATAAAAAGAAGTATAAAATATTAGATAGATTTTTATATTACACATTAATTATATGTTTTCAAATTAATTTTTAAAATATTCATAGAACTTTAACTCTACTATTTTTTGTTTTTATGTTTTTAATAAAGGATATTTATTATTTATAATTTCTTACGTTATTCACAATTTGCAATGTACCATTTTTATTATTATTATTCCTTGTACGTACAAATAATGAAAGAAGAAATTATTCGTACGAATTTTATTGTGGAATTCGTACAAATTCCACAATCGCAATTTAATAACTTTATCTTCTTATTGTTTATTCCAGGTGCCAGATGTTTAAAGAACGTCAGGTTAGAAGTGATTCCAGAGGCAGTTGAACATGGACATGAAGCTACTCTGCGATGTCACTATGAACTTGAACAAGCGCCCCTTTACTCCCTGAAGTGGTATCGGGGTAGTTTTGAATTCTACAGATATTCGCCCAACGAAAATCCTGCTACAAAAATATTCAATTTCTCATGGATTGAAGTAGACGTGAGTATTAATAATTATATATTATGTGCATATGAGTGTGGGCTAATAATTTACTTGAAAATAAAATGAACTGTAATTTATTTAACAATGACAGTGAAGGTTATTGATAACTTGTTATGTGTGTAAATATTTGAATAACGGTTGTAGTATTAAAATTTAAACAAATAAATAAATAAAATGGGTGTGCATAATAACAACCAATTAATATCTCTGCCATTTTCACTTTCAATATGCTTATTTGCTTATTAAGATATACATAATGCTATTAAAAAGTTTCTGATACTTTTAGCATTATATTAGAGAACTGTACTTCTGGTCGAAAGCTAAAATTTTCTTTTTCATTCTTTCAGAAGTAATTATATGATAATTGATAATACTGATATAAGTTCTAATGAAAATGAAAGACAATAAATGACTGCAATTCTAGTGTAGATTGAAATATTAAAACTATCATTTCTGCTTGCTATTGTTGAAGTTTTTTTAGTACGCACAAAATAGCTATCGTACCACTGTCTGTTTATAATCAGCAAGATAAATGCAGGTAAGATCAATAACCATGTGTTTATTGAAGATATATTTGTCGTGTTATTTCATGAAGTTGTATAAACGATGTGTAAATGAATGCCCGAGTTTATCGTCAAGTCCACGCTCAGCTGGTACGGAATGATAAACATACCCTAAACATACTGTACACTTTCAAATTGCGGTCAGCGCATATGTACAAAACCAGATTTGTACTCATTTTTCACAATTGAAGCATTATAATTATGATTGTTATTTATTTTGTATAAATATTTTGATATTTTGCATATTACAAAACAAGTTTAAAAAGTATCGGTAAATTTATAATGATTCGGATTTTTCGACTAAAATTATTTGTAATAATAGATATTTTGAATTAATAATTAATAATAAAATTTTTAAAACGTAGAACTAATTTTATTCTATAAATTTATAACAGTCAGGAAATTTACATAATTTTCATGAAGTTTTAATTGTTTGTTTCAACAATGTTATTTTATTTATAATATAATTCTATACGTTTTCTTTAATGAATAATACGTGTTATTTTATAAATTAATTTCATACTTTGTTTAATTTTTACATCCGAAATTAAAACTGCGTATCCTATAAAATATAGAATTACACAATTGCCTCATACTTGTCAGAAAAATTATATTAAATATTTTATTAAACACAAAATATTTTTCGAGATGAAAACTCTTAACTAAATGCTTAAACTTACTTGCTATTAATGCAAATAAAATTAAATTTTAATATTCATGACTAATTTTACAATTATAATTTTTCTAATCCTATTTAAATTAAAATAACTTAATTTCATTGGATATACTTAATTTACCGCGATGTATTTTAATATTGTGGTACGCAATATAAATCACGGTAATATAATATTACACACATTATTTAACTGCATATAATATGATATACTTAAGTGCTTACTAATGTTTGTTGCAAACCAATCATAATAACACATTTAATATTAATATATTCTACTACAACATACATGTTTTTATTCTTTTTATTTGAAAGAAAAATCCATTTTAACTTTTTCTAATACAATCATTATGGCAGAGAAACAGAGACATTTCAAGTTTTTAATTTAATATTAATAAAAAAATACAAAGTGTGTTTGTTAAAATTTGTCAATCATAATTAAATTAACACAAAATTTTTAAGTAAAACAAACAAAATTAAATGTTCTTGTTTACTATTTAATATTTTAAAAAATTATATTTCTTAATGTGTACTATTAAAATGTATAAAATTAAATTATTTTAAACTTTATTTAAAATTATATTTATATATTACCTTAGTTTTCATAAGAAAAGAGTATCTACTCTTTACTCTGTTTATTACTAATCCAATAAATATCTAAATATTATATTGACAAAACATGCCGTAGATTATAATAAAATATAAATACTGGTTGAAAAAAATCACTATCGGTTTTAATATTAGGTTCATATCGATTAAACTATGAAAAATAAATATTTCCATCTAATATGACGAACATATTGACATTATTTATCGAATACGTTCAAAATATTGATAAATTATAAAATAAATAATTAAATATTTAATACTAGTAATAAATCGTTGTGAACAAACTATGTGTATTCTTACAATATATATATAGAATACTTTTTTTCAAATACTCAAATTAATGTCTAAGTTTTTTTTTATTTTTTTTATCTTTTTGTTTAGCCAAGCAATTCGAATGAGAGTCAAGTGACGATACAAAATGTGGATTTTCCTCTGAGTGGGAATTTCAGTTGTGAAGTAACTACAGATGCGCCAACTTTCTTAACGGCAAGCAGCTCAAAAACACTCACCGTTGTCTGTAAGTAATAAGCGGTTAACTTTATAGTCACGTCAAATCGTATTCATTTAAGGGGATTACTAATATGATACAAATATTTTTTACATAGATGAATTTTAATTATACTATAAAAATAAATCAGATGCATATTATTTTATTCTTTATCGCAGAACCTTTTAGAAGATATCGATAATGTATTTCTGTAACGAGCAAGGATAATAACCAAGATGAGAATTTCGTATTTGAAAACAATATAAAAAAATATTCCATGAGCATGTGTATGAGTAGAGGTATCCTCGAGAAATTCGAATGATAAAATACAATAGTACAGACTGAAAATTTTCTCGTGATATCTTTTTCCAATGAAACTTTCTCTAAAGTTTTTTTCATAAATACCATATAAAAACATGCACCAACAATCATCTAAAATTCAAACCTTATAAAATAAAATTCATTCCCATCTCCTGCACTTATTTTACAAGTTAACATATATTGTATATTTTTCAATTTATTTCAAGCCCGACGGTCGTGTTCCTTATATTTGATTCATATAATACTATTATATTAAATAAAAAGTAATTTTCGTAGGATTTGCAAATATGAATTTTGCAGTGCAGTTCTAACATTAGAGAATATTTATAAATGTTTAAAAAGTGCTTCTATAAATTAAAAACGGTGGAATGGAAAATGATGATAATAATAATTGGGAGCATCGCATCTCGTTACAGCGATGAGAAATACGCTGGAATCAGAAGCACGTGAAACTGCACCCAATATTTGTATCTATCAAGCATAAAGTCAAAAAGCAATGAGGCAAAGTTATCCAGTATAAAATTTTCTACCGTCTGCCCTTATTTCTCATTTTCACTTTTAACTTTCATTTTTTCCACGACGACCCTCACTTTCGTCGACTCCTCGATTAAATCACTTCTGCGTGAAAATTGGATAAGGTCCCACGGCAAACTGGAAAATGATGTGATTATCATGCCTGCGAAGCGCAAACGTCATGCTTGAAGTTCGGATGATTTCAAGGGTACTTCATCCCTCGAATTATTATGTTTCAGCTGTACCCAAGAGTAAGCCTGTTATCGTATCGGAACGTGGACGTTACGAGCCTGGGGAGACTCTAAAAGCAAATTGCAGCTCGCCGTTCTCGAAGCCATGGGCTCGGCTCTCTTTCACGGTGAACGACTTACAGGTTAGTAAAAACATTCGCCTACCGCTTACTTCTTCGCCAAAAATCTTGTTTACCTACCTCCCGCAATTCTAATATTTTACTTTCACGCTTTCCTTCAATCTTGCAATTTATTCGTTAACTTTGGGTATATTTTCGTTTAAACGAATGCTTTCGATAATTTATTGCATCAGCAAAGATAAATTGCTAATTGGCAAAACGTTCATTTGGTATTCGGCTCTGCTTATTTATATCTCTATGCGCACCTCGGAATTCAAAATTTAATTAATCCAAACGCTCAAGTATCCCCGAATATTAAAACTTATAAAAGTATTAAAATCTAAATTCACGAATATTCATCGAAGATACATAATTCATAACCGTTGGATCATCAATTATATCGCTCTCATTATAAATCTCGTCGAAACAAATATTCCAAAAATCACTAAAATAATTACTGCCTTTACAGTCGAGCGCATTTAGAATGTTTCCTTTACGCCAACGCCATTTATTTGTAAAATGTCCGAATGTAATTACGATATTTTTATTTCACAAAGAGCAATGGATTATACCTTGTACTTACCTATAAAAATATATTCACAGAGCAGCAATATTCTTTGTACGAAGCTGCCTAACACAAATAACATCGAGATGTAAGTACATACTCGTATAGCAGGAGCAGAAAGATTCTGATCAAACCTTCGGAATCGTTCGAATGCGCAATGAAAATGGATGCTATTGGTTCTACCTCGCCTCTGAGCTTGAAACAACAATAGTGGCATGAAGGTTTTAGTGTAAATATCGTAGACTGTCATACGTGGGTGGAGCCATGGGTGAATGAACGGATAAGCATAATACTGAACGAGAATCTTGGATCGTGTATGGGGAAGCGCCACCCCTGGTCTCCTCTCAGAACCAGCTCTGTTTACCCTTAACGAGCGAAAAATAAGGCAAATACGGATTACGTCGTGTCGATGGTTACTGATCTACTAATTTTGCATTTATACCCGTCTTACTTCGAAATTTCTTTTCGAGTGGAAAATATTTACCATCGAGTCCCTTGTTTTCTTAGTTCGGTACTCTTCTGACATACGGTATACGGAAAAGCTATCAAAACATTCGTCGCTTACTCCAGGATTTCTTCAATTTGTGAATAAACCTTTCCTAAAAGTGAAAGCGTCGTATAAATTGCCGACTGCGGATTATTGTATACGAAACGTAATCGAGGGAGCGAAATGAAGTTTAAAATAAATATTTTGTGTATTATGAACGGGAACTAGATCAGTCATTTTTACGGCTACAGTTTTATTAAAAACAAAGAAAATCTTTATTTCAAACTACACAACTATAAAGTTCGAACGAAATTATTCCATTTATTAAAACATTGTGCTCGACAAGCACCTGCGCATATGTGCGTGCAGCCTGCATTGAAACAGAAATAATAGCAGATTTTAAAGTCTTTTAAAAACCATATTTCATCAATATCCTTTATAAATTTTATTGTTATTTACGGTCTCTGTATTTAAAATGAAGCATTTAGTTAAAATTCATTAACCGAAGTGAATAATGCTGCGGATATAAATTTATAAATCTTAATAATTTCGTAGATCGTACAAACAATGTGCATCCGGATTTAGGCGAGCAGTCAATTATATCGGCAGTCATTAATAAACATAAATAAAGATCACCTCCAATATTTATTGAGAAAATAATCTGTAGAGTTCTATGAACGTCAGCGATTATTTAAGAATGGCAATTAAAATATAAATTATTCTCTATAAAATTGGCAATTAAAAGCTTTGGAATCGAAAAATATGAATATTAAATGATGATTCATTTTTGTATCTACACATGCGTATATAATATAATTAAATAATCGCTATTGTTGTACGTAACAAGAGAAGTAATTTGGCGTTCTTTATTAAAAATAAAATTCTAAATATTAACGACCGGTGACTCTTATAATATAAATCATATGTATCTATTATATTTTATCGTTATTTAATGCGTGCGCATATATACGCGTTCAGATATCTGAGGGAAAATATAGCGAATCCGCTGTTTTTATTTAATCATAAATGGAAAAGCTAAGGTAAAAGTTGCTTTTAAAAAACCTATTTTCCGTAAACACCTTAAATACATTAATAATGGACTGAAATAAAAATTGACTATACATATAAACAGAAAAAATTCTTTTATGAAAGTTTTTGCGATACCTTTTACAGGGAAACGTAATTTTGCTATATATAGTAAGAGACGCGTGGAAGTGTAATTAGTCTCGTGAACATGTTAATGGTACAGGCCAAGCTCACACAACGACTTTGCGTACGATGTTTTACGATGAAACTGCGTATACTACCAATAGACCATATAAATCTAGTTAGTACGAAAATATCCACAACGTATTTTATAGTTACCTTGAATAAGATAAGAGTTTCCTTTTCGCAACCGAGTAAGAGTATCTCATTAGGGGAAGAGTAAGTTTTATTTAATAATGTTTTATGAACGAGCAACTATTATCTGATATTTGTATGGAAAATTAATGGAAAACGTAAAAATATTTATATCTTATATGTATGCATATATAAATATGCATATGGGGCTGAAACGGTCAGTACGTTATTATTATTCGGTGCTTTAAGTTTCTAGAACTCGATACAGAATTTTCAGACTTTTAATTTTGCACGGTACGTGCAACCCGTCCTCATTTTAAGGTATTTGAATTCAATATTTAAAGAACTACATTTGAATATGTTTTCACAACAGGCTCGATCAATTTAATCGAGATTATTTCTTAATAGCTCTGTAAAATATGTGGCAGACAAAATAAAGGTGTTTTTAAGTTATGTATGCGAACTGAGAATATACGATTCGTTGGTATTTCGATGTCACCATGTATCAAAAGGTTATGTGCTCTCTACGACCCCTTTATAGGGTTTTGTTCGAAATTAAGTTATCTACTCGTTGAATTTACTATAGGAACTGCACGCGAGCGTGTTTATGTTCGTACGTGTTACCCAGTGCACCACTGGAGCTCACTAATATGTTCACTCAACGTATATAAGCTCTTGTAAAGTATGAAAATTAGTAAGATGCGTATATGCTGACTACTACAGTACGTGCGCATTCATTTTTAGCGATTGAAATTAATTATCCTAAACCTAAAGTAATTAAGTGTCATTTTAATCGTATTTATTATACACTCAACCTGAAAACTCTTTATCTAATTGATTGAAACATATATATAATGTCCAGTGCTTTATTATTTTCAGATAACGAGTTTTGGTCGTTGTAATCGATTAAAAATTAAACCAAATAAGGGATATCCTATTTTAAGTTCTTAAATTTATAAGATGATTATAAAAATATCAATAATGCTATACTCGCTACAGACTTAAATGAACATCGCGGGTATTCGTTAACTTTTTTTTTACAATTTTCATTTTAGTTTTAGTTTTTTTGTTAAATTTTTTCAATTTAAACTTTTTTCTCATTGATTAATTTATTACATGTACACGTATGCATTCAAAAAAGTTATAAGTGAAAATTTTAAGCCGAAAAATAATTGTTTTAGACGGAATTCAATTACATTGTCGTTTTACAAAACTTTTTCCCAGGCATAAAGTTTCAGTAGCATCTGGCAAGCCTAAAATTATTACAACTTTAGATTGGTCAGTAATTTGTTATTATTATAAATTAAAAAATTTTCAATACAATACTTTTTGCACAAGTTCTATTTTAATTTCTTTTAATTACCTATGATTATATTATCTCCAACAATGACATGATATTATAAATTTTTAGTTTTTTATTGGAATAGACGACTCTTTTAAATTCATTGTATACGGGAATTCTTTAGATAATAGATATGTTTATATATACAGTCGAGTGAAATACTATTATCTCTTCTCAGTTCCTGTGTTATTTCCAGTTTTATCTATCCATTTTCACAAAGAAAAATATAATCTAATTTGAATGTTTAAATTTTATAAATATTTTTCTAACATAAACTTATAAATTTCTAATGTAAATAAAATTCTATGTTAAGTGTTTTTTCCATTTTGAGCTTCTGATAAATGAAATTTTATTCAACTTTATTCTTGAAGTAATTAAGGAAGGAGATTTGAATAAGCCCACATTTGTTAAACATTTAATGTTTTCCCTAATAAAAACAAGATTAATATATTGCTTGCGCAAACACCAATCTTTTCCTGCAACTAAATCGCATGTATGACGATATGAAGCAAAAAATTAGACGGGGCGCAGCTGCACTGCGAGAAGAATGTAAAAATCTTATTGGCTCGTAACCGATGCGATGCATCGCTCAAGTAGGAAAAAATTATAGTGCTGTACTTGCTCTTCTGATGCATGAAGAATAAAGGTATTATAATCAAACTCTACCAACATTACCATTTATTTCCAAAGTAATTATTATTATTAGAATCTATTGTGACTTTAGACGTAAAATTCTTAAAATGGAATTAAATGTAGATGATTATTTTATATGATCAGTCTCTCGGTCGCAGTCGCTAGCTTAAAAGTAACTTGGGAATTCATCGTAAAATTTATTAAAAATAGAAATAATTTAAAATCGTCCAGATTTCATTGAACTTTTTATGCTTACTTTACGTTTAATTTTGAACCAATAAAATTCTACGGCACATCTTTTATGTAAAATCAATACATGGCAGTCTTAAAAAAGGCTGCTCATATAAGAAATTTCACACACAAGATGGAAAATATTACAACGCGTATCCGCTTTCCTATTTTTAAAAACGCGCTTAAATTTTACAACTAGTTACACAAAGCATAATGTAAAGTTATACGCACACATGCCCAGGATGAGAATTTTCGAACTAGAAATCGCGAATGGAGCATTATTTTCTTAGTTCGTGGACGTACATAATTAAATGCATCGGCTTTTGAAGGATTCACATAATCCAATGCAGATTAAAGCTACAGCTATCTCGTGCCTGCAGGTGCAGTATAACATAGTAATTCAAGTGCCAGGGCAACATAAAAGAAAATGATTCAAAAATGGAAAACCTCGTTAAAACTCTGTGCAAAATATTATTTATCTTTTGTATTTAATTCTGTTGACGGTATGTTTATTTGCTTAATGTTACTGATGCGTTTTCCATTCCATAAAATTATAAGACAAAAACCTACTTTTCAAAAGAAAACTATAGGAAAATATTGAAACTTAAAAATTAAGTTGTTTATAAAGCATTTCAGATCAAATTATTTCACGCATTCAATGAGTCCCACTTTATTTCTGAATCTCCTTGTAAAAAATACGATTATAATCAGTAGAAAATAATTTATTCTATGCATATATCGTTTGGAAAATATTCATGAAAATGTTTATTTCCATGGGAATAAAATTTCACAAATATACCATTTGATAAAATGTTTTATCTTTGATACGAAAAATCAATTATACACTTTGATAAAGCACGCAAATATTGAATGGCATTTCAAGATATTAATTTTTAATAAGCAAAAGTGAAGTTTTTAACGATATTTTCATAACCATTAGGATCATTTTCATATTTGATCGAAAGCATGTTTTGGTCTGTTGCAGTAACTCTCTCTTCAATCGAATACATTTTACATGTACTTTTATTAAGTGAGCTGTTATTTCTTTTTAATGGGTAATATACAAAAAGCTCTTAATAATGTTAAAATTTGATTAACAGTTTAGAAAAATTTTATTTTCTTTTTTGCAAAAACTATGAAAATATAATTTTTATATAATATATAGTGAAAACGCATATAAAAAAGCACAATTTTCAAATGAAATAATTTATATTTTGCTTTCGAAATGTAAGAACAAAATATTTCACTCGAAAGAAATTTTACTAATTTTTTATTATTGACCATAATGAATTTAGTCGCGCATCAAAAAATAAAATATATTTTCCATAAAATTTAGTGAATATTTTTGATGAAATTTTCGTGTGCTGCCAATTGCAGTAGAAGATTATCGAATAAATTTAAAATAAATATACGAATATACGCATATAGAGATAAGTAATGTACAATTTTAAATGATCATAATTTAAAACAGTTGTTTAAGTTGCGAAAGTAAATTTTATTAATTTCGAAATTACTAGCAAAGTTATGGATTCCGTGAGCAACCTATTATTACACTTTATCAATTTAAGTTGTTAAGCACAACAAGAACCCAATTAAATTCATATACAAGGTGTTACATTGCATCCGATATCTTTTGCTTACCTTTAAGGAAGTTCTGGAAACACCTGTAACAATGAAATAAGGAAAGATCTTGTAGCGAGTCAACCACATTTGCCTCCGTCAGACTGCGCTTCAGCGTTCCATTCATTAAGTCTTGGAACGGTCGCACAGCCTCTACAGACTCACCCATGTAGACGTGAACACGACAACCCGTTTGTTCGATCCTGAAACTCGAGATGTCTTCCCAGAATAATGTGGCACCGGTAGGCAATAAACTTATCGTTTACTTGCCACGCAACTAGATACTCATTTTGCAACCCCCTTCCTGTTGCGACGGATTACGTATTATTCATCGCATGCATTGCTTCGTTTCGTTGGACTGTCGACAATAAAAATGAATCCGATACGCATTTCATTCGCTATTATTCGACTCGATTTACAAATTTTAAGGTGCTTAGATTAGACATTTAACCAACTTAAGCACTTGTCAATTTAGTTTAATTCGTGTTTTAGTGTTACTCGTGTTTTGGTTGTCTACTAGTTCCTATTAATTCTACTCGAATGCTGAAACAAAATGAGGGCTGATAGTGGGTAATTGACCACTAGTACTCCATAAGGAAGTGATGTAGTCTTCGGCTATAAAATTACAAGTGTGCATAAATGTTTATGATCCATGTTAATCCTATTTACGGATTAATAAGTGTCTACCCAATTAGTTTTCCCTCTTAACTTTCATACTTTGGAAAAATGATCGCTCATCAGCTCTATTCAGTTAAAATGTGCTGCCAATACTTGCTTCTTATAATTTAGTAAATTATCACTCGATTGTTAAAACTGAAACAATACTATTAGCTGTTGTTCGAATTCAAAGGGATTTTATTAAACACGCAATACTCGAATAATGATATTTCGAACAAACGATGCACGTACTTTGAACTGATGACATAATTTAATGGTTACGTTCGAGTGGATAACTAATGAACAATTTTTAATTATATTAAGTTGCGTTGTAGATTAAGTTGCGGCAACGAAATTTGGATGAATGTTACATAACTATAATGATAACGCATGAGATGATCAAGCAAATCGGCATAATGTAGGTCACATATTCAGCTTGCGTCAGAATTTTTTGTCGAATAGGCAGACTCTATCATGGGTGACACAGTGATTGCAGCGTAGATGCGCTACTCGTTTATTGCACACTGGATTTAATCTTAGCTAATACATGCATTCATATTATGCGGGTGCAGCGACATATGCACTTCAAAGTATCAAAGCTATGACACAAAAGCCTTATCAACAAAAAAAAAAAATCAGCTACAAGTTTAACATATTTTTTATTTTTAGTTTCGTTTGCACTAATCTATCTTTGTGGGTATTGTTTCGCACGTTTCAAAGGTACATTTCACTGAAAATGATAAAATTCCTTACAAAAATACGAGTATAGAGGCATTGGTTATTCAGCATGTTGGAATAAGTTCTGTCCGTCGACAAGATTTCGATTAAATGAAATAAAATGAAATGATTAAAAGTATCAGCGAATTGCTGCAAAGTTAGCGCAACTTTAGCTCGAATTTTATTCGTGCAATAAATCGAAAAAGCTTATGGTATCCACGTTTAATAATCAGATTTAGTCTCCGAACTTTTTGACCGTTGGCTATAGTATAATGTCTTGTTGTAAATGCAGATAAATGCATTGTTAATTATTGAAAGACGCAGAGATGGGGGGGACTGCATAATAGAGCGCATTTGGCTTAATGTCTAGTTCACATTTTCCTATTTCCGCAGCGTTGACTCACTGTGTC
This sequence comes from Platyscapa corneri, assembly GCA_018907185.1. Lineage (NCBI taxonomy): Eukaryota > Metazoa > Arthropoda > Insecta > Hymenoptera > Agaonidae > Platyscapa > Platyscapa corneri. Next base: position 3,222,313 of record JACCHW010000023.1, on the reverse strand, counting down.
TATCGCTTCGTCCCTCTTTTCCTCCGTTCACGACTCCGTCTCGCTTTCTCTAAAAGCATCGTGCCATCAGGAGCACTTGACCGATCTATATCTATGACATCGGTTCTGGTTTTCTTTAAGTACATCCCATTCGTAGCCTCTGTCAACGTGAGATGCCAAGTCGATGCGACAAAGTGCCTCTTCTCGGCACTCTCCCATGCAACGTGCAACGAGCCATAACAGGACTACTTACGTCCGACCGAATTTCATTTTAAGTCCGTGTCGCGTAGGTGTCTGCTTTTTCTTTTTCCTATTGCACTTCATCTTCCTTTTCTCCCTTTCTCTATTTTACTGTACTCCAGTTCTTTATAAACTCGTTAAATTTTTTAAAAGCACTCCCCGAGCATTTCACGGAAATACTTTATTGCATCAGTTGCAAACTTTAATCAAAATAATTAACGATTAAACTTTCTTGTGCCATCACTCGCTACGATTCGGAGAATATTAATTTATAAAGCTGCTTCTTTGTTGTTTCACTATATCTTGGAGAAATTGTCAAATGCGAATTTATTTGTTTACACTGGTTTTTGACGCTCCCAGCTAATTATAAACTATGAATTTCAACATTCTTTGAGCTAATTACAATACGTTTTTATTTTGATTCTTAAAGTAAGTGTAAACGAAAGCCTTCGTTATATAAGTAAAAATAAAATAGCCACGAATTCTATTTAATAAATATTTATATTGCATGGAAATGCAGACTTAATAAATATTTATAATCAAGCGTAAGCTTTGAGGATTTCGTAGATGTGCTCAATATCAAGCTTGTTTTTTCAGGTTATTTAAAATTGTATTTTTCAAATTCATGCAAGTGTAGGAGAAGAATATTGATTCTAAGTTCATACAGTTATATTGCAAGCTTTAATAAGAAGAATATTAGAGTTAAACATTTATTTTCGTAATAAAAACCGATTTCATTTAATCAACGTATATTTTAAACATCTTATTTTGAACTCAACGAATAATTATAGCTTTTCTGTTTATTTAAAAATCTTTTATTATCATAAAACATAGTACTATAAATGCACTACTACTTTTCAAAATTTTTGCTCCACTAATTACAATTATTAGAAATTTATGCTCATCACCTAATAATGAATTAATTTCTTTTATCGTTTTCCTTGGCTTTCTTACAAATATCAATTAAATTTAATCTTTCGATTATCCAAATAAAATTTATGAGTCCAGATTCGCTTAATCGTTGTTTAAGAAGGAATTCAATATCCGACTTATTATTTAAAAGTAAATTTATCGATACATGCAATTCTTAATTACAGCTGTACAATGGAGCAATCGACAATCTTGTATTTCAATCATAATTATAAATGTTCGAAGTCCTATCTTTGATTAATTAATAATGCTACTTAATAGACAGAAAACAGAGATAAATTAGCTTTAATCATATTCAAACGGTACGATATATATAGAATTTCAAATTTTCGAATATTCCACATTATTGATCCTATCGCATTATATCTTACTCTGTTAAAATTACTTTAGTTTGCTACTAATCTAGAAGTTTATAGACATTAATATACATACACTGGCTTCTTCAATTTCATACCCATTTTTACTAGTGTCATTACAGATTCAATGCAGATAACGATAAAGTTTTCACATTAGAATTTCGCTTTTGATAAGTATAATGTCGAAATAAGTTAAAGAAAGCTTCATGCACGTGATAAATCTTATGTTTTTGAAATCAAAGTGCTCGTGAAAATGGTTAACAAACGTGAGAGCTAATTAAAATGCAAAGAACGAAAACACTTTCTCTCTCTCTCTCTCTCTCTCTCTCTTTCGTTATCGCTCCACCCTTTTCTCGATTGCTCTTACTCTTTCTCTTTCTTATTTGCTTTCTTTTCTTTATTCTCGACGGCGTTTAATCATGATTACTACAAATATGCAGAGAAAAAGCATCTTTTGACGGCACAATTAACCCAGAGTTGAACATAAAAGAAAACGAAGAGATCGAGCTTCAATTAAATTTAAAAACGCGTCTGTCTGCAGTAAATTTTGTTGCAATGCAATTTAATTACTTTGCTCAAAATGTCTATCTACTCTTTTTTCCTTCCATTCGGTAAAAGTATCTATTGTTAATAGAAACGCACCAGTGATTATATAAGTTCGTGTGACGGTGTAAAAATATAGAACTCCGCCATTGTAAGGATAATGTTTCGTGGAGAACTTAAAAAGAGCAGAAAAAAAGGTGTAAGGTTTTCTATTGAGCATCTCAAGTATAAAACTCGACAACAGAAACGATATAGAACATCGCTTAAGCGCTATTGTCATGACCAATGACGTGGAATTCTTCGGCGTATCGAGGAAACGAAGCGTTACCGGATTTACTAGTTTCCTCGCGTATACAAGTAACTTACTTCTTACCGTTTTTATCATCCTTACACCCAAGGCAGCCTATAGCCGAGGCAAAAAATCAGGGGAATGTTATGATGTTTAAAAGTAGCGCTCAGGAGAAGCTTTTACTACACGAGTATATCAATAGAATATAGATTAAGTACGTGTTTACTACGTGCTAAATGCAATCAAGCAAAAAAAGGAAATAATCTTTATTCGCTTCAGCTAAATTTGGGAAATAACTCGGTTTCGTATGCATTATAAACGTATTATCTGTAATACTGAATACTTTAAATAATTGTAAAAAAAAAAACAAGAAAATATATAACGAATTTGATCGTACTTTACTATGAATTTCGTTGGTTTAAATAAGTCTTATAGGGAACTATCACAGCCTAAAATATGAGTTTAAATTTTTAATTTAAAAATCCAGGAAAAAATATTGAAGCAGACATGGTATCGCTCGGCTTGGAAAACCATTCAAATAATTATTTTGATATCGACATTTAAAAGAAAAAACATCGTGATTGATGCACATATCGGTTGGTTTATCTAACTCTATCAACTACCTATCAATAAATATCAATACTGTTGTTTTTGCTTTCAAGGCTTAATAATTTTATAAACGTGCAATAAATAAAGTATAGTGATCAAACGCAGAACTGTATTGCATCAAACGAATTTGTTATTACTTTTATGTGCGCCTGGATATCTGTAAATTATTCAAGAATCTTCGTGTTATCAAAAAATAAAAAAATTCCTGTGGATACGTAGCATAAGTAACGTAATATATACAGGAGCCTCAATTGATGCAATCGCCGCATAATGTACAACGTAAACTTGGCATAAGTCCACTTTTAAAATGGATTCCTATAGCCGTGGGTGGCCATTCATCAAAGAGGAACGAGGCAGACGTACGTGTGTACGGATAGAGTGAGTGAGTGAGAGAGACAGCATTATCATTGCGACAATGAAAACTGATCCTGGGCACTCCGAGCGCGAGTCGAACAAGTAAAACGATCGTTTCTATCGTGTGCCTTCCGCAATCAGTCCCGTCTGTCTCATAGGGGACACCGTCGAGTTCACCCAACGATCGCTTCTATATAAAGCTTAATCGCCAGTATTTTGCAGCCAGAGCTTGGAAAAACGTGTGCACAGTAGAGGGAGACAGGAATATCCGCAAATCTCCTTTAGAGCGAATAGTTCTATTCGCTTTCTGGCCATCCGATCCAATAACGAGGCAGTAAGAACACAAATCGAAGCTCCTCATTAATCGTAACAATGTATCCGTCGACCGAACCTCGTATTATTTTGCAAGATTTTTAAGTGGGTCACTTTCACAGTCATCGCAATAATTCCTTTCGCAAATTCAGTTTACGGAGCAGCCGAGCTCACCGATAAGTATGCATCGTTGTCCTTTTATACGTATCTCATTCAAAGCATCGAATAAGAATCAAGATGCATACGTCTGGCGAATGGCTAAATATTTCACTCTAAGAAACAATATTATGCATGGACGTGTCTTCGATTTATCGGTAAAATCCAAGTGATAAACTAAACTTCGGATACGGTATTTCAGAATGTTATCAGCGTTGTTATCAACAGTGCGACTCGCACTAAATAATTTATTAATATACAGATTTTTACGAATGGTCGTAAAGCACAGAGAAAACTTTTTAAGTCCCTCTTGAAAAATAAATATAAAGTACAACATACCAATAAAGCTCTTAGCTATCATAATCTATTTTAAAATTTATCGCATCTACTGTGTGCGCGTTTTGCAGTATTTTGTGGCAGTGATATCGGCCAAATTATCACAATAAAAATATTTTCTTTTTAAGTATGATGTACGATTAGTAAAATGTGGATGAAATACCGCGCAAAAAGAACGATAAATTCAAATCAAAACACAATATACGAAATGCGCTTAATATTAAAATAGTTCCTAGTTAAAACTGCATAAAGTTTTACCTTTACTTTTTCAACCGATTACACTTAATGAAACTAACGAGCGCGAAAAAATTAGGATTCCCGGTAAATGTGAGTGTCAGCAGCGTACCTTTTGAACGCAGAACCTCTATTTTTTCAACGCGAGCATATATTTATCACTCGTGATAATCCTAATAAAAAAGACTTATTTTAAAGAATCTCGGTCGCCGCGCATCTATAAAATATCAAGTAAGTGAAAAGTAGTCTTTTCTCCTCGAAGAAAATTCAGCGCAATCCGGAGACACGCAGAAGTACTACTTGAATTGCAGTTTGACTTGAAGCATGGGAAAGCCGAAGGGGAGTAACGGTGGAGGTCGCAGTATATGGATATAAACATCGGGAAAGGGGAGGCTCCGCATCGAGCTCGTGTTTCCGGTTTGACTCTATAATTTATTGCAATGCACTGTGCTATAACAGTCCCCGGCAATATAAGCGACGCAGCGCCAACGAAAATGCTTCGTGACGTATCGGAAAACATATTTACTCAAATAAATCTCGCTAGTGCTATTTGCACGCACACACGATTGACCGGACGCACGCTCGTACGTATACGTACACGCGCAGGCTGCATAAACAAGCGAACACGTACGTGTCATTACGAAAACACGCACGATTATGGATATGTGTAGATACGCGGGCTACTATCGCGGTTTAACGCTCGCTCCGGAAAGTCGCTTCGGGAGTCAAGAAGTTGATCGATCTTATCGGGAAAATAGAAAGCGAGTGCTGATATAATTGTAACATAAAATTTTCATCTCATTTTATTCTTAATTCATAAGAAGCAAGTATTACAGTTTCACAAAAAATTCTTTCACAGAATTACTTCGGCACCACTGAATTAAGTTCAAGCAACTTATAAAAATCTTCTTTTCATGTAAATTCATTAATTCAGATGTTATGGTTGCAAATGGAAATTAAAATTTATTTAAATTTATGGTGTACATTCGTGATTTAATTTGCATGTGACATATACGCGAATAGTTCAAAGAATTTAAAAAATTTCCTTGAAAATTCGCTATCTGCAAAAGTAAAACTTTGTTGTGCCTGAATATACAAGCTTGAAATAAATAGTGAGAGCAATTAATAATGAAAAGAGCGCGTATTCGTCTTTGGTAAACTTTCATAATTATCGAATACTTTTTGGAAACTGACAGCTGAATAACTTTTGAGAAATAAAAAACCTGCCAAGAAATTATGAGCTGGAAAATTATAATTCGAAGAAATATAATGAATAAATACGAAGCGAGAGTAATTACTCGAAAAACAAAAAAATGTCGGGCACAATATTTAATAACGAAAATCTGAAAGCACGCAGTACTGAATTACTTCAAGGACTTTAGTTTACGGTTTACATAAGAGAAAACTTAACTGCAAAAAGGTAAAACTGTAATGCAACTTAAACGATGAAGACGGCCGCTCTCATATTTCCACATAAGCAAGGATCCTGACGACTAGCTTTTTCTTTTTTCTTTTCGTTTTTTCCGTTTCTTTTCTTTAACCTCCATCATTCTTCAAACTGACCAGAATATATGTAGAGCAAGGAATTTTCAAGAATAGTGTGGTAGAAATCTCGAATCTAATAAATTCCCAGTGATTTACAAAGCTCATGTGTAGAAGAAAAATAAGGAGATAAGGCTGGTTCGTGTAGTGTTGCGCGAGAGTAAAACTCTTAACAATTCCTGCGTTTCTGCCTTTGGTAACATTTGTTTCTCTAAATGTGCTACAAAATAGATATCTCAAGATAAAATATACGAAAAAGCATTATTTCATACACGAAATCGAGTATTTATGGTATCGCTCTCGTTTGCCTATAAAAATCCTCTACGATGACTTGCGCGTTTGTATTGTACATTGCGAATGAATTCGCAGCGATGAAATATTGTTTTTATCATCCAGTGACTGCCATTGGTATGGTTTTAATTTCATCTCCAGCGATTGTCCACCGAAAGCTTGGAATATTGTCTTCGGATTGTATCGATCAAATCCACGAGTCGATTCTCCTAAAGTATTGAATATTTCTGAGATTACGTCCCTAATTATGAAGCCGGACTACAGACATTCTGTCGTTACCAAGACTATGAGAAACTTTGGTAGCAAACTAATACCGTTTCGATTTCGATACATCCTGCTTACCCAAGCACGATCCAAAGCCTGGGATTTTGGTTCGGCGGCGTCACCGTACGGTCGCACTACTGGCAGTACTGATGGCGATAGGGAATTCTACTGAACAGTTCAAAGTGTTCAAGCGTAAAGCCCGCATTACTTAGGCACGTGCACAGAGTACTTCGTTGTTGTTGCTGTTACTCCTGCTAGTGATGGTGCTCCGATGAGGATGTCATTCACTGCGCCAACTACGTACTCTTCGATTTCACTAAGAACTCCTCAAACGGATCAGATGCTGCGATCTTATCAGAACTTCAAAGGACACTTTTCACAAGCAACAATATTAACTCACTACTTGACATTCACCTTATTCATCAAAATTGGATAAACTTCGACAAATAATCAACGAGTCACTTTTCCTCCTCGTTCTTGATTTTCACGTTCAAATTTATTTTTTACTCACCTACGCCAAATTGCAAGGTTTTAGAAAAGTAAATTATCGATTCCTCCTTTATTAAATACTCTCACTTACTCGTGTACGAATAAATTTCAGCGCCTAATGAGTCTGACAGATCATTGAAAATACAAAACATTATTTTATCAACGCGATTTAATGCCACTCGTGCTAAATTGAAATTTCAAATTCGAACGAATTCGTGACAATAAAAGGTCACTGTGTTCTAATTTCTAATTATTATCAACGAAATTAAGCTATCTGATAAGTGAGTATTGAATTACCTCGAATCAACACAAATGAAACTGCCAAAATGGTAATGGTGATAGAATTGAACTTGCGGTGAAATATCGTATGCATGGCGGCAAATAACACTACGTTAGTATCGAAGGGGTTGGGAGGAATTGTACGGGTTCTCCGATTCAAATCGTTTCGTTCGATGCTGATTTCATTTGTCTCATGTTCAGGGCGTATACGCTATAATTGCTACGCGGTTACTGTAATGTCACAGAAATTTGCGTCGACTATACGTTGGACATGTTCTCCGGATGAGCTTATCTCAGATAAAGAACTCTATTATAAATGTTACTTCACAAGCATTCTTCGGTTCTCGATAGAGAAACTGTAAGCCCTAATAAATCTGAATTAATTATATTGTGTAATTGTACTCAAGTTTTCAAGTAGTTACAAAATTTCGTATATAAGTTCGAATATTTTAGAATTTATTTACATTTTATGATAATTTTAAAGAATCGTTTACAATTATTTAATATAAATAATTCGTTTTACGGACGTAAAATTATTTAAGAAACAGCTGCGTGCAATTCATCTTATAAAGTTTTATAAATATATTGGGTAAATAATTAAATTGAACAATTCAAATTACACCAAATAAGTTATATTTTCTTTTTCCAACATTTCATTATCTTGATCAAGTATTAAAATATCGAATTATAATAAATTATAAATACTCTTGCATATAAAGTATTGTGAATACTTACTGTTATATTAACTTGATTCGTACTAAAAAACAACACTAACATAATAAAGAAAACAAAATACGTAAAAGATAATTAAAAAGAAATGTGAGAATAGAAAATTGAAGATTTTTTTAATTTCGATGTACCAATAAATACTAAATAACCAGTTACGAAAGCGACGCTAAGACTGATTAGTTTTATTTCTACACACTTTTTTAAATTATGTAAATATCCGATTATTTGAATTTATAGATTTATATCTATACCTAAAAATATTAACGACAAATTATTTTCAAATGTACTTGCAACAATAATTTTCTATTTGTGCGGCGTACGATTCTTCAGTATTTACAACGCAAAGCTTATACATGGAAATATAGATCAGTTTCACAAATCTTTAATATACTTTAAATCGAACGTAATTAAAACTAAACAATTAATATTTCGAGATTTTTATAACTACATGAGATGCTAATAATTAAAAATCATTACAATAAAAAATATTAGTTTTTTAATAACTTTGAAAAAGTTGCAATTAATTGATTTAGTGAAGGGAGCAAACTTAATAAAAGTAAAAATATAGAAAAAGTTTGTTTGAAATTTGAAATACTCACAGCGATAAAAAAATTAACGGATCGTTATTCTTTTTATCTAGGAAAATCCGGGAACTTTTACTAATTGTTTAAAATAAATCTAATTTCATTAGTTTCATTAAGATTTTTGTGTTGTTTACTCTGGCTAACTTTGCTGCCACAACTAAAAAAAAGAGAGTGAATGGAAAAGGTACAAATAGACGAATGAGAGTCGAAAAGAGAGTACGGAGAGAGATAAAGAAAGAAAAGAATAGGAGGTGGGTGAAAATAGAGACTATATGGGGGGGGGGAGACAGGAATAGGGGATTCTGAAGATTCTCATAACTCGGAAACGAGGGGCACTCCGGTCGTCCCGAAAGCTACTCTTTTCCCTCTACGTACCATCTCACCTGGGATCGTACACACGCAATTTTTCCTCTCTTCCTCTCTAAAATTTTGTCGCGCTTTAGCCCTCTTTATTTCTCTGCGCCTCTTCCTCTTTTTCTACTCTTGCCTCCACGATGCTGATCCTCGAGACTTTTTTATAACTCGTTCTATAAGTTCAAGCCTTTCACCCCCTTTCCCGAACCTCTGTCATCTCTCTCATTCCAATCGTCTGTTGTGTATATCCTTCCCACTTCCTCGACATCCCTTAAGCAGACAAAACATTTTCCTTCTGGTTCAGCGTTTATACGACAGCTGGTGTGAGCGTAGGTAACGGCCGTGTATCCGCCAATATTGTCGCCTACTCTCTCTCTCTCTCTCTCTCTCTCTCTCTCTCTCTCTCTCTCTTTCTACGCGCCTCTCTGTCACCGCAATGTCACAGAAGCCCGTGCCCTGATTCTAAGAAAGACATGTACATTCGACGGCTCATAGAAAATGAACCAACTCATTCGTACGTACATGTTATACGTGTAGATGTGTATGCAAAGCGAAACGTTACGTCAGATACGTACGATGTGTATAATCCTCCGTATGAATGCAACGAGCGCCACGGGAGGTGTTGTTTATTGCGCCGCACGATATTGCTCGGCGATATTTTTTTCGAAATACGCACTCAATACCCCCGCATGACCGTTACTCGAATTAACGATTCGCCCCTTTGCAGATCCAATATGCCCTACGGACTAACATTATGTTCGCCGGTAAATGAAAGGTAGAAGCTTAGGTTTTGATATTGCGCACAGTCTTGGCCAACAACATTTTTCAGATACTTCATTATCGATAAACGTTTTTATTAATAGATTTTACTTTCTTTCTTTCTTCTTCCCTTCTAGGGGATCGAAGTAAGTATTAAAAATTTTTAATTGAAAATCGTTGGAAAAGAATGGAAGAGAAAAATAAAGTATTTTACAATGCTGTAAAAATATATTTCTCGAATGAAATTCACTGATATTCGTAATAAACAGAGGATAATTAAAATTTCTTATTTAAATTAAAAATTTTTGCTCAAATTTTACAATTTTTTTTTAAATATTTACTCACCTTTTTATATTAAAATTGCTTGCATATATTAAATTATAAAAAATTTCCCACTCGAAAATTCGCACTTTAATGATGCACTGCGGAAATAATTAAAAAATAATTAAAATTCGAATTTATTTTCCATTTAAAAATTGAAAACGATCCACTGTTGATTTTTAATGCTGTAGTAAGAGATACAGTTCAAAAGGAAAATATTAAGTGCATTAAAATCATGTAATGATTGAATTATTGAATTTGTAAATCATTTCTGCATTACAGTTTAGCGCAAACATCCCATGAATCCGTTAATATTCAATCAAATAAGTTCCATTAATTTATTTCCATCCAATTATAAACTCAAATCGACGTGCATTAAAGAACAAAAGGCATCATTACGAAAAGTAGAATCACGTTGATAAATGATGCAGTAGTTTGCTACTGGAGATCTGTACATTTCAATCGGAGTATTTTTGAGAAACAAAAGTACTTTAAATAAAATTAAAGGGACGAGCTTACGACGACTAGTTGAGATATTTCTCTTTGAGAACAATTGGAATAATGATAAGTCTGGCTTGTAGCAAGTACCTATGAAAGTCGATATCTTGACCTAACAACAGGTGTCAATTTTACTGTGAAATTCTATTTGTTAGGTTAGAATATTCGTAATCCTCGTCATTCGTTCCACGTCCGAATTACCTTGCACTTTATATAGCTGTAGCTGCTGCACTAGATGCAGATTACAATGTAGATCATAATTTTTCAAGTTAGCGTTGCATTTTATAAAAGCATCATTCATCGCATTGTAAGTTATCATAAGCGTATTTTAGCCCCATTTTATGATGAAACGGATATTGCAGCCTTTATTTATAGTAATGTGTTAAAATATTGAAACTTTTTTAGAACGTATCTATCATATTTTTGTAATGCGTAAAATAAATATTATGAAAGACTGATCATTTCGTAATTATGAATTAGATAAATTAGAAAAAGTAAGTAATCATTTTTCAATTAATTAGAGTGCAATATAATTTACATCGTACGATATAGAACACACGAGTTGTTAGTAGAGTTTTTAAATTGTTAATAAAAATACTATTTAAATATTTCTATGGTTAAATTTAACTAAAAACGTCAGTATAAAGAATAAGTTTAATTTGAAAAGCTTGATAATAAAATTTCAATTAAGTTTTATCTCTTTGATAACTACAACATACAGTTTAAAAAAATATGCATAATCATACAAGAAATCTAATATTCTTCACTCCATCTTTAATGTCATTTAAGTTTTTCGTATACTTGAAAATTTTGCTTCACCTTTCCGCGCATGTAATACTAGAATATGAATTTTGTTCACTAAAACCTTTAAGAACCTTTTTTACATCAAACGCATAATAGAAAAAGTAACTCTTATCAAATGTAATACAAAGTATCTCATTAAGATTTAACTTTGAGTGACTCTGGATAAATGTAATTGCACAATTTTTTCGCATATGGTACAGATTAATTAAAAAAAAGCAAACCTCCATTATTTTAAATTAACAAAAGGTAAAACGGATAACGACACAAAGCACTACGATTGCAACTGTTCCCCGTAAATTCTAAAGATACACTGCGCAAGTTTTTATAACTTTCACAGTCTGAAAATGCCGCGAACAAAGAAACATCGTATTCCTCTGGAAACGAGAGAAACACGCGATCGAGCCAATAAACTACGAGTGCAAACGATTTGTCGAGAAAGATCGAGAGCCATTCGCACATAACCTTACTCTTTCAATTGCGCGCAGAGGTACTCCTTCCGATCGCTATGTTCGCGCGGAAGTAACTTTGCTATCCTACTCATGTATGCACGAGTATCCGAGGTAGGGACGAGCGTAACTCATACTCCGCAATGATTTATTGGGCTGGCGCTCGGAGTTCCCGTGGGCCGAGCATGCGAGTCGCGTTTCGATCGTTCTTGAATTCCCCCGAACGGAATGAGGGAGCGGAAGCGATCGGTAATGCGCCAAGAGCATCTGGACGACTGCATTGGCGGGCGCGATCTCTAAGTGCTTCGCCCTATCACATACTAAGAGGTAGCAGTGAATGCAAACATTCCCGTGTACTGTTTGGTTGTGTACAGTCGCATTACGAGTCTGTTCTATCTCTTTCGTGGCCCCTTGTTTCTAGGTTCTCACTTTCATTCCGCTCTTCTCCTTTAACTATCTGATACACGAACCTTTTCCCCTTACGAGTTTTAATTCCACCCCGGTACTAATGTTTTTCTCGGCTTTATTCTTCCCTTGGTTTATACCCGCAGAGAACTAAAAGATAAATCATCTCAAATTTGTGTTAAAGCACGAACGTTTTTGAAGCAAGCGAATACAAAAATCTAAAATTTCCATCAAAAATACAAACCTTATAAAGACGTGTAATTATGATAATGTTTAAATTCAACGCCGTTCAAAAGGAAGCTACCGAGTGTCTTCGTTCTATGCACTTTTTTGTATTAAAAAGAGTATTTGAAACTTGTCTATTTAGAAATTTATGATGGCCATTAAAAACCAGTGTTTTGGATAGAAAAAGTTTATAATTTTTAAGTGGAACGAGGATACGTTATGTCAGGCATGAATTTCGTAAGCATAAGGATAAATTTTCGTCAACCGAAAGCACGAGCGCTGTTATTATGTTTTAATTTTTCCATAATTATGAGAAATGAAATTTTTAAGCAATTCGAGCTGATCAATTGCTTAAATTTATTATTAACGTTACTATCTTTCTTATGCTGATTATAAGAAAAGTTCGTAATATGCATAAAGTTGAGTGTATATTTTTCGAAAAATAATGATCACAGTTTTCTTGAAATTAAACTATCAACCCTTTGTTCAAAAACTTTGACAATATTCCAACAAAGCTAGTATTTGTCTGCATTTATCTTTCTTTTGTTTATAAGCAGTTGGGCGTCGCAGTTAAGAAAATGTCTGATTTCAGATGAGCACATCTACAATATTAAAGATCTTTATCACGGCTGCCTAGAATGAGATACGTTTTATTAGAACATTTTCGCGCCTTAGAAGTATTGTAAAGTATAAATTAAAAATCCAGCCATTATTTTAATCGTAAGATAGATAAAAAGTGTACTTAATACCGCTGGCAATTACGCGCACATACGCAAACGCATTTAAATGTATGTTAGGTGCCAGATTGGAGCAAAATAAGGAAAACGAAAGGAAAAAGAGGAATGTAAATCACGGTTTAAAAGTCACTTTAATTTCAAGAGGCTTACAACTTGATCTGAAATCGTTGTAATCATGAAGGTGATTGTGCCCGAGTCTGTGATCGAAACACAAATTTTTCTCCTCAATTCTTATTCAGTTCGTATTCTAGTTTATACAGAGGAGCCGTTCGCGATCGGGTACTCGCTTTAATCGCAGGGATAGAAGCCGAAAGCACAGCAAACGCAAGCTTTTAAATACCTCGGAGCGGCCTGTGGCACGCGGTATTCGGAAAAATCGCACCAGCGAGTGAACGTACGATGGTGCAAAAAGAACAGCGAAGAAAAACGGTAAAATAAAAAGCGCACCAAGTCCAGCCATGCCGGGAGATAAAACGTTGGCGGTGTATTTGGATCCAGAAAAAGACGAAAAGAGCTTAGCGCTTGAAATTTGCATGCATACAGGATCTTCGGAGATCGTCGATTTGGAGTTTGTAGCGAGGCACGGCGATAGCGTCGTTCCCTGTCGAACTCGGCTCTCGGCTAATTCCGAGGGATTTTGTTCCAAGTTGCTCCTTCAACTTCTCTTTACCCCCACAGCCTTCTTCCGCCCCTCGGCTCGTTAATTTGTAGAGCTGGTGTATCAGCGAACCCAGCGCTAAGCGCGGTCGCGTTCGAATAATCTACGTGTCAGCTCGATTCTTATCTCAATTATTTTGCGATGCTGCTTATTAAGCTCGTTACGTCCTCCCGCGCAAGTTATCGCTTTTCCAGCAGCACTTTGTGTAAGTGAGAGATGAGTCTGGCAGATTTCAGCCTCGCCTCCTGTAATCCAAGATACTTTAACACGCAGACTGGCTCTAAAGGCGGCGCGTTTGTATCGAAATTATTTTCAAATCCGGATCCTCTGTTTTATCTCGATTGCGGAGGTAAGTCGGTACGATTCTCCGGCACTAAAACTGCTACTATAAGTGATCCGAGTCGACGATTAAAAACGCGGAGCAAAATAACAAAGAAAAAATCGGGGGGGGGGGGCGCAAGTACGAATTGTGTCCGAAAATATCTCGCCGGCTCGGAATTTTTTACTCGCCAGTTTATGAAGCGAGAGGCTAACGTAGGTCTACTTGAACATGCGCGACAGTAAGTCCCGTCTGGAAAAAGGTTTACCGTAAACGCGCGCGAGACGGCCGCGTTCATTAAAGGGAATTCATGAAAGTAATTAATTACCCCAAGATTAACAAAATTAAACGAGATAGCGAAGAGAAGGAGGCGAAATAAAAGTACAGATTGAACAGCGAGTCGCAGTAACCATTATTTTGAGCGGCGCGCACATGCAGAGCGACCGGGAAATATTCTTTCCAAAAGGGCTCTTAGCTGAAAGTCGCGGTGCGAAATATTTGCTCGGATTATTTCGTGCGGCAGCCATAACGTGTACGCCGAAGCAAATACGGCAGCAACACCATCTGGCCGCTCCGGAGCTCCGAATATGAGCGGCTTCTGCGTCTGGTCCGCGTTGTCTTCATCTTCGTCGTCACGGTTGAGTTGGGAGCGCGCGCCGGCGCTCGTACAGAGCCAGTGCATTTTGTCCCGTTGCTCCTGGGACGTCGCGTCGTGTAGCTCGTAAACTGGATCGTTCGTCGACAATCGCTTGCCTTGCGTCGTTCTGCCTCTCTTTCTTTGCCTCTGTCCCCTATCCCCGAGAAGACGAGTCAGTCTCCGATAGCTCTTTTTCGTCCCCGCCCTCTCGCTCTTTTGCGCCAGGACGAATAACACCCAGACTGCGAGCCCCGTAATCCCCAGGGCGATTTCCTTCGCGGCTGCAACAGTGCGACTGCCTGCCTTCTCTGCTCTTTGTCTCGAAAATTTTCCATCTCTCTATGGTCCTGTCGCTTCCAGAGGGATAAATGCAGCTCAAAGACAACGCTGTGGCGTCTCGACGCTCCTTATGTATAACTGTATACCCGAGGCTCGTTTTACCTCTTCTTTCGATCCTTGCAGTACTGACGCGACACCCCTAGCGAACATCGATTCACGCCACCTTCGGACTCTCGCTTAATCGCACGTGCAAGAAGTCCCCTCCTTCTCTCAACTCTCTAGCGACCATTGCACTTCGGTAGACATAAGTCTATTTTCGACTTTACTTGCTTTTCAGATCGAGAGTCTGAATGCTCCTATCTTTAGCAATTACTATGGAATTCGGCATTTGTAACGTTTCCGTTCAATTGTTTAAATTTACTGGTAATAATTTTCGAACCTTCAAAGTATCTCAATCTTTTTAGCTATTTGCTTCAACTTTTTGAATTTATATTTTAAAAAGAAGTCGTTTCTTACCGAGGAAATCATTGTCAGGATATAAGAAATGGAAGTCTTATCTAATTTCAAGTACAAAAATATAATTTTCTGATCAGGTTTTTCCGTTATCTTTCAGCTGCTTTTATTCTATTTCTTGATGTTGGAGAGACGCTTTTATATATCGGGATATGAAAAGCCAATGAATGGCTATTTCAAATATAATTTATATTAACGCTTATTTTGTACAAAATATAAAAATAAATTTTCAAACTACGATGGATTGAAGGCTCGCCAATTAAAGTGTTTTTTTTTTAAATAGCCATCATAAATTTATAATAATAATCGCAGAGCGAAAATAGCTCACGTTCGACTGTATAAACAAAGAGCCTTTATAATAACTTAAGCTACTCGTATTTTTAACAAAGCAATAAAACATCACATTTTCAAATTACAATTAAAAAAAAAATGGAAAATACATTCATATATTCTTGATGAACGGCACATTCAAACTGTAATGTAATCAGGATCATGACAACGTATACATAAAGTGTGCGAAATCATATATTATTTTTATGAGTTTTTGCTGATAAAATGTTAATTTTTAATCATTTGTTTTTTAAATTTATAAGCTACGGTATACGTAGCGCTCAAATGTGTTATAAAAGTTATTAAAAATTCTGCGTTAAGAATACATATATTTTATTATTTTACAAAGCTCGGCACTTGTATCTGCAATCATTACTCATCCTGTTGTAACAACGAAATTCTCTACGATACTCACAAAAAACGTAATTTATAAATAAAATTAAACAATATATAGGTAGAAATCATACGAGCGCTGCATTTAGTCTTCATTTTTAAATTAAGAAAATTAAATATTCACCTATATGTTGTTATGTGTCGAATTGCACTGTGCGCGAGGACTGACGAATGAAATAAACACACAGAAATATCGGTAGCTTAGTTGGATATGCTTTTCTCGCAAAAACAGAAGCCTCAACTCTCGACAGAATAAAGCTGCACACCGCTTTTTTTGTCTCTTCTTTTAGAGAATTTTTATCGCTCGCCACACCAACAGTATTAATATAAAATAATTACTCGTTTTCTGACGCAACGAAATTATAGATAAAGATCTTTCCGAACTTAGTGCAACTTATTCACGCATATGATACTCGACTGTGAAATAATTTATAAAGCAACTTATTCTTAAACTGATTCTCTCTACTTTTTCTGCGGTGCTAGAATAACCGTTAAATATTCGGTTAAATTTAAAATGCTCGGGATAACTTGTTTATGTAAGATAATACAATAATTTATCATTAGCTTATGTTGAAAGGAAAAGATTTGAATGTGAAATACTATTCTGATTTTAATAACTTAATATTTATTAGCTTTTTATGGTGTGAGCGTTGAAAGTATATAAAGCTGACCTAAATTTACAAATAAATAATGAAATAGTGCTCGTAAAAATGTCGAAAATTATCGAATTTAGTCGATTAGAATAACAGTATTAAATATATAATAAATTTTCGTTTAATTTTTTTACCTGTCGAGTTAATGGATAAAATGATAAGTAAGCTAAAATATGATTTAAACATCTTTCAGTGTATATATGAACTTCGATGGCTATTCGCTGGACTTGCTTCTTGCCTTTTAAATCGATAGTAGCGTTGCAAGTGAAGGAAAAGTAATAAATTTTTGTTTTGCAAAGGTTTACTCGATTACAGAGGTCAAAGTAGTAAACACGGATATTCGCTATAGAGGATTACTATTTAAATAGCTAAGCATTTACTTTTAATATATTACTACCTATAACTAGTCTTTAAAATATATTTAAAGCCAGGCAGTATTATAAAAATTGTTGAAAGTGAGACAGATTTCAAAGTAAATAAACTGATTAATCAGTCTATGTAGAAACTATGAAAACTTAATGTATATTATAAGAACTTGCGTTTTTCATTAATCGCCATAAAAAGTAATAATAAAATAGTTTTCCATTCAATCTAAAATACATGTTTAGCGTTCTAAATTTTTAGCTCACTTATAAAAGTATGTGCGCGCATGTGCGTCGTTGTCAAGAATTTTTCAATATAAAATTTTAATTATCCGGTTTGATCCCGCTTTTTACGCGGCATGATGAATTATTTTAAAGCCAACAAACTTATTTCATTTTTCTCCTGACGGCTCGCGGCAGTTTAAAAATGGCACGCGCAATGATTGAACTTTGTTGTCCAAGACTAAGCTGACGCCTGTATTATATCTGGTCTGAATAATTTTTACGCAAGCTCGGGTAGTCAAAGTGCATCCATCATCAAACGCATTAACATAAGCGAAGATGATGCAAGCGCGAATACTGAGCTTTTGACAATGTGCTAACTTCAAAGCAGTGCTCCTGCGCAAGGTGTATGCGTATATACTGTGTCTTCTTAAGCCGCAAGCGCAAGGAAAGGTATACATTGGCACTTTATCTTGCTTCTGTTGTTCGCATTTTTCGAAAGAATTTTTTAAGCGCTTGAGCCACCGCACGAGAAGAGTAAATTTACAAATGCGAATAAAATGTCATTGACAAAGATGGCGAATTTTAACAAAATATTAAAAACTTGCGGGCTTTTAATGTTTAGCGGCTTCACCCGGACCCACGTGCTGGTGTTTCTTGCAATCGACTCTTATAAATCAGTACATATGAGTAATTCGAGTAGAGTTATCTGCTGCTTTTAAATGTAATTCGTCTCGACGTAAAATTCGCGGTAATAATGCGCTTTGAAATTTTTTTATATTAATTCACTTCACACGTGAGCTCATGCGAATTAAAATTAAAGTAAAATTAAATATCGGCCGGTACGTTTGTGGAAAAAATTATAGCAATTTCAAATGCAGATTTTTTGTTGTGATTCGTAAAGATTTTCAACGTGTTAATTTTGATCAAAGAGCTAATTACTAAAAACAAAAACTAATTTTAGTGCTAACCCTTGGAGATATACGGTAGAGGCAGTTAAAAGTAAAAGGATTTCACTTCTGAACAAGTAAATTGAATGGCTAGTTTTATGAAAGTAGAAAGGGCTCTATACAGTTTAAGAAAGGAAACTAAAGAAGCAAAGGACGTAAAGTCTACAATAGCGACGGAAAAGTTGACACGGACTACAAGGGATTTTTTGCGTCCGACCTCTGTCTAATTGGACTCCTCGCAAATAAAGTCTTTGATGGCTGTTTGCGGCCTCGAAGAGAAAACGACTTAGCCACGTATACACCCCCCGTGCCTATATACAACGCGTATCGTCGCTTCACGCCCGTGCTGCGCGATTTTTGCAGCTTTTGCGATTCTTTCACGCATGCGCACCCACGCGTGGAGAGGCGCGCTCGTATCCAGTTGGCCGCCCTTGGATTACACCTACACTCGCCCACTCATCGCTACAGACTGTTTGGCAAGCGAAATTTTAAACCCTCTCGAATTGCTTGCCCATTAAAAAGAACTCTCTCTCGTTAATCTGCCGCCTTACGTTTATCTCGCCCTTCGTCTTAACCGTCTATGGCACGATACACTCGTGGAAGCTATAGCAACGTTGCAGGTTATTGCAGCGTTGGAAAAGCGAAATTCGCCTTCAGTTCCAGAGGCGAAACTGGATAAATAATAAATATTTCCTTGTTCGTTCACCTATTTTGTAATACAGTTTAGAAAGGTAGTTTGAGGAATTTTTATCTTTTCGCAATTAAAGAAAATGTTTATACGCACAACGTAGTGCAGCAGAGACGCAGTTACAAATAAATTAAAATAATTAAAATGTTCACTAAATAAAGAGTAATTTCGTGCATTGTAAAAATTTAATTAGAGGTTTTCACCTGGTGAGCAACTTCTGTAATAAAATGATAACAAGAGTAAATAAAATAAGTTAGGGTTAAAATATAGGGATTTTAAGCCGCAGCCATTAATTCTCACTGCGCTCATAAGCATTCAAAAATTTTCAATTTACAAAGCTCTCGCTTTGTAAGTGCGTTTCAACCCAACACAAGCGAATGTATTTCATTATAAAATACTTTATTGCAGACGCAATCGTCGAGGTAGTGCAACTAATTCCGGTTCGAAATCCTGCTCAATATGGAGCACTTCTTTTGACGCATCTGCAAACATTACGCGAATACGTGGAATCGAAAGTCTTAAATTAATTGATACCAAAGCAGGGGTGACAAAGCTTTCCCCGCAGCGGAAAATCCACGAATTAGTCGAAAAATTCATCTGCATCCGTGACTCAATTACTCGAATGCCCTTAAACAACGGAGGTGTGATAACCGCAACTCGTTTAGCAAGCGCTGCTGCACGAAGACGGTCTAATGGGCTTATTTATCTACAACATGTATCGCATATCCGCAGAGAAGCGGAGAAATTCTTCGAGTCTTTCGCGCACGATTAACGATGCAATTTTCATTTTTGGTCAGAACATTACGCGTTCTCGTAAAATTATCATGGCTATGGTTATAACGGGATGGCTTCGACATGCCGGCGGCAGTGGCAGCGGCGGGGGTGCGCGCGCACTAGACTATAACATAAAATTTTATGCGGTAACCCGCAGCTGATCGTAACGTCGAGTTTCCCAAATAATCTGGAACGCCTCTCGGGCTACCGGTGTGTATGTAAATTGTTTTTGCAACTGCTTTGGGACGTATTTTGCTTATCCGAGTATCGGCCGGAAAAAATTCGGACTCGCGGCTCATTGGCGTCCGATCGCTTTCTAAACCTTCCGAACCGTCCGCCGTTTACGGCAAAACTGTACGCACGAAGCTCTTAAAAAAGTGATTTAATAACAAGAAGAATAATAATAGTTTGCCGTTCCGAAGGTCAACGCTGCTTCTAGTTCTAACAATGATTTCACTCTGCTCTTTGAGGAAATCTGTATACCGTCAATGCGGTTAAACAATGGAAGTGATTGTGGCTCGATGCATGCTAACTCAATAGAAATTTATTTGACACGTGTCGTTAGTAAGCCAGGAAATTTGTTGAGTAAAATGTCCGACTAATTTTCAATCGAAGAATTCCAATATTTCTAATTGTATAACCTTTGATCTTGAAATTTGACTTATTTTTTTAAATTCTTCGAATCGGAATACTCGTATTGGCCAAAATCACTTCGAATTCGACGTACAGAAATGTCTTTCAATATCTACATTTCACTTTAATGATTATCAAAAAAGAAGGTGCCTACGTGATATATTATATTTGGAAAATGTTAAGATATCCGTTTCCGTTTTTTCAAAACGTAATGGCGCAATCAAATCTTAAAACTAAGGCTATCTCGATCTCACATCAGCTTTTCTCGAGATTAAATTAAGATAAATTCAAAATTGTACAAGGCTAATTTCATATTCATAACTCGATGAAAAAATATCTTATGGTAATATTAGAGAAGAAACTTAAAACGCAAGACTCGAAGCTTCGCATTCATTTTCTATTGCTATTAAACGACATTTTAATCGAATTAAAAAATGTATTTAAATCTTTCAAAAAGAGTTCGGTGTCGAGATACTTGATGAATCTTTTTTAGCTGAATTTAATCTTAAACATTGTAATTAATGATACGCGAATTACAGAGGTGAATCGTATTTCTGACTTTGTATTTACTTTTTAAATTCTGTAAATTCCCAGTTCGTATAAAAATCTTTACACATTTTCGCATTACGTACAAAATTGTAACTTCAACAATAAGGTCCATTAGCAATTAAATATTAATAATAACAATTTCCATTCGAATGTTTTAAAACATTTTATAGAAACCAGAATATATCTAATTTACATAATTATAATTGCTTCTTTTGCAAGCTTTAACTTGCGTTGCAACAGTATTACCATATAAATGTATTCATAAGAGAAAGTAAATAAAATTTATTTATTAAAATATAAGCTAAACAATCTCCTAAGAAACTAATTCTGACATTCAACTTTCTTATTATATCAAGTAATCAAATTACTGAAATCCAAATTTGCATAAAATTCTCATTCAGCTCTCCCACAAAATCGAATAATAATAATTTTCTAAACAAGAGCTGAGCAACTTTTCAGATACAGAGAATTAGACAATACTTGATGATGGATGACGAAAAATTGAGTGACAATTATATTATCGCAGGCTATTCTCGTTAATGTACGAAAAAAAATATATAAAAAGGGGAAGCTGCGCGAACTTGGAAATTCTTTGTTTTACAGCACTTCGCCTCAGCAGGGCTCGCGTTCATACAAAAGATGTTAATGGAGAGCGCAGAATGTGCACTTTCTCTCTCCCTCTCTCTCTCTCTCGTCATCTTTCTCCTTTTTTCGTCGACTTTTCATCGAAGCGGAATTAAAGTTTTGGCTTTTGTGTTCCTCGGGCAAGGGGCGCGAATCGCTTGCCGCGATTCCAGCTGAATGAATTTCGTTAAAAGTAGATTTACATTTGCACTCAGCCGGCGACGACGTCGGTCTTGCCTGCAGCAGACTCCTGGTCCATATCCGTTTTCACAGAGCTCGGGCGTTCACCAGCTCGATTCCCTTACCGCCTACTTCATCTATAGATATTCTCCCGCTCTCTCGCTTTCTTTTTCTTTACATCTCATTTTCACCCTCGCTATCTTTCTCGCTCCTACTCCATTTCTACGAAATTCCGAAGAAGTTGATTTATGCAAAAGTCGAGATTATAAGTTATGCATTAGCTCGAGACAAGGTACTGTCGCGGACTTGTATTAAATGATCGCCGAGTGTGCGAAACTTTTCTCCTCCCGCATTTTAATACTTGTATGCAGTTAGATTTTCTCATTAGCCTCTGATCGGGCATTAACAAGCGATAACTGCAGAATTGCAAGCGAGACTTTGCTTTTTTGTAATACCGTATTTCAAGACACCACCGAGTCTTCTTTATTAAAAAAGTAATCTTATACCTTGTGATGATTATTTGCTATAACTCAACAGTCTGTTATAATATCCGGTTACGAAGCTCCATAAATTTATGATAATACTCTTGTAGAATTTGTATCAAGCCTTTTTTTGTTCGTTCTAAACACGATGTTAGAGCGTGGGAAGCGAACTAATATTTTACTATCAATTAATAATTTTGACGATAAATTTTAAATTGGTTTAAAATTTTCAAAGAATATTAAGATAATAATTATTAATATCATGTCTACGTTGATTTCGCTTATACACAATTAATCTATAACATTATTCATCAATTGAATTTTAATTTTCGAAAATTTTAATCTACACGACTAGCAAATAATAAATAAAATTTTTCAATATTATTAAAAAACATTATTACGATGTTGGCTCCCTCAATTTGTGCACCAACACTTTGTGCGTTGCTTACCTGCTGTTATCATCGAAGAATCTTCATATCATCATAATAAGTTAACTCAGCTTATTACTTGAATACAAAGAAAGATATTGTTTACATATTAGCATTCCCAAAACTATCTTAACTTTAAGAACATTCGCGATATTCAGCAATAAAAGTTAAAACAAGATGCACTTAAAGTGTCAGTGGATAATAGATATAAATTAAAGTTTCCCAATAAATTCGAATCAAATATTCTTAATACTTGTAAAGCTTAAACTTAGTTATAGTACACTTGCAATGAGTGCATTCTAAAATGTTTACCTTTCGACTAAAATTTACTCCAGGTATACACATGTAGGTGAGATATAACGTAATAAAAGAGTGAGTGGACAATAAACATTAAACGAAATGGTATTTAATTTTCATAAGAGAAAGCTGCTGCGAGACATTTACGTAAATGGAATAATAAAAGCTCATTTTTATTATTATCAAGTTTGATTGTCTAAAAATGAAATTCTCGTAAGCCCGTAAATGTATTTGCCAAGTGACGTCGAAAACTGCAAATGCTGCTCAAAGAAGCTCTCAAATTCAATACAATAATATCGAGGAAAAGCTCGGAACAATGACGATTGCTGGACCGTCTTAAGTGCGCCTGGCAATACGCGGCCCCCCCATGGCTGACGAACGAGATAAGAGTCCATAATAATGCAAGGCTAATTTCTGTGTTTCAGGTCGACGAGTCGGTCACCAAGCAAAGCCAGCAGAAGCGAGACTACAACAGCGTCTCGGGTGACCGAGACATCGATATTCGCCAGTGGACGGAGCTCAACCTTCACCTGCAGCCATTTCATTACGTGCACGGCCAATTGAACCTGCGCTGCACAGCCAAGATCCCTGGCATTTACGAGCAGACGAGCGAACTCCAGCTCGGCTCTGCATTACGAGAACCAGTGCCCGAGAGAGGTGAGCAAGATATTGTGCAACGCTCGAACCGCGAATCCTTTCCGCCCTTACCGCAGCAGCATCCTGTCCATAAACCACTTCCTTTCGGACTCGAGCTCTTCAGCGACTTTGTCCGGACCTTCTCATTCATCTCCGATCCTTTGTGTGGATGTGGATCTTTTCGCGACCCTCCCGGGCCAATAGCGCGTATTGTACACGCAATTTTCAGGGGACCCCAATTTCGCAAAAAACTCTTGTTACTGGCTTCTTCCAATTTCAAAACGTGCGTAATGCTCTCGTTATTTCCTACAGCTGCGACTCGACTCTTTGGTTGAAATTAGAAAAGAGGGGTGAGGAAAATCTGTTACGAATAAGCAGGCATGTTGAAGCTTTCGAGTGAAATTCTGGGCTTTTCGCTCACTATTCCGTAATTGCGTTGTTAAAGAGAGCATTGAAAATCATAAAAATGCAAAATTTTGCAAATAATAATCCGTTTTATGAAAGACAATGTACTTCCCTAATAGGAAATAGGGAACGTGCCAGTTCGAAAAGCACAGAAATCGGCGGAATTTAACGTTTAGGATTGATTAAATGGAATCGCAGAAGCAGAAAATGAATTCATTTCTAATATGGAGTGTAATATATGATTTCCATTATTGAAGTAACGCATCTGCTCGAGAGCAAGGATTTCGCATTTTTTCCTCCATTCTTTCTCCACCGTTCCGGAATAAGCGAAAATATTTTTGCATTTCAGCGAGATTGCCAGGAATAGGGTCACCGGAAAATTTACTCGGTCGATTAGGCTGCGCCGCGCGGCTCTCGTCGCCCGGGATTACCGACGGTGTGCGGCGACAATTTTTGGGATTCCGAAAGCTTTATCGCGCATATGTACCTAAAGCGAGTAGCTGCTTCCTTCGACTGCGAGATTGCGAGCTTAGCGCGATAATTTGTCGCGCCATCAGCTTCACTTATATTTCCGTCTGACAAAAGTAGCTGATTATTATGATGGAATCACTTAGACACATAACGATGAGGACGAATACGATCAGCCTTAATCATTCTATAAATTAGTCGCAGATGTTGAATTACGTGGTTACCGAGGCAATCGCAATGTTCCGTTGTTGTCTTCGAATAAAACGTAGCTTTATTTTTTTTTAGATACTTTTAAAAAAGAAGAACGTTATCTATCACTTGTGTTATAATTCTGTTTTTCGTGCAAAATTTATCTGATAAAATGGATCAATCGATTTAATTTTGATGTGAGCTAAGGGTCTCTTCAGCGATAAATAAAGTTTCTATTTTTTTTTTTCGTATTATTACGAATTAAACCATCTGTTGTCCTATTCAAACGAAATACTCGAAAACAAATATAAAAACCATATCGAGCTAATTAACGTACGTGATTAACTTTCGTAGCTGCAACTGAGTAATATTTTACATTTAACATAATGAATTTAAAACTTAAATAATACAAGTACATCTTATGCTAATATATATTTAACTTAATGGATCAAATGCAAAGTTTTAAAGGTAACCAATCCTGTGGTTTTATAATTTTTTTTTTTTTTTTACATATATAAATTATTAATATTCATTGCTCTAATAATTTCTCAATACTATTTTCATCTATTTTCATAATCAATACGGAAACGTATTTTTATATTAGTATGCAAGTCACGTTAAATGTAATTGTAAAATCATACTGTTACTATTAACCAATCCTGCATTTATAAGTAGAGATTTTTTAAAATATCAAGGTTAAAGTTTTTTAAATTAAACAATTACACGTTTTATTATTTAAAATTAAAGATCATATGATTTTTGAATTAAGAATTAAGTCATCTAAACAATAAAATTCACTTGATTCTGTACGATTGTCTGTTAACGTCTTTTTTCATCTCTAGTTTGCAAATTAGTTTAATGAGTCTTGTGCAATCTCTTCACAACTGTTTTTAATCTAAAATAATGTAGGCATGAAAGAATTGTTACACGTCAATACTAACATCGTAGTATGTTGCTTTTTGATGATTTGCATAACTTTATGTGAATCTTCATGGAATGCAACTTGAAATTATACACTGAATCCGGTTTAGAAATAGAGGGATTCAGATGGATTAGGGCAGATTTCATTCTTCGTCCAAGAATCGCAAGATGCTTATATATCGATGCACACGAATTGCGAGTATTAGCGTTTAATGACATAGTATTCACGTTTATCAAATCCTTGCAGGATAGAACGAACACGAGATGAATTTGTGAGCGCAAACTTACTTCTCCAATGGATGAAAGTTCCAACGGCACCCTTTCAATTTATAATCTTAATCTTTCGAAGTTCAAGCAAATCAGAGAATCGTCTACAGGCAAACTTGTAATAAAGAAAGAACTTCTATCTGTTTATTATGTACTAGGTTAAACAAATTATATAATCCTATCGCAATTATTTTTTAAATAAATTTGTATTTTATTACATTTAATTTAATATATCAACATAATTCTCTCACTGATACTTTTTATATTTATAACGGCCTCGGTAACCGCTCTTCTACACTTTGTAATTACTTTCAATATAAATAATTTGCATACCACGTTTACGTATACATACACATATACCTCTATGTGAAATATTATATTTTTAATAAATATGCATAATATTAAATACGTACTCAAAGAAAATTATTTGACATTTAGGCAGATAATTGTAACGCAACATTTGACAAATTAAAAAAACATTATTTTCTTCATAATTTTGTAAATTATAGTTATATTTTGAAACCCATTTATAAATTTTCTCATTAATTTATACAATAATAAATTTATTTTGAATGTTTCTATATTTTTAAATATTTTAAATTAAAAACTAATCATCATTTTCACAATAAAATTATAACCCATGATTCAGCTTGAAAAAAAAAGTTTTTTTTTCATCTTCATATTTAATAAAGTTGAAAATAATAGTACATGAGAGGCTTATAAAAGTTTCATTAAATTTTTTCGTCTAGCAAAGAATAGAAATTTTTATTTAATATTTGATTTGGAACTCTTAGAAAAGGTTTAAGAAAGTCGCGTTTTCTCGCTTATTATTGTAAAATCCGAATCTTACATATTCAAAACTATGTTTTTTGTTTATTGTCTAACAAATGAAAAGAAGATATGAAAAAAAATAATAATTTTTATAATAACTTATTTTCTAAAAAAAAAATATATTTTTATTCTATGATAACTTAGAAATAATCCATTGCATATACTTTAAAAATCTTTTCTATAAGAATTAATAATTCAAAAAGTCAAGATCATATAGTTTCTCTCCTCATTTAATTGGTAATATTTATCAATAATAATTTTACAATATAACTTTATAAATAAAAATTTATAGAAACTTTCTTAGTACTTTCATACAATTCTTTTTATCTACTACTATAGTAACATTGGAACTATTGTAATTAATATTGTACTATACTATAATATACTATACCATAGTAACAATTAGAAACTATAATTTATATAATAATTAAACATGCATGTGTGTCGAAACAAGTAAATTAATCAATTTTATATAGTTTTTTTGTAATAAAAATAAATATATTACACAAGTTCACATCAATTTTAGATAATAATTTTTAATAATAATTCGATTTTATGAAATTGCAATAAAAATCTTTTGTTCGTTTTAAATCACATTTTTATTAATTTTTAATAATGATTTAAAATAGTGACTATTGAAAAATACATAAAAAATATAATTGTAATTAAAAACATGAATTCCATTTTTTGGTCAACTTCAATTTAGTTTCTTCTAAGATAATTTTCTTTAATATTAGTTAAGGTTTGTATTCAAAATTCACCTTTAATTGTTAATAAATATTATTTACTTTTCTTAAAGATTCGGAATTATGTATGCATATTTGAAAATCTACTAATTAACATAAATTAATAGGATAACGTGATTTTTAAACGGAACTATAATAAATTATAAATGGATTATAATCAATTATGAATTAACTAATTTAAAATGAGTGAATAATAATAAAATTTTTATTTTTATTAGAAAGACTCTACGTGACTATAAAAATTAAACTTTTAATTTTAATAATAAATCTTAAATAAACATATACATTCTTCAATTCTAATTACAAATAATTCAAAATTAATTTTGATAAATTTACTGACTGAATTTATCCAAAATTGTATTTACACAGATTACAGTAGTTTATTTAACATATTCGTATCAATTATATGTTTTATATATTGCGCTTGTAAATATGCATATATATTTATTTATTTATATAATAGGCATTTTTTGTTAAAAAAATTTGTACATTTTTACCTAAAACTTACTTAAGTTTACTCCAATTATAAGTTAATTATTTATATTGATGACAATATCCATTAAGCCGACGATTATTAAGTATATATTATCTCTTTTTCTAAAAATATACTTATGATAATTATTGAAATATAAATTAAATTTTATGACAATAAACATATATTAAAAATTGAAATTTTTTATAATAATTTATGTATGATATAAAGATTAAATGTGCAAAAAATAATGTTGCTTTTCTAATTTAAATTGCTGAATAATCGAGTTTTTCAATTATGAATATTTTTAACAATACCGTATGAAAAATATCAGGCACTTGATAATACTCTTCTTATAATTCCTTTTAAACATGCATTTACGCGTACACAGTTTTCAGCATTATCATTGTTCAAGTCAGCTTATCAATTTTTATAGCAATAGCTTTTAAAGAAAATTTAATACATACGATACTTTAATATAAACAGTTTTCAAAAAGTAACTTATAGAAGGAAAACCTAAAATGAAAATAGTACGAAAATTAAATTTGATAAGCTTAATTATAATGAAACCTTGTAAGATTTATAAAATTAACCTAAAACTTAGTTTAAGACTTTTTATATGATTTGCACAAGACAATTTTTAAGTGACACATTATACTTTATGGAATTGTTTTAAAGAATACTTCGAAATTTGTAATGTGGATAAATTTAAATGCCACGGTTAAATATATCATCGGTATTGCCATGTAATTGGTTTTTGATATTTTATTTCTTTTCAAATTAAATTAATTTATTAGATTTCAGATATTTGATTAGCATAATGGACATGATTGCATAATAGTAAATTTGATATTATCAATTTAAGGCAACTCTGAGTTCGTGTAAAAATCCAATTAATTATAAAAGAAACGTATGACATTTTTTACTCGAGATAAAATTTTGTTCCTGCAAATTTAAGAGTTACGAATTCACGATATATTAGATATTTTCTATATATTTTAGAAACATAACTAAAGAATGAGTTACGCTAACTTCATATTCATTAACGTAACTAGCTTAGAGCTCCTAATCGATATATTCGATATATATTTAAAATAGATTCATTATCGTCGAGCTAGTG
Organism: Platyscapa corneri; assembly: GCA_018907185.1. NCBI lineage: Eukaryota > Metazoa > Arthropoda > Insecta > Hymenoptera > Agaonidae > Platyscapa > Platyscapa corneri. The sequence continues at coordinate 3,193,222 of JACCHW010000023.1, read as the reverse complement.
CATATCAAAATAACTGTTTATTAAAATTTGCTAATGAAGTAATTATTATCAAAGTATGTCATAATTTCCATATCGGAGTAACAAGTTAATCAGGGTTAGGGCGAAAATTTCGGTAAAGCAAAAAGTTGCGATGCACTCGGGTAGGATTTACCAAATTTTACAGCAGCTACATGCCTGTTTCAATTACTTCTAACTTTCCAACTTTTTTCGCGCTGCATGTCATACAACAGTTTAAGCAGCAACGGCAGACAAAGTTAAACTATACTTCCTTTGACAAGGCAGACCAGCAGCTCATTTACAATGAGCGCTCGCAGATCCGCGTGCCCACAAATGTACATATGTATATAGGCATATATGTGTGTGTGTGTGTGTATGTGTGAGTGTGGGCGCGTTGCTATGTGTTTGTGTGTGTGTTTATGCGCGTGTGTGCATACGTGTATTTGTATTACGCATCCCTGGCGTGCGCGATCGTAACGAGTCTCGTTATCAGACCTTTGCATAGATGATTATTCTGAGGAGCTGTTTCGCGCGTAAACTACTTCGCAATGGGACAAACTTGCAACAGAATCGAGACTACGAGACTACACTGGCGTCTCACGGTGCGCGTCACGCTTATCGACTCTTGCCTGCTCTTCTTGCCATCCTACCTGCTCGAAGATACGACGAAATCGCAGTAGTTGGAAAATTGCGAGTGGAAATTGCCCTTTACGTCGCTTGCAGAATTTTGCGCCGGGCTCTTTGGGAAACTCGCGCGAGTTTGGCATGGAATGCACTTTTCATTCGCCGTTCAATTTCACGAAAATCCCTACCGACTCGCGCTCGTATCCTTGCACCTCAAGTGTATCCATTGGCAATAAAATTTACTTACTTCAAATATTTATGGTAAATACAAACCGGGCTTTTTGATTCCCACTTTAAAATTCGCCGCCGCCGCCTCCGAAAGGCATTCGATTGAAGTCGTATCGCTTTTCCGAAATAATGTAATTCGTATTTCAACGGAGCAATAATATTTACTCCTTCGGCGACCGATTTGTCAATTTTTTTATCGCGTCACTTATAATTGTAATGGCCGAATATATATCTTTTTTTAGCCGGAACTTTTACTTCCTCTCTAAACGAAAACTTAACGTTATATCAGTTTTATTATTTATTTTTCGCGTGTGAACTGTGAAGAAAAAAGGGACCGCATGATGTTAATTCAAGTTTCATTACTTAATTTCTCTGATCAAGGCTTAATTAATTTCTAAATGAATAAAATTAAGTTAATTGATTATTTTAAGTCGAAATTAAAAGTAGTAATTTGAACTTGTTTGCCATTACGATGAAATCTCTGACTTTTACTTTTTAAGAAAATCCTTCCAGAAATTCCTCTTTGAGATTACTATATTAATTCCGGCTTCCTCGTTTAAAATGATTAAAGCAGTGATATACTACTCTGATTCCTTGAATAAAGTAGATTTTTTAAATATAATGCATCGTCACTAGTGCCGAGTATCATATATACATTAGAAAAATTAAAATAAATATAAATGATAAAAGAAATTGGTAAGACGAACGTCATTAATTTGGATCCAACCGAAAACAAATGGCCTTACCAAGTATTCGAATTCGTACGAAAATGTTTTACAAATGTTATTATTATACTAATTGCCAGCGAGAACTAGGTACCTTTTTATCTTAGATTTTTCCCCGAGAGTTAACAATCCTAGACTCTCGGGTCACGGAAGCATCCTGAAACGAGTTTCCCTTCCTCACGTGCGAATGAAGAAGAGAAGAGCAATAATTTCTGCGTCTGCCTGGCGATTTTTCTGGCCCGTAGAATTTTAGGAGTATACCGCTCTCGTAAACATAGTCCAGGCTCTGCGGAATCATACTTTTCCGTTGCTATATATTGTTCATAACACCTCCTTCCCTCCTGACTCCTGCCGCTGCGGCGCTCGCACAGTTGCCCTTTCTCCCTCTCTTTACTTCATCGCTTTTCCCTTCTCGCTTCACTCGTACCCTCGTATATATATATATATATATATATTGACCTACGGCCTTTGTACGTTCATGTTCGACTGTCTGTACAAAGAACAAAAGTAATGTTTCACATGTGCGTGCAACATCAATAGGTTTTAACACGTTCCTCTTTCCTCGTCGTCAGGAATCTGACGTATAGTGAAGTATGATAGTTGTAATGAAAGGAATTATGAACTTCGAAATACAATTAAAACAAAAAATCGTAAATTTTTATTGCTTAAAATATCACGTAAAAAAGTCTTCGGATCTGCATTTTACGTTTACAATCGCCAATTATCTTTGTGCGCAGAACGCGCATAAGCTTGTATTATCCTTTTCACGTATTAGTTATTATTAAATTTTTATTTTATCACTGATGCGCATTAATAGTTTTTATTTAATTTTATTTATCAGTCACAATCGTATTTTATTATAATAAAATATGTTTCGGTAAAATATTAGGATGAAATTACCTCCGCATTCGATACAATAGAATTTAAAAATTTATAATACCTAATGTTTTCGAGCTGTGTAAAACACGCGATCGCGCAGTTTTTTAGCGGTTGGAATAATTGAGTTCGAAATCCAAATGAAGTATAGAAGTCAGCTTTCCAGGCCATTCAATATTTAAATACCTCGTTGAGGCAAAATCAAAATGATAAAACTCCACATCACTTAAAAAAGGCATTTCGATAAATCAGAATTAAGGGCAAATTAATTAGTATTGTTAAAATTATTTGAAAAGCGGGCGATTTATAACTTTGTCTAAAAACTTTAAAATGGTTTTACTACCAATAGCGCTTGTATTTATAGTGATAGATGCAGCCAACTAAAAGTACGGGAGCGAGGGAGCAAGAAAATGTAAGTTCGGACAACTTTAATTTAGATTTTGCCTAACTTTCGTCTCACACTCCATCCACTCCCTTTTGTTGAATGCTTCAACCTTTATTTCCACTCTCCCTTTTTTTATCTTCGTCTTCTCTTCGATCTTCATGTTTGCCGGATGGAAGCTCAAATAGCTCCGAGGTAACACGTAGACATGTTCTATGCACCACACTCGTGAAATACGAATGTATTTCCCTTAAGTACGCAGTAAATGAACGCGATCTAAGGAAATTTTAATTAGATTCCTGTAATTTCCTACTTTTTCGCATTAAAGAATTAGGACGCACGTAATAAGAGCTCATTTATATTCGCCGAAAAAAAATTCTGTTTAATATGATAACATTAAGCTTAAAAGCTTATTAGATTAGTTATCATTTTAAATTACAACAGATTAAACTTCGTTTCATCTTTGATTCATAAAACAGAGTATACTGAATTTATATAACTTTCTGCGATGAATAGGTTCGTGCAACAATACAATATTTTACAGTATGAAATCTCCTTCATTTAAACATAAATCGTAATGGAATTGAAATCTTATAATTGAGTTTTTAACTTATATCGACATTAGTAAAATTTATTTTCAGTTCGTACAGTTGAATTTGTAGAAAATAAAATGTTTTTTATGTCAATCTACAAGTACTTTACAAACGGCAGAAATTACTTTCTGGTAAGTCTGTAACTAGTGACTCACAATACAGATTGTCCTTTATTCAACTGTGGATCGAATATAGTCCTTTCAAGAAAAAATGTTTTTCTCTTTCACGAGAAGTAGTATTTTAATCGAAAAACTAGAATGGATTTTCATTTTTAACTAGATATGACATGTGTGTTAATAGCTTATTCACTTTATTGTTTCTTCTTTCTACAGTTTTTCTCTGACACTCTTAAAACATAAAGCTCTTTATTTTTTATACGACCGTTGCTTTATTAATTATTTAAGCTCCGAGTAAAATGAAAATAATTGAATGTAGAAATAAAAAATGGGTATACTACACTTGTAGATCGTAATTGTATGGTATTTCCATTAGCAAACCAAAAGTCCCGCTTTGTCAACTTTCCTAATTTGACAAAATAACTAAGTTTATTTAAGTTTATGTTTGAAAAGTAGCGATCGCAATGCTCTTTAAACTCTCAACGATTTTTTAATCACCAAAAATCATATGTCGCTTTGCAGAAGGTAAACATTAAATTTGACTTGATGTCGAGACGAGAGCGTAGAGTCCCGCAACCCCCCTCTTGGCCCCTTTATCAAATTAAACATAATAGAGATGTACGTCACAACGGCTGCTACGAACTCATGAATTTTCATCCACCATGTTGCAGTGACATCCGAGAACGCGAGCGATAACTGCCATAAAACCGCTGGCCTCACGATTCTCGCCCTGGTTATGCTGCACCTGCACTTCAGATAGTCAGGATGTGCTGTTTGGTCCAGGTACGCTAATACAGTGTGCCCCCGCTCCATGGCTGCTGCTGCTCCTGCACGTGTGAGATCTTAATCGCAGAAGGGCTTGGACGCAAGGGCGTGAGAACAATTTAAGGAACTCGGCCGATGAGAAACAACTCGCCAAATACAGCATCGAAATCGGAAGGACTAATAAATGAGAATCGTAACACTGGCCTTGACACATGACACGCGTACCTCTATCCTCCCCCAAAAAACGCCCACAAAAACATAAAAAAAACAAACCCGCTCACTTTCCACATACACACACGCACACGCCACACTAACGCAATAACACCTCCAATGTTAAATGACGATATGTGACTTTAAGTAGATTTTATAAATTAAGCCCTCGCATATGCTCGATATGCATATGTATATACTATATACATACATGCAAACATACATACATACGTACGTACGTACGTACAGATGTGCACGAACGTATGTATGTACCAATGTATGGGACAAGTGTACGTGTTTATATGTGCATGTGTGTCGAGTGTACGCGTGCAAGTACACGTACATTGATTAATGTTTAAGAAAGGTAAAGTATAAGAAGTATTGTCGTACTAGCGCCGACCGTTAAAAAAAGCCGTGCGATGGAAGGCCGCGATGTGTCGAGCGTGTGTATCGAATCTGTTGTTAAAATGATTGTTATAAGCGTGTCGGTTGCAACGAGAAAGTACCGCCTCCACGTGATCTCGGTTTAAGGACGAAATACCAATCGAAATTACGAGGAAAAGTGTGTTCTGATTTACTGTCGATTCTCTATAAGATTGCGTAAATGAATACGGTAATTCGTAATCAGCGTCAATGATAAGAGAAAGAGATGTAAATGTAATTCCATAGTTAATAATGAAGTTAAAATGATAGTTGCCAGACCGTAAAGTAGCGCGGAAAGCTATTTGAAAAGCATTACAATCGTAACAAACAACTAATCGAACGAAAGTCGATGGATAGTAAGAATTACTAAAAAGCCGTTGCACTGGAATTTGCGACAAATAGTAATTGTAGTGTAGCATTCAAAAAACAGCGAGTGTTAAAATAAAGCCATCGTTGTGAAAAAAACGATATCGAGAATGCATGGCTTCAAAAAATAAAAAGTAACTAAAAGAAACAAGCGATATGAAGTGACTCGCCGACGGCCCAATTAATCGCGTTAAAAGCACTACGAAGCTGGAACTCTCGTATTGCATAATCTAGCACTGGAGAAAAAAAAACCGAGCATCAAGAGAACAAGACGACAAAGAGATTAAAAAATATATACTACTTTCAATCTTTATTGTCTTTTCTTTCCGGTTCGTCTTGGCACTGGATACTGGAATAGAAAAAGTAGAAGCACAGGCAGGGTAACTAGATTTTCGCAAAGATTGTCGTGACACGTACAAGATGAACTATCCTCCCTAGTCCGACGAAGCCATATTAAACGGAAATAAGTTAACTAATAAATTCATTTAATAAAAAGCTTTGAAACGGCTATTTTTAAAAATTCAATTTGTCGCTGAAATTAAGTTTTTTCGTTAAACTCTTTAAAGTCGCAGACTCAACGGAAATATCGAGGCGTGTCTTTATTATTTGAGCTACGAGGCGAGCGATGAGAGATACATTAAGTAATTAGCTTCCAAAGCTCCGTGTTCGATTACATCAATCTTTTAATTTACAATCATCGCAAGTGTACAGAAGCCGAGAATTTGCTCTGAGTTAACGGAGGACGATCATGGGACGTCGGAAACGTTCATCTTCCCGATTAAAGTGGTGCGCGCGCCCCCGCGTCCGAGAGCCCCGCGGGCCGTCACGATGAAAATTACTCGGTCCGATAAGAAGGTCGTTACACACCCTTGTAAGCCCGCACACAGCGGCCGCGACTCGTTGTAGATTCGTATACAGAGGAGTGGCCAAATTGTGTGCACAGCACCCGGTAAAGCAAGAGGAGAAAAAAGCGGGGAGAAGGGCAACAAGAAGCGGCTGAAATGGAAAATTTGTCGAGATCGATACTGCTGATTGAAACCAGATAGGAGAATTGGCGCTGGGCACGAATGCGCCGTTTTTCATTCTCTTTCTATTTCCATGAAATGGCCGATAAAACCCGCGCTATCGTCTCCATATGGATATCGCGCGATGCCGCACTTGTATAAGTAATGCGCCGCCAACTGTTCTGACTCTCGATGTATGCGTGTGCCCGATTTGGCTTCATTTAAAATAGCAAAATAAAAAGGGAAGAGAAGCATCCCGACCAGATATTCGCACGTCTTCCGTTACTCCCTGACCGACTCTTCTTCTTACGTGCCCCCGGTAATAGAAAAGCCATCAAACGCGTACTTTCGGAATATTGCGTGAAATAAATAGTTTCGGCCTTTCCGATTATTCCTTCGTTGCAGTCATCGAAGCCAGGCTTTGGTCGTGCGTTGACAAAAAATTTCCCTCTCCTGTGAAAGCTTTCGCACATTATTCAACTATTGTACATGAGAATTCGTAGCGGTAGTATATAATCCAGGGGCTAGTGTGCATTGACATTCCAATGTCAAAAAAAATGAGCTATAAAACAAAAGTTAGTGACTTTCAGCGTCGATGGGATAAAAACAACCTTGAACTTTGATAAATCGTAAGATCTTTTAGTTACTTTTTTGCCAAATGAAACAGTCGGAGTAAAAATATATCTGCGGTTTTTTGAAGCTGCATTGATAAAATTTATATCCGAGTCATTTGTTTAATACCAACGATTTCATTATTATGAAATATAATCAAAGTGATTTATTCCGAGTCAATAAAAGTCATAGCTAAATGAAAATTATAGGCATCGATTACACTCTTAAAAAATACAGGAAAATTGTAAAAAGCATTGAGAAAGATTAAAAACCGAGAATGTAAAAATACTATAAACTGCTAAGGCATAAATTATATTATTAAAAAAATCAACACTACATTATTAAAGTATCATAACTATAACTAAAATGCATCTGCTAAAAAGTCTACTTGTATTTGTTTGACATATATTTTCTCCTCTCAAAGACACGTATGCCTAAACTCGAGATCATTCATTTGTCGGGATAATTCTGTGGGACGAGCTTAAATATAATGTTTATGTAAATATATGTAAAGAAAAAAGGAAGTGTACGGATTGGTGATGTGAAATGCACAGCGAAGGCGACGCGGAAGTTCGAATGGTAACGTTTATTTTTATTTTTGGTACCGAGGTGAAGTTAGTCTTCAAAATTTACCTTAAATAAATGGCATAAAACTCATATAGTGGATTGTTACTACCCCAGATGATAAAAGTGTTGCAAAATGTGCTCGAAAGATCACTGAATTTTTTTTTTCTAAAATTTTAACTGTTTTAATTAAGATGACGAAATACCTTCCAATACTTTTCGTAGATTTATGGCTTAAATTTTTTTACTTTAAGGTCGCTGAATAATATTGCGGGTTAATAATATTCGAAAAATATCTTGTATGTAAATTTTTTATTTATGTTAATAGAGTGTATGAAGATGCAATCTGTGTTCTATTACCCAGGGTAATAACTGTAATAAATAAGAAACGTATGGGTCTCGATCTTCTAAGTTTTTTTATTCGCTCTAACTTATAAAGTTAGAGTATAATATTGTCACGATGCACGAAATATGATGTATACAGAAACGAACGGTGGCGCTTTTATTCCTGTTAATATTTATTTAATATCAGTTTCGTCTAGTAGTAAGATTGACACGATTTCGCAAATTAAATCAACGTACGTAAAATATTGAAGAAATTAGATATAAAATATAAATGGTTAACAATTCAATTACAAAAAATAATGAATAACATAAGTTGTAAAATTAAAATAGAAAGCGACATAATCATACAGATAACATAGCTAATTTTATTGTTGTCAATTGTCATAACGACCGGAGGAAAATAAAATCAAAAATGCGCGAACGCTGAATGAGTGTAAAAATACGTTAAAAGTTGTATGAGTATGCGAGGAGAGCACATGAAGACATAGTTATTATACAATGTAAATATAAATTTGTTTGTACGCATGAGATTCAAAGCTCTAGTAATAAAAATCGATTTTCTGTGCTCATATATGACATCTACAATTGCAAAAAATTTATATACTATACGTATAATATCCAGAACCGTCCTGGAGATCCTTTGTATTCTTTGTCGCCAAGTATCTGCTGAAGCAACTCTATTACTCTATTAGAGCCGACGTACATCAAATGCGAGCCGCAAAGTCAATTATGGATTTCTGCGCCAAGAAGTGGGAATAATTCACTTCTCTGACGCTGGATTGGTAGAAAAGACCAAATATGAGGAGAGTAAAAAGTAAAGGATCTTTCGTTAACAATTTACACAAGTTTAATACGAAATTTATATAATATTATCAAAAAAAAAAAAAAAAAAATAAACCGACGAAGGAAAAATTCATTACTTCTGAAAAATGTATTCTTAAAGTTTTAACAAGTTATGAAACAAGAGCGATAACGCTGTTTAATCGACACGAGAAAAAACTAAATTACTAAAACGAACTATTTTTATAAGTAAATAGAAAGATTTTACGGATTTGAATTCAAATGCAAAACAGGCTGAAACTTCCATTATAAGTAATAAAACTTTTTTGCTCGAGTGTAAAATTTAACGTTTATAATAAATTAAAGCTTCGCGGGAAATAAAGTAAAATTAGATAAATAACCTTCAATATCTTCTCTAAGTTTTGAACTACTTCTTACTGCACTGTATGTTATACTTTATGAACCGTATATTGAAAAATTAAATTAAGAGATCAAAATTTCATCATCGTATAAGTACAGTATTACTAATATAATTATAATGCTTTGCTAAAGCTATACATCAATATAATTGAAATTAAAAAGAAACTTAATTACTTATAAGTAATTTTAAATTAATTATATCGAGGCCGTCGAGCGTACAAAAACTTTTGCAGAACTTTGCTTTGTTAGTGGTCATCTGAAACAAATTTTAGTTGCTATTTGCGGTATTCACTTTCCACTCCCAAGCTTCTAGGTGAACTTAAAAAATAATTATCTTTCCTCGAGCAAGTTTTATTCATTCCAATAAGAACTTCGATGCAGCCTGCTTTCCTGTTTATTTCGCTTTCAAGATTTGTTTACCTTAAATCGCGAACATTTCCCATATATTTTACAATAAATAGTATCGGGAGAAGAAAAAATGAACCCGCTCCCCCCGTACACACAAACGTACGTAGAACACGAGTCATAAATTCAGCCATCATCTTTTTAAGGCTTTCATTACTACATCCCTAATCTTACGCAGTGGGTAGGTTTATTTGCAATACACGCGCCCCCAAGTATTCACTTAAGCATGTATAGGTGAATTCGGCTCTTGCCGCAGGCCAGTGTAAATTTTGTGCGCGTGCCCATGGAGCGCTTAAGAAACGTACATGAAAGATTTTCATCGATGCTGTGCGTGAACGCGGCCTCGCACACACACCTGCCTTTATATAAATCATAATAAATTCCGCAAAAATCAGCTAAGCTTTAGAGCCGATTTACATAAAATATAAAAAGGGTGTTAGGAATATAATATAGTTGAAAAGGCGGACTTTTCACTTCGGAAAAACATTTGCATGATCTCTTAATCAGTGATAGATTGCTTGAATGTCGGAAGCTGTAACGGTAAGTTAAAACATAATTCATACTCTTTTTTAAATTAGTTACATTTTATTTCTCATTTCATTTTCCTTTAATGTCTGCTGCGCGACAAAGCATTTAAATATTTATCCGTAAATAAGTTGAAAGTTATAAAGTTGATTAAGTTTGTCAAACAAAGTAAAAAAAAGCTACTGTCAGGTTAAAATGCACAAAAAACTGTTACGATTCAAAGATAATAGAAGACTCTCGGCAATTTTCGGAACAGATATTAAAACGTCTATTATAATCGTTTTGACAGAATTTATATTAAATTGTTCGGTAAAAATCACAAATGGAACAAATTCATTTAAACTTATTAGGCAAATCTTTTAAATTTTAAAAATAGTTTTAATCAATGTTTACCGTAACAATTTTTTAAATATCGATTTACCAAAAACTCTAGTTGGGAAGGGTTGCAAACAAATTAATCAGCTGCTGCTTTCATCGATCGCCGTACTTTTGGTGCACCTGTGCACAATTGCGAATCCTCGTGCATAATTATAAAATGCACAATGAAATTAGAACAAGTATCGATTCGAGTTACACGCACGTAAAGAGCGACAAAAATCCGCGGAGTTTAGAATTAAAATTTTGACGCTTGATAACCGAAACAATTAAATTAAATTAGATAGCAACAAACTTTGTCGGCTGTAACTTCTACTGAAATAGAAGAAACTTTCGTTATAATGCAAAGACAAAATAAAAAGCTTAGCCACGCAGTGTCATAATATAATTACGCGTATGGGCATAAAATGACTGCTCTGCAGAGAACTAAATCTGCTAAAGTGGCAAACGAGGATTAATTCCAATATAACAGTGCTTTTGGCTTGTTTCGCTTTGCGCTTTACTCCGTCCCCGTCGTCATAGCAAGCGGTTCTAAATAAACTTTGTTGGGCGATACATGTCCATCGAGATAACGACGCCGTTTGCTTCGTTCAGTAATTTCGGCGAGTGAGGAGGAGTCAGGAGAAGCGAGAGAGACGTCGAGAGCCAATGGATATATAAGTGTGTGTTTTTGAATCTACCTTCAGTGTGTGCCGTATTTGCCGTTCCGAAACTTCCTCTATCCACTACAATCGTTCTCCGCTCATATTCGGCATTCCCCTATATTTTCTCCGCGTTTTCCTCTCCAGCGCAACCATCTAACGCTACAATATACGTCTTTCCTCGTCTCTCGTTCATAGACACTCAATGTAGCATTCGCAACGCATTATATCTATACGTCGAATTTCCTCTCGCCTCATTGCTCAGTACCTTCGTATATTTCTCTCCGACTCCGTAAACTAGAGATTCTAAATAGATGATCACTTGGACTGAGCTATAAATGAGGAACAATGGAAGAGACGACTAAAAGAACCCAACCCCATCTCTTCGTCGAGAAATATATAAACTCAATTCAGGTTTCCTTTAACTTTTCCCGAATCAAGATTGTATCAAAAGAAAAAGTGGACAAAAGAATTACGCGAATCACGATATTTTTCAAAGACAAAAATTGGAAGATACACATTAATACTCTGCGTTATAATTACAAATTGAAAAATACAACTGGTGCATCAATATCGCTAATTGCAATTCCTACGTACTCCATACCTCATTACGTAACATCCTCAACCATAATTCAGAAAAAATTTTAAATCGAGATAAAGCTGAATTTCTAATATATGATACTTCTTTTACAATTAATTACCTGTAAAATTGTTCGAGCTTTCCTTCATAATTTTAACCTATTATAAACTTTTTTAATTACTTTAAAAATACGAACTTCTTCGGAAGAATATCAGATGTCAAAGAAATTCATCTTTTAGCAAAAGAAATTAATCATACATTCCTTGATAATCAATCGGAGTCAAAAGCTAATCGAATATTAGAGAAATTTGAAATATTTCACCGCTATTCGTTAACCTGGCAAGCATTGTATGCATCAAAATTAATATCTAATCGGAATACATGTTATACGCGTGTCAGTCACAACTTGATAAATATGACAGCATTAATACAGTATAAGCTTCAGTTGTTATAATTCGATTATTACAGTTCTTCTCCCATTTGAGTGTATTTAATTTTCGCGACCTCCATATGTATTCAGTACCATAAATTGGCGGAGCAATGCGAAATGACATTTGGTTTTAGCAATAGGTATTGCATACGTCAAAATGTGTACACATTACACGTTGACTTTCCACTTTACATTATTCCGATAATTTATCTTCATTCTGTGCAACTGCATTTTATAAATAAAATTTAGCTTCTGGCTATTTTTAGCATTTTTGGCTCGTTAAATAAAACTAAAATATTAAACAATAGCTTCGTCTTTGCTTTCTTATAATTCTCATTCTGAGTGCAAACCTTATGAAATTAAATTTTTTAGTCGACTTGGTTATTGAAGCTACGAAATCGCTTGTGGACTGATGAAACTTTATGGTAATTTATTGATCGTAAAAACTTTTAATTATAACGTGTACGACATAAATTTATACATGTAGTAACGTAGGTCGTAAAATGTAAACATTTGATCGTCGAAGTTGCTCAGCACATGTATCAACTTTATGTATGAATGTGATAACAGTGGCTTTTTCAAATATTATGATTTCTAAATCTTGGCTTACTCAGAAGGCCATAAAATCGAACGTCTAATCGTTGGTAAATATCATATTTTTATAAATCCTAGTCAGAAAGGGTACCCGAAAAATCTATTGCATACACAAAACAACAAAATTTATCCTATCCAACACTTTTACTTGTTCAGTGATATGCAAATTGTTTCGACATTATACTTCGCCTTAAATGTTTTTAATCCAAATAATAAAACGCGGTTTCGCGAACTTTGATTCGTTTATTGTTTTTATTCACTTTTTTACTTCAATTTTGACGAATTACAAGGAATACAAAGAAAATAATATTTATATAAGTTAACAAAGTATGTATGAATATCGATCTTATCGTATAATAAATTACTATTCATCTGTATTTCAAATTTATTATCAATTATTAGAAAACTTATATTAGGCAATGTAATTGGCTTGAAATACTTTTTATTGTGTTAGAGAAAAGGTATTTATTTATGCAATATGCATTACAGAAATATATCTTATTAATCTAAAACTTGAAAATATATTTAATACTTCTGCAATACCAAAGCTAAAGATCCACGGTAAATGACACAATTCTGTATTAGACAGTAAAAAATCATAATCAAACATAAAATCAGCTCTCGTTAAGTAGATACCAGATCTAATTATTGATCTAAGATTCTGCAAATGTCGAGATTTAATATAAATAAAATCTCAATTCAACTTTTTTAAAACGTGATCGTGCTACACTTTTTTGAGAATTTTTTAAAAACTTGCAATAGATATTTAATTTTTCTTAAACTATTCGCGTAAAGTTTTTTCCGTAATCTACATGAGGGAAGTTTTAAAACTTAGTACAATAATAAAACTTTTTTTAAATTATAAAATATATAAAATTGGGTTTAATCTCTAAAACAATTTTACTTCAGTCGAATAAGTGACAAAAAATAATTTAAGAAATTTTGAGTTCATAGAAAAGTAACGGCTGAAGACTACATAAGCTTTTCTGCGTTCTCAAAGTATTTTATGCTAAATTCTCTGACCCGCTAGTAATTTTACAATAGTAAAATGAGCTACGAGCAATCCTCACCAGCGGCGACACCTGTGAGGACCCTTATTCGTCGGTGGTCAGTCTTCGAAAATGTGTTCTTTCCAAGGGTTCGTTCCGTTTTTTATTATGGTTCCATGGTACAATACCGTTTCTTTAAATCCAACTGCTTCATAGCTCACACTAAAATAAGAAAGCTATTGCGAATAAAACTGCTACGGTTTGGAAACGATGCCGTGACTCTTACGGTATATTTAATTTAAAAATGTATGAATTTATATTTCTGAACCCGTATATCTACTCGTACTTTCTCAGAATTATTATCCGGACTTTTGCAGAATATCGAAAAAATAAAATTTTTTATCGATGTGCAATTCGACACTTGCAAGCATTATATAAATATTATAATTGTTATATAATTGCTAAATAAACAATGACTCGTGTAAACAAAAAACTTTGTTTTCTCAATATTTTGCCTCATTTTAAATTTTGATATTTTCAAGCACTATTTTATTCAAACAATGACTCTAATCATAATTAAAAATATAATATAAATAATATGTATAAAATATTATTTAAATCTTGAAATCTTCAAAAGTTATTATTTACTTTTATTTCATTTGACGTACTGCTTGTATTGCTTGTTCTTTTCTTATATTATGTATTTCAAAAGATAAATCTTTAGAGAATACTAGCGTTCACTAAATCAAGTAATAAATACTTTTATTCTTACTTTTAAAGAATTTCTTGTAACGTAAATAATAGTTTTTTAAATGTATATAATTTTCAATATCCATTGTGAGTAAACTATTTTTAAAAAATCACTCGCTATTTTTCTTAAAAAGAACTTTAAAAATTTATGCAAAGTATTACACATAATTGATATAGAATTTATGTAGCATAAATACTAATTTTAGGTTTCATGTGCAATTTAATTAAACTTTAGCAAATAAAAAATTTATTTAATATTAACAAATGAATAAACTAAAAATGTAATTTAACTTTTTTGTTCTTTATTACGTCTACAAAATTCTAACACAAGATATTCTAACTTATTTTTTGAACATCGTATATTTACAAATTTATGACGCTTAGGTAAAATTATCTTTTCATCTCTATAAACCTGAATCTTCTACAAATTTATCTTCACATCCTTATATTATTTTAAGTTTTTTCTCGTTTCAATTGATACATATAATACAAAATTAGAAATAAATTTTTTGAAAAAATAATGTTTGTATATTCGATACGTGGTCGAATGCTTTTCGTTTTATCAGTCAAAAAGTTAAAAACCGTGAAAAATACTACCGAAATGTGATTATAACACTGATAGACTTATTCGCTTTATATAATCGACGTAAGAGGCATACTTGTATTGATACACGTACACATACATGAATAAGCGATCTAATAGCCTTTAAAAAATCGATTGAAAAGCTTGAGCACTTTTTTATTAAAAAAACTTGCATTTTCATGATTTTCTTCAAAATCGCAAACACGACCTTTAGCGATATACTATAAAATCGGGTTCTTTCTAAATTTTATGAGAAAATCAACCTATCAAATCAAATTTAATGCACCACATCATATTCCAGTAATAAAATTCATTGCACAAAAAGTTCTGGAAGTGCAACCTTTCTAACTATAATATTTAGATAAAACATCAATGGCAAGAATATAAATGGTAGAAGAAAAAAAGTATATTATAATTCCTAAAATAACTCATCGTGTAAAGGGAAACAATCTAATATAAAACTCAATAGAGAAACACAAAATGGCAATATTTGAAAAAACATTTATTTCGTACATGAATAATGTGTGTTTTCGTAAGAAATTCCTTTTAGTATCGACAAATATATATATACATATATATATATATATATATTATATGTATACAAGTACGTGTGTTTATATACATTTGTACAATTTTTTTATTATTTTTCTAGATTTTTTTAAAGTTTACAGAGTATAATTTGTATACTGTTTGCTCTAGTTTAATATAAAAATTCCATTTAAAATGCGAATATAACCAAGTCCGCCATTGTTTTTCATCGTATTTTACTAGAATTTGATGGAAAATCAATTATTAAAGTTAAAATAAAATTCACGCTTTCCTTTTTATATGACTAATCTTATGAAAAAATATGTTTCTTATTACAATGAATACTCGTATAAACCTTTTTACAATTCCGTCGAAAGGATTTTCCTGTTCTTCGCAAAATAAGTTTTCAATAATAATTAAAAAATGCCGCGGACATAAAATTCAGTTATTATATGCGGAAAATCTATAAAATCTGTTTTGCAATTGAAAGCGTAGGAGAATTTAATTTAGAAGAGTAATGTGGCTTTGTGTCTGGAAGGAGCAAAGTCAGTTGTGTTCTACGCGAAATTTAATAAATTGATTTCTCATCTGCGTTATTTTCTCGTCGCATTATTAATATTAACGAACGCCGGCTTGAACCGAGGCTAAAAAAATGTAGGCGCCTCTCCTTTGCTAACGAAGCTGAATGATCGTAACTGCTTGAAGTTTGGGGAGGAATTTCGCGAGTGTACACGCGTACCATGATAATTCGCGACTCGAAATACGAAAGCGCACGCTTTATCATTTCCTTTCAAACGTCGCCAAACCGTTATATTTTCATTCCCTTTTACGGCCCTTGACTTTACGATAAAATAAAGCTGTGGCAGCCGGAGCTTGAACGAAAAGGAGAGAAAAGAATACATCGGAACAGCTTTAAGGATCCGCCTTATTCATTCACAAGCGTACTTCCTTCCGTTCACCGCAGACTGCGAAGTAGACTCGGGGAGGTTTGCGCGGGCGAGCGTTTACGAGGCCCTAAGCACGTAGGGGCGCAGCCTGAGCGAGCGTTGGCCCGATAACGAAATAGGTGAGCGCACTTCATGGTGGATGCTCCCCCGCACGGGTGGGAACGGAGGGGAGCGTCTAACCGCGGCTCTGCCCCAGGCGCTTTCGCTCCTTGCGTTTTCCTTGACTACGGCGCCGTTTGTTCTGCCCCTTCCTTGTCTCCGCGCGCTCCCACGCGCATCTGCACGCACACACTCGTAGCGCACCAACACTTTGCTCAAGCCGGCGCTGATAATTCAATGGGATCGCGCGAGCTTAAGCGACGCGTTACATTTGCAATTAATCGGGTCGCCGTGTGCCGACGACATGCGTCTCTGCGCAGCGCCGCATCGACTCTGAATTATGTCCTTCAATTTATGTACGTTAACCACTGAATCTATGTTTTAGGCGAGGGTCGCTCGTTTGCCTTTGAGGCGCAAGTTGCCGTTAATGTTGCTTGCGCTATCGGGAATTTCGGCCTTTAAATTGGAAACGAGTTAAAAGTGGAACACCCGTAATGGAAAGCCACTTTGTTGCACTCGAAGGAACGGCGATGTAAAAGGAAATTCCGAGACGCTCCGACTGCAATCAAGAGAACAAGAATTCGGTCTTATATACCGAGGGTAGCTCTTTCGGATATTTCGCAATAAAAATAACGTAGGTGATAATGAGTAAATATACTTTAGTCAAGTTTATTGTGAGCCTTTTGCTTGATTTTGCAATAAGTGTACATAACAATACGACTAACGAGTGAGGCACGTGATCTCCGAAAAACGGATCTTAATCAAGCTGTCGGACGTGCTTCGATCTCGTGTACATTAAAGTTTAACGCACACACGCTCAAAGTCACACCTTCCCGCGCGCGCGCACACCAATCTATAGCCACTAGGTGTAAAAAACAGAAGTAATTGTTAAATTAGTGTAACCTGATAACGCTCTTATTAATTTTTGTTTCACATTTTCTTCTGTAAGCGCTTATTCGCAGCGGTAGAAAATCTGATAAGGCTTAATTAAGTATTTATTATATTTAGTTTTTATTGGCGGATAAAAATTTTAACGAGCTATTACTCAACAGAATTTAAGATTTTGTACAAAATTACAAAGAAACTAATGAAGATGGCCAGTTATTTAATCAATCTATTCGTATGTAATAAGTCATAAATTAAACAGTCTTAATTACATTTTATATCTCAAAAAAACAACTCTTCATATATTAATTAAATATAAGAGTAATAGGTGTCTGCGCATTAAGTTTTCTCCTTTTGTTGCTAATGTATATTTTAAAATTTAGTAAAACTAACTTTCATCTCCTGAATTGTCGACAAACCGTAAATCTAATCAGGCCTTATTCAGTAGTGATACGCGAGTTTATATTTCACATCTTAACAATAGAAGATTCTTAAATCATACTAATAAAATGTTCTTAAAGCCACAGCAGTTATTCAGAACGATTTAATACTTTTTTTTTTAAATATACGTTTAATACTGGACAATTAAAATAATTAAATTAAATGATATCGTAATGTTTTATTAACTATATGTTATAAAAAAAATTAGAATTTCAAATTGGAAAGCTTATAGTATGAATCTCAAAAAATAAGTAAAATAAGTTTCGGATGATGAAAGAATTTGTACCTATCAAGCTTATAAGCTCATCAAAGAAAATATTAAGTCATGCTCGAATTAATAAAACATCGTAACAACCCATAAAGAGAATAATTAATAAATACATCCTATATGAATTAAGCAATAATTTACATGTAAATTAATTTTATATGAACAACCAAAACGCACGAATTTAAATTGTATTATAATAGTATTTCGATTGAAAATATATCATAATCAGGTACGTATCGTTAAGAATAAACTTGAATATTTTATATTGAAATAACTTGAAATTTAATAATAGTATTTATATATCTCTGGGTTAAGCAACTTACAAAAGATTTCAATTTTAGACACCTTGTATAAACGCTTTATCCCATGGGTGGTAACACGATGCTCTTGGCGTTGATACCCCCGGAAACCTCAAAAAGCAGAAAAACCCAGCAGTACAACAGTAAGTGAGTTGGGTTTTTGCTAACACACATATCACAACTTTTATTCCGCAACTGTAAAAGATATTTGTACAGCTCAAGTAGTGAAGACTGACAACTACTTTAATAGTTCTTTTTCCTTATTTAAAGAAAATTTATAATTTCTATATCGATGCAATTGTGTCTTCCGTTCTATATAAATAAAATAGCTAAATACGAGTTTTTTATCATTGACGGAAAAAATTCGTTATTTATGTCATGTAGTTTTCAGTACCTGTGAAAAGTTAATTTGTAACGTAAATAGTACTTCTTATAGTTTATGTATAGATTAATTTTCATAAAACTTTTTTAATTAAAAATTACAATTTATTTTATTTTTTGAATATTTGGTTAATTTAAATCACTTTATACTTAATATAGAACAAAGACTTAAATTGAAATTTTACAGATGAATAGTTTTTAAAGTTTTTTGTCGTAAAAAATTATATTTCCTTAAATATATAGTCTACGCACACACATATAACAATATTCTACTTTTAAATTGAGAATAGATTAAGAAGAACGTAAAAAGATAAAACAGTAAGTAGGATAAAGATATTAGGAGAAGGTAAAGTTACAGTAATTGTGGATAAGTGCTGGTTACAACTTATCGCAAGTAAAGTTAAATCTTCAAAATTCAAAAAGGATTAGATAGCATCAGACACGAATAAAATTAATAAGCTTATATAAATCAATATTCATCTCTATCGGCATTATAAGATAAAAATAAAATTATAACATATTGGAGGCATGAATCACGTACTATGAATTAAAGTTTTTAATATTTAATTGCTGTTGATGTAGAATCCAGCTCTTGTCCATACAATACATCAAATATTTTCGGATTTATAATAGAAATATTTTAGGATATTGCCTGATAAATTCGAGACTTGCCGAATGAAAGTTTAATATACGATAATTAATGTCTAATATTTACGGTGTAACGGGTGCTAGTGAGTCAATACTCTGGCATTCATTCTTGCTTGCGCAACTGGCCACTAAATCGCCAGAGGGTCCGTGCATAGCATTACTGTCTATGTGCTCTCGCAAGAGCAATGCCGTACACATACACAGCCGATGGATTGCTAGGCGTAAAGCGAATGAACTGTGCACAATGACTGTGCAAGGTTTCGGAACTTGTGCAAATTGTAGTATTCATTTGGATGACACTCCTACGTCCTTTCTCCATCCACATTTATTTGCATTATCTTTCTTTTGTCGAATCGTGCGGATGTCATCGCATCCGCGTATGTTTTTAACAGCACTTAAATGAATTGCTAGTCTTGTTGGTCAAAGAAGTTGATACGTGTCGGAAAAGGTTCCCAAGCCTTTCGCAGTCTTTATTACAAAGAATTTTTAACCTAAAAATAGTCTCCTTACGATACAGTATTTTTCAACGGTCAACCACTTTTTTCACATTATTTCAAGAAACTGCAAACTAAAAACATCGTAATTCACTCTCGTTGCGGAGTCTCGATAAATATTTAAATGGTTTCTCTCTACAAACTTAAATCTTTGAAAACAATGGATTTTTTTTTATGACATTAGCAAATACTGAACTGTTGAACAATTTTCAAAAAGAAGAAAAGAGTCACGGCATCGTTCGATTATTTATAGAGGGGAATTAAATATAATTTTGTGCAAACACTTCAAATTAATACCAACATTAAAACAGCGGCATTTCTATTATTTCAGTCTTGTGGTTATAAAAATAATAAATTTCAAACATTGTAAAATCTTAAAATGATTCGTGGTTTTTATGTACAGATTAAAACGAAACTATTCGTATAGTAAAATATTTCTAATTTTAAAAATGAAAATTTTAAGCATACGCGTTTTAAATTAATTCAATGTTTTTAAATGTGCGTTAAAAATTCAAGTTCTTGAAAATTAAAACATTTGTGAAAGTGCGATCAAATTTTTCTAGTTGTAAGGAATGGGATATCTATATTCAATTGTAGAGTTAAACAAGCGGCATGTGACTGAACCAGATATACATCTTCGTGCATAAATAAATGTACCGACTATCTTATCACCCAGATTTTAATTGTACTTTACTGAATTAAATCTGCACGTAAAAGATTAAATTCTTTTTAGTGGTTTTAAAATTTTATTCTGTTCATAATGATGTAGCTTTCAAAGGTTTATCTTTCAAGTAAAATTCCTTATTTCTTTAACAGTTTTTAAATTTCAAAAAGATACATAAACTACCTTTTTAACGTTTGTAAAAAATTTATTTAAAGAAGTTAAATAAAAAAGTTTATTATAAGGGAGTTCTTTGGAAAATGCATAGTAGATACAGAACTTTATTCCAAATACATAGTAATAAGTTTTATTGAAAATATTGAAAAAATTTTATTCTTGCCATTTGCACAGGCAAGAAACGTGTTTTGCTAAAAAGAGCTTTGCTAAATCGTGCAAACTCTACGTATTCATTTACACTAATCCTCATAACTTTGCTTTGTGTCTATACTTAATTTTTTTCTATACATATTCTGGTGAATAGTGTTTAATCATAATTTACAACTCCAACTTTTGGATCTAGAAGTTTGTCTAAACTTCTTTCACAATGACGAAGATGAAAGAAACCAAATTTGAACGAAAAAGAAGTGAGTTTAAATAACCGCTTGGAAAGCTTAAATAATTAAAGTTAATGAAACTTATAACTCCGCATTCGCACCTAAATAGAGGAAAATTTTCCTTCGAAACAAACAGTCGGTATACAGCACACATAAGAGTAAAATCTCAAGAACTTACGGCTTGACTTGCGTGCTAAAGTAAATCCGTGCACAGCAAACTGAGAAAGCCCTTCCTTTTTCTCTCTCTCTCTCTTTCTTCCTTTTCGCACATTTAACACATTCGCACATTTTCTTTATTTCTATATATATCTACCTATCTTACGCCTAAGCTTGTATTAGCGAACGTCTCATTTTTGCTCTACAGTCTGATTGTAGAATCTTCATCCTTCTTGGCGTAAACGCACAGAGACGGTAATGAGAGCCGGTCTGAGGCACATCGAGAAAGACTTCAAAATATCCTGCTGAACTAGAAACAACAGCTGTGGAAAGCCTCTTCCACTATATCTATTATCTATAAATCTTTCTCTCTCTCTCTCTCTCTCTCTCTCTCTCTCTACATTTGCACCCTCGTTCGCGATGGCTTTGCACACACAAAAGCTCTTAAGTGTATTGTTCTGCGAACGCTTTGGGCAAAGGTACGATCTTTTCTTTGACTGACGCTGCTTCATGACTTAACAACCTGGCGTAGTCCGTCGCTTTAAAGGATATTCAAATTCATTTTACGTACAATGAGAAAGCCCAAAGTATAGACAGAAATAGATTATTCATTTTAGTGCCAGAAAGCGCTGTCCAATGAATAACATTTATAATAAAAAATTAATTTAAAAGCAACAACTGCAAAGTCTCTATATTAAATAAATACATGGTAAAATCGAATTTTTCCACATAATTGTTGCGTTAGAACACTTAAATTAAAATTACTTTATATATCAGTTCATTTATTTCAAAATTATTTCAGTACTTTTTATTCGGGTAAGAAGGTTCAAGTCTGTAATGCTAATATCGTACACAACTACTTCAAACCTCTCGCCTTAATAAATTTCTTTATTCATTTTACATTGCTAATATTAAGTTTGTGCACCCCGAAGCAAAATTTTGAGTATCTTGAATTATTTATCTGAATTAGCAAAAACAGTAGATTTTATTCATTCGGAATCCAAAGCGCATTATTATAAAGAAGCAATAACATTTTAAAAAATTTCCAAATTGATACTAAAGATCGACTGTTTTATATTTCTTATAAATGTCTAATTTTATATGCTAATGAAAAAAAATAGCGTCAGTTAATTGTTTATTTGTAAAAGGTTTAAATCTAATGAAAGAAAACATTCACATTTGTAACAACGAATCTACAGTCTTTGCTTAATTAAAAAGTCCAATTAGTCAATTCTACAAAATAAATGGTTCATATAAGCATCGATAGAATCTTAATCTCTTAATTTATTATGAGCGATAAAGTCATCGCATTATTTAAAAATTTGCCCCCTGGACCGTAAAGCAACACTATAATTAAATCGATGAAAGGATAAGCCAGACAGACTTTTCGAAGCTTCTTCTGGCTTAGAAAAAATTGATTCTGGGTTAAAACTTACTTTTCCTTGAATCAAGGTTTTCAATTTTTAATTCTCATTTTTTCCAATAAATAACGAATTTACAGATGAATTTTGTATTTAAAATATTCAACTAACGAACTAGTGCTCCATTTTTTCTATCCTCTATCTCTATCTCGTTGGCCCTTTCTTCCCTTCTCTTTGTATCTGTTTATTTCTGTTTTATCCTTATCTGTAGGTTTCTATCTTAAAATACACACGCGTACACAAACGCGCGCACGCGCAAATGCATACATATCTGTCTCATGCTGCACCTTTTTCCCTACCCATTGTCACTGTTGTAACACATTTACGCGTGTTTGTTTTCCCAGTAATTGCGCAAGAGGTGGCTATGATTATTACTAATTAACAATTAAATAATATTAAAATACAAAAAATGATCAATATAATTGTTACAACACACAATTAAAGAATTTTAGTAATAGTCTGACATAGTTCGATTAATCAAGCACGTTTTTAAACGAAACTCTGTCGATATTACCAAATAGGGTAAAAAAAAGATTAGGCTATTCTTGGCCACCTTTGGTTTGTCAATCTGGCATCTTTGATTAGGTATATTTCCATCTGCAAGGGTGAATGCCATTCAGCGCTAACCTAAACAATAGTATTCTTCTCTTTTTCGATTCCAATTGCCACAGTACGCTCACAATCCTGAATCACCCAAGATAGCTATTACTATTTATGCTGTCATGAAACTCTATCGTTTGTGGATAAAGTTTTAATGAAAGTTGATACGACATTTTTTAAAATAGTTGCACACAAAAATTTCTCCGGACTCTTATATTATTCGAATTCTAAACTCCAAAAGTTTGAAAAAATTGCGACTGTGAATTGTCAATTTTTATAAAACTTTATCCGTGAGTTACAATCTAATAAAAATGAGCCCCGTATAATTTTTCAGCTATTTTATGAAACTTCATGGTATTAGTTTTAAGAAAACAATTGGTACGAGTTATTTTTATAAAGAAATTTTACATACATAAAGAAAATTTTATGAAACTAGAACGCCAAACGTGATTCGCCTTGATTGAAAATACGTTCTGTATTTTAACTTATATACAATAATTTCAAAAAATCTAATTTCAAAATATGATTCTAAATAATCTCGAAAGAATTTACGATGAAACTCTGTGATTGAAAGTTAGATTTATTGGTATTAAGAAAAACGGATAGTTTCCGAATTTTTGGAAATGCCCGCTTTACGAAACATTGTTACGTTTAACTATTATAATTTTATTAAATGTTTTTTATAATATTTACACATTAGAAATTTATGAGTGATATAACGCGCAATATGCTGAAAATAATGTTTGCTTAAGTGATCATTCATTAGCCACTTTAAATATAATTTGTTACCCTACAGTCACATAATTCGCCTTTTGTTTTTAAACACTTGGCACGTAAATCTAAACTATAGTTTGCACTTTTCTTTTTACTAAATTATTTTTAAATTATCATTATTTGTAAGCAAACTTATGGAAAATACAAAGTAGGATATTGTAGTTTGTTCTAATAAAAATATAGCAATTAAAAAAACTTAATATGTACAATATTATAAAATTAGTCGAATTTTCTTATTTAAAATTCTTTTTATAATTTAATATTAAAAATTAAAAAATTAAAATTTACAATTAAAAGTAAAAATTTCATAATCTTTAGCATTTAACTTTCTTATTATGGTATAAATATATTAATAAGGCATGAATCGAAACCTAACTGTTATAATTTCATTTATCAATTGTTACAGTATAAATACTAGTAAAACGTATAATTAACATCAAAAGTATTTATAGATACATTTTTAATATAATTAATTCTTTTTCAGCATTTGACAGAGATTATAGATGCAAGAATACAAAAATTTGGTACTATGATTTCTCGTTTGTCTTTAATGTAACACTAATAAGCAATTAAAATCCGCAATAATATAGTAAGTTGTACAATGATTATACATATATAAAATCTATGAAATAACTCTTTACAGGATAAATATTGTTGCTACTATTGATTATTACAGAATAATAAACAAGAATTGAATTGCATAATATACCCTAAAATATGATAATAATTTTCATACAGTTAGTACAATCGACAGTAAATGCACTTTTCAAAATAACTACATGAACAATTATCATCTATAGCAGCAAAATACTCTTCTTTATATCATATTTTTTTATTATAATAAATGTCAGTTCTAGCATTTATTACACACATATATGAATGTAGGTGTGTATGAATGTGTGTATATATTATTCTCGAAAACGTGACAAACAAAAACATACACACTGAGACATAAAATCTGAAACTTCAAATATTTATCAGTATCTACTGCTGTCACGTTTCAGTCATATAATATTCCATTTTATAATTTCTGTGATTTTCAGTAAGTTTCTGGGTACTTTTATTATAAACATTTGTGTATAGTTTCATTGAAATTTCATATAAATAAAATGTGCCTGAAAAAGATTATCCTTTAAATCGAATATATCAAATTTATTATTTATTTTCTGTTGTTACATTCGCAAAATTAGGTGGGATTTGTAAAAAATACTTATTATAATGGAGTATTGCACACATATTTCTTAATACTTCAAGAATCGATACATTGAACCAATTATACATGTTTACACGCTTGATTTTACATTTATTTTCATGAATTTACTCGTGTGTTCAGTTTCAAAAAAAAGTTCGGTAATAATTTATTTTTATTGGAGAAACCATTTATAAAAACAGTGATGATTATTAAAATTTTACAATATAATACTAAAACATTCAAAGCGGTAAAAATAAATCAATAAAAAATAATTGATTTTAATATAAATTTATAAGACTGTCAGAAATATTATTTTTATATTTATTAATCCAATAATGTACACAACTTATTTAGTTTATGCATTTCATTTAAAAAAATTCAATTTTACTGGAGCGTTTACATTAATTTAATTGAAACATTCGTAATTAATAAGATACTATACAAATAGAGTATTCGTGTAAGTTTTAGATACAATCAACCTTAAACTTTATAAAATTTTTTTAATTTATTAATACTGGAGGTGTTAAGTTATGAATATTTGAAAGTTTTACAATGAAATACGGGTAAGAAAGAAAGTCTTTTATATAAAATTCGTGCGAGGTAAAATTATTTGAATTAAGTTAGTAAAAAAATCAAGTAAAAAAGTTTGCAAAGTTAAGTATTAATATGTGATAAATAATTATCAATTAAATTTTAACCGATACTAATAATTCTACATTAGTGTATTTAACAATAGATTAGAAAATTTCATCTTCTCAAATTACTGTTTCTATGAAAAAATGAAACAATATTGATCAGAGTATATTCATATTTTAGAAATGATAATTTAAAATTAATTTTTTTAATTTAAAAAAAAATAGAAATAAATGTTTAACTTTATATTTGGGGGATAAAATTAATAGAAAGTATTTAAAAGAATATGCTATAACCGACATTTATACAATGAATATAACAATGAAGAAACTTTCTAATTAAAAACCTGCATACTAATTTTTAATATTGCCCCATCAAACGTGGATTAGTCTTTCACTGAACTTTATAATTTCTTGTATACAAATATTCGTTTCCTTGCAGAAGAATCGATATTGAATAATACACTCATTTAAGTTACTACGTAGTTTTTATTGCCAATAGCACCCAAAATTTATCTCATAACTTTTTTATTATATTCAAGCTGAACTAGAAAAAATACTTAAAAATTCAAAAGTATCCTTATGAAAAAAGTAATTTTCATAATGAAATAATACTCAAAATATCTGTTTAAATTTTTAAATATATATCAAATTTTTAATTACGCAACATTTAGAAAAATAGTCCATAGCTATGAAAAGATATTGGAAAATACGTTTTTGCGTAAATAATTAATTTTTCTACAACAACAATAATAATAATAATAATCATAATAGTAATAGAGTGTAATTGAATATAATATTTACTTTTTTGAGTGGTATATCTGATATGTCTGTCAACGTGTTAATACAAGATGCCATGATAAAGTTTCCAACTCATTGTTTTTATTATATTTAAAAATGTAACGTCACTTTCGATAATCATGCAGTTAAACACGCAAAATGAGTTAAAAGTGAGTTCTCGTTCGAGATAACTCAACTTTTATGATAAAATATATCTGCAAACAATGAATTCCTCGTATCGTGATCGCAATAAAACACCAATTCTAATCATCTCTATGTTGGCATCTCTTCTACACATGCTCAACAAGCGTAAGCATGAAAATGATTCAACCGAATATCAATGATCGATGCCTCGGTATTCCTCTCTGTATTGGGACGAAGTAAAGACGTCGAGTGCATTGCGACCACTTGCTCTCGGGCAATATCGATATAGTCGTATGGCAATATAAGGCTTTACTGGTCCACGAGTCTCTCTCTCTCTCTCTCGATCGTGTTTGCAAATAGAGAAGACGAGTCGTCGAATCAGATCGAGTCGCGCATCCGGGTCAGCTATATAATGCACGCGCTGTCTGTGCGCCAAGCGAGAGGTAGAGAAAGAGAGAAAGTATAATAGAAAACGCAATAAGTAGGAAACACGTCCAGCATGAAATATACCACATATACTTTATGTATATATAGACGACTGGAGGAGGAGCGAAGAACGAGCAGAAGCGCGCAGAGGATTATTTTGCGGCGTCATTCGTCATGGATTATACTTCCGTCGCAATTTCCACCCTCTACGTCCTGAGCGCGTCAGCACTTCACCTCTCCCTCTATTTTCTGCTGTGTCGCATTCACCTTATCTCTCTCTCTCCCTTCCTGTCCTCGTCTGCACCACCGCCGCTTCACACTGGCTCTCCCCGCTGCTGCGTATTCAGTTACGGCTGATTCGCGTCGTGACGCCTTCACTTCTCACGAGATTAAGTGCTCTTACTCACGCCTTATTCTCTAGGTTATTGTTAATCTGCCGAATTACTCAGCAAGATCTTTTGCATACTCATGTGCATGTGTACACGGATTCGCCAGAACTCTAGGTACGGGAATAAATTTTCCACGCCAAAAGCAAAAGAAGAATAGAAAAAGAGCGAGGATTAGAAAGAGAAGAGACGGAAGAAGGAGGAGTAGGAAGGAAGATTTAAATATCACGTTATAAATATATGTATAGGGAACGAGATAGCGTGCATCTTCCGCACTTCCGCATCCGACGTTCATCAGTCAAATATGACAAGTGATACTGACTGATGTTCCTTTCACGTAAGCATCGACTGCGCATCCATCCTTGTACTTTTTGCTTTGATGGAGCAATAATGGGGAAAAACCACAATTGATAACTTAGCACGGGAGAGCACAAAGTCTTTGGCTATGAGTGTGTTTATGAAAAAGAAGAAAAGCGATCTCGAATCTCCGACGAGAATTTGATTTCCTCCTGGTTTTAGCGATTCCGATAAACATTGCTCCCTTTTGATTTTAATTTCTGAAGTAATTTCTGAAAAAATCTGGAAGTATTTATGCAACGAATAGAGTTCTAACTAATGAATTCTAGCATTTGTAATTTTTGACATATTTTCAAGCGCGTGTACGCACAGTGTCTTTCGTCCTCTCGCTTACAATGTTGCAATATTCTTCACATCGGTAAGTCGTGCGAGCGAAGCCTGTGGGTGTGCTACGAGATGAGTTAGTGCGTAAAAATTTTGTAATTTCATAGGTTTCTACGTATAGTAAAGCGTTTGCAGTAGCCGCAGTAGAATTTTACACGTTTCGGATAAAATTCTGTATTTTTATTATGAAGGTCTGTAAGTTTAAGATTATTATTATCCTTTTTCCCCCTTTAAAATACATAAAATCTGACTTTCATTATACGCATATTTACACGAATAGATAATAATACTACGTCTGTTGAATATAAGCTTGAAAATTACTTCATTAAATTTTTTTAAATATTTATCAAATTTTTAAAACTGACCTTTATTTTATATTAACTTTTAGTTCAGATTTTAGCAATTAGACCAGCCATTAAATTAAAAAATCGTGAGTCGTAACTTGTTTTTGTACGAGGCACAATGAGTTATATTAAGAAATATAAAAATACATAAAACTTATGAAAGTAGTTACTTTTACAAATTAATCTTTTCAAATTGTATTAATGAAACTGATTTTTAATCCGATAAACACGTTGAGTGTAATTACATTTCTATGCGATTTAATCATTTACATTTTAATTTCAAATTTCACTCCATGAACATAATTAATTTATGAATGTTATTTGAAATATTTTCAAAGGTACGTTATTAAGAAAAAATTTGATTTTGTTTTCGAAATCTAATTAACAAGTGCCTATTAGTAGCGTAGATGTAAATTTTATTTTGAGATAAATCATAACAATTATTTACTGTTAATGCAAATTGTAGTTGATTAAATACTCTTTAAAAAAATTTCGGTTTATTTGAAATGATCGTAATTCAAAATAAAATATGATTGCATTTTGAATGAATCTTATCGTGACCTTCAATTTAATATAGTCACAAGACAGTAACATTAATATAACATTTAATATAATATTAAATATTACGATTTAATAATATTTAAACTTAAATAATCATTTATGCGTGAGTTAATTATATTGAGTAAAAGGAAGTAGTTGTACATATTCCAGATGAAACATTAATCGATACGTTCATTAACTGGTTGTCGTTGACATGAAAGTGATGCAGGGGTAAATCTAAATTCGTGTCTCTTTTAAAGAATTATCTGAAAAAGTTACGACCCGGTTACCTTCCAGATAATGTACCTGCAATGAAAAATGGATCGCTTTTATGAACGAAGACGAAATCAAATCGAAATTGAGAATCGGTAGAGGAAAGCAGGAACAAAGTAAGACGCGCCGCACGCATATTTCGGCGAACAAAACAAGAGCGGATAAGTTAAAGACCAGGCGTAAAAGGCGCAAGGGTGTTTGCCTCGATTACACCCCGTGAAAAAGTATTGGAGGCGCCGGAGCAATGAAAAAACAGCTGACTGAGAATGAAAACCGCGCCAGCTCTCGTCCCTTTTTAAACTTTTTTCAATCTAGCCCCTTTTCAGGCAGTCGGTGCGTCCTTGCGTCAGCGGATTATTTAGTGCAGCCATAATCATGAATTTGGCGTGCTTACGCGGCCGGGCCCATGTGCCTAAGCGCGGCATACCAATTACGGTAATCGATATTTAATGTTTACGAGCCCGGGCACACAATCCCGGACCATCGCGTCGATGCCCCAGCCGCGCCGCTCCTCCACGATAAAGTGTAAACTTTGATCTGCGTGGGCTGCCAGCGAAGAATCCCCTCCCGGATCCCTCACGCACTTTAATATAAACGTCCTTGCGCGTAATTTATTGTCTTCAACATTCGCCGCCTGGGAGACTTTTCATATAGACGCTCTTAATGTCTTCTTAATAAGAGCACGACGAGCGCTCGTTCGTTGCTCGTTCAAACAACGGCGGTGGCGGTCGGGACACGGCGCGAGAGGGCGAGAGGGGGTGCAAGCCAAGTACAGGCGAAAGCGCGCCACAGTGTCGTAAAAGCTTGACTCCCGGGAAATCGCTTGCTCTATATACATAGAGCCGCGTATGAGATATTAAAAAGTTGCAATAAAGTTATAGAGCACGTAAGAGCGCGAGTGCGACGGCTGGATAGTGGCTCAATAACACCACGGGCCCGGGGGTGTTGGACGGAAAATGGAAAATTGGAGCTATTTATCAAGTGCGATCGAGGTTTCGTTGCAGCGCGCTTTGAGGTTGACTTTAATTTTATCTAGAAAATCAATGGAAACGAGCGTTGCCATTGTCGCGGCGCTCGTTAAACTCCGCTGCACCCTGCGGTCTGACCAGCACCAGCTACCGAGCGCCCGGATCACCCCGGAATTGCGCATTATACGGAACTGCTCGAAATGAGGGGAACAAGGGCGCGACGCATTTTGCGGTTTGTTCGCGAATTAACTGCACCGTGACTTTATTCGGCTTTTCTTCCGCCCCGGGCCGTCGATGCACCCCGACAGCCAGTTTCACGTGCGAGGCTGCGCTCGCCGAGGGTCCAATCACGTGGATCGAGTTCTTCGTTTCAGCGCCTCGTAATCCGGCTTTTCAGCGTCACTCACTCGCGCACTTCTTTGACGTTCGCTCCCGCTCTGATGTTGAATTAATTTTTGTTAGTTTTACATCGCTGGCCTGTGTGTTGCTAACGCGGCCATCGCAGTTTTCGGAATCGACTCCGATGAATCATACCGATCACAAAGGGAAAACAGCCTCGGCGCCGCTCAATAGGCTTTTCCCCTTGAAGTAATAACTGAGGCTGTAAAGAGAAATTAATAAAAGCATTCGTCTAACTTTCTAAACTGGTTCCATTTTAGGATTTCATAGGCGAGACGACGTCTTCCCGAGTCGCCGGGGATTCTCAACGAAAATCCTCTGGCGATAATTCATAAGCTGATCCTTTCCACGATTCGTAACCGAACGTAAAATTCAGCGTCTAAGCCAAGCGGACAATTACGGAGACGCTTAAGAGAATTTCCTCGGAATCGCAATGCCGAAAGTGTTTGCCCGAACCGCGTGTTAAGAAGATAAATGCAACGGACAAAAGAAAGCGCAGTTGCGGGCGAAGACTCGGGCGCTCTCTCGTGCAATTTTCTCGATGTGGCTTGTCCTGTCCAAGTGCGGGGAACGAAGCGACCCGTGCTGGGCAGCGCATGGAAAATAGTGTCAAGAAGGATGGAGATAGAGTGGTAAATCGGAAAGCGAAGCCGTTAAGAGCGGTAGCGACGACAGTGCGACCATCGCTCTTGCCGCGGTTTTCCGGAATCCTCGGGAGTCTATCTCGGGAGTTCATCTTTCGCGCGCCACAGAGGAAGGCAAAGCGATCTAACTTTCGTTCACCGCCGCGACTCTCGCTCTTTACACCGCGACGCTTTATCGCCAGTATCTCACAGTCGCGTCAAAAGCTTTGCGCGACACGCGTCTCTTGATTCAGAGATACGAAACTTTTCAACTGTCACGAGAGAGTTCAGTGTGTGTCGCCGTAAACGTAGAGGATCGCGAGAGGCCACTTACTGTTTGCAGGAGACTTCGTCCTTCTATTTCACTCTTTCTTTGTGTTCGCGGGCCTCTCCCCCTTCTCTTGCTTTAATTGTGCCAGCTATTGTTTCTCGCTCCCCTCTTTAGTTATTGTCCGCCGGTCCTTGAAATATTAGAGATTTTCGTAATAAGCCAGCATGAACTTTACAGAGTTTAATATCGACGTTCGGCAAGTCTCTGAATTGATTTGTAGTCTGATTTTTATTTTCTGAACCAACCGTTCGTTTTA
The DNA here is from genome assembly GCA_018907185.1 of Platyscapa corneri. Taxonomy (NCBI): domain Eukaryota; kingdom Metazoa; phylum Arthropoda; class Insecta; order Hymenoptera; family Agaonidae; genus Platyscapa; species Platyscapa corneri. Next base: position 3,161,189 of record JACCHW010000023.1, on the reverse strand, counting down.
ACGCTACTACGTTAAATTATTTTTAAAGAGCGCGTTCTTGCAAAAGTTTTAAGAGCTTTTTTTAAGTTTCGTGATTTCACAAGAATTTCTCGAGTTTAAAAGCATCGACGTTATTATAGATTGTGTTGTAATCAAAAATTAGCGCGAAGATACGTTGAGCTAAAGTAATATAAGTCGCTCAAATTTTTGAAAAGACTAGTGTGCAACTTAAAGAATAACAAAGTTCCTGTAAATATAGAAATGCTAATGTTCGTATGTATATTTGCATACATTTTATTTACAAACTAATAAACACCAGTTGCCTCGCATAAACTGTTTGAACTGAATTATTTCATTAGCCTAAAGTAAAACAAAAATGCAAAATGAATTACTGCTAATATTTACAATTTTATGGACAAGATAATCCTGCATTCCCAACAAATCTTTTTCAGGTTTCAACTGATAAAATATTTACCATGACTTTCAACAACGTATTTAAATATCTCATTAAAAATACTATATTTATTTTGTATTCCCTTATATATTGCAACATATTCCAGTAATAAAACATTTAAATTATTTGCTTATCGTATGTGCATATTTATGTTTATTTATTATCCTACAAAACACGTACGTAGATCCAAATTTGTACAATCAGGCGTAAGAAATATTTCGTTTTTATATCATATTTACGTCACGAATAATTTCCAAATTCGATATAAAATTTTTAATTTTTTTATTAAGTTATAAAAATAACCTTGATATGTTTCATGAAAAAAATATTCTTTAAGATTATCGGTTGTAAAAAATAATATTCTGTATTACAATTTAATTACCCATTAGTCAAACGTATTAAATATCGCAAAATAATTTACAATAAAAGTGAAGTTGCTTCTTTCGTCGAAACCTTTTCATTATTCAATAATTTAATAATATATCGATGAAATTTTCCTACGATATAACTATTTTTTATTTAATTTTCAGATAAATGTTTTATTTTTCAAGGAATCACCCACCCCGGTATTCCAACATACAAAATTCTGCATCCCAATTAATTTCAATGTATTTAATCTGAAAAGCGTCGAAATAATCGCCAACGCGATCAAGAAAGTATTGGAATCATGAGCAAGAAAGGCCGGCTTAAAAAAAACTTTCGGACATAAAAAAGAATACAACGCACGTGAAGAGAAACTGATTGGAAATTGAAAGAACACGTACATAAAAATAAATTTGCGCTTCGGCAGCGGCCGCGTAAGGTTTGATTGATGAGCGTAATAAGTCCAAGTCGCTGTATCCAAAAGAAAACCTGGGCGTTGTATTTTTCGCGAAATTCGCATAATAAACATTAGACAAACGTAAGCCACCGACCACTTGGCCACTGTCTTCCCTCTAGCCTCTGGTTGGCCCAAACTCCTCCTCCCCCGCCCCGCGGCTACTCGCGCTTCGCGGCACGGCGTCTCCCAACGAAAATCCTGATTATTGATCGCGCGCCTTTTTTAAGGTTCCTTGGCACCAAAATCGTTTCTCCCAGATTTGCACGTCCAACAGAAACGAGAGTGCTAGTTATATAGCCTATAGTCCCGAAGAGCCAAAGATCAGACGGGGAACTTATTGATTGGTAGTAGTTGCGCTCCCACGCCAGCCGAGCCTCGCAGCCTGTTCTCTCTTCTCTATTGCACGTGTCTCTGGAAAACTTTGCCCGTAAACTCCTGCCAGATTATGGCTCGAGCCTCGATTTCACGGCGAGCGCCCGGAGTCCGCGCGACTCTGGGAGCACTGCAGCGCGATATTCCCCACCCCCACCCCCGCCCTCTACCGACCTTTTTATGTGAGCCAGAGCTCGGCGCGCTCTCACCTCGCCATTGTGCTCGATACTTTTATTTATTGTCGCCCCGCCGTCACGTCGGCTTACCTGATGCTGCGGTAAAAGATTTCGCAAGCGGGCGCTTGATCACAGGATGACGTGCAAATCAGCCGTAATATTGCCCAGGGGGAGCCGTCGTCCCGAATAACGTATCCGACAATACAACTCAACTCGATTCCGGATCTGCCTCGGCGGACGGCTATTTGCTCGAAACTTAACCGGGACTACGGTAAATCTCTTCAAAACAAACTGACTCGAGCGGCCAACCAAATTTCTGAGGAAACCTCGCGACCCACTGCGATTTCAGGAATCCAACCAACTTTTCGTCTTTTTCAATGAGTTTCACAACTTTCCTTTTCACTTCCATTCCCGATTTTTTTAGCTCCTACCTTTACAATTTAAATTCCAGCGGAAATTGTTATTAAATCATGGAGTTGCTTATTAAATTTGCCTCGTGAACCTAGATGATGACAATGCACGTGTGCGAATGTTGCATTAAGTGATTAGCAAGGCATACGAGCATCGTATCAAGCAGGTAAACTCGTCTTAACCCGTAGTCGGAAAAACTATGTTAACGTGAATTAATCGAATGGAAAACTCGAAATGAAATATGTAACGTAGTTAAATGTCAAATAAGTTTGCCACGCGAGTGCAGACTAACACGTACTGACGTAACAAATCCCAAGAAACTATCTTCACCTCTGCAAAGTATGGGAATGACTTCGAGTATGCGTAAGGCGAAATTTCAATAATCAATTATCAGCCTACGATAGTATTTATAACACGAGTATAATAAAATCACGTGAATATATTTGATATTATTAAATTTATTGACAATATGACATGATAACACTGGCAAGAAACTCTGTTGTACTTACATGTACTCAGGTGCGTAACTATTATTGCCATTGGCTCCTTGAATTTCAATCTTAGAATTATAATCAAAATTTATATTTATTTTTTAAAAACGAATATTATTTTCTTATAAGTCTATAAATATTACAGTAAGAGCCGATGCGCTCGTGTCTGGCGGAAAAGTCTATCGTTTATTCGTGGCAAATTCTCGATATTAAATAGTAAGTTTAATTTATTAAATTAATTATTAAATTTAATCTTAAGTTTAATTTCAAAATATGTAATTTGAATAATTTTAAGTATATGATACATTTTTTTTTACTACTGTTCGTTTGTATTGAAAATTATAAAAAAAATTTCAACAGTTTTATAATAGTAATAATTAGTCGTCATTAGTCGTCTCTTAGCTTATCCTAATTTTATTAAAAATTGCAAATCATTTTACTTGAACATAAGTTACACGGTATCATAATATAATCTTGTTTGGCTTTATTTAAAAAATATATTTTTTCCTATTCCTATATTTACATGTAAGTTCTACAAATATATAATGTTGTAAATAAATCATAATCTTCAACTTTTGAAAATAAAATTTTTAAATTATGATCAAACATCAAAACTTAAAATAATGATAATTCTTACAATTGAGAAAAGATCTTCGTACACGTGTGATTCAAATTCGTCACATGTTGCTAAATCCATTACATAATTTATATAATCCAAATAGACCACATAACTAAAGATTTATTTTTATTATTTTATGTTTAATTATTGAATTTTTACAGTGATAAAGTTTGCTCGAAAATAATCTTCTTTATTTAAATACATTCACATTAAAAATTAAAATTCACTCGAATAAGTCTAAGACATTATTCATAGGCCAACAATTATAGAAACATAACCGAAATTCGCTCTATAAAAATAATTACACACTGAGTGTAGTAATAATAGAATCATAAGTGTAAAAGTATGATTCTTTACATACATATAGTAAAATTCAAAGATTTACAATGTTTTATTGGTAGAAAGTCACATCTAATGTGCAATTCATGCTCCCCCTGATAGTTTTTACGTTTGTCTCTTATTCACCTGCAATAGTGTGTATGCGATAAGAACACGCGTTGCTGTGGATCGTTTTACGGCAAGCAGCTGTGTATAAGAGAACAAGTTTCTCGGTACCCTTCTGCGACAAAAGAAACACATTTACCTTATAAAGAGCAAAAAGCATCGTATAAATGAATCTGTCAGAACCTTATCAAACGACTTATTTACATTACTTATCATAAATGTAATATGAAAACTATTCCTCAAATTATATTATAAAGTATTTAAAAGTATATTACGATACTTCCTGATATCCGTACTTGCTGGAAAATATCCTTCAATATTATTTACAAAATCACAGAGAGTATTTTTGGTAGCACTTTCTTCAACGTATTTTTTTAATTAATTGATTTAAAAATAATTTTTTAGTAAATTTATGTATACAATACGTTGATATGCTTTTAATTGTTATTATAACTAATCTGTGCTTTTTAAAAAATAACTTATAAAACTCATTTCATTATTCTGCACTATTATATTCTACGTTTATGAAATTAGATGTTAAATATTTAAATAGTAAAAATACTATAACGGAACTAGTTGAGTAGATTATAAGTTCTATTATTCTTTCATAAAAATCATACTACTTACAATTTCTTAGTCTTTCAGACTAATTATAAGATATTTATAACTTTTTAATTTTTAATCAAATGTCTAGAAAGATATACATATGGTAAAAAAAATTTAAATTTAAAATTTTTTCGTATAAATTCTATCGTTTAAGTTTTTAATAAGATTATTTTTTTTTTTAATGTCACGAACACTCTAAAATTAAAGTATTCATGTTTAATTTTTACTTGAATAAAAATATTAAAAGCGATACAATTTGTTAATTTTAATGTTTTAACCATATTATAGCGCTTTTACTAAAATCTATAAAATATTTATCTAGACTAAAAATACTTCTTATAATATCATTATGTAAATTCAGAAAAAGGATACATGACTAGTTTATCTTTTATATACATACATCTAAGAATCGGTTTTAAGAAAATTAATTATTATAACAATACAAACAGTTTTTACGTACAATTTTTTAAATCTTAAATTTGATTTATTTTTGAAAAATCATAAAAATCTGATGTAATAAAATATAAAATTATGCAAAAGCTTTTAAAAGAAGGAACGTATCAACGTATATTCAAATATATATTTTCTATTTTTTATTAATCTATCGTAAAAAGTTTTTATTTGATACGTTTATACATAATTTTAAAATAACTTTGAACTATTAAAAATCTGTGTTAAAAATATCTTTTGTATCTAATTATTTTTATCATATATTTAAAATAAAATTGAAACAAAGTATGATCATATTACCTTTATATTGAAGTAAAAATACTTAGTATAGTTTCATTCAATTCAAAGAAATTATATTTTAATGATTGCAATTGCATCATAAAAATTAAAAATTAAATAAATTATAAAATATTTTTTATATTAAAAAAAAAAATTTGTATTTAAAGATACAATAAAAACAATAAATTTACCAAATTCTTTTAAAATTTAATAATTAAATCTAACTACATTTAAATGGAAAAGAAAAAAATTAATTTATAACTTGAAGTATTTAAATTTTTAAAAGTTCAATTGATATTGTATAAAGTATTTTATATAGTGTCTTTTTATTGAAATTTGTATTTAAAACATTTTTTACTTCTAAATACAAATTAGATACGTAAATTATTGGTATTATCGATTTATTATCGACTTATGTTCTTAGCTAATTCATTGATTATTTATAATAAATCGAAATTACAATTTCTGTACAAACAGAAACTACAATATAAAGGAAATGAACACGAACCATCCTAAAGTTTAAGAAATTATTAACAACGTATTTGATTATGGTTCAACAAAAAATAATACTCTTTGATAAAATTTATGCTACGTTCTTTAACAAAAAAATATTTCTAAAACAAAGTAAATTAAAAATTGTAGTAAAATTGAGTAAAATAAAAATTGCGTTTCAATTTAGAGAGATTGTAAAAATCTTAGAAACAATAAGTTTCTCAAAATACTGTAGATTTTTTTAAAATAATAAAAACTAAGATAAAATGTAATAAAATATATTTATACATGAATGCATTACTGCCAAAATACTGCATATCTTACTCCAAACAAAATTTAACTGAAATTTTCTAATAAATTTTTAAAACTTATAATTGTAAAAAATTTTGCGACTTAATTTTTCAAGTCTAATTGTGAAAATAAAAAAAATACCAGTTCCAATTATAATATAACGTATTATAAATTAAATATTAACTTAAATATTATAAATTAAATATACAATATTAACCCCGAAAAAAAATTGAAGTAAAATACTACCGGTAGTCTGAATATTATTCAAAACTGTTTATGTATCGCCATCTTTCGTCAGAACCTTACAACATTATTAATACGTTATTTTTTTAAATATTAAAAAATAATTTAATTTGAATGCTAAAAAAATTTGAATTAATCTTTTTAGTTTAGTCTTTTTGCATATTTATACATATTTTAAAAATACAATTTATTATAAAAATAAAGTCATACTTGAGTTTTGTACTGTACTAAATCCCTAGATATTTTGTGTATGTCCCTTATTTCCTTTAATCCTATTGGTTGCCGCTGTAAACAAAATAAATTTGTACATAGAGCTTTGTAGATTTGCGATGCATTGGTTATAAAGGCAACACAAATAAACTATATATTTATCTTTGTCACTCATTCGATTATTTTAAGCGAATGAAAGAAAAAAACGACCATAGTACGTCCTTCAATGTGCGTGGAAAGAGTAATGTTGTTATTTCGATAGAGATAGAAACTCCCACCCTCCTCCATATCTTTTTAACTCTTAAATTTATCCAATTTCTATTTACGTTGGTTACCATTTGAGTGTGCGCTTGGGGTTGGGTATTAGAAGCGTAGAGCATGGGGTGACTTCAATTGTGTAGGCGTCATGTCTTCCCGCGTTGTGTTGTTTAAACTTTTCAAGCGTCTATATGTACATATTTTTATGTAGTTACATTATCAAAAAATATTTTTCAGTAAAGTAACTAATGTAAAGTTTTAGTTTATAATATTTATAGTACTTTTGATATATATTTATTTTGATTTTAAGTTTACGTGTAGTGAGTTTAACCTCAAAGGTAACATTATCCAGCATGAAATGTTTTGTAAGGAAGTATTTTGGTTATTTCATAAATCATTACATTTGTTTCGTATTTAAAAAAAGTAAAGGGTTGAATAATAGATAAATAATATGTTTATGGTTTTAGAATTTTATAATGTGGATAAGGTAATAAATGGATGATGAGTGACTCAGATGATACTGATGATTTGCTGTTGATACCTCCAGATCTGTTTGTTGTTTCTTCATTAGATTCAGATGATCATTCGGACTATTCAAGTTGTACAAAAAATAAATCTTGTGTTGTATCTGAAATTGTTGAATTCGTGCAATCATTAGAATATAGGATAAAAGCAATTGAATCAAAGGAAAGTCCCAATAATTCCTTAAATACTAAACGGTTATCCTCAGATTCTGTTATGAATTGTACACAAATATTCCCAAGGACTAAATTCTCTGTAAGTCAAAATTCTAACATACAGAAAACTCCTACTAAATATTCTCAAAGTTCATCTTTACCATCAACTCCTAGCATTCAACAACAGCCAAATCATACTAATGAAACTCATCATACTATTAAAATTTATGGAAATTATCAAAATAACGTATCTACAAATTCTTCTGTACAAAACAAGCATGATAAAGTAAAATTTTTTTCAGAGCCTCTCTTCTCACAGATTGGTTCTCAAAATAAAAATATCTTGCATGTTGGTACTGTATCATCTAAAAAAGAATCATCCTCAATGCTATTATCTTCATTAAATCCTTGTGAAAATAATTTATGCACTAATTCTTATAGTTCTTTACCTTTGTTAAATTTCTATAGTGTATCAGGAGATCATTTCACTTCAAATAAAAAATCAATTAAAGATATGAATGTTGCTGAAGATCATCAGTTTTCGCAATATATAGATAATAATGGCAAGCTTATAGTGACAAGAAATGATAATCGAAATGGACAAATAATGCAAACAGATTCAAAAAATTTAGCCAACAGAAATTATATGTTGGAAAAAGAAGACCGTGACAAAAGGAAAATAATGGACCAACATAAATTAAAATTTAAAGATAATGATTATCAATCAGACTGGGAAAAGAAAAAAGATGTGACAGATTTTTCATTGGTCAATGATACTTCATTTTCTTCCTTGGATACAGACAATTTTAATGCTAATTACAAACAATATTCTTCAGTTTCTCACCAGGAGGATAATGAAAGTAAAATAAGTTTTCACGAACTAAAAAACTTTGAGGACCTTGAAAAATTTAGCAATATTCATAATAAAACAAATTATACATCTAATCATACAGAATATTCTGTGGAAAATAAAAAAGAAAATATTCGACAATGTTTTGATACTAATTTAATATCTAAGTTTGCTGATGAATATACAAAATCTCAAACTATTTCTTCTGTATCTGCAGCACAAGTGGATCAAAATATTGCAAACAGTAATAGTTGTCCTAATATTTTTAAAAGTCCAAGCAATATTTCTATTTCAAATCCTTTAGATGCTATAGTTAACAAACCAGAATTTGCAAATAATGGAATTAATGGAAATTATTCTCACGAACAAAATTCTGTCAATATTGGAAATTGTACAGATTCTCATCATCAAAGGCCACAGCGTTTATTAACTCTTTCAGACTTTTGGAATGCAGATTCTAGCAAGTCACAAGAAGAACAATTGAGAATCAAACTTGAGGAAGAAAGATTTCGAAGAGAGGTATTGCATAATTTTATTGCTATTTATTATTTTTTGCGTAAATGATTTTGCTTAAATTTAGGTATTCTTTAAATCGCTTTTAAAAATTTTAGCATTGTGAAGAACTAATTCAAAATTTACAAAAAACACTATTAGAACATCAAGAAAAAATAGCTGTTGCGGTTCGATTAGACAATGAGAAAAGTTCAGTTATTTGCCAATTCCAAGCATCGTGGAAAAAAACGAAACAAAAATTATGTGACCTAGAGTCAGAAAGAGAAAATCTTGAAAAACTATTGAAAAACATATCAAACAAACATCAATCGGAAATTGATGATTATCGGGAACAAATTAAAAGATATAAAGAAGAATTGTCAAAAGCTTTAAATTTAGCTACTGGTTATAAAGAAAAAAGTGATTCTTTAATTCAAGAGAAAGTAGACCTGATCAAGAGTCATGCTAATGAACTCCAGGATTACAAATCACTTGTGCAGCAAGCAGAAAGTAGATATGAAAAAATGAAAGTGGAATATCAGAAATTGATGGAAACAAATCATCAAACAGATGAGACATTAAAAATTGTTCAGCAAGATTTAAATAAAGAGTTATCCAAAAGTAATGAAGTAAGGAATGAAATGTCAGTCATACACAAGGCACTAGATGCTTGTGAAGCCGAATTAATTATTTTGCGCCAGGAAAATGACAATTTACAACTTAAATTAAAAGAAGAAACAAATAGGAACAATATTCTTGAACAGTCAAAAGCATCTTTAATTATAGCCCTTAATGAAGCAAAAGAATCAGAAGTAAGTTATTAAGTTGTCTAAAAATTAAATTATATAAAAAAATTAATTAAACATTAAAATTTTCCAGAAATCAGCAAATAATGAAATAAAATTACTAACTGAAAAACAAGAAAAATTAAGAGCTGAATTAAGAGATGTTTATCAAAAGCAAGTTGACGAAGTTGTTAAAGCCAAACTTCAAGAATTCCAGACTCAATTAGATTCAGCTGAAATGATTTTTCAGAATGAAATTGAAACTAAACAACTAGCTATAGCGGAGTGTGCAGCACGAAAAATAAAAAGTGTTATAGATAAGTAAGTTTTGTTGTCAAACATTGCATGTAATTTCTTAATAAAATAATGATTTGAGTTTTTATTTGGTTTCTTATAATTCATTTATCAAAAAATGATTAAAATTTTGGTTTTTAAGGCACAGACTAGAAATAAGTTTGGTTGAAGAGAAACACAAAGAGGAAAAAAAGTTATATGAAATAAAAGCGGCTCAAGCAACACAGAAAGCTGCTATGTTAGAAGCTCAACTAAACAGTTATCGAAAGAGTAAAAATCAACTGGTTGAACAATTACATTCAATGTTGCAAAAACAGTGGCAACAGGCTCTTATGATTATCTCAGGTAAATGATATTTTTTACAAATATATTTGAATAGTAAATAATAAATTATTTTATCCTTTAGGGGGTAACGGAGAAAATATGTCTTCTATTCAAAAACTTAGTGTAGATAAGCTATTTACAATTCCAAATGAAGCAAACCTTGAGTTAATACCTAATCACTGTAGTACGTTACACACAGATGCAATAAAAATTGAATCTCAAAAGAGTCAAAATTTACAAAATTTTCAAATACAGGAGCGTCAAAATGAAAGTGTGATATCAATAACTTCACATGATGAAACTCCATTAAGTAGCAGAAAAGAAACGAAAAGTGATCTTCGAAAATATATAAAAATGGTATAAAATTTTTTATGTATAATGAATAATATAATAAAACTAATGAATAATTATGTATAATTAATTATTAAATAATTTAACATTAGATATTAGACATGCAGCCGTCAAAAGACGATAATTCAAAACCAAAATTTTTTAATGGTAATTCTCAGACCCATAATGAAAATTCAGAGAAACAAGGTTCACCAAGAGATATTTGTACATCTAATGAGGAAAGTTCGATGGCATGTCAACCTTTTTCTGAGGTACAGTAACATTATAATATTTTATTTGCATAATAATATTACAATAATAAATTTTGAAATTTATTATTAATCTTCATTTGTTACTTAGATATCTATTCATGATACTAGTGAATACTTAAGTATACCTCATAAGTTTAGTTTTAAAGATGACCCAAAACAAAAACCACCATGGAAATGATCCAATTTGTACTGTAAATCTGATGATAGCACTGGTATAGATGAAGTTGATTGTGTAAATTGAAAAATATTTTTAAATAGATAAGTTAATGTTTAAAGTAATTTTAGAATTTTTTATACTTACAAAAGTTTGTAATAAATATTACTAAAATAAAGTAAATATTTATATACATTTACAAGTTCGTGTAAGTATACACGCATTCGTGTTTGTGTGTTTTAATGAGTGTGTCATGATGTTTCATAAGCGTCAAGCTCGACGCTTAGTTCAATATTATCAACGTCGCAAATGCAGAAACAGGAAATATGATAAGTCTATCATAAAAATTAGTATCGTACTCTAAGCGTAGAACAAAATAAATTTTTTATACCATTTAATTTAATGAATATTAAAATATTATTGTAGATTCAAAATTATTTATAATTTTTGTACTAATGCATTTATAATCATACTAAGTATTTTATGTATTATTGATTGATTTCTGTACAAAAGTATTATTTAAGTTAATTTATTATTAGGTGAACATATAATAATATAATAAAAAATTAATTTATAAAAAATTTATTTTTAAATTACCAATATTATATAATTTTGGAATGCTTATTTAATATAATAATTCGAGTAAATATTAAATTTTTATTTTGACTCCCAAAATTTCTATGGTTTATTCAATTTTGATTTGAGAAATATATCAAATAATTTGTAAACTAAATGGTGGTTGAAATGAATATAAAATTATTTCGTAAATAAATAATGTTGGAAGGCTTTTTTTAGATCGTATCCGAATAGTTTTAAAGTAAATATTTGAATTATTGATTGCTAAAGTTTTAACATAATTTTTTATCATTTTAGTATCATATATTGTATTGGGTAATATTTTATAGAATTTTATTGTATAAAGAAAACTGAAAATACTTAAATTAAAAAAAAAGTTGCTTGAATTAAAATTAATATACTATAAACAAATGTTACTTAAACAAAAATTTAGATTTATTGAGCGCTTGAATAAAATTATAAAAACAGGTTTAATATCAAATAATTGTATAAAATTATTTGTTCAATTGAATAAATATAATTGTAAATATGTACTTTTTACCTGTGCAATATATTTACGTATGTATCAAATAAATCTGTGCACAAAGGTGAAAAGAAATATTTAATTAAATATAATATATGAAAAATAATATATTTTTGCAGACAAATGTATATAAAATACACAAAATAACCATAATGAAGATAACATTATAAATATTCTTAACAGTTAAGCAAATTTCTTGAATACTATAAATTCTAGATTTCAATTTATTGATAATTTATTAAACTTTGGTACCTTTCTCTAATACCGATAGACACATATGTGAAATTCATATAATCAATAAAAAATATTATATTTATTTATTGTTAAAAATATTTTTAATAATAAATCGATATTTCACCTATAATTTTGTTCTTATTATTATCCATCAAATTACTACCCATGCTTAATAATTAAAAAAAAATTGTTTCCAATGTTACTACTTCGATTCTTTATTTACAACAATAGTTTAATATTAATGGTTTTAAAATAGTTTTTTTAGGTCTAGACTTTGAATACATGTTATTTAAAATACGTAACACGTCTAATGAAATAAACTTATTGTTTGTATGGATATATGAATGTGTACATAAAATTATTTGCTTTGAAACTTAAAAATATTATAATGATCAGAACTATAATTTAAAAAAATCTCTTAAAATATGTAAATGAAAAAATGACATATATTTGTAAAAAAAAACATTTATTTTATCTATCACGAAGTTTCTATTTATTTATAGTTTTATAAATTTTTTTATTTAAACCTAAAAAATGATTTACTTACATGTAATTATATATGCACATAAAATTAATGTAACTACCTAAATGATGATAGATCATTATATTAAGTTTAAATTAAAAAAAAGTAAGTGATTCCTTTATTTTATATCATAATTAGTTAAATTAAAAAAAAATTCAATTATTGCTTTTTAGTATAAATATTATTATACATCAAATACTATTATTATGTATTAAAAACATTTGTAAATTAACACAGTAATTGAAACAACGAAAAAGGAAATCAAATTTAACTCGTAGCATCCATCTGTGCTAGAAACGGTTATTCCTATTAAAAACTTTAATTTATATTATAATTAGAAATTTTTTAATGTCTGATTTTAAAAATTGAAAATAAATATTTGAATTAATGTAAAAACTATTTTTAATATACAATTCAAATATTTACTATGATTTTCAATTCATTAAAACAAAAATTGGAGAGTAACTATTTTATGCATTTTTCAATATGTTATAATGCACATTTTAATTCATCATGTAATAGTTAAAAGAAATAGTTGCAATTAATAAAAATATGAAATATATAAAATATACAAATATAATTTAAATAATGTATTGATTAAAATTAGAAATATGAACAAATTTAATAGCTGTTTTAATGACCTTTTAAGATGTATTTAAATTATTATGAAGGTGGAATATTGGCATTACAATAGTACTGATTCAACTATGTTCGGACAAAAATCCTTTCCAAAGTTAGTCTTTTTCACGAGTTTAAATATTCAATTAATTTTTTTATTTAAATAATAAAAATATAATATTTAAGCATAATTTTTAATTATAAATAACTAATGAAAATATATATTAATTGGGATAATTTGAATCAACTAATCGTTTAATCACATAAATACTTTAAAATTTTAATTTTGTAGTACTTCTAATAGATTTTATATCGATTAATTAATTTAGTGTTATTTAAAAAATATAAGAAAAGTTGTATAGAAGGATTTATAAATTTTTAACAAATACTTTCATGCACAAAAGGTATTTTTTTAAATTCCATTTTATTTCAACATTTACGAAAAGAGTTATTAATAGTACGAAGTTAAGGGTATTACAAAAGTTGAAATCAAAAGTACACAAAGCATTTTCATTAAAAAAAATTTGTCATTTTATTTATTTATTTTCACGAGAAATTTAATTGTAAAATAACTTAAGAATTATTTATTTTTTATACAATTAGTCTATTAATTAATTGGCTTTACCTTTATTAGAAAAGAAATGTTCAATTTGTTTGTAAGAAATATTCTTATATAATGTGTTGAGATGATATATTTCCCGAAAGCTTTTTATTTTAATCGATCTCTGATATTAATTATCAATTCATTGAATTTAATTTTGCTACCATAAAATTTTTCTGTCATTAAAAAAATAATTTGGATTTATCAGAATTTCGTTATTACAATGTATTTAAGGCATACATTTTCCACAATCAATGTAGAACCAACTATATTATTTAATAGCATTAAATATAGCATTTCTCTAATAATAATTCTATGATCATTATTCCAAAATAATTTTAATTAAATTATTTTTTCCTTTGTGCATCATTAATTGCAAATATTTTGAACATCAATACGTCTTAATGGTATGTAATTTAATAATTGTAAAATTTATGTAATGAACGAACGCGCTTAATAAATATGAATGATGCTAAAATTCGAACAACTCGTGAAACCAACGCATAATAAAATAATCAAGAACTTCTGAATCCAAAAATACGACGCTAAAAAGTTTAAAGCACTTATGGTCCGCAATCCTATTTTCGTTTTCTGCTCGCCATATTTCGCTAATTAATCTCTCCATACATTATAATTCATGTTCCTATGCGCTTTCACACACGTAGTAAAAACTAATACAAATTATCATTCGTATTAGTCTCCTCGATGAAAAGAAACGAACAAAAAGTGTCGCGCATATCCGCCACCGTATTCACAGTATTTAATTCGTCACGTTTTTATCGTGCAACTAAATTTATCTCTTTTGCGTCTCGAAGAGCTTCTACGCGTCCGCCGACGTTACCCCCCCCCCCGCGGCGCGATAAAAATTGAATTGAAAAATGAAAATCGAGGAACGGAGAACAAAAAATGCACCAGCGCTTTGCGTAAAGGGCAACGCAACCAAGCCCTCGCAGCGCAATATTTCATGCCTGTACTCGCGCACAAAGCCGCGCGCGCGTCCCGCATTAAGTGCGAATGAGCCTCGACGCCGGGACCAGCGGAAGGTGCCTCTTGGAAGCGCGGCGCGCGGACATCTGTAGCTATAAGCGGATCGGAAACGGGTTGCCGAATGAAAATGAAAGTGCACGGGCTCGGAAGAATGCAAAGGAAGGAGCGCGAGCGGGAGATAGTTCATAAACTGCTCTCATGACTCGTGGGTGTGCGTGTGCACCTACGCAGAGGAGGCGAGCTCGTGTGAGAGGAAAGCCGGGACGGTGTGACTCCGTGTCCGTCCCGATAGTCGCGGATCGCACACGCCCGCGCAAGCATGGCTTCGAGGACGCGGGGGAGAGGTGCGGCCTTCCTCTGCGGGATCGCGATCGCCCTCGCGGTAGCCGCTCTCCCCGCCACAGACGGCTTCGCCTGGAAACGCCACGAGGACAAGACCAAGTGCCCGAAGGTTAAGGGCATCAGGAACTTCGATATCTCGCAGGTACATTCGAACGTAGTCTGTTTATATCCTTTTTAATATCCTTTCGAGCCGCTCGCTCGATTCTCCGTCTGCTTACGAGCTTCGTTTTATTCCTCGTTTTTCACACTCCTGGAACTCGGCTGGATGTCGGATTGTGTCGCAAATACATGTTGTAGATTGTGGTCGATAAAGAGCAGTGAAGAAGAGAAGAAGAATATTGAAAATGGACTTTTTGCGTGCTGACTTTCTCTTTGATGACTCTTTCTAAACGTGAATTTCGTGGAATGTAATAGTGCGAGATCAGCTCTGTGGTATTGTAGAGACTCTATGTGTTGCATATAAATTTAACGTTTTTAAAATAAGAAGACATGCAAATCTTTGAATTCCCGTTATTTCATTCGAATAATTTTATCTGCGATCTGAGCATCGTGGAACAGCATGTTTCAGCTGCGGTATTCGAGTTTAAATATTAATTGGTAAAACGCGATGGCTATGTACGACGAAGATATGTTTTTAATATATTTTATGGATCAAATTACTATTGAATATAAATATCACAATTATAAGACTTAATTAATCGGTGTACTTCATTCATTGGATTATCAGGAACAATTCAACACATAACAAATATTTTTCTTTACGATTATAAACCAAATGATACAATAATATACTGATTTAATTTGTTTACATTATTTTCAAAGGTAACAAAATTTTATTTTATGTATTCTTATATTTCAGTAATGCATTTTAAACGTTTACTTTTCCACATTTTTCTACTTTCTTCGTGTACGTGTTATATCGATTTTGGACGATAAAAATATAGCGTTCATTTGTATAAAAAAAAACAATTATATTTATATCAATATTAAAATATGCATTTGAAATTAAATTTTTTTAAATACGTGTTAATATACGTGCTCGTAATTTATACTGCGTAATTATCTTTCAACATAACTTTTGTAATTTATAAAATCTTTAGTAATTTTTATTTTAATGTATTTATAATTAGCAATAAATATAAATTATAGTACATTTAAATATTAAGTTTTAAGCTAATCACAGTTATTAAATTAAATAAAAATCACCCGTAATCATAAATTAGGCTGCTTAGAGAGAGAGAGAGAGAGAGAGAGAAAAGAAGGAGCTATGTCCGGAAGTCCAATTATTTCAGCTTAAAATTTTGAAATTATTCAATTAACAATCTCTTATATTTTAATAGCAGCTATGTTTCTAAGTTATATAGGAAATATTTAACGGTTAAAGCTGAATTATTCGAATGCTATTGACATTTCGAACATATTTGCTTGTTACTTTGTTAAATTGATAAAAATTATGTGTTCAAGCTATTTATGCAGCAGTAGAAGAATGTATATTATTTGTAGATTATTTATGTGAAAGATTTGTTTCCCGAATTGATTAGATTAATAGTTTTGTCCGAAAAAAACATTTACCTATGTAGCCGAATTTTCGAAGATAAATTTAGACTTTTGTGCGTCACTGCTATCGCTTCCTTGTAGATAAGTATTATATATTTAACGATATTGTGGTAAAAATGTGCATTTGAATTAATAAAATTGTAATATATTAAAAATGTATTTGCATTTGTTGAACCGGTAAATTAGTCACAGAGTAACTAAACTTTTACAAAATTTCACTCCCTGATTAACATTTTGACACGATTACAAAGGATTAAAAAGGGCACAAAACTTATTCGTACCGATGTTTCGTATTCGATAAACATTACAAACTAAAAAGAGTTCCGTGGCACGATCACGAATGAGATTACAAAGTACTTTTCACATATATAAAGGGTGTACAATACGAAGATATTATCTAATTAGCAGGCGAAGCATAAATTTACGTTCCATTGTTAATGGATTTAGGGTATTAAGAACTATAATTATAATTTGATGCAGTTCCTCGGCATCTGGTACATAGTGCAGTATTACGCCAGTTCGGAGGAGGCCATCTCGTATAGATGTATGCGTGCCGAGTTATCACTGCTCACGGAAAACACCGAGGTTAGCATGAATTTTACGTACAGCTTTACGGACGATCCGATTAACGAGCAGCTCGTCGGTAATATCACCTGGAAAATCCCGTCCCCGGAATTACCAGCGCATTGGGTGCACGCCGAGCTTCCCTGTAGGTCCAATGAAATTCAAGTAAACAAGTATTAACTCTTGCTGTACCGTTAGATGCATCCCAGCGTCTTTTTCACCTCGAAATAAAATTTGAATATTTTAAGGAAGCTTGGCTCGTTATACGTACTTGGTGGTAATTTTTCAAATCGGTAACTATACTTTCGAATAATCGTGCTTCTTGCAATAATTCACTCTTTAATATCGCGTACCTTTGGAAGACGCTTCACTTTTATTTTTTAGTTATATTTAATTTAACGGCACTTTTACGAGAGGAAATATAAACCGTCTATTATGTTGTCAAGAGCAAAACCAATTAAAAAGCAGTCAATTACTGTGACGGGTAATTAAATAATGTTATTTATAACCATGAATTTAACGATTAAAGTACTTTCTTGTGTCTGTTAATTTAAACTGTATATTCTTAAAAATTGAAAATATTGGATCGTAGGCGTTTGTCCTGAAGCAGCTCTCAAAACTAAAAAATACAGCACCAAGTCGTTACGAGTCAAGTATAATATAATCATTTTTAGGTCCTTTACAATCTAACGGTCAGGAAAGAGTTAATATGATATATCTAACGTAATCGTAATCGTCCCAATACAGTTAGAGTTCTTACATAAATTTCTTTTTAAACGATTGGCGCATTTCAATCTGGCAAAATCAGACGAGGGAATTTACAATACCTACGTACTAGACTCGGACTATAAGTCGTGGGCGTTGCTCATGCATTGTGCCGAGAAGAGCAAGAGTCCTCGTTATCTCTCGAGCTTTATTATGAGTCGAGAGTCCAGCCTCGGAAACAACGTCATTTCTTATCTCCGAGAAAAACTTCCTAGGTAATCTATCTTATTTTATTCCGCTTATCTTTGCGTACATTTCCGGTACTCGACCGAGAAATAACTTACTTAATGATTGTTCTTAACGTTTCCAGGTACGACATTGATTTAGAGTACATGTTTCCCATGGATCAGAGTAATTGCACGACTTTGGACTCGTACGACAACTCTTTTGTTCCCCCAGCAATTATAGCCGCTAAGAGAAACTACGTACTCAGAAGACACCCTCTTAAAAGAAAACACAAGGCGAGGATAATATGATTTATCAAACTTAACTATTGATTGCAAAAGTTTCGACGGCTGTGTGAAGTATTTGTTAATAATTTAGCGTACATTTTACTTTATCAAGATACCACGAACTCCACAATCTTTCACACCAATATTGTTACTCGTCTTTACGTAAATACAAATTTATAAATTCTTTTTATAATTGAGCGACTATGGACAATGAAATTTGTATTCTTTTATAAAATGTAGTAAACTAATGTACTAGATAAGTTATTAAATAAAGCGATGAAGGAAAATGGGGAAGAGAATAAAAAAGGTTTATTTAATTTGGGCTAGTTTTATTAATTCAATTAACAACGTCTTTATAATACTCTTCGTCTGTTTCTCTCATTTATAATCACATAATCATAATGAACTGTTATTGTTTTTTTTTTTTTAGACCCGTCACCATTTCACAAGTTACCTTAATCAGTTTCACGAACGCACACTTCCAGCGGAACGAAAGATATCGTTGCGCACACTACATCAATCATTCACGGCTTTGTTTTTGCAAATCATTTTCATAATCATACACTGCTATTACATTCAATCGCATCTTTACTCAATGCACACTTAATTGAATTTCTGTTATCATTGGATATGGCAGCTATAACTTATAGGAAAAATATTATAAAATCATTCAGCTGCTGATGATTTATTATTTCTTTTTTCTTTTTTTGCACAAGGCGCTATTCACACGATTCTTCCATTTACATCTAACATACCGACGAGCTCTGTTATGCACATACTTTTTCCCGACAACTTTAATCGTTCAACGATTCAAAAAGTTTGGGTGCCTTGCGCGTATTAACATGCAGTCAGAAAAATTACTTTTACGTAAACATCTATTTTGTTCTATATTGCATTTTTAGTAAGATTTCTTATGCGAGATACCTTTATTAATATACCGAAATTGGTGAATCTTGATATTTTCGTAAAACTATAATTAGATAAATTAAAAGTATATTAATAAAACACGATAACGTACAACGGCTCAAGCTTAGATATAAATTAAAAAATTAATATTACATAACACGAATAAAAAGCTTAATTGTTAATTTTGCATTAAATAAAATATTTCGTATAGAAATGTTTGCCACACCCAGTCGGGCTTTCTTTGTGCGTGTGGTCCCAACCTCTCATTTTTTCAATTTTTATTACTGTGCCCGCACATCTAATACACATTCAGTCTGACATGCAATAACGGGTTTGAATTCGCAACGTTTTATCTAAATTCTCTAATAATTTAGTACTTTTTTCAAAGATTGCTAAACAATTGAAATAAAAAAGTCTACAACTTAATAATGAATTAATTATACAATGGTAAATTTTTATTTTACTTTTGCCAGGTCATTTTTTTAGTGTTGTAACTAATCCTCATCCTAATTACTTTCTGACTCTTTTCCACCATATATTTATATTTTCTCTAATTATATAACTTGTGAATTATTTAACTATTCACGTACCCTTACAAAGGTCTCCTACAAAACAGCATTTTTAAAATTTTCAATGTACGTTTGTGTAATTTAACGTCTGCGGTAAATGGTGTTTCAGACGACTCTGATTTTGCCGTGGAATAATTGTCACATCGTGTTTATTTAAATCGATCAGTCGGTGTGCGTTTACATCTCACATTGAAATATTTTGAATTGCTAGTATCAATTTTTGGTAGCTATTGACTTAGTATCCTCTTCGATTTAACATATCATAGAAAGTGTGGCTAATATAAAAAGTCTTAAATACTCATAAACGAATTCCATTCTGTACAAAACGTGACGCAACAATAGTCAATCAAAAAAACTTAGTTCTGTAAAAATATTAAACCCTGTTGATTCATAAAAGCAACTTTAATATAATTATAAATTCCATAAAAAATAACACACAGAAAATGATTAAATAACATAATTAAATGCTTAGATACAGCTCAGTGTTTAAGTACTAATAATAAAGTTATGTTATACAGATACTCAATGATTCGATTATGTATTATTTAAGAGATGAAAAAGTAAGGAAATAAGCGGTCAATTATAATTTGAATAATTTGTCCTGATTTGAACTTTACACATTACCGGTCGTACATTTGTAAATGTGTGTCGAAGTGCTATGAAACTTTTATCTAAATAGGTAATGTTTCTACACTTCTAAAATTATAGTATTTACCGACTCTCGTCGAATCCCTTCAAAATTCGTACAGTGGCAACAGCTGCTTCTCATTATTACGGTGAGGTCTCAACTTTTGAAGAAGTAACTTTTAAGTTACAAATATAGTAAATTTAAGAGCTGCAACGCGAATCAGTAGTTGTAATTTAATAATTCGTTTTCAACCTTCGTTTATTATACATACAATATCGGAAATTGCTGTTTGTTTTGAATCAACGAACTCATCGGATCGTCACTTCAACCTAAATGTCGATACATTATCTTTTGAATTTATAACTAGAGATTTTTTAGTTATTTTATTAGTTTCTTATGGAGCGCGGAGAAATATACAGCTTTGACTAACGGTGTTCCGAAAAAATCGATTCGGTCTATTACATACGTTATAATTAGGGGTTCCGGCGAAAACGCGGAAAAGATCCAGAAGAATTATGCATCCTTCTATTTCCTTCCTTTACATCGTGAACAAGTTTCTTCTGTGATCCTCTTTAAATGCAAAACCACAAATGCAAATCACAAGGTTTATTTTGACGTTGCACAGACACACTGAATGTTTGATCGTTGAGTATATAATAACTAATTATTTGTTTATGAACACGCAGTCGCAGTCACTCGAATCATTTATCGTTTTCATCATTGCCATCATTGTTTCTCGGCAACAATATTTATATTTGATTGGTCTAGTACAATATATAAGATCTGCATTTTATCAATTGCTCTTTTTTATGTTATTCACTAATTTTTCTCCATATTACTTTCCCCTTACATGTAGAGCTTCTGTCACTCACTTTCGCGTTTATTTATATTATTTATCGATTATTTGTTTCAATGACTATTTTCCTCTAGATGATCCATTGCAATCAGGAGTATAGACCGCGCAGGTCGGAGATGTTCGCTGTCAGTAGACCCAAGAGACTGGAACCCATTGTGGTGTCGTGTGAAATCGTTCGATAGCATCTTCTAATTGAGCAATTGTTTCGTCTATGTCATTATTAACAATCGTCAGGTCAAAGAAATGACCGTACGCTTGTCTGAGCATTTCCGATTCTTTGGCCAAACGTTCGAGGCTTCCGTCGTACTAAAACATTTACATATATTAATCGCCAGTTCATCTTCCCGTATGTTTCTTCACATCTAAGAGGCATATACTCACATCTGCAAGATTTTGCAAAGCCGGGGCTGCTATGAATACAACATACGGCGCAAATTCGGCTGTGCGAAGCACCTTTAGGGAATGTGGCTCGATGTCCAGGATTGCCAATCTGCCCTCTTCGAGAATCTTCCTGATTGTTTCAATTTTTGTTCCATACATTGCATCTTCGTGAGTACCTGCAGGAACGATATTAGCATGCGTTTATAAATTTAAATGTACTCGGCAAAAAATTTAATACGAACCATATTCGAGGTATTCATTTGCGGCAATATCCACCATCATTTCCTCGTGAGATACAAAGTAATAATTCCTTCCATTTTCTTCGTCATTACGGGCTGGTCTCGTTGTATCTGGAAATAATTTTAAAGAATTTCCTCAAAATCTTTGACAAACATTCAAATGTACATCAGTGCTTTAATTAGTACACGATCACTAGATCACTTACGTGGAATGGGGTACGCATATTTGTCCGGATGCTTAGCAATGATTGTGTTTTTTATATGCCTTCGACCTACGCCATGCGCTCCAAGTAGCACCAAAGTTTTACGTTGAAAGGCAGAATCTAAAATAATTGCAACACGTATAAAGTCTCGCGTTACGCATTAAAAAAACGTGTTTTTTAATATAAGTGCAACTTACAAGGAAGTTTGACGACCTCCTCATATATGACCAGATCTAATTGATCGAAGACGGCGTTGTGCTTTGCAAGATATTTGTCCTTGTATTGCTTTTTCTTGCGTCCGAAAATAGAGCAATTGACTGAAAATTATAAAGAATTAATTAAAAATCGACAATTTTTAGACAAGATATAGCACTTTTAAGCTAAACAATTTTTTCAAATGAGAATCCAATGCGTGTATTAAACTATATTCCAACATTTTTATTTATATGCTTCGTAGTTTAAATCGAAAACCTAAAAGAGGTCATACATTTTTATCAACTACAATCTACTGTGTATGAATTTAAGTAAGCTAATTCTGTTCTTAAATATTGAGCATTTTTTACTTTATGAAAGCTTATTTTAGTTTAAAATAGAAGATTATTTATTTCGTTATACGTTTAGTCCCTAAATTTAGTTAAATATCTTTTTATAAAATTCTATTACCTTTCTTGATTTTATTGAATTACTTGATGCTAAACGGAATCTATAGAATAATGAAGAGGTGCTTGTAAAATTTACTTCTATTAACAGATTTAAGCACTAGCAGCACACATACTATGAAGTAAACGTTCCTTAACTATTAATTGAAACATCTATTTAAATTATTAGTGCTCCATACTCAGTTGAATTGATATTTTCAATAAAAGTATCACGTCAACCATATATTTGAGTCTTAACAGGGTTGTTTTTAACATTTTAGAAAAAATTTTTTCAATATTTATTCAGTACTAAGAATGACTAATTACACCTTTTAAAAATGAAATCGTTATACCGAAGACATTAATAATTTTCGTTAAATTTCAAAATTAGCATACGAAATTATAAATATTAATAATGCTATAGTGAAGTTGAAGAGATTTTCATCCAGAAAAAAAAGATAGAAAAAGATGAAAATTATTTACAAGATTTTAAAAGAATTGTTTATTTAAGCTACAGTTAATAACCGAAAAATGTTACTAGCGTCTCACTTGCAGGAACTAAAAAATTAATGATAAAATGTATAATAATTTATAATTTGTTATGTTTGAAATTCTATCTAAAAAGCTACCTATTAAAAAATTAATAATTTTTACTAACATGTCTCGTTAAATTAAACTAAGGGCACTGAAAGTAATCTTATAACGACAGAAAATTATTGATAATTCATCAAAATCAGTGCCTGAAAAAATAGAAAATTAAAATCGAATTGAAATTTGATTCATATTGAAGAATATAAAATATTATAAACATATATCCTAAGATTTTTAATATAAAAGTATAGGAAACATAAAACTACGTGAATATTTACAATGATATTTTTAATGTTTCAATTTAAAAACTTTTTCTTAAAAATTTAGAGAAGTAATATTAATGCATACGTTTTTGCAGACGAGAGTAAAAATAAGATAAACGTAGTAAACCAATTTGGAGAAGTTACAAAGAAAATTTGTAATGAAAAAAGCATGTATGTAGTTTTGCATTGTTTACTGCATATTAATCTGTCTATGTATCTTTTCAATCCTTCTATAAATTGATATAAATCTGTCGGATCATTTTACCATCTGGATTTTCTTTATGGTAAAACTACAAGGTTTATTTTAATACTTGTGTCATTTTGTTTAGCATCTACTGTGATTGATGTTCCAGCAGGTCACAACCTGCAGTGAAGATAATTGTTGCAGTTCTTACGAACTACGGCGCAAATTAAAAATAAAAGTTGTTCATTGTTAGTCATTATTTTTTATAATAAATATTATTCATTATGAGAGTATTTAAAATAATAAAACAATAACATGCAAGAGTTCATAAAAATCTCTTTTTGCAAATGCTTTATTGTTATTATTATTATTATTATTATTATTATTATTATTATTAATATATTATATATATATTATAGATATAATTTATTTACGTACATAAAAGTAAGCATTTCTATAAAAACTAATGGTATAATTATACGGCATACTAGAAAAGAGATATCACGATATAAAAATAAATAAAAAATTTTGTTATCATGCTTCAATTGTACATGTTAGAATAAGGTATATTTTTTGTAAGTTATATTTTAACTAATTGCTTATAAAGTATCTAATGGCATACATTAATGTATAAAAGTGTTTGTTGGAAAACTAAAAGTATCATCTACAATAATTAGTGATTGGAAATAGAAAAAAAGTATTCGACTGTTCGAGAGTTATATACTAAGTGGAAGGTATTTAAAAAACATAAATAAACTTAAATTTTATTGAAGAAAGTTGCACTGGACAGCCTAAGAATGCAATGAAAAGATTTCACGTTACATACCACAATGATATAAATAAAATACTATTGCATAAACTTTTTGAAAAAATCTTATCACAATTATTAACCGATGCAATTCTTTAGATGAGTTTATTGTTCGCTATGCATACGAACGAAGTTTCTGTGCAAGAGTTTACCTTTGGAACATTGCATATATTTAATATTTATTTAGTGTTATGAATATATATATATATGTCTATATAGTTGCATTTTCTTAATCATGCTGCTCTACAGTAATTCGTATGTATATATGCATATATACTCTACATGAATCGTAAGTTTCTACAGCTGCAGGCAGAAATATCGTACCTGTCGAGCCGTCACATCCTTCAGTGTGAGACGAACAGCCACCCTCTCCTTCAGCGTCTACAGCCCGACACAAAATACAATAATATCACGTAACTGCAGCTAACGATTTTTTATACGCAGACTTTAAACGCGTTTAGATTTCACTTCGCTTTCTTCTAGTCTCAAAACTAAATATTGAAACTCGCGTGCTACTCGGTACCATCTTGTACGACGCGCCATCCAAATCTACTTTCAAATTCAAATCAAATCCTCGACATATTTTATTACAACTACGTATCAATTATATACTTTAAATATGCATTTACAATAGTTATCTTAGCATAGGTATCAGCAACTTTAATTACAAATAGTCTTTCATTTTTGGCAAATAAAATCATGATTACTAAAAATAACAATCTATGTATAATGAATAAATTAACAGGGGGGATAAAACAATTAATTGATACAGACTCATGGTACGGACCGGTCTAATACGACAAGAAGCATGCGTCACGAGAAAATAATATTTCATACACCAAACACTTAATGTATTTACAATTGATGACGACATAATTTACATAAATGATAAATGAGTGCATCCATTTGTGATTTACGACATGTAAATATCGAACTTTGCACAGTTACAATATCACACGTGGATACACACAATTTCAAATATAATTCTTCCATGAAACGACGATACAGTTTTGATACGGCATAAATATAATCGAGCGAAATCAAGTAAATAATATTTTAAATTTAATCGTTAATCAATATTGGCGATCTGCTGGAACAGGCAAGTTAACCTTATAAAAACAGAACATTTTTCCGTCACTTGCATTGTATTTTAAAAAATTAAATTTCAAAATTATAAAGTAGATTCTTGTATTCAGATCACACATTAAAAATAATATGCGTAAATACGAACGGCGCTGACCGACGCGTAAAAATTTACCTTGTTCCTGTTTATTTTTTTCCATCGCCATGCAAGCGATCCGCCATTCTTGCAGTTCCGGGGATGGTATGAGTCCAGCGGACCCCCCGACTTGATCCTTTCGCGCTTGCCACCAGTGGTGATCATCTTTGCTAATGATTTGTAAAATATCACCGATTTTAAAAGAAATTCCAGCCTGTGCACAAGGTATTAATTCATCTTCCAAAGGATCGTAGTCGAATTGCGCGCGAACGAATATCTGCAATTACAACAAGTTACTTTAGTCAAGTCAGTCGAAAAAAATTAATAGTAACATATAAATGACAAACATAGCTTTGTATTATCGAAGAGTTTTTTACGCTAATGGATTATATTATATACATAGAGTCAGTTTAAAATGGAAGTCATGGGAATGAAAACAATTCATAATGTATATAACGTTTCTCGATTATTCACTGGCGACGATGTTTGTGATATTAATTATTTGTCAAAATAGAATCCATATCATTACTTTTGCATTGGCCATGCTTGACGTTACCAGTATTTAATCGAGATTTTGTTATTGTCAAAGTGCTGTCGTGATGGTACGACATGTGTAAACTACGTCATCTTACGTTAATAACACTAAGTCGAAAGAGTAGAAGGTGTAAAAGGGAAGCATTCGCATACATTAGCATTGTATCGCAAATAAGCGGTGGGTTATTTTAAAAGAGAGCACTAACACACAAACATTGTCAGCTACTCGTATAATATTAAATGGTTACTGTACTAGTGCTTGTAACATTTACTGTGAACTGGACAACAACACATTCGTTTATGTAGACACACTATATACATGCCACTCACAGCTGAATTACCAAACAAAACTCGAGCAGAACGTTGCAAATCATAAAAATGAAAACTAGTAACTGTGAGGAAAATCAGGTGGTGTGAGGAAAGTCAAGTGTAAATAGGACTATAATAGCAATGTGATGTAAAGGACATAATAGAATGGATGTATAGCGATAATACGAGGGATAGAACCTAGTTAATAGTTAATAGACAAGAGCGTGTTATCATATTAAGATGGATTGTCAAATAGCTATGTTTGATGATATAGCCTAACTTGCCGGTCAATTGAATATGTAAAAACAATTGTTACAGGAAAACAAGGATAAAGAGAAAACGCATAGCCTTCTAACTACAGCAGTCCAATCACACCAGATCAAGTGGTGGTACTTACTAACACTGGCAGAGGCCTAATCCTGAACAACTAGAGTGTTGAAGAAACAGAAAAAAGGAGAACGATTATTAATTCGTTTAGATGCTTTTAAAAAAAAAAAAAAAAAATTAAACAATTCTGGATTCAATATCAGCACACAACATAATACGTCAACTCAGCGCTTAACAATCACGCTTTCCACTTCAAAATTTTGTGGCTTGATGTGCGTTCCGAGAAGCATGCAAATGCAACGCTAGTATGAATATTATGAATAAATAAAACTAACGGTTAGTTTTCTTTTGCAGTCCTTATGTTGTTTCGCGAACTCAATGATGCATTATCGATCGTACTGAAGTGCAACGCTATGATATAAAAAGCATAAAAATGTGTGTACTTGATCCTGGTTTTACCAAATTTACTGCTTTTTTATCCTTCGAATTCCAATATCATCGACTCTTCTTGCTCATAAGTCGATAGCACATATTTATCACATGTATTCAGTACTAATCATGTTATCACGTACGGTTTCATGCATGTTATTTCACGTCACAATAGTCAATTAATACATATTTAACCAAAATGAATTGATACACATCTGGTTTTACATAGTACAATATATACAATTGGAATATTTTAAGATTGCTCATTTGAACGATTTACAATTTTGTTTATAGTTCTGTAATGTACATAAGGATAATTTTGCGTTAATTAAAAACACTGGATCTTTCAAATTTATGATAAAATTTAATTTAAAGGAACAGCGTGCACTGGACAATACGATCTACAAGTTCTGAGGATAATAAAAAAAATATTGGTGATTAATAATGTAACGTAAGTTGCTGAGATAAACATTCGAAACGTAAAGTTTCCATATAATTTTCAGAACTTTTTCTCTCGATACATAAATGCACTTCGTTTAATGCGCGATAGACAAGAGCTTGTATTTTGGAAACTTTAAATTTCATTAATAATATGAAAAATGCAGAAAATAAAATCTTAATACGAACGTATATGGTGTTTGTAGAAAAAGTCGTACAGTCTGAGTTAACTACTGCATTTATCAATAATTTCGATTGTTTATTTCGCGCGATGTAAAACGTAATATTGGCAAGGGTGATAGAAAGTGGTGAAACAATTTTCTACACAGTTGGTAGCAGGTATGCTATTGACAACTCGTCTGGTGGATTGACTGCTGCTGTTGTCGCAAGTCGTGTTGCATTCTTTATCATGCGGTCGAACATGTGCTTTTTATTAAAGTTTCCGAGATACGCCGTTTCTCTTGTCTCTTGATTTTCGAAAGCATGTATCGTCACGAAGACTTTAACGAGAGCCGCATTAATCGCGATGATTGTGCGATGATTGTGGTGAGGAAAAAATCAGAATTAGAAACACAGAAACATAACATTACCCAAAATATCCCGGCATACTGCAACAATACGATTGAAGGAGGCCTTGATGGGGGTGGATTTGAATCAGGAATAAGAAGTGGTTTTGATATTAAAACAAGGAAAAATTAAATCTATATGCAAAAACGTATAATGGTAAAGTTACATAGAAAGATTAATAATTAATAAGATCATAATGAAGTCTGATGGCTTCGATTAGTGTAGTTTTTCGACTTTGAAATTTATAACAAACTCAATTTCTCTGAGCTTAAATGTCATTACGGCAAAGGAGATTAAAATATTTTCATGTAATTTAAACTTATTTGTTTTATTCATGCACAGCCATAACCGTGCAGGAAAATACGGAAAATTATGTGATGTCAATAAAAGGTACTAAATGTGAGTACGTATAGTCAAAAAAATTTATAGATATTCTGCGTTGGCATTAGTGGAATATAGCGTATCAGTTAGTACTGTTATTATTGCAAAAGATAGGGTTAGTTGTAGGCGATACGTTTCGACAAAGTATTTTTTAGCAGTTCATGCTTTATTTTATCTTCATACAATACGTTATCGCAAAAACACTGCTGTGGTTCGCTCGCGATTTGTTTATGCCTTTGGCGGCAATGTAATACAACTAATTGAACTAATTGAAAAGTAGACTCGAAGCATTCGTTTTCGCTTAGCTTGAAGATAACGTACAATATCGTTGCTTATCTTGTGTTACAAATATAACAAAACACAAATAATATTTTTATCATTATTATCATGATGCCTCTATCGTATAAGAGTACTTTGATCACATTATTCAAGAATCAATTTTTCCTTCTTCATAAATTCCAATTATTCAAATTAATTTTTGTGAAAAACCTAAACTCTTGTATTTACTGCATACTCTTTTTATAACCACACACTCTCAAAGATTTTCATGACTTCTTAAGACAATCTTACAATAATGAATAAATTTGATTATAAAAGGTAGCAATTTTTTAAATAAAAATTCAGTAATAGTTCGCATATAATATTAAGCTTACTTACAATAATTAGAATAAATTTCATCAATTAATTATGTAAGCATAGTTACACTTAATTTATGTTATTTTTATAACATTCACATATTTCTGATGCACAACTATATAAACATTTTACATCATAATATATATTGAATATTATTTTTCCGTTTTCTGGAAATACTTTTACACCTCCATATTCGCAAAATTTGGGATATTTCGGGACGTAATAACAAGATTGACATAAAACTTAGTAATACCTTAATGATATATAGTTAATATATGTACAAGTAAATATAAATATAAATAACTTTTTAACACGTATTGTAGTTCGTAAATTATTTCAGTATTTTAAATACATATGTATGCATATGTGTATATACATTTACATATACATATACACACAGGCACAGATATTAGATATTTCTGTGGTAGAATAAGATGGTAAGTATAAGTAATTATTCATTATACTATTAATAAAGAAAGGGAGTCGAATCTACATATCTTCTACTCTATTTCCTTATATATAAGAAGGATTTGAATAGAAAAGATAATTAATTTTAATTTGTACCCTCAACTGCATGGGCTACTGAATTTGAAAAATAAATAATTTAATTTTCACATACGTAGCACATATTAAAATAATATTGTAATGTATCATTCAAGCTTTTTTTAAAGTTATTTTTAACGAAATATGCTATGATATTAAAATCTTGTTAAATCTCCGTGTTTGAAGCGTTTTTCTTTTATTTACTTTGGCATAATAAAAATTAAGTGTAACTTTAATAATTTAGAATTATATAAATATCATCCATGAAAAATTATTTGATATTTATAAATTGTTTAAATGTGCGACTGCTACCAAAATTTAAAAGGATAATATCTATATCTACCATTTTTCTTTATGCAACAATTTTTATAATTTAAAATCAATTTTCTTCTTAAATATATTTTTTGTTTTTGTGTAACTTATGCCTTTATATTTCAATGGGTAAATGTCGTCCTTATCCAAAACTATTAGTTCTTACACGATTGCTAAGATTAATACCACTGAAGTATTAATTAATTAGTATCAATGGCGAATTTCTTTAATTTGAATGTAAATGACCAAAATTTTTATAGCTTTTTGATTCGTCAAAATTAACTTATTTTTAGAATAAATTTTAAATATATTTCTTAGAGTCTCTTTCTTAGATACGTGCTTCCTGTTGAAATAAATAGTGAGGCAAATCTAAATTGTTATAAAAGTATTATTATAAGGATCGTACTTACACAATTGATTTAATAAGAAATGATATTTTTATTTTATATGCACATTAATATAGCGTATGTTAAATTTGTCGATGTTTTAAAAAAAATTTTAACCTACTGATATTTTATTTATATTACTGTCATTTAATTGAAATAAAGTGAAAACCTTGAATAAAAAACTTGAAACGATATTGAAACAAATAATTAGTTAATTCGACACATTACATTATTTTTATAATAGTGTAAAGTTATGTGAATTATTTAGCTAAATAATGGTTCAATAAACACTTTAAGATGTCTAGTAAAATGCACAGTAGCAAACGACAAAAAGCAAAATTAGATTTAAGATATATTATCGATCATGCAGGCGAGGGTCTCAACATAAATGTAACAAAAGCTTGGATTTTTCGTTTAATTAAGATTAAGATTGAGCACAAAATTAATGCCATTTTCGTCGAGAAAATAAATGAAATTGTCAAGTTAAACTAAAGACCAATGCGTTTGTTACATAAGTCGAGTTTGGCACAGCCTCTTACACAATTAACTCAGTATTAAATCCTTACTAGAAAGTTTTATCTTGCGCAGGATTGATTGAAATTGTACCGAGAATTACGTGAAATCGAACGGTAAATACGTTACTATAAATAAGTCATTTCACGCTCCTCACCATTTGATTTCGATTAATTTTCAAGGTACATTCAGTATAAAAAACAGACAACCAACGAGCAGAGGCGTGCTTTTTTACGTAATCCTATGAAAAGGAACAAAAGTTGTTATATATCATGCACTCTCTTCGTACATTGTACAAGTGAAGCAACGTTCTATATATAGGCTCATCTTTAACGATGCGATGCTCAACTGTATATGTGGGTTTATTTTTTAAGGATTATGAAGTAATGGGTGACAAGTGTGTGGATGTGTACTAGTGCATTTCTTATTATAAAAGTAAATGGCAGCGATTTGAAATCAGAAGAGTTTCATTGCAGATCAGAATTTAACGTTTAATTTGGGGACACACACACACACACACACACAAACACATTTGTTGTATTGTGCGTGGAATGAACCTATGCTGGGGAGAAAATTTTTGAAAATATAATTGCATTTACGTTTACATCGTTTGCATGGTATCAGTTATAATTTTATGTTCTATTTTATCAAAACGTTTTCCTACCAATGCTCTCTTTTTTGTCTGCATTCATGAAACAGCAGACACTTTATCTTTGAAGTTAATGCACACATATATGTATGGTACTCGAAACTCTAAGCATATCAAATACTGACCACCTTCACTGTCCTACGTGTAAATTACACTAATCACACGACGTTGTGACTGTTGTTAAAAATTAGTCTCATTTGTATGAAATTAAAAGGTACGGGTGCGCGATACGTATGTAAACGTGAAATTGTACTAGATTAGAGCAAATACACGAGTGAAAAGAATTTTATCAAGCTAATTGTCTTTCAATAAATTTGAAACGCACCGCTGAAGCAGCGACTTCAAATTTTGTATAATAACACTTTTTCTCGCTTAAAACCAGCAGTGTTTTCTTTCTTTTATATTAATTGAAGTATTTTTTTAATTAGTCCTGTTTGTTAATGTAAGTTACATATAGTGCGATTTATCTGGTGAAGGTTGATATTGCAACTCCTTTAATTTCGTTTAAAATCCATTTTTTAATTAAACTCAACTGACCCAATTTCACAAATCTCGTAAATCAGGGCTTCGTTTATTTATCATCGTTAATAACCCTTCAACGTATAAGTTTATTATGGTTTATTGCTCGGCTAGAATAAAAAAAAAATTAAGAAACCCTCGGCAAGTATTCGAGCATTAAGTTGCGGTAGTTTGTGAATAGGTTAAATATAAAAAGGAACGCGAAATCCCATAGCCAACGAATGCACGCGTTAATTAATTAATTAGCAGGTTTGTCAATTTTCACGAAATATTGTTCTCATTCTTAGATTCTAAATACGTCCATTTTTATGTAAAACATTATCCGACATCCACTAATTAAGCATTCAAAAGTGAATTATTGTTGCTTTATTAAATATAAAATCTTTTAACGAAATAAATTTCTTTAACAGACTATCTACAGGTTTTCTTTGTTTTTTTTTGTTTTTTTGTTATAATTTTAAATTGTTAATTATACCAAAGAGTTTATCCTCTGTGCATGCGAAAAGTTCATCCACGTGTATCTATCCAACTGTTTTAGGTATTCGTCATTGTTATTTTGTATGCTATATGTATAATATATATATATATATATATATATATATATTACAAGGAACAATTGAATAAGTTAGTTTGTTTATTGGATTATATAGCCATTTACTATAGAGTCATGGTAAATCTCTTCGTAACTCATTTTAACAAACGAACTTTTAAAAATATAGCTAATTTAATTTTCTGAAAGCTGTATGTCTACTTTCGCGTATGCCAAAGCGGTTTTGGAAGCAAAGTATTTTTAAATTCAACAAGACACTACAAACTAGTTCCATTAAAGCTTTTCTAATACTGTAGAATAAGTTGAAAGTCGTAAATAATTAACGTTTTCTAATCTAGCTTTTTGATTTTCGCGAACGAAGGACAGATAATGGATTCAAACGACGCCGAGGCGTATTCTCAGTGGACGAGCTGCCAATTTTAAACTTCGGAGCTTTTTGAGCTTTTGAAGTCTTTATATCTTTAGGAGTCTGTGTTTTAACAGATTTTGAGTTATTCGCCGTAGCACTAGGGACTGTTGTCACGGAGGTGGATGCGGTTGCAGTTGTGATATTGGTGGTGATAGTAGTGGTGTGAGATTGGGAGTAGGCTTGGTTTTTGGGGCTTACTTGTACCTCGCAGGGAGGTGGTGCACTCCTATAAGATGGTACTATCTTGAATGTTACTGATCCACGAGCTTCTCGCTGCAACAGAAAAGTTTTCGTTCTCTGTAATAAAATAAGTTATCTTTATCACGGGACCCTAATACATTTCCATACATAATGCGCGCATATACATGTATACTCTGCTCCCCCTCGGCTAATAGGAATAAAACTAATAAAACTATATATTATCATATCTGAGATATAAAAATCGCGTAATTTGAATAAAGCAAGACTAAATTGTGAAATAGCTTATTTTTCTTTCCACTCGCTAGAGAATATATCTTTTAAAGAGATAAGGAATTTGAGTAATGTAGAAACTTAAAACATAATCTCATTTTGTGGTGCGACGCTAACTCGCACTAAACCGTGTCGAAACGCTTTGAATATAATGCACGGGTTAAGAAACAGGAATTTCTATTGAATATAAAATTTATAACAAGCATTTTATCATTTAATGTTAAATGTAAGAATTTGGTAATGTTTTCACAACTGAAAATTGCAATACTACCGTTACAAATGTCACAAAAAATATTTATATATTATGTTTATGAAACACTGCACTAAAAGCGCATCGGAAGTTATTTCTATAGTTGATCGCTATAATTATTTCATAATATTGTATAAAAACAAGCTCATGACTAATTTCAGGAATAAAAGTAGTAATATGATTTTATAACACACATAATTATTGATCTAAGTTTTTCACAGTTTTTCAAGCGGCCTGAAAAGGAATTTTGAAATCAGTATTTAATTTAAAATGTAAAATGATTTGTTCATTCTATAAACTTAACTAATATTAAAAATATGAAGTCGTAGCAATTGAATGATGTGTAACCTTGATTGCGTATCTGTGCTGAATTTTTGTTTTTTAATAATAAACGGCTACGTTATTAATTGATAAACATTTACAAAATCAAATTACCGATATAAGCATTTGACTAGCGTTTCTTAGCAAATATATTTCTCAACTTTTAGCGTAAATTCGAGAGTGCAATTCAGTTATAAGGTAAATCAAGGCACGCATTTTAAATTAGCATTAAAAAAAAAGTAAAAAAAAATTAATAATATCGATGAATTAAGGTTTAGTAAAAAATATCCACTTACAAGAATCTTCTGTAAGGCGTTCACTGATTGATTAGCTACTGCAATTCCATTTATTTCCCTAATTTCGTCACCAACGTGCAAAGTAGCTTGTCTATGAATCATGCCACCGTGCATTATTCTCGCAACGATACATTTTCCGTCTTCGTTCATTTTAAGTGTTATCCCCTGTAACATTTCAAATTATACCGTAAAATATATTTTGGAATGATATACTCAGGAGCAGAGGTCGGAAAAATGGTGGGAAAAATTGAAAAAAATCGGATATTAGTGGGCGAATACTCTTAGGCAAATTATCTTAAGATTATCCTTAAAATCGTGTTGTAAAAAGCTCATCGCCATACCAAATCATATATATTAATTACGACCCGAGCACTAT
This sequence comes from Platyscapa corneri, assembly GCA_018907185.1. Lineage (NCBI taxonomy): Eukaryota > Metazoa > Arthropoda > Insecta > Hymenoptera > Agaonidae > Platyscapa > Platyscapa corneri. The sequence goes on along the minus strand of JACCHW010000023.1, from coordinate 3,125,973 downwards.
TTTTAAAACTCAAATGACTAAAAGCCAAGAACTGAAACTCAATACGTGCAAATTAATCAAAGTTTTACTTTGGCTTTAGGGGGAACTGAGATCGAAAAATTAATTTGTTAAATGAATTGATGGAAAAGGCATTTATACTCATTATTGGTCAGTGAACATTCTTAATAAATAATGACTAAGCTTCATGGTAAGGAATTGTCAAGTGACGTAACGACTCTTCTTCTCAATGCATGTGTCGATTAAAATGAATTCTTCGACCTGATAAAAAATTATATGTGTTTATGCGCACGTATTCACTTACCATTGGTTCGTCCGTATTTTTTTGAAATTGGACCAACCTAACTCTTGTAACATTTTCGAGTTCAAGGTCACCATTTTCACCCTCAATATCATCACCACCATTGAGGTATGGAAAAATAGGAGGCGGTGTTGCCCTCTTTGCATCTTCTCCATACACTTCTTGGCCAGTAACATCTTGGGCTTGAAGTAGAGCCTAAAATATGGAAAAAATATATCAATATTTTTCAGCGAGCAAAGCGTGATAAATAGCACTCTTTTACGTTTACCAAATACATCTATATCTATATAGTTGGCGGTAAATGGAGTCGATAATTTATTACGAAAAAATAAACATCATGAAAAAGGCAGGGACGGAATTTTCGTGAGTTGAATGGCTTTTTAGGTCGCTTCGGAATATTTTCATAAATCGAATTTTCTTGAACAATCGTTTTAAATGTATCTCGTTATAAAAAATGAAAATAAACACAGCGCGTTGAATTTAATTGGAAATTTAACGCTATAAAATGTACGCTGTAACGGAATTACCATTTTTACTTTTAATTATATGCGAACTTACAATACTCGATTATCGAAAATGCCGATACTATATAGAAGCTGCCATAAAATGTTTAAATTTCTATCGATGTTTGTGATTAATTTTCAGTTGAGTGGGATAAAAATTAAATTAAACGCGTAATAAGTTTGTATGCGTAATTTAAAATTTTAAAAAGCCACATCCCCAGTACGGAAGATTTATTGTTCTGATATCGCACATAAAATATTGAGGACATTTAACGCGGTCAAACTTGTCACCTGAACACGACTGCTAGTCGACACCCCTATTTCCACTACTATTTATTCGAATAAATTCTAATTTCCGCATATAACTGTTTAAAAAATATTTTCCGCGGATATTTACGAATTAACATTTCCAAGGTTCAGAAAAGAACTGCTTATAATACGTGCATAGGCACATATTTTATGTTATTATAGGCAACTATTTCAGCGATTTCGACGATTTCCATTATTTAAAAAAAAAAAAAAAGAAACAGTTTTGTAAAGTTATTTATAGATTTACACCTTAAAATACTTTTCTTAATCCAAATCAACATAATCAAAATCCGCCTCCGCACATTTTGTCACAATTATTCATAATTAAATGGCTTTTTATTTGGCATTTTTTACACCAAATTTTTTAAGCTCTATACTTAGGCTACACTTTATTTCATTTCATTTAATTTCAAAAGTGTATTTCTCTCCCCTTTTAATTTTAATCGAAGCTTTTTTGGACTCTGGTCTTGAATATAATTACAAAATAAATTGCATAACTACAGCTTGCACACCATATGTGGCTTAACATACTCGAAAATCATGCAAGCATTACGTATTATATGTAAAAGTCGGTAAATTCGAGAAGCCGAACAATAAATAGCTATTTCTATATAAGACAGATTTTTTTACTCTTTGTTTTTTTTTAATTAATTAATCTATTATATCTAAATGAATATGTATGAACAATAATTACAAATATATTCTGGTTTTTAAAAAATAGCAATGTGCCAAATTTTTTGATAATATGTAGGTCAGATCTGTATTAAGCCTGGAGAGACAAGAAAATCTTCATGACACATATAATAATCATATTATTATATTGTAAAGAAAGAAAATGGAGCTTAAATATGATTAAATAATCTTTAGCATTTTTAATTCAATGAATATTTTCCAAGTTTCATTTTACGAACAAGGTATTAAGTAATTATTTTAATGTTATCGATTACAAAAATACCATGATACTTTTCCTGCAGAAAAAGGAATTCGGTCAAAATTCTAGTTTTGTAATAAAAATTTTTGAATTTTACAAAATCTGATTTTAAGTGATAAATTCGACAATCTTGGCACGGATGCAACAATTAGAAAAAACCATTTACTATCATTCATTTCTTCAAAAGAATATCCAGTCTGCGGTTATACATAAACTCGATATTAGCTCCTATGTTACTAGATTTGTTATCTTTTAATATGTTTATCAAATGAGAACATCTGTCCTTACAAATACTTTATCAATTGTTACTACAAATAATGATAAATTAAAATAATAATAATATTGTTCATCCTGAATGCAAACGTTTACTCGATTTGTAGCAAACTTTTACTGACATTTATTAGACCATTTTCGACGAAAATACAGGCACGATAAAAAAAATTGCGCTGATAAAGATAATATTTTAAGGCATCATCGAGGAAATCAAGCTCACATAACAAAGCATTTCTTCAACTCCTATCGATAATCTTGCTTCCGACAGAATTTTGATCAGAAGCACCAATATTGATCCAACTTTGACGCACTAGCAAACAAATAAAAATGCTCGTTAAATATAAAATTTATACTTTAGAGTTTACGATGAGACGGTCTCGCGCGACATCTTCGCGACGATAATCGTTTTGTTAAATCACTACTATGTGATTGGGAAGTGTTCGGTATTCAATCGACGAATCAAAATAACAAAGTACCGCACGTGTTAGCTGTTGGTCAGGTACTGACTACTCGATGCTCGTTATGCGTATTATAACTCTCTCTTTCTGTTTTCTCCTAGTTCTACATCACTCGGGTCGCTCCCTGTTCTATAGAGACAACTTTGAGGCTTTACATTCAAGCGTTTCTGTTGCTTAAATAGCAATCTAGAAAACTTTTGTTAAATTTACATTATGAAAAATACAGCCAACGTTCGTGTATGATTTTTACTTATAATTTTTAAGACGTCTTTAAGATAACCTTTGAGAAAGAAATTGAGAAATTTATAGTAAAAACAAAGTTTTTAACCTTGTTTAACGTATGCTGTGATTATTACTGAAATTCATTGTTAATTGAGCGTGAAAGACTAGGTTGCAGAAGTAATTGAGAAACCTTTTTCTTGATAAAACAGAAAATTAATGCTCCTAGTTAAAGTTAAATATATTTTTAAGCTGTATTAATCGAGCTTTTTTAAGTTGCTCTTTTAATTTTGTAACGAAATTGGTTAAAATTCTTTTAGAGATCTTGAAGTAAAAGCAAATTTTTATCATTAACAAAAGCTCAGAATATCTTAATTTTCATGTCTTTTATTAAAATTATGTATTCTTCTTTGACCGATTTCACGCGCAATTTTTTTTATCTATATTTATTTTCAATTACATAAAAATTTTTTTATTCTAATCTGGATATAAGATATAATTTTTGTTATTAATTTAGTTAAAAAAATTTATACATTTATATAAAATATTTATCTCAATTCTCTATCTCGTTAAAATTCACGTTTAAATTAAACTAAAAAAGTTAAATATTAAAATATTTAATTAATTTTTTCTATAATCAGATTATATATTCACTAGTATAGTCAGTTTCTCACTGTTGAGAATTAAAGAAAATTACTAGTTTTTTATAAAGTAAAAATAAAAAATTAATTTACGATTAATAAATTTTTATAAAAATAGTGTTTTATTTCATTAATTTTTATAAATTCGAAAAAAAATGAACAATGTTTTGAAAAATTTCTATTATAATTCTTAGTATTTAATTTTTTATTATATTTTATATCGTTCATGTCCTTTATTTTTTTTTTAGGCGAGCTATTGTTGATTATATCGCTATTTTATTCGATTTAAATGACACAAATACAAAGCTCTGCAATCGACTCTTAACAAAAAGTTCAATCCTGAAAACAAACAAGAACAATACGCTAAAATTGAGAAAATTCAACTTATGTTAAAAATAAGTTTTCTACTAATTACGTACGTAAATCAAAAACATACTTTAAGTAAAATAATAAGGGTTCATTATGAACTTGGACATTATAAGGGTAATCTTTAAACATTGAAATGGGACAAAAGTTTGTTAACTTGAAAGATTCTTCAGAGACTCAATAAAATTAGTAAACTTAAGATATCGGATGAAAACTATATAGGCCGTGTTGCTATACAAACTTCTAGAGGATATTTTTATCCTGCGATTTAAAAAAGTTTTGCACGCTACGCAAGTGGTGGCTCTGAGCTTATATTACTTTACGAAAACAAATTATTGTTCCATACGAATGTATTATGATGTCCATTGGCAGGCGTAATAGAGCAGTTTAATAATATTTTCTTATTATATTAGACTAATCAATGCAAAGAATTTAAGTACATACTAATTTTTAAACATGTATTTATTTCGAAGTAAAAATTCTGTTTTAAAAAACTAAACAAAATCAAAGAAGGTATAACATAATGGATATTTTACAAAATATTTTATAAGCCACTTATACAAAATCGAAAGGAAAATTTATCGATAGATTATAAAGGTGGAATATACAATTTATTGGAAATTTATATAAAATATAGTTATTTCAACGTATTACCAAAAATTCTTAACATGTACAATATATAAAAGAACGAATAACTCAGCTCAATGAAATTATTGCAGTTTCAAATTGGATGAGTATTTTCCACCATTTTCTATAAAATTCATAATTTTTGTTTTTCAATCGAGCCATTATCTAAACGATATATATAATGTGATTTACTTTCTCAGCATACGAAATTCTATTTGAAGTCTCAGTCAATGTAATTTTATATCAGCTTCAATAGATATTAATCTATAAAAAACCACGTTTTTAAACTATTTTTAAATTTGATCCCGAATTACTTATTATTTCATGAAAGGAAAAAAACTATTAACTTGTGCGCTTGAAATCAACAATATTGGCAAAATAGAGATAACGTTTATTTTTAAACGTAGTATTCATTTTATTAAAACTTTATAAAGCCATAAGATTAAAATGTATAAAGTATAATACATTAATCAACATTTATTATACAGTACATAGTTTTTTGACGAGTTTCGTCTACAAATATGTGAAAACACTATAATGAATGTGTTTAAAATAATTTTCAAAATTTTCTATAAAGGCTTAATTTTGCGATAATAAACTTTTAACTTAAAGTATTTTTTTCTCACTATAAAATTTTCAAAAAACTTCATACTGAGTAAAGTTTCAAGTACGCGAAATACTTCGTACTAAAAAAAACTTTTTGAATCACACCTTTTATTAATAAAATTGTTAATGCTTGAATCGTGTAAGTAAAGAAGCTTGTTTATGTTAAGTATATATGATTATATGAGTGTAAATTACTTATAAATATAAATATTTTAATAAATAGAACAGTATAAAGCTTTTTTTAAAATTATTAGTTCGCTATAATGGCTATAATCGCTATAAAAGATTTAAACAATGCAATAATGAACTACCAAAACGATTAATTTAAAGACTTTTGAAAAGGTTATATAGTTATTTAGATTAAATAAGAAATATATTACAAAAATTATAAGCTCTAATAGAGTCTAAAAAACAAGGACTAAATTTATTCAAGAAATGATGAAATTACTAATTTCGAAAAATTTAGTTATAATATTAAATAAATAATAATGATAGTTATAATAATAGTTTCGGGAATAAAAAAGTAAGATAATTTTTTATTATTTTATAATAAAAAAATTGACATTACAACCCCTATAATTTTTATAAATAAGTATTTAAAGCAATATACTACTTATTATTAATTTATTATTATTTCAGTTAATTAGAGTTCAAATCTTCTGCGTTTTTAAAAAATATGCTCCGGCTTAATTAAGAATTATTAAAATTTATGATAATTATAAAAGTTGCTTGATTATGTGTATTACAACGGATGAAAAGTTGATGTAATTTATTGTAAGCCGTTGGAGGTAATAATGAGAAAATATCAACAATCAGACGCGCTAACCTGCATCGCTAAAACTCGTGTTAAAAATATATCTTAAAAATACGAATGATATTCATAAGTTAGAAGCATTGAATAATTCTTAATATTTCCTTTTAAGGAATTTTACAAGTTCTTCTTAGGGCGTAAAGACTATTCCAAAAACCGAAATCAAAACTTTAAGCTATTGATTTTTTAAATTTACATTTTTAAATTATCTTGTGATTAATTAAAATTTTATATTTTTGTTCATCATCGTTTTTTTAGAATGTTATTTATTATATACAAGATGATTTTTTCACATTCCGTAATTTATTATATCCATAATTATTTATAATAATGATTTAAATGTAAGCCTGATATTTATGTTTCACTGAACAAAATAATTATTAAAAATTATTTATCATAATTTAATCGAATAAGTTTAAACTGAATGTAGATATTTTAATTTACCTTAGTACGTATAATACCTCAAGTATTAAAAAATTATTTTATGTAAATAATTGAAAAGAAGAAATTTTTTTTAGATTCGAATTTCATGAATAATAGTTTTGAAAAAGTCGTTACTCATACTTGAATAAAATGCATTTTCGTTGAAAATATCATCGGGATCTTTCGCAAATAAGTCTGATAAGAAATTTGAAAGATTGATATCGTATCACAAAAAGTGATCGGATAAAAGTAGTACGATTTTCTGTATCATTTGCAAATGTACATATTTAATCGAACTTTCAGATCCGAATTCTGAACATTATTCATTAATTAAATTTTATCATATAAAATTTTAACCCTTTGAGTATTAACTAATAATTGATATTTTACAAGTTTACATATATTTTTTTAATCTGTTCTTGAGAGAATGCGAAACCTTAAAGTATTTTATAATCAGAAATATAAGTAAAATTAACTTTAAAGGAATTCAACGGAATTTAAATAAAAATCTTAAGGAATAGCAACAATCGAATAAAATATTCCTGACGATATAATTTGAAAAATATAACTGTAAAACTTATATTTAAGAATAAAAAAAATTATAGAATAGAATTGGCCGATTAACAATATAAATTTTATAATCGTTATAAAAGTGTAGTAAATTTTATAAAAAAAAATTTTCAAGCATCCATTCCTGGGATTTAATTTTTTTTAGTTTATTTAATGCATATTATAATATTTATTTAAGTAGACGGCAGTTTAAAACCACAATCCTTTCTGAAATATTTTTGAAATGAAACTGATTTCTGTCTATCAGAGAACTACGTATGTGACATATAAAATAGAAGTATACAGTAAATCTATGCAACTGAAGGAGTTCTTATATGCAGAAATTCATGATCGGTTAAACAAGAAAATTTAGGAGACTACCAAAAATTAAGTAAAACATCGAGTTTAGTTAACGTCAGAAGCGTAAAAACTAATTTAAATAATGAATTATAAAGCATTCTGATTAAAAAAATGTTTAACTTTATCATTTTGAAATACTATTTCTTGTATTACATAAGACTCTATTATTTATGGAATCTAAATAAAAATATAAGGCAAGATTAGGAAAATATATTCCATATCCATTAGTATATAAAGTAGCCGATTAAAAGGTAAACCGATACAATATATTTGCAATAAAAGAGAAAAAAAAGATAAATAAGTTTTTTATTTAAGGTATTTAAGTGAATTATATTTGTCACTTTATATTTAAATTGTCGTATATTCTTAAATTATTTATTGATAGAAAAGTGATTTTTTTTGGCATTATGTATAAAACAGTGCAGTTATAGATGCAGATTACAAATTTATATTTGTAAACATTGAATTTGAGAAAAAAGAGGAATTTTAAAAAAAAATTAACAATCACAACGTAATGCTGAACATACGCATACATATATTAAGCAGAAAATGTCAAATTGTACTTTTTAGACGCCGATAAATTATATCATAATAAACACGATGTAACGTAAATAACGGTAAACAACCTTTGCATTTCATCTATTTTATTGAAATAAATTCTAAAAGATAAATTGCAGTTTTAAATAACCATTTGGCAAGTGTTCAATTGAAAATTTACATATCACTAATGGATACGGGTCACTCGTTCAAACATGTAGGAAGTGACAGATCTTTTGATTGAATTTAAAGTATCTACATCATGGAACTACTTGATATAAGTATTATGCTTTATGCAAAAAGTCGATAAAGCATAGTTACTGATTCACTAACTGCTACCACACATTTTCTTTGCAACTAGACGCTTATTTAACATTTAAGATTACCCTCCGAATGTTATTCACATACATTACCCACACGTTTCAAATTTCCATATTCAATTATATCTTTATGATTTCTGAAAGTTTATCTAGTACTTATAGCTTTTAAAAGAGATTTTAGGTCATGAAATTTTAATTATTAATTAATATAACGTGAGTAAATTGATACATTCGATAATTAGAGCAAACATATACCGCAAAAACTTATTGTAAAAAGAGCTTTTACTCCTATTTATTGATAATATTAAAGTCAATATCTATAGTACATAAAGAGAGGAAAATTATTAAATTCGTTTCTGCAAGAGTTGTTGCTCAAACTTTTTGGCCATTCATAAATTATCTGCAATGCTAATCAATTACGGCTGATTAACTACTAATGAAAATCAAAAGTTAATGTAAAAAGCTATTTGTGTATTTGACGCATCTTTTAAAATATTTCGTTAAATTTCTGTTCGTGTATAGAGTGCCCAAAATTTAATTACAAACCTATTATATCGGGTAATTTTGTTTTATTTACAATGACCCACATTACTGGAAGAAAATTTAACGAGGGCGAATTACTTATAGCGATTCGATAGTAGGACACAAAAAAAACAACCTTAAATAATTATATTAATCATCCGTCATATTTGGAGTTATCAATGTATAATACTTTTCAAAAATAAACTTTACATCGTCATGGCATTCGAAGATATTTATATTCGTAAAAATATATATTCAATTTGTATCGCATTCATAATCGAAAATCTGTCGGTGCATTGCTGCCGTTGGAAACATCTGTTAATGAGTTCGTTAATATTTCACTAAGTTATCTTGAGACTTTGCTTAACAATTAATCATGGACAAACGATCTGGCTTACAGTTTAATTCGTATCCTTGTTTCAACTACAGTGGAACGTACTTAGATCATCTCCGGGGAGCAACGCGAATGACACACTTGGGATACGATCGCACTTTGACATGGTTTCGTAAGACACTAAAGTTTTTAGTGGGAAAATTGGAATTTACAGCACTCTTACATACACTTCACTCAGGAGAGCAGTTTACTTATTTACAAGAAAAGTACAATTTCTCCTTCTTATTTAATAATGAAAAAGGATTAGTCAAATTAATTTAATCAGATTATGTTTATATTACATTTATAATGTGCAGGGGCAGCGTTGGATATCGATTGTCTTTATATTAAAAATTAATAAATACGGTTAAAAAAGATTTTTTTAATTTACGTTAAATCTCCCACTGAATCCAGAGAAATTTTAATTTCCATTATAGCGCGCCAGAAAGTAATTTGCAAAGCCGGCGCCGTTTTATTTAGAATTTTATTTCGAATTATTCCAGTACAAATACGAATTATAATATTTGCGGATTTCACGCTTAACATTAATGGAGGTAATTTTTGTAAATTACCAATCGAATAATAATCGCGACTCGGGATCGATAAGCCTAAACTCGAAACTGATTTCGTAAAATGTATCGAGAAAAGTGGATTAGATTTTTGAACGTAAAATGTTTAATTGCTCCTTCGTTTTTATTCGCATTTAAATAAAGTGTTCATTCATACTCATGCGCACTCTTTGAAATTGTAATACATCAAAATAGGTCAGTCGAGTCAGCTCTTGTAAAACATAAAGAGGAGAACTTGTCTATATAGCCGAGCGAGGCTGTGATTTCTGCTGCAATACACGCCATGTGTGTGCAAAGGACATGCGCTGCGGCTTGCACAGTCGACAGCCGCGCACATAAGGGTGTTTCTCGGTTGAAAAAGTCCTATTTGAAAGCTCGTAATACATGCAAGTGCACAAAGTGCCCCGGCCTATGTGTCGTCGAATCGAAATGGAGACATAAGAAGTCCCGTGGCTAACACACTCTTTCTGATTGCGTATTGTACTTATCGTAATGGACTGGACTTCAAATTATATGCCTTTAATCCGCAACTGCACTTGTCGAAAGGAATTATTTTAAAAAAATTTCAACGGCCTCGAACTTTTTCTGGACTTTTTGTTTAACCACTAAGTAATTGAATTCTAATACGTTTTATACCTTCTCTTTTTATCGCTACTTTCATTAGAAGAATAAAAGTCCTTATACATTATTTTAATAAGAAGATGATGGCATTATATAACTTTTTAAGTTTTCCACGTGTCGATTGCTAAAACTTTTCAATATTATAAATCTCGCGTGTACTTTCATAATAAAAAAATACGTAAGAACAAGAGTTGGCAGAGTTTTCACCTAAAACGGATATTTCATTAAAATATTATGTGCGAACTAGAAAGGTTCGTGTGAAGCAATTTAACCCTATAATATTTAAAAATTTGTATTACAAAATATATAGTCTTATTAAGGCAGAAAATTTTCTTTTTTTATACCTGGAAAAATTCATTAAGCATATTTCATTCTGTTCCACTCCTCGTAACTCCAATTTAATATTATCCCCCAATCCTAGTAATAACATAATTAGGATCTTTAATTTTATGATATCCTTGATTAAAAAAAGTATTTCAAATACGTATCGCAAGCATGCGAAAAATGTACGAATATTTTTCGATAAATACTTGTGCCAGTCATATGTGTGAAATTAATAATAAATGCATACATTATATCGTACATTTTTTTAAGCTTTAACAATAAACTAGATATGAATGTAAACGAACATTCCGAATCGCTCTGTCCTTTTCAACTTGCGCTTTAAAAAAGAAAACTAAATAAGCGCAGCTCAAATAATGGACTCTCTGCTTTATTTTTCTTCCTTTAAATGTAGATTTTCAAGCAAACTTGAGTCGATAATCGAGGGTAAGCCCTATGGATCTTGGATCAATGCCGACTAGCCAGAATCAATATGCCACATACGCTCGATGCTTAAAGCCAATAAAATAATTGAAAAGAGCCGAGTTTGCAATATCCTTTCATCGGAGGTTTACACTTAAACCCACGAAATTTAAAACATAGAAGGGGTAGCACCAGATAGCGATGCCACCAGATATCAAACTTACTCCCAGGGCTCAAAATTTAAATGTGGGCCAGGCCTAGCTGGGGGCAACAGGCATCTTAATCGGCTTTGTGTTACGCGCAAAATCCATTCGGATGTCTACGCGCGGGCATAGCTTTAAAAGTTGCCTCCAACCATTGAGATGTTCTTTTCAATATTTCCGAGTTTTTTCCTATTGACGGCATTTTATTCTTTAGAAGAATTACTTACTTTGGTTTGATATTTCTAGATTTGTCTCGATCAGCTGGATAAATTATTTTTTCTTATTGTTTTCATTACGTTGGCTCTTTCCACAATATACGAGATCAGATAAGTGAGCTTCATTTGAATTATTACTCAAGATATTTTGCGTTCATTATTCCCTTGAAAAGAGTCTTAGACATTTATGCGAAATAGTCGTAACGACATTTAAGACAAATATGAAAAACCTAAATGAATTTTATGAATTTTATCATTTCATTACACTAATTTATTTTACATCTTTTGATTTACTTTAAAAATTTTACGCTCTTTCGTTTAAAAAATTATTTTTGTCGTACTAGAGCTTTTGCAAAATTCAATACATTAGACGGTATCGATCATTTTCGTTATTTTTTTAATTTTCTTAAATACTCAAAATATGATTAACAACTAAATTTTCCAGAGTATGCTTTTAAAATATAACGTTTTTAGACGCAATTTTCTTCGATAATAAATTTCGAGGTTTCATAAAGGAGCACCGCTACTATTTTTAACTTGTGTTTTTTGGTTTAGCTACATAACTCAAAAAATATAAAGAAATTACACAAAAAAGCTAATTCTATTATCACAATGCATGTTTCTTTTTCCATTATTCGCTATAGTAAATTGAACTAATATTTTGAAGAGTAAATCCAATTTCGCAGAACATTTTGATGGTTTTAAAGATCTATAATTTAATTTCTTATATCAAATGCTCGATTCGGTCTTACTTAAAAAGTAATTAGTCGAATGATATGTATATATAGATAATACTTTGATTAGTACACTAAGTGTAAGTGGTATACTAAAAATCATAATTACCAAGTTTCTTTGCTAAATTGCGGATAAATTTGAACTTGTACTTTAAAAGTTTATTCAATAATAATTTTTTACTAATTTTTATTGATTTTCTTCAATTCTATATTTTTTATTATCACAAATATATAACGTTAAAAAAGACTTGATTTAAGCATGTGCACACGTTCATATTTTTGTTTACACAAACAGAAAATGATTCATATAATAATTATTATATGTTTAGAGAAATAATTAATTTTAAACTAGTACCTCAACATTGTAGCTGATTTAATGTACTCATTTAAAGCCATTGAACTTTTTTACTAGATAAAGTATCGGGAAAAAATTTAATGTTTCGCTTATATATATGTTAATAATTGGTGTCTGCATTCCTTTATGACGGTTACATTGAACTGTTGTTTTTCTGTAAAAATAACTCATTTTGTCTACAAGCGCATTAATTTAATTTATAACCTATTCGGTTTCATATTTTTAGTTTTTATTCGAAAGTGTTTTAAACTTTAATCAAATACATCGATACTACGCTTATCACATAAATAAGTAATCTTGGAGATACTGTGATTTTTATAATATTATCATATTGTTTTATATAAAATACCTCTCATAATTTACTACAACCATAAAATTTAAAATCATAAAAACATTATACGCATGAATTCATTTTTAGTACAGATAATTTCTTAAAAGATATTCTAAATGTGATCCTTATAAATAGATCAATGTAGTCAGCACTTAAAACCGTATTAAAAAATCGTAAATATCAATTCAATATCGTAAAAGTACAAAGTTGTAAAAATATTTATAAGAAGTTCATGGAGATATATCTATTACTACGGTAGTAAGACAGCAAGTATTTCAATTACCGAAGTAATTTTTACAGAAATTCAAGTTATAACCCCAATGTCTGGTGATCAATTTGAATTTTTTCCCAATAAAAATTTGGTGTATACAAAAATTTACAATAACATTTTCCAATTGCCAAGAAGTAAAATGCTATGGGTATATTTGCATTTCTGTAAATGGAAAAGAAAATGATTAAATTAAAAAGTAATTATGTAAAAAGGTGAATACTTAATGTAATAAAATGCTGTGGTTAATCTAACGCGGAGATTTATTCCGTAATTATAAGTTGAAATAATGAATAAAAAATGTTTCATTCCATTTATGTCCGTCGAGTGAGTTATTCATCCACGAATAGACCAAATGAGAAATCATTCAAGAAAATTATTAGAAAAAAGGCTTTGCAATATTCTGCAAAGCAATCTTTGTAAACAAAAAACCTGTTCGCCTTCCTCAGCACTTTATAGGAGAAGCGAATTTCGAAAATATTCTACACGCATCCCCTGACTAGAGAGTATATGCACTCTATGCTTATATTACTTTTTCAACAGTATAACACAATATTTAAAATAAAGTAAAGTCATTTCTTCTATTTGTTCGAAAGAGGTCACCTCTTTTATTATCAAATGTTACGGACAGTATAATATAAAAATATTAATTCCAATGGATATTATTAACGAATTTTCCATAAAATATTCACCAGCAATATTATATATTCGTTATTTAAAATTCAAAACAAAAGAGGAAATTAGAGCCGTGATATTTGAAACGAAAATGGCTATTGAAGCTAGTAAATTATTGATAAAAAAATGTAATCTGTTATTTAAAGAGCAAAAAGTATTTGAGTAATAGAAGAATATTTAGAAAAATATTTCATATTCTCAACTTTTTTAAATCTTCTATTTGCTTTTGAATTCTTATTGGTGTAAAAATTATTCAATGGAAAATAATTAACTCAAAAAAAAATTTTGAAGTTTTTCATAAAATTCTTAAATATTGAAAAGTTTTATAATTATTGTGAATGCACAAATAAAATATATCCTTTATATTTTCGTTAGTTGAAATTTAATTCTGTTCTAGTTTTTACAACATTGATGGTTTTAATTATTATTATAATTCTTTATGACGAAAAAACCGTACTGGATTTTTATTTCGTATCGAAAATTTTTATTTGCACTAAATATTGAAAAATATATAATTATTCAGTAAATTATTAAAATTTTAAATATATTGTTTTACACGTAATTAAAAAAAATTATTTTTTTTCATATTCATATTATTAATTTATAAATATAATCATTTAACAGTTTATAATGCACTTTGTACACAATAAATCTAAATTATTACTCAAAATTATTGTTTGATGCTACTGATTGCTAACAATATAACGAGGAACTGATATTAATTAATAATGTTCTATAAAAAGTATTGAATTTAATTTTACACTTATTATAATTTAAGTGTGTTATTTTAATAAGTGAGTCATAAATGTTCATTACTATCTGTTCAAATTTATATCAATAATAGAGAAGTATACGTAAATCATAAAAAATTTAGATAATTTGATAGCGAAGTTAATGCAAGGTGTACATGCTATATTTGAAATAATAAAAATAAATAATATTCAAAAGGTTCGAATGTAACCTTTTGCACGTAGAATAAAAAAAGATTCATTGGTTCTGTTAAAAAGTTATATTAAACAGATTTAGTATTCAATAATAATTAAGTTAGTTAAGTATTTAATAAGTATTCAATAATAATTAGTAAATAAATCTCTAATGTACTTGTAAATTAGATTTCAATATTATCTCTAGTAATAATTTAACATATTTACATACACTGCATGTTTTTGTTTATTTAAAGTAAGATAACAAAAAAAAAATAAAAAGTAAACATATCAAAATTAAATATATTGTATATTTACATGTCGCGTTTCGAAATAAAAGATGTGTAAATGAATATTTCTGGAAAATACACTA
Source organism: Platyscapa corneri (assembly GCA_018907185.1). Lineage (NCBI taxonomy): Eukaryota > Metazoa > Arthropoda > Insecta > Hymenoptera > Agaonidae > Platyscapa > Platyscapa corneri. The sequence goes on along the minus strand of JACCHW010000023.1, from coordinate 3,110,836 downwards.
ATATTAACGAAACCATACAATACAGTCGAATTCATGCTGATGAAATTTTGCCGGTGGTTATAATATTATTTGCAAAAATGTGATTGGTTGAAGACTGTAAATTTTCAATAATATAAAAAATACGCTAAGTACAAAGTCGATGATTCATTTTTTTCCCTCTTATTTGAGGGAACATTCATTCGAGCTTTGAAAAGAAGAGTTACATGCTGCATCGGCAAAATATTCGAATTATGACTAAAACGTTGGCTTGGTTTTTCACCTCCTTTATTTTCTCAACGGTAATATAAATTTAATTAAAAGGATAAGTTCTCATCATTTAAATTACGAACCATTTTGAGACAGCATATTTTAAGTTTAATTAAAATTAAACAAAATTGAAGCCTCAAAAAAGGTTATATTGGGCATTAAGATCTTATGAATACAGTATTCGATTTTATATTTTTTAAAATATTAAATTATTTAAAAATGGGTGCACTTGAATTATTTTTCTCATCACTTTGTTTAAAATCGAGTGTCAAGAACATAAGTAACTCAAAATAATTCATCGTTAAGATTTGCTGATACTTTATATAAACGACGCGTCACGATAACCCTTAAATTACTTCTCAATTCAGTTGCAGTGCAATCAACTACATTAGATTTTTGAGACTGACATGAACCTCTGAAGTGTTTACGGAAAAGGTAACTCGTGTAATTTGTTGCAAATGTAATATCGCGTTATCGCGCAAACGCGGAATAACGAGACGCATTCGTAGTTTGTTCTTAGTTGTTAGGATATTTCGGCGTTCGTGCCATCTTTGACAAGTGCGAAGAGTAAAGTACGTAATGTCGCTGAACTTGTCACGTACGGCCAAGGCGAAGTGGATGAGCAAAGTAGGTCGTGGCTCTAAAGAAGCAAATAAGCTGAAATCTTCAGGTAGAAGAGAACAGCAACACTTTTCGTCGCAATATACGCAAAATATTGTCGACACTGACAGCTAATTTGCTGTCCACGTGGAAATATTACCTTCTATTTTCACTGTTTGAGCGATAACATTTTGCTCGGCCGTTGGGAATATATTGTGAAAATTCGGTTGGATGATTAATTTTCCATTTGCATCAAGAAGCCTATCACCGCGGCGACCCAACTTATTTCCCGGTAAAAGAACTGATTTTACTAAGGACGCATTGTATGCGCTTCGTAATTGACATTGTCAGTGCCAAGAAAATTATGATTGGGTCGTTCTTTCATTTTTATCATCGCAAAACAAAGGATGCTGATAGGGCTTGAACGGATAAGATCATCTCGGATATACCAGTACTAGGTCACTCAATTCTCAGTTGCAGTAATGTTTGGCTTCATTCCAATCATCTTCTGTATGCGGGGAATGCTGGAATTTGGAGCGCTTACTTCATTCGTTAATATTTTCACAATATTTCTCTCGATATTAACGACGCGAGACGCGGGCTCTTTTTATTCAATTGCTCGATTCGTATAATGCTTAACGACAAAATAGCTCCCGTCAAACTTTTTCTTTCGAGTAAAAACAAACGCTTATATCGCTCCAAAACGACCGCAGCAAAGAATACAATTAGCCAGAGTCAAAAGTATCGAAAATTTTAATTCGAGCTATTACTTGTAATGCAGAAAGTTCCCGCATAAGTTTAATAAAATTTTGCGCAGAGTTTACGCGCCCGAAGCCTCATTAGACTCTTAATATTGGAATAATATTAAGAGATCTTGGGCATTAAACGAGCCAATTGTTAACGAAAACTTTTAATTTCAACCAGTATTTGTCCGATAAAAATTCAATCAGAAATCGCAAGAGCATGGAACCGTCATTACGTGCAGTTTTTTCGCTCGGCGTCGGGGCGCACCTGACTCAACCAACAATGCGAGTCCGCGTCTGCGGAACTTCCCCTCGGCGTCGATGGATCGACGGAACGTTTCCTTTTCCCTGCTAAACATTTTCCACAAACAGAAGGAAATATTAGAAAAAATCGAATGTACCAGGGCGGCACAAAAGAATATAGGCCAACTACCGGGACAGTAGCATCATTCCGACGAGCCGTTCGTAACAGGCGACGCTCCTCGTCCTCTTTTTTCCCAGGATCACACATCGCGCACGTTATTCACCTCGTGCGCCTTTCATTCTACCTCTGGTTAGGAAGCACGATGAACTCGTTCGAACGAGGAGTATCATCGGGAGCGAAGCACCGCTGGAAGCTGTTTCCTATAAGAAAAACGACGAGCCATTGTACGAGGCTGATAGTGTGAGGGGGACGAAGGCAGTCGTCCGGGCCGCTCACTGACTGAGAGCCACGGAACCAGCAGCGTTGGGAGACGTAAAAATTGGAAAGGAAAAAAGGCGGGGAAGTGGATGGCAAAGAAACGTACACAAGGCTTCTGATAATGGCAGCTATTCAAGGAAGAGGGTGTAAAAGGGAGTGAAGCGCCGGGAGTGCCACGAATCTTTGGACTGTGGGATGAAAGACGTAAAGACGTGACGGCACCCCCCTGATACACATATTTATTATTTTTCCCCCGGACCCACACGCGCGCAACCTTCTAGATGTACATTTTGATGGCTCGACTAAAACTGCTCCAAGGCTATACGTATTCGCTCTCTCGTTTTGCCCTGGGACACATCCAGCGTGAAAAAGCGATCTTATCCGAGCTTTTAAAAAAAAGGAAAGCGCCAAGTGGAATATGTGTACGTGTGCCTGCGCACTCCAGTAGTGAAGGATCTGAAGAGCGCGCCCAGAGAGAGAGAGAGAGAGAGAGAGCACATGAGCCTCGCAATGAAGAAGAGCTGAAAATAGTGGAACGCACCCAAACAGAAATACGCAGAACCGCGGCGTAATTGTTGGAGTTGAAGATCGTCGAGTAGCGGTCCGATGTTGCCTTGGTACCGTTTTCGCGGTCTTACTTCCTTTTCTCTCCCGCCAGCCCGACGGCCACGTTTGCTCACTCATTTTTTCCGCACGCATGCTCTCTCGTCCAAAAGTAATGACTAAAGTTGGTGAGTGGCACTGAGCCGAGCGCGAAAGAAGAGACGGACGAGGAGGCGGAGATGGAACTCGAGATAAAGATGGAGATAGAGTAGACGCAGTATACATCGCCTCGGTTCCGTCGGAGACGCGAACCCCCATGCAGCCACGACTTGGCGCACGTCCAAGCAACTCGAAGCGATTGGCTGGCTGGAGTGCGGAAAGGGTGGCGCGCGAGCAAGAGAGAGGGTGGGAGACTGGCTTGGTTACCCCAAGTCTTTCATGATGCAGACTCGAGCTTAGCCGAGGAAGTGGGTTGCATTAGAGCGCTCGAATATTTGCCGACCGAGTACGTGTGCGTGTGTGCGAACACATGTGGGCCAGGATAATGGTGCCCGTCACCGATCCGCTGAAACTAATCGCTCTCGCAGCGGAGTCTCGCGTACGCGTGCCGGTAATAAATGATTACTTGGTGCGAAAGGAGGCGGAAGCAGCCAAGTCCCGGAGCATCCGCCACTGTGGTCTGCTGCCGGGAAGAGGGGACGTAACGACGTGGGGAGAGCACCCGAGGACTCGCAGCCCCCCCCGCGCTATCACAGTCCGGTTGGCACGTGGTGAATTATGGAGCTCGAGCTCGAGCCCCCAATCCCCCGATCCCCCGAACCCGCATATAGAGGCTCGTTAATATGCCGGACGAGATAACAGTCTCTATGACTCTCGATTGTCCGGTGATGTCGAGGGTCCAATCGCGCGCGATACTTTTTCGCATTTCCTTATTCAATTGTTTGAGGCGCGCAGGCGATTTTGGCGAGTTCGCGGCAACGATTTTCGCACCCGATCGCTGCTGCGTTTTATTGATATACGAGGTTACTATTTTAAACCGCGGACAATTACTCTCCGACTCTTCCTTCTCCAGCGAATGGAAATTTAATTTATTTAGGTAAAGGTTAAATTCGAACGCGCAGGCAGATCACTAATTTACAAAAATGTGCGTTTCAATTTTGAGGGTATTGATTTATTCGCCGATAAATCATGGAGATTCATTAGTTTGAGTATTACGATATATATTAATGAGTTTAAGTAATTTCGTGCGCAACTACCTCTCCGCCTTTGTTAGCTTTATTTATTTATTATTAAATAATGTTTGATCTATTTTGTCGATCGGACAAGATTGATTTAAGCCGTTAAAAGCAGTGATACGCTAATGAAACTGAATAAAACTTGGACAAAGTTATTACGACTTGGGAAACTTGGAAGTAAACAACTGAATGTTACGTATGGGCATACGAGGTTGTATGTACGAAACTCCGTTGAAACGAGCTATTAAAGCCGGATAGATAAGAAAATCCAAGGTGAAATTCGATTGATGCTCGAAAGAATCTAATTTATATTTAATCATTTAAATAGAGAATTCATAATGCATTTTACAAATTAAATTACCCTTTTAATATATGAAGGCCAAGTTGTTTCGTACACGCAAATAATATGCACATGCTGCCCTATAAACTAGTTCTTGCTTTCCTCCAAGATGAACTAACTCTTACTGATGGTACTGAATGGATACTTGTAATAAATTTAAATTATCTTTACGAGCCAAGTGCGCATCAATTTTCAATGGCAAAATTATATTTTTACGGTATATAGTAATATTAACTTTTTCGAAAACAAGCAAAATTACGTAATACGATAAACCTGCAACTCTTTATGACTTTTCAAGATATTTGTTAGAATAATACGTACATGTTATCATAATATTCTCTTGAATTTACGCACATGGAAAGTATTTTACAATTTTGGCCTGAAAATTTTTCATGCCTTCACTACAAAAATTGTACAAAGTATATTTGCAACTTTTAATTAATCTAATTAAACTAGGACAAGTTAAATATAAAATAAATTGTAAATCTTGAAGTCTTAATCTGTGTATTGTTATTAAAATACTATTTAAGGGTACATCAAAAATTAAATAAGAAAAATGTATAGTCTAACAAAGTTCATATAAACTATCATTAAAGGATATTATTCTCTGCAGCTTAACATAACTTTGATACATTCAGAGCATTTGACGTGGTTTCATTAATTTCGTAATAAATGCTTGGTAACAACGTTAATATAAATGTTCTTATCATTTTTCACAAAAAATGTTGTACTTAATTGTACTATCAATTGCAAATCTGTATTATTGATAAATTGAAAAAAATAATGCTTTTACATTAACGAATAGGGATCTTTTGATGCTACAGAAAGATACAAAAGCTCATAAGAAACTTTAGCTCATTAGAAATAACGCTATAACTTTCTTTTAGAACGAAATTAACAAAATTGCTACGAATTACAATATGATAATATATAATACAAAGTAAATAGAACTAATTTAGAAAAAAGGAATCTAGAATTATCGAGATTACCCAGAGAGAAAAAGGACGTATATTTTTTTTCTGTAACAACAACTTTTTTCGCTTATTACGCATCGCTACTTAAGTACAAGAAAGTATAAGTAGTAAGAGTACCAACAAACTTCTATTTTCGTAACTGATTGTTTTTGCATGTTTGATACAGAAAAATAAAAATATCTCGAGTTTTTTAAAGATTTATCTGGAAAAATTATTTCACTTACATTATTTTCAAATCAATACTACAATAAAAATCGTTAGTTTTTCCATATATTTAATTATAAAAGAAATATCAAAGGTTGTTTTACAAAAAATAATATAAAAACTTTATTTTGAGCGTATTTTACGAAAATATGCAAAAATAGAAAAGTAGAAATATCTTCGATCGTTATTCTAGTAAATATATTTACATTTTACAAGACACTGCTTTTTTACTCTATTACTTACGAGAAACCGTTTTAATTACCTTTTCAATAATTCATATTTTCCATTATTTAGTTATTGTCGAAATAATTTTCGCAATAATTTGATATATTAAAGGAATACTTTTTAGAATTATTAATAAATTATTATTAAAAATTAATTAAAATGTAATTAACATTAATTCAACATAAGGTAAAGATTTATGAAATTTGTAGATACATTTTATTAGTAAAAATTAGACTGATCTTCCAACAGTAACCTGAATACAATTAAATGAAATTTCATGCACTAATAAGCAGACAAAAATCAATTTAATTAAAATATATACATATATAAGATAATTATTACCCGAAATTAATAAAACAAATCCTTTAAAAAGGAAATGAACAGTGTATAGTAGTAGAGTAAAAATAAATTAAAAAATCTAAAAGAAAATACGGACTGGAAAATATTTGATAAGCTTCTTTTTATTCAAGATCTGGAATTATGCCAACGCTATAAAACTAGTTATAAAAAAATACAACAGGAAAACCAATTGAGGTCGATTGAGTCACGAGCATGATAAAATTGATGAATTGAAAAGTATTGCCAATGTAGAGGAGAATCAGAGAATATGGAGCAGTGAAAAGTAAAAATTAGGCGTAAATAAATAAAGAAGATAAGAAAAACGGAATATTGAAGAAAAATTAGTAAATTAGAGGAAAAGATAGATAAATTTCAAAGTTCACCCAAGTCAGTTTGTATCGATGACATATTTAGTTAAAATAATGCAATGTACGCTTGCCATAAATGTAGAAAAACGTTACGTAAGACTTCATTTCAGCGCAATAATATACATAATTTTACTAAATTATAGGCAAATGTATAGTAATGCTGCTTGTTTAATACATCATGCTATGATGGCGTGCAGAAGCAGATGAGATAGAGTCTTCAACTGGTTTTCTGGAATTTCTTATTCGGGGACTAACCAGCCTGTATCGCATACATTTTTGGTAAAATATACTATGATCACGAAATAATTTAATCCAGAACCTTTACCAAAACACAAAAGTCTCGAATAATATAGCGCTACTAATAACTTATTCCTTAAAGCGTATTCCATCACATTTCTACAAGTACATTATTTTTATTAAATAGCAAATTCCTTTCACTTTTAACAACAGAAGATATAAATATTATTTTATAATTTGAAATTAAATTAGAGAATAAGTGATCAAAGAACCTTCATTTTGAATAGCGAATGAACGATGGAAAACTTTAAGACATTATCTTAATCTTCGGAAATGAGAAAATAATTTCAGTCTTCAGAAGCATAGTATACGTTCGATTTCCTTTCTCTGGACCTTGCGATTAACGTGAAGCAGATTCAATGAAATTACGTAAGAGTTACTTGCCTTGAAAGCTCCTTCCGCTTCCTGAAATTTCACTCCGAGTAGGTGAAAGACTTGAAAGTCCGCGAATCATTTGTTATTATACCGGTACCTAATTTAAGATAGTCACTGATGTAACTAGAGACAACCGAGAAATCAGGGATGAAGCTAAGCTGCCAACTTAAATAAAGAAGTCAAGTGGGCATAAACGATAAAAAGTCTATGATTTCGAAGAATAAGTGCCAAATAGCTTATTATAACTTTATTCCAAGTGCCATTTTCTGGAGGGCGTTTCTACCCGATAATTATGAGCAATATTTATTGATTATTACATAACGGGGAATCTGAGCTATTTTATCGTATAAATTTCCAGATTAACGACAACAAAAGTCTTAGAAAATGCTATATATTCCTTAAAATAAGAAAAATTCCCTAATTTCTGAAAAATAGTATTTGGCCTTCTAAAATTAAATGTTAAATTACTAATGTTCTCGAAGAAAGCACAGTTTTGCTTCCTTAAATCGTTAATATTTCCGATGGAAAAATCTTGCGTGCGCTAATATTCTAGGAGTATCATAGTTCGAAAGGCGTTACAACGGAACTGCCTCTAGTACGACCATAAAACTTCTTGGTTAGAATTCATCTGAAATATGCACAAAACTATAATCTGATGCTTGGAGGGCATTCAAATGATTTATCAAAACAAGCCTAAATAAAGCTCGAACTCTACGTGACTCGATAATAATATTTATTAAAAGAGCAATTAATGATATGTTATTCGTCGGGATTATAACTAAATATAAAATATAAAATAACGGACGAAAAGACTAATTATTATAAATTTTTGAAATAGCAACGTTTGAATTTCCAGAATAAAAGCTTTAAAGTAATAAAACTCTGAATTGCAATGAAAACAAATCAAAATAAAATATTAACTTGTCAGCAACAAGAGTAGAATTAACTTATCAGACTTTTCTAATCGATGAAGTTTATTATCTAATTCAGGTGGAAATAATTTATTTTAATATTCTGAAAATGGTCTACGGAAGAGGGAAACTTTTTATAAAATAAATTTAGTTCTGATCAAATCGTAAAAAATTTTCCCACGTATTCAGAAGTTCTAAATGTGTAAGAGGATTGACGTTGAGACCATAAAAAACCGCACGTATTATAGTATTTCAACACTGTTGCTTATTACCGCGGTTATGTGCGGAAATACCACATTCTTGAAGCAAATAAAAGAATTCATCTTACGACTAGGTTTGCCTATGTTACTCTGATGCGAAATTGATACAAACATTTTTTCTTTCGAACACACAATGCATTATAAAATATAATTGGAACAGTAAATTTAAATTTAAAAGTTACAATTAATTACCAAGCATTTAATTTAACAGGGAAACAATATTTTTTAAATTCAGATGGATTCGCTTCCACTACATATCCTTGAATTGGAAAACTAAACGAATTTCATTTAATTCGCCGTAGCCGTGGAAAATGTTTTTCAAGCCAGTGAATATGATATTCAGAAGAAATGTAGTGATAGTCGAAATGAGAATGAAGATAAAAAAAACTAAAAAAGTGACGTTGGGCTGGGATGTTACGGAAATGGAACGAGAGTTGCGAATTGCACCGGGCATTGGAGATTGAACGTTAACCGGGTTGTCGGCGGCTTAATGGGATTGTCAGCTTTCTTGGCGAGATCGTTTGGCCTAATGAAGCGGCTGATGAAAAGATGGCACTCGAACTGTTCTCTCGGTGAATCTGTCATTTAACGAAAGGCCCGATCTGTGACTTACAATATTTTCTATGACTATCAAAGTACAGGGTACAATAGGTGTTTTTCCACTCTCGACATTTTCGTCTTTCTTCGAAAATATCTTGTGCCGGAGAAAGCCGACGCGTCATTATTGCAATTTCTCATTGGGAAAACACGTTAAAAAATTTTAAATTCGGTAGTTTTTTATAAATTCCTTAAATCGGGACCGTCTATCCCTTTAATGCAAAATTATCTTTCGAGACACATACTAGAATTTATCTTCCCTTGATCGAGATGCTTTCTTCGAATAGAAAACGAAAATTGGCGACATTGTTGCACAACAAATTTTTTATTGTTCCTGGCTGCGATGATGCATAAAGTTCATGATATTTTGACATCAATTCAAACATTTTATGCGCAACATTACTTTCTACATAATAAAAAGCACGCTATATTTTCTATAGCTTTCTGCTCTAGTACCTAACCTTAGCCGTACAAATAAAGATTCAGTCTCCCATGTGAAGTTCGTTCAAACTTCATAAAGTTTGAGAATCAACGTTTTACGATACGCCGGAAGCTCAAACAAACTTCATACACGAACCTGCAATTTCAACTAGGATTAGATTTATTATTGTTCTCAGAATCTAAATTGATCTTGGATTTCGATAAAAATGAGATAAATATATTCTTTTCGACATCTTTGCGATGACATTTGTGAATTTATAATTTCCCCCCGAGTCGGCCTAATAGTTTCATCGAATATTAAAAGTATTTTCATGGAATGAACTCAAATTTACTCGAGTCACGAAGTAAAATTTTAAATTTAATGCTGTTATTTATAAAAAGAATTAAAGTAGTTTTGAGCCAATTAATCGTTAAACCAGAATACACAAAACTTGGTGAAATACTCTTTTCTTTCATTTGGCCTTGTTACTTCAATTTTTTAAGCGTATACTTTGATTTAGGTTACGAAACTTCAACATACGCGACTTCAACAAGATTTAACAATAAATATTCTTTAACCGTGCCGTGTCACAATAGAAATGTCATTATTTTATATAAAAATATATCAAGCAAACTTTCATCGATATGCTACACTTGCATCTCTATCACTTTCTTTACATGCATTGTACTAGAACTGTGAAAATGTATTCTTTAACGTGAAAATATATTGATGAAATTTATTTTCTTGTGCGAAAGCCAAAAGCTAAAACGTTGTAAGTTGGTCTGTAATTTTGGTAACATATAGATTTTCTTTTCAGAATGAAAAATATTGCTTAATAATATTTTACATACGGCATAGTGTTAAGTATCCACGATTGAATTTGTATTTTAATTTACATTTTTACCGAGTTCCAAATAAAAAGTTAAATTGCAAATTTCTTTGGTTCTATAAAAGTCTCGTAGACTTTTCATACTACTTGAATTCTTATTTACAATGTGTTTATATCTACAACTGCAGATTATATTCCGCGTAAATCCTTGTGCATATTAAATTAAATATGTATAAAATAATAGTTTTCTTGGAGTAAGTGATATATGCTAGTGATAATCATCCAGAAGCATAAAATTCATTGTACAAAAGAATGTTAAGGAGAAAATAAAGTGCTTTGTATCATAACTTTTCAAAAAGAGCCATAAATTATTTTAAAAAATTTTTATAAAGTATCGCGATAGTCGTTCGTCACAGTCGATTCACTCAACATTTTATTTCTAAAAGCTTGATTATGATTTTATACTTAGCGTTGCTTCAGTATTTTAATTTAATTTTCATATTAAAATATTTGGTTGACCAATTTTTGTCATTACATCTGTACGCGATACGTTTCGTTTATTTTGTGATACAATAACTAAATAGCCCGTATGGAATGAATATATACCACTTTTGTTCAATCAGTAATTTACTATTATTTTATATCGATCGACAATCTATACCTTCTCGAATTAAAATTTATATTATAACTTAAATATAAATTATCAGCCCTTAGTACTTGTAAAGTTTTCATTAAACAATAAATAGCCATAATTACAATAATTAAATAAATACTTACAATAAAATTTGCACCATTTATTAAGTTCAATTGCTTATAATAAAAGTAAACTCACCTGAAACAAAAAAAGAATGAAAAAGGTTAACAATCGTAGTTGAAATGCAGTGCACGTAATGCTAAATAAATTATTTACATTTATACTGATATTTATATAAGCAAATATCAAGTAAGAATACATGCCCAATTAGTACTATAAAATATTTCCGATACGCCCCAAGTAATAAAATACCGTTGCATTTAAATTTAGTATTGTTTAAAATACAATCCAAGCGATTGGCTTCTCTTAATTACGGAACGAAAACTTGGAAAAATATCTACGGAAATAGTGGAGAGCAAAAAATGATGAATATTTAAAGATACGAGAAAGAAAGAAAAATTGTTTGTAAGTTCGCTGGATGCATACATATTCGAACTAGGAATTCCGCATTGCGGACAGTTCAGATGAATTCATACACGAACCACATACTGGGTGTTCCGTCACTTTATTGTTCGTGCAATTAACTTTACCAAACAATCATGCGAAAAAAAATCCGCAACGGACCTTTTACGTCGAATTCGCTAAGCTTTACAAACTTTTTGTTTTCGATGCTCAAGCGCTGATGTTATCTTTATTTATTTATTTTTTTTTCAAATTACGGCGATGTTGAAATATCGATGTTTACATTTTATCCAACAATTGTATTTTGCCTCTTGAAATATCAACTGCTCTGAAATTTATCGATATAGGGAAATAAATATATCACGAGCTTACATTAACTTTTCAATTGATTAAATTTTACTTAACAGTTCTCTATCGAACGTAAATACTCGTAATAGAATAATACAAATCTGCGAGTATTAATTTCAAATGAGAATTATAGTAAAGCAAACAAATTATGGAATCATGGAATAATGGAATTGTGGAACTGCTTGTTTCAAAGTGCCCAATTCATGGAATCCGTAATTATATTTATTTCGATATATAATCGAATATTTGTCGTGTAACTATTGAATGTAACGAAAGTATATCCTCGGAAGTAAGCGAGTGCGCTTGTCTACGTATGGCTCATACGATATTGCCGAATCCATCCGAAATAATGCGTTATTGAGGTATTCGCAATAGATTAGGCAAAAGCAAAGAATAGCCCAAGGTTAGATTTTTCTTAACCTCATAAGACTTTTCGATGCTTACCTTGGGTTTATCGAGGACAAATAAGACAGGTTCGCTGTAAAACGTAATTGTTAGAAATGGTCCTGAGCGTGCAATGGATTTTATGATAAATGAAGATTTTTGGCTAAGAGAATATAAAAAGAAAAGCGGACTCGGCAGGTCGTGTCTCAGAAATTGTGGTTCGTTTCTAAAGTTTTCGCCTTCGTGATAGTTAAGCCTCGATCAGAAATAAGAATTTTAACACCCTGGACTCCGGACGAATAGCCATTTGTCGCAATGTTTATCAATTTTATTTAGCTGCTCTTCTTGATCAATACATCTGCTTTATGCATATTTCTATTAGTGCTCCTATGCACACACACAGAGACAGAGAGAGAGAGAGAGAGAGAGAGGCACAGACAAAACTAATTGATGCAGGAATGCTCGCACTTGGCATGCTCAAATTTTTTTCGCATATAATTTGCATACGAACCGTTTGAACGTTCAGAAAATCGTTAACTTCCTCCGGAGCACGTATTTGCTTTTTGCTCATTTTATATCAATAAAAATTCACAACTGTTGCTGAATTTACACGCCCAAGGAATACCTTAACAGTTTCACTCGCTCTATTTTTTTAAATTACTTTTATAATCATTCGCAGCCCAACTGCACAACAAAGTTGTTTGTATAGAATATTTTATACATAACCATCAAAATGTTTATGGCAGGAAGAATGCAAACGCAGTTACTTTATACATCCGTACATGATAACCGTTGAAGATACTTTGGAGTTAAGCTTTCAAACTTTCTTAAAGCTATTCTAGGTCCTTGAAAGAAAGTATTCAAACTAAATTTCGATCTTAGGACTACTTCTTTTCCCCGAACCTTCGCTAGTGAAAGAGCAGTTGATACAGTAAATAAAAGAGATAGAGGAGGAAAATTAGAGTAGAATAGAAGTAAGCGAAGTAGGTAGAGCGAGAGCGAGAGCAGGAAGGGACTAGCGAAACAATAGATTGCGCACTACAATGGATTGAGTTAATATTTTCCTTACTTAAATCAATTTCAAATCAGTAAGTTCAAATATCTCGCTTTAAGACTCCTCGTGCTGAGACTAATGATTACAAAAAGCTCTTGGCCCTCCTTTTACTGCCGAGAGGGACTAGCGAAGCACGGCCGGCGCTTCATTTAAAAGCTCCGTTCTCCGAGTCTTGCTAAAAATAACAGCTACAATAATAATGTGCCGAGGGAAAGTGAAAGAATGATGTAGTTTATTGATCGACCTTGCCATTCACGAGTTTCTTGGATGAGCGAAGGCAGCTGCGATAGGGAAGCTTTCTTTAATGTGTTGTTATATGGCAACTAAACGATAATCGGAAAATATCTCGCGCAGCGATCAAATATAGTGAGAGCCATGGAATAGACTGTCAACATTTACAGTCCAGAGGATACTATTTTTATGATCGGCCATTTATAAAATTTTTATGCTTATTTTTTTAGCAAATTTATGAACGTGTATTTATAATTTTCAGTAACTGCTGTTCTCACACTGTGTGTTGTATTTTATACTTTCATGGCTAGTTATTGAATTTTTCAGATCTTATTTATAGTTTATGAAAACGCAACAATAACACGAGGTCGAGATTTATTTTCATTATCTAAAAAAAAAGAAAAAAAATAATCTACATTTCTATGATGAAATTATTTGTCGTAATTCGCATTTTCATAAATGATTGATTTTATTTCTCTAATTTTGTGTCGTGCTTAAACTTCTCCTATGAATTAATCGAAGGATACTTTTTAAATTCTTATCTTTAAAAATAGAAAGTAAAGCGTCTACATGTACGAGTGTTAGAAGAAATTTTTCTCGTAAATACTAGAGATGCCGTTCATAGTGAGCATCCTAATGCAACAGATAAAACACGAATCCGAGTTCGACAGTCGGTGGATTCTAACACAAATATGTCCGGAATAATTTCATTAAAATTAATAATCTTAGACGATCTATCTCTTCAAGTTACAATGTATATAATACCATTTAATAAACTTCTACGTAGATATTAAACTCATGTGTCATTATACATTGGATATCGGTATTTGCGTAGTCGCTATTTACGTGGAAATATTGCCACTTTTTATATTCAAACAATTTTCACGAGGAAATAAAATTTCCATATAATCATTAATAATACGAGAATAGCAAGGATAAAAATTTAGCTTGAAAATTGTTTATGTTGTGAAAAGAATGCCCTTAAAAATAGCCAAAAATAAAAATATATCAATTTATAAAGTAACTATTAATGATAATTATTTATTGAAGATTTGAATGTATTTAGTATACTGCTGTGGTGTTTCTGAACAAAAGTCACTTTGATATTTTCTTTAAAGATCGAACGATTGGTTAATGCGTTCAGTAGCTTGCATTTTTCTAATGCAAGTCACTGAATTAAATATTAATTTAGACACGAATATTTTATTAATTGTCTACAAATAAAGTGAGGTCTCATTTTTTTTTTATGGTACTTTTCTTAAAACAAATCTTCTAAGCTCGTAAACGCACATATACTTTTATGAGGTTATATTCTTACATTTCATATCTTCCGATATAATACGTTTTATTGGGTGTGGGACTCAATTTCGCGTTATTTTATCTCGTAATTTTCTTCGTACTATTTAATGATAACAAAATTATGATATTAAAAATTACGAAAGATAAAATACAAAGCTTTTAATAAATTTTTTATCTGTGGAGCTTCCTATTATTTTTTTATAATTCTTATTAACCTTAAGAAAAATTTCAAATTTTTAAGTGAATATAATTATTTGCCTAAATTCTTATTCAAAATTCAATTACAATAACATTTTTATAATGCCCTTTTAAAGCGTGGGCAACCTCGACGTTTGTAGCTTTTGTAAAATTAGAGTAAAACCATTCAATACACGGCTTTTAGAAAGTTTCCTTTGCAAACTGCATTTCTGAACAACTAAATGTTATAAAAAAATATCGAGAAAATGGTAATAATTAAAATCAGGAAAATTTAGAAAACCCCTTAACCCCTTCGAGAATAATCATTTATTTTAAAAGGTTTTCAAAATTTTTACATTATTTAAATCGGACATAAAAGTAACTGGGTTAAACCTCAAATGCTTATAAAAGTTTATTTTTCTATTTTTCAATAAGATGTCTACTAAAATTTATATAAGAGGATTAACCCAGGTAAAAATGTTTACGTATTAATTTGACATATAAAAATATGAAAAAACTAAAAATACGTTCGTTTATCGCATAACACATGTCCAGAAAAGGTGTGAAAAACAAATTATTCAGAAAGGAAATTAAAATTTTAAATATCCGAATATCCTAATATACAACAGGAAAAATATAGACTTTCTGTCTCTCTTTTAAGGTTTATACGCGCGCGCGCGCATATATTGGACGTCAGCCAAGTCTATATTCTATATTATAGTGGTATAAAAGCTTTTTTCAAAGTATGTATTATGCAAGCAGGAGTGAAACTTGTACTTTCCACGTGTTACGCGTAATATGCAAATATCACCGATTCATTTTTCTAATATTTTACGCTTCTTGGTCAATAAGGACATTTTCCAATAATGAAGAGTATATTCACCTTCACTTTGCATTTGAAGTTCTGCCTTATGTATCTAATTAATTAAGCGGAACATAAAAATGCTCATCGCACTTCGCTTTAAAAGCGATGCTCTTTGTCAGTAAGTCGTTTAATAAAAAAATGAATTACGCATAAGCGTTTGACTTTTGTGCGCGAATATTTTTTATCTAAAATACATTTTTGCTCTAAATAAGTACCAATAATTATCTAAAAATTCATGGTGTATCAGTAAATCGACTTTGTGTCATAAGATAACGTGGTTTATCAATTCGCGCCTTGATCCTCTCGGCCTGTGAAACAGCAGGAGTAACGATTTTCTGTCGATGAATGCTATATCCTCGGCAGACAGAGTCAGAACGAACGGTACCTGAAACGAAGTCGATTCTGTACGCTGCGCACTTGATGTTAGCCATGAAATCTAGACGTTTTCTCTAATTAATACTATAGCGCAATTTAACGACTCCATTAGTCCACTGATAGAATACTTATGATCCAGCTAAATTACGTCGTACCGCGTTGGCTTCCTTGGGGACACCAATAACAATCCTGCGTCATTCACTGCTAACACAACTGCATAATAACGAAGTTTGCATTTTTGAGGCAGTCGCATCTCTTACAAAACGAATACAAATTTTACCCATTTACAGAGAAATAATTACTCGCGTAGTGGGCTCGAGCTCGAGTACAGCGAAAAATATCGCTTCGTATCGCCTAGAATTTGTATTCTTTTTGGACTTTATGAGCTCATTTATGCATCTAATTTGGCATATAAGCTTTCCAGTCACGTAACTTCGTTCTTTATCATGTTCGCTGATGAAATATCTGTGAGAATAATCAGTAACGGTGGGATTAAGCAAAACGTAGAAGTTGAAGAAAATTGTTTTGCGAATATAATATAAGTTAACGGAAGGCAAAAAACGGTTATTTTACTTACTTTTTGTAATTAACTTATAATCCGAAATAAACTTGAATTTCTCATTTGTTTTTTGTAATAACTGAATTATTATGAATATAATAAAATTTCGCGTCACGTTCTGATTTACTCAATCACGAAGAGGTAAGTATTAAAAAAGGCTCTGCTATTAGCTCAACTTGATATCAAAAAGTAAATTTCAACCGACAGAATAACGTTGATTTAAAAAGCTTAATTTTAAAATTCTCTTTGATAGACGCCTAGAGATAATAGTATTGGTAATATATAAAATTATTTTCAATTTGAATTTTAGATTATTTTAAATAGTTAACAGCATTAGTGCATAATATTTTGTAGGAATCTAAAATATTGAAAAAATATTTACATTTTTTCATCAAATTCAAGAAATTGCCCGTGTATAATAACAGTTTTCAAAGCTACAATTTTTCAAGTTATTTTAACAAACGCAACAGTGAAGTGTCCGTAAAAACTTCCAGTAGTACTTATACTTAAAATCCCGCGTAAAATTATCGAGTGTTCTCGAATGCTTTTTTTCGTATTAATAAAAAAATATGCTTCCTCTAATGATTACGGCAAACGTTAGTTGGCTCTTTTCAATATCTAAGGGAAAATTTACAACTGGAAATATTGCAACGCGCTACAGTTAAGTTATGTGTATTGAATCCACTTTGTATAATCGGTTTCAATGCGAGACAAAATTTATGCTGATTTTTTTATTTTAAACAACAAATCTCTGGTGATAAGTAAAAATTGTCAGCTTTAATAGGAAATCGCAATTGAATTTTTTTTGACAATCACTAACTCGATTATATATTGATAATTAATTCGCCGGTAAATAATTCTTCGCTAATTCAATAATTAAAACATTCGAGCTAACTTTTCATTTAAATCAGTATTATTTACATGCCGACGTATAACCATAAATAATTTAAGGCTACTATTAACTTTGAGTAATTACAAACACGTAGTTAACATTTGCAGCTGAACTTTAAATGTAGTGCTGAAAAGTATGTAAAGGCATAAACAGAAACTTTCGTTCGACCTGATTTAAATCTATAGTCCCTTGTAAACAGTGACGTAAGTTTTGACTCGTTACAGAGCACATCTCTAGACAATGTAATTCTCCGTGCGAGTTCCCTTACGAGTTTCAACCGCAAGGGAAATCTGATACCCCACGTTTTAACTTGTGACTTTTGATCTGCTGCGTTTCCGCCGAAATAAACTAGACTCTCCGACCTTGCGTTGCCGAGTGAGTACAATTGAAAGTTTGGGGCCACTCGGCGATATTGCGATGTGAGACGTTTTTTAAAATAATTACGCTTTTTGCTCGAAACACTAGAATTGCGAAAAGTTTCTTCATGCGCAATAAAACTCCGATAAAAAATTTAAAATTTTGTTAGTTTGGAATTAGAAGAACCAAACGCAAACTGCGATGCGCGAGTAGCTCGCATACGCGGCGGTATCTGGGATGTCTTGCGTCCAAGGGAGAAGCTTGTTTTGCGCGTGATACGGATGTACACAATTGAAGGATTTGAGCGTAACAACAACTGCAGTGTTTTGAATAACGAAGGGATCCATGTAACAATTTGGGATTCCCTCCGGTTTTGAATTCGTGCCAAAATGCATTTTACTCAAAGTGCTTCGGAATTTCTCAAGTTACAAGTTTTTCATCGGGTTTTTCATAGGCGACACACGGTGACGATTCGGTGACGCTTTATTTCTTGCAATTTTACCCGAGACCAAAAAATATCACACAAACGAATTTCGGTTCATCAAGCGGGCCGTTAATATGCATTTAAACTCACTCAAATGTTTCATCCATCCATCATAAAGGCTTTGAAAAAAAGGTTGATTTAAGCGCGCATAAATAGTACTTTCGTTATATAAACCGAACCATGAATTCACGTAGTTTTAGATTCAGTAATGAGTGGACAAATAGTGCCATTGTTCATGGCGCTGTTATTTTGTGAGCAATTTCGGTCGGTGTGATTTCAGTATCGCATTGTGCAACATACGTATTATATAAGTGCTCGTACGAGGACGCGCGTGCTTGTGTTTAAATGCGCTTGCGTATAACTTATGCGTACGTATGTGTTTCTTTGCACGTGTAAGTAATAAAGGACCCTGAAATTCTAACCATCAAAAACTGCTTTTTTGATGGGAATTTCAAAGTACTTGAGCGAAACTGATGACAAAAATTAATATACTTGATCCAGATTATCCAGCTATTTCTTATGTAATGTTCGTATTATCATGAATATAGAGTTTTAAAAAACAATTACATAACTTCAATTAATTTTTATTTCCCAGTTTGCTTTATTAACAAATAAAGCCGACGCACAATATTATAGACTCGTTAACTCAACATAGTGAGTTGATTACAGATATCGTTCACTTCGCTCTCAATCGTCTATCAATAATTATTTGATAATTAAAACCAATTAAAAGATAATGTTTATTCGTTTTTTTAAATAAAAATTACAATGATAATAAGTTACTTCACAATACAGCAATTTACAACTTAATTCTGGGTGGTGAGTTAAAAAATTACTTTCAATAATTTTCGTAATTTGTTCCTAATAAGAAGCTAACAATATTGAAAAATAACACAATTGCTAAATGAAAATGTGATAGAAAGGCAACTTTACACGAATCTAAGAACTTAAACGATTTTTTACGTGAAACACTATGCGAATAAGTATCAGCAAATTTAATAAAATCCATTTGCAGCATCTTTCGTTTTAAGTACGTGTAAATATAATGTAAATGCTTTCTCCTTTTAGAGTGCATATTTTTCACCGAGTATTGCAAACCGAAGTGGAAAGTTGTTAAATTTAAAACATTTGAAATTCAACCACGACAGCAATGATTTTTATTCGAAAATTTATTTTCGCTAAAAATCCAAATTGTCGGAGGTTCATCGTCAGAATAATGCACAGTCGAACGAATCATTATCCACAAAAGCTACAGACAGCTATACTCGAGTCTCAATACTAGATGCGCAATCAAGAGATGGATTTGTTAATGTGTTTCAGTATGCCCTAGTGAATTGATGGCAGAGCCGCGTCTTTTTGAATAGAATGCTGCATTCCAGCAATAACAGATTCTACTTTGATATTTGATCATCAGCGATGTCGGGAATCAGCGAAATACCCGTCAGAGCCGAAGTCGAGCTCCGAGTACAAGGGCTGCCCCTATTCGCGCGGACCCTGAAACTAGGTTATCAATAGGCCTGGGACCGTACCTGATGCGCGTGGCACTCGTGATGGGGCAATCTGAAACGATAGGGGCTGTGCACTGGGCAGCTGAACCTGTACGGATTATCCGCCGGGTGGATAGGTGGATGCGTGTGCGGTCCGAAAATGACGCTGTCCAAGGGCAGCGGCCGCGACGGCCAGTCCAGCGACCTACAGGAGTGTCCGATGGGCCGATGCGCCTGCTCCAGGGGCCGACAGCTATGCGGCCTGTCGATCATCATCGCGCGGCGCGCCTCCTGCGCGTGTTCGAGGACGCGACAGCCGTGGTTGTGGATACCCCGGCAGCGATCGTGGTAGGGGATCGCGAACTCCATAAACCGGCACGGCTCCAAGTTACGAACACTACCCGCGACGTTCGGCGGCAGCGGCTCCGCAGTCGATCGCAGCTGGTCCATCGAGCGGATCGACTCGACCGAGCGCGATTGCTGGGACTCGCGCGGTTCCAGGCCCGGCTGCCGCAAAACCGAGTCCATCGATCTCATCGAATCGACGGAGCGCAGGCTCTCAGCCGAGCGCATGCAGTGGTGGTGGTCCACGGGCCGCATCGGCGAGGGGTCCGTCGACCTGCACTGACGGTCCCAGCATCGGGTTACCGGCAGACCGATGTTGGCGTGGCCTTGAGGGACCCAGCCGCCGCTGCCACCGCCACCGCAACCACCCCCGACACCGCCGCCACCCCCGCTCCCGTAAAGGTCCATCTCGCGGGGGGCCTCGGACCCGAGTCGATCGCAGAGGCGTGAGAGCGGCCTCAGGCCCTGTCGGGAGCCATGCTGCTGCTGCTGCTGCTGCTGGCGACCGAGAGTCCTGGGCTGGCAAACTGATGACTCGCGCGGGGAGACGGAGCACTGCTCGCGTTCACGAGGGGCTGCGCGACGACTTAGGTAAACGCGAAAGGAAGACGGCGCGCGGCCAGAGGATATCGCGTCCACCGAGAGCGACGACGAAACGCGGCTACGTGGCTGAGTCGACGACGCATCGCGGTGCCGCGCTCTCCAGCACTGAGCCTTCGTCGTTGCGCACTCGGTCCACGCAAGCCGTCCGAGGAACGCGGCGCCCCTCTCCGACGCGGGTTCCGCATGCGCCTGCTTCAGCCCGTCGTGAACCGCAGCGTTGCCTCGACGGCAGCAACGCCACCGACGCCACCGCTGCCGTGGCTCTGCGCAACTTCGGATACATACGCTCTCCTTTCCCCTCCGGCGCATGTCCTGTACACCTTGTATCTCTCCAAACTCGGATTCGCTGGTTATTTCTCGTTGTCGGTGCCCAAGAGCGTCGTTACTGCCATGCTTTTCACACCTCGGGATGATTTATGCTCGTTTTTTTCTATTTTCTTTAGCGTTTTATTCCCTCCTGCGATTTTTTCCCCTTTTCGTTTTCGTTTTTTGGCGGTTGGCGCAAACGGTGAAGCGAATCCTCCATTCGAATGAATTATGGCGTGCTGCGGAAAAATTAATAGCTCCACGTGTTTTTGAAAGATGGAAAGATGCGGCGAGTCGAGGTGAGAAAACACTGGAGCGACTGCGTAATTTGGGGCTAACAGATGTCTGTGAATGAGGGGGGAAGCTGAGCCAAAGGAGGACAAACGCGAAGTATGCACGACATCCCTCGGGGATTATTGAATGAATGAAAAAGGAAACATCGATTTTTCAAAAATCCGTCGCGGAAATGAGCGAGCCGGAGCAAAGGAGGAAAATACCGAACCCGAGCTTTTCACTCGCGAAGCCTACAATGCTCCCTGGCAGTCCGTGGGAAACTGTGTATAACTCATCTTCGGGCTCTTCGGATATCACTTTGGCACACTAGCCACGTACGGGCGATACCCGATGCAAACCTGTCTGCTAAGTTGGCTACTACTCGACTCTTAAGTATTTCCTCATGCTACGACTCTTGAATACAAGAGGCCCGACGAGGAGTTATGATCCTTTGACGGATATTGCAACGCTCCTCAAAGAAAAACACCGAAGGGGCCATCCAGTCCACGCGAAACTTGGCTCTCTGGTGCAGAAGGTGCAGTGCAGATCGATGAGCTTTACAACTCCAGGTAAGTTTTCTGCCCGTAAATGAGTATTAAATGCGAGCAGATAGAAAAATGCAGAGTTTAGCGCATCCTGCATTGCATACGTGAGCATACATCCCAATCCAGCTCTCGATTTTATTTTCCGGTCGAGAACAGTCGCTGCGCCACTTTTCAAACTTAATTTTTGAAAACTGTTCGCTCATTCGCTTTTTCCATAACTCTTGCTTTTTCGACCGCACGTCAGTCCGGAAACTTTTCCCCAAATTCTAAACATTAATTCTGACGTAGTTACAAGTTTAAATTACTAGTGGCACCGGGGCGAGTTCCAATATTTTCCAAGGGTATTTATTCTCTGGAGCAGATAATCCAAATTTCTGCGTGTAGCGTAGAAGTGATTGTGCGTTAATGCTCTTTGGGCGTGGAGAAGTAAGGCGATACTCTTGTAAGAGGCACTTTGAACATGCATTCGAAATTATAACGTAATGGCTCGAATAATTTTTTTTACGCTACTTTTTATTAGAAATCCTATTTTATGCAGCGAGAATAAGTGTTTTTTAAATAATACACAACAGCATTAACGATTATTTCATTAAGGTAGTATAAAGTACAATATTAAGTTTATCTTAATTACAAGTCAGAACGTTAAAATCATCTAAAAGAATTGCAAACTTTCCGAAACGATACTCGCTGTTGTCACGATACAATGTTTTATTTATCAAAAATCTTTTATATAACGAGCAAATTTCATGATATGTATTTATATCCAGTAAATAAATAAAAAAAAGAATTATCATCCTTCAAATGTATTTTTTAAAATCACGGAAAATAATGAAATAATGTTAATTGTGTATCACATCAAAGACTACAATGTTTTATTTAATTATATTTAGTTGTATTTATATAAAGATGAAAATTTTTTCATTTAATTTAATTAATTAAAAGTTTGCTGGCTCACTTCCATGAATAATTCGCCCCGTTTGACCATTGTTAAAACAGTTTTTTTCCCATAAAGAATAGAATTTATTGTATTATTGAATCATAAAATTTAGATTATGGAAAACATTCTTTTTACGAAAAACTATGTATTAATATATTGCATTGAAAAAGAGTTAAAATTTTTAACACTTCAATAATTTAGTTTGTTAATTTTTATTGAAAAATGCGTCAAAATATTTCAAGAATATCGAATAATTATCAAAATTACTTTTTATCGCGTTATTTACAGAACGGATTCGTTGCCACATACCAACGTACAAATCTACACATGTACACAAAATGATAATTCACTTCTATAATGCAATTCAAAATATCGGTAGACCCGCCGTAACTGCACTCTATGGCATGACGTATTCAATGGTAATATTTTAATTTATATAAGGACAAAAATATTTGAAACACTTGTATGTATATAAAATCGTTCGAATGTCTTTTCATTTGCTTGTACTCGTGGGCGTATAAATTTATATAAAAGTTCATTATTATTCCCGAAAAGCTTGTCTTTTTGATTCAGTATTCGTTTCACGTTTTTTATTACAGATCGTTTTACGCAATTGCTACTACACTGCTTTTTACAACCTACAGAAATAATGCATACAACATCTGTACTAACATGGTTAGGCCAAATTTACGTTAATATTTCTATTTATAATATTCTGAAAATTTTGCGAAAAGAACGATTTAATTTTTTAATTAATTGTAAAAATCATTTTTCTTTTAAAAAATTCTAAAAGACAAGAGTTAACTTTTTTCATTAACAATAATTTTATTTAAAAAAGTAGTTTACTTTTTTTGTCACTAATCGTTACCTCTTGCATATTTTTGTTTCATCGATAATTCGTCACATTAGAAATTAAAACAAGAGAATAAAGAAGCAAACTAATTAATGCAACAGGTTTAATTTTATTTAAATATAATTTTCCACGTAAAATTTAGAATTTTGATCATTTAAATTTTTTATATTAATAACGAATCAACCTGAAATTATTGAATGAAATATGAAAATTATATTTTTAAAATAATAATTAAAAAATTGGAATTAATAAAAATACATGCCTTGATTCCTTTTCAAAGGAGCTGATTAAAAAAATTAAAGTTTTTTTGTTTCTGTAAATAATAAATAATATAACTTCACTGCGTTTATTTAATATTTTATTTGCCATTATAATTGTATATTGAATACAATATATGTATTTATAAATAGATGTACATTGCCTGCTTGAAATATACTACATATTTTTTAGATCATTTAATTATACGTTTATATTTTAATTAATTATTTATATGCAAAATATAAAACTGCGATAAAAATCAAGTTATTATGGCTTACATGAAATATACATTAGTGTTGTAATCTTATCAAGGAACAAAAAATACCTGTTAGAAGTAAAATTTTTCTAACAAATATTCTTTATCACTTAACAGTATTTGGCGAAGAAATATCAAGTTTAATCATACTCATTGAATAAATATATTACAATAATTTAACTAAGTAGATGCAATCTAAGCGAAAACAATCGTGTGCGTAAAATAATTGCTCTAATTTTAATGGTTATAACAGGTAACAACGTCGCAAGTTTTAGCTTGCAAACGTTTCGATTTTTTAAAGGTATCAAGAGAAGGGTGACGTAGAAATCAATAACGTTTCCAAACTTCGTTAGCCTTATTCATTTATCTTAATAAATTTGAAAAAGATCCATATAACCGGCTTTCAAATATTATAATTGTTTCTTATATAGTTTCTTATGAATCACAAACGTAGCTTAACGGATTCGTCGATATAATTTAATTAATCCGAATAAGGTGACAAATGAAATTTTTGACAAATTTCGGGAGAAGCCTTAATCGATAAAGTAGGTTATGTATTACCGAGGGATACATTGGTTTCAATCAGGTTTCAGTGTAACTATTACTTATTGTTTGTGGTAATAAGCTGTGGGAATTCAAGCGGCGATAATTATTAAAAATTGCCATCAAGCTAACCTTTTATTAAAATTAATTTTTTTATTTTTGCTTCGCGAGTAACGATAAATTAAGAAAGTTCCTGCATTTAATTAGTATTATATACCAGGATCAGACAGCTGCACTCGTCCGAATCATCATTTCTTCCTTGAGTGATAATACACTTTAAGCCCGAATAAGCACCAGTAAGAAGCATTACTTTACTTCTCTGGCTTAACTACTATTTAATATCAAACTTTAGTAAATAAATTTATACTTTTAAAAAATAACTGCTATAACACGCAATTATGATATGCGCTGCGTACATCATTTTAAAATTCTTTTAAAAGGATTCGTAACTCATTAATAACGTCCTTCCAAAAGTAGAATTAATAAAAAAAATCTCCTTTATTTGTCATCTCTACTTTTTTAAGTATGTTATTTATGATTTTTAGAAACTTTTTACTACCCCCATTTAGTATTGAGTAAGATATAAAGCGTCTTAACGCACTAGACAAAAAGGGAAAAACACGAAAAAAACATATTAACGATAATGAAAAAAATGACGAGTAACTGTATATAATAATTGGGTGAGAATTTTGAAGAAGATTTTCATAATCCGTTATATTGGTTTTAAGAACAATCGTATCAAAATACATTTGTAAAAATTTAATATTTAGAAATTCTTCACTTTCTTAGAATTGTTATCTTCTATCTACAGAGCTGAGCCGAGCGCATTTTATATTAACTAACTCACCCCAAAGTTGGCATTAAAAGATAAGTAGATATAGTTGATAAATAATTCATAAAAATCACTATACCGAAAATATAAAGGTGCTTTAAATAATGAAATAAATATAAATTTATTAAAAACATAAACGATATTATGTATAGATTGTTAAACTTTAAATAAATAAGATTTTGCTTAGAAATGCACACGAAATTCATTACTTCGTTACTTATTTAGTCATAATCATATTAAGCGTTCAAATGGAAATAAAACTCGAGAAATTATAAATGAAATTTTTTTTTTAATTTCCTCTCAATTCTCCTAAGAAGAAATATGATATAAAATGTCAAATCACTATTAGCACTCTGTATATAATCATTGTGAATTAGTAAATAAATTGATTGCATTTCACGATTGATGATGATATATTCAATAACATTAATAAATATTCATATTTTTCAGTTACTTTAGAAGGCACATGTTTTAATAAACAATTTTTGTAATTCATATTTTTAAATCAAACATGGTTAATGTATTTCTAATAGATATTAAAAAGTATTTCAAAATCGTAATAATGATAAACTTTTATTTAAATATTATTTAAAACGCAAAATCTTTAAATCCAAATGCACATGTGTTAAAATCATGAATGTTTTTCTGTTAATACTAATTACATTTGAATAAAAATTATTGATTTCAAAGACAATACAAAGCAGTAAAATCGAAATATTTATATTTTACTTGAAACAGAAAAAAGAAAATTTGTTGGTTTATGTTCTTTGATAAACTTTTAACGTCTTGAGAAATACATATATTTAACAAAACTTATTGACAGCACTTTGATATAAACTATGGAAAATTTCCTGATTCCTTATAACTGTATGCTTTAAAATTTTGTTCTATGTTCTAAAATATTAAATATTTCATAGCAACTTATTGATATTTTTCACGCTAAAAATTTGTATTAAAACTCTTCGATCAGAAAATTCTAAAATTTATAAATTTTATTTTTATTTTCTAATAATATACATATATCTAATATTATCTTATTATTTTAAATATACAATTTTTATTCAATGTTCGACAATAAACATTTAATCAAAAGCTCTAAATAGCTGAAAAGAAATCATGTTCAAAATACTATGTAGACAAGCAATTTAATTATAATCGTAATGAAAAATCAATGAAGTAGATCAAATGTGCACTATTCATAAAAAATTAATTTTGAAAATATTTTGTACCCGTGAAATTTAGTTTAATTTTATATCCTATAATTTACGGAAGACAATTTATTAAGTGTAGAATTTTTAATTGAATATATGTTAATTTTATTTATTAATAATAAAGTAATATTTTAAATTTTTAGTTTCAAAATATTTTGAAAATAACACATTTCCATCACCAAACATTATTTATTATTACAATATTTCTTCCAAGTTTTATATTCCAACAATTTCTTCCAATAATAAAATATATTTAAAAAAGTTATTTTATCTTACAGAGAACTTAACTAAGAAGTCGGAATAGAATGTTTGGTTGTTAGGGTAAATAACCAACTCACTTTGTTTACTCAACACACGGTTATTTATTAAAGTAATTAATACCAATAATATACGAGAGCCGAACGCGAGTGCAATCTAGTCGCTTGCACGATTCGAACTGCCTCGGCCCTCGGCAAAAGGGCCGCAGGCTCCCTTGTGTTATTTCATACAAAAAACGCAAAACACATTGCGTACTTATGTC
Source organism: Platyscapa corneri (assembly GCA_018907185.1). Taxonomy (NCBI): domain Eukaryota; kingdom Metazoa; phylum Arthropoda; class Insecta; order Hymenoptera; family Agaonidae; genus Platyscapa; species Platyscapa corneri. The sequence goes on along the minus strand of JACCHW010000023.1, from coordinate 3,083,497 downwards.
TAATTCTTATTTCTAACGTTTTACAATATTGTCGATACTCGACACGACGCGACGCGACGCGGGACACCCGATCTTTGTATATTCTCATGCGCGCCGAATTGTCGGCGCGCGGCAACATCGGTATGGCCCGCCGCTTACAATTGAAAACTAATATTCTAACATGCCCGCCACAAATGTAATGAGTAATTACGCTTGGCATAATTAGGTTATTGTTCAATATAAACGATACAATTTTACAATTATGAAACAAATTCAATGTTTATTTCTTTATACTTTTTCCATTAAGTTTTTCTTTAAAATTATATCAAACTTAACTTTAAAAATACTTTTCTAAAAATTTATTTATAATTTTTCTGTACAATCTCCGACAAACTTTTAAATTGAAATAAATATTTGAATACATATTATAAAAAATATCTGTATTGCAAAGGAAATGGATTTTATAATTTTATTCAAATATTAAAATAATTTTGTTTGTATAAAAAGTTAATTAATGATTGTTTTTTAAAAATTTTTAAAAAATGTGAATAAAATTGTGAAATATTATAGAATGATAAAAAACTTTGAAATATCTTCTGTCGATAAAAAGAGAAGCCTAAGCGTTTATTTCTTTAAATTTCTATTTTAGTTTGATAATATATATTGTAAAAATATTCATATGATACGAGAATGAAAATTTGTATAAACTGAGCTCTACGTCAACATTGGATAAATTTAAGTTTTATGTAGTATTGGTTAACTTATAAATTTTTATTCGAAATTTTGATAATCCATATGTAAATGAACATTATTGTATAATGAATTAAGTTTTCACCTTGAACTTTTGAGACTTTATTTTAATGTCTCTTCGAAAAATTAACAAGAAAATACGCTCCGAAAAAGCGTATAAAACATAATACGTCTTTCTATAAACGAAAGTATTTTAAAAATTTTTACACTTGATATATAAATATATAATGTAAAACGCTTTTAGAATTCAGAATATTTATTAAAATTTATATAAAAATATAGAACATATTTAATGCAATAACAATTGATTAAATTTATTCATGTTATACATTTTATTATAAAAAATGAAATGGATTTTTTATAAAATTGTAAATTAAATTTAAGATTATTATTGTTAAAGATGTTAAAGATTAACTGGGCAAACCATACATTGAAGCTAAATATTTAGAGAAATAATTCATAAAAGTTGCTTGATTTTTTTTAAGCAGTTAACTCATTCGATTCAATTTCGTTATTTAAATTGATTTAAATCAATGCATTTTCATGTGACCTTAATATATATATATATTATTATAATATAAAATAACATTATGCATTATGAAATCAATAATCATTGAATTTCAATGAAACCAAAATTATTTAGTAAATACATGATTGTAAAATAAATAATACTGATATTAAAACTAAATGCAACAGATATTTACATGATTTTTTAATGTTAATATCACTAATAAAAATTATGAGTCGTTTAAATTGTTTTGTTGAATGATACTTGTATACTTCAAGTTATGTTCTACTTAATATAATACTTAATATTATTCAAGTAGGTGTTTAGACTAAAATAACTATTTTTAATACATAATCGTAATACTTGGATTTATGCTAAAACTATTATAAACTTTAAGATATTTTAAATAACAACTGTATCATCTCGTAATATCAATTTCAGCTATTTGATTAGGTACCAATATAACTAAAACGTATAACTACATTAAGAGAATACTAAAATTAATGTTTTCGAAAATATATAACAAGCTAATGTAATATCCTCTAAATTAAGAATGACATTCGATTAAACGATATTAATAATACAATTGTCCTTAATGAAATAATGTATATTCATGAAAATTTTAAATAAGTTATAAATATTCAATTACAGAATTTTTTCTGGAAATTTAAAAAACTGATTGCATTAGTCCATTTAAAACTTCAGGATCAATACCAAAAAGAAGCACAATATTAAATAATGTGATTATATAGACTATCATTTTAATGCTTCGAATACAATAAATTCATTAAAAAATAGTTGGAAATTTTCAAAATAAAAAATGACGGTTAGAACCGTCTTTCAATATTGCGGAAATATTCATTTTCGGGAAAATTAATTAAGAGAGAATTGTGCCATTTTTCATTCACTAAAATTTTAAAGTAAAATTAACAAATAATTTAAAAAAATTTAATGGATTCGAAAACTGAATAATAAGCTAAGTTTAATAGAAATTCATTTTTTAACGCAGAACGAATATTACTCTATACGTGCCCGTCTGACCTGATTCAAGTATTTCTACTTGATTATGCAATCTTAGCTGTCACATAATTAAATATGCATTGCTGGCTTTTTAAATTAAATGTAACATAATTAAACTTGCTTTACCAGTACTTTTTAAAATTATTTAAATAAATTCGTTCGTAATGTTGATTCATCATTTGAAAATCCTGCGGTCACCCGAAAACGCATTTATACTGCTCTCCTGAAGTAAAGGCTCATTCCTTTATAACTACTTCGCAATAATTGAAAATACTTGGGAAAGACGGTTTTTACTCGTAAAATTACTTTGAGTAGCAAACCCTTACGAATAATTGCTGGGGTAATTATTGCAAATTGTAACTCTGCTTGTCTAAAATAACTTTGTGCGATGAGACGCGCATAAGCCATAGGCGCAACTTTCAGAGTAAGCCAACCTCTAGGATTACCTTCAGATGTCGGCGCCGGTACTCCCGAGTATGGGCGAGGTAGTACGTATACACGTAGCTGGGCAGGGATCGCCTCGTCTCCTCGCCGATCCAGCGCTGAGGCTGCGGAGGCAGTTCGATGTGGGGGGCGACGGTGGTTCGCTGTCGGTGGAGCCCCGAGAGTCGCCGAGCCGGGCCGCAGGTCCCAAGCTGGCAACACGTTTCCGGTGCTGGGCCCGTCCCGGCCGCGCTCGAGTTCATGGCCAAGCTTCCATCGTGGCCATTCTCCCGGGGTCGGTCTCAATTGGATATCAAACTTCGGCGTCAAAGCGCCATGCGAGCGACTCGTGCCTCTTCCTCAACGAGGCAGAAAGCGAGTCACCGCGTTTGCCTGTCGAAGCCATTTAATGCGCGCCCGTCGTCGAGCAAATTTCTCGGCGGGAGTTCCGAAAGGAGGTGATCTACCGAGTTGCTGCAGTTGTAAACTTAGCTCGCGTGACGATCGCAGCGGCGAAGGTCTGTCTTAGCTTCTCGTTCCCAATTCTTTCCTCGATTGTAAATATTCAATCGAAGCTTCGTAATTAAATGGAGCGTATTTCTCAAACAAGTAGCGAGAAGCTGCAATGAATGAGGCAGCCGAATGTAAGTAGCAGCTTCTACGCCCTATTGTGCAACTTATGTTTGAAGCCAAGACAAATGAAGGACAGAGGCATTCTGACATTGCAGAAAGCACGGGATTAAAGTAAAATTATTATTTCGAATCTAACTGATTGTTATCGCTGGCTGGAGCATCAGTTAAACCAAGATTAATGGCATCTCAATAACTCCGCTCCTCTCTAAAACTTCAATATAAATAAAATGAATGAGTTGAAGTAGGTAAAATATTAAGGCGCTCTCTTTTCGTCGTGGCACTCTTATTTGGAAAAACGGTAAGGCTATACCCGAGAAATTTAATTAGAAATGCCTGCAAAAACTGAACCGAAATCTTGCGCGAATCTCGCGTCCATTGTTTACGCCTAAGTTTGTTATCAAATATTTCTGCCTAAATAATTGTCCCAACTGGATTTATTTATTACTTTGAAAACGTGAAAATCAGCGCTTAAGGCATTAGTTTGTAACTTTAAAAAATTTAAACTACGTTAATGTTTTTGCAAAATTATCCGCTCGTTTTCTCTTGCACGACGATTTATTCTCGATATTGTTTTGAAATGAACGCAAGAGAAATAAAAAATTCCATTTTCCACATTCGCTTCAAGAGATATTTATGATTCCCGTTGGGATATTGGAACAAAGACTGTTTTAAATTATTGCGGAAAATAGTAATGTATTGTACGCAAAAGTTTTAAATACGCTTAATACTTATTTCGTAGATGTGAGTCCTTTGCAAGGACTTATTTATGACGACTGCATTCTAAATTAAAAGCCAAGGATATTTAATTTTTCAAAAGCATGAACATCGTATTTCAAAACTTAAAGTCCATTTGAAGAAATATTAGTTAGAAGTGTTGACAGTTTGGAGAATCACTTTGCCAAAGTTTGCGCGAACAGAGGAGGTGCGAGCAACTCAAAAACTACCACGTGACACGGGGAATCCTCCAAAGAGATTTGGAGATTGACTATCGTGGCGTGTAACCATTGCGCGGTACCGAGCTCCAAAATGTTCGGTTTCCCCAAGTTATTTGTACAGGCGTGTCAGACCGTTAAGTATGTGAGTAACTCGAGAAAACCCGAGATAGGCGACAGCTATGCGAAGAGACTGTGCGTGGCGTTGAATATAAAACAGCGTGATAAAATAGACAAGTCTCGCAGTTTCGTAAGCACCAAGTACGTACGTGAGTACATCAGCAAAGGGAACGCGAGCGGGTGGAGAAGAAAAAGAGGGAAAGCCTGAGAGACAAAATAAGGGGGGAGGCGGTGGCGGTGGCCGTGGCGGCGACTACAGCGGCGGCGAAAGATGAGGAAAGTTACACTTTAAAATTTCATGGGTGTTCCTTTTACACGCTGAATGAGTGTGGATCGAGTACGATACGGCAAAGGTTCAAGAGAATCTACAAAGTTCTTACAAGACGAGAAATAGAATACTCCCATGCATATGGCGCTGAATATATACCATCTAAAGTGCACTTCGTACTTAGCGACCCCAACCGCATTCTTTTAGCTTGCATAGGTGCTTTTGTGCGCGTAAAATACGTACCGCCGCAAATACTAAGCAGTAAGCTTCAGATTTATTTTTAATTTCCCAAAACATTGAAACAATATCACAACATCGGCCGATAAATAAATATGGCAGGAATGCAATAAGATAAATTCTATGTTCTTCTATGATCAATCCGTCTTTTTATTCTCAATTTATTTTAATTTTATTTCCACTTCATACTGATTTTCGTCAAGAACTTCGAACGCAAATTATTGTTTTATTGACTTTGCAAATTTGCATCTGCATTATTCCAGCTATAATTCATCATGCAGATTTAGGTAAATCTATTAATTATGTATGTTCTAAAATGTGTTTGAAATATTTTTTGCCTTAAGAACAATTCTAATATCAATAAATTTTTAAGGTTTCCATTAATATTCTATTAAAAAATTTCATTCTTCTATAAAATTAGATAACGCAAACGAGAAAAATTCTTTCGACCTCTTAAGTCCGTTACACGTGCGAAATTAACTTTAATAAAATACTTCAATCTACATGTAAAATATACTGTTAACTGTAATTTCTGTGAGTTGCGTTAAATTCTAGGTTATACGAAAATTTCCTCCGAAATAATTTCCTAATTGCATTAAACTATTCAATGAAACTAAACGAAGACAAAGAGTCGTAGTTTTAAACTATTTATGAAACTTTCAAAATGTTAAATCTTGTGTTAATACCTATCATATGTTTTGTTTTATTTATTAATAAAAATGTCGGAACGAAATAAGTTCAAGATATAATTATTTTTTGTCCACGCCGCATTAAAAAAGGAAATACATTATTTAAAGCTATTGATGTAAATTTACTCGTACTTTTAATTTAATACATATTCTCTTTGAAAAACTAAAGTTAAAAATGCATGAGAAGTACAGAAAATTCTAGAATTTAAAAAATCCAGTTTAATCAAGTAAAGTAACCAAGGAATAAATACTTTTTTATTAAAGGTGAAACTAAAATATTAGACGAATGTTATGAATTTCAAATTTATTATAAAAAATATTTAATACAACTATTAAAAATTCTTGCGTAACAACCGAGTTATTAATAACTTATCAATTTAAGTGTAATTATATTATATTTTACATAAACTCATTATATAGATCACGTAGAGTAGTATTAATATGAAAAGTATTGAAACATCGCTCTAATGAATAAGCAATTCAAGGCAAACTAAATAATTTAATATGATATCAAATTCTACTAAATGTGATATTAGATAAATTTCAAGTATTTATCAATATAAATATAAGTTTTTATATAGTTTTTATCAAAGCAGTAAGAAACGCATTTTCGTCCGTTGAACTTTAAAAAGTTTCTCTCCACTTGCATAATTTAATTGCTAATTGCATTTCTAATTATACGCACGAATAACTATCACCAGTTGACCAACATGCAATAAAAAAGTGTTAAATAATATACAATGATCGTCTACGATATTTTTATACTTATTTACAAGTCCCGTAAAAATAAAACTCGTTCAAAAAACACAAATGTTATATTAAAATAGAAATGCGTTCACCCGAAAACAGAAAACCGCGTGAAAATGAGAAATTCAAGTCAAACGTGTAAACCGAGCAGAAACAAAATCAGTAATACCAAGGACGGGAAATCGAACTGAGATTCAAACCACCCGTCAATCTTCCGATCAGCAAAAGTTTGAAATGGATAAAGGAAGATCGAAGATTGCTTCTGGGACTTATTACTCTTAAACGTATCGAGAATTACGAGAAGTTGGATGACAAATGGGAACAGAAGACGCGAAAACGGTACTTGACGAGGAGACAACAGTCAATACGGAGGAAAAATTGAGCGTTATACAGGATAACATAATTAAAAATAAGCATCTCTATCTGACAGTTTAGCGAAATATCACTGATTTACCTTTTTATTCATAATTCAATGCTTGAAATAATCTAATGTCCCAAAAAATGTGAAAAATAGAAGTTAAAATACAATTAGAGCTGAGTACGAAACACGAGATAATTGTTATCGTTATTAATATTAAGATTACTAGTAGAAAAATAATTATGATACAATAACGTTTCAGCCTAACAATAAAATGTAATATATTGCAAATAGCTGAATCATTTTAGATAAGTACAAAATCGCATGAAAACTATAGTCGATATTAGAAATCAAGCAAGATTATTTTGAGTGCGTCGAAGATTAATATTATTATTCAATTACACATAAAATATTTAAATACTCTGTGCGCAATATTTTGGAATTCACTTCTGAATTTCTCGAACATCTCACGCTTGGTGACTGGAACTTTTATGTATACTTTAGAACATTTATGATTTCAACACCGAGATTCCTGTATAAAGTAGTATAGTAATATATTGGTTATTCTTAAGAACTTTCGAGTATTTTATCGAAGCGATGCGCATACATTTTTGGCATTTCTCATTACAATTATAATATCCGAGCGTGGATCGACGCAGCATTTTTTAACGTCCGTTACATATCACTTTCAACTTGAGCTGCCCTGATTCAAATTACTGAAAACAATCTCTTCATCGGAAAACTTTGTTCCGCGTATGAATTCAATTTGCAAACTGTCCACAAACTTAGACAAGAAAGAAAAGTTCCTTCATTCGTTACACTTACCAAGATCTTAAGTATACTCAAGTATAACTCCGCATAAAATATTTTCCGTCTACCTAAAACTTTGGCTTTGTGGTAAGATAACGCTTTGGGCATGAAGCCATCGCAACCGAACCAATTTGCGCGCAACATTTCAAATGAGCCGCCTAACTGATAGCCCTTCTCTTCGTATGCACGTGTGTGCACGTGTGCGTGTTTGCGTGCAGATGCATGACATTTAGAGCGCACCGACCATCCCGGGAAAGAATTCCCGTTTTCCCGAGTGTTCATCTGTGTCTAAACGTATCCTTGAGTTTTCCATTTTCTATTTTGGTATAGCCACGACCCTCGCTGAATTTTCTATGCAGAATTTCAACGTATATCTTCGAAAACTGGCAGCATATCAACAAAAACCACTTTCCTTCGTGTTTCCTTTACCCTTACTTATTTCATTTTTCCACTAGACCAAGTTCTTTCTAACAACTCAACTTTAAAATTGTTTCATCAAAATTATTCAATGATTCCCTTTAATGTTTAATAAATAATAGTCGACGCTTATGCTAATACGCTAAGTTTCTGCAACGATTGGGGCATAAAGTATCCCGATTATAAAAACTCACTTTAATACACACGGCGTAATGCAGTAACACTACGGGCTGATTTCGTAATTTCCCAATTGAAGTGCCTTTAGAGTTGTAATACATCATCCTTAAAATAATAGCTTCGACACCTTATATTTAAATTTCGGACAATATAATCCGTGTATAAAATAGAAATAATAAAATGAAAATTGGTTAAAAAGTAATCGATAATTAGATTTATTTTAAATCCCGTGAAAATAAACTAGACGGGTTCTTGATTAAAGTAATTAATAATTCGTATTTCATAATCAAGCTTAGATAATGAGCTTTATCTCTTACATAAACGTATATGTATCATTTTTCGTTTCAACGATTGTTATCAGAGTAAATAAATACGAAGTATTCACCATCAAAATTAAATATTTACTCAACTACCGATCAATAACTATACATTAATACAGTTATCGAGAAAATTAAAATAATTATATTGCAATAATAGAAAAAGAAATATCCTGTTAAGACGTAAAAATACTAATTTTGCTACAGTAACGACAGCAAAATTTTAGTACCCGTTCTTCAATTGTACAGTTGTAACAAATGAAATAAATGAAAAGAAGAGAGAATTTTCAGAGGTAAGCGAAATAAAATAATTCTTTTTTTAAATTGAATAAATCTGAATGTATGAAGAAACATGTAAAAAGGGCGCTTTACGAGTTATCTTTGCACAAGTAGAGCTAGTGCATAATAGTAGGTTTAAATGCAACAGATGTAGGTTTGAATAAAAAATCGGAGAAAGAAATACAAAGTATTTTAGCGACTATAGTTTTTAACGCGAATTCAAACGGAATAATAAAATGCGGAAAAAACAGATCCAAAGAAAAGAGAAGGATTAGGAAGCCGCGGAGCTGAGAAGCGGTAACTAGTACGTTAAGACCCTTTGCAGCGAATAATGCTGTGCTTGATAGTAACTGACGTGTATTCGTGCAGTATCAGCAAGAGTATTGGTAAAGGAAAAATCTGTCGAGTTCTGGAAAGTTGCTGTCATGCTCACACGGCCTTCGGAGTACTCGACTAGATGGCGAAAGCAGAAAAGACGAAATAAAGAGGAGAGCGCGACACAGAGGCCGAGATAAAGACATAAGCAGAGCAGGGAAAGAGAAAAAGAAAGTGCCGGGGCTGGAAAAAGAAAGTCCGAACGCCGGCAGGGATCGTGTTTTCATGCTCGGATGCAAACAAAGAGGCTCGATGACAAAACGCGCGCACAGCCGCTCACAGAGAGACACAAGGAGTAATACCGCTTCGCCGGAGGCCCTGAGGGTCCTCTCCGAGGACTCTCGTAATTTGGCCTCTCGCCCAAACGGAAAGAGCGGTCGTGCCGAGCCCAGCCGTCGTATAGCGGCCTGTAGCTCGCGAGGACAAATACGTCTCGCACTCACGTAGCAGCTCCTCGCTGTGGTTCGTTTTCTCCCGAAACATAGTGTAGCTCGAGCAGATTATTAGTCGAGTGGCTCCTTATTAAATATGCCACTTTGGCGGGCTTGTTGTGTTGGGAGCAGCGCGATAATACTTGCTTTTCTGCCTCGTGCATAATGAGCCGCCACCAATGTTGCGTCCTCGCCCGTAACAAAAGTGGCCGCACAATCTGGCCTGGCTGCTGTTGTCTGGCCAACGCTCTTTTTGTCCAAGTATCAGACCATTATGTACGTTTCCGGCTCCGCCCCCGCCACTCGCTTTTTATTTCGCTGGGTTCTACGCAGCGTTGCAAATCACGAGAGTTCTTAATTACTCGGAGCATTTTCAAGCGTCGAGAAACCGATAGCTCGACCGAACCAAATACTTTATATCCATAAATATTCGCTCTGCTTATCTGCCCTTACATCTGTCAATCTCTTTCTCTCTCTCTCCCTCCGATCCGTACTATCTTCCCATTTTCCACACCATTTTACTAAGCTCGAGATACTTTGATACCAAGCGCGTACTTCGCCTTGAACTGATCTCTTTAAGATTTCTCAAACATTTTTCCCATTTCTATTTTTCTCTTCATTTGTCTGCTTCCCTCTCTCTCCCCGGTCTCTGCTTCGCACTCTTGATCTTCCACTCGTAATCCCTCGATACGACCATAAATTCAGGTCTGCTATTCTACCACTCCTCAAAGCAGTTCATCGGAAAATCCCAGATACGTAGCAGCAGCTCGCCGAGGGGAACTGAGAAGAGAGCAAGAGGTGGTAAAAGTGCGGGGAAGTAGGATGGCGATGAATACCATCGCGCCACAACGGCTCGGATGGTCCTAGCTTGAATTTTAGGATCGATAACGTCATATTTTTTCCTTCCCTATTTAAAATATACAAGGGCAATTTGTTTTTATACCGAGCTTTGCTGTTCGTTAAATTTATAAAATAATTAGACCCGCAGCAAGGAAATATGCAACAGTTGAGTAAAAATAGGTTTCAAGTTTTGCAAAGTTGTTTAAGTGAATTAAAATGAGAGTCGAGTCGAACGATAGATCATCGTTTGAGAACCACTTTATCTCTGTACCGATAAAAGCGCGATAAATACAAATCCAATTAGAAAGCTCGACAGATGTTGTCTCTTGAAGTAGCCTAATGAGTTGAAATGAAGGATTATTGAGTAATAGTTTATTGTGATATTCGTGGACAAAAACTTATGATTTAAATCTTTCGAAGCAACTCCTTTTAGAATTTCCATTGGCAAGAGTTTATAAAAAAAAAAAAATAGAAATTGACGCTGTGGGCAATTAAATTCTACGAGTTCTTGAAGAAAACTTGAAGTTGAAGTAAATACTTTGAAAATTTATACTAAAAATTTTATATGAATTTGTACGTTACTTCTATTGTAGATGCTTGGGTAAATGTAAATTTTATAAAAACAAAGTAACTATTTTTTCTGAATTTTGAAGAACCAAATATAATCCGTAAAAACTCAATATTACTTATAAATTCAAAATTTATAGTAAATTTTATTGAATGCAATGTGATGATAAAATGCAATGGATGTCGATGTCAGTGATAAGCCACGATAAACGATGGAAATTAATGGATAGAATTTATGCCTTTTTTTAATAGTAGCCAAATGATCATTTAAATGAGGAAAATGTTTTCAAGTTATTATTAATTACTCGCATTTACGTTCGTTTTTATGATGAAATGTTAGATCATGATAAATTTTTTAAAATGTAAATAGGATCCTAGAAAGGAAAAAATATCCATCAATATGATTTTAAAGCTAATAGAAATAGATGATAATTATTATATTGACTGCTAATTAAAGTCGATAAAATATATTAACTTAACATTTAGTTTTAAAAGTTTATTGTCTAAATAATAAAAATATCAAATCCGAAGTTTAAAATACTTTTTCCAAATACAGCCAATTTAATCGTTTAAAATCTCAATATTATTTCAAAATACTGTAGGTTCTTCGATATTTTATATTTTTTTTAACCAGGATTTACAATTACAATTTAGTTTTCGAATTCAATAAAGCCTTTGTGCTTGAACAACTAAAAATAACATTTAATAATTGAAATGAAATATGTAAATGCCTTGTATTCACAAATGTTTAAAAAAAGGAATAAAATAACTATAATAACATAGCGAAGCATAAAATATTACGCAATGGATGCATCTTTTATTGTAAAAAATATAATATGCCTGGTGCATAAAGTTCGAAGAAAAAATATTCTATTTTTAACGTCTACATTGAATACATTTACTGTTTCAAATAAACTACAACTCTTAACAGCGCTAATTTAATAATGAAATAATGAAATTTCACTTCGCTTGAGGAGAATGATATTCAAGTGAGGTCGTAGAATCACCAACTCGGCTTATATTAGCTTTAAATACGTATGGTGATAAGTATCTGAATACAGTGAGAGAAAGTGCCGTTAAAGTGAATTCAGGCCTTGCGAGAAGCCATTTTAACCAAAAGATATAAATGTATTCTTGCAAGACCTGGAAGGAAATAGTTTGAAATCTATTGGTTTTTGAGGTTAACGGCAGCTGCCATCGAGGTATAATTTTCCGAATGCAGGGGAATATTAAACAATGTTGGAATGGGCTAAATTACTGTACGTTACGCAGAAAAACTCACGCTTGACACCAAAGACACATATTGAAACATTTAAATTGTCAAATATAGGAGATTCGATCAAAGGAAGAAACTCAAATTAAAACTAAACACTTGCGCAGACGCAGTCGTAAAAAAATGAAGCAAAATATTCTCTTGATAAGTAACTAAATACCTATGTAGCGTAGTAATTGATGGAAAAAATGAATTCAATTGAGCTACTAGGGGAATAAAATAAATATTTATAAAGCAACACATGTACAACTTCAAAAGTTTAATAACGATCAAAATCTAATAAAGAAGTGCTTTGAGAGAAACTTGTAAAAGGATATTTGTGACAATCTGATGGAATTATCGTCTTACCAAAAATTTCCCCTTTATTTAAGATAACAAATTTGGCTTTTATTAAACTTCGTATAAATTTAAATTTTAAATTTGTTTAATATTATAATATCAAAACTACTTCGATTTCAAAGCAATTCAGAAATTACTTAATTTTCTGCTTCGTTAAATAATTAAGCATAAATTTTGACTATTGTAATTGTTTTACGTACCAGCGCTAAATTTTGCAGGTCTAATTATAATGTATATCTCATTTAAATCTTACTTTGATTCATTAATTAAGTATACTGACACTTATATGTAAAAAATATTGTACACTTTCTAGCGATTATTTTCAATCGAAAAATCTGTGTTAGGGTAATTGATATAAATTTTGTGAAATTTAATATCACTTATTTTAGATGTGTCAGTGCGTTCTCGAGTCTTTTCACTAATTCCAACCTTGTCATATGAAATTTTATTTAAAAAATCAAAATTCTTGAATAAAATTTGATATATTAATACATTATTAGTTATTTTAATCACAATAGCTGATACTAATTGTGAAGAGAATTATAATGAAAAACCATGCTCGATTATTTTAATAAGATAATTTTAATTTGTGCGTATCAAGTACTGTATCAACGCTGATGATGATTGTACTAAAATTTATTATTTTGTAAGTTTGTCTGGAAAATGCATTTAATTAAATAGAAATGAATATAATAATGAATGCAACCAGTCTTTCGGAAAATCTAAAGTTACAGAGAATTTCTATAAATATTTTATTCCTTTGTTCATTTCATTGAAATTTACACAAACATTTAGATTTAATTTATAATCTATCAAGGTTCACCATAGATTTAAATTTGATAAAAATATCAAAAATATATGGTAAAATTAAAAGGATAGTTTATATTCTATATATCAAATTTCTTAAAATTTTTAATCCAAAACGGAGCATTAAGAAGTGCATTGTAATGGGTTGAAACTCTTATTACTAAACCTTTTACTCGTGAAGGTGATATTTATAAACCGAAAGTTGGCCTGGTTAATTCACGGCTGTAGTATTTACTAAATGTGTAGGTGAATCTCGACGTGTTACAGATTTCTTATAAATAGGTAATAAGAATCGACGGAACGTCTATCCATGTCTGTACTGCTGAAATGGATCGTAAATAAATCAATAAGTCACTACGATTGTTTGACTTAAAGTACTGCAGGAAGCATTTTATTGAAGTCTAAGTTAACTTTAATAATAATTGCTTTTAAATATCGAAATAATGTATCAATTAGTGTTGAGAACGAACTACTGATACTTCTGTTTTAGTGTTTAAAGAAGAAAATATCTTCTAGAATATGACATTTATTTCAACTACTTTAAATCATATTAAAAAATTATTTTCGTATAGATTTATCAAAGTCAGAAAAGATGACGCGAAACGTTCTTTATTCGTTTTTTGTACGCGCCTTGCACTCTTATATAGATTATATCATTTAAGACGAAACTCAACGACGATGAAGAAAAGATGCGCCGTTCGTATTGGCTTTAGGTCTAAATAGGCGACAAATAGCTGAAAGGAGGAGCTTTACCAGAAAAGAAAACGAAAGCGCAGATATAAAGGCGCGGAAGAAGCTGTAAAGCAAAAGCTTCATTGATGAAAAGGTTACCGAAGCAATCCACAAAGTTTCGGGAGACGTAATGATGTGAGCACCGTGAACAACCAAGCTTATATGTTTTCAGGATTAAATGCTACTAAGAGCGAGTGAAAAGCAAGAAACATCTAATCAATAGATAATGCCATAAGCGTTATTGTACCATTTTATATATAAATGATGAAAGGTAGTCGTGACAAATCGGCAACGTCCCGTCGATTTTCGGTATTAAAAATTACATCCGGCTTTTTTCGATTCAATTTCTTTCTTTAAAATTTTTTAACTTTTACACGTCGGTAAAAGTGGTAAGAATCATTGTTTAGCTTAATTTCTAACTGTTAATATTATTTTTATTATTCTTAACATTAAAATTATTATCAAGTCACAAAGTGTGAGCTCATAATTAATATACGAGTAAAGCAACTCTGTGCGAAATAGAGGCTAAAATGTCTGCCAAAGTATATACAATTTAAACTTGGCAAGATGGTTGGAAATAAGGGTTACGGGAACGATAAACGGTCTCTTCATTAATTACAAATTAGAAAGTTAAACTACACATTAACATGGTAAATTAAATTAATATTTGAAGCAAATATTAATAAGAGACAATTTTCCACTCTCCCGTCTAAACATTCCTCTTTCGAATACTTCGCATGTTTTCTTCGTCTACGAATAATAGAAATTTGAATAAGAAATATCAGATAAGTATTTAGATGACTATTTACTGCGAGATAACGTCTGTTAGATGCTCGCAAACCCGTGAAGGAAAGCAGCTATTTTTACAAGGCCGTTCTTCAGCAACAGTAAATAAAATCCAGCAAAGTTTTAGACAATAAATAAAAGAGATTTTAATGAGTCAAAAATATTTACATCTCCATAATCAGAGAAACTAGCGCTGAAATAATAAAATAAAAGTAGGAAGGTAGAAAACGGGGGAAGGTACAGACAAGGTCCTTAAGCCGATTGGCGAATTTTAAAGATTAGACTCGTAAAGTTACGTAATACTCTCTATATTTTCACGAGTGCTTGGCTTTTTAAAAAGGAAATTATTTTTAGAAGCAGAAAATTCACCATTAACAAATAATCCTTAAACTTAATCAATAGTATTAAAAGTGCAGACCGAGATAATCGTTGTTATAACATGCAACGTAAGAAGCGAATCAATATTCTAATTAATAGTGTATTGGAAAGCTATTCTAAGAGTGGTAAAGTAGAAGTTTAAATATTCGCACGCTTATCTCGAAGCGTCGGAAATTACTTGACGGATCGTTCTGCTGCATATTAACCATGACATGAATTGAGAAAAATCTTATACTCTTATATTAATGCATTTGGAGACACTTTTCGAGTCGTAGATACTAAAAATAGACACATGATACATTGAGTCAAAGGATACAAAGACAAGTAAACTCTTAATTATTTTTGTGTTGTATATGTGTGCAAACCATCAATCACCTACTCTGTATTTGTTACAGAAGAAAATTTTTGTCTATTAGTGTAAAACTGCGTTATGGCGAAGAATAACGTGCGAAGACCTTCAAAATCTGCATAATGTAAATCGAGTAAAATAAATGGATACAGTACCTCGAAAATAAATGAACAGTCAGGCTTATTAATTACCGAGCAAAAATTATCTGCATAATGGAGTAGGAGTGTTAAATAATATTTTTTATGAAGCATGAACTGTTATGACTTTTATCTTCGTTAAATGACTAAAATGATAAATACAAACTACACGTTCGGAGTCGATTTCATATGTCGCGCCAGATAATATTTTTTGACTATTGTTAAAAAGTATCGATAGCTGGGTAAATGCCAATGTCTTTATAGAGATGATTTTTCACCCAAAAGTATAGAAAAAGAGCGAGTTTATCGGTACTACTTGTCTGTATAGAATAAAAATGGCCAAGAACATCTTCGGAATGTTTTGTGTGGAACACTAAAGAAAATAGAAAATACGAATTTAAGCTTGAAAAAGTTTGCAAAGCCAGTGTCCACTTTTAACGGGCTAATAGCCTTAAAATATTTCGAGTAAAGGATGCTAAGAAAAAGCAAATAATGCGGGTCAACATAACGTCTTATCTTGACAGCATAAAAAAGGAGTCATTCTAAACCATAAAAAAATTTACTATCAGATCGGATCTTTAAAAATTCGCGAGTGTCCTTTAAAATTGTCTCGGAAAAAAATATCGGATAAATATAAAAGATTTATTCATTATTGTTATTAAGATACAAATTATAGAACTTTATTTGCTTAAATAATTTATTGTAGAATAAAACATAATCAGAAGTTATACTCGTTAGAAATATGAGTAAAAGAAAGTGCTTCAAAAATAATTATACTTATTTAATTGGTAATACAATAATAGAAGTTAAATTGTAACTTTAATAGAAATTAAGTACAGAACTTAAAAACAAAACCGCGTAATTACATAACAACAGTTTTATTAAAAATTAACTAAATTCGCAATGCATTGTTAAAATTTTATTACAACATATACTATTAAAGGCAATTAAATATAATAAAAAGGTGATTCGGAAAAAATAATTAACAACAAATTGTGAAAAAACTAAGAATATTAATGTAGTATATTTAATGATTTAGCGATTACTACACTTTAACATCTTATCAATGTAAATAAACTCGGTGTAATTTAATTAAATGTCTAGTCGAGGTGAATACAGAATCAATAGTGGCAAAAAATACTCGACGAGTACGAACACTCATAAATCATTAAAGAAGAATACGATAAATAAGTAAAATTAGCGTTCTAAAGTTAAGAAAGGCTTAAAGTTGAAGTGTTAATCCTGCAAAAAGAATTAAACGAACCTCCAGATTGAGATAAGTAAGACAAGTCTCACTTTATCAGCTATCTTTTTCAATTCTGTTTCTTCTCCTAATTCTTTTTTAACTATTATCCCTTGCATCGTACGAAACCCAGTTTCTAAAGCCGTATACATAATGTAACAGGGCATATGTTCATGCATATGCATGCAAATATTTACAAATCTGATTTACACATTAGTAGAATATTAGATTTCTGTAAATAGTGTGTATCACGCGTAATATTTTTATGGTTAAGTAAAATAAGAGAGATAGAAAGATAATCTTGTCTTATTATCCGTCCAGTTCAACTCCCTCTCTTTCTCTCTTGTTATAGCTTTTTGTTTACTTCACTCAATAACAATAAGAAAGCTTAGGTTCAACAAGTTCATATTGCCCTAAAGCAAGAATAATAATAATAACAATAACAACAACAATAATAATAATAATAATAATAATAACAGTAATGGTAATATGATCTTAAAAGACCAATAATAGTTTTAATAATTTTAAAGGTGAAGAATGTACACACATAAAGTTAATCGGAAGTAACGCGTGGCCGTTATTCGTTGTTCTGCAACAACGATGAATGCAAGACATTTCCGAAAGCACAAGTTTATTCTCGAACAAAGCTGATGAGGCATAAAAAGGTACAAAGTAGCAGAAAATTTCCAAACTACGACGTTTGAAAGTAAGGAAAAGTACACCGTTAAATTTCCGTTTAACTATCTACACTAAAGACCCGACATTCAACAACAAAAAAAAAGTTCCATTATGACGATTGACGACCTTAAAAAGCCATAGCACCATCGTATTTATATAGTAAAATCTCAAATGTACCGGTAGAGTCTCTAGGGGTTACTCGTGAGTTTGCGCACTAAACTAAGTTTGCTTTTCATCCCAACTTTTGTGGCATGGCTATGTATAACAGATACACATGAGCCCGCTAAGCTAGTGATTTTTTTAATTTCTTGCCATCCGAAAAGTGGTTAAACGCATGAACCAGTAATCTTTGACGCTGATATTGTAAAACGACCGTATCACCGTCGCGATGAGTGCCTTACGAGGTGTGCGCGCGCGCCTACATTCATGCACACGCGTACGTGTGTGTCTACGTCGCAAAACAATTGTCACAAGACGCAAATTGTTAAACTGTGCACGCGTGAAAAAGGCGCGAGCCCAGGCACAAGTGGCTCTGAGACCGTAAAAACGACGAGGTCGACCGCGACCCGACCACAATGAAGACGTCGTGTACGATGTACGTTCAACGCTGCACTAGCATTACGGTGCCCTGGCCGTCGCGCGGTGCGGCATTGTCCCCCCGGTGCGGTGGCAGCTCCAGCTCAACCCTTCCCTGGATCTGCCATTAAAGCCCAAACGCTTGAGTGAGACGGAAGCAGCGCGAACGAGAGCAGGAAGGAGAGGAAAAGAGACAGTGTGCCAGTGCCCCCGTCGCTCCCACTCGTGCTAGTCATCAGCTTTTCTATTTTGCTACTGCTGTTGCTGCTACTGCTGTCGTCGTTGCTTCGAAGTCGCGTTTCGTGGCAGCACCGGTAGCACCAGCGTGGCTTGCAAGCAAAGCTGTTTCAGCAGCATTTAGCGGGGCTTGTTGTTAGGAGGAGGAAGCGAGTTTCCCTACCAAATAAGACACCCCGAACGTGAAGCGCTGGGAAAATCAGAGGCGCGATTAAATGCAACTCGTCGAAAAATAAAAATAAATTACCAGGAAAGAGGAAATCGGACGAGAGTTGGAGATAAAGGAGGGCGCGAGACGTCGGGAAGCGTGGAAAGGCGATTTCTGACTCGAGGCGAATATTCGCTCTGCAGCCATTTTAAAGAGGAAAAACAGAGGATGGGGAGAGAGAACGAGAGAGATTTTCACTTACAGCGTAGTCGCGCGTTTCGCTCTTCCGGCAGCGCATCTAAATATTGATTTTAATATTTGACTTACGAGAACACAAGATGTTAAGTGCGAGAGCACGATAACCCACAAGAACTATGTGTAAACAGCTTGTGCAAACTTCCCCAACACATAATTTCGTATCTGTTGCTACTCAGACGAATCCACTCAATCAGAATTAACAGGCAAAATTAAGTAAATGAAGTCCTCCTTTAATCAGACTTTTGCTGGCGCTGCATAATAATTTATAATCAACCGAATAACTCGGCCAAAATTTGTCAACTTAATCGTAAAATTAAGGACTGCCGCTGCACATGCGTTGTTTACTATTGCGTTTCAAATAATAAAGTTTTTCACGTGAGAAAGATAAAATTGAAGAAAATAAAAACATTATCGAATCAAGAGACGTACTTAGCACGCAAAATACACTTCTTGCTGCATAAGATTGGGAAGAAAACTAAGTACTCATTAATCAAATGCTTATCCATCCGTGGTACAGAAACCTTTGCTTTATAAACACTCGGACCGTGAAAAATGATAACCTCCTGTATTTGCAGAGAAAAATAAGAATTGTATTTCTTTGGCTCCTCGCATTTCATCATAAATTTCGAATTCCTCGAGTTAGGCAAGGCTGAACAAAAGTAAATAATAAGTCTTTCATATTTGTGCACAGCGCTCCTTTGATTATAAAGATGTCAGTGTTTCTCAGTTCGCCTCTAATTGTGATCTTTTATGTCAGAAATGTGATGAAATGGAGCCAGTATGATAGATTAATGTCTGGTAGCGAAATGCACAGACTCTACATCGTTAGATATTCTGGAACTCTAGTTAACAAAACCTCCAGGGGGATTCTTTGCTGATAGGAGAAGAGAGAAGGGAGAGAGAGAGAGACGAAAGAAGCGCGCACGAGATTTGAACGCGAACAAAAGAGAGATAATCTAGTGGATGCAAATAAAGAGATAAAGATAGAGATACTCGTGGATAATGGGTCGTATACTACATGCGCCAATGGTCGGAAAAAATTAATAAGTAAGTCAGCCGCAACTCATGGATGGATTCATTCGCCGGAGACTCTTCTAATAATTCATCTTTTCCACTTTACTCCCCTTTGATACACTTTGGATATTTAGCCATCTTTCTCAACTACAACAAAATGCTCATTTTATCTCCACGGGATTTTTTAATGAGAATTTTAACGATTGACCTACATTCTTACGAACAGCGTATAGCATTATAAATCATAACATTTGTTGCAAAACAGCGCAATAAATTAATTATTATTAAATAAGAAAAGGTATTATTTTACTTGTTTGAGACGTCTAAGGTATATGACAAGTTTCTAAATGTATTTTAATGGATGATAAGGTCGCTCGTTAAAACAAGTAACAAGAAACGCTTAAAACTCTTTGTAAACTAACGTTTGGGATGCGAAATATAATAATTGTAAAGTACCGTAGAATTTCTCTTGAGTTTCGGATTTTTCGTTTGTAAAGCGAGTCGTCTAAATCCTAAAAAGCGATAATTAAACCGCAGAAGGATTTTTCATTAGACAGCATCGATATAATCTTCCAATAAATTCGATCTCTTTCTGCTCGATATAGAACCGAAATTTTAAAAAAAATTCCAAACAAAAACGTATCTTTTCATAACAATAAGCTCACATTATCCAAAGGATTAACGAGACTTTCAGTTTTATTGTGCATCTCAGCGAAATTGTAATAGTTAAAAGGCTCTTACCTTAAAATGCGGCTGGACAAGTAGTTCTTGAAGTTCTCGAAGATCGTTACGATCGATATTTCTCGTGGATGTCCTCTCAGCTCCTCGAAGAAGCTCCTCCACTTCGTGCGCTCTTTGAACTGCATCGGTTTGCGGTGCTCGGCAAGGTGACGGGATTCGTGTCGCAACTTTATCGTAAATCTATAATTAAGACGTTCAACTTGAAGTGTCTATTCAACTCGCCCTTCAATACCTTTGATATATTGTTCTTTATGCATAAGGCTTTAAGGCTTTGAATTCCATTATGCAGCAACAGTAACGGTTAAACAGAAACAAAAACGGATTGCAGTAATTGTCGCATGCGCGTTCATCGGTTTGACCTGACTAATTGGCGACTCGTTAAAAATAAAATTATAAGCAATTCACAAATTTAATATTCAAATTGTAGAGGTAAGACTAGGGAAAATCGACAGGTTTTAAATTATAATTTCGCATTGGTAATAATTAAAATTCCTTCGATTTTACAATTTCGTTAAGAAATTTACCAATATAGGACAGACTAATTGAATAATTACCCCAAGGTAAAAGGACTCACCAGCATGTTATTTGCCCGCAATAAAATTCCGACGAGTTTGGTCTTCAACAAGTATCAGCAAACAAGAATGTATCTTGTTATTTATTGGGGGTCGCCGGCGAAGGAGCTTAGATAGGGTAATCAGGCTCGATGTTTATCACCGGCGGTGGAATCCGCCCTCAGGTAGTCGAAAAGAATATTATGAGCAGAGCGAAAGAGATGAAGAAGAAAAAGATGACAATGAGGAATAAGAAAACGGGTGCTCGTCGCCTTACGTACGTACGGGACTGCATCTCGGTAATGTCAAGCGTCATTGATTTGGTAGTGGTAGCAAACTTTTTTAATTTAATTTCCGTTAAATTTCTCGCTCTCCTTCCTTTTTATTCCTCCCTTATCTCTGTCGTCCTGTTCCCACTCTTTACGACCCGCTCCCTCTGTCCCCGTCTATTTGTCTCCCTCTGTCTGTCTGTCTCTCTCCCCCTCTCCCTCTCTCTTCCCGTCCTTGTTTTCGACGCCTTCAAACGGCCATCTTGAAACAGGGTGGACTTTAAGCGAAAGCTCTCGGTGCGCGTAACCTCAAATATGCAGCCTCGATCTTTTACTGCAATGCGACCACAAGGTAGCGCGCCTCGATACAGTGGCTCCACTCCGTTGCAAAGCGTGAAAAACCGCCGGGGCGCTACTCAAGACTCGGACCTTATATTGTTCAATGAGGGATGCTGGCTACGAAGCTCGCAGCGCCACGGTTCGACTACGACTGTTACTAAATTACTTATCAGTCAAGCTGGTCCAGGACTATCCCATTGCTGGGTAATAGCGCGCAGAATCTACCCCTCCATCGGCAAGTTCGCTGATCGATGAAAGCTTGCAAACTCGTCCGCGTCTGTCTACTTTACCGATTGCAAGTCTCTGCGAGCGAACTCGTTCTATCTTCTGCAACTTATAACGGAATTCGGCCTCCAGCACTCGATTTTCTTTATTCAATAAAATCCTTACTCTTTCGAAAGATTCTCTTTTTTACCCCACGTGCTTCGGATTAAATTTTACAATAAATGGAAAGATGGAACAGATGGAACAATTTTAAAGCGCATTGTTTCTTTACATCTTAGATTAATGATTATTCGTATCTATTGTTTTCTAATCGATCGATTCACAAAAATAGAAGTTTATAAAGTATCCTTACGTTTAATAATGTTCGAAGTCGCTTGTCGTCAACTGCTGCAAGAATTTCCGATCTACTCAATCTACTACTTTCTTGGAGGACTTCAATATCATCTAACGAGTCTAAAATTTCGGCGACAGCTCCTGCAGAAATTAAAACTTTTTAACGTTGAAACGTCACATAATTAAACATCAATGCTCGCGAAAGGCAAGCTTATTATTAAAATGACAAGAAGTTAGATTGTAATTATAAGTAAAAATACTGGATGAATATCAAATGAAGTTTATATAGCAGTTTACGGAGCAGTGAGTAAGTTCATCGTTAGATGTGACCTATAATTTTAGTTGACCTATTTTACGTACCCGTAGTTATGACCTCTTCGTCGCCGACCTCATAATAACTATCGCCGTTCGTTTCTGAGTACACAGCATGCCATTTCGACGAGGACACCGCCACTTTTACAGCAGCTTTCAATTTTCGCCTCGCGTTAAACTTTTTCAATTCCTCGATTGTCTCGCCCAAGTGTATACGGGCACTGCCTTTGTCACGATCCTGCGAACAAAAATAAAACCAACGTAAGTCGCTATTATCAACGCACCTACAAAACGAGATGCTTTATCCTTTGCGCGCGCGTGTGTGATCTCGAATATAAGCAGCGTCGAGTAAGAATTATTTTTCAGGTATAGAAAGTGCAGTTGCTTAGCGACTTTTTAATCGAGAGGAAATCACGAGAAACTCGCGAGCAGCCGATATTTATAATTACACGACACTCCAACGGATTCAAATGAATGCTTCTAAAAAATAGTGAAGTGTATCGAGCTTATTTCCATTAACCGCTGGAGCTTTACCCTAGACAATCGATAACCCACTTGCACGTGCATTGCATCGATATCAGAGGGGTCCTGGTGCCCCCTCCTTTAGTTTACCTGCTAAATGCCGAGCCACGTATCGCGCCGCATCTGCACAGCGAAAGCCTTTCAAGACACGTACCGGCCGACACAAGCGCGGCGTTCCTTTTTCTAAGTTGCGTAACTGTACACTTGACGTGTAATCAGATCGACGCTTACACTTTACACGTCGCACGTGGTTAAGTATGAAGGTGAACGCGAGCGACGGAGAAATATATGCACTCTTATGGCGATACAGGAAATATCGCCAACACCAGTTTTCAATGGAGGCTATCTCGGATAGTGATTTTATCCATTGTCACGCGGCGAACAAGAGGACACTATAAATGACGGAGACTTACGCGCAGCCATTTATGGTTGAGCACTTCCTGAATGGTAATCCTGTGATTCACATCGATGGTTAACATGCGCTGAATGAGATCCTTGGCGGATTCACTTATTAGATCCCAGAGTGACGTTTCCATCTGCAAAAAATATTTCGTTCGTATTTTTAATTAGATTTTCATTTTGCGAGTCGCGCTGCTCGACTTATATCTTGATTGACGACTTTTGACAATGCGCCTCGGTGGTTATTGCAAAATTTAACTGAACATTAGCATCGGAATAAACATTGCGACGGCTTTATCGAAAACAGCTAATTAACGCACGCGAACTTACTTCATTTTATTAATGGAAAACTGTACTCGAAGAATAAATTACACGAAATATTGATTATTGATGTCCAAACATAAACGTAACCGATCGCATAAAAGGTAGTATGCATTCAATAAAAAGACACGTGTGTCAGAGATAAAAAAAAAACAAAGAAATGAAAGTTTAGGCGATAGTATCGAGTAGCTGTGGGTAATACCTGCACTCTTCCTCGACAAATTGACTCCCGAAGTCGCTCTCGTGATCCAACAAACGGAAGAGTGCCCGTAAGAAGAACATGGAGAAGCACACCGGCTGACCAAACATCTCCCGGCTTTCCGTACTGTCGGCGCAATATCACTTCCGGGGCCATGAAGTGTGGGCATCCGATGCGACCTATGACGACGGGCAATAAAATCTTATTAAATTTTTAAAAATATTCCGAAGCCATTTTCAAAATTAGAAAGCGTCCTTTATTTCTGCGCGTGTCTAGCTTATCTACGATGAGTTAAAATAATTTATTTACATGTTTAAATAGCGACATTGAAAGAAAAAAACAAGTACTTTTCGAATTGGTTTTCATTTGAAATTTAAAACGTGACAAACTTCAAATCAAGGTTTTACTCCATTGAGAATGGTCCTTTAATTAAACAATATATATACATATGATATACGTGAAATAAAGGACTTTATTTGCAAGTGCGATTATCTACAGTTTGATGCTCGAAGAGCATCAGTGTTTATAGTAATAAAGCGTTTGTCACTAACTCTGCAATATTACAAATGTTACAACGTGCTGTGTGTAAGCAATTTTATCACGATGCGATTGTACACTACTGACATGCTTATCTTTTAGAGCCTAAACTTAGTTTTAAAATATTCATATCAATTATACAAGCATAACAATGCGTTTATTATACTAATGTGCCTAAAGTTGAAACGCTGGAAAAATTTTAAAACTGTGTTAACAATTTCTCTTGATATTTAATAATAACTTTTTTTGACAAGATAGCGTTCAAATTCTATTTGGCGCAGAACAAATTTAAATAAAGTTGTAATAAAATGATTATCAGGTACACAAATGGTTGCTCATAATTAATTTAAATATTATAGTCTTGTCTAAAACTTTATAAAACATAGGTCACGAACATGATTAAGTTGTTTAACAGAAATGAATATCGAATTAATAACTGTTTACATAAATACTCATTCGATGTATTTTTACACATATACACAAAAAACATCATCATTTACTGCGGCTTCAAATCAACACGATGCAACAATTTTATGTAAAAGTAACACGAAGAACAAAACAAGCAAGTAGACAGGTACAAATGACAAATGACAATCTAGAAAATCTACCGTAATGGACGACGACGATAAGAACAAAACACTTGGTGTAAAATGGCCAAACGAGACTCAAGACTCGCTGCGATTTTCTGCCATCTACTACCCTAAGAAACAAGACGATTAAAAGCGAAACAACGCGTTGTTTAGGTCATAAGCGAAATTTCTTCCACCTTAAAAATGATACAACGATGACATCACTCTTACTTCGCAAACATTTTGCACTGCGTTATATATTAAATATACAATATTCACGTTGTGAAGCTCATTTAATTATAGTAAAAGCTGATTCACAAGCTGCCTTGGTCGAGAAAAGAATGTGTTCATAGAAAATTAAAATAAACATTATGTAAATTATCCGATGAAAAAAACTGTTAAAATATATATGTCATAATATTGTACGGAAAAATTAAACAAAGTATTACGAGATATGGAGACATTGCGCTCAGAGTAGAAAAGAAGGGAATTGGAATAGAAAACCCTGAGTGGAAAAAAGTACCAACGTCAAGCTGCACTATCATGATAAAGTGCTGGGAGAGAACTCCCAAGGAAATATTGTTCCCACTTGCAGGTAAAAACAAAATGATAAAAATGGCACATTCTAATCTCGCACTTTACTCATTCAAAATTACGATGAAACAGTCGTATGTGAGTACCGATGTTGTCGTCCGTGTCGCTCATAAGCGAATCCTCCGCATCGGTAAGATCCTCGAAAGGGAAACTGCAACTTGATGATGTCAATCCTATCAAAAGAACAAATTTAAAGAAGAATCGTACGCATCTTGAGATCTGCGCCTGCCATTTTTAATATTATACCACTTTGTTTTAATCAAACCTACCTACTTTTAATTATTACTCTCCTAATGCTGTCTGACGTAACAATTTCACTTATATCATATCTCGAATGATTCTAATGTGTGTACAAATTTTTAATTTATATAATGTATTGTTAGTTTTTACGCTTACACATATTCAACTCGGATATATTTTAGCATTTTGTGCTTATGCGTAGTTTTAATATTTAGTTTTGCAAAACATCCGTGTGCGGTTCAAGTATCGCATACATTAAATTCATCGTCTTCCGTGTGAGTTCTCTTATAAAAAAAACATCAATAGAAATAGCACAACTATAAATATAATATAGTCTAAGGTGACAAAATAAAAGAATTAAAAATCACGTGAAAAAGAATTTTGTGCAATGTAGGGGTCATTATTTGTAAGCAGACAAGCGACAGCGTGTAAGCAGCACTAATGCAGATTATAACAACATGGAAGGATTTTTGAGATTTTCCCCGAATTTTCAAATATTGCATAACAAAATAATACGAGTCTAATATTTAAGAGATAAATAAGAAGCATGAGCGAATACGTTTTGGCAATAAATAAGAATCCTGCAGAAAAATGTCGAATCCAAGGTTTTAGGTCACGCTTACCCTCATTGTCGACCTGCAAGTAGACCTGCCCCTTTGGGCTCAGATACGGCCGATACTCGGTTGTGTAACATTCTGAATTCATTGAAACGAAATTGAAATATATCAACGCTTGTTTTTTTCATATCGAAATAATTATCTTGGCAAAAAATTTAGGATTGTATGTTTTTCAAATTTTTGAAATTCCTTTCCATGTCGTTCGTTCATTTTACTTTTTTGATCGCTTTAACCCTCTGAGATACAAACTTTTACACAATCATTGTAGTTAGTCTTAATTAAAACTTTTGAAATTTTATGTTTCAAACTTTTTATGCTGCTATATCTTACTCGATTATTTATATTTAGCTATGTGACATGCCTATACTTGAATTAAAAAATTGTCTGTTTATTTTCAAAAAGCTTTTAGAAGTCTAAACTTTTTTTCAAACTTTTCAATTATTTTTAACGTTACGAGGATAAAAAAATTTTACCAAGGAGATACATTTTGGATCTACATCTTTTATTTTTGGATTTATTTGTTGTTTTTATTTTTACTCGGTGTTATTATCAAAATCAAAATATATTGTTAAACAAGAGATATGTATTACTTCAATTATTATTATTTAAATACTTCAATTATTATTATTTAAATACGTTTAAAGATTAAATTGTAGATTTATATAACATGCGATAGTACAAATATATTTTTTATTTTTAGATGAATCACGACTTGATTATAATATTTCGCAAAGAAGATATATTTTCTTGGAGTAAGTACATATTGATAGATATGTACTATGTAAATTTTCCGTTTTATTGTATATACCATAAATTTTCTCTTAATAGAGCTTTTTACAAAAAATATAAATATACTCTCTGGTAAATTGTATCTAATTTATAGTACACGTATCTGTAGTATAAAAACTTTTTTTGTTCATGCTTAAATTTATTCAAAATACAAATAATCGTTAGTTTTATTTCGAAGCCTCATATTGATATAGTAACCTCGTTTTTATAAACTATAATTGACAATACTTTTGTAAATTTCATTCAAGAGAAAGATAATAAAAGTTGAAAAATTTATCAGATTTATTTTAACACGCATAGGAATTTTAGCAGTTAGTTTTTTAGTAGTTAGTCAGTCACTTCATGGTTTAACAATTATTATTTCAATAAATCCGGAAATAACTATTTTAATGACATAAAATAGTTATAAATAAGTTTTCCAATGAATGCAAATTGATTTTCATAATATTAACCTAAATTAAATAATATTGTAAAAGTGCAATTTCATAATGTGCACAAAGAACTACTATACTTTCGATGTAACTATTATATGTGAATAAGTATTAGTTTATAAAAAAATACTTGTTAAAAAAATTTTATGCTGCTGAAATAAATAAATTGAAATATTGTAAACGTTGTTTAGTGTAGCTCAAAGGATTTATTATATATTGTTGCGATTTTCACGTAAGTATCAAAATCAATTGTTTATACAAAACTATTTAAATAAATAATTTTCTATTTAATTTGAGTGATTAATGCACACGGAAAAAAATTCATCAAAAATAGCTGAAAGTTACGTGTAAACCATATGAAGAATCTATCATTTGTTTATGAAGCATTTATTGAAGCGCAATGCTTAATGAATATTTCATTTTTACTAATGATTACCATTTAAATACAAAAAAATATATTTCTTATAAATTAAGTGATTTTATAAAACTATTGTTTTAAATTTGAAAAACGAAAAATAAAACAATTAAGCGTTGCGCTTGAAAGGGAAAGAATAAAATGGACCTGACAACGTAAATATTGAATATTGGGAAGAGAGAATCGAATGATACTGATATAGAAACGGAAAATGCTTTGTCAAATAATCAAATAAAAGGGAAATTTAATTAGAGAAGTAATTTATTTATTAACTTTATAGCGGAATTTAAGAAATTTATAAAATTATATATTATTCCTTGGGTAAAAGAAACAGTGTGTCGGTTTTCATCTGTTTTAGTTTTGAACTGAGTTCAGTGAATTTAAGCTCCGTTATAGATTTATATTTTCTGCATATTTCCATTGACTTCTATCTATGAATGCAGGATTTATCTCTTTTACAAGTAGTCATGTGATGCAATTTAAAAAATCATCGAGTGAAAGATGAAAAATTTAATTTTTCGTACTACAGTACTTGACTTCAATCGTTTATTCAATATGCAATAAATTACTAAAAAATAGTGCGTCAAAGTAAAAAATAAAAAAAGTAAAAGTTGAGTTGCTTTAAAACTTAACGATTAATGACAAGCAATTTATGTATATTAAATATGAATTTTGTCACAATACACGAACAAACAGTGCAAAGAGCGTCTTGAAAATTGAAAGTCTAGTTGAAAACTCGTTTAGTACGGAGTCATCAATTTAGCAGAAACAAACGTGTCTGCAACAAACTGACTCGTAGTGCTGTTTCTCTGATGCATATGACACAAATCTTACATAAGTAGCAAATGTGTACACGAGCCTGTTGCTTTTGTGATTTAATTAGAAAACAAAATATAGCATGAGTTCGTTGCTGAAAGAAGTACGACGTTGGCTTCGTTCTTATTAGAACAATAAGCACATACCTATGCTTGACAGTAATCTAATTTTACAATAATCTTAAGCATTGCTGTTGTCGTATAGATAAATTTATATTTTCAAAAAGCAATTATTAATTAATTATTAGTGTATAAAATGTTTTAACAAAATTAATAAAAAATCCAGTAATAAATGTAAACTTGTAAGTACGAGGGCACGCACATACACTTTGTAACGCGTCTATTACAAAAGTACAATGCTCTCAACTGGTCCAAGCCTTAAATACGAGAAAGCCAAATACAAAAGTATAAACATAAATTTTTTCAATGTGTAAATAGATATTTTGTAAAATTACGCAACTTTACAAATGTTTCATTCAAAAATTGGTACTTTAATAGTTGATTCTTATTTTAGAGAAATTTTTCAAATTGATAGGCATTGCTACGAAGAATTAGGTTACTTAAAATCGATGCAAATACTCTCTTGATCGTTACTTTTAAATACAAATGCAGTATCTAATCACTAGAACCTGAATGAATTAATGTTAGTAATCGTGTCTACAAATGCTACAAAATCATAAAGAAATCCAAGACCGTGCGTTTACCGAGATTTAATCTCTTAAATGCCAATCAGTTATTATACCCGTTATGGAAAGTTACACTCTAAAGAGCAAGCAAGGTTTAACGGGAATTCGCAACACGTTCGCATGTTCAGTACAGTATATCTTCCAATGTAACGAATTAGTTCGGGCGCACTAAATATTTTCTCGTATCACTAGTTTCAGAAAAGTAAGAGAGTGCGCAAAACCAAGAGAGAAAAGTGATTGATTCGAGTCTCTAGACGTATCAGAGTTGCGCTGAAAGTCACCATTTAGGATAGTAGGCAAATATGTATGAAACGAGAACGGGAGGGGGGAATGAAAAGGATGTATTGGCTTTCCCTTTCGCCGAGCCGCGCAGGGCCCGAAAGAAAGGCTTCTATCCTGATACTGAAGTAACCAATAGAAAGTTGCGAGCTTGCAGTGCAACTTCGCTACTCCTAGATCCCTGCATTCGGCACGACTGTCTGAGGACGCACGAATACGGGGGGGGGGGTGAGCTAACGTCGTACCACGTTCTCAAGAGATGCAGGAAACAGTAGCGCGCTACTAATAAGAGGACGTACGTATGTGTGCACAGAAGCACACCCCCAGACGTACGTAAAGAAAGAAAGAAAGAGAGAGAGAGAGAGAGAGAGAGAGAAAGATAGGGAGGAAGAAAAGGTAAAGAACCAGAAGGAGCAGAGAGATAATAAAACTGCGGAAAGTGTGTAAAGAACAATGCGCGTCGAGTGGTTTACGTACCGACGCCGTTGGCTTGCGTCGAGGGCAGTTGCACAGCCACGCCGAATCCGCGGAGTTTCACCGGGGCGGAGTTCTCCTTGCCAGCGAGGAGGGCGCACTGCGGCTTCAAATCGCGATGGATTATCTCATTTTCGTGGCAGTAGCGCAGAGCTTCCAGGATCTGTCGCATGTAGTGGCTGAAATTGTAATCGAGCGATTTATTTGTCTTGCATGCCATTTCTCTTTTCTAGGGGCGACACTCGATCTCGAGTGTAAGCTTCGTAATACTCGG
Source organism: Platyscapa corneri (assembly GCA_018907185.1). Taxonomy (NCBI): domain Eukaryota; kingdom Metazoa; phylum Arthropoda; class Insecta; order Hymenoptera; family Agaonidae; genus Platyscapa; species Platyscapa corneri. The sequence continues at coordinate 3,052,734 of JACCHW010000023.1, read as the reverse complement.
AAGCTCCGAAGTGATCTCGTACTTTTTCGATCCTTAATCGCAACTTTCTAACATCAATACTTTGTATAACTCAATTGATTTTGGTTGGTTGTCGCGGTCGAATAACATTTTTTGGTCGGTCGATATTGTCAACATTTAACATTATTTCAAGGCCTATTTATTACACGTGCGTATTAAATTAGACACGATAATTTATTTATTAGTTATTAATTTCAAAATTAATTTTACACGATATTAAAAAACAGTACATAAATCTGAAAATCGACATTAACCGTCAAACTAAATTCATGTTTCAATATGTAAACAGTTTTGTATCTGAGATTTTATATTTACTTTCTTTTCTTCGACAAGTTTTAAGGTAATTAATTAAATTCTAGATTTCGCCTCCGGATATCGTCAAAATTATCGGAAAGTTCCGCTAAAATGTCCTTTCAAAAAGCAGACTGTTCTACTTGAAACGAGCAAAGTAAAATTCTTACAAACAAAGTTTAACAAAGAGTTTAACGTTAAGTTGCGTCTAGAATAAAAATAATTATCGATGCAAAAGAAATGAGTTTGTTTATCGAGGCATCTTAAATACTTGACACAATTAACTTCGATAAATTCAAAAATGTTTCGTAATTAGATTCTTAAAACTATTATCAGTCGACGACTTTTGATATTAGAACACATAAATGTCATTTTCATTGATAAAGCATAATCAAAGATACGATATCTTGCACAATAAACTTTATGTTGACACTAACCTAGCGACAGCTTCACTATAAACAAATCCAGCAGTGGCACGCCTTACAACTTCAAAACATAAATCTGAGCCATCCATACTAAAAAGAAACAAATAATTTTACGTTATTAATGTAACGTATAAAGCATTAACCAATCGATAATTTCGATCGGGCAAGATAAATGTGACTTTTAAAGAAAATTCAAGTGTAAAGCTTACTATTCGAAAACCATGTATAGCATCCCTTCGGAGCTGTACGTTTCTAACAATTCCACGATGTGCGGATGCTTTAGCATGTGACATATTGTGGCCTCTCGCTTCAAATCTGAAATAATAAATCGTGATTATCCAACTATTAGTCATCGCGTCGTAGCGTACAAGTTTGTATAAATTGATAACACTTTTAGCGATAATACTGCGATGTCATCTAACTGGCCCAATTAGCTGCCGTAATCTCTACCAACTATTTGTGTCAAAAATACTTTAAAAAACAGACTACTGCTAAAATACCGGAAAGCTCCGATATTATATATATATATATCCGTTAAGCTTGACGATAAATTATTATCAACGGTCCGCAATTATCGACTTCTTTATTTTCATTATTAGTTTCGAAGGAAAGCTATAAACGCTCGAACGTGTCGATAAATAAAAAGCTGTGGCTTTAAGAAACACCGAATCTCATCGTTATTATTAGGTATTAAATACTGAACGCCCTGTCGCGAGATACGCAATAAAGAAAAACCAAATGAAAAATTCAGTTTGATTTGATTTACATTAACACTATTTGCACTCCTCTTCTGTTCCGTGACATATAAAAATTACCGAATTTGCTGTCACAGCGAATGGATTGTAAAACGCGGCAGTACTGGAAAATATGGAAAAGATGAGAAGGAAGCCTCGTACTTTGTACAAGTTCATATTTACGGCTTGATCAAGCCGCTGGCTTAATTCAGGTTCAGGGGCCGAGCTAAGCGCAAAATAGCTGATTCTTCTCACATTTTTCCCGACGATAAGGCTTTGACAATAGACTGCAGCTCCACTTCCCGACTCGCGAGCCCCCCTGGAATAGAACAACGCGCCCCGGCTCACAATGGCCGTAAGCTCGTGTGTAAATTCAACGAGTAACGGGAGTTGAGACCGAGAGCCTTGCTTTCTAACGGCGACGTGCAAGCGACAAAATTAATGGCGGCTCGGGAATAATAGGGAATGATACTACTGCCGAGTTCCTAAGTAATAATAACAGCAACGGCAGCAGTAGTGGCGTTATTAAAAAAGCAGTAGTATTACTCTTGGAATGGTACTGCTAATAGTGGCACCAGTAAAAATAACAGTAATAGTAATCTTTATTTACCCGCTGTGCTTAATCCCGGGCTCGAGGTGAATTTTGCAACGTCGACAATTTTTACTGCGAACATTTGGCCGGTCTGCCTGTGAATGCACTTCCGCACCACGCTGAACGGTCCCCTGAAAAAGCACAAAACACCCAACAATTAGCGGTTGCAAATACCTCGATACGCATATAAATGCCATCAAGATTACGTCTACGCGTGTGGCAATGCTCAAATTGTCGCCGCGATATCAAATCTGTTCCAGCGTCAAAGCTTGCGCTGCTTTATCCAAAAGCTCGCAACTCTATTTCACAATGAGTTCAAAGTCAGTTGTTTACGCGTCAGCACTGTGCGCTCAAAGTGTAAGTTTGAATTGCGTTTTTACAATGAGATTCCATTGAGCGTCTGATAAGAATAAATTATAATATTCGGAGTGGAATTTCAGTCTGTGCAGTGTCGACATTAAAGCTGCCTCGAACACGATAATGAGAGGCTTACGTTCGCCTCTAATCGTAAATAAAACACACACGGATATGCACGCGAAATGAGTTATGAGCCGTAATTAGTTATACTGAATAAACAAAAACACTTGCTTTGGAAACGCTGCTATTGCGCAATTACATCATATTTGATATTGTTATGGAATTTCACTTTTACTTTTACTGCGTGAACTTTAAAACTGAATAAACAATTTTGAAAACTGGAAACAAAATTTTTGCTTCTCAATTTAATTTACGTACACGTAAAAACAAATAGCTAATACCCGAGCAATAAAATGCAAATGAATGTTACCGCTTGCTCTATCTATATTATGAGAAAATAAAGGAATTATTGTCTTTTTAGTACCGCGGGGATCATTGCTGCGAGTAATTTTTGACAACATGAATTTGACGGTTGATAAATATCTTACTTAAATAAACTAAACGCTCGTGGAGCTTGGATCCTTTGCTATAAGTGTAATAATAATTAAAAAATAATGTAATTCTTTATTTCTGTTTCACATATCGCAATTCTTTATTTCTTCTTCATACATCGCAATTCTTTATTCTGTGCTAATTTACTTTTCAAGTTGCTACATACTCTAACGAACTAGACGGAGCTCCCGTAAGTATTTCCTCCAACTAATCATTAAAACAACTGTTACGAACACTTCGTACTCTACTCATTGCGCACCTGAACTTTGGGCGATTTAGATATAAGAAAATTTAGAAAAACTATTGATTACTCTTGAAGAGCAGTTGTTCGCGGATTTAGTATTATGACTTACTTTAATGAGAAAACGACTCTGATTTACGTAGTTAGAAAAAGGGCTTGCACTGATACGACGCTTTGATTTAGGGTAATAAAATTAACGCCCTGCCCACTTGTTGCATTAAAAAACAATGCAACTTTGTACGGAGAAAAATTAATTGAATTTCTAAATTACCATTCTACACGCCTGTAAAAAGGTTGTGATCATCATGATAGGAAATGTACTGCGTATCTAAATTGTATCTTTTTTACCGAAAATAATCAAGTAATTGAAATTAACGATCGAATTGCTATTATGCCGAAAGCTGTATATAACTCCTGAAATTCGATGTAAGCCTGTGAAAATCACGTATAAATGTTATTTTAAAGGGCATAGATTGCTTTGTTATGAATACAGCTGAAAGGAACATGCGATAGATATATATATATATATATATATATGTATAAATCATTCAACTCGAACATTAATGCACTGACGAGTTTACGAATTACTATAATTAATATTGAAAGAAACTTGTTTTCAACTCTACTCTCAAAATCCTTCGTAGTAAAAACAATATTAGCATAATAATAATTTTAATTATATGAAGTAGAGCTTATTATTAGGATTCATATGTAAAACTATAAAATAAGCTTTTTATTTATACATATCTACAAAATCTAATATACAATAGTAAATCCGAATACTTGTAAGGCTAAAAAGATAAAAACAAAATTAAAATCAATTTTTCCTTTAAACATATATTTTTCAGTTAATAAATCAAAGTAGTTTTTAAGTATCAAACCCTGCATTAACACACGCACACAAGCACGAATAAAAGATCTTTCAAGAGAATAAAATGTTACATCGTTATATTTTATTTATTCATAATATATATCATTTTCAACTCTCCTTTAAGATATTTAAGATATGAATGAAAGTATAAGTATTAAATGTATCAAATATTTAATTCATTTATTCGGAGCAATTTATTATGATTTTTAAGTACCTTATAAAAGTATTTTTCATATAAATATTTCAGAGGACTTAGAAAATTATTTATGAGAGATTAATACAACGCAGTGTGTGATGTATCTCTTATAAATTACATTAATACAGACAGAGAATATTAGGCTCAAAATTGAATGTTTCATTTTGTACTTAAATATCATTTTCAATAAAAGTATCACAAAATTTCTTCTAAAATATTATTTTAATAGTTTAGAAACATTTTAGAAGAATTTTAATGCTTGTGTTGTTTAATAAATGGTTAAACATACTTGTATATATATATATATTAATATAAAAATACAAATATGTAATAATACAATTATATAAATAAAGTACACAGTGCTAATAGTAAGTAATTACAAGTTGCACGACACCAATTATTAATAATATATTTAAATTAACTTCGTGTGAATAAATGCTATATTTATATTGTACGCCTCTGCTATGATTTTATGCTTACGCCGATTTTAGACAACTGCCTCTTACATATATAAAAAAAAATGCCTTGAAAAAATCCAAAAACAAAAGTTAAAATGTCATAGGCATTTATGTATTGAATACTTTTTCAATTCCACCGTGTGTGTATTGTTGCTTAAATATATATTTAACAACAGCTTGCGATGTCAAGGTTCTGATATAATTGAATTAAAATAGTTCTAATTATTTACCATTCTAGTAGTTACAAATTAAAAACTATTTACACTAAATGTAACACTTACATTATTCATAAAATACAGCTATAATTATTTTCGTTCAATTTTTATTCATTTTCAATGAATATATACTCTCGTTAATTTGGTACTCTAGATTGCCTATTATAGCGTGGACTAGTTCAATCTCCGTATCACCATTCGTACATCATTTAAAAGCACGTTAAAATTCGATAAATAATAATTTTAAAATCTAACTAATATAATATATTAATTTAGAAATTTAATACATTTTTATTATGTATTGGTAGATGTATTCCTAAGCATTTTATATATTTCAAAATAGAAGAATCTACCGGAGAATATTATGATGCTTTATTCAACGATTCTCTCGAGATAACTTCTCTTAAGATAAATACCACTAGATGAAAGAGATTAAATGAAGAATTTTTAGTTGTTGAATAATTGGACTAAAAATTTTTATTTTTGTAACGTTTTTTAAACATTAAAGAAATAAAATATAAAACACTTCAATTACCTATTCCGAAATCAAAAGGATTTTCTATGAAATTTAACAGCTTATTTATTAATAATCTTTTATTGTATATATAAATACATACATGGGCTTGCTTATCTTATAAAACTTTTATATTATAAAATATTTTAAAATATTCTTAATAATTTTTTTTCAAAAAATACTTTTTTTCGTAAAAAAATAAATTAATAATTTCTACCGTACTATCTATTTAATTTATATTAATTTTCGATACACTAGGAATTATATTGCGTCTAGAATTAGTTAAACAATATAATGAGTTGTTATCATGTTACAAAACGGCAATTAACCACCAAATGTTATATCTTGTTCAAATAATTGTTGAAGAAATTCTATCTTGTTATATTTTTTTATCTGTAAAAAAATATTATAAATTAATTCAATACAGTCATTAATAATAGATTAAGATAGAAAACAGCATTCATGACGAGATGCATCAAAATAATCTTACTACGTAAGTCTATATTGTCATTTCATATCGTAAATCGTAACTATAGGTAGAAACTATAATGTTCAAATATCGGGGTAAGTTTGAGTTTACTAAAAAGTAATAACGGAAAATCGATAAGCACCAAGTGCAATATAATGAGCTTATTTTTGCTAACTTCACACATCTAAATAACCTTTTTATAGAGATAAATTAGTTTATATTTTGATTAGAAAATTTAGGAACTATTTATGTTGAATAATAAAACTTTAAATAATAAGATTTTTTGAATTCATACTTTCTATAAGATTAGACGTGTTAAAAAATTTATAAATAAGACAGATAAAAATTATTAAAGAAGTAAAAAATAAATAAATATTAACTAAATTGGATTTTTAACAGCATAAATCAAAATATTTTGAAATAAAATAAAGCGGTTCCTTCTCAACAAAAAAATATGGGTATTCATATGACTGAATTAGTTAATATACAATCATCCGCTGCTAGCGTTTGAGAAAAATGTTAAATAAGTTATGTTATAAATGTTCAGCTCCCCATAAAAAATAAAGTGGAATAAAATAAATAAAAAAAAACTGTTTTATGATTATAAAAATCAGTAATAGCGAAATGATCTATAACGGTATTAATAGTCAATAATTCGAATATTAATGTTACCAATTCTTATATTCCTAAATATTCAAATTTTTACAACATTTAAAATTGCTTGCAAAAGTATCTAAAAGAATAGGAATATTGCTCTATTTTTATCGCAACTCGTTCATAAAAATCTTTGAATAAGTTAAAATAAAAAAAATACACACACACACACACAATAATATAAATTAGAATAATGTAAGTCGTAAGTTTAATGTAAAAAAAATTAAAAAAAATAAACTAAGAATTGTAAATTGTCAAAAAATCTGTCACTCCACATCCACCTTTAGAAAAATAAAAATTGAATGACATAAAGATGCTAATACAATAATAATTCAGCAATGAGCAATACTTATAAAAAAAAGCTAAAAATCCTTACGTTTTTTAAATCTTAGTTCGAATTTTATTTTTAAGCTATCAAATTTATGTAAATAACATTATTAAATATAGTATATAATAAATTTCATCTAATTGTTATATTTAAAAATTGGAAAAATTAATTTATCATAAATACAAAAATTAACAATTGATATTCTAATAGTTGAATTAAATGAGAAATGGGACTTAATTGGTATGATAATTTCATCTTTTAATAATAAAATGAAGAAAAAAAACAATAAAAGTTTAATGAATTTGAAAAATCTTGCAATAAAAATTTTGCAAGCTTAACTTCGATAAAGTGTTAAAAAATTTTGTGTAACATTTAAATGAACCAACATAAAAATACGTTCAGTAATTAATTGTCAATGAAATGGCAATGAAATCTGATACTGTAAATTAATGAATACAATTATTTGTGAGCATAATTAAACTAAATCTCACATGTATTTACAAATAATAGAAAATCCATTAAATTCAAATGTATCTGCATGTGTGAATAGATTGAATTTTATTACATTTTAACCTGAATTATAAAAGACTGCGCATAGAAAATTATGTGTAGAAACTAGTTTCAATTTAGATTCGAAATATGTTATAAGATTTATAGAAGAAGATTGAGATATCTTTGATTGGAATGAAGTACCAGTGTAAGCGGATTATCTAGATTCAGTAAAGATTGAAACAAAATGTAATTGAAACTACAAATCCTGTATTAATAAGGTAAGAAAGTATAATTAATAACAAATGAAGAAAATATTATATACCTGGCCAATAATGCAATTTGTGTTATAGAGTTTTGATTAGATGGATTTATAAAAGATGAATTTAAATTGACCTTGATATAATTATAAAGTTGTAGAAAAAGCTAAATTTTACAACACGTTAAAAAAATTAATATTTATTCATTTTGAACAAATATGAATAAAAATGTGAGTACATAGATTATAAATTAATGAAAAATAAAATTCTGAAGCTTTTCCATATTATCATGGTAAAGAAATCACGCATATTCAGAAAGCGAAGATACAAAATCGAACGATAAACAGAAGAGCATTATTTTGTATTTCCAATGAAAAACTGGAAAGGATAAGAGTCTTATGAATACATACAAAGATATAAAAAATTTGAAAATTAAATTAGAGCCGCATCTCGAATACGACTGAGTTTTCTGGATGAATTTCTGGACGTATAATCTGAAAAATAAGCATTTTTTTTTATAATGCAATCAACTTTGGAGATCCTAACACTACTTAAATAATAATAATTTCATGCCGTCATAAAAAATATGACCTTTAAGCTTGTAACTGATTTTATGTGAACGTATTTCACATTGAAAAATAACATTACCGAAGAAATAAATTTCAAACTATGTATTTTACTTGATTTATAAATTTCGTTTTTTTAACTTTGAAAATTCAATGTAAAAAAGTTCCAAAGAATCAACTTGATGAGAAAGACTTTCTGTAAATGAAAGCAAAAATTTCTCTTATTAGAAATTAAAGTTAAAAACTATTTAATTTTTTTTTCAACTGTACTGTGTGTTGGTGAGCGTACATGCGTGCGCGAATGTTAAAAAATTTAAGTTGAAAAATACTTCAAAAATATAAATATATATATATATATATATAAACACATGTTTTTGAAAATTATATTTAAAATTTTAGTAGCTTCTAATATGATATTTTACTAAAAAGAATATTAACAAAAACATAACTTTTTATTCGGTCATAAATGTTATCATAAATTGATATGCAAAGAGAATTAAATATCGAATTATTTCATACAATTCAATCATCTAGTATTAACAAGATATTGTAATTTTTTTTTATAGAACAAATAATTGACGAGTAGATTTTTTTATTTTAAATGTATTAAATTATTTTTTATAAAAACATTTATTGTATAATTGATTAACTTTCAAGATTGGAAAAAGTTCTAAAAATTACTACCAACGTAATAACTATGCGTATATATAAATTTATAAATTAATAAACTGCATAAAATAAATAGTCAGTATTAATCGACATAAACAATGATAAAATAAATCAAATATTTTAATCAATTGTAGTAATAAAAATGGTATAAAACATACAATTATTTTATAGACTTCGATTCAATTATATTTTCAATTATTCTAACATAATGTTCCCAATTTTATGTAATGTTATTATTTCAAACTTAATTTTTATATAAAATAACATATTTATCAATGTTAATAAAATTTAAATTAAATGAAAAATAAATATTATATGATAATAAATTAAACAATTTTAAATTGCATGCAATAATATTTATAACATCGAACTATGTGCATAAAATGTTACTTACCATAAAGGAATATATAAATACGTATACACAAGTAAATAAATATGATCTACTACTTTGCTTGTAGGCTTTTCAACTTGAAAACTAATTTGTTACAATTTGTTTAATAAATTTGAACTGCAGATTACTTATAAAAAAAGAAATAAATTAAAAGCTTTTTAATTCGTTTAAACAAAAATGAGCACAAAATTAAATTCTTTTTTATATGTATGATATAAACATTTTTCAATACATAACATATTACCTTTAATCAATAAACGTCTATGATAAAAATTTTATTATAATGTAGTTGAAATTAGTACCATCATAATCTCTGTTATCACAAGAAAATCTTTCGGAAAGTTAAGAAAATCCATATAATGTCCTTCTGATATATAAATTTTCTTTATAATAAAAAATTAAAAATTTGATTTTTACAATGTAGAATTATTAATTATTTCTAAGTTTAATAAAAGTATTTCTAATTGCATAACACTGATACATTATACTTCAATGAGCTTAATTCAAGAGCTTTATAATTTATACTAATTTAGATATATATAATTTATTTAATTGCAAGCATGAAGATAACAAATTTTAATGAAAATTATTAAGATAGTTTTGAACAAGTATAAATGTAAAAAAAAGGATTTTTACACCGAAAAAAGGTTATCCCGTCAAAAGTTTAATCTTGTGTATCAAATGTTTAACGTAAAATTTATTCTAAACAAAAATAAAATCTATATTTTTTCATTGACATACTTACTTTTATTATAAAAATTATCACACTAATTCTTAAAAAAAAAAATACACAAACGTATCAAGTTCTTTTTATTATAAAAATTAATTTATATACGAAACTTTGAAAATTTATTATTTTACAATGAAAATTTAATTATAACTATATAAATAAAAAATTGTTCTTCTCAAAATAATTTTTGAATTATAAAATTGATATTTTTCAAATTACGTTTAATCATAATTTATTTATATATAGTTTAATCGAATTTTTTACATTTTGTTATAAAAACTCGTATATTTATAAATTTTAATTTTTTACAAAGATACTGTGAATAATACTACCTAATTTATTATACTTCGGTACATATGATAATATACACTAATTGAAATATAGATACAGATAAAGAAATTTCATTTTTCTACTAGAAAAGGAAACTACGAAAAATACGTGACTTTTTCAAATCATCTATTTCTATAAATACATTATTCTATGCAGCATATAAAATAAGAATCTATGAAAAGAAAGGCCCAAGAAGATACTCCAAATATAGAAATTGAAATTGATGCTCTTTGATTGAGAGCGTTACTCTGCTTAAGCTTGGCAGACAATTGAAGAGTCTTACGTATAAATGAAATTAAACCTTAAACAAATTAATTTCTTAAGGTGTATTATTGAATGTAGATTAAACTGAGATTTGAAATAAGTATTTATAATTCATTTCGAATTTATGCATCACTGACTCATCTTGTTAAATATTTAAAAAAAAAACTAATAACTATAAATAAAACGCATAGATTTTTGGGAGAGATTAGTGAAATACGGACGAGCACGTTTTCAGAACAAAAGAATTTTTAGTTACAAAAACTCAAGTCTGAAATTAAAATTAATTTACGAGCCAAAGCAGATTCATTTTAAAATGTTATATTTCCTCAAACTAATGTAATTTTTAAACTATAAATATTAAAAAAAAAATAAAAACACTTCGAATATTATAATTAATCTTATAGATGAAAAATATTTAATTACCATAATAAAGTTTTTCAAGATATTATTTAATATGTCGCAGACTTTAGAAAAATTCATGATGTTTCTAATAATTATTTGGCAAGTATATATGTATTTTTAAACTTCCATCTAAAATTAGATCATTAAGCTAAAAAAAAATGTAAAATATGTTTATTTTGAAATACATTATACGTATAAATTTATACATATAATATATGGAAAATTAAATATTTATAATACGCGAACAAATAAAATTAATATTGCAAAATGTATTAATATATGAATCAATTTTTAATATTTTATGTTCTGTATAATTGCATATGTATTTATTTGATATTAAAATGTAGTGGTTAAATGTAATTGAATTTTCTTAAACATAAATCGAAAAAAGTTAAGTTAAATAAGTCAATGACTAAAATAGAATTAAATTTTTAATAAAAAATATTTCTAATGAGTCATAGTGATTTATATTTAGATTTTTGCTTCGAATTAAAATTGTTAACAAAGGTTTATACAGAAATATCATAATTGTAAATACGTATACATTGTAACTAAACTAATATGCTTTTATCTTAAAGATCATATGAGTAGTTGGTCAAAGTTATTATCTATGGCCTGAAATACGAAGCACACATTTATATTCATAAATTGTAGACATATATATATAAGATCCGCATAAGAAAGTTTATCAGAACGTAATAAAATTAATTTAACTAAATATCGATTTTTAAACGTATACATTTTCTAATTTAAAGTTTAGTTCCATAAATTCTTAGTTAATGTTTTCAGGTCTATATAGTTTTATTAATATAAATATGATTAGGAAGTAGCAGATCTGAAAAGACATAGATAACCTGGACACAATCTACATAAATACTCCTGCTATTTGCAGAAGACATTGTTTTCTTTTGAAACACTTATTAACAATGCATTATATGTGACATTAATAATAAGTGCAAGTTAAAAAAATTTAAATAATTACAATAATATATTTATCTACATGCGTGTATTGCATTAAATATATACAAGTAACATTTGTTAATCACTCTAATACTTGATAAAAGACTCGTTAATAATATGATTTTTTCTATGTTGTCCAGTGTTCTTAAACGTTCTATTATGATTTGCATTTTCTTTTCATAAAATTCTGATATACTACAATATTTTCAAGGTTCCTCTACGGAAGAATTAAATTTCCAAACATTTTCAATATATCCTATATATACGTATAGTTTCATATATTTATACGAATAGCTTATGTACGACTATCTGGATCAAAATTCGATGCTTTTAAACTTAATCCATACTGCCCTATATTTTAAGCCCAATACTTTGTTTTATTGTGGCTCGTATTTTTTTAGTTCCAAAAATTTCTATTCGTTATTACAGTATCCAAGTAGGATTAAATATAAAATTTTGTTTAATTGTTTCATTGAAATCATTTTTCTCCTTTTTTTAAATATTTACTCAAAAAATAAAAATTAATTGTTTAAATATCCAATAATAGAAGCATAGAATAATTGAAATAAATAATTGATGTATTTATTTTTACTTACGCATTTTTTATAATATAGGGCTCGTAAAAAATTTGTTCTCTTTGGTAATTTAAAAAATTTATTTTTTGCAAAATAAACTATATTATTTTACCGCAATTTACAATATTTTTATACCTTATACTATAGTACCAACACTACTATAATACCAACAATATTATAATACCAATACAGCATTTACTATTTTATAGATAATTCGCGAATAATTATTTTTATTTTATGAATTATTTTTAATTATAAAAAATAAAACAAAGATGATGAAATGTATTATATATAGAAAATCTGATACACGAGAACATTTGGTTAGGTCTAATCTAAATTTATATGCATTAAAATATCAAAATAAGATCAAAGTCACATATACAAATGTGATTTAGTTTCACTTATGATATTCATATGACAAATAACTGAAGACATTCGTTAGATGCTTATTTATTTATAATATGAAATAGCGTGATATTAAATTACTCGCCATTCACGAATTATTATAAATATAGAATGAAAGCTTTGAGATTTAATTTAATATAATTTTCATATGTAATTTGTATGAAAAATATGAATCGGTTATATGTACAGTTATCTATATCGGAATAAAACAATAACAGGTTAAGAAAAAAATGTACTTCGATTCTTCAAAAACTTAATTGGTCAAATAAAAAGATCGAATCCCTGAAACACGCTTGCATGTAAAAACTCGTCGGCAGTCATGTGTGGTATATTACATCACACGCCGACGTCTAGTGTTTGACACCAAAACCAACTTTGCGGATAATTTCGATTTGTTAAATTATAAATTATAATTACTGAGATGAACCGCAGAATCGTCATTAGCATAGACGTTTTGAAATTTCAAAGGATGATCTAATAAGAAATTCAGCAGATGATCTTCCACTAACTCACTAATAATTGTCAGCTCTTTGAAGATTTTATTCACGTGAAAACTTTAGTTGGGCTGCTTTACTAATTTTCTTCACGAGTTCTTGATTGCTCGTTCCGTATAAAAATACTCATAACTCATATTAAATTACACTTATTGACGCTTTTCAATACTTTGCAATATTTTCCAGCATTTACAGTTTACTAATTATATCAATTATTTTAAACTTTACTCTTGAAAAAATATGTTCTTTAATTAAAGCATCTGAGTGCAAAAAGTTAGGAAAAATAATTCCAGTACTTTACAAGCCTATAAATTAGCTGTCGTTAAACACAGGTGAAGAATCATTTGTATTGGCATATATCTGGGAAAAATATATACAATCATATCCAACTACAATGCATTTTCTCTGTCAAAGAAATTTTTTAACTTCAACTGCCGTAGACTACATAAATAAGTACGTAGACTTACGGATCGATACGATATACGAAATACGCTTTATTATCGACGTGCGTATAATCTATACTGTGTATTCTTACAACACAATATAGAAAACTCCTGAACTCTAAAATAAGATTATATGAATGATCGAGCAAACTTATCTTAATCGCAAATTAACTATTGTAGACGACGCGTCCACCTTCCTCTCGAATTAGGGTAAAATAGGAATATCGCGAGATGGGGGGAGGACGAGGAAGAAAAGAAAAAGAAAAAAAAAGAAAAAAACCGAGCTTGGAAACGTGTATTGGTGACACGCATATAAGCAGACGGAGGCAGGCCCATGCCGTGGGGCATAGGCACGGCGCTCAAGTGCGAGTAAGCCTTGCTGCAGCCTATCCCCACCTGGCCTCCCTCTCCTTCTCTCTCGCTCTCTCTCTCTCTCACTCTCACGCTCTAGCTTCTCTGTCTCCCTCTCTCTCGCACTCGAGGAATGGGCCTGCGGTCGGAGTCGTGGCGATGGGAGTCCACCGTAAGGGTGAGTGAGGCTCCCCGCGAGTGACAATCGACACCGAGAAGATGTCGCGGCTCCGACACAATCAAAAGCTCAAGCGGTGGACAGCCGCATGGATGCGGACCGCTGGGAGCAGTGAAAAAATCCTAGGCCGATTAGGCACGTAAGGCGTATAAGTGATGCATTAGATGCGACAAATACATAATTGTATAATGCATAATGAAATAATGAATAGGGTAAGGAGGCGCAAAGATGATATTGTTCAAATTCAATTTTACGTATGTGTAACAGCGATACGCTTAAAGTATAGAAAATGTGTGAAAAGCGAAAACCCCCCGGCCGGGCGGACGTTATTTTACAGGTCTTAGGAAACGAAGAAAAAATACTGTGACGAGCGGCACGTGACAATTGCAAGTGTCGAGCGCATTATAGAAATTAAATATTGCACAGTTAGGATTACTTTCTCAATACTCGGCAGTGAGATGCGTAGTATTAATAATTAGTAAAAAGGTGAAACGGAGAGAACTAACGTCGCCCGTGATTAGGAATTCCCAAGTACCGCCCGTAATAAACTTGGGTCGCCTAATGAGGCGATCCGACGAAGACCGACACCCGAAAAGGTTTCTGGCGACGATTCGGAAGTAGTGTGCAGATAAAGCGAAAATATAATAATGTATTCGGGCGCCATGAAGTGAAAAAGGGGAAAATTGCCAGACGAGAGGGCAGGTGAGCAATAATCCCGTAACCTGAAGAAATGATAGATAGATAGGCGAAAGGCCAATGACCAGCTTTCTTGCTCAAAACGTACTTCGAGTAAGACGGATATTCGAATAAAACATATACTAGCATTATCATTCGATTACGGTGTTCTAATTACCTCACTCACACATCCATACCTCCAAAACCATTGAAGAATCACACGGTCGACTACAACTGTAATGAATTCATAGTACAAAATAATTAATTCTTTACGGTAAATTAAAAACTTTAGCAAATAATTGGTCTTTCCAAATGTATTGAAAATCATTTTAAAATACCAATTGATGAATGGATCTCACTTTATAAAATCGCGTGCAAAATCCTTATATTCTGAAATGAATGCTGCTATCGAACAATTACTAGAAACTGTAGTCATCTCCTCTTTCTTTATTTAAACAAGATATTATAATTTAAAAGCGTTGTAATTAATATTTTCGTAAATTTATTGTTTATTAGGAATTAATTATATGAAGTTGTGAAAACGTCTTTCCTGTAACTTTAATTCAATTTTTATTTAGATAGATAAGCTAAATTGAAAAATTGTATTTTTACATAAAAAGAAGTTCTAAAATAAAATCAATTATGACGTGAAATAATATCTCACTAATTTAAAATTTAAATACTAAGAAAGTTCTCTCAAACGGTTAAGAAAAATTTATTCGGGATCATTTATTCCTCGTTCTTCTTTCAAACTTTTCTAATTAAAATATTTGATTGATTGTACTACTTTAGCATTAGTAAAAAATTCATATTTGTCGATTCAAATCGAAAATCAATGTATTTGGAATATAAATTTAAAAAATAGATATTTATTAATTAACATCTTTTTGGTAGCCTATTGGAATATATTAACATATGTAATTAAAACTTGTCTGTCTAAAAATGAACGGTCTACTTTCATTTAACTAATGAAACACACATTGCGTAAAATTAGACTTTATCAACTTTTGTTAAAATTTTTATTTCAAATTAAAAGTTATATAAATATATCTCTTGCAAAGTGACTCATTATTATTATAAAAAAAATTATTTATTTCTATTGATTGATAACTGTTTTACATTCATGTAATTTATTAAATATCAAATTTACTGCATACATTTATTATTCGAATGTTAAAATCTACTTTAAAATGCAGTTTAATAATATAATTTGGTAAATATATTTAATTCGGAGGGAAAAGCATAGATTATTACAATGAAGTACATTTTGTCTCATTTATGCTATCCTTTGTTCAAAAATAATGAATGAATTAAGGGTAGCAGATTTTACGATAATAATAAACGGACTCTTATTAATTTTAAAATGAGTTATTAATATATACGCACAGAAATATACCGATAAAAAGACAATAGGGAATAATTGAATTAATTTTAAAATCTAATTAGTATTTTGAAGGTGTAATAAATTGAAAAGAAAACATTGTTGTTATTGACATCAATTATAGAATAATGAGAAACTATCATAGTGCACTATCGCTCTTATAACCGCAATTGTTTGAAAATTTGAAGAATCACTAACGGTGATGTATACTAGAAATTTTTAATGTTAATTGATGTATCAGTAAACAATCGATTAGCACATTATCAAGATTAATTTTTGTGCTAAATTGGAACACGGTTAGACAGTTATTACTATCTGATTATTTTGTGTGCGTGTGTGCGCGTGTGTGTGAAGCTACCAACGAGCATCTTATTAATATATTAATCTAAATTATTGTCATTAATTAGGTAGATTATCAAAGGGCTTTACCTGTTTAACATAGTCATTTAAGTAAATTGAAATATCTTTATTCGATTAATTATGAACATAAAGTCATTTATGAGAAACACATTAAAAAATACGAATTATATAAAATTATCCATTTGTGTCAAAATCATGAACCAACCATCAATCAATCAATCGTATAATTTTCGATTTTAATTTAAAAAGTTTGGAACAAACGTAATTTCTACTGCACAATCGTAAAAACTATTTCCAACCATTTTATCACTACAAAGTTTTCACCCACGAGTATTTCACTTTTACCAGTATAAAATAATACGAACCATAACCTCGGACAATACTTCCTGAATAAACAACGTTTTTTACACGAGCAGAATGTATCATAATTTGCAACAGTGACTTTTTAATAACAGGTCGGCTTCATTAAGAACCCAAGTACTTTCCGAGTTTAGAAAAACGTAATGTTATATCTGTAAGAGTAAAGTAATGATTTTTAGTGAGAATAAAAGATCCAAATGCAGATCACTAAAAATTTTGAGCCTTTCAAAGTGTTCCAGCTGCAAGACATAAAATTTTTATGCTACAAAATAGTGTATCGTTTAGAAGGTCGTTAACAAGTAATCGACTTTTACAACACAGGTTAATTGTCGAGCAAGGACTTATCATCCACCGTCAGCAAATTCTCTTTGAGGAAACTTGCAGCATCTTTCTCCGATGCGAATCATGAATTCAATACGTTGTGCGACAGTTGTTTACATATTTTATCTCCCCCGCTTTCCTTATGCTATTTAACCCATATAGATGTAGTTGGTTTTTCAAAAATTCATTGTTGTAAAAGTCTATTATTAATGCACAGGTACGTATTAGATAATTTATTAGGGTAGATAAAAACTGAAAAGAACTTACTTTATGCTATTTAAGAGAATCAAAATTATAATCAGGATAAGTATTGAAATAAGCATTACATTTATAGCATCAATTTCAAATCTCGAAGGGACAAGCTCTATAGTAAGCTCATAAAAATATTTCTGTTTTAAAAGATTCAGATGACAATTTTACGTTCTGCTATGCATTTAAAATCAGTAAATACAAGCCTATAATGTGACAACATTGAAATACTTGTATATTTTTTTAAATCCAAGGTTTTCTTCGATATTTAAAAATTCATACATCGCTAAATTTTTTAAACAAACTTACAATATTGTTATGTAATGACTTAAAATATTCCTAACAAATTTATGCTTTAAAAAAGTTGAGTGCATGTGTTTGAAAATAACTTTTTCTAACAGAAAATAAAATATATCAAACCGGATCATCATAGTTTTTTTCAAATTTTAATATCTCTCATTACACAAAATATTTTTAACATTATATATAATGAAATATTTTCGATCATTCAATGGTATTTATACTTTTAAATATTTAATCGTGCAATTTTTTCATACTGTATGGAGAATAATTGATTTTCATAGCTTAATTTACATTCACACATGTGTGTATCAATTCTTTTGATGAACAAAATTGGTCTTTGTATGAATTGTAATGTATGAAACATCATTTAATAATGATTTATTAGAACTAATAAATAATTGAAAACATATAAAGAATATAATAGATTAAACTTTAATATTTTCGATTAAAAAATAAATAAATAGTAAAAAATATTTTTAAAAATTGAACTTTCGAGTCTGAAATCCACCGTTTACTTTTTAAATGTAATTACTTGCACATAATCTACTTTCAAAAAAAACTTTCACCTCTACGTGTCGTTAAAGTTGATTTCCCTTTAACACAGATTTTGTGTGGATTTTTTAATAGTCAGTGAAACAGTTTACGACAGATCGGACTAAATCTTTTCGTGT
Organism: Platyscapa corneri; assembly: GCA_018907185.1. Taxonomy (NCBI): domain Eukaryota; kingdom Metazoa; phylum Arthropoda; class Insecta; order Hymenoptera; family Agaonidae; genus Platyscapa; species Platyscapa corneri. The sequence continues at coordinate 3,033,992 of JACCHW010000023.1, read as the reverse complement.
AAAAATGAAATGTTCACACTCACTTATATTTTATACGCAACAAAATGGAGTATATGAATGTTTATGAATAACAAATAAGTTAACTGTCACTTTTATCTCTTGTTCGTGTAAAAATAGACATTTCATAATCTTTATCAGCAGAGTTAAATATCGTATATTCCAGTATGTAAAACTTAACTTCATAAAGAAAATAAGTATTGAAGATTTAATATAACTTTGAAAATATTATAAAGTCTTTCATCTTTACTGAAACGATTTTTTTAATAGCCCATCGAATCAATTTGACTTCATTTCTATAAACTTTTAAAATGCTTAATTACAATACTATTATTTACATTTATTATAGAACAATAATTATATATTCACTGATGTAATGTTTCAATATTTCTTGAAGAATTATTCGTAATAATAGTATAAAGGTTAAATTTTACTTACACAATAACTTCATTATATTATATATTGCACGAATATTGTTAAACTAAAGCCTTTTTTATTCTTTATAATTATTTTTTATTCAGTTATAAAAAAAGAGTTATAGATTAATTATAAATTTTTAATGATGAAACATAAATCTGAAAATTTGCCGCTTCCCATCAATAAGGTATGTACCAGCATTGAACACGTGTACATAAAAGGGCAAAGATATTGCATACAACGCAAATAGCTTCATATGAATTGAATAAAAAGAATTCCTCCTTTCATGCATACATTACAATAATAAATAAATTTTTTAATTTAATTAATATTAATAAAATGTTTTATACGAAACGTTTTAAATTCATTTTTAATTCAGCAATAGATAATTACATTGTAGAATTCAATTATATTACAATGATTAAGAATAAATAAATCTTTGCGTGCGAATATTGAAATAAATAATAATATATAGTCGAGTCCGAGTTTAAAGAGTATAATATATATGTATATATAGTTGGATAAAGTTGTTAATTAAAAATTGTCTTTATAATAGAATATACATCTCATTTTAATCGGAAAACTTAAGTAATTAATAATAATGTATCATGAATACTATACTATATCTCATTTTTTAGTAAAATATTTTAAAATTTAGAAATTGACCGAAAAAATTAATAGCTAAAAATTCTTTAAATCGAATACTAAATTTCATATGTGATAAAATAATATTACTTTAACAATGCTATCTAAATACTTTATTTAAATTTTTTATTAATTTTTTTGTAGTCAGTCACCTGTACATTATTTTTTATATGTGTTTAATATCAATATTTTAATATAAAAATTTATAATTTAAATTCCTTAAAAAATTAAACGTTATAATATATATATATAAGAATAAAAATTAAAAAAAGGTTTTAATTAAACAGGTATTTAAGCCTAGTATTTTTATTCCAATAAACGTAGATTTCTATCATCTTAAGCACGTCAATAACCATGAATATTTCAATTCTATTTGAAAGCGCCCTTGTTTTATAAGCCCTTATATCCAATATTTATTCAAACGATTTTAAATTCAATATAAAAATTAAACGTCACTTGTATCAAACAAGGCTCACGTACTACATAAACTACCAATGAAATATCAATTATTAAATCGTAATTAATCGATTAGTTAAAGCAGTGGGAGACTAAATCTAAATTAGGATAAAACATTTTAAGTAAAATGCTGTTCTGAATTTAACGTGGATTATAAAATATTTTTGAAATGCTTTGGCAGTGCTCTTTCGCAATAGTGGAATTCTGTTGATGCCAAGAATTTTTTTGACTATGCTGTACTTCATTCTCAATAAAAATATATGAAAGTAATTGTATTTAAATTTTGTACACATTGATCTATCTACTTCTTCAAAACTTTAATCATATTATATAATTAATCTTGAAATATTTATAAATCTCTCCATTAAAAATATTACAACTTTTCATAAATATTTGATTATTACAGTTCTTTTTTATTTTTAAATTGTACAAATTTTAATTTGCTGATTAAACATTTTTGTATATTAATTTTATTGAAAATGCAATGGCCTATCTATAAAAAAGCAGTCCCACTACTGTAGTAAAAGTAAATTCAAAAAATATTTAGTATTACCTTAATATGTACAGTATAATCACGAAATACTGTCTCTATATAAATAGTTTTTTTTAATTGTACCTACTATTTATCTTGTAAGGAAAGTTAATATTTTCATGAAAGAACATAATCTACATAGCAAACAATTTAAAGTATTTTGATGCGATGATAATAAAAAAATAATGAATGCGCATAAAATATTTTTAATGGCTATTGAATAATAAAATAAAAAAATTAATTAACTTTTTAAAAACTGTATGATTACTTTTTTTGCTTCTATTTACTTTAAATGCTTTTCAAACTCTTAATTGTGAAATCTTACTGTAAAAAAATTATGGTAAAATTCAAATTTTTTTTTACTCATAAACAAATGATTATGCACTTTTGCATACAAACAAAAAATTGGAAAATCTTGCATTTCTTTTAATCAATAGCCATATAAACTATAAATTTTTTAATGTTTTAGATTCAAAAACTTAACTCTATAATATAACTACTTGCTTGTTCAAATTTAATTTAATTTTTTTACGAACAAAAAGAATAAATAAATCAATATGATTGAAAGTGACCTTTTTTACCAAACAGTTTTTTTTACCATTAATAATGTCTGAACTAATATGGCAATAAATTTAAAAGGTAATTTTCAAATATTGATCAAACTATCGAAATTTCATTAGACACAAGTACATAAATAAAAACAGATAAAGCAGAATATAGTTGAAATGCAATTTAAATACTAACAATAAATGTCTAATTAAAAATTAATATTTTTAAATAGCATAAGTACTTAAATTGGTTATTGTTAAATTTATTCATTATTATTATTATTATTATTATTATTTTTATTATTATTATAACTGACAGTAATATGGAACGCAATTTTGCATTTGTACATAAACACTTAATATTTCTGGTAAAATATCAAGTGCAGAAAATACCAATAGTCAATACGTTGTAAAATAATAATTACGTGATACATAGCCATTAGCGATAGAATTATAACTTACTTGAAATTCCAGAAAAAAAAAAATTTTAAACGAAAAATGAATTAATTTCTTTAGAAATAATAATAAAATTATGCCTATATTAATTTGAAAGTAATATGAAAAAAGCCTTCGCAAAGAAAACACGGTAAATTTATAAAATATCAATTTCATGCAGTTGCGTAAGAATGCGACGACAATAAATGTATTAAATTACTTTTGTACCGACGAGGGTTGTAACAATGTATTGCATAAGAATAAAGAGCGTATGACATCACATTGTATTAAATAATAATCAACATTACAAAGAGCAGTAGAAGAAACAAAGAATAAGCGAAACGTCACTCGCAGCGAGAGATTGTTTCGGCAAGAAAAATACAATGTACCTGGTTTACAAAATATTAGAAAAGGAAAAATGGAAGGATCCTGAGCTGCGTTAAAGTAGACGAGTTAAGTTTTAATGTAACTCAAAGCGTGTCCCGAAAGAAAGCGCCGCTAGTGTAAGAGCAAATAACTGAGTTTCTGGTGCTACTCCGTGTATAAAAGTGATGCTGGACAGCTTAACCGAAAATTTTTCATTTTTATTAATACGTGTTAGATCAGCAACACTTTGCTGACAGCTGATTGAAACTTCGTAATAAGAAATGGATCAAAAAAAAATTCCACGCAAATAAGTTATAATCGTTGGAGATGAAGGCAAATACTAAATAGGTGAGAAAAATATACTTTAACGATTTTGAAATTTTGTGAAATAGCGTTTGCGAGGAAATCCATTCGAACTTATAAAATATAAACCTGAAATCTTTACACAGATATCATAAAATTGTATTCGATTGTGTATTGAATTTCGTGCATTATTTAAGTTTTGCGCATTTGTACTCGTAGTTCAACGGGATTGTCACTTTTGACAAAATGTTTCAATTACACTAAAATACAAGGAGTGAGGAATTTCATATCGAGATTTTCGAATAGTGTATTAAGGTGCAGCAGTTTAATTATAACTAGTGACTATTCCCAGTTGTCAGTGGTGAAATGATTTCAGCAAAGCACGTAGGCAAGCGGGCATGTAGAGAATATGCAGAAGCTGCAAGTTTCAACAAGAAAATATCATCGCACTGTCTCTCTCACTCACAGTGTGTACGCGAGTTACCACGTGCACATAGGCATAGCTATGCAGCGGAGGTTGCACCTCAAGCCCCCGCGCCCACATTCCGATCACTTCCGCACTATTGAACAGCTACGGCTCGAGGCAAGCCAGTAACATCGTGGAGGTACGTCGTGGCAGAATCGCGACTGGAATTGAACTCCAGAAATGACATTGTTGGGTGACCATTAAGAACAGATAACCATGGTTTGGTTGGTGCGCGCGCGCGAGTGCATGTGTATCCGCAGACGCCAGTTTGCCGAGACTTTGTCGAACTTTTTCGTCTAGAGCGCAGCTCCCACCGCTGAAATATCGCTGACAGGTCATTTTTCTCCAGCATCCATCAGCTTCAGGAGGCTCTAAGACCCTTTATCTTTGCCTCGATTTCATCGGGGTCGCTTTAAGACTCATTTTGAGAAAAATTTTAATGAGTTTGCCTCCTTTCAAGAGTGTTGTTTTCATCGGATTACTTTAAGTCTATCTTTGTTAACTTTATGAACTTTGAAGCCTTTTTGTTTCACAAAGTTAATATCAATTATTGGTTATTTATCGTTCTTGGTAAATAACGTATAAAGATACAAGAGCATCGATAACATAATCAATGAATCAATATTTTCTAATCTTGATATTTCGCAAATAAGAATTTATCTATCTCTAGATTATTATTTTTTTTTTTTTATTTCATTATTATTATTACGCGGAAAAGGCGAGGAAACTCGAACGAACGTTTTATGTTGCTTTAAACCACCATTCGGACTGGAAGATGAAGGCTATTTTATTGTTCTTCTTTGCACTGTTGGCCATCGGGGCAACGTGCATCGAGCGTAAGTGTATTAAATTTTACGCATTTTTAGGAAGCCGAACTGATTTTTAGCGGTGCGCGTCCGACAGTCGCTCGTCACTTTAAACAGTTTTAAACGCAAATATTAATATTTTTCAGAGAACAAATGCCAGATATCAATAGATTATCGTAAAGGAGATTTAAAAGAGCCACAACCTCTGCTTCTGACCGATAGCCAGGAGCCAACGTTTCTTTTGCCAAATGACAAAAAACTTTTGATAATTCCGACAAACACGTCAATCTTGCTGGCTTGTCCCGGGAGAAATAATAGTCTCGAAAAACACGGCGCGAACCAGACTGTGAAAGCCGTGTGTCTAAGCGGGAAACAATTTTTAGTGAATTCGTCCGTCTATGATTTTGGCACTTTCAAGTGTAAGTTCTCGCCCGGAGAGATGGTGAAAAAAAATCCCCATGCGTGCCTGGAAAACCATCAAAGCTTTTCCGTCGGCTTCAAATTGGGGAAAATCGTCTTGCCATTGTTGGAGATTTGTCGAGACGAAACGACCTACAGGACGTATTACTCGAAGACGAAAGTAGTCAAGGAGTTACTGGGTTTCCAGAGCAATTATCCGAGACCTTTTTGGAAGTACGGCGCTTTTTATCCCGGTTACAACATGAACAAAATATACAAGCTGGAGGCTCAGCTCCGCTCGATGGAGAGGCTGCTCGGTTCCGCGGAATTGGCGCGCAGGTACATACGCTCGGAGGATCAGCAGTTCCTCAATAGAGGACACTTGGCGGCCAAGGCAGACTTCGTCTACGGAGCTCAACAGAAAACTACGTTCTGGCATCTCAATACGGGCGCTCAATGGGCCTCTTTTAACGCCGGTAATTGGATAATTGTCGAGCAGAGCGTGCGAAATTTCGCGGTCAGACGTCGAGTGGATTTAGTCGTTTATACGGGAGTTCACGGAGTGACGAGCTTGGCCGACGTCAACGGCGTGCAGCAGCCTCTACATTTGCACGTCAACGAAACCGACAAAGCGTTCCCAGTTCCTAGATTCTTCTGGAAAGTCATGCACGACCCGATCAGAAATCTCGCGACCGCTTTCGTGGGTGTGAACGAGCCTTTCGCAACGAACATAACCAGCGATATGTATCTCTGCACGGATATTAGCCATGATCCAGCTTTCCATTGGCTTACCTGGCAGCCTAATAACATTAAACGAGGTGTATCGTACGTTTGCGCCGTCGAGGAATTACGAAAAGCCGTGCCAACTGTTCCCCGCATAGGCGAATTTGGAATATTGGCTTAAGCATTTAAAAAGCAATGTAACGACATTCTGTACTAGCGATCGCTGTGTAAAACATTGGTAAGCGGTTAGTGCCGTCAGTCATCGTTACGTAACGCTTGCGTCTGGAACGTTGAGGAAGTATTTTTCAATTTTCGTCGTATCGCAAGAAATGAACTTGAAAATGGGAAAATTAGCGCTAAAAATTCTATCGAACTCAGCAGAGTTGTCGTGTAAAGAGGAAATTTCCGTTTTCACCGGTAATTGCTGTAGTGCACGCGTCATCCCCGTAATTATTTTTCATATCTGATTCATCGCACTCTCGCCAAGCACAAATTACCATAAATTATTTGATTAAAGCCTATATTGATAGATAGGAATCTTGGGTAATCAGCAAAGTAACAAATGCGCTTGAATGCTGATAAACGTTGTTGATAAATATTCTTTTTGCCACGTTACTCGTTATTTTCAAATGTATCATATTAATGGAACGAAAAAATCTTTGACCGATATCGATTAGCTGCGGCCAAAAAGGGCATGAGCTCGCGTCGAATAGTCAACGGGGAAACGTTGCAATTTGTATCGCTGTTTTCGACACTCTTTCCATCAACGCGTGAAGAGCTCCTCGCACGGTGCATAAATTAAGAAGGCGACATTGCCACCAGCCGAGTCCCCCCTGCTTCTATTTAATCCCGTCCATCAATATTGCGAAACAATTTATCGAATACTTATAAGCCGCGTTAATTAAATCACTGGGAATATTGATTGAAAACGTCATCTTGTACAACGAAAGCTAACGTGCATTACGTGGGGGTATGGCCATTAGACGGGCGCATTATGGAAAACAATGAGCCTTTTGTCGAAAGGCTTCTCGTGGCTGCCGTCACTCCACATTGCCGAGCGTCTGGCTTTTTTCCAACTGAGTGACATTAGTCTGTTTGGATCTCCCTCCATCAAAGTCAACAAGCTCGCGCGGACCCTTAAAGCTTCGCTAATTTTTGCATTCGCGCACCGGAGCTTTCGAGTCCTTGACATTGATGTGCCCGGGCCCGAGGGGGGCGGGTGACAACTGGCGAGAGGCGGGCGGCGGCGGCGGCGGCGGCGGACGGACGGACACTCGGCTGTATTTCCGTTCGCGAAACCTTGTCACTCTTTTATACTACGCGCATTCTTTTAAAATATCAACCGAACACAAGGTATCACAACAACGGTATCTGCAACTCGAGACGGAGCGGCGGTAACGGGATACCGCGGAAGGAGAATCTTGTTTCAGCGCGAGCAAACATCGATGTATTCGAGCCGTGAAAAAGCTGAAAAACGAGACCGGAGACGACTGCGCCGCGCGTGCAATCGAAAATTGAATTTCCGCGGGGGGTGACGCGTCAAAGTTACGCGCTCATCCGTCAGTTGCGTAAGAAGCTCTCGCAAATTCGACGACTTGCACTTGATCGAAATTCGAAATTCGCCTCGTCCGGAGCAGATTGCAGCTCTGCGGATACAGCAGCCTGCTTTCCTTCCTTCCTAGAGCAGAGCAGAGCAGAGACCGCGAGTCGACACTCGATCGCGCTCGTGACTCGCCTCCCACTCCGGAGCCGTGTCCCCTCGACGCCCCTCGTACGCTCGGCACGTCACGCGCTGCTCGGAGTCCCCGACCCCCCCGCCAGCGCAGCTCGCGCCAGCCGATCGAGGCGAGTGAGGTGAGCAGCGGCGACGCGGGCCAGTCAGCCTCGCACACACTCGCGCGCGCACATCCGCATATACACACAAAGCCACTCTCCGGCTGCGCGTTCGGTTGACAGGGAAACGGGAGGGGACGCACGCACACGCGGCCACTTTCCGTCTCCGGCTGTTCGCTCGATGCGCGGGACGAGACGGGCCTTGGCGGGGACGGGCAACACAATCGACATTTAATCTCGTGTTGTACTCACTTGCCGATGATCTCGCAGAGTTCGTAAACATCGTCGAAAAGGACCTCGTCGTCCGCCATGGCTTCGCCGGGGTTCCCGCCCAACCTGGGGCGCCTTGCCCTCCTTCGTCAGTGGCACGGCGCGCGCGACGACGTCGGCCGCGTCTCCGTCGGCGTGCGCCTCGCCCCGGCGCACGGCGAGTCGCCCGACGATGCCACAATGCCGCCGCGCACGAGCACACGCGGTTATCAGCGCCCGGGCTGCCAACACCTCGAACAGCCCCGAGCAGCTCCGAACAGCTCCGACCGGCGAGGAGTCACTCGCTCGTCTGAGTCCGCGTCGTCGTTGTTATTGTTGTCGTCGTCGGTCGTCGTCGTCGTCGTCGTCGTCGTCGTCGTCGCTGTCGTTGTCGCTGTCGCGTACGTCGTCGTCGCCGTAAGCGAACGCAGGCGGTGACGGGCGGCGGGCGGTTGCTCCCGAGCAACACTGACGAGCTGGTTGCATAAAGCGCGGCGCCGCCGACGGCCGTGTACGCAGGCCGAAGCGGACGAGCCCTCGACCTCTCGGAACCGAGCGGAGAGAGAGCGGAGAGCGGCGGCCCTTCTGCGCCGAATCGCGGCCGCTCGCGCGCTCACCTCTAGCCTCCGAGAGCGGCGACTAAGCCAGCGACGGACGGCGCGTGGCGTCGCGATGCGGACGACGGCGCCGCGGGTGGACGAGGAGGATGCGTGCCGAGGGAGGGCGGGCGGTGGCGCTCCTTGGGTTCGCTCCTGCGGCACTGTCGCCCCTCCGCCCCGCCCGCCGCTTCCCCTCCTCGCGTCGTAGCTTCGTTCATGTGCCCCCCTCCCCCCTCCACGCCCGCCGGCCACACTCTCGTCCGCTCTCTGTCTGTCACGCAACGGAACGAAGAGGAATGCGTGCGACGACTCAAACCGCCTACGCATCTCGCGCGTGCACAGCCTCTTGCCGTGGTTTGTAACGTTAGGACGGCGAACGTGGCTCGACGGGTCAGACTCCGATTCGCGTAACAGCGCACCGCCCTGGAACGGTTGCAGTTTAATCGGCTGCCACCCCGTGCCAATCGATAAGAACACGTGTATACAAATGCAGAAGCACACACCCGATCATGCGACACTTCCCGAAAGCGCCTCCAATTTCCGCTTGACATTCCTTCTAATGTCTGCACATGGATCGAACGTTGTGATTAATGCTGCGTCTTAATGGAAAAAATGCCTCGTGCCTTTTTCAGGTTTTAGTTATTTATGGGGCTCCCAAGAGCTCGATTCAACGGATTCCTTTTTGGTCGCGCTCTTGAATTATTTGCTATCGACGGTGCGCGTCCCTTCATATTTAACGCCCTTTAATAATTCCCGTAAAGGGGATTTATTTTTAAAACTGCATCGATTCACTCCGTTGCTACCGAAATGGTTTTGTAAACAAGCAAATGCGATTTTCGGTGGTAACGAAAGATAATGAAAACATATGCGAGAATAATTCAAAAGAAATCCTTTTTATTTTGGCCGCAGTGTTGCAGATCTTTAACCTATGCTAACTAAAGCGGCTCGTTTTTCTTTTATTCTGAAACGGACGGAACCCTTACAAATGTATTTACGCACAACCTTGAGCTCCTGTTTAAGCGAATTAATATTACCCCCTGCAATAAAGAAAGCGCTTGCGTTTGATTAAGGGTAAGATTAATCTTTTCTCCATACATGTATTTCGTGCAGTATTTACAAGGTAGTTTTTTAACTTAATCTCTAATTAGCTCTAAAAATGCCCTGCTCTTAATATTCAACAGATTATAGTGCAGTAACTTTGGACACTTGAGTATAACTATTCAATATTGCAAAAGTTAGCAGGTATATCGACATAATTTTCATGTCAACAAGCTAATGTAAAGTCATCGAGTAACTTAACTATGCGATCCTTAAATAATGATTTTAATGTCTGCGTAAAATCATATGCATTTTGATGCACTTACGTAAACGTCGTTGTTATTTTATTGTAATTCGACAAGTGTTTTTCCACTCACGCTTAACGCGAGGTTTGTAAAAATTCTAAAATAGCAAAAAGTTACTAAACATCTTATAAATGAACTTGTAATGTCATGTGTACTGGTTATAATGGACTATAATTTTGAACAGCAATTATTCGACTTTAAATAGTAACTGCAATAATAATAAAGGAATAAAATATGCTACCTAATAATTATTCGGATAGAAAAATACTACAGAGAATTCGGTAAAAATCTTATTCGTACGTTACATGAACTTAAATTATGTACAATTTGTCCGTAAATTGAGAAATGCTGTAGAGATAGTAATTTTTTTCATACAACAATAAAATGTTTCTGGATGTTTTTAAGAACTCATGCACATATAAACAACACTCTAAGGTATTTCGCCTCAACAGATTTGTTACATCAATAAAAAAAAAAAAAAATCAAACGAAACAAAGTATTGTTACTGAAAATATATGTAAGCTACATTTGAAAATCCATACTTATAATATATTTAAGATATTTTCACTTTTATGTTTATTTTTTTAACGGCAAATATGCTTTCGTGCAGAAACTGCTATAAACTGCTAGTAAAATATTAATGCGTTAAGAATTTAGAACGCAGGCTTTTCTACATGGTTTTTTATTTTATTTTCGCAAAGAGCTCCAACCGCTTTCTTGGTTTGCTGAATTCTCTTACACGGAAATATTCTCTAAATTATAACTTGGAATTATTTGTTTTCGAAATTTACAGTCGTTTAAAAAATCAATCCCATGATTGTTATCTTTTATTAACAGGGTCTCATCATGGAATAATAATCGAGTTGAAATCAATTTTTGAAGATATTGAATCTTTTACGGACTTAAGGAACAGGAGTATACATTACATTTCATCTACTTCTCTGCAGTCGTTTCCATGATATATGTCGTATATTCCTTAATAAATTTTATTGCTTTCTAGCTTAAGTACTTTTTCGATATTTCTTAATAACGAAACATTTTATCTTGTAGATTATGTAAGGTGACGTTCAAAAAATTTGTTTTTACTTCTTTTTATTACCTACACTTTGCAATAATATCAGTCATTGCTTGGAATTTCATTAAACATTTACTTGAACGTACTATACCTCTTTTCCTAAAAGCATAAATCACGAAACAGAAAAATTTATGGAAAAAATTGAAAATTCGAAACGATTAGAATGTACAATTCGAAATAATCATTCAGTAAACATGGGACAAAATAGTTTCAAATACAACAATGAAAGCTTCTTCATCTCATGGGACTACCTTAAGTGTACCGATGTAAGTTACGTTTCCAGAATTACTTTTAAATGCATACCTATTTCAAATATATATACTTGACCTACATTTTGTCTAGTCTCTACACACCATTATTTTTCTTTAAGTAAAACTACAAAATTAGAAAATTAATATTTGAATATTTACATCAAAGTAAATTGCACTAACATACGTATAAAATACTTGACCGCGGATCTGAATATTGAAACCTATTTTTTTCTAAACCTCTTTGAAAAATTCTACATTGATGTTCATTAAAGCAAAGAATAAACAATGCTCTTATAACTCTTCTTTCCACGTAGAGTAAGACTGCAGAAATACAATGCGTGAATGAATTTAAGCTGTTCTTTAAAACTGTTTCTTAAATTTTGGACACATCTTTGTTTTAATAAAAATATGATTGTATTTAAATTTCGAATTATATTTGATTTAACGTATGTGTTTTCACTATAAAAAATTATCAGCCGAGTTTTAAAATTGTGCTTTTTGATTTTTGACGTAAAATACTAATTTTTGTAAAATTTAAAAATCTGAATAATATACTCGTTTCACAAATTCGATATTTATACTTAATTTTAAAAAATATATGAAAATTATATTTTAGTTAATTAAAAAATAATGCGTAAAGAATATTTTGAACTTAAAAATTTAATCGTTTCAGACAAAAAATATTAGAAAATGGAATTTACAACAATTTCATAAAATCATCAAATTGACTGAAAAGATTTACAATACATTTATTATTTTTAAATTGATTTAAAATTATAGTCTGTGTACTGTGATGCATAATCCGTAAATAATTTTACTATATCAATTAAAAAGTCTATGATATCTTATATTGTTTTTCAAACCGTTAATATTTTTGAAAAATTTTAGTTGTTTTTTAATTAATTGTAACTATATTTTCTTGAAATTGAGAAAAGATATTACGAAAAATTTTATGATTGTCAAAAAAATGAAAACTAAATATAAAAATTTAGAAAGTCAATGATCGTTGTAATTGAATTTGTATAGCAATCAAAACTAGATGGAATCTTGATAATGTTTTAATATATTTGTTTATAAAATTAACAAAAATCTGTATAAGTTCTTAAATGATTCAATATTGCATATGAGTCTACAATTTTAATAAATGCTGTATTAACTTTTAAAACATTACTAATAAATTTTTTATGTGTTTCTAATGTAAAATAAGAAAATTTTAATACAAAACAAAAATGAAATAGTTCCTTTCATTATTCAACTTTATTAAAAAAACAAGACTACATATTCCATAATTTAGTATTTTCTTTGTTTTTAGACTATTTTACTGTATCTATTAATATTAAATTTTATAGGATAAAAGACAATATTCATAATTCTTGTATATTATTCATGCGAAAAAAGGTGTAGGACCTAAAAATAATCACAAGTGAGTGTTTCGAGGTCACTGTCGTTGAGGATGGACATTAAATGAAACATCATTAAATCTAACTCCTACAATTTTCATCAAAAAGTGTCTTTATTATTTTAAGTATTTAATCTTTCGTTATAAAAACCAATTAAGTGATAAATTAAACTATAGGCGTTACGTCTGAAGTTATTAAATAAAATTACGTCATCTGTGTGTGTTGCGCTCTATTCTTCGAAAATCTGAAATTTAATCTATAGGACAGCAAAATATTTCGAATAAATCAGCGCAATACAGAAAATTTATTCCAAACTTTCCAGAATAATTTTATCAATAATTTATCACTCAAGTATTTATACAACATTTATTAGATTGAATATTTAATTTTTCTATCATTAGTCGAGTCCATCAAACCATTACCGAGTATTAAGAAAAGCAGGATACGAGAATCTGATATAAATCGTTAAAAACAATAAAACATTATATGAAGTGACGACTAGAATATATTATTAGACTTGCCATACCGAAAATAAATTTTTTATCAGAGAATCTCTTGATATAATCATTCTAAAACATGTACTACTCATATTTACGTTAATAGGTTTATACAAACAATAAAAAATACTCAATAATGAGGATGTTGTTGAAAAAATAGAATATCATGCTCGCATATTTGATGTTTGAAATATTCAAAATAAGCAATAGCGAGAACAATGTTCAATCTATTATCACATATTTATAACGAATAATTTTATTAATAATTAACCTGCGTTTTTTAAGCTGTTGACATATTAGTTTAAATTTAAACGAAATGGAGGTCAACTGAAAACTTGACGTAGTCGATTCGTTTCTTCCTTTTAAAACATTATTGGACGGGTCCATACGTATACGTACGTACATTCTTAAGGGTACTTGTAATATATATTTCCCAAAGAGAAAAAATACTAATAGCTCCTGGAAAATGAAATTACATTATTGCACTAGCATGAGTCGTAGCTGAAATCCTTAAGCACTTTTTATTCGTTTTTCATTGTTTTGCTGCAGATAAAGTTTTCTCGTTGCGCAGTATTCAAAGCTGGGGCTTCCGAAAAAAGACGAGAGTGCAAGCTAACGAAAGCCATTCACGTGCTATATTGTGCAGCATCGAGGAAAAAACAAATAAATTATACACTTTCGTTGGGAGCTTTTTTCTTCCCGCTGTCCTTTAGCCTCTTTATTTCTTTAGCGCATCATTTTTCCTTCAAGTCTGCGTATTCAATGTACAGACTCTCCTCGTGTTCGTGGGTTTGTTTGTGTGTGGGCGTGTGTGTTTGTGTGTGCGCGCCCCTGGGTAGGGGTACTCTCAGGGAGAAAAAAGAAACGACGGTAAAGGCGAACGACTGCGGGGGTGAGTGGAGCTGAGCAAGAGAGACAGAGAATGATGAAGTATAAGACTCCTTCACCCGGCTAACAGCGAGCGAGTCGAACAGTGCTGTTTTCCCCTGAAAAGGCCGAAACCTCGATCGATAATTCATGGTATTCATACATGGTGTTTGTACATTCAAGTATCCTGATCGAATTTACGGCGCTTTAGATTCTTACCTTAAATGCGATAAGTGTATTAGTTACCTTTCTTTCGCCTCGGCTAATCAACGCACATGCGTTTTCTTCATGCTCGTCTTTCGAAACTTACTTTTTCGCACAAAGATTACTCTCTTTGAAAATGTATTACAAATTATTTGAAATTCGTGAATAAAAAAAGTATTTGTGTTTTTAAAGTAAAAGCTCGTCTTGACATCATTTTTTACTATTTTTTTGTTTCAATTTTATGTACAATTGTTTAATACATGAAACGAATACTTTAACTCGAATTTGCAGCTCAAATAATAGGCGAAATATAAAATTTTAAAGAAGTAAATTTTATATTCTGTAGATGTCGGTGGTTATCTGAGCAAATACAAAAATTACGTTTGAGCCAGGAAAATTCGTGCATTATTTAGTTGACAAATGGAAATTTCGACGATTACGTACATACAAGAACAGTTATATCTCAATTTATTATTAAAGGTGTACATAGGTAACTGGGTGTTATATTCTTTGTCTTTGCATTGTCAACTTCTTCAAAGACTTTCTTAAGAATATGTACAAACTCGAGAAGCTGAGTCTATGACAGACTTTAAGTATCCAGTGAAAAAAATGTCTCGTGCTAACTTCAGCTAGTTCGTGAAACTTCTTTTAAGGTTGACAATCTCGATGTAAGAAAGCATATATTTTGAATTTGATAAAATGACAAAAAATCCTTCGCTGAATAAATAGAAAGCATGACTTACTCAAGAATTACCTTTCATCTGAAAAGCGATAGTCCGTCAAGTGCTTCCCCAAGATCCTCCTGTCGCCCTAACACTGATAAAACCAATGCGATTCGACTCTTTCCCCATGCTTGATAAAGTTTATAAACTTCCACAGCTATTAACTTCATCTCTTCGGCAAGGTACATTAAATGTTTGTGATTAACACCGCTCAGTACTATTAATTTTTCTCTATACGAAATATGATTAATGTAAAAATTAAGAAATATAGGTTGAAAATCATTTTAAACAATATGTTACAGACAAGTTTCCTTGTGTTTTCATTTTTTTTAAATACTCACCCAGAATCTTCCCAGTGGTCCAACTTTTTCGACTTGATTCTATCAGCATCTGCTTTATTGTACAATCTCAACAATGCACGAGCAACCTGAAAAAATATTTTAATAAGCCATTTTCTTCGAGGTAATTAACATATTTATTCAATGGCTTTTATTTTTTACCGATGCTGCGACATTTCCCTTATTCATAAAATAGCCAGTATTTACAATACAGTATATTGCATATTGTGATGGTCCATCGGCTTTTTTTACTGGCTGACATTTACATCTAGTTTTTCTTTTTGATGGTTTCTTCTTTGATTTAAAAATTTGACTGCTAAAAGTTATAATATTTTGATATTTTATTTCGTAACATACAGATAAAACTAATTCTCAACTTTTAAAAATACAAATTTTAATATTTATTATAAGATTATTAATATATTACACAGCTTTACACAAATTTGACTGCCTAGAATATGTGTTTTTATTTTTTTTATAACCTCTTCCCGATAATTGTGTTTTATTTATCATTTTTTCCTTTACATTAAATACAATAGCTTATTGTTTTGTGACCAAGTTTGTATACAAATTATAATCATTTTACAAATTTTAATGAATACAGATTTTTTTAATTTTCAAACAATAAATTTTATATTTTAATTTTTAACCAATATAGAGTGACATATTATAGTGTAAAAAAAAGAAGAGAAATACTGTCACTGGAAAAACTGTTTTTCAAGTAAATTAAAAATTTGATATCTTCAAATGAATTCTTAAGTTGTATGATTTATAGGGAATTATTAGTAGCCATTTAAATTGATATTGAATTTAAGAACGTAACATTAGTACACATAAATCATAAAAATGTACAAATATTTAAACATATAGTACCGGCTGAACAAATTTGGATGACATTCGTATTATCGTATGATAACATTAATATTATTAACCGGCTGTTGATAAATTTTAATCATAGTTCTTATTAATATCGAACTTGTAGCGCTACTAGAAACTATGAAAACATCAACAAACATCTTTCTATCATATGCGCCGGGATGATAAGAGACAATTTCAGACAGCAAATAGCTTTATATTATCTATATCATGCATGTAGTGTTTTTCTTCATGTTTCTTGTGACGTTTAGGTTAGGATGGCTAAATTTATAATTAAGATTTTTCATTGACAAACTGTAATGATATGCAGTTACCGCGTGATTTATGTATATAAGTGGTTTTGGTGATCGCGAACAGCATTTTCGTGAGGATTTTAGGTGTTTTAGCGCATTAATACAATACTATGAAAATACTGTGCAAGTTCGCGTGGTAATTAGCAGATTGTTTTCGATGAGCGTTTTTTTGAATAAGCCAGTGAGGTAAGCTGGTTTTTTTACGACGACCTAGGAGTTGAGATTATATTAATCATCAGAGGACGAACGGATATAAAAACGTAAATAATGGCACACATCGAGGCAGGTACAGCTCGAAAATCTGGCGAAAATACTAGTTGGAGGAAAAATATTATTTCTCAACTGCGTGACAGAAATAGATCTCAAACACAATGTTTCCACGATTTAATTAGTTTACGTAAGTTATAAATAAGAAATAATCTCTTGCATGTGTCCATGAAAATAGTTTTATTCAAATGTAAGCAAGTATATATTATTTTCTTGATAAAAGTATATATAATCAAAGGTTTTGAAACTATAATTGAATCAATAAATAAAATATTTATTATTAAATTTTGTTAACATTTATAGATAATCGGTTGTTTGATAATGCCAATACATTGCGAGGAGAAAACTTACAGTTGTCGATAGCAAATGAGAAACTGCGATGTGAAGTATCTAGCGGTATTCCAGGATCTGGTGCTAGTGCAGCACTTGAAGCCAAACTACTAGCCCAAGCTGATGAATTAACTATGCTACATAGACGAAGAGGTGAACATACACAACAAATTGTAGATTTAAATAATAAATTACAAGAAGTCATGAAAGACCTTCATTCAAAAGAATCGAGGTACTTTGAAATAGTTGTTCAGATAATACATTTTGATTATTTTATTTATTTATAAATATATATTTCATTGCATATTAATGAATCTTTTTTTAGCTTGTGTGAAAGTATAGAGGCTAATACTAATTTACGTTCAGAAATCATAAGATGTGTTTCAAGAGAAAGAGAATTAGAAAATGTTAATCAAATGTTAAAAGATGAACATCAAGCTTTGCAACTTGCCTTTGCTTCACTTGAAGATAAATTAAGAAAAGCACAAGTAAACCCATTATTTTTATATTTTTATTTACATTATATATATATATATATTTTTTTTTTTTCTTTCTTGCTGATACATAATTTTTTTAGGAAGAGAACAGACAATTAGTAGATCGCTTAATAAAATATAAAGCAAAAGATGCTGAAAAAATGAATGAAGAAAATGACAACTTTTTAAAGTAAGTAATGCAATATTTTGACATTTTGAGGTTCATATTACATATTCAACATGGTCAGTGTTAATTATTAATAATTCTGCTTTTTACTAATTGTATAATATATGTAAAATATAGAAATTTTTATGGTAAATTAAACTTCAATAGTAATAAAATAGTGAAATTAAATTTATCAATTTAATAGATTAGCAAATTTGTGTATAATTTTTTGGTAAAGTATTAGAAATATTTTACATAGAATGGAGAATCAGTTAAATACTTAATATAATGGTGTGAAATGGAAAAAATATATCTATTATAATTTGTGATGGTAGTCTTTAAACTAATTTGCACGAATGCTTTAATTTTCCATTTTATTTAATGTTGTATATTAATTATAAAAATTTGCTTTTTAATAAAATATATAAATTAACTAACTCTAATACTATTCTTCTAGCTTGGCATTTATTATAATCAATTTACATTTTATCGATTTATATTCTAAAGTCTTTACGCATTGTACATATCTATCCCGTTGTTTCCTCTGTTCAATAATTTTATAATGTAAAAGCTGTATAGATATTTATTTTCATTTATGTAGTTTACCGAATTCTCATTCACCACAATCAGTTTCTGTAATGCTTGTCACTTAGCTACTTCACTTTGCTTGACATTTTCGTTTCAGTGAGAATTTTACCAGCCCGACAGCCTTTGTGATGCATACCATTTCAAAGTTGGGGTAAGTTAAAAAAAAAGCAAATGAAAATTGCTATGAGAAAAATCGTTATTTCCTAACACCAAAACGCTTTTGGGCTGGTAGCAAACATCAAGCTACACTTTACTTATAAATTATTAAAACAGATAACTAAATTTTATGCTTAGCATCAATACAATACAAGTGCTTATGTATATTTCAATATGTAAATATTCAGATGAATTTACAATCTAAAACAGATGAAATGACGGATGAATATGTTTTATTGCAAATTTCTGGATTGTTTACAGAGTTCACATATTTGCATGGATATTGTTTTAAAAAGAATATTAGATTATATGCAACGATGCAATTGATTGTAATGAATTTAAAATTAAAAAGATGCATGGATATTATACAGTTTGCAGTAACAAGATTTTGCTTTTTTACAGGAAGCCGTTATTTTTAACTTACTTACGAAAGATAATACTAAATTAAAAGAAATAAAATTCATCTGTATATTTTAATTTTCAGAAAAAGACAAGCCAAGATGCAAAAAGAATTAGAAGATGCGGCAAGAGATACTAGACCTGCTAGTCCCGATCGTGTTAATTTAAAGGAAGGAACAGTCAATCTAACAATGTCGGTGCCCACAAAAGTCTCCATCAAATTTGTACGTTGATGTCTACATAAAAGACTTGTTACTTATACAATGTTCTAAGCAATTTTCACATAAAATCAATCACCGAAAGTGTGAGAGCTCTTCATCTTGAATTTAAGCATCGTACTTCAAAGCCTCGATTCGTAATACGAATTTCGTAGTACGAAACCATTTTGATATCCATTTACTAACAAAAATTAACATAACGGATTACATTTGATTTCAGTTAAAAGAGTTTTCGATTATTTATATAAAATTATTGTTGGTGAAGTATTTTTCAAGAGAACAAGTTGCTTTACAATTTCTAGTTCATACATTACATTGTTTCGTTTTCGTTATTATGATTATTATTATTATTATTATTAGTATTATTATTATTATTATTATTATTACTATTACTATTACTATTACTATTATTATTATTATCAAGAGTTTATTTAACTGTTATAAACAGTTATAAGAAGCAATAGTGATAAGTTAACAACCGTGTTTTTAATTTGATTACATAAATTTTACGCGACTGATTAGATGTTCAGAAAAAAAATTAAATCTCTAGAGAGAAGTAAAAATCTTTAAAAAGAAGAGAAAGATTTCATTTAATATCTATATTATTAAGTCTAGTTATTTAATAATTTATAGCATTCGAAAAAAAACTTTTTTTTAAGTAATTGTTCAAAAATTATCTTTGTAATACCATAATTATTTAATATATATTTTTAAAAACATACATTTAAAAAAATTTTTTATTCTACATAGTTAAATTAGATTAAATTATAGAATTAGAGTAGAGTACTTGTAAAAAATTACAATTCCTAAATTTGGAATTCCTCGGAACCATTGAAACTAAATTTTTCGCTTTATACATTTATTTCATAATTCATGTTACTAATTTGTATTAACATGTTAATTCTGAAATTATACCATTTAGTGCCAAAAGAGATTTAAGTTACAATTTTTTGAAATTTCAAATTATAGATTTTTAAAATGCTTAAATAATTATTGTCATGAAATAAAATTTTTTTCAAAACAGTATAAGTTTATACTCGTATATAACATATACGTAATAAAATTCCAAATTCATAAATAATATTTGTAATTTAAAAGTTAATATGATGGAAATATATTTTATATAACGTAAACGTAAAACATCTCGGTAGATTGAACATGACTATTTATTTGAGAATAAAAAATATCTAGAATTTCATAGTAAACTTATATTTAAATTAAGAAAGTATAACTAGTACCAGCAATGAAATATTGACAATGATTTATCAAAATCAATTAATTGTAAATGTTTTAATACAATGAGTATATTTATAACATCATTCATTTTAATTAAAAATTATACGTATTTTAAAAATGTGAAAAGTACAATTTATTTACATAGAAACTTAACTAAGCAAATCAATTTTAAAATCGAAAAAATAATGAAGTATAATAATTATTATAATTAATTAATATAGGTTAACTATATTTATAAAAGGATTATTAATTTTTTAAAGATTAAAATTAAAAAACTGTTTTACCTGAACATTATAGACTAAAAATAAACAGGCCTATGAATTTAATTTAAAATATTATAATATACAGTACAAATAATTATGTATAAATGATTTTAAATAAATCTTATAAAAAATGATTTTCAATTAAATTGAATGAAAATTGTAATATAATGTAGTTCATCATATTGTGATAAAATGCTAGAATTAGCATCATTTTTAATAATAGATAGTTTTTAAGATACTGGAAATTAATTAAATTATATATACATATATAAGAGTTATATGTTTATTATGATTTTTTAGTAGAAACTTAAAGGTTACATTTTCGCATAAGTTCACTTAACTTGACAAATTATATTAATTTTATAGTAAGTAAATTTTACAAATGAATAAAATTAATTTTGTATTATAATAAAACAAAATATTAAAATATTTTTGTATGCTCTAATAGTTCTGATAAAAATTTCCAGTAAACCTCAGATCCGAATTTAGATACTAAGTTGTAATATATTATAGATTTTGCGAAGAAGTATATTACGTCTTTTATAATCTTAAAGTTTAACAATGAAAATTTATTTTAATTCATTAAGTTTTTTAAAAAATTAACGCAAAAATTAATTTTTAAACAAAATAAATAATTATGTAAAATTCTATAAAATCCAGTATACAAAATTACTAATACTTATACTATATATTTTT
Organism: Platyscapa corneri; assembly: GCA_018907185.1. NCBI lineage: Eukaryota > Metazoa > Arthropoda > Insecta > Hymenoptera > Agaonidae > Platyscapa > Platyscapa corneri. Next base: position 3,012,557 of record JACCHW010000023.1, on the reverse strand, counting down.
CATAAAATTTATTCAGAAAAAGGATTTTTTATTTATTCTTTAAAGGATATACTGACAAAACAATATTGAATGCGATGCAAGCTTACGTATAAAATTCACTTTTAGTAATTGTTATTTTTTTATAATCGATTGATTATAAATTATAATTTATATCAATATTTTAAAGAGGCGGAATTGTTGATATTTTAAAATATACAAGGAGTTTTTATTGGATAAAGTGATAAGACGTAACTATGAAAGTTAGTAGGATAAGAGTAAATAACAAACGCATTATGATTAATCTCGAAACTGTATTTATGAAATATATTTTATTATAATGATAATTTAAAAATCTTAAATACTTTACAGTAAACAAGATTAGTATTTTCTAATGTAAATGTTTTTTGAAAGTAGTTGTAAACTTTTGAAAGATGGTAGTTTCGAACAAAAATTGTAGTAGAGTTTAATAATTCCAAAATCACATGAAATAAGAGTAAAAACATGCATTTATGTATCTTATTATTGCAGCATTTACAGCTTTAACTAAAAAATTTTCTTTATTTCAAATTATTTTACTTAGAAAGTATTTATAAGTTTTCATTTAAAAATAGAAAAAATTTATCGATTATAAAAAATGACGCTTTTTTAAATTTCTGAATAGCAGTAACTACGAACATAATGTAGATCGTTAAAAAATTAAGAATTGGATTTTTAATAAACTATATCTAAGATAGAATAGTTTATTTTTTAGAAAATTAATTCATATCAAAATGATAAAATTAGAAACTGAAGTTTAAGTGCAACCATAAATTAAAATGTTTTAAATGTGAATATTATTATTAAGGAACCGTTATTCTAAGTAATATAATATATTGTACCAAATTAATTATTTTAGTAAACACAATCATAATGTTTGTAGCAAAGGCTTGTAAATCTACATGTTTTTATTTTTTATTATTTTTATAAGAGATTACAGTAACTGTTTAATTTATTGCAGATAAATATTTATATAAAATATATAGCTTTATCATTAAAAGAATATAAAAAATGTATGTTTGTACAATAGTATCAAGTAGTTACAATTTATTTTAATAATATTAGTGAAAAATTTAAATTAAAAAATTGCCGTGCGTGTTTTAATCTTATAATGTTTGTTTTATAATTTTATCGATTCCAAGGAAAATCTTGTGTAATATTCTGAAAATTTGTTAATATTTTACAATGTTTTTATATTTTAAAAGAAAAATTTTAAATATTTATTGAGATAAAGTTTTATTAAAAAACGTTTATAGTTAAACAACTATTAACAATGTATTATGGTAAATTTATAATTACCTTTAAAAACCCGTTATTTTATCAGAAAATAATTCTCTTGTTTTTAATAATGAAAATGTTTTTTTAAATTTAAATTCGACAAATTATTTTGGATGTAACTATTTTAAATTGTTTATTATTGTTATCGATACAGTTGCAAGATTTTGCGGGTTGTTGCATGTGTCGAATGTTGTTAGTTTACATTTACTTCTGGCATGTTATAATACTTCTGATCTAATTTATGATAAAATTTAATATTGCTAATTTGAATTTTGTGAGTGAAATAGTTGAAATAGGTGGTCTTTTATTATTTTGCATAGTTTAAAACATATTTATTAGTTTTCATTCTATTCAACATTCAAACGATGGCACTTAGAAGCGTTTTAGGGCTGAAAAAAAATATATATACATATATTTGTATACGCACATAAAAATAACACCACCATATTACAAAATTTATATCTAGATCGTTTATAAACGCTTTTGTAAACAAAAAGTACCATTTTCGGGCACAATTTAAATATTAATATATAATAAAAAATGCATAAATAAATATTTCGATATAGTTTTGTCAGTCAAAACAGTTTATTATCTAATATAATTTTTATTATGAATTTCCAGTTGTTACTTAATTTTTCATTGATAAACAAAGTGTTTTATGTATAATTTAAACAATAAATTAAAAAAAACTTGAATTACTTTACTTTTCAGTACTTAATACGTATAATTTAAATTTATATTGTATGTATATCGGTGTGAGCTACTAGTCATTGCATCTCATTGTGTACATATTATTCGGAGTGCTGGTATTTTGTAAACATATTAATTAACGAGTAATTACATAGAAAGAGAATTGAATTTCTCAGCAGAATTCAGCCAAAGTGTCAATGAATGTCATTTGAAGGTGTTCCAAAGAGACAATTTATTAGGTTTTTCACAAGTCTTTATCATATCTTAAATCTCTTTTGCTAATAAACAGTATATTAATACGGATTAGAGATGCAGAATGCCGTAATCTAGTTAATGCAGACGTGATCGGGCGGTTGCAGATGCACGAGAGCGAATCCGAATCAGTTTTTGGCATCGATCGATCGCGTGCGAATTTTAGGAATTTCACGCAACAAGTACATATCTGTTAAATATCAGCATACGCCCGTGTAAATGAAATATTGAAAGGTAACGCACGTGCGGTATAAAGTTTAAATTTGGTGCTCGAGCGATGTGTTTTAATGCTCCGAACTCAATCCATCAGCGCGATGAGTTTTTCGACGTTCGAGAGATTTCGCGAAGGGGGGCGCCGAGTCACACGAGGATTTTAATCTGCATGAGTAGTCGAAGTTACGTATTTCGAGATTCGCGCAAACTCCGCGCAGTTCTTCAATGTGTGCATGGCTTTGTAAAATTTTATTATCCCCCATTTTCTCGAGGAAACGCTCGCTCGCTCTCTCATACATCATATTCTGTCTTTGAATGTTTACCATGATGAATCGGTTGAATGTAATGAAACACCACCCCCGTTGCAGAATGCACACGAAGGCGAGGTGAACGCTGTCAGATGGTCGCCCACCGACAGAATTCTTGCCACAGGCGGCGCCGACAGGAAAGTCAAGTTGTGGGATATAACCAAAGGTAATTAATAACCATCTTACGCGTTATCGCAGCGGAATACGCAGCCTTGAATTTTTGCGCGTTTGAGTCGCGACAATTCAACGCGATCGAGATTTATTTCCACTCCGAATACTAAGCCAACATTTAAGGAAATTTCTATTTACACGGCCGTTCCAGGTTCCCCCGTGCAGGCACATTCGTTACGCGGATTACGAATAATGCATAGCCTCTGCAAAGAGTTCGCCTTTATCCGATGGGCGATTTTTTTAAAATCTCAATAGTTGCACGTGAGTCGGCGAATGCTAAGTCCAAAATTAGAACAGCGCGGAAAATACGTTGAGTAGATTTTAAAAAATCTAATGAAAAGCGACTGTATTTACTCGGAAAGTATATATATTATAGTTAAATGTATTATAATATATAACTCACTAGTAGGGACTGTATGATTACGCTTTTGATCTTTCCTTCGTAAGATTAACCGATTTTTTATTTTTGTATTACCGAAGTGAAGCTACGTAGCTTCACTATAATATACATTTATGCACCTATCATTATAGTTGCCGCGCATTTTATATTATACGCAGCTGTTTTCGAAATCTTTGCTAAACTTACTAACAGGTATTAAATTATAAGAAAACCAATTACATGCTTCATTAACAATTATAAAAATGTCTTAAATTACACGGTATGGCATATCTTTCATTCAACCAGAAATTCTTTATATTTTCTTTAATAAAAATCTCCTCCGCTAATTATTATCTCGTAACTTTTTTATACAGTTTGTATTATTAGTTTTGTAAGAGCACAATTATTTTATAAAAATCATCATGTGAAAAGGTACGTTGTTCAAAAAGTTCACTCGTCTCATAATTTTACTCAGAGTTGTGATTTTTCATTGGAACAAAATACAATTCAATACAAGTCAAAAACAAAGAAAACTCCTTTAGTTCTTTTTTCTGCTGTATCCTCAACTCATTGCATAAAAGAAAATTCATGTTCAGCCAAGCGCGTCGCAGAGAAACGTAAGAATTGCATTATCTTTCAAGTAGCGTCCAACATAAACAAAATGAGAGTTGAGAATTCGAAAGTATATGAGTGCCCTGATGTATAAAATGAGGGATTCGTTTAATATTCGTCGTTATTTTCATAATCTGCAGTGAGAGATTTTTTAAATTACAATAAGGAAAAACACTTGTAAGCTTTAAGTCCATGTATACATCGATGTATATCCCTTGTATGCATTTATAGTAATTTAGTCCGCGAGAAACGATAGGTTTGCCACATTAGCAATCTGCTTACTTTCTTTCTCCCCTCGTTTTTTCCATACATGCTAGAGTTGTAAAAACTTAAATTCCAACTTTTGTTATTAAAAATGAGTTTATTTGTTAATCGTTATTCAATTATAATTCAATAAATGGTATTAACCGTTGATAATTTCAGTAGTTTGAAAAACAAGTGTAAAATGAATACTAACATTACAAGGAGCAACTGAAATCTCATATTATAATCCTAAACATTATAATTATTGCTCATTGATTCGTCTTTTATTTGATTAACAATCTTAAATTAGTGTTGCTGTAAAATTTGCTTTTATCAAAGCTGCGAACAAAAGTTTTAAATTAATGTAATTAAATGGATTGAATATTTGCAAGAATTGGAACGTTTTGGCATTTATTTTATTTCAAATATTAACGATAAAAAGATGATAGATTTTATTAAATATTTTAAAACCTTAATATGTATTTTATTAAAGTTATCATTTATATCGATAGTTTTTTTATTTAATTTGACTAAAAATATATGATCAATTTTTAATTTCCATTATTTAACCATTAAATTTGTTATATTTAAGCTATAATTTTTATATTATTGAAATACGATATTCCAACGTCGATAAATAATCAAAAAATAATTTTATTGCGAAGAAATTTCTGGAATAATAGTTTACGAAATTTTCATTCAATCAGATGTACAAATATCTCTCTATTAAAATGTAATACTCCTTAAACGTCAGTTTTTTATATTAGAGATAAAAAATTTGTAATTTACTAATTTTAAAAGTACAACAATTAAACAATAATTTAATCACAGAGAAACTCCTAATTTGAAAAATTACGTATACAAACATTTTAATTACTTATAAAGATACAAAGTTCTTTCAATTACTTAATAGTGTTTAATTCAAATTTTTAATTTTTATTCCGCACAAGCAATTCATAAAATGAGAATTTAGTTTGTAGAATAAAGATCATAATTTTTTATTTTTATGTAAAATTGATATATGTATCTACAATCGGTGATAATAAAGTCGAGGTTTATCAACATTTTAAAAATATTTTATAAATATCAGAGTAACGATGTCGAAGTCTGGTAATGCGTATCACAAATTGTGATAGTCATACTACACAATGCGATGTTGCAATACATCATATCGAAGATAATAAATGGACTTCGAATTTAATCGTACATATTAACTACTAATAATATACTAAATTATTATAATGTTGCGAATAACATCATTACAAGTGCTTGTGAACGTGTTATAGACGACTTCAAGTTTGATTAAAGAATATCAATCTCTTAGAATATTTAAAACATCAAAAGTACATTACGAATTATTAAAATTTATATTACTTGTTTAATAAATCGTTACATTTAAGAATTGTAAAATATTATTGCAAATTAGTATTTCGAGGAATCGTTCATTTATTTTCAATTATTACTGGACATTTTTCTACTACAAACTGTCTTGTAAATTTAGTATATTTTTATAATCAATATTTAGCAAAAAAGTAATAAAAATTATGATATATAAGATATCTAAAATTTGAAAATAATTTTCCGAGCAATAATTCAACAAAATATTCTGAAATATATTGAAACCTATGCATTTAAGTTTATTCTATTGGATTTGATATTACATCATTGCTATGATCAGATATGATTCCACGTCATTATTGTCTTTTATATGTATAAAACAGGCAACTGAAAATGTCGCGATTTGTTATCAGTAGAATCCGTGAATAATAGTCTACAGTGAACTACGTCGTTTAAAAAATATTCTGCAAATAAAAACAAAATTTTGAGAAAATATTACGTGTAATCAGAACTCTCAAATAAAATAAAATAAATATCGAGAAATAAATTTATTCTTGGTCGCATAAATAAAATATTTATTTTATCAAGAGTGTAAATAATAAAAATGTTCGAAGTTTCATTTTTATAATTTGAAAAATTTTGTTTACGTTTACGTGTAAAAAGTAAATTCAAATGTTGGCGATATTTTTTAACAGTATTTAATTTTTGCTGGGAAATTACTAAATTTCTGGATTAAATATTATTCGTAACAACACTGTATGAAATTGAAATGTGAAGAACGTAAATACGTCTTTTTTCCCTTTTTACGCGTAATTTATAACTAAAATACCGCAGTAGTTAATTATGTTCACACTGCGCGATTATTAATTTTTGCACAACGCGTAATAAATTTCTTAATAAATATTTATCGACTGAAAAAATGGCGAAAAACAACGTACAATGATCAAATAATTTAATCTTCTTTTAAGATATATATATATATATATATATATATATATAATATTTTTTTATTTCTCACTGCATTGAAAATCGATGTGAAAATTAAATTGTAATCTGCAAGTTCCAGATACTTTTTAATATAATTAGTCACTAAGCCGAAAGTTATTATTGTAATCAGTGTTTGCGAAGTCCCGGGAGAGTAAATTGATATTTGCAACGAATAATTTTGCGATCCCAATGGTATCCGTCCCCATGTTTCTTCTCTTTTTCATCAACCAGGTAAATTAGATTTCGCGATCATAATGTTATTGTGGAAAATATTTTGAAAATCATAAAAGCTTAAAGTTTAATTGTCCAGCCTCCAACCTTATTAATCAATAATTAATAATTAAACTTTAACTCGTCAATTACCTTTTTATTAGATTTCAAATTTAATTAAGTATTATTTACAATTCTGATGTATATCTTTCTCTATCTCTTAATCCCTCTTTTGTCTTTCTTGCGTGCTCATTAACAAAGTCCATTTACGTGATAGCGCTCCCGGCTCTCTGTTAATGTGCGTGTGTGTGCGCGCGCGCTCGCTCGCATGTGTCGGCATGTGTGCGGACGCAGTGGAGGGCTTACGAACAATTGACAGAAAGTATACGGGGCGAGTTGCCGAGGATAAAAGCTCGTCCGCTCCCGTACGAGCGCTTGTAAAATGTTTCCCCGCCGTCGTGGATACATAAACGAGTGCCGTCTTCGGACAATGACGCTCACCTCTCTCCCTTTCGCTCTATCTTTCTTTACTTCTCGTTCCCTAACCGCCTCTCGCCGTCTCTTTCTGTTTCCTGACAAAGATTTAAGCTTTCGCCACTGAGTTTCGAGTTATCTTATGCATCTTCTCCCTCATCCTATGTTTTTTCCAGGCTTTAATCTATTTCTTTTCTTTTTTCCCTTCGCCAGTTTTCGCATCGCTTTCTCATCCAGTGCCTATGTACCGAAACTTGTTCAATGAAACCTTTTATTACGAATCAACAGGTTTATGTATATATCACTGCGCTGATTTCAAAATATGCATATGTCGACTATTGTGCCGGTGTAATTGTGAATTTCATTCGAGGGTATAGGTAATAAAAGAGTCGCCAGTAAAAGTGCACGACAGCTACGTATTTAATGCGGATAATACCCTTAGGTATTTTTAAGCACGAAAATTTCAGATAATTAATTGAAATTAGCGTAGTCCTTAATAATCGACTTTCATCTCGTTATTTTTGTATCAGGTTTCTGGAATGTAATGCGATTACAAATATGCGTACCTCATCGAAACAAAATCCATACTTTAAAAAGTTATTGCAAATTATTTAAAATTTTGAATTTTGAATTTTAAAATTTTATTAAAATTTAAATAAATACGTTGTAATCCAAATATGATAACGTTTCACTGTTAGACAAACATTGCGAGAGAGAAGTATGTTAAATTATTTTTAAGCTTTTATTCTGTATATTTTTAAAATTTACTCAACTGTAAAGTAAATGAAAAATTTAAATAAAAGTTAAAGCCTCCATGCTTTACTTTTGTTGATTTTTATAAAATATTATTATTAAATACTATCGTTTTCGATAAAAAAAGAAGAGACAGCTTCGGTCGTATACTTTTTCTCTTAGAAAATGATAAGAGATGTGATAGAATTTAAAAAAATTACATTTTCTCGTTTTAAATTTTATTTAAAAGAAGGAGATAAAAATTTTATTTAATTTTTAACATCGGAATATGTTTGAAGTATTTATAAATAGAAACTTTTGTAATAGTAGCTGATTTTAAAAGTATAAGGCTATTAAATAAATAGAAGATTTTTTCTTTTTTGTAGCGAACATAATTTGTGAATACCTATGAATCGAAACTGGTATGGTGTATTTTACTTTTCAAAAACTCGTAATAAAATTCAATCTAATTTATTTGACGCTTAATATTTAAAAATAAGTTTAATTCTACGGGATTGGATATGTTTAACAAATTAAATTAAAAAAATTTATTTTATGCAGAGTAAAGATTATTTCTTAAAGTTTAAATGAAATTATATTTATAGATATAAAATTAAGACATTTCGTTTTTCGAGGAATCTATTTAACAATTATAGCCAGCATTTAAAAATGCAGCTGATATTTCTGGTACAATTCTTTCGATCGAAAATTGAACTCAAACGCGTACGACGTTAAAATCAATAATGCGAACGCAAATTTTTATGCAATCGTGCTTTACACTTGCCGCCTAGTGAGGGTGCACATGCACACAAGTTCCCTCGCGCGTGAAATGTTGAATATGTTGTAATTTATGATTAATTGGATTTTTAATACAACGTGTCTGTTTACCGAGTAAACGTATACACATATACACATTTTAATTAGCGAGTGCAATGCAATGACATTAATTACAGGAGGTTATGAGTGCAAAGGGATGCTCACGGGCAGCAACGCCGGCGTCATGTCCGTGGATTTCGACTCGACGGGTAATTTTATAGTGGGAGCATCCAACGATTTTGCCAGTCGCGTGTGGGCTGTCGGGGATCTTCGATTAAAGGTGAGTAACTTGCAATTTTCTCCTAATTTTATTTCCCATTTTATGCAATTTACTTGGATACAAATGGGCGAATTACATTTTTCTGTTCTCCGAATTGAAACGAAGCTATAAAGACGAGCTGTAATAAGTCAATAATCGAACTTTTCTGCAATTGAAAAGACTTTCTAACTCTCGTTTATTTTTTCGATGCGGTTTTCCGCTTACTTTTTTCATTCGGCACAATTTTACCGACAAATAATGCAGGATAATGCGGAGTCCCTCTATCAAGATATTACTGGTACCGTACAATAATCTTTATAATAAAGTGCAACAAAATGGTGCAGTAATTTTATATTCCACTTAGACAGTCGCCGCACATAAAACCCCAGAGTTGGGCAAATATTTACATTGCGTGCCTAAAATGGCGATTGAATCCTACCCTCTTTGTAAACCTGTTAACTAGCGACAATCTTCAAAATCGAGCTACTCGCTTTTGTTCCCCGGACGGGATGAGTAGTATATTATAAACTGACCTAAATATATCACTTTATTTGCCTCGGCATTATATTTTCAAGTTTCAAGTAGTAAGTAAGATGCATGTGTTTACACGCATACAGTTCGCATTTGAATAAGCGGGGGCTGAAAAATTTGCGCACATACCACATGGTTTTACAGTCGGGCAAACAGAGCAAAGTATCAACGCGTAAACTCCTTTAGGGCTCGGTAGGGAGGATAGCATTTTTCTCGGCGATATTCTCGATTGGCTACCAGGATTTCGTCGCAACTGGGAAACGTAAATGGGTCGCAAGCAGCTATTAAATTACGATGGCATAACGCGCGCCACTGTAGCCCTGGGCTGGCACCCAGATATATGCAATGCACACAAATAGAGAGAGAGAGAGAGGAGAGAGAGAGAGAGAGAGCGCGCAGAGCGTAAGGCGGGGATGTATCTGCAATAGAATTTGAAATTTATCGCCGTCTTCTTCTTTCCCTTGCTTTAGCATACTTCATCTGCATTCGTAACGCGCGATCGTAAAGCTAATGGCGCCTTCTCAGGGGCCTCTCATTCCCATCCTTTCTCTCTTTATCTCGCTCCCTTGTAAGAGAAGAAGAAATGCACATTGTGTGAGGCACACGGATTGCAGAAAATCATTATTTTTTCGTGACACCGCCTGAATGGCAGTGAATAAGGTGCGTGAGTCAATGAAGATGGGAAAGCAAGCAGAAGCAAAATTGAGTTGCTGACAACGCACTTTGACGCTGCACTTTGAAAACTCCCAAGAGATATGTAGAGTTATTCAGCCCGGGCAATAGCAACATTGATATCTTATCGCAAATTTACTTCGGGTATCAAACAGTTTCCAGCGAGAGGAGAGCTTTTGATTTTAACGTTGCGGAAGGAGTAACGTCATTAAAACTTTTGCCCCTCCGACGTTGCTATTCAAATATTTTAGTGGCTCCGGAGGAGTGCTGTGTAAGGCTGCCATTATTCGGATAATCCTCTGTACCGAGAACAACATAAGTTTTCGAAATTGCGAAAATCTTACGAAGCCGGCGAATTTTTTATTTTTATAATTCGCCACCGGGGAAACTAGTTTCGTTGCAAAGGGGCGGCGGCGTCTACTCGACGACTCGTCGCTAGTTGCCTTTCGAGAGGGCTTTCGCGAAATTTCGCTTTCCGGTCAGCAGTGCCTTATTCGGCATTATCCGAGGATTAGCTTACTTTTATTAATTAAATTAATTACGAAGCGATTCGCGGGTTTGGCTTTAGCTTCGTTTCCGATCTTGCGCTTCGAGGCGTAAAAATTAACGCGAGGCGCTCGCATTAATCGATGCTGCGCGAGATAACGTTCTTGCTGCGCAGCGGTTTTTGGAGATCGCACCGACCGAGGCGACATTGGATAATAGACAAAACAAATTCTGGAGTTAAGCGAGCAACTTTAAAGACGACGGCGACGCCAAGCCGCGAACCGTAAATGCATTCAAGAACTGCGTTTATAAACGAGATAATTACGAGTGACTTGGCTCGAACGAAGGGCCAGTAAAAATGCAATTCCCGTCGCCAGTTCGGCATAAAAATTCCTCGCCATTGATTTAGAAGCGCCTTTAATTAAAAAGTTTATATTCGTTTAACAAAGGGAGTATCGTTAGTGTTCGAGTGTAGCTCTGGTAGCTCTTCTTTTGTGCATCTCTCCTCGTGCGCTTTTATCTGCAGTCGTCGTATGGCAAAGGTGCGTCACGGGATCTGATAATTGTTCGGTGCTTCAAAGCTAATACGAGTGAGCGGTGTAAAGGTTACGCTGGCGAGTGAAGGAGGTGTATGGGTTGGAAGGAAGGAAGGAAGGAAGGAAGGAAGGAAGGAAGGAAGGAAAGCAGAGCCACTTAACTTAGTATCGTAACCTCTCTTCCTGATGAGATACGCCATCCCCCTTTTGCGACTCTCCTTTTGTGTCGGGCTCTCTCTCTCTCTCTCTCTCTCCCCCTCTCTTCTCGTCCCTCAGCAGTCGCCGCATTCTGATTCATTAGCTGGAATTCGTAGAAACGAGAGAGAAAATCCAAGTTAAATACAATAGTGGTGGGAAGCGCCTTATACCTCCCTCTCCAACTTATACAACTCCTTGTCGCTACTTTTATGCTGCCTTACTTAATTTGCGCCATTTGTTGCGACTCGTACTTTCGAGGCAGTCCCCTTCGTCCTTTTGCAATTTTTAAGGCGACATCGCCGCAGCATCGCCGAGTGCTTATTATGTGCTTAATTTTGCAATTGCATCGCTTGGCTATCCGCGATATTAATTTATTACATCCACTTTTCGATACTTGGCTCACTCGCTTTAAGAAGCATTGACGCGCGCACACTTTCGCCGAGTGCAGTTACGCTGAGGTGGCTTTCTTGTGCCTGCGAGGGTGACTCGATGCTTAATGTGATTATTCCTCGCGTTCGTCCCTTCCTCGTTTCCTTCTCGCCTCCTTCTCCGCTCTTTCCCGGCGTTTGTTTTTCATGGGCTCGTATAAACGCGCCCCTCTTGGCACTTTTGTTAAGGCTCTAGCGGAACGAGTCCGCAACGCACTTTCATTTCAGAAATTGGCGACCAATGGTGCGTGAACTGAGAATCGAGACAGGAGTTGGTAATTTCTGCCGCTGAATTGAAAGTGCAGTTCTGCGAGGGCCGGGGGAAAGAGCGAGAGGAAACTAGCTCCTTGCTCAGCGATATTTATCTTACACGGGTGTATTTTTGTAGCCAATAGCAGATTCGCGTGGATCTCTGGGCTAGAAGAACTGCCGACGCAATTAGAAATTCGCGCGAAAGCATTCTGAATAATTGGCTGCTAGTCGGCAAGATTTACCGGGCTCCCGGTTCTTGTGCAGTCGGCACGCGAAAATCCCTCCTCGATGCGTGTCCCGCTGATTTTGAAGCGTAGACTTAAATAATGGAGCGTCGATCCTACCAAGTCGGCTTATCCTTATTATTATACGATCGCAAACAAGAAACACGTTTGGTTATTGCGTTGCACCCCCGCATTCGTTGCCACTGCCCTTTTCGCTTCGTATCTTGCTAATTTTGCTCCGACTGCGAATAAAAGCAATATGATTGCGCGAGCGAAATATTGCTTTGGAGCGTTGATTAGAAATGAAAGAAAGCGAGATAAGCCTTCGGGCGAGACGGTTCTGACGCGTAACGCAATCTTATTTGTCTCGTTTATAAAAAGCACTAATTTTTTCGCAACCCCTAAACGGTCTCGATCATTCGGCAGCAGGGGGATATCGGGCAAGTTTATTTAGGCTGAAGCCATTGGCTTAAGTCTCATCCCTCGCTCGCACTCGCGTATACCAGGCATTATTTAAATTAAATTATGTCCCAAGGTGTTGCGAGGATTTCCGTTTGACACTCGTGACACGGCCATCCGTTGTCCGAAGATCTTGTTATCCCCATAAGTGTGGGGGCCGAAAATCCGCTTTCTCTTGTCTGCCGTCGGTAAACGACGCTTTAAACGAATATCGATAGCAATAGTCGGTACCCGGGTAGACGGTGATAATGGCTCGATTCATTGTTGCCGCACTCGCGCCACGGTAATAGTTGCAATAGCGCCTCCATTTTTGCGTTACATTTTCTCTCGGAGACGAGAGGACGAGCGAGGGGGAGAGCGACGGTGGCCGAAGCTTTATCGATTGGCGAATCCTTTTATTATAATGGCCGAGCCTTTTATGTTGCCGTTCGAGTCCTTGATATTGCGGTTGATACTAATAGCGCGGCAGCCGTTGGGAAGCGGCGAGCGTTGCTTTTCCGTGTAACGAACTACTCTTTATGCGTACGACGTGTCTTAATCCTCTACTAATGAGTTGCGACCCTTACTCTTGGCCTAAGCCAAATCTACATTCATGTATATAAGAGGAGGGCTCGGGTGGGGGTGGGATTAAATGTCGGAGCGGGATTAGACTTCGCATAGAAATTCGCGCACTGCTACGGCAAACCTCGAATATTAATTCCCCGAAAATGGGTTATGATATAAAAACTAATTGCAATAGATACGCGTTTTAGCGGTGTAGCAATGTTAGCAATGTCTAAGCTCGCGCACCCTTTGTTTACCGCCATCTGTTTATTCGAACTTAAAACTAATCAAGTTCCTGTCGCTTCCAAAGCCAGGGGAAAGTACATTTTAACGGAAATTCATAATTCAGTCTAAGAGTATACGCACACGTGCACCCGCGTACGAAACGATTTGCACTTTTTCTTATTTCGGTTATGAATCATTGGCATTCGCGCAATTTCGTTCTGTATTAAATGTAATTTAATGAAATGTAACGGGATTTGCATTATTAGGCTTTGAAATTTAATACAAACTTTCATAATAATTTACGAGCAACTCTCGTGAAATTAATATTTACCGATAATTGCAGTAGATTATACGACAAAAAATTCCATTTCGGGTGCATTACGTCGTGCAAATGTATTTGCTTTGTAACTAATTAATCGATCTGTAATTAAATTACGGCAATGGGTAAATTGTGATAAGCGAGAACTGGAGAACAAGTTGCCACGACTTTTAAGCCGACAATGAGGAAACATACATGTTCTAAACAAGCGATTAATTTTTAGCATCAGCAACGATATCGCGCCATAATTTTATCCACTAGCGAACTCGACGGTGTTTCCTTTTAATTTGAAATTATGATCAAGTACTATTTTTCTCGTGTGAAATGTTGGCTCTAAACTGTTGAATGAAATTTAGAGCTAAGACCACTGGAGCCCAAGTACTAAAATGCTATAAAAACTAGGATTTTGAAGGATTGCGAGTAGTGTAGGCAATCGTCATCGGTTGTAAAAAAGTTTACATTGCACTTTTGAAACATTGGTCATTAATAAATAAAGGTTATTCATAAAGATTATATTTTCTTGGACTCTTATTTTTGAATTGTGTTGGTCTCTCGTGCAACTATTTATCGATCCCTAAATCAATCAATGTTCAAGCGCACCGATACGCTTACATCCTTGTGTATTTTCAATGCTGCGGTTGCATATTAAACTTGCATTTGATACGTTTTAACGATTAGAATATTCTAATCATTTGGCATTCCGCGCCAAAAGTTCTGCAAATGTAGTCGCTGCAGAAATGAAATTCTAAAAGACAACTAGTGATGGAGCACGATGAATTGAAAATACGCGCTCAAAAGGGCTTTGGCAATATATCAAAAAGTATGTCAAATGAGGTTACGAAAACTTCGAATTTGAATTCGCATATTCGTGGAATAAAATTTATCAACGATTTAAAAACAGTTTCATCATGAGACAAATTACAAGTCACGATATGAATACTTACGCGACGGGCAACTGATTTTTAAAGCACTTTATTTGTACTCCCCGGAGGAAAATCATCGATGCATCTGCTTAAGGTCACCCGATATATATGCATTACTTTTTAAATGTGCTTCGATGATAACCGCAGCGAATCCTCGTTTGCGGTAAAACGCGGAAATAAGCGAAAAAAGAAAAATGAGAAACATGCCCCGCGTTGCTTACGAACTGGTTAATCGACTGGGCGGCTGGAATACTGGGCCGTAATCCGATAAAGTAATTTCAGGGTAACAGCTGTAGTGGTAAGGACGGCGACATACCCTGGACTACATATTCAGGGGAGAAGCGCGAGAAGCTTGGCCTCTTTCCCGCATTCTTTTTCCGGGCCGCCTTTGTATAGCAGCAACGTTCAAAGAAATTACTCTGATGGCAGTTCCCAGTAATTACCATGCGAAATTACCGCATTTGCATTCCTAATAGGAATAGGTGAATATATAGCCAGGAATTTGAGAAACGCTCTCTTTCTGGATCTGCCCTCCTTACGTATCCAATTGGAATCTCTCTCGCTTGCTCTCCATCTTTCTCGCTCGCCATTCTGACGTTTGCTCTTATTTTCCTTTTATTCTCTCTCTCTGCGTTCATTCTTTCATGATTGCGCATTCCCAAGCATGTCAATAGGAATGGAAGCATGTTTGTCAAAAAGGTTTATTTACTTTAAAACGAAATTGCAGAGCTTGATTTACAGAGCTGATTTGTGAAATGCAGTGCATTATGCATTAATGCATGCTGACGCATAATATTATTCCATAGCTTCTTTGAGCTTTGCGCACGATTTTTTTCTCGACAAATATTTCGCTCCAAAGCTGCGAATATTGCCCCATTGTAGATTAATGCGCAGCAATATTAAGGGCAGAATTAAAAGTATAAATTCTGTTCTGGAAAATTAAAAGCAACTCCGATGATTTTTCGAGTTTCGGGTTCGCATTATTTACATGCGCGCAAAAAGCAATGCTAAGACCAAATATCGTAAAAGCACGTACATGGCTTTAGCTTTAGTTTTAAGAGAATCTTTACTGATTTTTAGTTACTTCGTGAGTTGAATTTTTCTTATAGATAAATTTAATGGTCAATAAAAGTAAGGATATAATTACAGGAAGACAAACTTTTTAGTATGTTGCAACGCAAATGGTATTTTTTCAGCCCTCCACCCAGGCCAGCCCCTTGTTTCTCTCTCGCACACTAGCCACGAATAAGTCGCCAACCAAGAAAAAGGGACTCTTAGTTTTATTAAAGCACCCCCCCCTCCACCCTCGCTTACGATCGCTGTTTTAGTACGTCGACTGTGAAAGGCTTTGATGAATGTCGGTTTCGGTATCTCTAGTGCTCGCTCACTCTCAAGCGCATAGCTTACCCACTTCAATATCTAAGTGGCGCCTTAAACTGCCCTTGCAAAATCCGACCGGAGCCCTTTTACACCTACGGTACTGAAAGTAATACTCTCAGAATCAAGAGCAACTTGGCCTCGGTAAATTTACTTGTCGCGCAACTTGGTTGGTACTCCAGTATCATTATTGCTGCTGCCACCGCCGCTGCTACTTTTGCGCGGTCCAACGGATTTCCAATCTTACGGGATATTCGCGAAGAAGTGAGAGAATTTTATCGAGCGACTCTCGTAGGGACAAGCGTCAAATCCGTTGTTATACACTCGAAAGGGCGGCGAGCGCGAGGAAAGCTGGCAGCCGACCTTCGGACTCGTATTTTCTTAAAAATCGGGACGTCTTTAAACTTCCTGACGGAAAAGCTTTGCTCTTTATTTTGATACGCAAACCGTGTAATAAGTTTTAGGGCGAGGCCTTGTTCTTTTTCCCGGTGACCGGGAATTTCAGCGTCTGGAGATCATATCCAGCTTAAAAGTAATTTTCATAATAGTATTTCCCTTGCACTGGAAAGCAGGCACGACCTTAAAAGCGCTCTTTTAAAATCCATTTGTTATAAAAAGTAAATATTTCCTGAAATTTTATAGAAGCGCCTTTATTTTTCGATTCTAGCCTTCGATGCATATAAGCCAGTGCAAAGTTTACGGTCTCAACTTCTTTCTCCTAAAGACGTGGACGGGCATTAAGAGCGGAATTCCAGAAATTATTCGATAAAATAAAATATTCTTTTGTTCGACGGCGACAGTTTTGAGTTACCTAGCTTGCGTATACGGCGCAGCTTGAGCAGACATCGATGTCGTAGTCACGTAGCCATTACATTTATATAGCGTCGTAGTGTCAATGCTCTGGGCTCTAGCCAAGAGCACAACCAACGAAACGGGCACATTCATACTTTCTCAAAGGGAATAATGAACAACCTGTGGACGTTTGGTCTCGCGAGCATCATTTATACTTTGATAACCTAAAGAAATTTGACGGCTTTGAGAGCCATTACGAGACAAATAATTAAGACTTACTTAAATCTAACGCTAGTACCTCTCGACTATTGTACTAATACACGGTCGATGTTACCGGCTACACTTAACAGTATGAAAGATTTATGTTCCCAGTGTTTGAGATTTATTATATTTTTAGTGCCTTCATTGGATCTTTTTATATTCCATAAAAGACTTAAAATTGTGAAATAACTAGTGAGAGTAACCTTGTTGAAATTTTAACGCACTAATGCTTTTATCATTTTTACGAGATTTATGACTGCGATTGAGACGTTACTTAATTACGAATTAAATATTTAGTAACGAAAACTTTGCAACATTAATTTTACAGCTAGAATGCTCCTTAAATTTTAACGGATGCATTGAAAACTGCAATTACGAAAAGTCATATTTACGTACATAAAATTATTGTAATCGTTGAATTATTATTCAAAGAGTACTTGCTTAAACGAAAATTTTCTTTGCTATCTGTTATAAAAATGAAATGTATTACAAGAGATGTGTGATGTATATTACAATGTAATAAACAATTATTCATTGATAATTATATAATTATAAATTTTAAAGCCCTTTCTTTTGCTGAATATAATCGTGAGAACGCTTCGTCTTCTATTACTGTGATGTTCAGAAATCAATAAAGTAAATACTTAGAGGTCAACAACCGTATTCTAATTTTTTAAAACTAAACATATATCACTTTTGGAATTGGTTAGTAGCAGATTTTTTCCAAGTAGCTAATATAAGGAATCGTTAATATATCTGTTCGCAAATAAAGCTAAACAAATAATTACGTTTCAGTCGTTGTTTCGCCTGGTTTTTGGATACTTTTATTCATTAACCTTTATTAATAATCATTAATTACATTTGTAATTAAATGACAACTCCTTCATACTATTTTTATAGTATTAATTACATAGAGGAAAGTAATAATCTCTTATTCTCACGCGGAAAATATTTTTTATAAAAGTTAGTAATATTATTCTCAGCAATCTTTCTTTTTTTTATTGTTTTAAAACCGTGAATTCTCACGCGCACACGCTCGTTTCTTCCATCTTAAAATCGTTTTGTTTTTGATGAAAAAGTTTTCGTGTCTACTAGTACATTCTACAGTTGTATGTGTTTAATTTTTTAATTATTTGCCTAATATACATAAAATGTTCAATAATTTAAACGACTATGTGTTTTGGGATTACAATTAAGTATTTCATTGCGTATCTTCTGTCTTTTAATAAATATTTTTATCAGTATTGAATATAAACAATCTCTACAACAGTGACTGTAAATTTTGACTTCATTTTACGAAAAAAACCTTTTAAATAAATAAAAAAAAATACACTCTGAGTAATAAGAAGTAGGAAATATGATATTTCGCATTATTTACCATCTACTTAAATGGTTATTTAGTTTAAATGTAAATTTACAGTAGCAGACAATTTAATAATTTAAATTAATATTTAATGAATATTTAAACTATGATAATAAATTTATAATGAAAATTCCATAAGCTTTCTTATATATGTTTATATTGTATACTTCAAAAAATGTATAAGAATATGAAGATATTTTAGATTCAAATTGTTGTGCAAATCTTTATGGGTATTTTACAGAATATTTTAATAAATTAAGAATTGTAATGAATTATCGGATTTATTAGGTTACTTTTTAAAATTACGCAACAAAATTTTAATCGTATTTTTTATTTATGATTTAAAGTTTAATTAATATTTAGCTTTGCAAATTGAATAAGAGCTTAATTCGGAATAATTTAAAATTTACGACAGAACACCTAGCGATATTTTTATATCTAAAATATTTCACTCAAAATATTTATAAAGCCTTTTACGAAGTTCAATCATAAATATTATTGTAGCCATAATTCAATTTATGTTTAAATAAACAAAATTTAAATGTACACTGCTACTATTTTGAATAATAAACTAATTATGTAATATTTTATGTTGCCTATGACTATTTATTGTATTTAATATTTATGCACACCTTTTTAAGCGGAAGTGAAATAGAGATATTCGCCATTATTAAGCAGCTGTAAATACATTTACTTTGCAAATAAAAAAGTTTATTCTATCGTATCGTCGTTGTAAAATATAACGTCAAAGTCGCATATTTTCATTGTTGGAGTATCTATTTATTCTTTATTACACGTGTTAAATCAACCTTCAAGCGGTGATGTACAACTCTTTCAAGCACTATCCTTATAAAATATAATTGTAGCTACAGCGGCAACCATTTTCCTATCTTTGCACTTATAAATTCATAGGATTATTACGACATGATAAGTTGTTAAAGGAACAATTGCACCACAGACTTCCAGCTTACATTCATGATCAATACACTTTAATAAAGTAACTTAACTCAAACATTTTTCTCTCTTAAATACGTTTTCCATTTTATCTTTATTATTTTATTAAGTAATAATGAAAGCTGCGATTAAAGAAGGTAATTATAAAAATATAAGTACAAAAGTAGCTATTTCAAAGGAATGCAAAATATTGATTATTTAAGAGGTTAAAGCTTATTTACAATTTAAATAATTAATATGCTTAAATGGACGTTAAAAGTATTGTAGAATATAAATTGTTTTATAGTCGGTAACTATTAATGAAACTCTTAATCGCTTTATATTTTACTATTTTCAATTTCTCTTCTGACATGAATTACATAATTCATTGGTCCTGCTAATAATGAGTTTTATGTTCAGGTAACGAGAGCAAGTCCATTAACAGCATTCAAATCGCATGTCGTGTGATGCATTAATTTCTAATTAAGGTCTAACAGCGAGGCTGCAGACGACAACATTGAGGGTTCTCGTGGCGTTTAGTCGTAAAAACTCCTGGCTTTATGGGTGGGTTGTTTCAATACCACAACTTTATGCTCTTCAACAAAAAAAGTTATAGTCCTTTTTTACGTTTTACATAATATTATTTCATTGTAAATAAAAGGCGGATCTTTCAATTTGAAAGGCTCGTGTGTCTTTAGATTTGTACGACCTCGTTTTACACTTCCTTTGATTAAGGGAACGTCTACGAGGTCATTGAGGCATAATCTTCCCAAATACACCGAGGCTAATTTTGTTTCTGTATTCGAATGTCTTCTATCTCCGACTGTTTAACTATTAACTAAAAAACGTTAAATATATAGATGAGCTTTTAATGAGCTTTTAATAAGATGCGTTAGATTCATTATTTATATTTTTTAAAGGTTTTTTCGTTCTTTACGAATAAACTTGATAACATAATTTGATTACCACTTTATTACGCTTTTATAAAGGTTTTCATTCATTAAAAATTTTAATTATCGCGCAACTATAATGTTCCAAATTACAAAAATAGCATTATTTTATGGCATCTATTTTAACTAAAATTATCGGATATTGTATCTCTATTACAGTATCGATTCAACTTATAATAATAATAGTAAAAAATTAATAGTAAAATTTACGCTTGTTATCGTCCGATAGTGCAAATGATCGAAAAATAAAATCTTTCAAAAAAGTTTAAGATTGCACCTTTAAATTGGTGATAATATTTTATTTAGAAAATAACACTAAAGTTCTGTAAGCAATAAATTCATTGGACTAACGAGACAAAAGATTATGTGGCAAGTTGATGCATATATTAAGTTAAGGCCACTGGCCTCATTTGGGCTCACGTGAAGGTTTGCATTCTAGTATTGGAGATTACAGCTAACATTAACGTGGTTTCTCCAGAAGTGCAGTAATGTACATTCTGCTCATGCAGTATAATAGTAGCGGAGGTAATTGGTTTAGAATAATTCTTGTTCTTGCACTATTTATTTCGAAATCTAACAAATCTTTTGCTCGCAATGAGTCGAAACGCAAACACATTTAAAAATACAAAAATTGCTGGCTTAATTCGTTGCAATTCACAATATCAAGAAAATACACCCGCGACAACTTAGTAAAGATACGCGGAAGTTTAAACCGAAGACAGCAAAATAATTACTATAAAAACATTAACAATTGCTTCAAACTAAAAATTTTAACCGCTTTTTTTCGAACGGGGAATTTAAATTAATGCTGAGCCAAAATTAGCACCAAAAATGCAGCACATATCGGGTCTTGCATACTTTGCAATTTATCAGGCGTAGAGCTGACGTGGCAAAAAGACCCTCTGAACTATTGTTGATACGGTACCGGTGTTTCAAAGAGCCACTATTTGCGTGATTTAAAAAAAAAAATCCATTCTTTCGTCTGCCTTCCGGGACGTGGAGTCGTTCTCTTGCGTAGGTAGAATGTTGTTATCATTGCATAGGAGCGCGAAGAACTAATAAGCGTATGCCAGTCAATTGAAGTTCTCTGGGCGTATGAAAATGAGTAGATAGAAGGAGAAACACTTTTTTCGATATTTTTAAATGCGCAAGACCTGTTTAAAAACTATGTAAAAGCTATGTACAGGCTATATTTTAGATCATTGTCAGTTGGGCTTTATAATCTTTCATTTCATCTAACTAGCGAGACTTACTTCTATCCTTTAAAGCCCTCGCACTTATTTACATAAGTCTGCGTAAAATCTTCAGTGTATATCGTTTCTTACATTATCTCTTCGTACATATATATATATACAAATTTATGTACATATTTTTTTTTATTGTTTCTACATTTTTATTGTACAAACATCTAACATTGTTGCTGGTACAGATACAAAGTTACAATTTAATAATGGAAATGTTATTATTTGTAAAATCCTTTTACAATAACAATATTCTAATACTGAACCAAAATATTACTTTTGAATTAAATCTATCATTGTTCTATTTATTTGTTTTAAATAATTAGTCGATATTGGTACTGGAAATGTTTATTCCAACTTAGTCTACTTTCTAATAAACTATTTCTTTCGAATGAATTTTTTTGCAATTTAGAACACTCGACACATTTGTCATTTTTAAATTAAAATAAAACATACTCTTCCAAAGCTGTGAGTTTGAAAATTATTTATAAAATTAATTTTGTACAATGGTGTAATTTATTTTAATTAAACGCTGCAGCCAATGATTTTCTTTATAAAAACTATAAAATATAGGCGAGATGTTCATTGTAGTTTGACGCTAAGAGTCTGAATCTAAATGGAATTAACTATCTAATGCAAAAAAATTGCAATTATTAAGTGTTCGACGGAATTTGAATTTGAATTTTTCCAGCGTATTCGATGCGAAGATTCAATTTACTCTTCAATACAATGTTAGAAAATATTGAGCTCTGAATTTCTACAAATTTAATTTCACCTCTGGGGGAAGATGTATTAAGTACATATTCCAGAGAAAGTGATGAGGGATGGTCACGACATTAAAGATGAGACTAATATAAGTAGACGTTTTGAGAAGCTCCTTGCAAGGCGCGTTGCTATAGTTACGATGAAAGCGAACAAGAATATCGACCCGTAACTACAACCAACGCGCGCACTAGGACTGCTGGCATGGTAAACTTGATATGAGAATAATAAAGCATTTCAGAGATAATTATATAATAATAAATTAGATTCGAAGAAACAAAATCATTAGACAAAATTATTTGCCGACAACGAACATATCGGAGGAGTTATAATGCATCAACTCGTGCAATCAACTGCAATCTAACGTTAGATTAATTCAAGTTTAATCAAATTTTTGAATCATAAAAGCACGAAAATTCTTGTCAGTTTTTTTGTTCCCTCTTTTTCATCACTTAAATTTTAATATCTATACTTTTCTTATATATAATTTATAAAAATTCGCTAATGCCGGGTAGTGCAATGATATACCATTAAGGAAAGATTAAAAGATATATATGCTTGTTACGTTGACGTCGCGTGAGGCATAAAATAATTTTTTTAACGCTACACCAAAGCTACGTCATTTATTTTCAAATTCGAAATTGTAAGCATAAAAAATGTTGTTCGGGCAATTTTTAACGCCAACTTAATACTTGTTTATGCAAGAGGAATTTAAGGAAATATTTTATTACTCTTAATATCATTAGCAAGATAGATTTATGAAAATTTCAACTTAATTTACTGGCTCGAATAAGTTAAAAATTTGGTTCGGTATTTTTTGGACTTTGTATTGAAGTCATAAAAGGCACATTATGAAATAAATAACTTTAAAGTGTCGTATAGGAAAGAAATTTATACTTCAAAAATAACTCCTTCACTTTAAAACACACCGTTGTATCTTAAATGCAGTTCAGCTTGAAATTTACAACATTCTTATGTACGCCATATATTCGAGTGCGTGTCGTAAAATTCATAAGTTTTAAAATTATTTCAAAATTATAAAAATCATTTAATTGATTACGAATTAATATAATTATTAAATCCTCTTAACTGAGAATTCTAAATATCAACCTCCTGGGATATTGCTGTTAATGATTGTAAATTTAGATTTCAAACGTTTAATTCTGTAAGATAACATTTTTATCTGCACATCGTAATAAACAAACGAATCTAAGAATTATCATTGAAACTATGCCTTTTTTAAATATAAATGTATAACATACTGAATTAAGATTTTCAAATAATGTTTATTAATATACGAGTCAAAATTTTCGAATACAATTGTGGACTGTAAAATTTACTTTTCATTACAGCAGCGTTTCCTACATTTTATCGATTTTATTTACGATTAAAAATTTAATAACCTACCTACAAAAATTTTTAGTGCTATTTTTAAAATTTTTCAAGCAGCTTTCGATTTCATTTTATAATTTCCAAGAGGATTTCATTCATTTCATTATTATTGAAATTTAAATGAAAATTCGCACCTATGTAACTGCGCTATCATTTATTTGTTGTACGGATTTGATGAAAATGTGTACTCGGATAGTGTAAAAGAATGGTAAATAAATAAGTTTTTCAACTTTTTGAAATTAAACTTATTTATTTCATTTACTCGAATCAATTTGAGTTGCCTTTAATAAATGATCTTAATACAATTCCTCGTCATAAACAATTAATTACATAACTTACATAATCAGTTCAATTTTCCAACTACTGGCGGTAAATTATTTTTCATTAAATTTTATTTATATTTTATACGGAATAAATTCATAAGCTATTATATATGTTAAAAAATGTTTAAAATAATGTATTTGCAAATTAATTTATAAGTTTTTAGAATAAAATTACCCAGAGTAATTTCTGCATTAAATTTCGCTAAAAAGAATAAATAAAAATAAAAATCGATATTTTCAATTTTTTATTTATGCTCACCCTATTCACTATGATTTTCAAATTTTACTTTAAAATTTTAGATATTGAAATAATATATATGTATAGTGGAGTTTTAATAAAATTTTACTTAAGTTGGAAAAAACATATGTTGAAAAAATACGCGGTTTCGATTAATTATAGATATTTTTGCAGTATATTAAAAGTATTTGTTAAATCCTAAATTAAATGTTTGATTGAATACTAAATTTGTAATTTTGCGTTTCCACATTTTCCCGAATAGTTTTATTTTCTTTGCAAATAAGAATTTTTTTATAATAAAACGATTTTAATAATGATCCGAATACAAGAATGGTAAAGTCGAAAAAATAAATCAATTCAATTCAATTGACATTTCCAAGATAATATTTTGAAAGGAGTAATTGTTTTTAATTGTCCACTGGTTTAAGGAAAAATTTTAATATATTATTAATGTATTGTGAATAAAATTGTGCCCAAGAAACTTGGGAATTGCGTTAGGGATTTGAAGAGTCCATAAATTCCCTTGGTTTTCCAGATATATTGAAATGAGACGAGAAGAAAAGCAGTAGAAGTTGATTCCGTAGAAATGCCGTATTATTATACAAAATATTATCGAAAGAATTTTAAAACTTTAGACATTTGTTCTTTTTGTAAGCACGATTGTCTTGAAATAGCAGGCGAATTTCAGACGCCTGTAAATCATAAAATTTGATGTTGGGATACATTATTTGCGCGAACAATCAGAAGTATTGGATTATTTCTGATTGCTGATACTGCAATTGGGACTTGGAGTCCGAAAAGTGAACGGAAGGAATTAGGGTATCCGAGTCGCCGGTATTAAAACTCTAATCGATGCAAATTTTGCAGAATTGACAAAAATGCAGCGGTTGTCAACACAATGCACTCGGCCGTGCGTTGGCCATAATTGCAGGGAGCGAAATTATACGAGAGCGGAGTCGTGCTGCTCGCTTAATGCGAGTTAAATGTAAGGTTCTCCCC
The DNA here is from genome assembly GCA_018907185.1 of Platyscapa corneri. Lineage (NCBI taxonomy): Eukaryota > Metazoa > Arthropoda > Insecta > Hymenoptera > Agaonidae > Platyscapa > Platyscapa corneri. The sequence goes on along the minus strand of JACCHW010000023.1, from coordinate 2,987,153 downwards.
GCGAGCGGAGCAGGAAAAATAAAAATACACGCAGACAATAATTGCAACGAGGTTGCGCTGCCGCGGTCAAGGAAGGAAAGGAGGAAGGGCGTCGACGGGAACAGAAACGATGTATAGCGCGAATGAAGAGATAATGGCTCTGTCCGATTGGCAATCAGACTCGCGCGAGAAAATAGCATTTCATCTCTGCGGTGGTGGCGGCGGCGGCGGCGGCGGCTCGTAAAGTATTTGCAGAAAATCAAACGGCACGAATCGTTCGCTCGCGTCCCTCCCGAGCGAGTGAGCGAGCGAACGGCGCTCGACGAGCGAATAGTTATACGCAAATTATCAGCGAGGAGGAAGAGATGCGAGGGCAACCCAGGCCAATGCGGCAGCCGGTGCGCTCTTGTGGTCGATGAACGGCCTTGGGCTCCATGTTCGCTCGAGCACATGGTTCACGTCATATCCGTGCGCACCGCTAAGAGAGAGAGAGAGAGGGGCTATCCCTTTGCTTGACGTTCTGCAGATTATTCGAACGCCAGTTGCGACGCTGCCACTACTGTTGCTGTCATTGCTCCTGCTTTGATCTGATAATTAAAGCCGAACGCGCACCACCTCTCGAGATTCGTATACTCCTGTAGCATAAGTCACTTAATTGCCGCATACCGCCTCCGTCTTTGACTTTTATCCAGACACTTTTCTCATCAAAATTGCAAGCATTCAATTCACGGGTTCCCGAGGCTCTCGTAATCACTCCTAAAATATGTTATTATAAATCACTTGGAGCGAGCGTGTAATGATTTTTCAGGGATCTATTTTTTGCGAACTGATTAATAAAAGTTATTCGTAACTAGCAAGTGCCAGCCGGCGTGCCACCGACCACCAGCACCAATACTTTGTTAACGGCGAGCTGAAAAGAAGCGCGGCTACGGAGCGTGAGCGAATTAAAAATCTTCGATCTTAGTTTGATAAAAGAGAAACAAGCCAAGTTGGCTAAAATGTTCAATTCAAAGTTCGTTAAGAAAGTTAAAGGGTTTGTTTCGGAAAACTTATTATTACGTCTTGTTGCAACCTTCCTTTCTGTAATCGACGTTATCTTTGGAAATTAAGAAAGCGTTATCTCGTTACATTAGCTCCGAGTAAAAATGCACCAGAGGGGCCATTTTTTACTCAAATAAATTTGAAAAGCAATCAAATGCGCGTCTGAAATTAGTAGAACTTGCGAGGGGAAAAGTTTTTCCATTTTTCTCGCTTTAGAATTGAGCGCAAATCCAGTCTGTTCCCGATACCTCCTGAGCAGGATGGATTGATTAACCAGCCGTACTTACAAATTTTTTTCATTCGCGATAATTAAGATATTTTATTTGCGACAGGGGCAATGTTGTTTGTTGACCATAAAAAGATGCGGACCGCAGACTCCCGGTTGGATTTATAAAACATATACATTTGCAAATCTTGACGAAGGCCAGATTAATTTCCAAGTTTATTTTAACGATTGCGCGCGGTCACGATAAGCACGAACAGATTCTAAATTAATTTTATTTAGTAAATAATTTATCGAGCGACAGGGTAGTTTGAATGATTTATCGGAGCCGCGAACGGAGCCTCTGCTCCAGAGGTGGTGTGATAAATTCGAGCCGCGCACACGCAGATGTGTAATGATAGAAAAGTCGTTAAGGGAAAAATCCTCGCATCTTTAGCCGGCGTTTTTTCTCGAAATCTTGAGATCTGTCGGAGTCGTCGCATTATTCGCTCTAATCCAGTTGCGAGCCTCGGACGCTCCTCCGTTAAAAAGCGCCGGAGATTTCAGGAATTTATATTTATTGCTAATTATAGCTACGTAGGAGGCATTATAAAGATCGGGGAGGATCGGTCGAAAGCTCGATTCCAAGATCTCCTAGTACGGCAGTAAATTGTAGGCGAGTTTTGATAAGGCACTTCATTACTCTTACATAAATAATGACCGCACCTATTATCCGACCGGTAAATTAATTTGATTTAATTTGTCAGCATAAATTCCGACTGAAATCATTGCGAGTCATTAGAAAGGCGGAAGGGGGGAGGGTTGATCTGGGCTGGTTTTACTTTTTTACGATCCGTCAGGCATCGCCCTCTTTCTATCGTCGTGTTCGGACGTTCGCTCCTCGCCGTGAGCGGAAAATATCGCCGCGGTAACAGATGGCGTCGCTCCGTTAGAAATTCACTCCACGCAAAAGTCCCGGCGCGTACGTGTATATCCATAAGTTATGGTTTTCGCCGATTGAGGGGGCGAGGAACTTTGATTAGCCCGAGCCGTGGCCGCGTAAAAGCGCGTAGAAGCGCGTGCCTTGGCCATCGAGGGACATAAGCAGCCTCGGAACGAGTTTCCGGAAATTTCGGCCGCGAGTTCGTGCCCCCTTCAAACTTCAAATGTGCTTACTCGCGCCAATTTGCGTTCGCATGCGTGTGTGCGCGCACTCGACCGTTATCCGCCGCACACGTTCGCACTCGACGCTGCGCGTTCAAAGACCATCCGAAATTATATCTGTAGGTTGGTACACGGGCACCGCGGTGTACTGTTATACGATACTCGTGTCCGCCCACGCCTTCTTTTCGGATCGATCGCTTTGGCGATTCCGAATTGACTATCGACAAGTTCCGCGCTGTATTTAGTACTATTTACAATTCTATATGTGCTCGTATTAGTGAACTCGTTCCGGGGTATAATAAATTCGGTACCATTTTTCGAATATACTGCGAAATTCGAGGATATTTTATAGGCGCAGCGAGAAAATGTTTGCAGTTTGATCCTTGCTGCGGAATTGTGTTTTTCGCTTTCCCGTTGATATGATGCCCAGGTAAAGCCATTCAAGAGCGATAAAACAAAAAATATTTTAATTGATTTCTCGCGTCGGAACGGGCGATTAAGTGTAGTGTAATAGCTGAGTAGATATGAGGTTATATATTGTGGTTAGATGACCCGCTACTGTTATTCACTGATACCATAAGCTTGTAAAGCTCATAAAGCTCGGTTCAAGTTCGATCCGAGTTCACTCAATTAGCCTTTGAACCTTTTCAGAGGTGTCAAACTTAGCCATTCTTCGCTTTTTTTTTTTGTTTGAATCCCTCTTTTTTCTAACACAGCGAAGGTCTTTAAATTTAAATAATCATGAAATCGTGCAAATCTGTAGGCTTGTTTTCGTTAAAATTGCACTCGATGAATAGGCAACATTTTTTAATTCCATTTTCAACCGAGAATTAAAGATATTTTTACTATTATCCGCTTGTCCGCATTGATCCAATAAAACAGTTAGTAGTTAGTGTAGTCGATATTTTATTGAATTTAAAGCTGCGAAATATGCGTTGAATAAAAAAAATTAAATATTTTTTTGAAACTCTTACGTTAATGTTATTTGAAATTTACACGTGCATTTTTTAAATTACGAGCTCTCTATAATTTACATGTATATTCTTCGAACGGTACATGTATAATTTTGAGGGATTCATAAACCGATTAAAAAATTTTTTGAAGATATTAAACTCGAATATTGATTTCCCAAATCATTAATTTGATTAGTATTCGTATAATATGTACTCTGTAGAAAATAAAAAATTTTTTACGACGTAAGGCTTGAAAAAATGTTGTAATTATTTTAGAGAAACCGACTTTCATTATAAGCTAAAAATTCAAACTTTGTACGAAGCTTATTACAAATCACCTAAATTTATTTATTATTCCTTTTACCTCTGATTTTGAGCGGATGTTTGATAAATACATATTGTATTAGTCTCGGCGTTAAAATTAACATTTGGAACAAAAGCTTTATCTACATCTATAAATGCATTCTCGATTTAATCAACATTCAAGCATTTAAATTTGCATGAAAATTTGTGTTTCAGTGAAAAATTGCGTATTTTAGAATATTCAGCTACCTGAGTTATATCTGGATAAAAATTATGAGTCCAAATGTAGTATACGAAAAAAATGATCTGCTTCTTAATCGAACAGATAAAAGCCCGATCTTTAACATCATCGGAAAAAGATAATAATATAAAGGTGATTACATTGTCTTATTAATAAAGTGCTTAATCTTGCACTGAAACGCTTCTATTTTATTTTATTATTCATTTGTGACTGGAAATCGTTAAACTTATATTTTCAAATGAAATTTAAAAGTTATTATTATTACAGAAACATAACCGAATGGGATATAGAAATCAATTAAAAAACGTGGTAAAATTAAGTAAAAAATGTTACAAATAGATGTTATCTCTGTATAGTAAATTTCTATCCCCAAATTGATTTTATACTGATATATTGGAATAGTGACGGTTTTATTGACTTTTTATTTTTCTGGTGCAAAAATACTTTGATTATAACTTTTTTGTACATCATGCTGACGATGAAGTTTTGAAACTTTTTATGAAACGTTTAAATGCAATTTTAATCAATGGCTCATACAGATGCAGACTTTAATATCTATTTCATAGTGATCAAATATAATTTTAAACATCCTTTGGAAATTATTCCATATTTTTAAACAATGTTGTAACAATAATAAATGTATGACTCTAAGGGATCTAAAACTTTGATAGAAATTGAACAGACGCAAATCATCGTGTAGATTTTTCGTAGCTGTTGTAATCATAAGTAAGTAAACTTCAAAAAGATATGCATTTTTATTAAGGATCAGCGAAAACTTTTATTACGAAAATTAAGAACGATGATTTTACATACACAAAAAGTAATATTTTGTTACAAAGTTTGTACAAACATATATTTTTTTTCTTAATTCCTTTGTCAGTACTGTTTATAGTAATTATCTCGATCCAAAGTTCAGTTTTCGTAATTGCAATATATATGCATTAAATGCTTTAGTTCTTTAAAATAAGTATACCCATAATTTAGTCAATTTGTTATAATTATAAAATCAGATTTTTCATTTGCTAATGATACCTTTAAAATGAAGTTATACATATTTTTAGTAAAAAGAAACAATGGATGATAATACATATATGCACAAGCACATTCTGTATACATATATACTCGCGCACACACACTGAATATTCTGCATACTCATTCTATTTTCACAAGCAGGTAAACAGGTTTTTCACATTTGAACACTTGTTTTCAAGAGAAATTTTTTTTGTTTCAAATGGAATCAAAAAATTTACGCACACAAAATTTGTGCATAAATCTTTAATTTAATTAAAGATGTAACAAAAATTTTAACCTTTTTTTATCATAAATTTTTTAAATTGCATTTGATATAAATCTCCTTAATTATATACTTTTAATTTCGTAATATAGTTCTTTTTTTACAAATATGTAAAATATCTAAGATATTTATTTTCTTAATTTTCATAAGCCAACAACTTATATTTGGGTAATTCATTTTTAACCAATTATACGAGATTATCTAGTATAGACTTTTATTATTGCTTATTGTCTAAGATAAAATTAATGGATGCTTGAAAAAGCTTTATAGAATATTTTATAGAAAAATTATACATTTAACATTTTTATGATTTTATTTTTAATTAAAAATTTTGTATTATTCATTTTAATTGAGTAATATTATTCTAAGATCCTCTTTAAAAAAATAGTTGATATAAAAATGTAATTATTTTTCAGAATATGAAGTAATACTTGAATTTAAAATGGTAAAATATTTTTAAAACATAATGGGTATGCTGCTGAAGAATAAAACCGTTTCAAATATTATTTTTATCTATTTTTGTAAATGGATCACAGTAAAAAAATAAACGATGATTGTAAAGTAACAAAGGCTTTTACCGAAATAACAATTTTTTAAATATTGAATTACTAATTTTTTTTATTGCACTGTGCAATGCTACTAAAGCCGTTTTACGAATATTTTACCGTATGTTTGATTACCATAACAGCATTGGCTGGAATTATTCTTAGCTGCATATTTTTTAATAAGGTACATGCAGTGTTTATGCAGATATATATTCATTCATTTATACAATGAATACAGATATTTATTTTTGAAAAGTAGATTACAATATTTGATTAAAGCAGTTTCTTATAGGATAATTTTTGTTCTTGTTTGAGATTGATTCAATTGAAATGGAATTGACGTGCAAGTGTATCAATCCTTTTGATTTAAGCGATTATCGTCTTCTCTTCTACCCTCTTTTTTTGCGTCACTTTAAAACTATACGCAAATTGGTATTATAAAGTTCTTCTTCGCTTTCGATTTACAAAGGAGATATTTTAATGGATGCAATTTTCATGTCAATATGAATAAAAGAAATAAGCATTCGTAAGTGTTTTCATGCAGATACATATCCAGGCGGCTGATGTCTTGATGTCTTAAAAAAAATCAAGATATTACGATAGATTTGAAGATATTAACTTTTGCAGCTTTTAGCCCTTCTTGTTCTATTTACAGGAATGAAACCGTGTACGTAAAATAATAATCGCAGGTATAAAATTGCAGACAGTACATATTCTATATTGAACTAGTAACATGTGCTGCTAATTGCACGTGAATTCAGACCGCAGGAGTTTGTAGTTTACGAGAACCGACTAAACAAGTTAAGTATTGCTCTTTCCGACCACATTCTACCCGAAATCGAGTCTTAGCTGCATTTACTTTCTTGGATTTATCCATGGATAATAAGATGTGCATTATTTGAAAAACTTTATTTTACAACCAAAAGATTTTCTGTAAGTCATTGTAATACTCTCGATCGTTCTGTTTTCTTAAGACGCGAGAAATCACGGAATAGTGTTTTATGGTAATAAAATTATATATTAATACTTAAGGCATTTGATATTTAAGATCGATAAAAATTTTATGCAGCCTTATGTTAATTGTATGTAAAGTTTCTAAGTATATCTGATAAAATCTTAATACTGATTTACTTTCGAAGTCATTGAAATGAAACGTAACAGGAAGCTTATCGGATTCGAATAAATCAAAATAATAAATTTTGTGATTAAATAAGAAAGATAATAATAGAATCTGAAATTCGTTTATACCAAAATGAATATTAATGGGAAAAGGTTATAATCTCAACGTAACATATTATCGATTTAATTTATTGTTCTATTAAAATAATTCGAAAAAGTGTGAAGGATAATTTCGTCTTTATTATCGTATTCGTTAAATTGACTTTGCTTTAAATTTTAATTGCGCTTTTCATTTATTCGTATTGCAGAATATGCCATTTATAATAATTAAACATAATCACAAAAAATGCAGTAATAAATCTGAGTATGAAACCATCGTTCGAGTGTCACTCATTATAAATAAAGTAAGCCCCAAATTTATCGTATTTTTTAATTTAATGTTATGCGAAAGTAAAATTAGTTTTGAAATTTAATTTAATCGTTTATTGCTAGTGGAATATCTAAGTCGTTAAATTGCAGTTTGGTGCTAAAATTAGTTTTATTACCAATGACAACTTTCACCCTTGAATTACTATCAGCTGCAATCCAACCGTTACACATTACATATTACCACAGCTTTACGATATCGTGGAAAGATAAAAAATTGAAAGCTTATAACACTAAGTATTTAAGAACTAATAATTATTTAGTTCCATTCGACTCTAAAATGGTGGCAATAAGAATCGACTATCAATAAACGAGCCCACCGAAGCTTTTTCAGAATTGCTCCTCTTCCCCTTTTATCTGGCTAAAATTGTCAATAATATATTTAAACATTAATTTCGAGCATAAAGTTCTATTTGTATTTTACACGATCGTGCGTATAAACACAGCACACGTATATTTTGCGATTTTAATAATTCTATTTGTTTTAAACGCGTAATATTTAAATTAACGACAAACATAACTCGATGTATACGAAAGCCATAAAAGGCGCTTAATCCTCCGCAAATTTTAATCAAACACTGGTGGTCCTTTCTACAGTTTCAAGGGAGAAAAAGCCGTCGCTGACAACAGTTCCTATTCATTGGATCGTGAAAGGAAGTGCAATCACGTTACCTCGTATCATTCGAAAATAACAGCGAATTATTAAGGACGTGATTGCTGACAATCGCGGCGGCGGCAAAATTACTTTAACAAACACGTCTCGGTGCTCTCGGCGCTCTTGTTGCTAAGGCAATAATATGAAATTCAAAATTCGTATTTGCCCGGCCGTTGAAATCTCGAGAAGTTTCCGCTGATGTATGAGAGTCTCGAGTGGAATCGTAGATGCGGCCGGGCTGTGCACGTAGTCATGCCAGTGACATTTATGATGCAGGTAGGTGACAAATGAAATGTCACTGATAACTGTTGCCTGTAAGTTAATGCAAAGCGCGTTGAGGAGTAGGAGGACGGCGGCGGTGGTGCAGGTGCACCGGCACTACCGCAATAATGCGAGCTTTCCGCTCCGTATGCCATTGTCGCCTACTATAAAGATTGTGCTCGCGCGACACATTACTTGCTTTATGCCGTTTTAATGCGTTACGTGACGAATTTCTTCAAAAATTTTTTTAATTCCCCGAGCCTCGGCTTACGTGATGCGATTTATTTTCCGCTTGAAAATAATGCCTTGGTGCCCGAGCGCGAGCAGCCCGAGTTGAACCGAGGCAATTTGCGTTACCAAACACGTGTAATCACTGCCCGGATCTGCCCGATACCGCCGATAATTAAGAACTTACGAGTGGAAATATCGTCGTCGTTACGAGCATTTGCCAAACGGTAGTAGGACTATTATTTTAACGGCGGAGCGCTGATTTATACGCGTTTTTATTAATCATTCGTCGATCGAGTGCTTCCAACGCGGAATGATTAAAGTGGCTTAACTCGAGCTGGTGCTCGAGTAAAGGCTCGCCCGAGTCCCGAGTACCAACCGTGTCAACCATCCCAACCATGCCAGCCATGCCAGAGTCGTAAGCGAGGAAGACATAAAAAAATCGTCGACGTCGGCAAAGTCGATGCTTGAATCATAATTTTTTATTTCCCTTTTTGCGCTACTTTTTACTGTATGCACTTAAGCATCTTAGGTTTAAGATTTTTTAATTCTTCTTCGTAAACGAAGTTTGTTATATTACACGACGGTGTATTAATGTTACAGGAGTAATTAGCTTGATGTCCCCAAGAATTTTGATCGAATTAAGGGAACGGATTCTAAATGTAAAAGCTTAAGCGCAGGCCAATTCGAGTATTAACGAATAAAGTTATGCGCAACTCGAATTATCGTTTAATCGACAAAAGGCACAGCGCAAACATTCCGAGCACTACATTCTTTTTAATGCGCATATTACAATTACGAGCTCTTTTTATTTTCCTTCTTTCAATTAGATCTTAATTAAAAATAACGCAGATTGTAAATAAGAGCAGGGCGATCGGTAAATTTTATGCGCGAAAGCTCGCGGAAATACAAAGGTTTTATATTAAGTTGAAATATCCAACCGGTTTGAAGTACTCGATAACTTAGGCCGTAATGGAAACAGCAATGAAACAGAAGTATTATAGTCTAAAATAAAGAAATGGTCAAAGGAGCTGTAAAACTTTCAATTGGTTTTTACAAAGTATAAAAATATATTATAGTTTGATGAAAACTGTAGGATCTAGAAAATAGCGCAAAATTAAAAAAAGGGTCTAAATATGAAAACTAAAATATCTTTTAAACCGTATTGCAGTATTAAAAAAAGGAAAAACAGGAAAAGAAAATCCTAGATGTAAAAAAACACTAAGAAAAATAACACTCGTAAAGTGCACACGAGCATAAATGAATTTAATCAGAAAATGTTATCGTGCTAGATTGTATCTGATCAGATAAGGACAACTAACTTACCAGCGGATACAAATTATCCACTAAGTAGTTTGATAAATTATTTGAATTTGAACTGTTTAGACACGTGTAAGTTGTCTTAAATAATGGAACGAGCCGCAATAGGACGCACTCGTAGTAATAATTAATTGTAGACAGTAGGGAAGCAAAAAGGTAAATTAATTTTCAAAAAATAGCAGCTTGGAAATCGAATTAAGCGTAGACAAAGAGGAATAGTTTTTAGAATTTATAAATTTAAAAGTTTTTGTACACTACGCCGAATGTAAAAATTTTATCCGAGAAATAAAGAAAGCTTATTAGTGGTATAATCTTGACAATGAAAATAAAATATGAAAATTAAAGATTCGCAACAAATGATTCGTCAAACTCTCAGTTGAGTTATTAAGTTTACGCTGTGCACTAAATGTTTGTAAGAATTGGTACTTAAAGATACGAAAGATCGAAATTTTGTAAAGTTCTGCATCAGTTCAAAGTAATAGGATGGTTTCTCAAAATTAATATGAATATACATCGATTACTTTGGACGGTGTATGAAATGGAAGCGATATATCAAAATCTCGCTTAAAAGATAAGTTCACTTAGTACAAATTGGCGCTGTATAGTTTTTTTTATTCAATTTAATTTTGCAAACCGTTGCTAAATTTGTATAAGGGAATAAAAAAGTAGTTTCTTAAAATGACGTAAGTTAAATATTAGAATATCTAGGTAATTTAGATTTAATGCGAGACAATAAAAGAATCGTGAAGGAAAATTCAGAACTTTTATTAAAAACAGAAAGGAAACTGGCGGTAAAATTTAAAGAAAATAAAATTGTATATAGAATCACTGATAAGTTACGATTTATACAACGAATGAACGAACTTTAACCAATCACTATTGTAATTTCTGGCGCAAAATTAATATTTGATATCTCAATTTAATTACCAGGAGAGTAAACGAAATGTAAAATTATGGATACGTTTTTTTTTTATTAATATACGATTGTAAAATAAGGTAATATTTATAAAATCCGGACAATACTGGTGACGTAAATGCAAAATAGAGACTGACAAAACAAACCCATGTATTTATAGAATATTAGGTCCAAACGGATTGAAAATGTTCGGGTCTGGTCGGGTCTGGAAAATTGCATAATAATAATAAACAATAGCTTTTTGTATCATTCGGCATTAAAGGAGAAATTAAATCGCAAAAATTAAAATGAGCTGCACATACAGCTGGATTGAAAAATAAAAGATTATCGTTTAGTGCTTTGGCAAAAGAACGAACAAGCCATAAACTTGTAATATTAAAACGAAGATGAGAAGATAATATTAAATTAAGATTAAAAGAAATAAATTATAATTTGAAGCCGAGGAAAATAGAATCACGTTTCTGTTTCGATACCAGAATAAGCTTTCGAAATAAATAATAATTAATATTTAATATCAATATTGATTAAAAAGCCGAGCGATCACAATGACGAGGCGTACGAAAAATATCGTTAATTTTTCTCGAATAAGGAATTAAACAAGATACAAAAAGTCGGTCAGCTTGCAATGGATTGACGGCGATTCAAAGAAAAATCCGTCACAAGCAAATTTTAAATACCGAGCGTCAATTTTACGAATCTATATGGAATAATCCGGGATAAGAGTTACTGATACCAAAACTAGAGCTTTACTGGCGACATTTGTTCCGTCTTCCAGTGCAGCTCCATTCCCTTCCCAAGCAGTTATTTTTATCGTGGACTGCACGAAATACCTAAAAAATGCTTAATCCGTCAGATTATGGATTTCAATTTTGTGAAAAATTTTTCATTCTGTGGAATATTTAAAGCGCGAGAAGCGGAGCTTTTAATTTACTCTGAAAACAAAGTAACCAGTTGAATTTCGAGCCTCGATAACAAGAAGCCTGGCAAGTTTAATAGTCAAGCATAGAGTTGGTAATGGCAAATTACAGATTGCAGCTTTGAAAATAGCGCCTTTCGTTTGTTACAAACGACGTCCCGGTCGTCGTTTGCAAAGCATTTCAATATTCTTTCTGGCATTTTAGGCTCTTTTCACGTTATAGGTTGTCGGTCCCACCGGCAGCGTTTAATTTTTATCCCAAAAAATTCGCCTTCAATTATGAAAGCAGCACTTTATCTCGTGTCAGATTCAGGATTCCGATATGAGCGCGGTGAACTGAACATTTTGATCTCGTACCAAAGCAAACGTAAATTGACCTATCGCTTCGACGGATACTTTCAGTTCAAGGAGAAGAAATAAGCGATGAGACCGGGTGCTGGGAGAGCAGGGTCGCGCATGCGCACTCGAAAAGTGTCAGGAGCAGGAACCAGGCTACGGTGCAAGGCGATTTATTTATAACGGCGAGACGGCGGCGCACGAGTCCCTCCTGAAAAAAGCGCAAGCCACAACAGAAAAAAAGGTCGCTACGAACGCAGGACGACGAAGTATGTCCAGCTCGAGTTGGCTGCTTTCTGTTCTTGGTCCTCTTGGTTACCCGGTGCTCCCTCTCCATTTTTTCTCTTCTTATTCTTCAGCTCTTCTCGGTCGCTCGCAGCTTGAATATCGCAGTGCGGCCAAGAGAGAAATTGAGCCGCGGCCGCGACTGAAAATCGTGATAAATAACTATCGCGTTCCATTAAGATAAATCGACAGGCTACCGAGTCTGTAGATTGTAACTGACAGTGCGGTGATTGGATAAGTTATCACCGGCTAAAGCGATGCATTATGCAAACGCATACCTGAGCCGGAGCGTGTGTGTTATGTTCGCTCTGCGCCGGCTGTATAAGCTGTTGTGCGTGCGTCTGGCATGTTATTCCACGGCGTCGTTGTTTTAGAATAGTTGCATTTGGAATCTCATTATTGCCCACTTCTCTCCCTTCCTCCCGAGCTCTATCTCACTACCTCTCATTCTAATTCCCTGATTTTCTATTTCTCCCTTTGCGCCTGCATACCTTCCGTCCCTCTGCCTCGCTACCCCGCCCGACTTGGCTGCAGCTTTTGTGGTCCTAGTTACGCCCCGAGCTCCTTCTCCTTCTCCACTCGTATCGCGATGCGTTACAAATTGGATTGTCAACGCGGCCGAAGGAATGCGCCCAAATAAACAAAAGTCACGCCAGAGAGATAAAAGGCAATAACAGCCTCGCACGCCTGCGCACTCCGAGATCTATCGCCTCGACCTTGTTTCCTCCTTTTTCCGCGACTCCACCGATCGCGCAATCTTAACGCTAATCGACTTGACACGTGTGTTTGGTTAAATATTATTTTAGTCACTTTTAGTTCTGTTTGTTGAGCTTTTTGCCGGCAAGAGGGCTTTTATTGCATCCTCCCGGCGCGTCAATTTACGCTTTTGATAACGCCTGTCTTTTTGCAGGCTATTATATTTTTCCTAGCACTTTCCGTCGCTTGAAAAATGACCAGATCATGTTTTGAAAGATACACGTGCATTAGCGAGGCTTTGCGTTTACCGACTACTCCATTTATTTATATAGAAATAGCGTATCCTTTATTGCGGCCAGATTTAGAAGTATCGCACAGATAAAGTATTTAAATGCTCCCAAAGCCAACGCATTATCGTAACTAAAATTTGTATCTATTCATAATATAGCGTGTAATGGACTCGAAATATAAACTCTGGAAATACCACTTTAATCGTAGGGTTTTTAAAAAATTTCCGCGGCATTTTAAATTCACCGATGGTCGCTTGCGCAAAAGAAAGAATGTATTAATGAAACTCGCGATCGATCACTTTATTTGTTTAAAAAAAGAGCCAACATTATTCGAGCTTGACAAAGTTATTGAAAGTACGCTTTTATGAAAGTGTGGGGAAATATTTACAATTAAAAATTGAAATTAAATTCCAAATGAATTTTTCTTCAACGAGGCGAAGTATAAAATCTGCTTCGCCCCAGTATTTAGCAAACTTTCGTCATTACAAGATTTCTAAAGACTGTATCTCGGCATAATTATAAGAATGTATTTCCTTTATCGCACTTGGTTTAAAACAGTGTTATATCGTCGATACTCAAATTAACGCCCCCACCTCGACTCTGCGAATTACGCAGATTTTTCCGCTACGAGCGCCACCACCACGACCACCAGCTGGGGCCTTTTTCGCTCGGCTCCTCTCTTCGCCGGGCTGGATTAAGGTGAGCGTTTTGCGATAAGTGCGACCAAAATGAATAACGTTCCGCTTAACGAGGCCGCGCGTGCCTCGCCATCTTTCTCCAGCAGTCGCTCCTCTTTCTATTCGCGAAATGTAGCTTTTAACCCCTTTAGGAATTTTTCATCATATTATAAAATTATACTTGTCCAGATTTATAAGGCGGGCACGGCAAGAATCTCAACGAGTTTCTCGGAGTGACGGGACAATGTTGCGAGGGAAAGAGAGCGAGAGCCGACCGGGCCACGTAGAAAGAGATGAGGAGGGGGGGGGGTGCGGAGAAGTCCCGGGAGTGGCCGCAGCGCTGAAAAATTACGAGAAGGATATTAAATTTTAACCGTGATTTTAATTATGAAAAAACAAAGAGGGCGAGTGCCACGGAGGCTCGCGTGCGTGAACAAGCGCAGCCACGCTTGCACTCGGGGAACGTGCCGCTCTTCGCGAGCTTGTTATTTATGTGACGTAGTCGTTCGTTGCCGCGGTCAAGAATGGCCCCGTCGTTTTAGAAGAAATATCGCGCGACTTACGGGGGCCCGAGAATTCTCTTTTCGCTGAGCTTCCCTCGTCCAGAGCCAAGCTCCGATTTTTTTTACAAAATGCGAAAATTTGCCTTTAATACCGACGGAGGCAGCAGCTTCAGTGGCAACAATAAGCGGCGCCTTTTTCACAGCTTTTTCATTCTTCCTGAAGCTCGCAGCCTTGTGTTTCTGCTTGCCCCGGGCCCATTTCATTTGTCCATCAATTTAATAAACGCTTGAAAGGATCGCTGCGCAACCCGTACGACATAAGCCACCACGTTTCTAATTTTACAAGCTCGCAGCTTGTATTTGCAGCCCCCGCGAACGAGAATCGCGTTCGTTTTATTTTATTCGCGTTATTTTTGTTTCAACGCGCGACCCGAGCCCTAGCTCCGGCATCTTGCGTATCGCGCAGTCGTTAATATAAATTTCCGTTTCTGAATTTCGCGCTTCTAAAATCTCTCCCGCGGAATGGCGCGATACGATATTCATAGAAACAGAATTCATTTTTCGGCCCGGGAATAAAATGAAAAAAGTGTTTTACCGTTGAACAATCCCATTTCGCTGGAGATATAAAAGCGAGCGAAATTGTTCTAGACGAAATTTCGCTCGTAAGGGAAAAGTGTAAAGCATCGGTGGGGCAGGTACCGGTAGCTGTGCCTGCGCCTGTGTCTCGCTGCGGCGAGCCGAGCTCGAGGAGCTAAAAGAGCGCACGCAACTTGGCAACTTTATACGCATCGGTGCACACCGCTCCTACTCTTTTCGACGTCTCCCTTAAATATTCCGCTTTAAGCCCGAGACGAACTCGTTCTGGCAATAATGCTACGGATATAAATGAAGGCCCGCGCACTCAATCCTCGCCGCCAGGAGGTTTGGGGAGCGCCCAGGGAGAAGTTTGTTTCGCAAAGCATAAAGATACGAGTGTACTCGTGCGAGTGCGCGGGTGTGAAACTGCGCAAGCTGCCTTCGGTCCGAACGCGATAGTCGGATCCGCGAGCGGTGGAACTCTTTTTAACCATTCGAGCCATCCAGTGCGCGATGCGTGCGCACCAGCCGTCGGCCTACCACCCCTGCGCCTAGAGCTCCCCATCCACTTATCACGGTCTGTCCCCTCGTCCTAGCTCAGCAGCCGTCCCCGTCGACGAGTCGTCGTTCGTCATTGCGGAGACGAACTTTTGCAGCTGCTAGGAAATGAGACCGTCCCATTATTTTGCCGCCTCGTTCGTTCCTATAGCGCGCGAGCACGTCAACTTTTTAATGACCAGAAACCGCGGCCTCTTGTGTAGAGAGACTGCGGCTTTATTCGCGCCCTTCGTGAGTTTGACGGGCTTCCTTTTAATTTTCGGTTGTCAAGCGTCCAGGTCGGGCTCGGCGTCGGCGTCGCATCAGGGCTGCGGGAGACTAATGCCAGGATAAATAGAGGAGGGCGTGTCTGTAGCAGGAAATTTCCTATGTGTCACTAGTTACTTTCAATCGGCGGCCCGTAAATCTTTTTTCCCGTCGCCGACTTCCGAGAGGCGCGTCGTAAAAAGGCGCGCGCGTCGCATGCCACGGCAAACATTCGTCGAAGTCGAGGCATTTCCGAACGACGTTCCGCGCTCCAGAGCCTGCAGAACCAGATGGAACTTCAGGAGCGTATGTGTTCTCTTATTTATCCTGCTGCGCTGCTGCGAGAGCCTCCAATTGCACGCCTCGCGGTGTTTCTCGTCTTTTCGCAGAGTCTTAGAGAGAGAGAGAGAGAGAGCACGCGGATTTACTGAATAAACGACTTCGCGATAAAGGTTTGCGTATATAATGGGGCCAATTTACATACGCAGTTGCGAGTCGGAGTCCATGAAAAATACTAATGGTACCACGGGGTCAGTGGCGGCTCCGTGTCGGAGCAATAGAAGTAAATTTCTCAGGTGGACGGTGAGCACAAAAGATAGGGCAGCCATGGGATAAGCGTCCGGTTCTCTTTCGCATTTTGTCTCTCGGTATCCTTGTTTGCTTTGAGCTGCTGCAATGCGTGAAGTTTTATTCGCGCGACTTTCGTCTTACTCGACTCTTTCTTCATCTCTCTGTACCCCAGTTTTAGACGGAGAAACTTGGGGAAAACGCGTCACACACCCCTAACACTCGACACCATCGTTACCATTCTTTTCTTCATCCGTGCAACCAACAACCGTAATTCTTCTTTACTCCTCGAATTTCCTTGTTTTCAAGTATTAACTCGCCTTTTCACCAACACTAATGTATTCAAAAAAATATTATTCTTTTTCGTAGTCTGGCGTCTTTTTCTCCTCTCTTCTTCAACTCGGATTTAGTTACGTAAAAATCGAATGCACGAGTGTATTTTTTGTAAATTGCAATGGCAAACGCAACTATCTGAAAGTTCAACTCCTACGAAAGCAAATGTTAAAGACCGATAATCGTGGCTCTGTTGACGCAATTTAAAGGAAAAGCGTCCGCGATAAGTAATTTAATCAACATCAGCAACGGTGATAATTGCTCGGTTACTCACTGATTTTAACGAGTGAGACGTTGTAACAACAAGGGGAAATGTATAAAAATGCTAATTATTTAAGCGCATTATGAACTCGGCTGATAAGTTGCTGCGAACTTCAGTGTGATGTTATTAATTTTGTAGCAATTTTAATCCTATAAGATTATAAATACAAAAATCAGATAATGCGAGCAGTTAAAAGTATTTCGATGAAAGAATTCGTTTATTTTCAAAAGGTTTGAATAACTCATGTAAATTAACCGAATGTACAGGTAAAGGCTTGTGTAGGTAGTGTCACGCTGAATAGCTGCTCAACGAGTTTATTAGCTTGTGATATCTAGTTTTTTCCCCGAGTCTTTATATAGACGTACGTCCGTTTTGTTCGCTTTCTTATGATACTTTTATGCTTATAATTACTTGGAACTGGTTCGACTGCTATTTAACGTCGCCGCACTCAATAGCTTTTAAATTCAGGAAACGAATTTTTAATGCAAGATGCGCCAAATTATTCTCGGCTTAAAATGTTTTTATTTAATCCGCCTCGTGATTAAATAAAAGAAAACTCCGTAATAATCCTTTTCACCTCAAATTATATTCACTATTTAAATATTCGTTTGTGCAGTTTTAAGCGGAATGAAAATAAAAGGTTAAGAGGTTATGAGGTAAAAAGTTCACGTCGCAGTGAGCAAATTAATACATTGTAGTTAGCAGTTGAGAGCCTCTCCCTTCTTCAGCTTACATTCACCCTGCGTTCGCAAGAGCTTCGCGAAATGAGAAGTGTCACTGCCCGCATCACTGAGATTTAATTACCGGCATTCAGCGGGGGAAATTCACGAAAACCGCCGCTGACATAATCTCGCTTATTTTTTTATGAATGCTTATGCCGACTTCTTTTTAAAGATCGTAATTAACGCCTTCTCAAATTATTTTGTTAATAGAGTGCACGGATTTTTCAGATAAATTGAGAATTTTCCCATTCGAATAGTCCGCCTAGCTTATTAATGCTTATGTATTCACAATTGTGGGTGTACAAGTCGTAGATTGTTTCTCGCATGGATGGAAGAAATAATATTGCATCCGCACGTCGATGCCGTAAATTCGTATCAATAGTTGTGGCAAATTACTCGAAGTTTCTTAAACACTTGTTATGATTATATTTGCTCATAACTATTCATCAAGTTTCAATATCGTAAAATCTGCACCAATGAGCCCGATGCCTAAAATAACGAAGCTTTATTATCTAGATTTTGATTTGAAAATATTTATTTTCGGTTTCCTTCTCCATCTTTTTCTTGCCGTCCTCCTTTCTCATGTCTTCGAAAAACCTGTCCTTTTCAAAAGCTAAATATTTTGAAATTTTAAATCTTTAAGATTATAAAAAACTTAAATTTACTTGATTATAATTTTTTATATTTTTTTAAAATTGAAACGTCCTTCGATCGTATTATTATCGCGCGTTGTATCGAAAATACGATTTCTCATTAAATATATTCGTAGAAATACCAAATAAATGTTCGACTAACAAACCATAACCTTCAATATTTCTTCGTTTTTATCGTAGTTCTTCATTAAGCTGTAGGATGTTGCATGATGTGGTTTTAAGAGAAGAAATTTATTGTTTCGTGACAAAACTGCAAAGAAATTAAAAAAAAATTGCATCATTAGTGGTTAAAAATAATCTCGGCAGATAGTTTTCTTGCGTGGGTAAAATTTATTTGTACTGTTGCACAATTTCGAGTCTGATTTTGCATCATTTTGAAATCATTGTTCAAATCATGCGATTTCTCGGAAAAAGTTTTTTATATTATAAGTGGATGAGAAAAAAACTTCAAGAGTTAATTAATAATCCATAGTCTTCTAAAAAGAGACAATTTTATTTATAAAATTGTTGATCTAGCATGAATTAATTTTTCTTTAAAATATTCAATGAAAAACAATTTTTTGTAATTTAATTTAATTCGATATTTATATGTATATGAAAAGAATTTGCACGAAAAAGCTAGGATAAAATGACCGCGCAAATTAATTGTTGAACACTTTGTTATTCCACGAAATAAAATTAATGAGATAATAAATTCATCATTTTGCGCAATATTTTACAGTCTAAAAAGTTTACGGTTCCATCTCACTAAAGCAATTTTATTTAAACGTATAATTTAAGTTATAATTAAATTTACAATTCATTCTTATTTAATCTACTATTTACAATATATATAACGTTAGTTTTTGATAAAAATGATCTAAAACACTTAAATATTTGTTAATCAATATTTACATATAAATACATTATGAAATTAAAAATTTAACGAGCATCACAAGAAAAGAAAATGAACAAAATTAATTTTATTTCGAATAATATTTTTAGAATTACAAGTTATTAATTGTATTTATTATTTAAAATGTGATATTACTACATGAAACCCATTCATTTACAATGATAAAGTTTTTTTGAAAAAATAAATATTTTTTTAACAATTGTCGATATTTCATAAATGAAATAATTTGTAAAATATAATGGGTATAATGTTAAAAGGTCATTTCTTTAATTATTCAATTGTTTTGAATGAAAATTTAAATTAATTAAAAAATTGAATAGTTATTTAAATTTTTTAAACATTCGTGAATTATTAGTGTTTATATTACATTTTGGAAAATAAATATTTTGTCGGCTTATATCGCTTTCAAAAGAAGTAATGACATTAAACCGATTTCCAAAATTTATTACATAATCAATGTTTAATTATGTTATAATTAAAAAATTATTTTTAGCATCGATTGGGTTGATTTACTATTAATAAACGAATCGATTTGCACGAGTATGTTTGAGCTGTCCATAATTTTCCCAGATGACGTATATTTGTGTTTCTCTTTGATAAATATGAAGTGCAATTAAAATTGCATAATTAAATATCGAGGATGGTGTTGTATTGTGTACGTTTCTTTTGGAAAAATGCGATCCAAAAGTTGTGGACAGAAATGGATTCGTGATGCGATGCCAGAATAAAGTTTAGCACCTGTTTTTTAAAATTCAGACAATTATCACTTTTATGCATAAATTATTATTCTTTTGCTCGGTGCATTATAAAAAATTTTACAAAGTGGTTGTGTACGAGCTAATAAACAGGGAATGCTAATATATATATATATATATATATTACGAAAATTTTAAAATTTTCGGATGCATCATCCGAATAGCATGACGTAATACATAATAAATGTATATATATATTTACGGTAAATATTGAAGAAAAATGCATTAAATCGAGCCCGCTATTCCAAATAATGGGAGCTGAGTGATTTTTTATTAAAAAATGTTTTCAGAGTCTAAAAGGAAGTTCAAGCTAGAAACTTTTACTGGAACCTTCAACGATCATTATTCATCGATAATATAGCTCGGGAGGGAATAAGTTTACCCAGAATTCTCTCTAAAATTTCTCGCACTATTCTTTAGCTGAATGAAAGAAGAAGCACTTTGTGAATAAATTACTTTCCACGTTGTTCGCTTTCCGCTTTTCGTTTTTTCCCCCTTTCCCCATCGACTTTCATTAATTATTTAAGTCGTTTCCCATGCGCTAATCCGGGCAGCAAAATACGTTTTCTAACATCCGAAGCCGCGACGCCGGCGAAGTCTGGCTCACGAAATTGCTTCTCTCGCTGCTCGTTGGCGTGCTTGTTTCGCGAAAGTTAGCGGCCAGGGTCGGTTATTCAGTTCGTCGGATGACGCGAGCAACTTGGAGTTCAGCAATCCCGAAATATTAGCACTTCCACTTCCCAGCGCCAGTGGCATATGTTAATAAGTAGCCGATCTCGGTGAGTGAGGGATGCAAGGGCTCGGAGTAAACTGCGCTGCTACTTCCTGGAGCGGTCGCTCGGTCGGCGCGAGCCTCGACGGGCTGCGATTCTCCGAGCAGCTGCCGGCGTTCCGATGTGCACTGTATTAACGGTATGATATGCCGCGCCACGCTCACGATCTTCGCCCCGGGCATATTGAGCGGGACGCGCGGAGGGCGTCGGCGGCTTCCTCTTCCTGACGCTCCTACGTCGCCCCGGACGGCCGTCTCTGAGACGCGAGCACGACCTAATGGTGTAATTCACGTCTTTTGCCCGTCATGAAATATTTAAAAGTTTAATCTTCGTACTTTCCCGCGGTATCGCGTCGAAGCGCGCACTTCCTTCGCGGCCCGACCTCCGGACTTGTGACGGAGCGTAACGCGCTTTTTGAGCTGCGTCGTCGAAATGTCCCGATGAATCTTTTCACCTGTTTTTCTCTCCCCCCCCTTCTTTTTATCCGGCCCCGCTTGTCCTTGTTTACTCGCCCGAGGTTACTTTTAACAAGATTGCCGCTAAGGGAAATCTCATAAGTGTAGGGCTGATGAAAAAATACGCCTCGCATCAATATTTTATTCTTGGCTTATTCCAACACCTGCGACCTTATCGTTCTCCTAAATTAATTCACACGCGTCCTCACAACGTCTGGAACATCGGTTATTAAGAAATTCCAAGCCAATGTAGGTTTGCATTTTCTATGAAAAACCAACTTTGCAAAATTTATTCGATATTCAAGACGAGGCTTGAATCAAAACACGAATCGGCCTATTTGGTCTTTACAAATTCATCAATGTTTTGCTTTAGTAAAATCTACTATTTTGTCCCCAGTATGTAAAGTATTCATTGCCTACCGGAGATATTTATTCGCGCTACGTGCAATAGATTAGTTTGAAGACGCATCGAGCGTAATTATACTTTAAGATTAAAGCTCTATAAATTATTTGAAGGAACGTGTAGCGTCGTCGAAAGCAAGTATAGTAATTAACGAATAACCGTGTGACCGATCAGTACCACAACCATCATTTTTCTCACCCATAATTTGAGCCTTACGTACGAGAGGGGGAGCGGCTAAACTTTGCGGCTCTCTCTCTAGGTAAATATTCATTTAAATCGATGCAGCTTCGCTATAGACACGAGCTTACGTAATAAGACACTGAAAACACATCTGACGGATAAGGGATTCGAGACGGAATTTCCATTAATATTTATTATTATTAAATCAATTTGCACAATGCGCAAATGAAAACATTTAACTCCCCATCAATAAGGTTTATTTGCACTGCCGCACTGTGCAAAGTGTCCTCTCTAGCAAGACTGGGTTTGATCGAAACGAATATTTACCAAAGGGAAATTGCAAAGGTTAGCGCACATCGCGAGGGTAAGATAAGGGGCGAGAAAAGCAACAGCTCCCTCGCTAATTAGGGCGCTTGCTTTAATCACACGCGTGTACGTTAATTAAAAGAAGACGTAAAAATTCGACGGTGCCATTATGAAAATTAAGAGTGTAATCGTACCCAATGCGCCCTGAAACGAATATATCGCGTAAAACCGAGAGGCAATTTAAATTCAAAGCAACGTTAATTATTCTCTCGTTGTACAACTCGAAGTGAATTTAAAAGTTTTCTCAAGTTTCGAGTTATCGCGAATGCGAGTCACTCAGAGGCGATAATATTTTATAAAGAGCTACTGTGCATCGTTCAAACATCAACAGAGCCAGATTAAAGTTCCAAGCACTTGACTGATTTCGCTCGTTCAGCCGAACACGTGTTTATTCAAAGTATTTATTATAAATTAAAGTAAGTGAAGGAAGTTCCGAGGAGAAGAAAAAAGGACGCGCTTCCACGCGATCGTCTTTGCATTAGCGTGCGTATCTTAACATTTGCACACCACAGTTATATAAATACGCGTATGCGCGGAGCTTGTATACGATATTGATTCTCTTGGATCAGAGTGCCACGTAAATATTCATGATATTGTTAGAAGGATCAAGCACCGAGTACCAATACTTTACACCGTCTGGCGACGAGGAGTATATTTCGCTCGCAAACAAGCCACATAATAAGCAGCCAGTTTCCGAACGAGAATAAAGATGCGAATATGCAAATATGCGGGCACGAGAGAGCAGCAACGACTGAGAGCAACAATATCTTATAACTTTATCTTGCTTTCCTTTTTTCACCGATATGCTTTTGCTTTGGATTAACTCTCCGAATCCATTTATATCACCTAATGATTAAAAAAGCGACTCTCTTGCTCTTTTAGAGCTTTTTTAAATATGATATTAACGATAATGCTTTTAGATTATCTTCGTACACACTGATTTGAATAATGCACTTTTTCACCGGCAACATGTCCGCATCCGGATCCGGATCCTGCACGAGTCGCCACATCAATGCGTGACAATACTCAGACGCATTTCTGCCTATGCATTATAAAGATTGGAATTACTCGAAATCCGTAATAATATAAATAATTAAAAGCGTTAAATGGCGCTCCCTCTGTTTCATTTTAGAGCGCATTTGCATCATCTTGTTGCACTAATGGATGGCGTCTCTAAACTTCCACACCTCCTAAAATTTCTTTTCAGACATTCTGAAACAGCTTTGCCAAATGTCTTTTGTGATTTCTCATTCTTATCTCCCCTCTTTACTTTTCCCTGTCTTTTTATTTTTACCCTATTTAATCTCTTAAACTGGCCTCTGGAATATCCTTTATAGATGGGGCTCCAACTAAAGCTCATACTTGAGTTTAATACTTAATAAGAGTGTCATTTTTTTTGGGACCTGAAAAAGTTCAAGTTTCGAAAAAAATTCCGCATAATCTTTTTTCATCTATTCAGTTCTTAATGATCAATTACGGTGGTCTTCTTCAGCGCTAAGTGTAATTGTCTATACCTACACCTGCAGATACACGGAATATAATCCACATTCCTTTTATAATCAACACTGAAACGTGTTGTAAGATATTATTCTGAACAAATTTTTTAACGAACACTAATTTAAATCAAACGAGTTCATTTCGCTGATCGTAACAATTGTTTGCTCTTACTTGAAAAATTCTTCTCTTGGCCACTAGCAATTTATTCGCAATTCACCGGATAGCAAGCAACATTAATGTGTACCTACACTTTTAGCTTTTAATTTTTTCACGACTTTACAACTCGAGTATTAAGACTCACAGTATGCAAATTCGCTTCGCTGTGAATTTCCAATAGTCTACTATGAATACTGATAGCTTATGTGCTAACTTTTTCAGTAATTGGAGCGCTTATGTAAGGAACTAATATTATTTTAATTTGCGTTGGTACTTCGGATTAAATTTACGAATTGTTTTTCAATTATTTCTGTTTGCATTGAGAGCAGGTAAAATAGTCGATCACATTTACTTGCTTATTCATGTCTAATGGATTATCGTCATTGTGACGACTCTGCAATACAGTTCCCAGCGTCTTCTAAAACAACTTTACAAGTGACAATACTTGTTTAATTTACTGCCACACAGATGTTTTCCGAATTTCAGTTATAAATCACTTACCGCTAGCTCATAATCTCGATTCAAATTTTCTGAGCCTTAATTGGCTAGAATAGATTGTCGGATAAAATGAGTACGCGTTAATTCGATATTTCGAAAAATAATCGTTCCTTTAAACACTGCCATTCGTATTTCATTTTATTTTCAGTGAAAATCTATTTATGATACTTAAACTTTCTATTTGTTAGCTTCACCAAGTTTCGTTTCAATATTCTACTGCAGCTTCCTCTGTTGTTACAAGCATAACTAACAGTTTCAGTTCTCATTATCTCTATTCACCATTGCAAATCATTTTTAATCAGATCAGTTACCCACGGTATCCTTCTTTCTACATTTTTTTGCTTTGAACGAATAATTTTAATGTTTAATCAACTATTAGTTACTAGTTTTAGCGCCAGAAAATATCGTTGATAGTTACAATTAAATACGTGTATAAACTATCTCAATGTTCAATAAATATCTCTGAGAATTCCGTTACTCAAGAAAGCTGGTGCTATCTTATTCTATACGTCTTCTCCCTTATGGGCGCACGGGTCAGCTTGAATTGCTTAATATACATTTACTAAATGTATACTCCGTTTATTCGAATTTACGTTTGTATTAATACGCCTGTGCTTAACAGTTAGTTCACTCTCTTTCTCTCATTCGTCGATTTATTTTCACCATCACCTCCGGTAAATAATACGCACAAATATGTACATATGTTTCCGAGACACTAGCTGAAGTAATTTGTGCAATTACAAGTAAATTAGAAGTTATTTTACTCAATAAAGTGTATTATATTAAACCAATAACTAAATATGAGATTAACACATGTACATAAAAGTAAATATTTTTAAATTACTGCGTACGATCTCATCCAAGTTTTATAAATTTCGCGTGCAACTTTTTTGTTGACTTTCTACTAATTTCGTAATCTTTACTCATTTTTCATCATTATTGTTTCGAATGAACATTCAGATCACGTCATCGTAAAATTCTTGCAATACTTCTGTTTGTATTCTATACCTTCCAAAGTTTTAAGAAACATTTTTGCAGTAATAAATCGGATAATCTTAGAGAAAAATTGCAAAAATTTCTTGTGCTAAGTAAAGGTATATTTTGAAAACTAGACGCATTTCTGACTTTTTTCACAGTATAGAGTGAGTATCTTACAAATGACACGAATTTATGAATTATACCGATCATAAAGAAACATTTATATTTACGTGTCTACTTTGCGACGAATACCTTTACTTTACAACACGAAGTTCGATACATTATGTATAATTTTTTAAATATTTATTAAAAAATAATCACCAAATTTTGTATGAATTTTTATAAGTAGAACTTTGTAAGGAGATAGAATAAACTGAATTTTAATGAATCTTCTGCTCAAATATAATACGTCTTTATAATTTGCTAATACTTTTTCAACTTCAAATTTTTTTCTAAAATTCTACGTTAATTACCTTGTAAAAATAGACGATCTCAATTCAGCTTTATTTTATTAGCGCATCTAAAATTAAGTATCGAAATGCGTAAATCAGCAATACGAATAAATTTTCATTTTTAACTATCATATTTTAATAAAAATAGATGAAATTCTGTTTAAAAAAATTTTTAAATATCCTCGTTGATTGTGATATTCAAATGTAAAAAGTTGATGTATGCAGCTGTCCGTCATTGAAATGATTATTAATTTGTTATATTTATTACTGACGCGATGAAAAGATGAAGCAGAAGCTTTTAAAAGTATTTTACAATTCACTAAGCTTCTATTTTCGATTTAGCAGTAATGACATACGCTACGACCTTAAAATTATGCTTCGCGACGTTGATAGCATCTGTAAATAACCTACGTCGTGTGCGTAGCGACTTTAGTGGCTATTATTCTTCCTTTAACGTAATCACTGTTATCATAGAACAGAGCGAGAGGCAAAGAGAAGAGGGAGTGAGAGTATAGCACAGGAGAAAGGGAGGAAAGGAGAAAAGGAGGGTGGGAGAGAATAAAATGGATACTACACAAACATGCTCAAGTAACAAGATATTATGAAATTTTTGTTCTTTAGTCTTTAACTTTTGTACCGCCTTATATAAAATAGATTTTTCAAAAGTCGATATAAATGGAAGTTTTTATGTCATTTTGTATTTGACACGTTGTAAGAGTGTATACTCTAAAAAAGAAAAAGATAAAAAGATAAAGATAAGATAATAAGATATATATATATATATATATATATATTAAGATCTTACCTAAGGTATGAATTGCTTCGGATAAAGTTCCTCTTTCATTATTTTCGATTCTAGGAGTCGAAAAGTATTTTATTATTACTTCAAATGCACACTGAATTCGAATTATTCGGGCGTACATTATTGTATTCGTATTTCGCTAGATGACATTTTGTACAGGATTAATATTTACACTTATTATAATTTTTGATCGAGGAAGAATCACAAAATGCATACATTATTAAATATTAGCTACGTATTTACCGAAAGGTAAATAACTAAATATGGTCTCGTATTTATTAAATATAATCGGTAGACAATAGATCACCTCGGTGAATATCGCTATTAAATTCAAGTTATCACTTTTGTAATTATTGCGAAAAACGAAAAAAATATTTCTTTATATCCAACAATAGATAAGTTTAAAAAATTCCATTTATTACAAATAAATATTACAATTGTTTAATTACAATTTCATTACTAATATATAATATAATAAATTGTATCATGTTATTCAATTGCAAAAGCGCAAATTTAGGTATCATTTTACTCAATTAGATACTATTGTTCCAATGGAAATGATTATGAAAAGCAAATAACGCTCTCGTTACGCTTCAAATAAAACAACAGATACTTCAGTTTTCGATGTTTTCATTTGCATTTTAATAATAGTCGTTTACTTTTATAAAAATTAAACGGTAAAAAATCAACTAGAAGTATACCGAGCTTCCATTAGCGTTATTTATACAACGTTTGAATATATCGATATATCAAAAAATATTTACTACAGTGAAAAATTCCGTAGTACTTTCCACTTGACTAAATATTACATGAAAATACAGCTTCTATCTGAAGATTTAAATTCTGAATTTTAGAAAAATGTATCGATAAAAAAATAATGGATTCGTAAAACCAGAAAAATGATTGTTGATAAAGTAGAATAAAATAAAGCAATCAACTAAATGGTGGATATTATTTTTGATATATTTTCCGCATTTAAAACAAGAACTGTATTACAAATAAACAAGTCGTCATTTAATCCCATAATTAATACATCGACTTGGTATGCTTTTCAAATGAGAGAAAAATGAACTACCTACGTACAATAAATATATTTCTAACTGGATAATGGAAACTGTAATTCACAAGTGACAATATCAGTATGATAAACATGCTTTTTAAAAAATATATTGCAAGCTGCAATTGCAAGAATAAATTATTGTGCATACGTTTAATTTTTAACACCTAAAAAGGTAATTGTTATATGTTATCTGTATATACATATATTGGTTTTAGAAACTAACAAAAATACACATAAAAAGAAATGAGATTTTTTATTACGATAAATTGTTTTGTTTAAATTTCAGATTTCATGTCAAGTATTAGAAATAAAATTTGAATAATACTGAGAATCATAATTTTAATTTTACTCACGCGTTGAAAAATAGTTATATATAATTACATATTCCTAAAAGCAAGTAATTTAATTTGATACAGTTTTTTCACGACACGGAAACAGATATTTTCATTTTTACAACTTTGACAATTACAATATTTGAGTAAAATATTATTAGTTATTATTAAAACTGTATGTATCATATGCTACTAATATTGAGATTAAAAGAATAAAAATAAAAATATAATAATAAATCTTCGAATATGAAAGCCATACATGTATGTCATATGTTTTATATTAAAATAAATATTTTTAGTTACAAAAATCGAACCTATGAATTTTAATATAATGGATATTACAAGGCAAAGCCACTCTATATTTATTAATAGATATATTGAGATTGCGAGCTTTCAAGATATTTTATTCCATGATTTATTTTATTCAACAACCTTGATATTCTTTTTAATTA
Source organism: Platyscapa corneri (assembly GCA_018907185.1). Taxonomy (NCBI): domain Eukaryota; kingdom Metazoa; phylum Arthropoda; class Insecta; order Hymenoptera; family Agaonidae; genus Platyscapa; species Platyscapa corneri. Next base: position 2,958,832 of record JACCHW010000023.1, on the reverse strand, counting down.
TTTACTTCGTTAATATTTGAATGGCTAGAAACTGGAATTTAACCTCAAACAACGCGTTGGAAGTTCTTTGTTGTGTCATCTTAGCCTTTCAAGACCGTTAGTTAATAATAAATTAAAAGCTCGTTTTATAAATTCCAATCTGTATTTTTAGCCGAGAAATTATTAAATCAAGTTTTAATTTTAAGAGAAAAAATATTTTTGCAATTTAGGCTTATTTAATCGTTTTACACTTAAGGATTATTTAGATACTTGTTATTATATAAAACGTCTCGCGCACAAGGTTGTTTTTCATATTTTCACAAAATTTTAAAGCAGGTTATCGATGTAATAAGCAAGATAATGATTCTTCTACCCTGTCAACACATAAAATTTAAGTCACTTTCGCATTAAGTTTTAGTGCGAGATTAATATCCCATATAAAACTTCTGAAATGTATTAAAATAAAGATCAATATTCCCTACATATTAGCATTATCTACGAATATAATAATGAAATTTAAAAAAAATCCAGAGTCACTTGAAAGTTTTGACATTTTGCTTAATTTACTTAATTTATTTGATTTAAATAAAATATTTTTTAAAACTCCTCGTGTTTTTGAATGATATATATTCTATTCGGTCTCGTCGTAATCTTGCATTTATGAAATCCTCATATCTAGTGGATTTCATAGTCTTCCTAGAATTCTAAGCCCAGGAATGCACATTCGTTTCCAACTCGCCCAAAATTACTGTTACAAGGTATTTTCTCTGAATAATTGGAGCACGTGTATAAAAAATGCACGCAACTGATACTTTTTACTCTTGCAGATATATGTTTATAAGTAAGATTATGTTCACTGAATTTTATAAAAATTACATCCACTATATTTACTCAAATGTAAATATTCCACTAATAATAAATCAAAGTAAAACTACCTTAAAGAATTTATGATTATATGAAATTTTCTTAAATTAACAGTATTCGTGTAAACAGTATACTAAAATACATTTGGGCAATAAATGTCAGAAATTATTTATTGTGTCATAGGTTTTGATTAATAAGAAAAGATTATTATAACTGGAGCATAATCAAATTGATAAGTAAAATCTAATTAAATAATAATTATTATTTTTAGTAATTGACGAAGATTCATTAAATGAAAATTAATAGATAAGATATTTGTCCTCCTCTTTATAACTTCATGCATAAAAAATGTGTTTAATTTAAAAATTTGACATTTAATAAGTCTAAGAGTATTATATAATAAAGTTATTGTTTTACATGAAATTTCTAAAATACGATTTCTTCTGCTTAAAAAACAAAAACAGATATATAAAAGTATGCATAAACGAATATATTTTTTTTCTAATATGTAAAATGCACCTTTTACCATACATATTTTCTTCTTAAGAATACTCTGATTTTTTTTATAAAAACCGATGAATGGCATTAAAAGATACAAATCATTGTAACTTTTCATGTTTATAGTACTCGATAAATTTAAATCTATAAACGATAATTTTAACTATTTTAATTGCGATCATGCATGTAACATTAATAAAATAATAACTATAGATGATATTAACTAAAAGTAAAATGCAATTGGACACGTGTATGGATATTGGTACACTTACTACTCAAATTACAATGAACAGAAACATGATAAAATATAACATTAGTGAAGCTAAAATTTTATTAGCTTCGTATTTGTAATATGTCACAATTATATGCAGTACTAATTAAATAATTCGATGTTACGCAATGTACTATAATTAATGATTATATAGTCCTATTCGATAAAACATGAATGCAAGCGCAAAAGTGTTGGCAATGCATTTAATTTAGCCATGGAATATGACTTAAAATAATACTTTCTGTCCCCTATGATATTTAAGAAAATTTAGTATTCAATTTTTCAAGAATTCAGTACTGATATATTGATAGTTTTGCTTGACGAATTTTTAAATTCTTACATAAAACACTTGCACAAATTTACAATGCAGCTTAAGAACTGAATTTATTGTCTATAAATTGTTATACATTCGAGTAACTAAAAAATATTTAAAATGAAACAATTATTTAAATCTAGCTAAATTAGGAAGAAAAATTGAAAATTTTAAATTTTATTTATGTCAAATTCATTCATATTTTAGCGTGAAATATAGATATGTTAATAAGTAATATATACAATATTTATACGAACATGACATTCGAATTACTTTAAGATTGACAGATTCGGAAGTTAAAAAGGCTCGATGTGCAGTATTTTGTGCTCTTTATGCCGTTATGCATAAAAGTCAATTATCAATGCGTCAAAACGTGGGATATCTTTACGAGATACAATTACGCACGTGTGATACAAGGGCCAATAAGAAAAGAAGAAACTGGAATGTTCGGAGCGAACTACGTCGAGTTGTGTTGGAATAACGAGCCGAATGTTGGCTATTAAGATTTGACAATTTAAGCGTAACAACCAGATGTACAGCAAATGCATAAAGCGAAATTCAAAATTATTAATAATATTAAAATTATACGCGTGTAAAAAATAATATCTCCTAAATTGAGAGCTGGGGGTTTTTAATTATTTTTCACGTTAAGTATATCGATAATGTTTTCAATGGATTTTTTACGCGTTTGAGAAAATACAATTTTCTCAAGATCCGGAAAGCCGTCAGGATTTCTCCGCGCAGTATTTCGTTTTACGAAGTGAATTTTACAAAGTTTTAGAACTAATAAATAATTTAAGCTGCACGCCGTAAAAAATAATTCTCGCTGCTTTTCAGATTAATTCGCAATTACGTTTACTTTTGTTTGTTATACTCTACTCAGTATGCTCGCCAATGTTATACGAGTTTTATACGTCTCGCCATACTAATAAACAGGAAATCCGTAATTACGCTGAATTCCCCTCAACACATAAGATTATTCCCAAAGAAGGAAGCGTATACACGTCGCTTTATATTCCAGAGAGGTAACCACAGCTTTTATCGCGAGGTGAGTCTTGGTTAGAGCGCGTTATCTGGGCCTCGCGAGTCAAATCTGCTACTGGGAACGGCATCTCGCGTGGCTTGGCACTCGTGCTACGTTATCTGTAAAGCTGCGTTAGGATTGGATTCCCCGGTGACACTGGAATTGCCAGGATTTTACGAGAAGCCGAGGCGCCAGGATTATCGCTAGTACGTCTCTTCGGTTAGAGCCAGTCGACGGAATGGGCGTCAAAATAATAGAAACTGCGTACGCGCAGGTGTCGTTCGATTCTTAATACCGTGCATGGATGTATACAGGCGCACTAGGCTGCTCATTTTCGAGGGACCATTTGCCTTCGAAATGCCACTCACGCGGATCTTTCCTCATTTTCCCGTATCACCATTTTAATGCGAGTCAAGACCGCGACCCGGGCACTGCGATTCGCCGCTGCCTCCACCTTTTCCTTCACTTTTATATTATGTAAAACTACTCGAAACTACCTTGCGCACGAATCTGCAAACTGTGTCAAAACTCGTATTTCGATGTTGGTTTCCGTTTATAAGCATGGGTATTTATAAATGTATCCTAATAAGCTAACCGGAAACAATTTTGAGCAAAGTTTCCGCAGGTACTTGTTACGTGTGTTTGTATATAGCATTTTATAACAACGCGTCTGACCGGATCCCGTCTTTTTTTACTTAAATACTCGTAGACGCTTGTTACGGAAATCTGTATTCGAAATACTTCGGCAATAAGAAGCAGAGACTCGTAAAAAATCTCAAATCCGGATTTTTCTATTACCTGTATTATGAATACTGAAATAAGAATTAATAAATAATTAGATATTAAAAGTTGGGTTACTTACAAAGCATTGGTAATATTTTAAATTACAATTGTGCGTTTTATTGAATTAAATTTTAATTTCTAAAATATCATCCTAATTTTATGTGTTTGAAACTTATTATTTCTTAATTAATATTTCTAAAATTTTATTCAAAAAGTCACTGCAAAATAAAAGAAAAATTTACTATTATAATTACAACTTTTTAGTATTATGGATTTTCTTACTTTCATTTAATTAGTTGAAAGCAACTTTAGTTGTATCATTTAATACCAAAGTCATATTTAATTAAATTTTATTTACAACGTTTTCGTGTTCTTAAAAAGATATTGAATAAATTCGGAATATTAGTCAGAATAATTGTTTTAAAAAATTTCCAAACGAATAAAATTCTTACAATAACGAAGTTTTTAACTGTTTGGCATTACATTAAAGAGAGAATTTCTTGAAATTTAGAAACATTTTTCAAATTTTAATAAATCATCGTATCTAATGCTTATTGAAGTTCGTCGAATTGAAAAATTTCCAACGATGAATTCATTTTTATGAAAATGGTGACTCGTTCTGTCGTGGACAAATCAACATTAAAACATACTATGTGAAATATTATAATTACGTCGCAATATGTAGATACATATATTAATAGTTTTCGTAACAATAGTCAATTATTAAAAATATCGGTAAACTGGCATATAATCTGCCGAAAATTTAATATTAAATTTATGAATGATATTTGAAAACTTATATTTGAAAATTACCGAGTAGATTTCATATTGTTTTCCAATAAGTCCTAGCTTGAAAAGTTAAATTTTCCTTTTATTTGCTTTACGTGCAATTTATGTAGCACGTGCTGCCAGTTTTTGCGAAATTATTTCGCTATTATAACGTATATATAGAATGAAATTAAAATTTGTTCATAGTTCTAAATTTAGAATTTAGTAAAGACGTCTTAAAAATTGGCAGGACATTCTGGGATATAACAGTATTTTACTTACGATTTCGTACGGAATAGTAATTTCAGTCGCGTCTCCTGCAAAATCAGTGATTCGGTAGCTAATGGTTTCAAAGATAAATAATAATTCTGGATAGTCAATAAAGAGATCGTGACATCTCGAATACATAATAAGCTGCGGTACATTAACCACTCGGTACCATTCTCGTACCCAACAGTACATTCCTCTCAAGCCTCTACGTATTTACCATCCGTATCAACGGATTAGCGAACCTACAGCTATGGCAGTAGTAGCAGCAACCGGAATTCTCTTCTCTCCCTTTCTCTCTCTCGCTCTGTCTCTTTTCCTTTCTCTGAATCTGTCTGGCACAGCCCAACATGACCTCGAATGAAATTGATAGATTCGGGCTTACCTTCAGAAGCCCGCGCTCTTGAATAGCCATTTCCACATTCAAGTATCTACTTCGAGCATCCAGATCTGGATGTGCAAGGACTCGTTGCTGCTTAAAATCGAGACGCTGTTTCTCCGGTGCATTTTGTAAGGCGGACCTGTTTTTACTGGCTATTTTGTAGCAGTGGTACTATCTGCCAAATCTATGATATGGAGTGCTCGTGAACATTCAATCGAATAGGTGAGTCTACCTTATGTTTGAACTTCTCTTTTCCGAGTTTATATTACCAAATTGGACCAATGTTTGGGCGCAAATTCGCAAGGTGAAATTGTTCGAGATCTGTAGGAGCAATGGAAACTAGCTCTTCTATTAATTCAGAGTGTTTTTCCCTTTTGGAAAGTTCAGAATTATTGGCGCCATCGTTGTAGACGAGAAACGTCTTTTTAAACAAACGAAGTTCAAACAAATGGCGATTTGTTCGTAGACTCATTTTTAAAAAATTTAAAAACACCTAATATAGATTTAATTTTTAATTCTCGGTTTGCTTTATCGCTACTTCTGGGTTAAGTCAGTTGTTCTGCAAAGCTCAGGTATCACTGCTCCCACCACTACAGTTCGCAAAACCAACAACCTGTGGATATTTGGCAATCTGCTTTACTCAGCTGTCGGGAGAGAATAAAGAGAGCGTCGAAGGTGTAACTAAGGAATTTACGAAACGAAAGTGTCGGAGGTGCGAGAAAAAGACAACGCAAGAGACTACGTAAGAGAATAGAGGGAAAACGGAAAGTTATGTGAGCAGTTCAGATCTCAGGTGTACTGTTTTACTAGCGTCGTATATGCTTTGGTAATATGAAAATAAGAAGTGATATGGTTATAAAAGTTCCAAGTTTTCGCACTCGCACTCGCACATACTCTTAAAACATTATGTATAATATATTGACATTGTGCTGAGAAAAGAAATGAAAATTGAATTTTTCTCTAACTTAATTTTATCGCGCAAAAAATTTACGTCTACTGGAATATACGCGCGGCACATAAAAGTATAATCGAGCACTATCAACACTTTCGAGATAATAAATTATTTGGATCATTTCGCGCAGCCGCGATATTTCTTTATCATTCGCCGAACAATATTCGGCGATGCGCTTATTAATTTTCAATGGATAATTACCTCGGCTAAGTATTATTATTATCGCTTTTATACGCTATTTTATCGCAAAAAACGATACAGCCGCACTTGATACGAATAACTTGTTGGCGATTCCTTTGAATGTGCACTGATTTTATCCTGGGCAGTATAAACTTTGAGTCCTTAGTTACTTAATAAACGAATCGATCGATCACATCCTCGCTAATTAACTTCACGGACGCAGTCTCGAATTCGACGCTCTATCCGGATCAGTAAAAATGGAGGCAAAGTTACGAAAATTGAATCCCTTAATCCTCTGCACATTGGTGCTCGTTTCGTCGTTTCTCGGCTTAAATACTGCCAGCAGACTCCGACGTCGAGCGTTGAAACTGCCCGGATTGCTCCTCACTTTTAATGCTTTTTCGTTTTTTTTTTTTTGTTTTTTTTTTTTTTTTTTTTTTTTTTTTGTATCAGCAATAACACATTTGGTGAAAAATGCAGCATTTATGCAGACTTTTATTCGATCAAGATGAAATATTCATTGCTAATCGATTCCCGTCGTCTTTCTAATAATCAACTGGCAGAGTCGCGTCTTTAAAAAGCAGCGATAGTGAATAATTTGATCGTTACGTTTACATTAATTCCGAGGCTAATTTATCACTGCGAAGCACGAACCAAGTGTCTTTTCAATACGAAATAACGTCCTTGTTTTAAGCGAATGAAAATTAATATTTAAAGTAGACCCGTGCCAAATTAATTACTCTATCTGGTAATTGGTATGTTTCCGACTAATAAATTAAATGCCGCCACTCTTGTTCCGCTCGAGAGTTTGCAAATATCGTCTGGATCGTTCTGAAAAACGAGAGTAAAAGGAAATTAACCTTTTCCTAATTTTGCAGGAGCGGGCCGTTAGAATCGCGAACATCACTTGTATCGAGACGAGACACGTCGGTTGTTATCATCGAGGAAAGCAGCATGTGGCGGCGCCGAGCACGAGGTGTCTATTTACGATATCGAATGTAGCGATGGTCGGTCATGCGTCGCGGTAGACGTTGGGCGCGACTTGGGGCCGACGCAATAAAAAGTTACGTAACACTTGCACCGCCGATGAAGCGGCCCCTGCACTTGTCTCTTTTTATACATAAAGCAGGAGAGGGCGAGAAAGTGAGAGGGAGAGAAAAGATAGGTGAGTCCATCCGGAACACGCGAGGATTTGCATTCGAGCCACGTAGAAGCGGGAAATCCTTTTGTATGATAATACCGTAGGCGAGCCGGCGGCGCGGGAGCAAATCGATTCGCGCTTCGACGAGTTCCGGTTTGTCAATGGAAAATGACGCGATATCTGTGTACCTCCGCTTCCCATTCTCTTTCATCTTCGTCGAAAAAGGGGAAAAACGACGGGGGCTCGCGAGGGAGGGAGAGATAATAAAGAGGGTTCAGGGGGAAGCGCATTCTAGGCCGGGACTTTTTTCCGCCTCTGCCTCCTCGGGAGTATATATCGAGCAGATATAAATTCCATTGTTTCACTCTCGAAGGTGGTCGATTCGCGGCACACGCAACTACCCGCATTGAATTCAATACTGCGCTTAAGCATTGTCACGGAATATTTACAATAGTGAACCGTCATTGCGAAATTATATTTCTCCTCGATAAATTTCTCCGACACGCGTCTCGTGTGTGCACAGAAGCATTCAGTGGCTTCCTCAAATTACCTACAAAAATTATATTATCTTATATTATCCTGGACACTGGGCAGCTTCAGCTTATTTATAAACAATAGCTTCCTTTCTTTCGTTCGATCTTACGCGGTAACGGCCGACTATTCGTGCTCCCTTTACTTTTCCTTATCGCATTACGGCCCTATTGTTGTTAATTTAATTCTGTTACGGACTTTCGAGACCATTTCAATTATTAATCACGATTATTAACGATCAATTTTCAATGGCTGAGTATCAAAACGTGTCCTCGGAGTTTACGGTTTTATCAAAGCGAGCTTGCCTTTTATGAATTCGTAACAAAAATTCCGAGCGACGAAGCTCGAACTCGTCGAGATTAGACGGCAGCAGCGCTTCTACACGTTTTAATTATTTATCTCTTTTTTGAAAAAGCGCAAATTTACGTTTCAAGCCTGCGTACCGGAAGTTGCTAAAAAGCAATGATAACATTTACAAACGCGCGGCGGACTTATTAGCCGTATTTGCCTCGTCTAATGGCTCAAAATCGTTGATTAAAATTAAACAGTCGGTTGACGGAGGCGGCGCTGCTCGCGTTTCCCCAAAAATGATTTACCACAAAAGTTCATCAGCTACTTTTGGAGTAAATTAAAGAGTAGGCTGGACTTGGAGTGGGTTTTGAGTTTCGCAGTGCCCAGGACTTGTTGGAAAAGCCTCTCAAGATGCAAAGTGATTCATCTCGAAATGTCGTCGAGCTCCTGAGGAAAGGCGACGTCGTCTCCCAAGTTGTCGTAGTTTGTACCGGTGCTTCTGATTCACATAGAGCGCGATCCGACCGCTGGGGTTGGCTTGCGCCACTCGTCCTTCCGACTTGCAAAGTTTAGGGGCAACAGCGGATGAAATTAATTTCGGTCGATTCGATTACTACTGCGCGACATCACAATGTCTTTGATTCAATGCCGAGAACAACAACTCGCAGCTCTTCCTTGTCTCTTGGATAAAAGATGTCAATTTAAGGACCCAAAACCCGAATGTTTGTGGACTCGAAAACTTTACCGATAATTATGCACAGCCTATGGTGACGTCCGCGCCATCCGACGAGTCAATTTTGGAAAGATTGTGCTTAGCGATACTGTTTAATGTTCATTTAAATATTTGTTTCCGGAATGGTAACCGATGTGCGTTAAGAAAACGCGATATCCAAGAGACCAGGATTTTTGTCGCTATTAAAAGTGACGGTCTGTAAAAAGTTTAATGCCCAGCAAATATGTAATAATTAAATTACTACGTGTCGCGGGTAAATTAATGTTCGCTGCATTCGCCAAATTATAGGGTCAATTTCACGTTAATACAATATTCGACGAAAAGTTAAATTAAAAAACGGAGATGTACCCAAAACTCATTATCAGTTCTATATCGAAGCCAATTTAAAATCAAATGATGCAACTTTGCAGATGATTAAAAAAGGGAAATTAAGGAAGCTATGAAAGTATCCAATGGTGAAAATCGCATTGTCCAAAATGGTGCCGGTATTTTTTAATAAAAAGGCATTTAAAATTGTCAAAGGATCAGTCAAAATTATTTCTATTTTGTAGCACATCGAACTCTCCAATAAATAAACATCGGCATCGGATATATTCGATATATTAATTTTATATTTAATTATTTATAAAAGCACTTCATAATTTTGAGTAGCTCTTGGACTTAAAAATACTCATCTTCCATATAATATATTTATTTTAAATAGCTATAATTAACGTGTATAATGTTAATTCTATTTACTTGTGTCCACTCATCGCAAAAGTTTTATCTGTAAATGTTTTTTCTAAATAATGAGGATTAATAGGGATTGTTGTATAGGCGAATATTTTCTTATAAATATTTCTCGTTTTTAATATCATACAAATCATTAGTCAAAAGCACATTCATCACGTAAGCTATAAATGGATAGAACGCTGTGCCAGTCAAATAGAAATACAACGGATTTTATTTTACTACGAGTAATTTTTAGTAAAAGAAGAATATGAGAAATTACGTATAACAGGGGATAAATTTTACGTTACTGCGTGACAAATATTACTACGTCACCAGCAATATCTCTTGAAATGTCACAAGTCACAATGTCTTGTGCTTAGTGCTTGCTAGATGGTTTTTCCGTGGATTTTACAATGATTTTATAAACACGTTCTTAACGCTCACTTTTAAATTTCGTGTACAAACGGAAACTGATAAATTTCACCTCGGAATAATAATCGATCTTGTAATATAATCTCATAAAAATGGGACTTTGATACGCGCAATTTTGAATTAAAATAGTTAATCGCACGCGTACACCGGTATCTTCGTAGAAATGAATCTATTGATCCGTATGCACGATGCTGTTTTAAAAGATTTTAAAATATTATAATTTTTTAAGTATGCATAATAAGAATATCGCAATGATGCTTTTAGAGGAACTTTAGATTTACGAATTATTATTTTACGATTATTTTGTATTTTTGAACATACTTAGCGAAGATTAAAATTTTATTGTATTCCATTTCATAAAAGCATGGCTTTTAATAAATATAATTCAGTATTGCAACTAGAATTTAATGATTTTTTACAACATAATTAGTGAAAATTACGTATTATGTAACATTTCGTCGGAAGTCTTCTTTAATAATTGTTGAAATTTGTAATGTGATATTTGTTGATGTGCCCGTAGCTCTAAAAATATAATATTAGGATTGACGCACTATTAAAATTGTCAATTAAAATTTAGAACTGTATTTTTGCATTAATTTATTTTTGCGGCATAGAAATAATATTGATAAAATAATAGTGTCGCGAGAGAGAAAAACGATATCGACCTTTGCAATCGAGGCGTCGGGTGTTAACGAAAATCATTGCAGAGGCGAACTTTGAAGAAGCACTTTTGAACGAAATCGAGAATTTTGTTTATCATCTGACGAGTTCCAGTGGCGTTGCAATGCGCATGCCACCCACACCCATATTGATTTAAACCTCCTGCTGGCTCCCCCCTAGCCTCGTCGCTCCCCGGACGGTCGTTCCTCCTACCCCTCCCCTTCCTCGCTGTTCACCGTGCATTGTATCCCTTTTATCCCTCGAGCTAACTGAGGGAACGACTCGGTCCGCGTGACTGAGGGCTCATATTTTTCAATTGACTCGACTGCATTAATTAGGGAGGATAATTAAGTCGACTCCCGGTTAATAAGAAAGCAAATCAGGAATTTCCAATCTTGTAAAGAGGATCGACGTTTGAGGCAATACAAATAAAGGTTTTATTTTCCTTCGAGATATTATAAAGTACTTCTAGTTTTAAAACTCAGTAAAAAGTTAACCTATATAATCAATTCGAGAGTAAAGCTTGCTCCTCTTTCGCCGACGTAATAACTTGGAGTAATAGAATATTTTAAACCGAGCTTTCTCGTGCCGCTGCAACGTTGGCATCAACTCTATCTCTTCCGTAATGTCGAAGACACGCGTCTACTGGGAGTAATCGAAGAAGTTTATTCGGAATCATAAAATTCGCAAGCTTTGATGTCTAGGGCACCGAGGGATAGGGAAGAGGGCCACCACTCCGATTTGTAGTTAAGTATGCAGCGAACACGCAGTTAACCCCTTCCATCCGAGTTTGAAGTTTGAGCTTATTTATGGCTCCAGATGCATGCTTGATCGTCGGTAAACCGAACGAATGTGCGCGCGATCACGTAAAACCCTTTGAGTTTTCGTGGCTCTCCCGAGGACTCGGTAGCGCCCCGTGAGTGGGCGCTCGGTGCTTTTTAGCGAGGCTAATCAGCCCCGACGCGACAACAAACGCGCTAATCCGCTGGTGTTTCCGCGCGTATGGGGTTCGCGCGTACGACGCATCGCCCTGGAGGCGCAAACTTTCTGGATTGTGATTTGTCGCTCTTTTTGTTGTTTGCGGAACTTTGACCGCGCCAAAGTGGGTGTTCGGTATATTAAGGGTAGTCGCGCTTAGCCCACCCTTGCTCGCTTTGTTTTGCCTTCCAATTTCGCGCAGAATTTTTTTCAGAATTGGACACGTTTGCTCGCGACTCGAGGCAGAAATTCATTTAGCAATTTAAAATTTAACGCCAATGAAATCCTTTTTCGACCGCCATGTCCGTGTGCTTGTACGTGTGCTCGCAGCTCGCCCAAAGAGCAATGCGCGTACAATTACAAGCTATTCCAATGGTTGTCGCTTTCGTAGCACTTTTAACTCAATTGTTTGATAATTGCGTGGCTCGGTAATTAAATGAAAAATTGAAGCCTCGCGACGGACAAGGTGTTTGGTCATTCTATAAGTCTATAATCGGAATCATAAAAAGTAGTAGCGATTGCGTTAAATATTCAGCAAAACTAATTAAGAAATTAATCCGATATAATTTAAAAAAGCCTTAATTTACATTCGTTGCGTTTTCGCAAGTGTGAGTAAACTTTTTACTCTTGATATGGATAAGATGTAAAAGTTTTAAATACGCAAACAAAGAATAATCGCTAAATATATTGTGACTATATAAAGTAACTTGCTCGAGAGTAAAATTATCTGTATGGCTGGACGAATATTTTTGCAGATCTTAAGTGTGCCGCAAGTCGACTTGAAAAATAGAAAACAAAAATTCTTGGCATTCCAACTATTCGGAATGCAGAATATATTGCTCGAAAGTTGATCCAAGACTGGACCAATATTTATATATTGCGAAATTAGAACAACATTTTTTTAATAATGAAGTTCGCCGGTGCTCGGGAAGAATTTTATTGTTTTAAAAAGTTCTGCTCCTCTCGTTATATTGATAAGCGAAAAAAACGTCAGATCAGGTCTGCGATAAGCTGAGTGTGCGCACGTAGGTGTGTGCGCGCGCACTTTGTACGTATTCAACTATGTATAAGGAAAAAACAAAGAGAAAGTCTCGAAATGCTTTCCCTATCGCCGGTAGTTTTATAAGGAAACTTTTTGCGGTGAAACCCTAGGGGCAAAGTTTATCATTTAGGACAAAGGTTGCGCGGGCGTGGTGTCACGACTCTTGGAAACTGAGGGAGAGAAGTTCATGGGCTGCCGCTGTTGGCGGAAGTCGCCTTCCGTAAGCTCCGCTACGCTGTGTTGCGAAGAAAAATGCTCAGCTTGCCTTTTTGTTTTGAGTCTTAGAGAATTTAAAAATGTCGCTCCTTGAGAGAAGAATCAGAAGGAAGGAGACCTTCTTCTAGCTATTATTATTGGAAATGAAAAAGCAAAAAATTGCAAATTACTTAGGAAACTACAAACTACACACGGAACGAGTTTCTTCGCATTAACTAACTGCCAATGAAGTAAATGCAATTGCCCTGAAAAACCGGTACAGTTTAAATCATATTCAAAGTCTTTTCGTACATTATCAGATAAAGATAAATTTATACAACTAATGTTTTAAGCTTCAAAATCAATACATAAATTTTCATTATAATCCTCTGCATGATCTCCGTGGTTAAGTTCGTCGATGAAAATTACATTTTGTCCATGAAATTTAATGTGTCTAGTAAGGAAGGTATGCATACTTATCTTCTATAAAGAAAAAGATCTCTATGAAATTTACTTTAAGAGATAATGAGAAAAATTGTTTGAGAAATAGTTACTGGGTACGCGTTATACGAGATCTTTTAACGTTCCTTTTAAAAGTACCCAAGTGTCGAAAGCTGAAGCTAATTACGCGAAATAATATTATCGAACGCGTTCCTATCAACTCGGCTTATTTTTTACCAAACAATGTATCTACGTAACTTTTATGTTTCGTGCGTGAAAACAAGCTGGGCTAGTTGGAAGAAACTAAAGAATAAACATGTAAATCGACTCGCGTATTATTCATAAGATAAATTTGGACGCTTCAAAACTAATTATAATTTTAATCATCCTATTTTCTACTATTTTTTAGATTATTAAATTATTATTTAAAACTTTTAATTGAAGTATAACAGGGATAACTTTAGATTTTATAACTCGAGTTGTGCATAAATCAAGTATTATTCTGTGCAGATAATCTACATTGAGTCAAAAATAGCAGAGACATGGTAATTAAAAATTTACATTCACAAGATAAACGTATTTCTATTTCATTTGTCTAGATAAGATTCATCTTAAATTTGAAAATTATTGTTATATAAATTAATTTTTTTAAACGACTAAACAATAGTCATGAAAAAACGTCAAAAATAGTCACTCAGTATTACAAGGATAATTAAATCTCGCAAAATAATATAGGACGGGCATGTGTCTAGAATAAAAATAAAAAGAGCATCTTATAAGACTTCGGTAAAAAACCGAAAAGCAAAAGATCTTAAGATCTTTAGGTACACTAAGCCGAAGATTGTAAGATTATATTAAATTAGACTTAAGAGGACTAGTGTATGATTAAATATCTTGGGTAGAGATTAGTGTATCGCAAAATATACAGTAAGTTTATATACCGATAGAAAAATATTGAACGTTTCAAATTAAATAGTATAATATTTATTATTTACCAAGTATAAAGACGTTAAAGATAGATAAAATAAAATTATATAATTTGCGCGAATCTCTAATTTTAAAAATTAAATTTTAATTTACAGCTACTTTCTTATTTTTGTTCCTCGTTTTAATCTAAAATTATGAAATATGATACCAGCGCTTATTAAAAATAATTCAATCTTTGATGAGAGCAAAATTTTTAATTATCTGCGATAAATTTTCGCCGTATTTTATTGTAATACAATTAAGAAAAACAACTTAATGTTTTCGATTCGATTGAAAGCTTAATTGTTTATTTTTCATCTATCATTTCTAAATAATAATAGAAAAGTTATCTATTATTATTATTATTCCTAAAGTAATATGTGCGACGTATTCGTGTACGTATATAAATCGTATTCATGCATGAAGTTTAAAACAGTTCTAAATAATCTACATTTTCAATTTAAAATCGGATATCAATATTCTACCGATTATAAATTTACGCCAGACCCATAGGAAATGTTATAAAATATGAAACGTATTAGTAAATTATAGTAAAATTATAATTCATAATAACGTATAATAATTTATCGCGATAACGATGTTCTTATTGCAATTCTATAACAATTACTTTATTCGAATTTAAAAATAACGTTTATATAAGAAGCGCGGAGAAAGATATTTTAATGAAATTGATTTATGATAATTTCAAAGCTCCGTTTCCCATATGAAATCGAATTTAAGATTACAGATAATGTGCTTCCTAATACTGATTAAACTCTAAACTAATTTAAAATATTTATTCGAGGTAATGATTTTGGAAAAGTTGTGGAAAGAAAGGCGGAACCGTATTATCTTCAATATTCTTTTCAATAAACTGCACCTTGCGGGTAAAATTTGAATCTTAAACAATAATTCAACAACTATTTATTATTATAGGCTATTACAAGTCGCATAAATCAAGTCCAAGCAATAAACACCTTAGCAACAAACTCTAACCGCCAAGAGTTTTATTATAATTGAGAATTTAGCTTCCGACTACATAAATGCTTATGTCGCTCTACTCGACTGCAGAGACGAAGGTCCGTCGTATCGCGATGTCGGGAATCCGAAAGATGTCATCCAGGGAGCGAGAGAGAGAGAGAGACGAACAACGGAGATTGGCCGCAGCTATACGTCGGTAGCGGACCTCGAATTTTATGCTTTCCCCATAAGCTTTAAAAGCTCGAAAGCAATCGAGTTCAGGCCACCGTAAAGGTAAAATGGCTGCGCTATTACTTGGCCAGTTCTGCGAGATCCCGTACGCAAACGCCTCCGCAAGGGAGTGACCCCTTCTTCTTCGTCCACTCCAGAAGTCTCGAAAACCCACGGGCCATCGGGTGCGTTTAACGCGAGTTCCCGGGGGTGTGGGAGAACAGTTTCAGAAGGACTGCGACGCATAAGGGAGACTCGAGAGTCGCGAGGAGGCGGAGGAGGAGGAGGAGGAGGAGGAGAGGAGGCCAGGCCGACATCATCCAGCGCGTCTCATCGACGATTTGTCATCCTCGCGCACGGCATTCGTTTTCCAGCTGATGTCTTCTGGGCTAAATAAATGATTTTCCGACGGAGTGGCCCATGACGAATAGCACACGCCATCGGCTACGAGACTCGCTCTCCTCCCCTTTCCTCTCGATACTCGCAGATGGAGTGGCTGCCGCCGGGCTGCGATCCTCTCGGCGAATTTTTCACGCTTAATAGTCCGCGCACGAGCTTTTTTCTATTTTCTCCTGCCTCGGCAGACGAGGGCCGGTCCGTCTTTTAAACTCGTTAAAACACTCGCTCTCGCGTTTACAGTGAATAATGTTACATTTACATGAACACGGTGCGTCAGGTTCGCGAGAGAAGTTCGGCTCGGGCGAGGGAAGACAAATTGCAATTTCATGCTTTATATCGCCGCGCCGTGCCGCGGATCAACTTGGAAACGGCATCGCGAACAAGGGAGCGGGGGCGGGGGCGGTGGCGGGACGGGAGCTCGAATCGGCCCTAATTTCGCTTGTATCCTTGGAGGGGCGCCCCCGTGCGAGCCCGCGGTGGCGAATAAAAGTTATCGTTCCTCGACTCGCGGAGCGCATTCCTGAGAGGGCGAGAGTCTCTCGGCATCGATATCAGTATCGAATGAACTCGAATAATCCACACAATACAAATGAAAGCATCGGCGGTCAGCCGGCGATAGGTCTGGTATTTTCTCCGGGCGTTCGCCAGCGGATCGAAATGCGCAGACTGCAGCAGTCGTGCAGCATTCGACTCCTGAGAGCGCGGAGGAGGGAGCGAGAGAGGACGCGCCGCGTTTCCTTATTTCGGGCACGTAACCAGTTCCGGTTATTGTGCTGCCTGCGTAAAGTGCTTTTTTCAAGTAGAGCTGCTCCTCCGGCTCTGGCTCTTCTTATTCTCGGTCTATCTCGGCTGCTCTTTACCCATCGTGAATCTTCCGCTGGCGCGTTCTCTCATTTTGCCAGCCGAGCGATGATGAAAAGACTTGAGCACCCGGAAAACTCGGCGGGAAAATTAACGCCGCCGAGGCAATCGCCGGGAAAAGCAAACTGTTTTTATCGAGAGCCGCGCGCGTTTGTATGCATTAATAGGCGCTCGCGGGGGGTGCGGGGCGTGGCTGTGCGGATGTGCGGCTCCAGTGCAACGGCGATCCCGCCAACATCATTGTTAGCCGAAACGCTCGGTCTCGTTCAAACGTGTACCAAGCGTAATCAAATTCGCTGGAGCGCGCATGACAAAGACCGGGAGTCGCGCCGCGATATTCTGGTTTAACCTGTAGTCGAAAGCCAACAAACTGGTGGTGCCGTTTCCTTTTCCATTGCTCGGTGAGCGATCGCTCATTTTCTATTCGCCAATTATTCATGCCCGGTGCTTATCAGTTTACGAGTAACGCTTCCGTGGCGTGAATTCTGCTTTTTTCTCCTTCGACTGCCCGCTCGCGCTTATCATCAAATATTTAAAAACGCTTCCGCGGAGCGCCAATCAACTTCTATTGCTGAAATTCATCGGCCGACCTTAATTTTTTAATTTTCGCCTTTATATCTTTTAATTACGCATGAAAGTGTGTGGTTCTTCGTTCGTCGGTTAAGAGCTTCCAATCTTGCTTTCGAGGCACTAAAAAAATATGGATACTTGAAACAAAGTCTTTACTCTGCGCTCACGGTTGCGCACATGTTTGCTCTACTGTGCGCGAGATAAAAACGTTTCAACGGAGGATCGACCGATTCGCCGATTTAATATTTATCATATAAATTAATTCGCGAAATTTACAAATAGAATACATTAATGCATTATCGTGCATTTGCTACACTTTGACAAAATGAAAGTAATCTCTGCAACTTTATGAATAATTAACGTAAAAGGAACGTATAATGAACACGCAAAATTTAATTAGCCTTCTCCCGGTGCATAGGTTCAACTTTGAATTAAATATCTACACATATATAAAATTAAAAGACGGTTTGCAGTGTGTTTAATTATGTTATTGACCGTCGGATAAAAAAGTGGAATTGAAATGGGATTAGTTCCGGCTATTTGATTTTCAAATTCAAATTTCGATCGTGCATTTGGCAAATAACGTTAATTTAAGCATCCGCTGTATATATTTGCTTTACACCGCAACTGATTTTATTTTTAATGCCTGCTTTGCGCAAAGAATATCAATTTCCGATAAAAACCTAAGTCTCATTGGTGCTCCGGGCGAATTCATATTCATGGCTCTCGCAGTAACGACTCTCCCGGCATTATTTAATTCCGCGAGGAAAGAGTAATTTAGTAATTTAGCGTTCGCTGAAATATTAAAATTAAAAACTTGGATTACGGGGAGTCGCTGAATTATTATAAAGTCCTTTTGAAAACGTAATATATTATTGAATTTCGGTGGCATTGTTATTTCGCTTTGGAGAGGTAGTAGTGAATACTAAGTAAATTGGTAGTACAAAATCCTTGCGCTTCGCGAGAGTAGTTTCTAAGCCAGATTAGAGGGGCAAGAAAGCATCATAGAGCTTTACCATAGGTCGTTGGGATTACGTTGTGATGAGCAGTTGGGTCGCTGATATCTTGTCGCTTCGACCGCGTCCCTCGAGCGCCGGATCATACAAAAACTCGTAAAGCAGCGAGTCACTGCTCTTTTTATTCGGATGCTTTCGATCGTCAAATTCTCGTAGACCTAGCGCCGATAATTCACCACTATCAGATGTATAATGCGGCAAAAGTGGTTTTAAGCGTATTCGTAAATTTTGAAGGCGCATTAAGCCCGCGTACTTAATTTAGTCGCGGGCCGGATTTATCATATGTCTGCTTCCCGTAATTGCATTTCGGAGTACATTCTTATTACAGGTCTTCGCAATCTCGTTTCCTGCTGAACTCCGGTGGTTGAACCAATAGTCATAACTGTAATAATAGCAATAATTCGGCCACTAAAATCGCGTCCACGTTTTTCCACTGCGAAAATTGCCAGCGCCGCTCTCACCGACAATTTTCCCAAAGCTCCCCGATACTTAAAATTGACGTTTATTAAGGAGCCGGGAAAAGTAAACACATCCAACGATAAAACTCGATAAAATTTGATAAAATTTGATTCACGGCAACAGTTAGCTACTTTCGCTAATTGGAGCTGCATTTCTGATAATTTTTACCCGTCTCTCGAATGTCGAACAAATCTATTCGCGAAATTAGCAAACTATCGAGTCGCGTACTCGTTTCTTGCTCGTACAAAATATTTCATATCAATCAGTTGATACTACAGGCTCTTCAACTGTATTTAATTTAAGCGGCACCCCACGCGACTGACCGATGAAATTAATTAATTAATATTCGAGCTAATTTCCAACGAGATCAACCTGCAGTACAATTGTCGATTACTGCACGAATCGACGTATCGGCCGCCGCAGGCTGTGTTTACCGTCGACTGATTTTAAAGATGATTTTCCACTTATTGTATTGTACGAATTTCCGAGCCGTCTGAATCAGTTATTATCTCGAACTTTTCAGAAATTTAGCTTAGACTTACTCTCTCCAGCATCGGAAAAATTTTCAGCAAAAAGAGCGCAGGGGTACTTTTAACTACCGTCTGGAATGGAGTCCCCGAGGCTTAACGAATAAGTACACGTACCGTCTTTCCCGTGCCTTTACCGAACCAATATACGCTTACCAGCCGGAATAACGAAAAGAAACTCTGCGTCTCGGACATTTAAAGACAATCTCGGTTGATTACTCGCAGTCCCGCGCACAAAAACATGATTGATAAAAACAATCTAGAAAATCCGCCGAGCGCTATCCTTAAATCCGTCGTGGTCTACGCTCGGGGAGAACTCGAGCACTTGGGTTAGGTTAACGGGGACCCCCATCGCAAATGGCCGAAACGTAAGGAGATCGCTTTTTTTTTTTTAAACAAAAAACGCTACTAATTGTTCTCTCGTTTTGCCCGCTTTAGCTCTTGTAGACATGAAATTTGATCGGAGGATTTTTTGTTTCCAGTTTCGCAGCGATGATGCTTTTGTCGAGAAAAAAGAAAATTTATCGGGAATGTGGATAAACAAATTAAGGATGAAAATCTATGATTGGCCGGTATTGCGAGACAAAATTGATACGGCGAACGAAATATTTTAAAGCTTGATAAAGCTTACCGCCACGTAAAAATTGATGTCATTTTTGTTTGTTTTTTTTTTTCTATAACCTAAATGACGTTTAATCGGCTGCGAGGATATCGTCTTGAGCAATATTTTTCGTCGCTCGTGTAATTGCAGCACAAAAGAGCTTCTATTTTCATCATCCGCTTGATATACGCTTAGCACTTGATATTTCTGTATCAATTTTTTCGCGCACTACAAAAGTCATGCTAAAAGTCATCTCTCGATTAAGTGTCGGTTTTCGATCAAATATCAACTTAGTCGAATAAATTTTATTTTTAACGTCTGAATTACTTACACGAGCGATTCAATAAGTTCGTGACGTAACAAGAGCAATTCGTGTTAACGCGCGCATTTAATAGTTTTAAAATTTCCAAATTTGATAATGAAATCGACCTTCATTTAAATGATTGACTTCCATAATGGTAGTGAATTATCCCTCTTCGTGTATTCATATAAATTGTCGCATATAACGCAGGACGATTTGAATATTGTCCCATGTGAACTATCGCAAGCACCTTCGTTAAACTAGAATATTGCTCGGGATACGGAGGTAAGGGTGCGAGGGAACCGAGTGGAAACTCATGGACATCAGTCATCCTGGAAAATTTTGTATTCTGTCTCGCTTTTGCCCGAATCAGTCCAAGGTAACCTTATCGCGATTCGGTCCATCAACTTGACTTCGAATTTAACGACGCGAGGATGGCCCATCAATTTCCAAAGTAAACCGCTCATCCCTAATTCCATTTTTCACTTTTTACTCTTTGCTTACGTGTGTGTTATTCTCCAAATAATTTATACTTGTTCGAGCTCCGTTGTTACCTTTTTCTTTTATCTGGTATAATTTCAACGGTCGCTTCATTAATAATGTCGAAAAATCTTATTTAACGTTTTATAGAAAAATCCTTGCTTTAGAGTTAATCGCGTAATTTTTAGAAAGTTTTTCAAGTAACTGGACTATTTGAATGTAAATAAAAAATATTATCTTTAATCTCTCTTATTTATTGTATAGGTTAAATTAAAATATTTATATATATATATATTTATAGCTCCATTATTTCATGACATTCATAGGTCTTGTGCATCGTTAAAAAATGAATTTTTTTCTCTAGATTTAAAAAAATTTTTAAATTCTTTTTGAGTAAACCAAAAAAATCGATGTTACTCTTCAGTACAATGTTAAATTATTTCGTAGGTGTACAATAACTTATTAACCACTCTTGAATTAATTAACTGATATTTTGGACAAGTATTTGCTCAATTTCTAATTTTTTCTTTGATCTTTCGAAACGTTTTACGTGATAGTCGATCGAACGGTCATTTAGTTTTTTTATAATAAAGAGATGCAATAACTTTTTGTAATACTCAAAATTGACGTACAACGTCATACTTGAACGTGTTAACTATTTTAAAAAATTGTTTCGCAGCAAGGCGATTAAGTTATACAATATTTTCAGTTGAAGTACAAACATTAAATATTTTCTTTTACTTTGATGTCAATTTCATCTTTTGGAAATATGACTTGAAGATAATTTTAAAGAAAATTCTATTTGAATTACTGCACACAAAGATGAAATACACATTTGATGTTGGACAAAGCCGCTTTAAAACCTCCGAGATTTCCATTGAGGAGAACCAGAAAAAAACGCGCAGGGAAGTATTTGTACGTGAATTCGAAAATTTAATGAAATATTCTTTGAGAATAATGAATAACTTACTAGTCAAAACTTGTAAATCTTTGATGAGTTTCTGAAAGCATCATAATTTACTTTAAATAATTTGCGCGAAAAGAACTAGAATGTTTATTCTAATGTAGAAATTTTTAAATAACACACTATCCCAGAGATAAGCCCGCAATTAAAAAATTTTTAATTATAAATTCAGCGGTTGTGAACGTACAAGCATTTTACCGAGTCGAACCAAATGAACTAATCATGATAAACGAGGCAAAGAATTTCACGCGTGAATTTGCCTACAAACGATAATTGGAAAAGCTTTTTCTCGATATTATGATTAGTGCGAATTTCTTTGCTCGATCTTCATTCATAATCGATTCACGTTCGTCGCATTTAAATGCTTCAAAATTTCACTCAAGACTTCGATTCTCTTCTTTAATAAGCGAGCTTCCGATAATGGTAATAACGACATCAATTTGTCGCCCGAGAGTTCAAGCGCACGGAAGCTTATTTGCCTCGAGTTCGAAGGAAATCGTCGAATGCCTCCGACATTTTCGTAATTAGTGGAATTTCTTAATTAGCAGCGAATATTGTACGCTATCAGATATTTCAAGCTTTTCACCCCCTTCTTCATCCCCAGTCACTCTTGAATTTATACGATTTCGCGATGATATATGTCTTAAACTATTGATGGCTCCGACTCAATTGGAATTTTTAAATTCGCCACGCCTTCGACACATTTACTCGCACATTTACTGCCCTTCTTACTTTCATTACGCCAGCTATTACTTATTAGCTATTAATAATATTAAAATATCTCCGACTGTGAAAATTCCACATTTTCCTTGGTATCACGTGGGCTGAAAATGTTTATTAATTAACCAACTACAAAGTTTGAAAATTTTGTTACGATGGGACTTTTCATACAACTCGAAAGTTATCCTAAAAATTTACAACGCGCGCTTCAATTTTTAACGGTACATCCGATACGGCAGTGGTACAACGAATGTGTGTAATACCATCCAAAGTTGGGCCTAAGCCGACGATTTGCTTCACAACCGAAAAATACGACCCCAGACGGCAGCGTAATAATATCGAGATTGTTAATATCGAGCAATAATGTAGATTAGCGCGAGAACACTCGAGGCTCGGATTATAGAGATGTGCAACGAAATTCGCGAGTACTTTTAATTAAAATTAGACGTGCAGAGAAGTAGCGAAGATTCGTAGGAAGGGGGGGGGGCGAGTGTTAGAAACAGTATGGCGCTACAACGCTAATTTTGATTTGATAACGTGTCGCGGCATCAGGAATTGGACCGGAAACGTTACGTGATTCACTGGCGTCAATGTAACTCGTCAATGTCACGTATTCGCATTAAATCGTTAGACTAATGCAACTTTGCTAATGCATTTAGTCCATTTGAACATAAATAAATCATCTCCGTTCGATAAAACTAAAATTCAATAAAATGTTTATACGAAATAGGTGGCATAAATTTTTGCGCGAAAAAAAGTTCGACTTGAAAAATGGCTTTTGCTCTTTGAAGTGTTATTTTTGTTTCAATGGGATCGATTTTAGGTGTGAAACAAAACACGGCGGTGTGTAGCGGCGTGTAGCGGCGGTGGCGTTGCTGTTCACGAAAATGTTTCGTGCATTAAAGTTCGCCTGTGATTTTAATGGGAATTATTTCCATGGAATTTTAAAGCGAATCGAGACGCGTTCTCGGCCACTTTTTCATCGCTAAGTAAAAGAAAGATTGTTGAGTTTTATCACGCCCTCGAAAGTAAAAAGCCAGGTAAAAAGGTAAAAAGGGTAACGATTTCTAAGAGCGCGGCTGCGTATTTGGAATTTCAAATTTCGCCGTTTCTTCCATTGCGGTCAGTAACGACGTTAGTGTCTCGCGGACAGCCGAGAAGACGGACTGGACGGAGAGGATGACTGAAATTCGCGGGGCTCGAATTCACATGCAAATGAGCTGCGTGAGCGACTAAAGTGCGAGTGCGAGCCTCTGACCGATGCTGGTCCAAGTGCCGACGCTGTGGAGCTGCTTTTTGCCCCCCCCCCCTCTTTGGAGAAGCCTAACGGAGATTGGCAGTTTCGATGGATCCAGAGCTGATCTGTCGCTCGACTCCGAATGGCCCGCATAATAGCAAATTGTCAGGGAATAACGGCGTGAAACCGATTTTCAACCGATGTTCTATTATTCCATCGGAGGCCGAAGCAGCGTCGCTCTCCTTTCTTTTTCACTTTGCCTTTATCAAAGCCTTACTGTTACTCGCGCTCCTCTAGCCACCGCCCATTCTCTTTTCTATTATCGCGAACTTTATACCTATCCATCATTATTCTTATTTCTCTCCAAGCCGATCTTCTTTTATCCCCACTATCCTTTTTATTTGCCTCTACTCTGCTTGGCTCCTCTGGCCCTCCGCCCCGCTCCTTCTTTTCATGCTCATACGTTCCCCGTAATGCATTCTCCTTCCGCTCTCCCGCTGCCCCCCCCCCCACCCCAACTCCTCTCTCTCGCTCGCGCCGGCTTCCCGTTCTTTTTTCGTAAAAATGCTGAGACTGGAATCTGAGATTTACATAATTGCAAGCGATTGTTTGTCACCATATCGCTCTGACACGTAGACGCTTAGTCTCTCTGTACCTCTGATCCCGATTCAAATGCAAATTAAGAGAGGAAAGCGGCGAGGAAGAATACTTATTTAGCTCGTAGCGAGATTGAAACTGGACGCCTATGTTGCTTTCTGCTATTTAACTTTTTTGCTGGTCGACTTTTTTCTTTACTTGTTCGCTTTAATAAGATTCAACTATCTCGTAAAGTTTAAATTTATTCAAGTTTATCAGGGCTAATAGATACTCGCCATGTGCCGCGTGTTCCGCGTGCGTAATTTTCTTGCTAAGTATTATGCGGAAATTTTATTTATTTTTTGAACTTGTATAAGTTTGTGACATGGGTAAATTCATAAAGCAGTACATAAAATTGTTAGGAAAGCTCGTAATAGTTATAGTATTCTTGCTATAAAATTGTATCGAAACCATAAAAATCCAAGAGTTTAGCAGTAAATACATTTTACGTTCTCCATACACATGTTTTAGTTCATTAAATATTTCCGATCCTTTAAATATGCGGCTTTTTATCACATATTTCAACCAAAAATTATTATCGTCTAATGTCACCGGGCGTAAAAATCATCAAAGTCCAGCGCAGGCACTACTGACAGGCGTCCCCGGCATTACGAGCGCCTCCTCCCTGTTTTCCGTATTTCCAAAACGCGTAAAACCCTAACGACCGATTCGTTTCGGCCGCCAAATGCCTCGGCGGCCTCGGCGCACTTAATCTGAGAGTAGATTATTAGTAATTAGGCGAATAGAAAGTCATTGATAATTCAAAGGCTCCGAAAGTGAACTTGGCTTGTCGCGCTCATTACCATAAGGAGGATAATTTTTATTCGCAAACTTTCCACGGCAAGTGCGCAGCCGTATAAGCCCCGTAAGTCGTAAATGCACCTGCGGTAAATGCCTCCCAGCAGGTAATTACGCAGTGATATCGGCAGAATCCCCGCTAGCGCTCTTGTTCGCGAATCTCGCCCGTTAATTAAACGCGAGCGATATCGGCGGCAGTTTGTTTCATTTTACTTGAAAACCTCGCCTTATCGGGGACAACACCGGGAGCGTTTCTGGCTTCTGCTGGATCGCGCGACTCGGACGCGTCTTCGAGGCTGGATAAATTTATCGCCGATGTCGGACGCGCGTCGCTCAGACCGGAACTGCAAATTAATTTCGCAAATATCTCGCGTCCTCGTGACCAGCCGTTTCTTCCTCGAGGCTAAAATGCTAGCGCGATATCCCATCGAGGCCGTTGCGTACCTGCGCCTAATGCACCTTCCTAGTGCGGCCCGTAAACAGATTAATTTTGGAGTCGGAAATGTCCGAAAGAGCCATTAGAGAGCCATCGAATTTCGCATCGGCCGAATAAACACAGCCGTGGTCCAAGTCCCCGGGCAACGGC
This sequence comes from Platyscapa corneri, assembly GCA_018907185.1. Classification (NCBI taxonomy): domain Eukaryota; kingdom Metazoa; phylum Arthropoda; class Insecta; order Hymenoptera; family Agaonidae; genus Platyscapa; species Platyscapa corneri. Next base: position 2,933,084 of record JACCHW010000023.1, on the reverse strand, counting down.
GCTGGAGGCACAAGCTCGTATCGAGCGCCAGGGGGTTTCTAATCGCCCCCGGGCAAAAGAGAAGCGTAAAACGCAGCTTTTGGCGGCCCGCCGGCTACCGAAGACCACAACGAACCGCTGCTAACCTCTCCGGAGTGTCTGGTTACGCGTCCCCGTCTTTTCGAGTTTCGGGCTCTCGAGCTCGAGAATTCGTAGCGCCGGCAACGCGGACACTAGGGGGAGGGCCCCTTTGTGTCCGAGTGCTCGCCCGTTGTCATTTTGTCCGCAGTCGTCATTCCGGTTTTCATCTGGCGAGCGCCACGTCGTCCACGGCTAAACGGAATTTAAGGCAGCGCCCGGTCTTTTCCCGAGAGCCAGGACCACCCGCGCCTCCCGCCGGCTGCGCTCGGGACACGTAAAGATGGTTTACCGCGCACTAAGGCCGTTTAACCGTTATTAATTAACTGGCATTAATATAAATGCCCCGGGCTTAAAAAGAGCGCATGTCCGTTTTCACGCGAGCAGCTTCTGTCTGGAGGGAAGCCATCGTTGTCGCGGAATCCGGGCGAAACTCGGATTAGACTGCCGGGGCAGGGGGGGGGGCTGGTTACTCGCCACCCTTGTCTCTAATTATCCGTTGCATTAGCTTTACTTCCGAATAAACATTTTTTTCAATGTTCGATGCATCGAGTCGACGACCTTTATTAGCGTCTGGCTCGTACGAACGCTTCTAATGGGCCTGACGGTCGTTGAAAATGCAATTTCTAGCTATTTCTAGTCGTTGTAATAAGGGCCTGAAATCTACATAAATTATTTTTAATTTTGTTAGGACGTTAGGAGCGTTATTAATATTGCGCGCTTAAGAACTGAATTATATTATATCATAATAGTATTTTTTCCGGCTTTTATGTCTTATAAATACCGCGTGGAGGGGCTATTTTATTTTTTAATCGATTTAAAAACCGATGCCTTTTAGCGAGACGATGGGATAAAGCTAATTTTTATTTTATTTTTATTAACCAACTTGGCTGTATTCTATTCTTAAATTATGAAGCGACGAGAACTCGATTAAGTACACTGATGCGAAGCAATTATTTAAGCGAATTTCGTTGGTTCTAACTGCTCTTGTAATCTCGCTGGCAGATATCAATCGCGATCAAAAATTGACCACTCGTCTGGAAAATTATTTTAAAACGACAAATTCTCCTTCCGCTGGACGTACAAATTTTTCAATTACTTATTTAACATCAGATCCCTTCGAGGATAAAATGCACTGGATTAATTATGAATCAACTTTTCTTAAAGTGAAAAATAGGATAATAAAGAAAACTTGTAATACAAATTACGAGTGTAAAACATAAGTACGTTTGTATATCAGATCGATAGCCGTGGATAATTAATTCATTCGATTTCTTAAGCTTTTTCAGATTATTAATCGAATCCAATATAAAGTCCAACTTCGTTTTTTAGCAATTATCATATTCCTAAGCGCCTGGAATAAATGGCCTGTATTTATGCGATGCCTAACCAAATTTTAATTTTTTGCATTACGCGAGCAAATTGCACATGTCGGGATATTAGCATCGTACAAGCACTTGACGGAGTTACAGGAGGCCTCATCGAAGTCTGCTAAAATAGTATTAGTACGTGCCACCCTGGCTGTGTACTTATACGCGCGCGAGTGCCTCTCTTCGGTTGTGGTGGTTATCAGGCACTCGCATCTCAAGGCTACCGAGGCTTATTCTAAGTGTCTCCTAGCGTTCGAAAGATTTAATTTTCTTACTCGGCTAATTGTACGCGGAATTCCGACTGAATAATCATTACTATCGTCTACGAGCGTATCTGCACACACCGCAGGTATATAATATTTTATAGTTAATAAAAAATATATGTTTAACACAAATTTCCGCGCGAGTTTACGGCTTTTTAATAGTAATTGAAATAAAGTAGCTCTCGGGGCTAGAGGCCAGTGCCGTAGCTGCGCTTGGTTGTATTGTGTCTGGTTTGTTCGTTTAAATCAGCATTACCACAGCTTAAGCGCGTCCGAATAAAAATTCAATATAATTTTACGCACACGCGTGTACGGGCAATAAACGTTAGAAATTAAACGCGTATTACGCGCGTGTTTAAGGAATTTATTTGCATTTATAATGGCTTGTAATTTTTAATTGTTTGCAATTAGCCTAGACAAGCTCGCCGAGGAATAAGGGATAATCAGCTTTCAACATGTTAATGCAGTCGTTCGCGAGACAGGCCGTAGCTACGCTTTGGGTAACGAGATATATTTGAAGAGAAGTAAAATCTAATAAAGGCAGCGACGCGTCCGGCCGGCCGCCTATCAGCGGATCCCCAACTGCAAGTGGTTAGCGCGGCTGCGGCGAGACACGAGGGATCCTCTCGAGTTGAAATTCCATCGAAAAAGTCCTCTCCCACAAAGTAACCGATCAATGCAAAAGATGCTTGGGAGCATATCTTCCAGGAATAAGGGTAAAATATTTCGACGAAATTGCCCCTTCCTCTTTGGGAACGCTATTGGAATGTCCCCAAGATATTCGATTCGATCGTGCGATATTGCCGCGGCTGCGGCTGCGGCTGCGGCTCGCTAGAGGCTTTCCCGCTAAATTATGCATGTGGCGTCGACGTCGTCGTCGTCGTGCTCGCGGACGTCCTCCCCGGCGTCTCCGTCGTCACGACGCTAAGTGGCGAGCGCTCCGCTAAGTAGCTTCGTGTATTAATACACCGAGGCTCGGGGTTATGGCCGCCGCCGCCGCCGCCACCGCCGCGCGGTTGCCTCGTGCGAATGTAGGCGGAAAGAGATTCGAACGCGGCGCCGCGCGGACACACGGACTCCACCGGGCGTGAACAGATAGAGTCGCGACAATACCCAAGCCTTATCTCGGCGGCGTTTTTTCTTTGTTTCGCTCTCCCCGGTTTATTATTTATTTTCGTTCCGGGCATTTTTCCGGATTTCCTCGCTTCAGCGAAGCGCCATTATGCAAATTTCAAGAGATACATGCGTTAAAGGCTCGCTCGACCTAATGCGTCCCGGCATAATGTCGATAGAGGCCTATCAGATCCTGCTTATGCATTCGTACGGTTATTCAATTCGTTATCTCAATGTACTTTTGACACTTTTATGCACGATGCGGAACTTCCTCCAGTTTTAACGAAGTTTAAAAATTTGGCTTTTACGTCTTATTTCAGCCTTGCGATTTTCATTTTCACCTCCGCATCTCTGTGCGCTGCAACTTGTCGCTGATTAATAAAGATACAACGATGCGCGCACTTACAACATTTTATTAATTTTAAGCTCAAAATCCCTGGGCAAATTAATTATTGGCCGTTAAAGAGTAATCGGAGAGAAACAATCAGAGCAACGCTTCCTTGGGCCCTATTTTTAACAAATAGCTTTTACCTCTTATCTTCCTCGAACAACACTTTTATTAAACTAGTATAATACGGCACTTTCGTTTATTTGCTCTATTAGATTATCTCATTACCCTGATTATATTCGACAATTGATATTATTTCGCTATTTATCTCGTCTAGCTAATGAATGAATGTTTTAAGATAAAATTCTCTCGGAAATAAGGATCCTTCTTCGAAGGTATACACTTTCCAAGGGTGTATCCTGTTCCACTTTCATCGATCCTGCAATTAATCGAATTATCGACTTTTTCTTGAATTCATAAAATCCGCGCGCCACTTTAAATCTCTCGCAGGAAATAAAATTCATTAAATTCAAAAGTTTAATGCATCGATAGAGAAGACGTTTATTGCTCGATAATTAAAGCGGTGTCTATGAAAACAGTAAACCTAAATATGAAAATGCACTAAACATGGCCATCCGATCAGCGCTCAACGCTTTATATAGGTTGGCAAAAATGCCATAATGTGCATCGACTGCGTATCTGAAAGACATGGCCAGAGTTCGATTCATTAGATTGTTAAGCCTCGGCGTTCGAGTTGAATAAAAGTCGCTCGAATCGCTCGCTACGTATCGCGCTTGGTATGTTTTCCAAAATCATGTTCCGTATACGATCGTCGTATACCGCGCCCTTTATGTTCCGTAATTTATAATTCCATTCGAAGAGAATAAACTTCCTTTTACATTACGATACATAATAAAATCCCTTCACTTTCGAATAAACGGCGAGTAAAAAATACTAAAAAAAAATCATCAAAAGGGGAAATGATGATTATTGGATGAGCTAATAAACTTTTATCGGAATAAGCGAGATTACGAGCTGCGTCGAATTGGTCCTTTGTTATTTAGCTTAATAACGATTCTGGAAAAACTGTCGTCGAGTTGGTTGTTTTCGCTTTGTTCGTCTCCTAATTAGCATTGAAAATTCCATCTAATCGGTTTTCATTTTTCACCAAATCTGTACAAATGGCAGAGTAAATGCTTGTACGAAAAACGTCTCGACGTACATTTCCGGTGGCGCATTGTAGCGGCACGAGGACGCGATCGGATATTCAATTCTGCGCCAAATTTCAAGACAGTATTGTCCCGACGAGTTCATTATAGGGCCAATCCGATAAATCAACTGCGCTCGTCGAGATCCTTAGTAATGGTAGAATAAGGCGAAGGAACCCGTGGCGATGCAGGAAATCGGGAGGCCCAAAGCTCGTATTCAAAGAGCGAGAAAATTCATGCTTTGGGAGCGATGGGCAGCGATGGACGGGAGACTCGAAAGCAGCCGGATGCCTTGTCTGTGCCTTCGGAGTGTAAGAATCGGGCGGAAGTAGCCGAATGACGTTCGTTGCGCGTTCAATCGAAGCCGTTTCTTCGGACTCGTCGAGGCGTGAGTCCAGCGCGACCTTTAATTCTCGGGCGTGCACGTCCCCACGCACACGTGTGCGCGGCCGCGCGTGTATTGCCAGTAAAGGGACCGACTGACTTCTTCTACCGTTTCAGCGCTGTTTATCTCGCTCTCTTTTTCTTCTCCCTTTTACGCCATCGGCGCGTCCCTCGCCTCCCCTCCCCTCCTTCGAGCTGGTGACCTTCCTTTGTCAGAGACGAAGACGAAGACGAGGACAGTGAATAAGGAGAACAGAGGAACGGCTGCATTGCATCCGCCGGAGAAACAGTAGCTGCAGGAGCTCGGAATTTCAAGCCGCGCCTTTGGCCGATGCGCGCGCGCGCGCGCACACGCGCGTATAAATTTATACACGTATACGCGGATGGGTGTGCATGTATCGCGGGCTCTCACCCTTGGTATACGGAGATTGCACTTTACGAGACATCGACGAGTACGAAAGTTACGGGCGATTGTAAATCGCCCTTAAGGACGACTGCGCGTCGACGTTACGAAAATAATTCTATTTTTCACCCCGGGGCGTACGTCGACTGCTGCTGCACTCGCAACTAGCCCTTTCTCAACTAGATAGACCAACAGCTTTTGTGCGAGCAGCTAAAATTTTTAAACCAGACTAGTTTACCAGCGCGAAAATTTCGCGCGTGCATTCTTCCCTGGGGATTTTACTGCGCCTCTCTCGCGCCCCTCCTGACCATTAATCGTGTTCTATGCAGCAGCAGAATCCAGGATTCGATGCTTTTTTCGCCATATTTTTTGAAAAAGATACCCCTTTTTCGAAACATACGACCCTCTCCCTCTTTCTTACTGCCGACCGAATATTGCTCGCAAGATTTTACGGCTGACTAACTAGCTGCGAGGGAGATTCCGGATCATCATTCACGCCTCGATGAATTTTTAAAAGTATTTTACGAGACCGATTTGCTACTTTTAACCGCACTCCGGTAAATTGTTTATTCCAGCGGCGCCCTGCACGCTCCCCGTTTTATTTTCCCTCCAAGATTCTTTTATAAATTTCTAAGCTTCTGGCCGGAAAGATTTCTCCGAAGCTCCAGCGGCTGGGGTCCCCTTTAAAAGTGACTCGGTTAGCTCGCGAAACGCTGTTTGCTTCGACAATAACTCGGTTTACCAACTTTTGCAAATCATGGCCACTGTGAAAGCTCGGATTATGCACTTTTTCATCCGAAACTTATAATTGCATTAGGAATACTCGATTAGTTTCGAAGCGCGAGAAAAATCTTCGCGGAATAAAGTGTAATAGTGCTTAGCACATACGAATAGGAAAGTATACGAAGAAGTTAACAAAATAATTTTAAAGGTATTTAAAGTTACGAATATCTCGTTATAGCTAATTTTTTCACCTACCATTCCCCTGTCGAATTAGTAGCAGAAAATTTACTTTCAGCTTTACCTGCGAATTGGTGACTTTTTCGTTTTTCTTTAATAGCACTGTTGACTCGATAATTGCTTCACTTTTCGGCCCCCCGCTCCGCGTTTCTAACGCTCGCAGCTTTAATTTAAAATTTTGCGAAGTCGAATTTTACGGAGAATGGTGCTCGATCTATTCTTCAAATTAAAGACGCTCGTACATTATTTTATTTAATTTTAGCCTCGATACTCGTACCGCTTTCTTCAATTTCTAATCGAAAAACCCTAGCGTACGAGCGCCGACACGCACGCAAGCGCAATAATAGAACGACTGCGGCAACCCGAGCCCCCATCCCCCCCCCCTATTTCCCGAAAAAAGTTCCACTTACGAACGCGAAGGAAAGGTAAATTTTGGAAAGCGAGACTCGGAGTGCAGCCACCTTCTTTCCTTTAATTTGCTTACTTTTACATTTTTCGTCGGAGAGTCGAGTCGAGGCGCGGAGTCAAGGACTCGTTTCGACTCGCAGCTCCGCACATATGCATCGCGCGCTTGCGCCGCTGACAGAATGCGAAATTTTCGAGATATTCGCCACTTTTCAGAGGTGCTCCCTGGAAAAGATGCGCAATAAATCGTTAAAAATATGCTGCACCTATATAGGAGGTTCGGCGAGGGAGAAGCGCTTTGGCGCGGCCCTCATATGTAGCCTGGCTAAAGCGAGTGAGTGCGCGCGCGCGCGCCTGGACAAGAGGAAAAAGAAATTGGGAATTTCACGCTTCCGTTGAGCATTTCAGAGGATTCGCCTCGTTCTCGTTCTCCGCCTCTCGCGTCCAGCGACACGCGTGCACACGCCTATTCTCCGCGTGTACGTGAGTGCGATCGATCGCGACATCGCCACTCTTTAATGGTCGAAAGGGCGAAAACGAAACGAACGGCCTGACCTTTCGATGTGTGCACGCTTCGCGAGTTTGCGAGTATCTCCTTGTGTCTCGCGCGAGGACATCCGAGTCCCGGACGACCCGTCGGCCTCGAAAATACCTCGATTTACAACGCGGCTTCGAATATATAGGAAGGAGCACCGAAGACGGAGCTGAATTTTAGTCGAAGCCTCGCAGTTGCCTTGGTCTCGATACTTCCGAGAGATTCGTGATTTACGAGTCTCGCCATGGGCGCGTCTCTGCGTGTTTGCACCCTCTTTCTCCTCGGCGAGTCGAAAGTTAGTTGCTCCAGCGCAGCAAGTTTTTTTCTCCTAATTTACAATTTATCGATGGGCTGCACTCGTGGGCCAGACTCGGGTCTGCTCGAAGACGTCGTTGCCTCGACTCGTCGGCTGTCGCCAATGCGATGTCGCAGACTCGGCGAGAAGAGGGCGACCAGACACGTAGGGCACATACTCGAACGTTTTTCGCGTGTGCAGAATGTTCGTGCTTCGCAAGTTGAGCCACGTAGGCGCTCGTGTAATAGACTCGCGCTTAACTACCGTTTCATTAGCCTCGTAGCCAACATTCATTAAATTCATCAAATTATAGTTGCCTGTTAACTACGCTTCGCAAACATAGTCCAACATTTTGAAAACAATTTTCGTTGTTAATTTTGCGCTAAATACGACGGAGTTTTCGATTTCGCGCGATTCTTTATCAATCCAAGTTCTTGCGGGCGCCTGTAATTGTTAAAATTCTGGTTTCCGGATTCCTGGCTGTTCGAATTCAATACGCGCTATCACATTTATCACGAATTTATTCGTCGCTGTATACAAATCCAGTTACAAATTTACGACTGATTATATGGTTCAGTAGGAAAGTTCTAAATATGGCAGTCGGTCTATTATAAGTTAGATGAAACCTCGTGACGTACACTCAAAGCAATCACGAAATCTGAAACTCACCAACTCAACTGAAAGCTTCCTGCTCTATAAATTGTCGAGAAAATAAAGGGATACGATATTATACGCGCATTTAATATAATTAATTATTTATTGTTGTCGCGTGTCCGAGGATTCGGAAAAATAACAAATAAATGCACGTTAAACGATGCGAAGCGACGCGTGAACATTGTGACACGGTTTTTCGTGTCTTTTCGCGTTCGAAAAATATAAAGGTGACGAAACAAAAGCAGAAAAACTAGGACTTGCGAAATACGGCAAACATAGACGGTTATTTGTTCAAAAAAAAAAAAAAAAAAAATACGTACAGCTCGCTGGCAGAACCGTATTAAAGCGTCACCACGTGAAAAACACAATGTTTATCGCTAGCCTTTTTCGCTTTGCCTTTATCCAGTGATGTGCAAAAAAGATTCATACTTATCAGTGTCGATTGAAATTTGTATGCTTAATTTATATCTCATTTAGAAGAAAGGTTACTAATAATATGGCAATAGCCATTGTCGCTGCAATTAATTACACGTATTATCCTAAAGAGTATTAGTTGAATTATAGCTGGTTGCAATTATCTTGTATCGATGCGAAAATTTGCTTTTTCCCGAGAACTTTCCTGTGTGATGATAATTTTATCATTTTAATAATAATGGCATGCGATTGTAAATTATGTTTCGTAATAAGGATATCATAAACAAAGTTTTCATAAAAAATAATTAATATTTATAGACGCTTATGTTGCAAACTAACTTCGAATTTTACCGATCCTTACATTATTTTTCTTTCGTTCGGAAAAAATTAACATAAATTAGAAAAACTGAATAAAATTTGAAAAGAATACCGATACCGCTAGGGTACATTGCACGTGAAACCTTTCGCATTCCAAAGATTCGCAGAGAGTTTCCTTAAACCATAAGTTAGCGGAAAGTTATCTTTCAATAATTCAAAAGCAATTTTAAACACATTTTTTGACGTACAAATACGATAAGATAAAAGCGAAAGGCATTTCATAATTTAATTTCTTCGTCCGCGTCTAAGGTATCGCCGCAACAATATCATATCCTCGCATAATTAGTTATTGCAGCCTCTTACATCCGCTTCGAGTTAAGTCCGTCAAAAGTCGTGCTACAAGCCGGACTCTTTACTCCTCACAGACTGCAATGTTGAAATAAACATTAGAGCTCTGCCGCTATCTTTTGCGAGGACAGACGCGCAGGGAGAGGGGAAGACCGATTGACAGTGGAGAGAGTTTTCCCCGCGCAGAGCTAACGGCCGCGGTTCCGGCGAATGCAGTTTTCATGGAAAATGCAGTTCATGAATACGTAGCGCACAGCTCGAGCTACAGTGGCCAAGTCGGTGCGCTCGGGAGGAGCAGGGGGAGGGAGAGGGAACGGCAAGGTTCTGGATCCCACGGCGTATATATGCGTTGCATTGAATTAGGACAGGGCTCGAATGGATTCGCATTGACCCAGGCAGAAGCACTTACACCGGGATACGTTGAATGATAAAAGAAGCCTGAAAAATATTTTTGGCCGAGTCTGGCTGGCGGTCTCGCCCCCGACGCGGTAAGAAAGGAGTAACGAGCGAGAAAGAGAGAGGCAGAGCGGAGCAAGAGCTTTGCTGAAAACGCGAATTAAGTGTTCTTATGAAAATTTTCAAGTAATATCCGCACAGACACCGGCACTGCCACGGGCACCAGCACCGGCTCCGTCTCTTTCTTCTCCTCCATCTCCTCCTTTTTCTTCGCGACTTTTCTTTTCTCTCTTTTCGTCGCGTCTCGCATAATGAAAAAGAGCGTGAATAGTGAAACGAGTGCTGAAAAGAAGACTCAATTATTTTTCCCTCAGACCATCCGCGCGCTTGCGAGATATGAGCCTCGCCGGTAATTCCGTCGGAGCTCGTTCGCGCCAGCCGCTACACGCGCACGCGCGTCTCTACGTCGGACACACAGATGCGCCTGTTCACGTGCACATCCCTCTCGCTCTTCCTTTCAGCCACTCTTTCCATCTTTCACCGGCATTTAAAAACTTCTTGGAGATTAGTTCATTCGTTATGTGGTGGACGTTGATAGGAACTATCAGACCCGGCGGCCGATACATTACTCTTTTGCTCCTTAGAACTCTAATTTAACAGCAAAAGATATTGTACGACGATCTGTCTAACTAACTAATGCTTTTTTCTCTTAATCCTATAAAACTCTGTTTCATTTTTTTAGCCTCCCTAATCGACTTATTCGCTGTTTTTTAACGAAATTTTGCTATTGTGTATTGACCGGCGTCCGCATCCCATTAATTTTGCACCGCCTTGAAATTGAAAATAATTTTCTTAATTTCAGGCTCAGCTAACAGTTTGCTGATTTAATCATTTATTTAATATGCGCGGCAACGAAAAAATAAGAACTTGACAGCTAAAATTTTGGCGCTTTTTTTTATCTAGTGAAAAATCGTTCAAAGTACGTTTGGAAATTCTTATCCGGCCGGGTTTGAAGGGAATCTACTTAAAACTCGTTCCGTCGTAAGTCCGAGTAAAGTAATAACAAAATTAATTAGTCTAAGATTAGGGTGAAGTTATTGCCTCCGCATTTGTTGCCGAGCTTAATTTCTTCATGTCTTCGTATTGAAGAAGCGAACTCGGAATCTTCGCAGACGAAGAAAAATTGATTTTTTAGTTGGCCGTTATTAATTGTTTTCACTTTAGAATTCATAAATTATAAATTCGTTACTTCAAATCCTAAAAGATAATATGTTTCAAGTCTTTATTAAATGTCAGTTCCTTAAACCATTACCTTTATAACATTTATATTTCATTTTTGTCTCTTTCAGGTGAGTCTTCGGTGCCCGACGTACTCGTATATTTGCAATAGATTACTCAAAAACACTTCTCATGTAAGTTCTTCATTTATTTTATTGCTTATACATATATGCACGCATAAATACAAAAGTATGATATTTTATTTGCCGTCGTCTATAAACTTCGCGCGAAGCTGAGTTTATTTTTATTAAAATTAACGAGCGCCGCATTTCAAGTCATTTTCATTTAAAACAGATTTGTTTTAAAAATGATTTGCATAGACGGCGAATAAATATCTAGCAATGGTAATATAATGTTATTTTACAAATAACTTTCTGTGATAATCGAACTCGTACGACTATAAGGATTGGTGTCAACGATAAAACAGAATCAATATGAATTACTGCCTTGAACGCTCTCCCTGAAATTCAATAGACGATAAATAACCGTTTAAACTGAATTCCGTAATCGTTTCTTTTATTATTCATTTACAAACAACACTCGCAGTTAATTTGCAGTAATTTATACATTCCACACGCACGCTCAATGTTACACAAATTTAAAAACGTACTCTATTTTATAATAAAGCTGTGCGCACGAGCGTATTCAATTGATTGCAACTACTTTTGCAACGATAAAAAACTGAATATTAAACGAGACGTACTTCTTTTGTAATAAACTTAAATATATTTAAATTCAACAAAAATAATTCCTTTCATTTGAAATTATTACAACTTTGATGAAGATAAACATTTTTTAAATCCTTTGAAATGTAATTTTGAAGCGATAATATTTCACACTTAATGCTTTACACTAAATCAAAATCTGACTGCATACTTGCGCTAAAATATTAACATTTTAAGCTCTTAAAAATTGAAAGTACAGTAAAGGCTATTCCTTTATGATCTTAATTTTTCTTATCAATACAGTTAATTTCATGTGCATAATGCATAAAATACATATAAAATCATGAAAATAGATATTTCTTGATTTATTCTTGCGTTATCATTAATGCAGAAAAATAAATTTTTTGCAAGTATCACGTTACATCGATAAATGTTGGTTTTTCAATGCATAAAACAGAATATTGTTGAATCTATTAATTTTTAATAATAACTTCACTTTATAAGATCAATAATCTACATTCTCGAAAAGAGGAAATAGATCTCACAGTTGGACTATATTATTTATATCAAATTTATGCAATAATCATTTGATAACATCAATTCAAACAACGGAGTATTAAATAAAGAATACCTGCTATTTTGCAAGTTGATTGTTCTATAATACAAAACTCCGAGAAATACGAAAAATACATGTGCAGAACCATACAACAATGGTTTCATTATAAAAATAATATACAATTAACATAAGAGCATTATTGATGATTGTAAGAATCTTACTAATCCATCCCTATAATTCTAAAGATTGCCTTGTTTTCTCGCCATTATTTAAAACGAGTTGTTGAATTTACGAATCGTACAGGTTTTCGTTGAATTTTATATTTACAATATTAAAATAAATAAATATACGTTTTTTTAATAAATATTGTTTTCGTGAAAAAGTTTGTTTTTCGCTCTTTTAACGGCGAAATACAACGTTAAAACAAGAATTTGTTACCGTATTTTGCATAAGGTATCTACGTTTTGTTATACGCTACAAAGCTTTAAGTCTTTATAAATAAAGATGAATATAAACTGTAATTCATAACATGTCCACAAAATAGTTTATATAGCTTGAAGGTATAATTTTGATCATACATAAACGATAAACTTATAAATAATTTAAATAACCGTATGATCATTTATAGAGTGAAATTAGTACATTTACATGAAACTGTACTGTTGCGTAAAAAACTAATTCTTGTGTTGGAAAAATGTGAAATTATATAAATTAAATATCATGATAAAAAAACCTGTCCGATTGAGCAAAGCAAAAAAACAGAGTGAAATAGTATCGATGGTGTTCCCTTATTTATTACGTAATGGATGGAATACAATAAGATGGTTACAATGGAGAAGGAAGAATCGATTATTAGAAGCAGTTTCTTTCATTATTAATAAAGTATCTTCGAACAAAGTAATGATGTTTTATTTTAATCACTTTTATTTTTCATTGTAATTTTTATGCTTTGAACCTTATCAGTAATTAATTTTTGAGGCACTAAGTTAGAAATCAACTTTAACACATTCATACTTTAAGAAGTTATAATTACCAATTTCAATATTAAACGTGTTATAAATAAAAAATTATGTTGAAATATCCATCCAGAATGTTAGAGTAACCTAGTAAAAAATACAAGAACCCTGTTCAAGAAATTGTTATAATAACATGAACTTTTTTTATAAATATGCGTAGTATTCATTTTCTGAATTTACTTCAATTCTTAGTTAGTAAACTTGATAACGTGAGTAAGCAGTAATGGGGAAGATATTATTAGATTACCGAGAAAATAAATTCAGAATATCAATGAAAATAGAATTCAACGACGCGAGTCGATTATTGTTCTTATCGATAACGAAATAAAACTAAAATCCGTTACAAAAGATGTTTCAATTCTTAGATTTTCAATGGCATACGAAGGATCCCGCAAATCAATATGGTATTAATTAAAAATAAATAAAGAGGATTATTAAATGTAGGAAAAAACATACAACACGAACGACGTAAGATTATTTATCAAAACTTTAATTAAGAATCGTTCTTTTATTTGCTAATTTTTTTAATTAAAATTTCAACCACCATAAAGTCGTTTTATATAATAACTACTAATTAAATATAATTTGTGAAGGGAATCCTAGTTACTTTGTGCATTGAAACAATTTTTTCGAAAATTTATTCTATATGAAAAGACTTCCTGCATTTAATTTATTACTGAAAAGCGCACCGTTAAAACTGTTTTAAAAATAAAATTCACATATTTTATTCGTTAATTTATTGGTTTCGATCATTTTTAACGCGAGATTTGTTAGATTTTACATACGAGATCGTTATGTTTTCAAATAACTGGTCGAAGATAAATTCACAGTTTATAATTAGCAATATGTATGTCGCTTTCAATATTGTAAGAAAATCATAAGCAACGATATTGTAAGAAAGTATTACGTAACGCTATTGCGAGGCAATCATTATTGTGAGAAAAAGAATCCGTAGTCTTAATGTGTCACTATATTCTTTAGGTAAATAATAGGAGCTTTATTATATAAATTGTGTCTGAAAATATTCTATTATTTATCAAAATTATAGCCGGGCGTTTTCATGGATATTTTCATATAAAATGCGAAAAACTTAATAAAAGCTGGCAGATATTTTCGTATTTCCAACTTATCACAACCTAAATCTGTCAAATATGGCCTTTTCGGTATATTTCGACTAGAATACTTTGAATTTTAGATTCAGTTTACAAAATTACGTAAACAATCGCTTTCAGCTTTTAGTGAACTAAAAAAACCAAATCTCCAACAGTTAGTTTTACTTTAAAGGTTATAAGCAAAAATGACAATCAAGTTTTTAAAATACAATTTATAGAAATTTTCGTTTCGTTATTGTTTTAAATTGAATGGAAATTTCATCAATAAACTTTTTATAACTGAATGTTACGAGGAACACGAATTAAAGGCGGAGGACGCGAGGAGAAGGTGGAGAGCAAATTCGATACAATAAAAGATTTCGTTTTTTAATAATATCACTGCTCTAGTATATCTCTCTTTTATTTTCCGTTAATCGTTATCGTGCTTCGTGTTATTTTTACACGTTTCGCAGCTCTTTTAGTCTGTTGTAAAATTAATAAAATTCGGTGAAACTAGTTAATGCCGGTTGAAAAATAAAGGCGCTTTATTCTTGTTTATAATATGCTTATTAATGATATGGAAGATATAGAACTTTTCAATTAAGATCGGCGAAGATCGACGTGAAATCTGATCGCAATCGTAAAATCGCAAAAGAATGAAGTGAAGGGAAATTAATTACTCGTACGAAATTAAAAGTAATTCATGAATATCCTTTTGAGTCATCGCCATGCAATAACATATCGTTATTGTCTATAAAATCGCAATTCTTGCGAGTTCGTACAAATGAACGTGAATTCAAATAGAGTACGAATATAAATTACGAATCTTTGGCGAGAGGATTTGTCGAGCATCTGAAAGCGATTGTTTTTAAACGGGCGAATAAGAATTTTGTTATATGTAAAAGATTGCTCGTGACAAATTCTCACTCGGTCCATCATTATAAATTATTCAGAGTTCCGGATTTTTTAATAAAACGTCTTATTGGATGTCAAGGTTTTATTCGGTTGTAATGCCAGTTGAACGCATTTTCGGCGCCTGTGGTGTGTCGAGTGCGAGTAGTTGGTGTACGATTCGACTAGTGTATGCCGAGTGGGTATCGGATGTGCAATTCTTATGCAAACTGGCGGTGGTCCAAGTTTCAATATTACGAGGTGTCAGTCGTGTCAAGCGGTTCGCATACGCAACCCTTAACTCGATCCCCGTATTACTGCGCTGTGGCCCGCTTCATTTTAATTCTCCCCCTTTCGCTCCGGCCCCGTTCTCCCTTATTTATGCTACCCCTCTCTCGTCTCCTTCCTTCCGTTCGTTCGCTCATTTTATTTCTTACTTGATATTTTGCATATATACATAATCGGCTGTATTCGCTTGTCCCTCGCTCCCTTTTTAACATCATTTCAGGACCCAGGAATAAATATGGAAATAACTATTTTTTCATCGCCCGAAATAAAATTCCGAGGTACTTATGCTTTCTTAAAATTTCCATGAAATTCATTATTAAGGGGCTGTGCAAATTCTCTTTTCTGCTGGAGCTTTTCACTTTCTGACTGATGGTTACTTAGCTCTTACAAAAAATACTTCGATCCGTACAGAACTCGAATTCACATCTCATCTATACTAATCTGTCGTTATAAAACACCGCATTTGCATAAGATATTTCAGCATCATTCGGAAAAGGGAGCGCTCCGAGGAAATTTATAAAATTTGATTAGTTCATAATAGTTTTCCGACGACTGGAATTTTAATGAAAACAGCTTCGGCTCTTAAATACTTCATCTATTTACTTCAATGAATAAATGTATTTACTTTTCATATAAATTGAAATACTCGAAATTAATAACATTCAACATCGAGGGATTGTTTTAAAAGGATAATCCTTTGAAAATATTATGAAATTTGTGCTTTTAATATAAATTTTAGCAAACTTCAAAAATGTTTTTAATTTTTGTGTTGCGAAGAAATTTAAATTTAATTAAAGCAATCACTTTGTGGATAAAATATGTTTAAATTGCATGGAATGTAGTTTAATTTTTTTTTTTAACAATTACGTGCAAATAAAAAAGAAAAACCATAATGCACTTTCTTAATATTAACGCATAATTTCTTTTAGCTTTAAATTTAGTTTCAAAATAATTTAATTTCATGAAATAATACGTTTAAATAAGTAAACGAAGAGTGATAAATCTTAATAGAGACGCATAAAAGTTTATACAGTTTTTTATAACTTTTTACTATAACTGATAAATTTACTATACCGCGTAAATCTAATGTTATAGTTAAAGAAAAGAATGAAATAGGAGAATTAAATATTTTATGGAATAATTCTTATATTATAAGTTACGGGCTATATATTTCAAGTTTTTCAAACACTGCGTACGCGTACTTTATAAAAATTAATTGGATTTTATTACAATTATGCAAACGTTGCAAGATCCACAACGCGCAAAACATTTTCATTATATTAACAAAATAAATAATCTCAAAGGATTAAAGTTACGATATTAGAGAATAGTTTGCAGAATGCATAATAGATTTTTACGTAAAATGGGATTTTCGCAAACATTATGAAAGGTATAGAAAATAAGATGAAAATGTCAGTTTATAGTGCGCCGTTCTTCAGACCACATAGTTCGCTCTCCATTACCGTTAGTGTAACACACATTTAAAGGCAGGCATTTCCATGACTAGGGGCTAAGTGTTTAATGGTTCACCGACTATTACCACAGGTAAAGGTCAGCTTATTTAGTCTTTTGCTACAATGGCGGAAGTGAAGAACAAGAAAAGGAAGAGAAGAAAGGAATGGCGAGAGTTAGAGAGACAAAGACAAATACGGATACAGATTTGCCGATAAATTAAACATGGAATGGATTGAGCTATAAATTTCTAATGGATCATTGAATTTTAATAACTTCGCCGCTCGCGTCTCTACGTGTGCGAAATAGAAACATGTTTATGACTTTTAATTAATCCCGGTAAATTGTACTTTTCACGACATGTCTTTGGAATTCGAAACAAGCGAACAAGTATTTATTATGACCGGAGATGTTGAAGAAATTGATGGCTAAATCAGGCGCATTCCCGACTGAAATTGTTGGTTCGAGGAGCGATAACGAATTATTGCTAATTCGCAGGGGAGTAAACTGCGGCCTAATGGATTTTATCATTTTAACTAAGCAAATACTCGCGAGCAAAGTTTAATTATAAGAACGATCTTATTAAGGTGAGCTTGTCTCGTGCGGTCTGGTTCGGACTCGTTCAGGCTCGTTCAGGCTCTCGGAGCAACGTTCACGAGCCGCGGCGCCTGCATTAAAACATTACCCACCGTAAATGCCGGCTACACGGCGCTCGAAAAAGCTCAGGGTACGGAGCAACGAAATATTTATCGCGGACTCCTCCATAAGCCAATGTACCCGTATTTTACGTCGGCGAGTAATATTTTCGAGCGCAAGCGCCAATGTTCGTTTTCGTATTATGCGCTTGTACGAGAGAAAGCATTAATTCAGTCTCGTAAGTAGCGTCGGCCCGATATTGTGATTCCCGATAATGAATTCAGAACGCCATATATTGAAGCACATATATTAGTGGATATTATGCGTAGCATAACGGATCGGCTCTCTTGTGTTTTCATCGCTGTTTGGATTTCTGTGGTTTATCGTAATGTAGAGCGCGGCCCGGGCCGGGCGGGGGTGGCTCGGCGGGGCACAACGGACGGCGGCAGGCGCAAACACCAATGCAAAGATGGTTATAACGTAGCTGCATAATGATTATTGCGCCGCGCCGCCTCCAACCCCAAACAATTGGCACGAGAATTCGAGTAGAGGAGGCACTTGGAATCGCCGCTGTTGCGTGACACGCAGAAGCCCCCCAGTCGCTCGAGTCGGGGCTGCATTATCCCGATGGTACCTGATTTCATCTTGCCTTTGAATCGGTCTCCCTTGCCAATTTTCCTCCTCAATCGCGTGCTCTTCCTCCTCCTCCTCCTCCTGCGCCTCTTTCTGCCTTAGTGGCAGAACAGGCGAAATCGCATTAATTCCTTCGAGCTCTTTTAAACGGCTTTGTACGTTTGTTCGCGTGTGAGCATATTTGCATTCCCACAGGCTATTGCATTATTCGCTCGCTTGTTAACTATGACTGAATGCTGGCTAATCTTGTTAGCGCTAAATTGAAATACCGCGCAAAGGACATCATCAAAGGCATTCCGAAATAAATAAAAGCTTGTCCTCACGCTCGCCCGAGTATGTCATGGACTGGGACGTTTGTTGCTTTTCTGAGACTCATTTACCTTTTTTAGTATCTGCGATCGTAAATGTTGACGTCAACGTGGGAAATTAGAATACGAGTGTGTTCCCGACAAATAGTTCGAATGCGAATTTGCTTTTGTTATCCTGCTCGACGAAATAATTTAATATTCGTGATTAATTAAAGGAAGGCCTATTTAATTATCAATTTCGTCCATTCGAAAGCGAGAGCGCTTGCAAAAAAGGGCTTAATTAGATTTATCAATTTGCGTTCCGTTGAAAATGGCGCGAAACAGCGGGCCGCCGAAATAAGTAAATAAGTAAATCCCTCCACGCCGAATAATAATTAACGCACGCGTTTTATTCGAGGGATAGAAAGTGTGCCTCGACGGCCATTTATCGTATAACTCGAATAAGATGGTAAATAAATGGTAATCGAATCGAAAAGCTCGATTAAAACTTTGCACTCGAATACCCCACAGGCGGAGCTACGAAAGAAAAACAAATTATTCACTTTGGTTCTCAACGTCTTCGCCCTGAACATGGGCAGTCTTTTCGTTGTCTGTCGACTTACACAGCCAGTCTAATAAATATGCAAAGTCGACAAATAAGCCGACGCAGGAAAGCTTCTTTGCACTTAATCAGTATTAAAAAAATTTATGCAGTCGCTATATTTATCCTATAATTTCGTACGTCGCTACAACACTATATAAACTAAAGAATTTCTCTTTATTATTCTCGGGAGCTCCTTTTAGACCACAGATTACGTAAGCCACCGAGTTCTTTTATCAATTCTTTTAATTCGAATATCAAATTGGCATCTCCGATCTTTATTTCGCAAATGAATATTATTAACATTGTTGAATCGTATTATGGAGCTCTTGTTAATAACGAAATGCAATATAATCGCAACTATTTTGATTTCAAGATGAAAGAAGCTTATGAACTATGCGCGGATATCGAAATCTCGTTATCTATTTATATCGCTAATTAATTAGTTCGAATGGCCTTCTCCGATAATTAATCATAAGTTAATACGGGTTATTAAGTTTTAAATAATAATTAAATTGAAAATTGAATTTTGCAGTTTACTGTATATCACCAAAAATGAAGAGGTTTCAGGTTGTCTCTCGGGTATTTACGTGATACATCGATAAACTTACAGTTCGTTTGACTGAATGCGGGAGCAGATGCTACTATCGTCCCTCGGGTCCTTACATGGATGATGCAACTCCGTTACTGGCTTAACTTGACGGTTAATAATATCGTAAAGAGAGTTCTATTTTTTACCCAAATAATAATAATTTCATTTACCCTATTTACAAATTAAATGGGAATGGAAGTTTCCAAATCTAATACTCCAATAAATTGACTATGGTTCAAATATCTGTGAAACGATGAATTTAATTTTTAAATTCAACAAATTTAATAGCTCCTTAAAAACCATGTCTTTCATTTCCCCGTTCAAATATTTGTCACCTTCGCTCTTGCTGACTGAAATTACCACCAATTAAATCAATATCTACGAATATAATAATCGGTGCATCCATGATTGTACGCGTAGTCTTCTTATTCATTTCACTGAAATAATCTGGGAAAAAGTTTAACTAATCGTCGGAAGAAATTCGGAAAAACATAAAGTACGAACCCGTTTTTACAACATCTAGCGCGTGGATGCATCAACGTTTTAACCGATACAATGGAAAAAATTAAGGATAATCCTGCCTCTCCTCCGCTTCCGCTAAACTTGCACAGCTTACATTTTCTTTCTCGCTATCTCACACATACAGCCAGACGCGCGCACACGCAGAGCTTATTCTGTAACAGAAACGAAAGTCGTTGTTAACTGCTAAACTTGTGCTAAAATGTGTGGCGCAGACAGGAATTAACTGTTGGAGAGGGTGAAATCCATACTTATGATTTGGTTGAGAGTAACTTCGAACCTGGCTTAGCTCTAAGAGCGCTTGAACAAACTAAAGTAGCAAGGAGCCCGAGCAGCCAAGAAAGAAAGAAACAGAGTCGGTGTGCCCGGAGGAGTGAGAGAGAGAGAGAGCGTGAAAGGGTAACTTTAGGTTTAGCTACGCTGGCCCCCAGCTGGGTAAGCTTAGTACGTTGCCCACAAGTTCACGTAGCGCAAAAAACTTTTTCACCCGGTCATCCTCGGCTTTGCGTACAGGTGTTCGGCGGATCCCCTGCCCTCGTTACCTCGATCGCCACGCTGTCGGTGCGAAATCTCGGCGCGCGCGTCGAACGCGCCCTCGTAAATTACCGATAAAAACGGGCTCGAAAAGAAAGGCGAAAGAAAGTGGCGAGGCAGCAGTTGTTTACGCTAATCGCGGCCGACCGCGCGCCGTGAATCAAGTCCCGTTTTTTGTCGCCCCGAGTGCTCGATCGCCCTGGCGTTTCTGCAGGCGCGATATTTTTTCATAGCGCGTAACAAATGGAGCCATGTCTCATGCAAGACTACGAAGGAGACCGAGCGCGCCAGCCCCGACGTCGGCGTCCGCGTTGTCGTCGCTCACTTGAAATACAGCCCCAGTATTGCACACGCGAGCCTCGGACTCTGCACTGGTTACCCATTACTCGCGGCTTGTAAACGGCCAGGTGAAACGGGCACATTAACGGAGAGTACCGCTGAATGCGCGAGCCCGGGGCTGCTGGAAATGAAGAAAAAGGGAGAGTCGGTGGAGCGGGACCAGCGGAAACTTGGCTGTCGCCGATGCCGTGTGGGTTACCTCGAGTGACACGTGTCTCCGGCGTTTAAAGAACCGCTTAGCCGCCGATCCTTATTCGTGAAAATTGAGTTTATTGTTCGAGTCATAAATTCGTGATCTACAAGCCGAGGATCCAAGGATCTTCGATCCGGTCACCTGGGACAGGAGATTAATATGGGGATGCGCTGTAACGGAGGCGGTTGAGCTCGACGCTTATAAGCCGCGTGCGCTTTATTGTTTGATGCATCATTTGATTATTTATGCGCAGTTGCGAAGTTGCGCGGAGATAAATTTTTAAAAAGTGGAGCCCGAGCTTTCGCCGAAAACTTAAAATTGAGACAACAAAGTTCTCTAATAACTTACCGCGCGCCTAACCTTTTGTCTTTCTCGCCAAAATAAATTATCGAGCCAGAGTGGATAAATCGCGTTAGGCTCATTTCGTTGCTTATTTCTCGCGGTGCTGTTTTGTTGGAAAAGTCGAAACAATTATTTTTTACGGCCTGGGCTAAAAAGTGCCGCACGAGCGTGCCCTCCCCCCCCCCCGCCCCTGCCGTCTGCAGTCGAATAAATTTCCCAGGCTTTTCCCCTTTTCCGAGCCAATCCTGCAAAACTGTGCTCCCGAGGGCCTCTAGAAGCACTTACAGGCGGTTGGCAAAATGCTGCAGGAATTTAACTTCCATTGACGTACAGCTCGGCTTCTATAACTGGCCGGGGCGACGGAAGTTCGACAATCGACGACAAAGAGGTCGGTTCGGGTTATTTATTTCGCTAAGTGCTCTCGATCATTCGTTGCTTGGCTCTTGGCTTCCTCTCTCTCTCTCTCTCTACGTTGCTGCCGGCGTGGGATTTATGGGCTCTCACGCGCCCCCTGACCCTGCGCCGCCCGGCTAACTTTGGCACTTCGGGGCTGCTCTGGGGCTCTCAGCAGACTCTTTTGCTGCAGAAAACGAGCCGTTCAGGAATAAACCAGCTCCTGGCATGTATTTTCATTACCCTCCCTCGAGCTCGCGACTGTTCTCCGTAGCCGGTGTTCGTGTCGCATTTTTCTTGCGTCGGCACCGGCTGGCCGTCCGATCGGACATCCGATTAAATGGGCCTCTGAATGGGCTCCTTATTGGTTCGCTGAGCAATAGTCGAGCTCCGTTTATGCATCGGATTTCGTCGAGCACCGCCACGTTCTGATTGATTCGAGTGACAAAACTGTTTTGTCGCTGAGCAATAAACGCATTCACAGCTGCGCGGCTGAATTGACAAGGCGACGCCAGGAGAGTCTATCGTGTTTGCTTAGATTGCTGCTCATTTACAGCTTTGTGCAAAAGCAATTCGCGCTAGACGCATTAACCGCAATCCAGTTCACTCGTACGAGCTAGTAATGAAGCTCGATTATATAGATGAATTCACGACTTGGACTCGCCTGTCGCTCGATCGGCGCGCACCGCCGCTATATCTGCACTATCCGAAAGGCCAGCCGACTGTTGCCGATGCTATCGCTTTGGGCAGCGACGCCTCAATCCTCGATCGAATCGCTAAATATTGATTACGTTACGAGCGCGGGCATTCAGCTGCGCTCGCCGGTCATCAGCTCGAAAATACTGCTGCGAATTTATAAATCCATTCCGTTTCCTGCAATCAAAATAATATCGTCCTCTGCGCGTCCGTTTCAGGAATTCCTTGCTTTTAATCGCAAACCTCGCTCGCGAAATATTGAAATTCTCGAAGGCATTGCGCCTTTTTTGACACTCGGCCCTGCTTAGCGAACTTGATTTTATTTACTCGACGCTCGAGAGATAGAAATCGATCGGCCGGGAGGCGAATTATTCCAGCGGCTTTGAATCGCTGAAATCGCTGAATTCAGGAACGACAAAATGGTTGGCGAAGTATGCGAGAGCCGATCGAGAGGCGCGTTTGGAAAACAGCAATCTCCGGAATAACTATAAAAAAACCAGAAAGGCAGATATTTAATTGAAAAAATAATATATTCTCCCCCGAGAGAAGTTGCGCGCGTTTATGATTGCAGGCGCAACTCGAGAATGAAGTGAGTTATTCCCTGCTAAGTATAGAGTTTATTCGTCGCGGTAATGCGATAGGACGTGAGCGCGGCATAGGAGTCGCGCGCGCCTTACCCTCGCGTACGATCACGAAGCGTGGGCGTTAAGAGAAGCTAATGATGCGACTAATGCAACTAATAGACATTAAAATCTAATGTCGGAAACATCCCATTCGCTGGCTAGACGTGGTTTTCCCTTATTCGCCCCCTCTCTCTTTTTCTCTCCGCCTTGCTCTGGCTGCCGGGACGCCTGATGTTTACGAACTCGGAATCGAGGTCGGCTGCTAAATTGCTCTCGATGTGGGGGCGGTTAGGCCAAATCGTTCGGAAGTGCGTGTGAGGCGCGATTTGCTTGCGGCGATCCGCGCGACGTATACACGAGTGCGCGTGCATTGTCATCAAGTCGGATTACCAATCCCAGCAGTCCTCGACGCGTGGCCCGCGATAATGCCGAAGTTGGTCTCGAGATGCGGAACCTCGTAAAGACTATTCACACTCTCCAAATCACGAACTACGAACGGCGTCTACTACTTGCAGTACTTCGCACATATCCCTTACCATAAGTTCCAGGTCGTTGTCCCCTTCATTTACGGCGGGACTCGAATGCACCTTGGCAGGAACGCGAAATGGTCTCGGCTGAATTGCATAACAACTTGTTTGTTTATGTCGCGCGCGCGCGCGCGAAGAGCTTAAAAAATGCAAGCATAACAAAATCGTAAAATCTGTAATCGTGTTTATGAAGGAGGAAGGACGGTGCGAGTATTCGGTTTAATAATTGGCGGCAACTATAAGTTCTTGATCGGTTTTGATGACGTTCTAACGCATAAAATATGATTATTACTATGAAGAAAGTTCAAAGGAAACCAGCATAATGGCGTACCGATACGCCTTTAATTTCGATAATACGACGTAGAAAGTTTTAAGGAACCATATAATGGAAGATAAAACATGTCGGTTGAACGATCTTTCGCTCTAGCCTCAACTGTTGTTTCATTTTTAAATATCCTGGACTGGATAATAGTGCAAAGTTAAAAACTTGAGGATTTGAAAATCTGCGAAATACATAATACAAAATAAATAACCATGCACTTTCGCATGCATATATACATACATATATATATATATATACTATATATATTTGGCGGCTTTATTTCTCATTATTTTAATTCACACGACCAGATAATAAAATGAAATCGTCAATCTAAATGATTATATTTTTGCAAATTACTGCATGTCATTATCGGCATCTCAAATTATCGGGAGGTAATTAGAAATGAAATTGAATTCTCGATAATCGACAGGTAAATACACCAAATGTAGTATTTTGGCTACACGTGAATTCAATAGTTTTTAACCGTTTCAAATTGTAATTACTAAAAATATTCACTCGTTTAAAGGATAACGCACGAGTTTCCGCATTTTTAACTCTTACTTTATGTCGAAAAATGTCGAAATTGATCGTTTCCTCAGAATTTGTTCCCTTAAAAAGGGCAAACCTCGGGTTTTCCAAAAAAAATTACAGACATTGTTTTAAGATCGTTATTATTTAGGTACGGCAAAGTCATCCTGAAAAAGCAAACGTCCATTATGGTGTTTGAAACTACTTCATTAATTATGTACAAAACTCGGAACCTGTAACATTAACTCCCTTTGTGTAAATAACCTGTTCTTTCATTGATTACCCTTTAAAATCTGTGACCCATGCATAAGCACTCTTGTAGTAAGTATTTTAATATTTATGCGTTCATCAAAATGGCATAAAATCTACGAAGAAGTCTTACCGGTTTAAAATCTAATAGAGCCGTACAGATATAAATAATGCAAAATTTATAGTTATAATACTAATTTTCTGGTTTAGCATGGAATGAAATATAAAATGAACTTAAAGGAGACTGTAAATTTCTGTCATTTAATTAAGGAAAGCGAGAAAAATGGGATAAGACGTGAAACGCTATGTACGCTACCCTTAAATCATTGTTGCACCGGGATTATCCGCGGTCGGCATTATCGTATTGTAAGTACCTTGTATGAGTTGGGTTTCCTTTCTAATTGAAGCCTTAATTAAATATGTTTCGTTTGCATTCAAGGAAGAGTCAATCACGGTTTCAACAAATTTATGAAATATCTTCATTAAAGCTGTTCTACTCGGGGAATGAAGTAAGAACAATGCAATGGAAACAAAAGGACGTTAATGAAGATATTTCATTAAACTCCATGTTTTTAGTATAATAAAACGGCCAACGTATAATAAAACCACGGCACGGGCTCGAGCGCTGGTCGCCGAGAAATCATAGTAATTTCAGGACTGCAACATATTTCGTAATAAACTCAACATGAATTTGTATTACCAAGGCCCTTACGGCCCGACGATCGAGGCGTATTATGCCCACATTACAGGTGGATAATCATATTATTGCCGCATAACACAGATAGCGTGCGCTTATCGTAAATAGTTTCGGGTGGACATAAAAAGACTCGGCGCGCGCGCGCCGCACAAACGGCTTTCGCGCGCGTTCGCCCTTGCTCGCACACATTCTTCGCTCGCGCTCCTCTATTTTTTCGCGGCTCTCTCCGCCCCATCCCCGCACTGCAGCAGCAGCAGCGGCGAATGCAACCCGGGCTTTAGCAGGCATTCCTGTGGCTTATTCGTTGTCAAGAGCGAGTCCAAGGCGGCGCGCGGCCCTGGAAAACGATTTCATCAGCAGCTTACGGATCGGTATCGGCCGAGGCTCGTATTTTACGTAACGCTCTCGCCCCGATTTATCGAGAGCGCGGGACCAAAGGCGCACGTGCGCCTGCGGATGCGAGTCGTCGTTACAGACCTCCGCACTTATGAGTACTTTGCCGTGTGCGCGCAACGACGGATTAAGCCGTAACTCCCAAGTGGTGGTAGCGGCCGAGTCAACACCCCACCGGGCAACAGTTCGGCGAATTTTCGAGCTCGATCCCCCTCTTCGGCTCCCCTCCTGCGCTCCTGCCTCGGTCGATCTCTCGTTAGCTCGGCAAATTTTCACGATCGACCCGAATGATAAATCATTGCTCGTTTTTACGCACTCGACGTCTATTGGCCTCCTCCTTTCGCAAGGCCGCGTTGCTCTTATACTTGGTAATGCCATATTGCAGGCGCAGCTGATTTTTAAACCCGAATCCGAATCACACAGCGAGTGACGGATTAACATATTCCCTTTGCGGGATAAACAAACGACGGGGACTCGCTTTCATTGTTTGCAGATGATAAATCCGTGTGAGAATCGTGTTTGATAATTTTCGAGGACAGGCGCGCAGTGGCTCGCCTGGAAAAAACGAGTCGCTGCTAATTTTAGAAATAGTTTGATAAGATTTAATCGATGGCCAGGGTAATCGAACAAATAGGCTGCCGGTAAAAATTAGTCTAAACAAATTGACCAGAATAATTCATGAGATAAATAAGAGCGGAACAGCTGAAAACAGCTCAAAGTAAGCCTTAGTCTTGTTAATTCGAGATAGGCCGTCTTAAGTATTTAGCTCGTTAAGGTAATTAAGATAATTTTTTACGTCGTCGTCGTCGTCGTCGTCGTCGTCGATTAATAGCATCTTCGATCAAAGTTTTATTATTTTATCCTGTTTTAAGGAGCTTGTGCGCGTTGCCAGTGGCCTGAAAACGCTATTAAAATGTAATAAAATGTATCGAGTTCCATTCAAAATATTAATCTGTCCTTACGTTTATAGCGCGCGTATTACTCGCGCAACGAATGAAATCGCAATTTTGTATTTTAAGCCTATTCATCGAGATACGCCTCGGGACGTTTTTGAAAATAATTTTCCAAATTAAAAATTGATAGATGCAATAACAAATTCGACTAATAAATCGATTAAAGTATGCGGCGGTAGCCTCGCGGTCGGTCGGCTACGACTCGCTCCGAGCTGCGGTTGTTTTTCGTTTTTTCAAATAATCCTTAGTAATTAAAGGTAAGCATATTTATCAAATCCAGGCGAAGAAGAATATGCTGCGCCAATCAGGCGAAATTAAATGCCCACCATACGATTCAATCTCGTTTTCGTCCGCGCCAGAGCCAATTTATTTATTACGCAAATGTTTCGCTCCTCTCTCCTCCTCTCCTCCTATCCCCCGTTGCACCGGCCATTTTTGTTCCGTTGGATCTCGGAGGTGTGCTGGGCTCGAGAGATCCGACGCTCTCGACTCTCACCTTAGTGAGCTCGCGCGCCGCACCGTAAAGGCACCTCCTTACACCCCGACTTTTGCCTTCGTTAGACTCGGGGGTCATTCGCCTTGGCTCGATCGCGTAGCGGCATTCGCGCAAAGTAGGAAGAAACACGGAAAACACGAGCGAGCCCACGCTGCTGTTGCTGTTGCTGTTGAACGGGCCGACATTTTCTCCGTACACGTACCAGCGGCTACGAGCTGCGGCATTTTTTCAGGACTCCTTGCATACGAAATTTTTTTCATTTTTTTCATTTTTTCACCTTTTGCACCTTTTGTCACTTTTTTATTTTTGTCCGCCGATCACGATCATCTAATGCTGCTTCGTTTACCCTCCCGTCCCAACGACTTTCCTCCGGCATACTGGTATTTATGAGCTTTTTCCCATTCGCCTCTCGAGCTTCGTGCGTTGAAGCATTAAATTTAATTTATTTATACAATGACGAGGCTTTCGGGTTTCCTGCCAATTACACGAGACGAGTATTCCGAGCATTTCGAAATTCAATCTTTTATCAAGCCAAAAATTATCGCTCGCGCAATGCTCCGCGTTGCTTTAATATCTTACTTAATCTTTATTCGCCCAATGCTTCGAATTTTCCAGGAAAACCGCTCGGAATCGCTCGTGTGCGCGTATTTCCCGTCGACGTCGACTGGAATTATCCGCTCGGACACGCGAGTGCAGTCCTCGACGACGAGGTTGCGCAAAACAATTAAATATTTCTCGTTTTTTTATTCGGACCCGAGTGGCTTCGAGCTCGTGCCAACGAGATAAAACGTAAACAAATAATCTAACGAATAGTTTTAACGGGTGCTTATCTATAAATGCGATCAAATTACTTATTGACTTTCAACGAGTGCCGGTGATAAGTGATGCTCCATAACTAAACTCTTTATTTCCACTTACACAGGCGCTAATTAATCGAATACTTAAACGATGGCCATTTAAAAATATGAATTACGGCCGTAAAACTATACGGATTTGATTGCCTAATAATAATATATTATAGATATTATACAGATATTGATTTTGAAAGGTGGGATGATATTCAAATAAGTCGAGCGGTCGGATTCGAAAGGTCAATGGCACGGAGTAAAGGGCCCTCGTATTAATTTACAAGTCGCCTGAAAAGTAATCGGACGTCATGTCTCTAATGTGTGTAATGACCACTAGAAAAGTATTAGTAAGGAGCGTAATTGCACTGCGCCTATCCGCAAGCTACCAGTGCTGCTCATAAATCACCATACCGGCGGTAGGTGGTTAATTTTGCTCTAACCACACGGCCGTGCCACTGCCGTACGTAGACTATGGCTGGCGTATTAACGTAAAACTGAAAGCATTGTCGTTGCCATCCTCACTTTTCCCCCATATTTGCCGAGCTACAATAAGGCCGATTTTTTAATCATTTTTTCAATTTTAGCTCCCCGCACATTAGTCGACGCATCGGAAAAACCAAGATTTTCGTTGTAACAAGCTTTGAGGTTTGAGTATGAAGGCCTCGCATTTTGCCTACTCGTCTTCCCGAAAAATAAATACTTGGCAAATTTATATCCATCGACGGCTTCTATCGCTCGTAGGACTGGCGAAGCAACTTTGCTCTCTTTTCATTTGCTAAGCGCACTTTTGCACTAACTTATTTGGCACTTTAAACAAACGATCTAATTGCGTTCCGAGGACTGCACTTGTGTTACTCAACTACTCCCGATTCTATCGTTTGGAACAATTTACTTTATTTGTGCAAAATATTGTTAATTTAAAATAGGAAAATAAAAGCAATAGGCGTGTTTGGACGAGCCACGGAGATGCGTAGATTTTCATATTCTCTCCAATAACATGAATTTAAAATAAAATAGTATGTGTGATTGAAGATCATTTGACAGGTCGACATTTAACCTGAAGTTGTGCCTCTCAATTATGAAAATTTCTGACAGCATTGAGACGAAAAATAATAATTCATAAACATATTTCGACTGTCTTTCGATTTCAGCTTTCCAAAAAGTTTATATATATATATATATATAAGCCCATAAGACGACATTACAATTTTTCACGATTAACGATAATTGATTGTACACAAGAATACTTTCCAAAATGCATAAAATCCAATAATTGTCGATAAAATTGTAACTCTAATTGCGCATTCGTTTGAAAATATTGATTTAAATAACGCGTGATTTATATTAATTAGTCCCTTGGATGAAATTGTGAACTGCGGACTCGAAATTTACCTCCATTAGTCGAAATCCATATTAATAACGAAATCGTAAAAAATTGTAAAATATCTCTCTCCCCCACTTAACACTCTGCGTCTCGTACACGGAGCGCATTAATGAGGGGCCGTGAGTCAATGGCCCAAAAGATTTCGTCGGCGTCTATCGACGGACTGGACATGTCCATGTGTACCTGCTGGTGCATACGTAGCCGAGTGGGTTGCAGTTGATAACTTACTGGGGATCTCGCTACGCGGCAAGTGACGTATGTCGCCATTTACCAGAACATTAGTCGCTCTGCGGATGGTCGGCTCTTGTGCACGAGCGGCTTAAAAACAAGTCGCATTAAGCGCCAGGAGCGCGAGAGAGCGAACGTCCGGTAAGAAATTGTTCTGCGTTACTTCTGTAGGCGCGCGTAAGCGGCCCTTCAAGCGTCGTGTTTGTTACTTCTATGTGCTCGCGAGACGTTGATTCAGTCGTCGCTATCTATATATACCCGCTGGTAGTAGCGAGCGCGTCGTCGACGCCACCGCGAATGCCGTTCTTTATTATTTCCCATCGCAAGGTCTTTCAGTTCTGGCGAAACCTTACGAGTCGTCCGACATTTTTTTGCCCGACTACGAGTGCGAGTTTCGCACAGGTGCGCCCGCAGTGAAAAACAAACGGGTTCGTTAATTCGATTGCCTCATAAAGCTGCGCGATCATAATTAGATTTCAGTTAAAAGCAGTCAATTTGATTGCGGAATTAAAGCGTGGATGAGCCACATGTGCTTTGAAAGTTATTATGAATTTCGAAACCTCCTATTTACTGTATTTATTACAACAACGCGAACGCTGCTCTTTATTTAAAAAAAGGGATTGAATTACGAGCGTAAAAATTTATTACCGCGCATATTAAATTAAACATTGTTGTGCCGTAAATTTGTATTTGAAAGTAAAAAGCACGGATTGGGCTGAATATTAACAAGGTAAACATTGATTTTAGATAAGCTCTCGCTCTTATTATTCTCGTTTCGTTTAATTCCCGACTCGGCGGCGGGCGGACGTGTAACTGCCGAGTCGAGTAAAGAAAAACAGATGCTTTGTGCCTTTATGCGCTGAATTTAATTTGGGGAATTATTAAAATCCCGCGGTAAGACCCCGTGAAACTTACCAAAACCACTTTGAAATCGCGCACTCCGAGCACCGCGAGAGCAAACAAAAAATCTTCCACCGGGAGCAAGAGAATTTTCTGATGTCCTGATGAACTGCGTCTTGAGAAAGCTTTAAAATAAATGCCGGTTGCGAGCACTCGCCGTGATTGAATTTCAGAAGCATGAGCTCTAGTATGAATTACTCGTCTTGCATTAGTTCTGTCGTTAAATATTGACGCTCACTCTCTGTTCGTCTCTCGGTGGCTTCTTTTTCTCCTCGCTATCGCTAATTCCATCTGTACTTAGACGAATATATAGCCACATCCTGGCACACGAAAAAAGAAGAGGCCGAGGCAGGAGTCGAAGAAGAATAGGAGGAGAAAAAGCACAAGCAGAGGTTGAGAGGCAGAAGAAGAAGAAGAAGAAAGGAAGAGAAGAAGGAAGAAGAAGAAGAAGAAGAAGAAGAAGAAGAAGAAGAAGAAGAAGACGGGGGAGCTCACTATTTCTCTTGTCCTTTTTGCGGAACTTTCGCTAACTCGCTTTGTATACCAAGAAGAAGAACAAGCAAAAGAAAAGAGAGCAGAACGAATAAAAAGCGCTTGCCCAGTCCGAGCTGATGCTCCGCGATCTCTTTGCCTCCCCCTCTACCTTCCTCTTCCTCTCCGTGGACCGAGAATTTTTCGCTTTCGATGCCAGTTCATCGCTTTTTTCTTCTCCCTGGTTCGAGTTTGAGTAGCCTCGCGCGTATAAACAAAGGAAGTCGTTGAACTTCCGCGGGATGTAATGAAAGCCAGCGGCGTCTACGTGTTCTCGTCCGTTCGTTTTCCTCTGGCGAGCGTCGGAGCGCGCGGGTGCGAGAGCTGCGGCGCGAAGTACAATTGCCAGCTATCTCTTTTTCTTTCTCCGCGTGTGCGATATCTGAGCGCGCGAATCAATCGCGCGAGGATCGACTGGCGAAATTGTTTTCCACCTTCTTCCTCCTCTCTCTCTCTCTCCCTCCCCCTTGTTCGGTTGCTTTCGAATTCCACGCGACGGAGGCGCCGATGATATCACGGCCATTGAAAATAATCGACGCGCTCTGATCTCCGGTATGATTCCTCGGAGATACGTATCGACAGCGGAGGAGTTATAGGATGAGTCCCTCTAACCTTTTATTTTTTCTCCCCCTCACCCGCCAGCATTTTCGCGAACCAGGAACTCTCCCGCGGCCCGGCTTGCATGGAAAATTGAGCGCGTACGATAGGAACACCCACGCGTCCAAGATTAAGAGGGAGGCGCGACCAAAGGGCAGAGAGTTGCATTGCTCCTCGTGTGCCCCTTCACGTCCGTCTCGCTTTCCTGGCTCGGCTAGTCGCTCACTTTGGTCAACTAGAAAAACGATTCCATCGAGTGCTCGGCGGCGGTCGGTGCGCGCTCGCCGACAGTATAACGAGGCGCGAACGAGAGTCGCTCCCCCCGCACGCAATCAGATCGCGGGAGCCACGTATAAGCCTCGTCCGCTCGAGGGGACCAATTTTCACGGTGGATGCTGTGAACTATGAATCGGATTGCCTCCTCGTCGTCGCTCGCCATTCGCCATCACGTGCGCGGTGAATAAAGAAGGAGCTGTCGAGGCTGTCCGATTGTTAGGCTCGGCCGCGCGCTCTCGACTCCTTTTTATTAACTCCCTTGACGCTTTTCCACAGTGCGCGGCTACACGCACCCGGAGTTGCGCTAGTAAAACGCGCAGTGTTAATAAAACGACGCACGCGCTCGTGCTCCTTACTTTGGAATAAAGAGCGAGCGCCTTATCGCTGTTCGTTAAATGACATTAAACGCGATTCTCCGGGCGAATCGCGGCGAAATAACTTTTTGCGCCTTTGCGCTCCCCTACTTAATTTCCCTGTACTATCCCTCCGCGAGTAAATCGCTCCACTTCTTTTCATTAAAGCCGTTTAATTATTTGACAAAAAGCGTCTGCGGGGGCTCGACACTTTCTCGTCGGACGTTAGCCGCGGATGCATCGCTTTCGTTCGGCAGAAACGGGAAAATCCATTCGAATGTCCACCCGCCTCGCGCAAATACTGGAGCCCGTCTTGGCGCCGCTATTAACTTGCAATCAACGCAGTGGGACTTGGTAGTCTGGGCCTGGAGCGCGCGCGCGCGCGCCCCCACCTTGAAGAGTGCCTCGAGTTTGAATTTTACTCAAAATCGCTTGTTATTAACTCGGAGCTTCCGCTGTTATTGCCGGGGGAGAGCGTTTTTCGA
This sequence comes from Platyscapa corneri, assembly GCA_018907185.1. Taxonomy (NCBI): domain Eukaryota; kingdom Metazoa; phylum Arthropoda; class Insecta; order Hymenoptera; family Agaonidae; genus Platyscapa; species Platyscapa corneri. The sequence continues at coordinate 2,900,181 of JACCHW010000023.1, read as the reverse complement.
GGTTCGTAAAAACTCGCTCGGCACGCGGACGAACCGAGTGGCAACCGACGATCAGACGCGAACGCACACACGCGGTGGCAAGCCTAGTTTGTTTATCGAAGACAAAAAGCAGAGACGAGCCGAGCCCTGGCAATGATACATAGGCAAACGCTAGCAGGGAACGAACAACTGCCCCGAGCAGCGCTAAAAAAATAAGTGGTAAACATCGGTTTACCGGGAGATGTAAATGTCCCTGGTAACACGAGCTCGTAACCTTCTCCATTTATCTCTCTCTCTCTCTCTCTCTCTCTCTCTGTTTCTATTTCTATTCCTCGGCTTTTCTCGCTTCTCCTTTCGCTGCTCATCTCCGCTGCCCGTTGTGTGACGCTACAAGTCGACCCACGCGAATTAAGCCTTTGATTAGTTGCGATAACAGGTTTCACGGCTGCCAGTTGCTCAGTTACGCCGTTTATTAAACGGACTAGTTCTGTTTCTCGATACACTACAGGTCATACACCGTCGAATGACGCCATATATATTGTATGGATGCCCTTAACGAGCGTGGGAGCTGAACCGTATAATTTGACACTATTATAAACATTTGTACTGCTGCACGTGTGGCAGTGAGTCGTATTACCTTCGAGTGAAAATACGCGGCTGGCTAATAACGCGCGGGATGAAAATGCAATCGGCGCTCCCAACTTTTGCGCATTCGTACGGGCATTTGTAGGGGCGCATTTTCCTTCGAATAGAAAATTGCTGTTGCCGTGCTTTTGACATAAATATCATTAATATGCATTAGTTTGTTAAATTAATTGTTTCATTAGGCCGCAGTCCATTTATCAATTAAGTTAATTTTATTACTTATTAATCTTGCGGTTCATTACAGCCAGTATGTTATGCTAATGTTTATGGCGGACAACGGATTGCTATTTTACAGGGTGTAAAATTTGCAAGGCTATTAAAAGAAAATTAATTCGACGGCGGCTGCGTTATATATATTATTATTATTATTATTATTATTATTGGCCGCATTTGTAGAATTATCAACAAAATCGAGGATCGAGGTAAAGATTCGTTGTTTTTACACGCGTTGTCACTGCGGCAATTAAATTTTGATAAATTGAATATCCGTTAATGATTATTCGGAATAGATCGAACCATAAACTTTTAATCGAGGCAAAAGGGAAAAGGACATTTATAATTGTGTGCTAATTACTGCGATAATATTAATTGCTAAGGAGGCATAAATTCCGCCTTAGCATAAAATAAATATTATAATTTTTATTAATGCAATATGCGACGTGCGCGGAACTTATGTACATGGTTGTATTAATGCGGCCAATACTTCAATTTCAGTTCAGGTCGACGATTTTATCACTGAACTTTAGTACGCGCTGTTTATAGTCTTTTTATGCCTCTCATTAATAAGAAATTAAAAAAGCTCGATCGGAATGGCAAACGAGACGCGAGGTACTCGGGCAAACGCCGGACCGCGATGAAAAATGGAACGGTGATTGGGATGCTTAGCGCTTGATTTCGCGTATTCGAGAATTCGATCTTCGAAAAGCTGGAGAATAGCCTGCAGCAGCCGAGTGGTGCAACCTGCATTTACGGCTTGTATAAATACATATTGTAAACGAATTGGCCGATAACAGGGAACGGCGGGTAAACAGAGATAAAAAGAAAGGGAAGTAGGAAAAAAGTAAGAGAGAATCGGGGAAAAGCCGCGTCTTTTATTGCCGAGAAACAAAGCACTAAAGCCGAGATTAGGATCGCGCACGAGACGGCGCGATACCTACGTCGAGGAGGACGAAATAAATAGGCTATTCGAGAATCGCGCACCGGACTCGAGCCGAAGGATCCGGTGCCAAGCGCAGCACCGAAGCACTCCGGGGGAGTGACGAGCGGCCGCTGCCCGTCATCCTGGACGCGGCTGCTGGTCTATCCGCGGCCGCGGAGACGCTCCGCCGCGGTGCGTCGTTAGGCTCGGCTCCGTTACTTTAACGTGTCGTTTCGGTTTATAAGCATCGGATGCGTTCGACGCCGTGGCGCAGAGAAACACGAGATCGTTGAGCACCGCGTATTTCAGAACGGAGTTCGTTAAACTCGAGCGTGCGAGAGAAGTTGCGTACTCTCCTGGCGAAATGGAAAGGGAGACGGACCGATGGACGCGACTGCGAAATGCGCATCGGCGTCTGTTCGTTGACGAGGTCGATGCCTATCCGCCTTTTTCTTTTTTATTTTCGCGTCAGAGCAGCCTTTAAAATATCGCTGCTCCTCGACCCTGTCTTCCGATACCTTTTGCTTCCTTCAGATTTATGAATATCATTCCTTCTGGCTGTCCTCGGTGTCGCTTTTGCGTTTCGTTCGCGGTCCGCTTGGGTCGCTCTTGACCAAATACTGGGGGATCGTCCGTCAGCAGAACTGTGGCGAAATTTAAAAAATGCGATTTTTATTCCAGCATTGTTCGTTCGGCCGCTCTCTCGCTCTTAAAAAATGGCAAGGAAAATTTGCAATATTCATGCAAATGCGTACTCGCGCGAATATGAATAGGATTGAGTTGAATTATACGCTCGAGTCAAAAGTTTTAGTTTGATCGGTCGTAATTCCGAACGCAAAGAAACTTCCGTGTCCGGAAAATAAGTTTCCAAGTACGACTATTTAAAGATTCATCATTCGATGCTGATCGTAAGGGTGTTAGGTGATAAATATTTTTTAACGCCTTATTTCTGCTCGCACGGAAGAAAACACGAAGGGTAAGAATAGCGATTCGCATTTTAATTTAAATATCATTTCCTGCTTAATTGATAGGAATGAAATCGTAAAGTAGATAAAAGTTTCCATTCGGAAAAAAATTAATGAGATTCTTGTTAAGAGTAAACTACCAAATCAATGCGAAATTTCGCTTCGCAAAATAAAATGATTTCTAGCCTATAAATAGCGAACTAAGCATAAATTAACTTTAATCTGATAATTTACTTATATACATCTGTAGTGTGCGTATACACTTTCAGTATAACCATCGATACCAACACACGCGTTAAACCGATTTTTTACATACACAGTTTAATTATATCTATGGGTTTTTTATTGTTATCACTAAAATCCTCGACCAGTGGTAAAGATAAAACTCTCATTTATTTTGTATTTGTTATTTTAGTGTTAGCAATTTAATCTACAAGACTTACGTACATGCGCGTGCGTAAAAAGTTTTATGTTTTAAGAAATTTTACCAAGTCTCTGGTTGATTCAGTTCAATCTGTAGAAAGGCTTTTATGACTAATTTGGATCCATATCAAGATACTGGGAATAAATCATTCAGAGATATTCGTTAACTCATTTCGATTCTAGAGGTGCGAAAAAGTTTAATTTTCGAATTCACTTGCCTTGTTTGGATATGTATATATATATATATATATATATATATATATATATATATATATATTTCATTATACTCCTTATTTAGAAAAATAAAGTAATTCTATTAAATGATACGATTCACTTTGAAAACATAGTAGGAGTATCAAAAAATTTTAATCTAGATTGTATGCTTTATTTGAAGTAATAACTTATAATATTATTATACGTATAAAACACTGATCATCTTTTAATCATAAGTCTTTGGGCAAAATGTGTTAGTTTTTTTAAAATACTAATCTTGATGATGGTTTTACACGTTATATTTGAAACCACTATCAAAAAATTACTCGAGTATAATATTTTTATGTAATGCAAAATCATTTGACCCAAAATTATTTCATTTTTCACTAAATAAATTTTAGAGGAGCGTTTGTTTTAAAATACATGTTGCACGTCGTAATTACTTTAGAACTATAAATTGTTGGTTTCATATTTCTCTCTTTGAAGTCATTTTGTGAAGAGCAGAAAACCACAAAAATTAAAAAACAATTCCATCAATTTGTCGACGAATCGTAAGCTCGTACACGTCGACTACACCGAGAGCGAATTTCAATTTTTCCAGTTGAAAGATCCATACGAACGCAAATCGTAATTACACTTTTTCCCTCTTCCTTCCTCTCCCCCTTCCGCCATTTCTCTCTCTCTCTCTCTCTCTCTCTTATTCTTTTTCAACGACCATTCGGCCAATATTGCGAGGCGCGCCAATTAATTGTAATAAGTTATGTGTGTGTATGCGCGTGTACATACGCACACATGCACCTACGCACAAATACATATTTATATACGCGCACGAGCACGCATGAATATGCGAACGCATTAATACGTCGTGCGATTCCACAACGTCAGGTTTCACTATATAGTGGAGAGCACTAACGCGAGAATAAATGAAAGAACGCGCGATGACGAAGCGCTATACCCAGTTACGTGTTGACGTTTTTTTATCCCTCACTTTTAAAGTGTAAGGAAAAAAATAAGTGAAAAAGAAAAAAGCGAATGAGGGGGAAAGAACAGCAAAAAAATGAAACAGTACAGAAACGTTTGAATAAAAGGCAGAGAGAGGAGAGACAAGCACGAGCGCGATGGGTAGACGAATTAAGAAGCGAAGAGAAGAGGAAAACGCAAGGACGCTGAGAAAGCGTAGGAGAGAGAAAAGTGAGAGAGAGAGAGAGAGAGAGAGAGAGAGAGCGCGATAGAAGAGAGAAAAAGTGGTGCGACGAGAGAGAGAGAGAGAGAGTGATAGACCGAGCGAAGGGGGCGATGGGGTAAGGGGGAAAAACAGAGTGGGGTGATAGACAGATACAAGCTGGTATGAGTGTATAAGAGAGGAGTCGAGAGAAAGAGTAACGAACTGGCAAGGTCGAGTGTGGTAGGCCAATGTCTCGTCCTCGTGCTTGGCGAACGAGCCACCAGTGCTGCTGATGTTGCTGATGCTGTTCCTGCTGCTGCTGCTGCTGCTGCTGCTGCTGCGGCTGATATTGCCACCACAATGGTTGCTGCTGATGCAACAGAGCGGGCGTGGAAAGAGAAGCGAGGTAGAATGCACCGTGACCGAGGCGCGTAGCATTGCAAGGCCGTAACATAACCAGTAGAAAAGGAAACGTCGGGGAGGAGGAAGAGCGGATGCATACAGTAGAGCAAAAGGGCGATAGAGGAGCCGGGGAGAGGGTTAAGAAAAGCGGAGGAAAGAAACGGCGGGCAAGCAAAAATATTGCCGACGAAAGAGCAGCTGAGGGGAGAGGGCGAGTGGAGAATGTTAATGTGATAAACAGAGGCCGATAGAAAGAAGAAAAAGTCCGTGTTGCGCGCGGCTGTCATTGTTAACACATTCGCAAAGCTGAATACGTAAATCATTGCTGGAAATGACTTGCCTGTGCCTCGTGATATAATGTAATAAATTTCATGACTCTGTGCGGTAGCTCAAACACTGCACGATTAATGCAGGGAAACATGAAAGACTTTTCGCGCAGAGATGAGGTAAAAATAGTTTTAGCTTTAGTGTACTCGTCTTATACATGCTAATATCAGCCAGCGTATAATTCATCCGAAAACCCGAGCTCGAGTGCCGCGGACTCATAATCATTAAGTCTCCTCTCCACCTGTCCGACCGTCTTATTCTTGCTCTCCCCCTCCTCTCCCTCTCTTTCCTTTGCTTTCTTTCTCTCCGGCACAAGTCTTGAAATTCGTTAAAAGATAATACTCGATTAGTTCTAAGCGCGAGCCAGCCATCCGGGCTCCGAGACTCGCACGCCGCGCTAAAGAAGAGCGAACACCCACGCCTGCGCATCGGATACGCAAAATTTACTTTTCACGCGCCGATTTCTGGCTGATGCCAATCTGGCTGATCTATAATCGGTACTACGTGCACCGTAACGTATTCCAACGCCTCCTTCTTTGGCAATTTCCTCGCGGGAGTCGCGGGAAAAGCGGCGCAGCATTCCGCTAGGATAACGCTAAATCATGCCAACTGGATCGCATGTGGATTAAGCGCGTGCAGGCATGCCTGGGCCGATTCGCCTGGCTTGCCTCCCTTTACCCTCGCGCCGAACTCGAAGCCAATTGTCCGCCCCCCGAGCATAAGCCGCGACGCCCGTCTCCGCGCAATAATCCGAACCCCCGGCCGATAAATCGACGACACGGCATCGCGAATCCTCGTACTTTGCATTCGGAATCGGCGCCGAGTCCTGCGCTCGAGATTACTCGTACTTATTCCAGAAGCAGTGATGCGCGGACTTCTCGAGTGGGGCGACCTCGTCGAACGTGCGGCGGAGGACCCTTGACGACCTCGTCGGATCCTTTCGTCCGGCCGTTGCGGCGGCGCTCGGAGATGTACTAATGTTCTTTGCCGCTCGGCTCCTTGCCTCGTTACAACCTGGCTCGGCCTTGTAAGCGCCAACAACAACCGCGCCCTTTTCAGTATCGGACAGCGTCTGTCCCTTTGCTCCTTTCTCTTATCGTCGAGTGCATTTGTAGCAACCTGTTGGATAAGTTGCATCGTCGCCCTCGACTCGGCGACATCCGAGTGTTATATGCTGTATTTTGATACCACACTTGCTCTCGTTTTATTCGGCTCGCGCTCCTCGAGTCGTTCGCTTATTCCTCCTCGGCGGCTTATTTTACGCGTAAAATTACTTTACAGCTCGGGATGCGAACGCAATCCTTTTCCTCGTTTTATATATTTTAAGTGTGGACTATCGAAAATGCTTTACACTTGTAATTAACGAGTTTTAGCTTCTGCCACCGATTAGATTATTTCGACTCTGCTTATCCGCGATCCCGTTGAGCACTTTTTTGCTTGTAATGGTTCGATTATATAAAGTGAAAAATGAATCAATAACACTACGCGCGAGCCCGAGGTATGCACAGAGTTTAATCGAAATTGTTAATAAAAGTTTAAGCAAGAGCACAAAAGTTTTAACTTGAAAAAGTAAGTACACTAAAGTTTAAAGTAATTGAAAGAAGATTAAAGCGCGAAATGATCAACGAGTCAGGATTGCAACGAGAATACGTTCGACAAAAATTTTCCGATACAATTTTTGATAAGAAAAATGAATTTAAACGACTTTATACAATGATACTCGAACGGAAAATGGTTTTCTAACAAACTATTGAAATATCGATCGAAAGGAAGGCAAATTTTGCAAAGCCATAACATTTCCCTTAATCTCGTAGAGATATAAAGCGAGGAAATAAATATATAATACGGAAAGATGAAAAAGTATAATTCGATAAGTGTTCTCGTTAAAACGGAACGAAACGAGGAAGGGATAATTATACAGGAGATAGAGAAACTTTATACTTGGTTAAATATTGTCAAAGTGATTCGATCATATAAATTAAAATCAGTTGAAAATATATCTGGAATGGGGGGAAATAGTGTACGAGCACAGAATTTCAGTAGAAAAATCAGAGAGTAAAAAATTTTTTAATTAAATTAAAATGAAAACAGGCAGATAATATTAAACTGGTTTTACAGAGACGTAATATACGATTAAGTATTTTGAATAACATAGTAATAAAGACTAAAATACTATTCTTACGTTATTAATTTAACGAACTTTCAAGTTTTGAACTTGATGCGATAGTAAAAATGAGTTTGATGGTAATAATAGAAGTGGGCTATTTCTCGTTTTGTACGCGCGTTCGATAAATTAAAGACAACGTCTTCGGTTGCCCTTCTTGCACTTGCATTGAAATAAAACCAATGCTCGATCAAGTTGGTCACAAGTGAGGTGTGTCCTTGAGAAATGAAAACTTGGTTTTTTGGCAGTAGTTTTGAACCGTTAACGTATCGGGGATCGCTCGAGAAAGAAACGATGTCGATAACACAACGCAAAAGTTGAGTTGAAAAGTAATTGTGAAAAAGTGCGTCCCACTCTTTCGGACGCTTTGAAGCATTATTAATTGCTTCTTATAATAACAGAGAAATCTAAAATCAACAACTCGGCGTTTCTACCTTTGAACTAAAGTTGATTTTCTTCTCGGAATTTTTATCATTACCGTCCGGGCATAAGTCTATTCGCAGTCGAAGCGCGTCTGCACGGCGAATCGCTTCAAATCCTCACTGGAATTTCCGAAACGAGCGAGGAGAACGGCCTAACGTGAAGGTGCACCGTCATCGGGGAGTTCGGCGCCTGTGATCGGCACGTTATCTTCCGTCGGTATTATTTTTATCGATGCGTGCGTCACATGCGGAGGACGCGAAGATGACCAACCATTAATCTATGCCAGCGCGAGAGTATGCCAAGAGCACGGATTCTAGAGTGGACGAGCGGCGGGAGGGAAGGACGGAGGGAGGTCAAGGGAGAAAGAGAGTAAGAAGAAAAGAGAGGGCTCGTGTGTCCCGCTGCGCGTTCTTCTGTCCTTGCGAACGGGGGAACCGCAGCGGGAACGTGATAGAAGGCAGGATCTGCGCTGAAGCTAAACGAGTTCCGCTACTGGCGTTACGCCGCAAGAACACGACTTCTCTTGGGACTCCCGATATACCCCTCGCTCTCTTAGGGACAGCTCGCGGCAGCAGCGAGAGGAGAATCGCATTCGAATAGAGGCAAACAGTCGTAGACAAATGAAACTTGGAAGCTTGTGCTCTTGGAGACGGTGTCGCGTCGGTCTGTCATCCGACAGCGTCTGCTAATGCATTAACTCCTTTTCATTGTAAATATTTGCCGAAATTCTTATCGGTGAGCTGTTGCAGTCCGAATGCCTCGGCGTGAATTTATTTATCCGCTTCCGCTTCTTCCAACTCGCAAATTCGTAGACTTTTAAAATGCGACGGAAAGCTTGCGCTCTTCTTTAATTCCGCGCGTTAGCGGAGCGAACGCGCGTTTTTACGTTTATCTCGCGCTGCGATCCGCCTGCTCTCCTTTTCAAGTATTTATGCGTTGAACTCGCGTGCTCTCGGGTCGTACGATCAACGGAATGAGCTGGTGATGATTGCATTGCGGTCATTCGTTCAGCGCGAGTAACAGCTGGTAATGCCGAGGCGGCGGCAAACGACAAACTTGCCGAAACCTGGGTCTCGATAATAAAAGTGCGCTCGATCAATGATTTAATAACTTGGTAATAGCTTACGGAGTCGGGGTAAAAATAAAAAAGTGAAAAAATAAAGGTTTATTGGCTCGGCATTACCGTGAAATGCTTTTCTGCTCGACGCGAGTCCGCTCGCGAGAAAAAGGAACGGAACGAGTCCAAGACTCGATCTCGGCTGCGCCCGATAAAATCTAATTCGGATCCACTCGACCGGGATTTTTTCGTCCTGGCAGTTGTAAAACACGCATTAATAAATCTACGATTATTCGGATTATTACACGAGTAACACGCGTAAAGGCTCGTGTCACTTCCGCAAACCTTGGCCGCATTACTGTCGCACGCGCTGTTAAATTAGATGTTACGCAGGCAAGACATAAATTAGCGGTGCGAGTGGAGGAGCGAAAAGGAGAGGGGGACAACAAAAGTAACGCGATCGAGGCGAGGCGAGCAAAAATGAAAATTCAAGCGGGAGCGCAGGACCCGGAGTCGAGGCCGGGGACGGGTAGAGCGCGCGCGAAGCCCCGCTGCGTGTTTCCCGGTCGCTTACCGAGCGGAAATCTAATTCGCAGTTGGTATACGCGCGCTACTCTGAATTGGCGTCGGGACATCGTATTCAAATGTAACTACGTAACTACGCGCTGCCGGTGACTGCCGCTGCAATATATAAACCTGTTAAATGGAAATAGATGCGTGTTTTTACCGGCTTTCCGGTCTCGAGTACCCGCGTGCCCGTGTACACCCATACGGCTACATCTGTTGTACTTATGTGCGTACGAGTGGGCCGCGAGCCTGTGTGTTAAACACTATGACTGCGCGGCGCGGTTATGCAAGCAAATTTAAATATCCTGCATGCTAGCGCTATTCACAATTGCCATCGTTAACAGTTCGCGGCCGATCATCGTGCTTTGATCTCCGATCCCGTTTTGTTCCAGCTGATTGGACAACGCGCCAAGCAGCCCTTCCTCCCCCGCCCCCCGGGCCCTCGTCGTGCCAGAGCCAGCCTCGAAAAAAGAGAGGAGCGAATACTTTGTCCGCGCGCTTTTATCGCTTTCCTGCTGGTTCTCTGTTCCCGGATGGAAGGCAATTATATTGCACGGGCACTCTGTCACTATCGCTTTTATCGGCGAAATTATCGCGGAGGAAGTAGCGCAGTGACATTCCGAACACTTCTCCGATACGTCGCTGATCCGTCCCGTCAACTCTTTCCTTGTAATGCGCGCGATACAAAATCTAAATATTGATTCGCGGCTGCGTGTGCAAATTATAAAATGCTAATTTAGATAGTCAATCAGGAGTGCTGCAGGTTTATTGTGAACATTGTGCTGAGCTAAAGGCGCTGTTTTGCACCGCTCGCGATTGCGATCTCGATTTATTTGTTATTTGCTGTGATTCCGATGATGTTCGGGAATAGGAAGCGCTCAATTTTCCGTCAGTGCTGCCAGGAAAATATTATGCAGATCGCAGAAAAAGTGTAATGGGATACCCCGGCGTAAAGATTTCTGAAAGATACTAAGTACAAACTGGATGCCTGGGCGTTGTTTCGCGCCGAGCCTTCCTCCGAGTCTAAGGGCGCGCTCGCGCATTAACTTAATAAATAAAGCATAGAACTTATTCCAGTTATCTCGGAGAAATTAGTATTTCCAGCACTCGTTAACTGCATGACAAACAGATCAAGTCAACGAAAGCTATCCGCTACGTGCGGTAGACCGGAGCTTTGTGCCTTTCCTCCGCTTACCGCTTTCCTTCTCGAGTTTTCCTTTACATTTCCTCAAATTTATTTTACATCTATTTTTCAGTCGTAAGGAGTTTCTTTTTCAATTACGGCAAAGATCCCATTGAAAGATTATCCTTTTTTATAATAAATGAAATTCGCTCGTACCGCTAGTCTCGAGGAATCGATACGAACTTGTTCTGATACTAGAAAATAAGATCTTGCCCTGGCCTTCTTTGTCGTCCCTTTTTTAAGGGGAATGAGTAACTTCGATTGTACGTCGCTCTTCTCCGGCTCAAGACGAACGGAAAGTAAATTTGACACGAAGAAGGGCTTGTCGAATACAACTGCTTATTTCAGGCTGTTGCATTCGTAATTTCGCGAGTTTACAAAAATTTCGGAAACTTTTAACGCGCTGCCTACCGAAACTGAGAAAACAACGCGCGCAGCTCTGGTTTATAAACTCCTTTAAATTAATTAAATTTCCAAGAGGCGAATCATGCTGAAAAATGCGAATGAGAAATAAGAAATAATAATTCCGAACGGTGTTTGTTGCTCGCTGTCAGTAAAACATTTTTATTGGAAAAAATATAAATAGTCTTCGATTCATATTCATGGTTAAAACGCGTAATGAACTTATATTGCGAAAATTGGCATAATGTTGTCGAGCGCAAAAAAAAATATTTCGATTTCACCGTAGCCTTGGGCTGAAGCAAAGTGAACATCGGAGAAATGTTGAAATGAAAATAGACATTTGAATAGAAAATAAACGAAAATAGAATAACGTTTCGTTTTTTTTTTTATCTATATTTGGTGACTTAATTTTAGAACTGATAGCTCTAATTGCGTCATTAATTCTTTGTGAGAATTTATTTTCAGTGTTTTATGTTGTCAATGACAATATTAATTATTTAGACAAATGAAATGTTTAAAGAGTCGATAAATTAGACGTTTCTTATGTTATGAATATTTCATTAATTTCCCGCAGTTGTCCATAGGAAAAAGACAATCATGCAATATCTTATAATTACTTCTTCGATATATAAATATAACGCGATAGCAGAGGCTATTATTTATTGCTTATCGAGTACAAAGTATTTGTCCAGAATTACCGGAGAAGAGACAGTGAAATATTTCTTTGACATCGACGACGCTACACCGATTAACGAAGAGACACTAGTGAAGATTAATATTAAATTAAAGTTAAATATTAAATACATTAAATAAGATAAACGTTTCTATAAAGTTGTGTTACTTCTCTTATAATATATGACCGATAAACGCGCGAGGCGAATGATAACATAAGTTAAATAACAATTATCAGCCTTACTACAAATATTTATCAAAAATTGTTTTACCGCGAGACAAATAATAGACCTAGAAAAGTCTATTAAAAAATGGATTAATTTGACAGTAGATTTTCCGTGCATCTAAATTTTGTTTGGAATTACTCTGGAAAACATACGCATTGATAAGTTTAATTACTTTGACATATCGAGGTGCACCAATCAGAACTTCAATTATTTACATGAAGCATAAAAGTCAAATCAAATAGAAAACGTAGATAAAACATCGCGAATATTGTTGTTTCAGTTTAAAAGTAATGCCTTTCATAAATTTAAAAAAATTTTTGTGATTTAAAGATGATTTTGCCATAACTTAAAGTAATCGTTTCTACTCGGCAGCCCTTTTTCCACACATACATTTTTCCAAATAGCTTCTATTTATCTTTCCCGAGAACAAAAAATAATATATTATAAAAGTCATTTTAGCACGTTCCGCCATGATTGGAAGGAGGCAGAAGTGCAGGAGCAGGATAAATTTTAGTTATTTTAGTGCCCAAAAGCAACGGCGATATGGTTTATCTCAAGAGCCGCAGTAAAAGAATTCCTGTTCTGTCTATTATAATGGAAGACATTCGAGCTCTTTATACGTAATTGCACGAGCTTAAGGAAATGTCGCGCAACTTTAGCTGCGAATATTATCGGAGCTGCTAAATACACATATTAAAACTTCGCGTTCGGTGTATATTGGAATGTTCGATTTCTTCGACAGTGCATAACTTGAAACAACTAGTTCGTTATTAGTCAAGATATCGGCGCTGTTAACTCGTGTCAATAAAGAGCAAGTGGGTTATAAAAGCAGAAAGGAAAAAGTCCAATTGAAAGGAAAAGTAATGGGCTCTAGGACAAGCAAAGGTCGGATCATATTAAAATGCAATGAAGCATAGGTAAAGAGGCGCTCACGCTAAAGTCCTAATGAGCGCCTGTGTTAGAACCTCAATAGCAGTTTCGAGCCTTGAAAGGTTAGTTGTCATTGTTTACTGCGTTCTCTCTTTCTCTCATCTCCGCCCACAGCCGCGTCGCTTTTCTCTTTCTTGTCCCTTCAGTTACATACTTTGTCCTTCTATTTCTTCTTTTCCTCGGTGTTCATTCCCTTTATCTCCATCTCGCGCGCGCTTTCTCTCTCTCTCTCTCTCTCTCTCTCTCTCTCTCTCATTCTCTTTGCCTGGATGCCGCAGCTTCCCAACGCTACGATCTACTCTCTAGCTTCGTTTATCGGATTTTATCCCATCGGAGTGGCGACTGTGTGCTAATTTATTATTCTCGTCGTTTGCTTCATAAACTGCTTATCGCACCGAATCTAAGGGGAAGGGACGGCTAGTAGGTGGACAGAACGAGAGGGCGTTAATCGGCTGTACCGCGTTCTCTGCGTCGCAGTTCGAAGGATATAAGAGAGAAAAAGAGAGAACAAATATAAGATCGAAAGAATCGCTGCACGACTTGACGATGTGCCTGATACTTTAGGGCCCTGTTAGCTCCGATGTATTTCTTCTCTGATTGAACAATTTATTGTAAGCGTAGACTTCTTTCTTCACGAAAATACGAGGCTTCTTTGAGTGCGCGCGCTGCTTTTTCTTAATTTACCGTGAGAGTTGAGAGCTCGGGTCTCTTAGTGAAATTTGCATTTGTTTGCCTCGTTCTCGCCCGTTTGTTTTATTTCAAAGAATCAGATAATTGCATTAAATCACTGTTTCTCGCACTTTATGACATTCGGAAAAATTAAAAGTCAAATTTCCGCCAGTTGTGTTTACCGGAACTTTCCTCGAGGACAGTTTTCTTAGTGTTTAAGCGAAAGGACAAAAATAAAAAAGACGGACAAGTCCTTTTCTCAATCCTTTTCTTTCTTTGTTTTTCATTCTCTATTCCTCCTTTTCTTCTGACGAAGTACTTAAAAGTTTTTACGACATCCTCATTGAAAGCAGTAGCTAACAGCAGGCATACCAGTGCAGTGTTCATTGAATCGGCTGGCCCTCACCTCACCTCTCTCTCTCTCTCTCTCTCTCTCTCTCTCTCTCTCTCTGTCTTTTTTCTTTCTGTTTCTTCTGTCTCTGCCCCTCCTCTCTCTCCGTCTCTCCTTCGTTCCCTTCTGCTTCCTCATTCTCTCAACTTTGGCTGTAGCGCCGCGTAGAGCGACAAAAAGGGAAATAAAAGAAGGCAAAACGATTGCCTTTTCGAACGTAAAATTCCTAATTGAGTAATCAGACGAAGCACTAAAATAAAACTGGACTCGCCGTCCGAAAAATTCGATGGCGGCTCCAGAGTGAGCGAGTTTTTAAATTTTATTTATTCTCTTTTTGTTATTATTTTTTAAAGACGGAAAGGAAAAACTTAAAGTCAGCGATGCGAGGCTCTCTTTTTTATAATAATCATAACAAACCGAAGCTCGGTATCATCAGCGGCAGGTAAATCACTACAAAGTGGGCATTTGATAGCGAGGAGCAGAAACACAGACATTCCTGCCATTGTTCTCTTTCATCTCCGCTCCTTCCTTTTCTCCCTATTTATCTATTTATCTATCATCTTAATCCTTCTGCGCTTTCACTGCTTTGCCTTCCGTGTTTCATAACCACTTAATCTATTTCCTTTTTGCAAACAACAAATTTTCCTATCCTTCCCTTTTTCTCCCCGTCCTCTCTCGAACTCAAATTCACGTATCACTTTTCCTCTTCTTCCGCTCTCTGCACTTTTACAAGCCAAAGAGGATTCGCGATTTAATATCCTCTGCATTTATTTATTGTGCGCAATTTAAATTGCTCTTTATTCAGCTTTTCCGATCTCGTACTTTTTGCGCGATACAATGGCGAAGCAGCGTTTTCAGTCCGCGAATGCTCCAGAATAGGCGATTCAGATGTTGCGCAGTCACATGAGCGATTATACGAGTATATTACCGACCGCCCGCGATTAGGTCCTTAACTGGTTTTGTTTCGATCTCGCTTGCGTATGTATACCCACCGAGGCTGTGATTGCTTATATTAAAACGTTTAAACTTATGGAGCGCAGGGCTGGCTTCATCTGCTGCAATTAAATTCACTCACGTAGGGCATTCTGGTATCCTTATTGGGTAGAGGAACTTTATTACATCCAACTTAATTTCAGTTTCGATTCGGGGTGTAAAATTATTTTTACGACTCAATATATTAATTAAATTTTCAACTAGTGTAACTTATTGTGGTGGCAAAAATGAAAAGCTTTACGACGCGCGCACGACGAAGCAACGTTACGTTAAAAATATGTCGGGTTGGCCGTATTACGAATTGTCTTTATTGATTGCGCGAGCGGCGCGTTAAGGCAATGACAGTCTTGCGCAGCGATAACGAGACCCAGGCGTTAATATGGAAATTGTGGGCGAAAAATTAGAAAGGTTCGCGATTTTTCCGCATTGGCTGCTTTTACGGCGCTAGGTCTTATTTTTATTTGGCCGTCGGTCGGACCCTTTCAAAGCTCCGCCGGGTCGCTCGGCGGCAAATTAATCGTCATCATAAATTCAGCTGATCAAACGGCGATAAATCGACGACTCCGGACGCGAATAGTTTGCACGCCGCGCTTTAATCGCGACCGACTTTCGGAGCTAGGCCGCGGCATCTCGCAGCCGGGCAGCGCCAACGTGCCCAGCTGTTTATGTAAATCATCCCCGACTCCGAGCGAAAGCCGAAATAACAGCTGTGATTACGGTTCGCGAGATCCGCAGCGGCCCAGCTTTTCTAATCGGCCGGCGCAAACTGAGTTATCCGACACTCTCCTTCCGCTCCTTGGCCGTTGCGGTAAGACGGCGGCGGCGAATGTTCCCTGTTCAAATACAGGACATGGAAAGCCTCAAAACTTTGCCACCTTGGGTCTCCCTCTCCCTTACGAGGCCGCAGAGTGCGCTTTAGAACTTGATCCCGCGACTCAATTACCGGGAGTTTGGCGAAGCCTTTCCTACCTACGCTGTGCTCCAGCGAATTTTCGCGAGTTGAATTGTTCTCCAAATTGTACAGATCACGCTGCGAATAATAAGGAAGTTTTGAGGCAAGTGCTCATTAAACATTCTAATTGACCAAACTCAGTGCACGGATTTGCATTTCATTTTGCCTCCTCCGAGATTGAAAACAATCATTTCATTCTCCGCACTCAAAACTATATCACGGAAATACATGTAGTGATCCATTCGACCGTGTGATTCGTTGATGCATATGTAATGTAATCTCAAGTTAAATGATTTTACACGCTCAGAAAGTTTTGGCGCGCTTATCGCTCCGCGACTTCTGGAAAATTCTTTCGAAAGCACAATTTGTCCGCTCCTATAATTTTGTGGTTTTACTCTCGGTTTTTGAACCGACGGCTTACTTTTTTACGTCGTTTAAGAATAAATGAATAACAGGACTTTATACACTTTGTGGCATGTATTCTGCTTAGGAACTTGACTGTGGTACTGCGTACGGTAAAAAATTGCTAGCCACAAAACATTTTGCATCATAATTGTCATCAATGATCGGTTTCTTTTTTTCGTCCACGTATCGGCGCCGACGGCGGCTTAAACGTTATTTTTAAAGAATTATGAATTGCTCTACCCACCCCAGCTTTCAACGCCACTCTTCAATTGTTGTGTGAAATTCGAAACTGCGAATTACCTGTCACTTTATCGACGTAAAAATTCGTTTCTCAAATAACTATAATTCATGGAAACATAAACCGCACTTTCTGGTAGGTAAGCCTTATGCTGTTGTTTTGTACGTGATTACTGCCGTGTAATTAGAGGTTTTGCTCGTTAGCCAATCCCGAATTGCTTTTTTTTAACCACAAATCTTGTTTACGATTTAATTGAACAAATTTAAGTGAAAAATTCAAGATGTTCAATATTAATTTTTAACTAGATATTTTAATTCGATATCTCGTGAGGTTGTTTCTTCTTTTTTTTTTTTTTTAAAGACAGGTTAATCGAATCCATTAGTTTGCAGTCCTTCGTTAGTTCTGTTTCGAAATGTAATATTTATTTGCGAGCCTTTTTGAAAACCACGTCGAGCCAAAAGGTACCGTCTATTGCTAAATTTAATATATTTCACTCTCTAAGCTCGGAAAATTTCTAATTCACTTAGCCTCGGATAAGTTAATCAAAACTCTTCATAATCAAGTATTACACGAGTTACATTTCTAGGAAGAAACAATTTATACTTCGCAGGTGTTCTCTAAAGTATACAAATATGTGCGCCGTAGTTGAAAAATGATCGAATTACCCATTACGATAAATACAACGGAATAAATTCACAATCAGGTTAGCTATTAGAAAACGAACAAAACTTTATCAAGGCTTTATCGCCCAGTCGATAATTCAAGTTTTCTCCTTTGCGAGTCTTTCCACTTAACCCTCGGAGCAATATATCTGTATACGATCTTAGTTGCGCTTCATCTGTAACCGCAAACTTAAATTGATTATCTAAGTTCTGAAGAACATTATCGGCACTTGGAAAAAATGTTCCCGCTCGTCGCGCCGTTCTCAAAGTAACGTGCAAAGTGTTGCACAAAGTAAATTCTAAGAATCGCGAAAGTATTTCAGCATATTTTACGTAGCTCGTGACGCTGGCGTCAGCTGTATCGATCGCTCCATATTATAAATAAAAGAAATCGAGCCTATCCGTGTGAGTTGCAATCTTGGCTACGTGTTACATTTATAGCCAATTTTTTTACGAATGTCGTATATATTAAGGTTATTCGCACATCTGGTTGAATCGATGATCGAGAGATACAGACGTGATCTAGTGGATTGAGTACCTACTGGTAATACGAAACGTGATTACGCGTGGAAAGATGATCCATATAATAACAATCGTATTAGCAGACACATTCGCAAAGAATCCGTTCTCGTAAACACGGGGCTGATTCTGCACAATTGTCAAGTATTCCTCGTGATTGTAACTGAATTACGTAAAACTGTGGTTACGGAATTAAACATAACTTTTTCCGCGAATTTCGTTGCGCGCGTGTTACAGCCGATAAAAGGGTTTGGATACATTTACGAACGGCAGAAATATCAAAATAATGCATTCCGTCGTTTAGTGTTCCAATGTTATTAATAATAAATTCAAAAATTATTTGCTCGCGTTACATTGTATAAACAATGAATTAAACAAAATTAATTAAACGGTTAAATGCGCCGATTATTATGCGAATCATTTGAGCTTGTTCACTGGTCATTACGTACGAGTTCTTAACGAAATTTATTTTGAAATACCGACAGCAACGCAATCGGGATTTCACGATAAAATGTGCCTCTCTATGTGTAAGAAAAAAGCACTTTATCTCGTAATATTTGTACAATTTAATGCCTGACACTTTAATGTCTGCTTATAATCTTTATGGTCACTCGTATAACGTTATCACAATACATTTTTATAAGAAAAACTATTTCAAGCCCTGAACAGATTGTAAAAAGTGGAATATAAAATATCGAATAAAGGCAGATATATTTTGCAATAGACGAGGGCTTAATCAAACTGCACTTGCTAATGAATTACAGGGCAAATGCACTTTCGAGCTATTTTTCAGCTGCACTCGCGTCAAGATAGCAGCAGTGGAACGTTTTGGATTCGCGACCCTCGACAGGCACACCCACGATCGTTTCGAGCCCGCCTCGACTAGGAGCCCTTATTTTCGTAGGGCAAAAATACCCAGTATTACGGTTGAAAGCCCGAATCTGGCATTGATAAAGCAAAATGGCAGCCGGACTCGGCTGCGTCGAGAGGTCGACGTACAACAGCCGGCCTTCGCGGTTTCTCTATATAACGAGGGAGCCCAGCCGATTTTTTGCCGATTTGTCCGTAGACAATTCAATAACGATGCTCAGATATTTCACTCACGCGCGGAACACAATAATTCAGTCGAGCAGGCAATATCAGGGGATGCGCGCGTGCGAATAGCTGGGCTATTCGGCTGCTCCCGTCAGACCGCAACGCTCGCCGCCCCGTCTACACCCACGCGACAGACTCTGTCCGTGAGCCCAAACATTTGGCCTCTCTGGAGCTGCGTTGCGATCGGGCTGCCGGCCGTCGTCAGCAGCCGCGGGCCTGAAAAGCCTGCTGCGGTCACGCATTCAGCGGAATGTTATCGCCGGCCATGCGTCATTATCGCCGGGGCCGCTTTTCGATTGCATAATTCTTAGCGAAACCGCGTAATTAGCTGCTGCTTGATTTTGCATTTTTCATCTCGACTTTTATGCAACGCGGCTTGTCGCGCGCCTTCCGACGAGCGGCGAATTCGCTTTGCGACGCAGCTTTATCGCGCATTTTTCAAGAGCGGCGCGATGCAACGCAACTCGGGAGACGTCCTAACGACAGTCGTAGTCGCGCGGCATTGTTTTGAGCAGCGAATTCTACGAAAGCTAAATAATTAATGAATTTCCACAAGTAAGCCATTTATTACGGCATTATTTGATACAAGTCAGCGTATAAGAAAATATTTATACGGCAATTTATCTTGAATAATAAATGATCGAGTCAGTGAGATAAGAATAGGCGTTGGTATTATAAAAGAAGTTTCCGAGATAAATTAAAATCCATTGCGCGCGTTCTGAGAAGGGGTTTTCGAGATCGACCATTCAACGATTACTCCGAGTCGCTTTGGATCGGCGCATATCGTTATAACAGACACACTCGTAATTATTTTCAGAGAAGTGCCCGCTAACTTTGACCGAAAAGCCACTCACGCGCAATCATGCTCTACCCGCCTCTGTAACAAGTGATTTGCTCTTTTTTCCTCCCTCTCGACGTCCTTCCATCCGCTATCCTCTCCCGTCCCCCTCCTCAACGCCGAGCCAGGAATAAAAAGAGCCGACGACATTAATAAATCTTAAAAGCGTTGGAAGAAGGGAGGTCATTAATACCGCTGCCGTAAATTACTAAAATCTAGATCTTTCCGGACACGCTGGGTGAAAATCGGATGAGCGAGACATCCCAACTCGCTTGCTCGCTCGCTCTCTCTCTCTCTCTCTCTCGCGCTCCGTTTCTCCGCTGAACGCGAGTTGAACGCAAACCGAACGTTGCGTTGCGGGATGAACGACCCGCCCGATCTCCCGAAGGTCTTCCAAGGACGCAGGAATGAGCGAGAGAGAGGGAGATGGCATCGGGTCTCGCGCTCGCACGCGCGAGCTAATAATGCGCGCTACGTCTTGGTACTAGGCGTATCTGCCCGCGATTGGCCTGTAGCTCAATCAAAACATTATCATAGGGAGCAATACGTGCGCGAGCCTCTAATCTGTGTTGCGATACGAGTTACCTCCGTTTTTTCAAAATACAAAGAAGAACATCGTATGGGTTGCGATGCGCCCGCTTATTATACACAGTAGGGCTCGATTTGACGTTTAAATCAATTTAAATAGGTTAGTGGGTACGCGAAGCAGACATTTCGCACTTAAACCACCTAATATATTGCAAATTCTGTTTTCAAATCTTTGCCGTTTTCCTTTAACTTACAAGGCCCGAGAAAAGGTTATTAAATTTTCAGGTGATTTATTCGAGCCATTATTTTAATGTTTTGAAGGCCATTATCAGAAAAACGTATCTAAAGAAACAATTACAAGTAATGCATAACGTGGGAAATTTGCATTTTTTCGGTGCGATTTTCAAATAATTGGATCGTCCATCAAGTTTTCTTGCGCAAAGTTATTCCGTTTGCAGCCGCATTACCTTGCGAGTTCCCTCATTTCATTATTATCGTCCTGGTTTTGCTTTCTAACATTATAAACCGACATTATGCAATTTTGAATAAATACTGGCCGCTTCATTGGAGCGGTTTTTGCAAAAAGTGAGCGCAGCCTCGCATCCAAGGAGCAAAAAATAATTGAGCGACTCCCTACCAACGAGTCGATTCAAATAGTGGACCTATTCAACCGAGTTCGGTCTTTTTCCCTTTCCTGGAAATGATGCGCTGTGATCAGTACATTTCCACCATATTTCTTCGATACATATTGCAGACTCACACGTAATCGACCCGACTCCTTTCAATGCACTGCGCGAGTCGGCAAAAGAGGAAAAGAGTGCTCGCTTTATTCTTATTCTTATACGAGAATGTAATATTTTTGTATTGGACTGGAATCGGAGCATTTATGAAACGAGTTCCAAGCCACGGAAAATCAACCCCGCCATAAATAAAAAAGTATTAAACTTACTAAACTGCGAACTTATTTAATTTAACAATGACTTTTCGCTGCGAAAAGTCATTTTTCTTAAACTATTCTGCTGCATCTTCAAAAATAATTGGCAATGGAAATTCTGTAAGCGTATGCCTATACGTGTGGTTTAATTCTTATGAAACACAACGTCGCTTATATTTTATTTTAAAGGGCATTTACGTTTCATTCCGCGCACTCCATTGTTATTTCGTTATTATCATTGTCATTGTTATATTATATTCTATTTTCATACACTCGAATCGAATATTAATAATGTTTTACTTACACTTTGATCAGTCGTTTTTTTTAAAATCGTCACTTATTATTGTCATTAATTTATACACAGTGTATAGATACCAAACTGGATTATTCAAATATTGAAGATAAATTCTCTTTTTAAATTAACCATATTTATGAGTTTAAAAATATTTAAATCCGACATTTCAGAATTATCTTATTCAGTGAATATACAAGTAATGTTTTGATAAATATAATTAACTACATAATTTTGAGATAAAATAATCTTCCCTTAAATTAAGAGTAATCGCACTGGAAATTCTTTGAAAAAAAAAAAAATTAAATCCAAACATAAGATTATCGTCGGTAACATGCATCATTTGGAATTTAAAAAACGCCCTTTAATTCAAATTTACTTACAAGTTTTATAATAAGATATAGTCTTTTATATCCAGAAATAATAATTTTTCTTCAAGGAAATTTCTCATTTCTTTACAGAAATAATAATAATATATAGATAACGAAATAAAGATTAAACTTTCAATCGGATATAAAATTTTTCATTTTCTATCATATTTAATATTATTTCTATTGAAATAAGAGTGACGTCATCTTCAATCACGTGTTACATTGACTCACTATTAATTTTTAAAACCGTAATAGTTTATAACAATAATAAATTTAATAGAGGATAATACAGTCTTGCGTGGAAATACTTATTAGCAATAACTATCGTGCATCGGCATAATTAAAAGAGAATCTTTTTATCAGCATTAAGTTTTTCTTTGCAAAATTAAAACTATATGTCAACTAAATAATTACGATTGAAGTTTGTAACTCTAATATTTATAAATATTAACTTTACTATAAAATGCGCTTGCACAAATCTCCCTAAGTTATCAGTTATTATTTATTTTATTTTGGTTTCAAATAATTTTAAATTAACTACTATAATAAAGCAGCTACTTGTACATGAAATACGCCTCGAAGCAAAATATTAGCGTACAGCAATATTAGCAGAGGGTACTTTTTAGTTGATTTATTTAAATTAAAAATTTAATATCTTACTAATGCGAGCCTTTGGCTCTTTTGCTTATGTAATACTTTTGAGATTTTCTTTAATAGTGTCTTCGTATTGCTCGTTCGGTCCAATGAAAAGTTTTTTATTTCAAATTTGCTATTAAATCTGAGTGTGGGGTTAGTTTATTCCTCATTTCAGCTACTTTTTCAGTAATTAAACCCTGCGATTTAATTGCTTTTACAATATAAACTCGAGTACACAACTCATCTCTCCAAGTTATGTAATTTCTTATATTTGCTAGTTCCCTTGTCCTAGTTCGGAAACATATATTTAAGCACTTTATTTGCTGCTCGTATTTGTCTTATGTAAGAGGCCTTATCCCCCCTCCCCTCCCGTCTGAGGCTCTATAAGGCTCGGTTATGTTATTCTTCTTAAATCGTGACTTTAAAATTACGCGACCGCAGCCATGACTTCAATGGGATTCGAGATAAAAGAAATATGAATGGAATCGCTGAAATAAATTATTCTTTATTCCTCTTTTTGAAACTGTTTCACTGCGCATAATTATTATACCGAATTAATTATATTCATTTATGCTTCAAAAGGTTATTTCGAAAGCGTACAAATCTCGTCCTCCTACATTTTTATAAACGTAATTCGTCATGGTGCATTATATTTTTCCCCCTTAAATTAAAGAGTCGCATTAGTCTGGGCAATAATTTTGCGCTTTAAATCGGCACGTATATCCAAGCTTCAATTAAATAGTAGATTATTTGCATACGCTAATATTTGAGTCGTACCATTTCAAGTTATCTCGACTTTCTTGTATGAATCCGATGATCTGCTCGAAAACTAAATTCAATTAGAAGGATGATAGCGCTTCGGTAATTCACCTTGAATCTTAACGTCGTTCACACAAGTGTATAAATTAAATACGTATTTGGCGCGAGGATTGTGCGGTAGCAAGATTGAAATAAAATTACGATAAATATCTTTTAATTATATGAATTAAAAATTTTATACGTGTGCTTTGTGGACATTTTTTATCCGTCAGCTACCTAATGAACGTTTAATCAATTATCGAAACGTTGAGTCAAGTAATGGAGTTGTAATTCCTTCCATCCGAGTTTAAGCGCGAGAATAAGTTTATCAATTTTTGACACTCGGTCTTTGCGACATTCGGTTCCGATCGATTCACAAATCTCAGAAAACTACCAACAAATGTTGTTGCGCGATAATTTAATTCACTCGCTTATCACTATATCCTACTTAATTTGCTTTTATTTAATAAAAGATTAAACACTTGTTCGAAACAAATTTATTCAATGTGATTCAGCAGCAGCAATGCTCGCTACCATATTTGAATTTAAAGTTCAAGAACGTTGAATAACCAGCCAAAATAATTTCTTGAGATTTTAAGCAAACCATCTGCTATTTGCATCCGCTATTAAGGCTCTGTTCTCGTTTCGTATTTCTCTAGATTAGCTCGGGAAGAGATTTTGATCACCTTCGTACTTTCGTAATCTTTATTTTGTTCACCGACAATACTCACCTTCTTTTATCGCGACGTTTTTCTATATTACGCAATCCAATCAATCCGTCACGTTGTTAAAAAGCTGCATTTTAATCATTGCTTACGTCGCAAATCCATACGCAATTATAATTAAAATTCATTAACAATTCCACGTTATATACGTGATTAAATGTAATATTTGCATTATCTCAACCCTTCGTGATGAAACAGTAAAAGCTTATTAATAAATGTCATCCTTGTGTTGTGACAGGATTATAAATATTTTAAAATATATTTACTATTTTACATAATTTTAAAATAAGCGATGCACTTTTTAATTTCGTTTTTATTATTCTAGTTTTGGGATGAATTTTCTGAGCAAGCAAAACGTAGCTTACTTTTTAATATTAACCAGTGCAGTAGAGATATTTTGTAAGAATTATAGATAAAATCCCTATTCGGTAATCCGCCATCTGCTTAGATGTTCGTTAAACCGTAAAATTAATAATAACTCTTTTTGGAGGAAAATTTATCGAGGCATCGTAGAATAACCGAGGCATCTAGTTCACTCGACGTAATTACAATATATTACGAGTTGTATTGTAATGAATTTGCATTGCGCATGTGATTACGATTGTGTGCTCGATATAATGGATACGAGTTCGGTTGGAGAGCTTACAACGACACAATGATACTTTCAGAGAAGCGACAAGGTGCATTTGAAACAAGTGGTGAAAGAATCTTGCCGATCGTTTATTTAACTCGACTAGTATATTTAATTTCAGGCACGTTAACAGCGTGAAATTCAACGTTTTATTGAAGAACGTTAAAAAGTGAATTTAAAGTTCATGGGGTTTATCTGGGAGATCTCTTTAATTGCAGGATTAAGAAGTAATTAAGTTTTTCGCTTTCAATTCTTCGGTTATTCTCGAAGCTCGCACGCCGGCTACGACGAGCACGTACCGTAATAAGTCAGAGGTGGAAGAGGTACAGAGAGAAGTAATGAACCAACAACGAAAAGTTGTCCGACTAAGATAGAATTAGTTTCCCGTGGGAAATCAAGCGCCGCAAGAGCTTTCTGAACATATTGTCCTCTGACCCCCGATAAAAGCGCACGATACTAATTGTCGCCCACTTCAAGTCGATGCCCGTTGAATGTCGTCGCTTACAGGAGCTGCTGCGACTGCTCGTGGTGTTGTCACTGACACTGCCACTGACACTGTAGCTATGCCTATGACTTCGATATATTTGCTTAAATTATAGTAGAGGATAAGGAGAAACACTGGATGTTTCCCGGTGTATTGCTTAATTGAATGGCTTGTCGCTGTAAGCGATGGGATGCTAAAACTGAGCTTTTAGTGGACACTAAAATGCAAAGCGACTATAATAAATATTTCGTTAAAAACGTAAACAAAACAAGCATTTTTTTCGAGTGGATTTTCTGCCTGGCACTCTTTAGCTCTTTTACATTTTGGTTTTTCTGCATTAATTTTTATGATCCGAATGGGCCACTAACCCCACATTTACATTATCATTCGAGTGTGCTATTTATGCGACACCTAAAATCTGACGCGCGAAAGCAAAAATTGCCATTAATTGCTTAATAATGTGATACTTTTGGATAAATTACGAAATGATACTTGTTATTTTTTTACAATGTATATATTTAATACAATGTATACATTAGTTTCTTCGCTGATGTGTTTAGGAAATTTTTCTTTCTTTTAATTCAAATTTCTAATTTGGATCAGAAATATAAATATGTATATTTAGGTGATAAAAGATAAGATTATTCGATAAACGAGTAAAAAGACGGATTGTTCGGTAGCAAGATTTTAGAAATTTACGACAATTATTTGTTTTTTTTTGTATTCAAATCAGTTATAATTTTCATTTTAAGAATCATTTATGATATTGCAAAATTATTTTAATTAAATTTTCCCTCGAATTTAAGATTAATTGGCAATATATTCGTCGGTTAGAAAATTACCTGTTTAATACATCCATAAATTATTTCTTTAAAAAACTGTATCTCAACAATTTAATTAAAAATAAATAAAAATTCGTTTGAGTAAATTATTTCATTTCTTTTAATATATATCATTAATACTAAGTGAAGATGGTTACTAATATTATTTCTCTTCGTATTTTTCACTTTCGGCCTCTTTGTTTCTGTCTCTCTTTCTGTCTGGATTGCATATATCAGGGGCTATACTATAGTTTCAAATATTAATCATGTTAAAATAACTCTCTATTATTAATCGTGGAATAAATTTGTATGAAAGACGTGTAATTACTTTAAATATAACGAAAAGGTAACACAAGTTTTTCGCATATTAAAAATTATTAAAAGAGCAATAACATTATCGCTTTTATATTAGTATTTTAAGGAAATTCTGAAAATACCGCGACACACGTGGAAGATGGAAGTGTTTATTAAATTTTATTAGTAATGGAATTTGCGAGTAAAATAGTTAGGCTGTTGTATTTTGAAATTAAGAAGAATTCGGTGTATTTCCTTGGGAGTTTATTAAACACGCACGATGAAATATAAATATATCATCGTTTAAGCGAGTGAATTTCGAATTGACCAGGCCGAGGCTGAAGGCGTTGAAATAATGTTGCAAAATTCGATACGAATCATCTAAATATAAATTGGCTTGATTAGCAGACTAAAACGTACGAAAGCACTCGAACAAAAGCGATTGAGAAAGTGCGGATGCTCTTTATTCGGCCTTTATTTTCATTTTTTGCCAATTTCTTAAGAAAGTGAAGGCGCGCGGCGAAATTCCTGTGTATCTAGGGCATCGTAATTACCTCGCGGCGAGGAGTCACGTAGACTCCCCAAAGCCAGCAGACCGCCGCCCCAGCCACGGAATTCGCCTTCATCGAGGAACAATGTCTTTGCCCCGTCCTTCTTTCACCCTTATCATCCACTCAGTTCTTTGTCACCAGGAGCTTCGGCTCCGGTGAAAAAGTAGCTTTCCGTTTCATCACGAGCCATCCATCCACCCTTCCTTCTTACGTTCCGGTAGCTCATCTCGCGGCGAATGCGAAGTAGACGTTTCGGGGTATACGGCCTGTGTACAACACAATGACGATCGGCCAACTCTGACCTCGAGCTCGAGTCCGTCTCGCTCTTTCGACCAGTCGGCGGGAGCAAACGCGACAAGAATGTAGCCAGAAAATGGAGTTCTGTGCTTCTCTTGCAAAAACAGAGAGAATGTGCGCTCGCAAGATATATAGAAAGAAATGAGATCGAAAGAGGAGCACATAAGCGTCAAGTCTAGGCGAGAGGAGAGACAATGTCGGGTCGAACGTGCTGGAGACGGAGAGGGAGAAGGAGGGCCAGGAGGAGAACCGGAGTCGAGACGGAGTGCTGTTTTCTTTGGATTTACGTGACACCACGTGCTAGTGCTTCTTCCCTTCCAGCCCTTGCCGCTGTTATCCCCTTTCTCTCACTTTCTCTCGCTCGCTCTCATCCTCGACTCTCATC
The DNA here is from genome assembly GCA_018907185.1 of Platyscapa corneri. Lineage (NCBI taxonomy): Eukaryota > Metazoa > Arthropoda > Insecta > Hymenoptera > Agaonidae > Platyscapa > Platyscapa corneri. Next base: position 2,872,790 of record JACCHW010000023.1, on the reverse strand, counting down.
CTCGATATTACCGGCCAGATCGAAGCAGAGCTTGGTTCCATTTCGTGGCATCCACGAGCGTCTCCCGGGAATGCGGCTTCCCGCTGGCTCCTCTTTCGACGACAGTTCGACACACTTACTCTCCCACCCCCGCGCACACGTACGCAGAAGTACAAGAGCGGCCAATACGCTCCTCGGCGAATCTCGAAAAGCTACGCCCAATTTAAAGTATGGTTACGGTCGCCCGTCTACGCGTATTGGCGCGTTTGCGCGGCTCGGACGTATGCTCGGCTTGGCAAGAACAGTATCAACTGTCCAAGAGCTGAGAAATGGAACTACTGCTGCTCCGGTATAAGTAAATCGATAAATAAATTTCCAAGCCCAAGAAAATAAAGGGAAATACTTTACGAGGAGCCGCGCGACCAGACCATTCGTCCTCTATAAAAAGATATTCGATATTAGAAATTTTCTGGCAACTTTCGCAGCTCCTCGCAAGTGCTGCTGTCGTCGTTGTGTACATTCAACTGGAGGAGCGGGGCGGGGAGGAAATGTGGATCAGATGGGGGATGTTCTCTTCGCCACCAGTTCGGAGATCAAGCTGTTGGAGACGCGAGCACGGGACGAGCGCTTTTCCGAAATTCTAATTTCACTCCCAACGAACAGCGTTGTTCGTTGTTTGTTCGACCCCTTCGAGTCGTCGTTCTCTTAAACACAATCTTTAATTGCGCCCCTCACCTCCGACTGCCAAGGCTGTTTGCTTTTAAAATAAATATTGCTATTTCTTTTCAAAATTCATCCTTTTAATCTCGATCCGATTATTCTTAATAAGCGTAATTGCCGCCGCGGATAATTAAGAAGTTCAGCGCTTAAAATACCTTATAAACTTATCTCTCTCTCTTTGCGACTTTGCCAAGTCTTTGCAACCGCTGCATCAAAGCAAATGAAGAACAAAGCTTGGGCGTCATTCAAAAACACAATAAATGCAATGTTCTACCCGCAACTTTTTTATTTCTAAGCTTTAACCCTCTGGCTCAGTCAACGATGTTACTTTACTGCTTACATTGTAGTTTCATCTTGATCCGCAGGTACATCTTACCCGTCACTATAATTATGTCGATATCTCTTTTCTCCTTCATCGTCTTCCGATATCTTTCTTTCTCCTCTTTGGTCTTTAGTTAAAATCAGATCATTTAATTTAATGAAAAACCTTTTCCTTTAATTCCTTTCATCTATTTATATATATATATATATATATACATTCTCTCTCTCGTTATTTTTCCTCCTCGTAATAAACACGAGCTTAGTACCTTTATTTCTAACTTTTTTCTCTTTTCATTTACTTCTTTTATTCTTACCTTTTCATTGTTTCATTTCAAACAATAAACTCATTTTCTCTAATCGTACATATTTAGTCTGAATAAAAATATGTTTTCTAGTAATAATTATCTCTATTTACAAGAATTATCAATATATTTCATTTATCACTCTTAGGTAAATTAATATCTCTTTATGAAAAAAAATTAGTTTCTGCTATCAATTTATCAGAATTCACTAATTTGATCAACAACAATTTTCTTCAATCTAACGATTTTACTTTTTTATATATTTATTACTTTTCATTAATTTTAATTTTTCAAATAATTTGTCTTTAATTTACAATTAATTAATTTGAATTTTTATTTGGTAAGCATTGAAAAATTTTTTAAATTGCTAATGATTTTTATTTTATTTATGAATTATATAGTATTTCAATTTGAGAAAAAATCTAATTAAATTTATACTAGTATTCTGAGCATCGTAGTTGTAAAATTAAAAATTATCTGCAAATAATAATTAATGGTATTCTCGATATGTAGATTTATTGGAATATCTCAAAATTTTCAAATTAAACTAAATGTCATCAGTGCATATACTATATGTTCGTTTTTTGGTCATATTATAAACTTAAGTGATTGGCGTTGCTGTTTCAATTCGGAATAATTCATAAACAAATTCAATTTTATTTAATTCGATAAATACACCAACATTCTAGTAATATATGATTTTATATAAAATTTGACGATATTTTATCAACTTATATTCTTTAATATAGCGATCGATTAACAAATATTAAAATAATATTTAAAATGGTATAAATTAAAATAAATAAATGTTACAAAAATTTTTATTCATAAAGGTTTTTTTAAATTATCGATAAATGTTCATTTTTTAATAAAATATGTTGAATTTTCTTTGTTAATAATTAATGTAAATTTTGTTTATGAGTTTTATGGCTAAATAAACAATGTGATTTAAGACTAGATGTGCAATATGTAATTTTATTATATTCGTAGATTTTTCGTTATATACAGAGTATTGACTTTGTTCAATCGACCCTATTTTCTTTTTAATATATTTTTATACGGAGAAGAATTTATTACCGACGCTTTAAAAGGTATTTTAAGTTTTTTATACATTTTTATTAGGCCTTCAGATAGACATAAATTAAGTTTTAAAGATATTTTATTTCATTATCAATAAATTTATTTAAAGGAACTCTATTATTTTATTGTTGAAATATACTCCAAATAAAAATAAAAATATATTTTTGCAGTTTATCAACTTACTTTTAATAAGACTATATTATTTAATATTTTAAAGATGACGTTGATATTATCATCAAATATCGATTTTTACGAATAATAACGTGACGTGTTATTTATCTACTTCTATCGTTGAAATATTATTAAGTTTATAATGGATTTCATATATATTTATTTACTGCGCAAATTGTATTTTATTATGCTATTTGTTTTTAAATTTAATTAAACTTATGCTAAACGATGAGTTTTTGGCAAAAAGTGCATTTATTAAGTGTTTGCATAAGATTTGTATTTTCTACACTTTATAAATTTAAAAATTAATTATTAATAAAAAATTATTAAGCTACTCATACAAATAGATAGGCGAATTTTTTATTTTTAATTCAATATTTGATAATATAAATCTGAGGATTTCTAATGATAACTGCAGAATTGTGTTGTTACTTAATTTAAATCAGAACAAATCAAAATATGCGCTTTCAAGTATTACAATAATATCCATCATTCGCAACTGCTATATCGCAGCGGAGACCAAAAATCCACCGTTCACATTTCGAATATAAATCTCACCATTACCTGATTGCATAGCTGTGTTAATATTGGGTATTTTTCCAACACGTTCACTGCTCTTATTATATGTCTGCAATATAGCTTAATGTTTAAAAGATCATTATCGCAATGTAGTAGGTTAAAAATTGAGAGAAATTAGGATAGTAAAATAGATAGCAGAGAAAATAATCGCATCAAAGCGTCGAACTTTACTGAGTGTAAATATGTATAGAAAAAATTAATTTTTTAATTTTTCACATAACTTTATTTAACATACATAAAGCACGAATGTATTTAATTAAATGTGTAGTACACACTATATCAAAAATACAATGTATGCATTAACAACGAAGAAAGGAAGAAATATATTTAAAGTGTAATTTTTCAATTCAAATTATTTTTTGATCCAAAGAGGATTTTATTTTTGTAGTTAAAAAAAAACAAAATAATTGCATACCGTCAGCAAAATGACTAGTTTCATAGTTTACTATATGTATTCATCATAAAGATGTAATTAAAACGCGTTAATTAAAATATAATTGTGTTAATTTATTATGAAATAAATGTGTCAAAATATTAAAAAAATTGCACGAATAAAAAACAATTAATAAATTTAGGAATCGCAAAGGATCTAACTGTTCTCACATAGCGTCATAGCGAATACAATTTTAAAAGTATGAAAATTTTTTTTTAAGAAAGTATTTATTGATACTTATACGAAACTATTTGTTGCCAATTGAACTTTATTATATAGCAACAAGTACGTTTATAAATATTTTAAATGTTATTAAAAAGTTATTTAGTGGAGGACTTTGAAACAATGAAATTAAAATTTATAAGATATTGGAAGAAGATGAAAAATATTATTCTTAATAAATTCTAATAAAATTGGCATTGAAAATTTAGAAAATAATCGTTTAATTAATACTAGACCGTCATTTTTTTTCTTTTACCTAAATTTCTACAGAATTCTTACTGACACTTTTTTTGTTTAACTTTAGTATCTTTATTTTCGACTGTTCAAAGGTTTCACTGACTTAAAATTTCTCGGTGATTTTCTTCTCTTTATACGTACGTATTAAATATATATGCTACAATCTTATTCTCATTATAGATATTTACTAAGCCCATTTAACGTATATTTTGTGATTTCTTTTACAATACTGAATGAAGCTCAGTATTTCCTCGTCTTATAATTACGTAATTATCCACATTTCCTGCTTTTTTCGTTACGTTTTTCTTCAAAAATCTTCATACGTGCTTTATTTTTAAACGTGTATACACACACACATACGTGCGTAATGAAATAATGCATACTCTTAAAGGTCATTAAAAATTAGCAGCAGTATTATCATTTTAAAAAACATACGGCATAGATTGCATAATAATTTTTAACAATTTAGCAAAATAACGTAGACATTTGACACATATTTTCTTTTAAGTCTTTTATTTCGATTTACAGTTTATCTTTTCAGGAAGATATTTAAAATTATTTGTAGAAGGTATTATTAATAATTTCGAGATTACTGTTTTCATGACCTTATTCTCGCTTATTAATAATTATCTACGTATTTTTGTATTTACTTCGAGTCCTAAATCTTATTCTATTATTAATTCTGCTTTTGATTATTAGTTATTTAGTGTATCACTCTTATTTTAGATTATACACGTATACTAGAATTTGTACTGAAGTATTTATAGAAAGTTCTACTGTATTTTTTATCCGTGTCTTATATCGTATTTTTAAATAGACTTTTACTAGATTTAATGGAATAGGTGATAGTGTGTCACCTCGTATTAATATATCGCACATCTTAAACGGTTCTGCTAAATTATTTCCTACTCGACTTATATAGAAAATGTCATGATTGCATATCCAACTAATATTTTTTACTATTCTAGCTAAACTTTAATCATGTATATATGTATATTACGATTTGTTCAACTCGATTCTTTTTCTTTTCAATGGATAAAAATGTAATTGAAATATTTGTGTTTCAGCGATGGCTGAAATAATTCTCATTTTTCTCCAGTAATTGTTTTAATCTAATTATTTAATTATTCATTAAAAGGGAATCGGAATAAAAATTCATAATGTTCAATTAAATCTTCTGTTGGGCAGATAATGAAATGCCTGAAATATTTCTTATTTTTAAGATCGTAATAATATTGATGCACGGCAGCTTCTGAATAACCTTTAAACAGACACAATAGAATATTTTTACGGCAAGAGAGCGAATGCATTTCAATAACTTTCGTTGCATCTCAGCATGTAAACAATCAAACTAAAAATTCCTGTATCTATGGAATTTCATAAGTTTTTAGTCCGATGCAAATAATAAATAATTATAAACTTTCAGCACCGACGATTACGCCATATTTCAATTTACTTTGATGTTCATGAACATTAAATAGATTTTCATAATAGTTTTTTCTTGATTAAATAGAACTTTGGTATCCGTTACTAAATTACCGTTCTCGTTTTCTGTTAGATACCTAGTAGCTTGAAAAATTTCCTCTTGATGGAATTTATATTTATTTTTATTTTTATCGTTATTTTATTATCTTTAAGTCTTTTACTCATTCTTTTTTTCTTATCTCTACGTATCTGAATAGTTTTATGTTAAATTCTTTCGAAATATTATTTTCTAAATTTTACTTATGCTTTTTCGTGTAGCATCATCTTCGTTTCAGCGTTAAATTTTTCCATTTTCTGTATTGTTTATCAAACTAGTATTTATTCGTTTAATTATTTATTTTCCAGAATCATTTTCGTGATTTTATCGGTGTGGTTCGGTGCACTTGCGATATGTTAATGCGAAGCTCTAACCTCTGAGCTAATGACTGATTTCAATTTATTACGGCCATTAACAAATTAAATCATCTTTAATCTTATTTAATTTAATTTCTTATGTATTTTATATATACCCACGTCCTCAATTACTATCTCAGAAGTAGCAAATTTATTGCAACTGCGCGATTTTAGCGATTCTTATTTAATTGTTAATATCGTACAGAATTTTTCATCACAATATTTTTTTCTAATTTTTATTTGTGTAGAAAAAACTTTTCAAATGCCGGCCACAATTTATCATTGAAACGATCTTCTTTTACTCTTTTACTCTTCTCTTATGCTCTGAAACTGAGGAATGTTCGTACAAATACGTTTTTTTACATTTGTCATTTTGAAAAAGAAGCTACGATTGTAGTCATTCGCTGATAAACATTCTTTCTTTAATTACTCGTACAGTTTTCTTTATTATTAATAATGTTAACTCTAATTTATGTTGATCGTAAAAAATTCTTGATCTCATAAAAGTTAGTTATACCCATTTATCGTTTCTCGAACTTGTGCGTCTTTAAAATCATACCTATCGTGACTTTCTCGAAATGTGTTGACTCTGCAAGGACTGCAAATATTCACTGTGACGAACACAAATTTTTTACTCTTATTCGACTATAATTTCGGCTCGTTCATCAATTTTCGTTGATTCGAACCGAAGAGTATTTCACTCGGAATATTTTGTCCGAATACAAAGCATGGTTGTGTAGTATGTGTTATGTGTAATACTTGGGTTTATTAGTACAAGCTTGAATCACCTACGCCTACTCTCCAAACGCTGATTATAAATGCGTATTTGTATATTTACAGCTACTATTCACACATTAAAGTCGTATCTTCTATTCTCAACTTGAAAGCGTAATGTGATGTAGTGATAGTTGCGTAAGAGCCAAAGAACGTTAATCGATGAAACAACTTGCTTCGATTCTCTTTTTCGACTTCTTAAGAATTGAAAGAATATATTTGTGGAAACCGTTTGGAAAAAAGTTTGAATACGTGTCAATTTACAGAGTAAACATCCTATACGTATTTGGTTAATAATTTAAGAAAAACACTTGCTTTTTCAGCAATTTTTTAACAGAAACTGAAAAAAGTAATTACTATCGCTGCTGCATTTCTCTTATGGAAGTGAAGAAATTATCTCTATTCTGTATCAAGAAATTTCTATTTTAATTAACAAGCAGTCTTTTAAAATGACCAAGTTTGAGACATCGGAGTAGTAAAAAAATGTGGACCTTTTATGCCTTCATAAAATATTAGGCAAATGATCAAAACATATTACATGAAGCATAAGAAAAGTTTTGCAATTGATTAATTTTAGTTGAATTTGTTACTCAGGAAACGAAACCTTTTTCTTCGCACTAATAAATATGATTCATATTTTAAATTAAAGTTTTAAACTAAAATAATAAATTACTACTCATTACAATATTTTTGTGTATTTGCAATACATTATGAAATATTAGCAATAATATTGTACGCAAAGTTACGTATAAACTTTAAATACAATAATAATTTTTTACTTTTAAATTTATATAAATCAGTTTCTTAATTTTGTTAACAGTAAGTGTATATATACACTTAGTATACACTTAGTAAGTGTATTATTCATTACTATTTTTTAAGTCCTTTGGTATAATTTATAAATTTTTTAAAGTGATCTTGAAAATTTAATATGTAAAAACTATTATCAACATTGAAACATTAATCATAAATTAGATTTTAAAATGTTTCGAATAATATTGCGCGTTGAAGAATTTAATTTAAAATTAATATTTCCGAACTTTATACTGCAAATTTTATATGTAATGCACGTATTTATATTCATTTTAAACTCTTGTAATAATCATTTTGTCCATTACTCATCATACTAAATACAAAGTTGTTCAATTCAATAATTTACATGCTCCATAAGTGGATATTCAAATAAAAATTTTAGATATGTTTTTTAAACTTAACATAATAAACTCTAAACAAATAAGTTTAATTCATTAAAAAATATTACTCGGATACACGTAAGTATTTCATTTAATTCTTTCTATTATTATTATTATTATTACCAAAAAAATTTTCTAATATTTTTATAAAATTGAAAAAGTTAGTAAATTAAATGCTTCCATAAATTTTACAAAAATGTTTTGCAAGTATTTTAAAATAGTCACGGAGGTCATATTTTCCTTCATCTTTAATGCGACTTTTTCATTTTAATCTAAAATATCTACTACAATATTTCTACTTCAAATTTATACGCAAAAGGTGTTAATGTTTATATTATTATAAGATAATTTAGACTTTCGATAAGATTACAATAAATAATTCATCTTGAAAAAAGTTAAACAATTATTTATTCTAATAGATTAAAATATCATACGCCACGAGATGATTATTAATATTCGTTTATTTTTTTAAGTAATTCTATTTCGAGTACATAAAAAGTTTAAAACTGAACAATCATATAATATTTATAGTTATTTCAATTTTTTCACCTTTTTATAGAAGAATTCTGATCGTTAGAACTTATCGCTTAAATAAATCTTTATAATACGTAGCATTATAATTATAAGATTTACATGGATCTGACATAATTATTCAATATGTCATTTCTATTTTTAAATAGAATATTATATGAAGTAATAATAATTATATTACTATAAGTGATATATTTTAATAAAATTAATTTTTAATAAAAATTAAATTTCAATGTATTAAAATTAAATGATCGATATTTTATTTATTTAATAATCACTCGTGAATATATAATACAAATTTTTTTTGCAAATATAGTTTTCTGAATGAATAAAAAAGTTTTTATGTATTTTTTCAGGACATGTAATTCAAACGCAAAATAAATGATTTTCCACAACTTTTAGTTTGATATAAATTTTTACTATACAATGTAATAAAAATTCTACAAGAAATTTTTTTTTAAATTTCTACTTTAAAACTTATTATACATTTTGTTTATAAAACGTATTAAAGCCTTTATATAACAACATTTATTTTAAGGGATACAGATAAATTATTGTTGATTCTATGGTCTTTGTTAAACAGTTTTGAACCTTTCACTTGTCAGCTGCTGAAATGAATCTTAAAATAACATTTACACAATGCATTGATGCAATTTTCCTTTAGTAATTAAGCACATTTCATGCTGGGTTGTTTACTATACAGTTACGCTATTAATGTATGTGTCGATGTTTTTAATTACCTTCGTAAATTAAATTAGTAAATAATAAAATTTATTCCAGATTATTTAAATCAAATATAGGATATATTATTTATAAACTTGAGTAACTGACATTTTTCCTTGTAAAATTCGTACTTATCTAAAAAACAGCCGCATAGCTAAATTTTTGTTGTGCTTATACTTATTATTTTTCGATTGGGTTTCATATTTTTTCTTTTATTAATTACAATCTCGTTATTAACTGTATTTTCAAATACGCTTACATAAAAATTACTCGAGAAAACTAATGGAGATCGAATATGAGCACTGAAAAATAGTTCCTTCGAATATTCTTTATATGTTATGGATTTAATTATTATTTATTGCAGAGGCATCGAGTCAATTAAATGACAGGCAAATTTCGAAAAATAGTTGATATATCCGACTTGGATTGATACCTTTAAAAACCTTGATACAAGTAGTAACAATTATTTATAAAAATAATGTTTTTCAAGTTGAATATTTTTCACGCACTTTAGAACGTAATTTTTAAATAAAATTAAAAAATTAATTTAATTTATTTAATTTCTATAATTTAGAAATTTGAAATTTTGAAATTTAACTTATATTTATGTATAATTGAGGCGTTTGCAAATTTTAAATATACAACTATTTCTATGCATAATAAGGTTATAAAATATGGAGCTAAAATATACAGGCTCTTCATAATTAAAAGCATAAGGCTAGTGATGAGGAAAAGCCGAGTTTCCTGTCTTGTTTTGAAGCTACTAATGCAAAATATATTCTCATCATTTGCTATTATTAGAAGCGAAAAAGCACCCCAGTTTTGAGTTAAAACAAAAGAATTGAAAAATCTTTTAAGTAATTGCTCCAGTTTACTTTTTAGCTTGCATTTTCATTCACATCCGAATAACTTGCTTCGTTAAAAACTTGTTCTACGTTGTTTTCGTACATAAAGGAGTCTAATTATCAAAAAATATTCCTGTTTCCATTCTAAAATGTATCATGTATCAACATTCGCGTAGACATTATATTCGGCGGCACTCGAGCAAATTTATCAAGTTAACAAAATTAAAATTGATGATTAAAATCGTGTATAGGTACCGGCCGCCGTCTTGATGCTGAGGCGAAAAAACGGTTCTCGCTCGAGAGAACCCTTGATGCAATGTACATGATGAAATTCTAATGTTATATATGAATTACATAACGTTATTTAAGAAAGAAAATAAAGGAGCGTGGAGCTTTAAGTTGGATCGATAATACAACTGTATTTCTAGCCACTGTAGAACTTTGGATTGGTTTAGTATCGTCATAAAACCAGGAATATGCATGTTGTACGGTTCCGAAGCTCTTTGTAGGCGGCGTTACTCACAGATTCGAAGAAAACCCGTAAATCTGAGGAAAAGTTGAAAAACAAAAGGAGCCTGGATTTCGATAAAACTATAAAACTTTACCAGAACCGAAATTCAAACAGGTAAAGTTAATAAATGCTTTATAAGTAGTATTGTCTGAATTTTTCATTCCGAGGATTAAGTCGTGCTGCCGGAAGCTGAGAATAGTAATAATTGAGCACAAACTATCTCGCCAAGTCCGAACTTGTTTTACGAAGACTCGCCAGTCAAGAGTTGATTTTTCCTTCTTCGAACAATTGTTTGTTAAAACCGCCACCAACTATTAATGCACGTGTACGTGGCTGGCTGAGAAGCTTCTCGAATTCGACATTATGCATATTTCGGGTTTTCAGCGGTTTTTTGCGAATCCTGAGTTTTTGCCGATGCAAATAAGTGATCGTAAGCAAGCGTTGCCAGTGTTCTTATTTTAAAACTCCGTGCATCCCTGCACTGGGCGAAGCCGTTAATCGTCGAACAACCGCCTGCTGTTTGTTGCTTGCAATCGCGACAATTTTAATTCAATCCGAAATTCTCATCTGGTGAGACCGTGACACGATTATGCCCAAAGGGCCATTTATTTCGGCTTGATGATTATTATTTTCAGATCAGATTACGCTAAAGAAGACGCAATTCTGCCAAAGCGTAATGAAAATATTCGCTCTTTCTCCAGGAGCCGAGTCCGAGTTCTCACTTTTCCATATATTCGCGCTCATCCGGAATAAGAATTAACGGTGCACTAGTTGGATAAAACAATAAACGAAAGTCCCTCGGTAATGAGGTAGATACTTACTAGCTCTTGGGCTTGCAGCCGCTGGAAACGTCGAATGGCAAATCAAGTCCATCTAGCCGGTCAGTTACCGCGAGATAGACATCGGACTCGGTTATTCTGCGGAGCTGCTGCTCTCGTGCGCTGCGCTCTGCTGCTTTTGCTGCGAATCGTTGACCAAGAAAACGTTCGTTTGACGAAGCGGCATTAGCAGCGATCGGAAAAAGAGCGACGGAGATTGTAAAGCAGAGACGCGGACACACAGGGGGACGACGGAGAAATGGAACGGCGGGAATATTCTCGAAGCCCTGTCTCTGCCCTTCTCCCTCGACACTACTCTTTACTGCTTTCCAGCGAACCCTAGAACAATGCCGAACCAGCTGCGGATCTTCCTCCAAAGCTGTGGAATCGACTCGCAAAAAATCCGGCCGGAGCGCCAACAAGATGTCGCTGCACGAACTCCAAGGAATCTCGAGCCGCCGATTTTTTCCACCGATGCTCCTTACAGCCGAAAAAATGGTAAAGTAAAGGGAGAGGCCGAGGCGAGGATTCGGTACTCGAGGTCTCGAGGCTACGTGCCTGCGAACACTCCGATACTCGGGGAAGGTGCGACGCTCGGACGGGATGTGACGTAAAAGTGTAAAAAATAAAAGTAAAAACACAATTTTTCGTTAGAAAATGAGTTTATTTCTCTGTACCACATATTCTATGTACAAAGTAACGGTACTGATGTTAACGATGGTCCAACGTGAGAGACAACTCAATAGTACAAAAGAAGAGACACACACGTATAATGTCGTTAATAAATGTTCGCCGTGTTTATTCGACGTAGAGGGGAAAAACTACACATTTCTTTTGCTTCTGTGCAATGTAAAGTCGAACAGCATAAATGAGCTCGGATACAGTTGGACGGGATAAACTGTTACGCGTATAAAGGGAAGAAAAGGACGAGAAGGTAGGAAGAAGAAACGAAGGAGGAGAGGGAGGCAAAGAGAGAAAGTGAAAGAGAGGAGAGGATAATGATTGCGCATTTTAACATATAAGTATGTATACTTTCATATTAATAATAAATAAGCGATGCTGGTGCGCCGATACGAAGGTGCTCGGATGCCGGGTAAGCTCTGTACGTGACAGTAATCGTGATTGGAGTGTCCTGGAGAACAGGGTTGTTTGGAAAGATTGTTCGAAGGCCGGAGGGGAGGACGTCCAAAGAGCCGCCTCCCTTCGGATGGGGGAAGTAGCACGTTATGCCAGTCGTGTTAGCCAGGGTACAGAGCAGACTCGAGCTTTTCGAGCAGCACAGAGCAGTCGCGCACCTCGGGCTCGAGGACAAGCACCGACGTCTGCGATTTGCAGACTGTCGCGAGTACTCGCATTGTATGTGAAAAAAAGTAATCAGGGGAAAAAGAAAAGAGAAAACACACGCATTGTGAAAGTAAGAGGGGGCGGAGTGGAATCGAGCGTGTAATAAAAGCCATTCGAGTGTTGCCGCGTTATCAAACTCCTGGGCCCGACTCTGTCCGAGCGAGCCAATGAATTAATTGCATTGCGACGGCGGCTGGGGGACAAAAGACACTCCGCTTGTTACTAAAAGTACGCGTGATCGTCCTCGAGCCCAATTCTTCTTCATATTTTCCTTTATTTACGTATCTTCGTATTTGAGTATATAATTATGTATATAGTTTCCTTAATCATTAACTTATCGGGTAATTTCAATATTTTATTTAAGATTATAATTTGATCGTTACAGAATATCGTATACACGTTGGAGAATTATATTTATTATTATTGATCGTGTATCCGAGTGATGGAAAGAAAAGAGAAGATTTTGCGCAGTTTCCATTGAATGCAATCGAATTCGCATTGGCGGCGGACGGATTTCTGGTCGCGCGCGCGCGCACGCGTCGTTCGACAGACTCGATGAAAAGTGCGTTTATCGCTATTGGCGGCAAAAGAACAAGAGGAAAAAAGAGTTATAAAACTGCTGCATAGCCCGGCGCGCCGGCGAGAGCGAGACCTTCGCCTCTTCCCCGAGGACGAACCCCCGAAAGTGTCGCCCCCTCGTTGCCGCGGCTGCACTCCAGTATCCTCCTCGAAGGGTCGCGCGAATTACGCGAATAATCGCGCGCGACCATTCGCGTCGGGCCCGAGTCGCCGAGGAAACTGGACGAAGGCAGCCGAGCATCAGCCGGACCGGAGCTTCTGCTCCCTCCGGCTGTCCCGCGAGCGCCAATCATCCAAAGGTCAAAGATCTCGCCGTCGACGTGCGCTAGTGCGCGAGGCGGTGCACTCGTGCAACATACCTAACGCACTCGCGTCATTAGCTTAGGCACCCGCGCGTGCACAGTAGTCGGCGCGGGTGGAGCGCCGGTTACGGAACTACTTTTGTCCGTACGTAATTGCCGAACTTGCATAATTGGCTCTACCCTCTCACCACAAGCAAATTGAATATACTATCTCAGCTTAGTTAGAAAATCTATAAACTTTAGCGTAAATAACAACGTTACGTTACGTTAATAGTCGCATATGCTCATTTCTTTTACTTATTAATCGCATGCGTAGGCACCATTGTTTGTAATTTTACTTTTTTTTGTTGCTTTTGCTTTTGCTTTTTAAGTATTTTCTTCCTTTCGCCTTTTCGCGGCGAGTCTTCGCTCAGCGACGCTAGCCGCTGCTAAATTCCAACCTCCCGAGTGTTCTTGTGATCCCTCTGCAGTCGCTTCGCTAAATGATTGTTCCGCGAACACGTGGCCTTTTTACGAAGCTTTTGTAACTCTTCGAGTCGAGCGCGCGAAATGAAATGAATTTGCGAAAGGTAGAGTGGGAAAGAGCGAGAGGGGGGGGGGCGAGCCGACAGGCAGACAGACGGACAGACAGAACGCGAAAACGGATAATTTGTTGGCGAGCGAGCGAATCGTGTTTTCGCCGAACGAATGTACGTTGATTTACTCGCCGGGAGAATTCAATTTTACGGTGAATCGTTGAAATTTCAGAATCGCAAAACAGTCCCGCGAATTGATATACCTTTTATAATTACGAGGCAGCCGAGTTTTTACGGGAGCGCGGCCGTAAAAATTTAAAGAGGGTATTAAATTCGATGTTATCTGGAGGTTATCACGGACAACTTGATATTCTGCTTATATTTTTACGCGAATGCAACAAGGTCAAGTAACGCTATCTTTATTGAAACAGTGTTTCCGAAGCGGGGCGTGCGCGATATTAAAACGGATACACTGCGGAACGAGGCATCGCAGCGGTGCTTACGTAAGTGAAGATGTTGTCGAAGTCACGGAATAAAACAAAACCGAGCAAAGGAACGCGGGCAACGAGCGAGCGAGTGAGAGAAAAAGGGACTCGCCGTTGAAAGTCGATCCTCCTTGAACTTAGACACGCACCAGCGGATAACGCGAGGCCAAATGACGTTCATGTGTCTCGAGCATCTGCCCGGGCGCTTGTGACTCGAGCTCCAGAGACGCCACAAGAGACAATTAACCTTGCGCCCGAGTTGTGCATGCAGGACCTCTTCCCTCCCCCCGTCTCTCCCTCTCTCTCTCTCTCTCTCTATTCTACTTGTACATGTATATAATCGAGCACCGCACACGACATTTCCTTCTCTCCGCCGGCTTCCGTCCCGCTGTTTCTGTTTCTGCTTCCCCCGCTCCACGCTTGCTGATACCCTACTCTAAGCATCTGCATAATCACGCTCAATTCCCAATGCTAATTAGAATCCACATTACGTAGCAAATACGCGTCCACCTCCATCACCTCGTGGTTCGCCTCGCATCGGGCCACGCCTCGTCGTTTCTCACTCTCCCTTGTGCTCCTCACCCCCTTTTCCTTATAACCTCTCGAGTTTTCTTCGGACCTTAATGCCGAACGCTGACTTTTCCCTCGAAAATCCAGCGTCAAAAGTTATTTTCCGATATTAGATTCGCGCGAATTTGTTATGCATTCGTAAAGAAACGCTACACTCGATTACGTCGCGATTGGACAGATTTTCATAAATAATTCAAAATAATTCAAAGCTGCAATTTTAGATGGTTTCTCTCAGACGTGTTAACACCGAGCAACGAATTCCTCGCCTCGTTTACGAAGCCTCCGCGATTTTTTCCAATAAAATATCATAAACGCTTTTTATTCGGTAATTAAAAGAGTTCCCATAATAATTGCTTCACGATTGCCGACACCGATGGATAACAGCCAAAGCGCAAATAAGCAGATAATTTTCTTTGAAAATCTCGGAATTTAACGTTGAAATAAATTACACTGACAATAATAATAATAGTCGCTTATTTCCCTAGTGTATAAGTTTACGATATAAAATCTTAAGCTTTGACCGAATCCCCGTATATTATGTTTGGGTGAATTTTATATTTTATAAGTCGTCGGGAGAATTTTTTTATTACATTTTTAATTGTAAGCACGAATCTTGTATCGCTCTTAAAAATTTTTTTGCCTCTGTTTTTTTCGCGAATTCCCTTCTGTTAAGCACCGGAGCAAGATTCTGCGAGCCTCTTGACGATAAAAAGCGCGCACCTATAAAATAAATAGTAGACTTAATCGTCCCCACAGGGATGATTGCGGTTCAATGCTTCGTTTTTTCCTGCTTTTATTAGAGCGGGTGTGTGAATGCGTCGTCTCTCTCGAGGCTCGTAAAAATTATCTTTGTTCCGTGTTCGACAGGTGTACTCGGAGAGGAGAGGAGCGCCGCCGCCAGTGGAATGTTCGCGTTTACAATGCAGCGGGAGCCGCGCCGTAGGTTGGAAGTTGGAACGCGTCCTTCGTAATAATCTTATTCGTTCGAGAGGATCACAAGAATGGCGGTAGGCGCAGCTTATATTTGTGGGTGTCGATCGAGGAATCAGTTGTTTTCAGTTTCGAGTCGCCGTGATTCGCGTAGCTGTCGCGCTTAGCCGTATTTCACTCGCAGTCGATTAAAATTCATCCGCGTGTCTTTCTTATCGAACGCGCGCAAAGATAAAGGCTCGTGTGCGAGAAAGATTTTCAATCATTTGCACGTCAATTTCTTCATTCATCATAGCCGAGTGTAGGATCGCGCGCAGGCGAATAAAAACGTGTCAATAGTATTGAGCTTGGAAGACTCGCGGAAAAGTAACGAAAAAAAGTGAAAGGTAGATAGAACAAGGGTGACGATGATCATCGATTTCTCACGCCGCGAGAAAATTCGTTGACTGGCACGTACCGTCGTTCACCCTTCAAATTCAGCTATTTGATATGTACGATGAGGAAAATGCTTTCCTCCTTGTCCTATCAAAAGGAAAGCGTACAGTCTTGAAAAGTCTATGATTAAATAAAATGTCGGCGTCGGCGTTCGGCGTTCGACGGGCACTCGAACTCGCATGCTGGCCGGTACAAGTGCTCGAAAACACGCGCGAAATTTATGGAAATGGCAGTTATATTTTACGAACGATTCTGATAAAGAGAGTGAAAATTCCTTCCAAGGTTCCGAGAAATTAATGTGAAATAAAGGCACGGGGCTCCGGCTCTCGTATTTTAACTCGGTTGAGCATCGGCTTTTCCTAGCACGCCGCCAGGAAAAGTGTCCGCTGGCACGTCGGAAAATACGAGCCTACACGAGCCTACTCGAGCACACTTGAATTATCATTATTATTATTATCATTACTTTATTACTATTAGATACGATCACGAGTCATCAAAACTGTACGCGATTAATGGAGAGAATAAAATTGACAATTATCGCTGAAAGTGCTATGTGTATCGTAGACAACTGTTGTGCCCGCGGCGTCGAAGGAGCAGTTCGCCCGGAGTCGCCCGATCAACCGAAACGTCCCTTTATTCGGGACCGCCTGTGCCGCGTCTCCTGGAAAAGCATCTTCCGTCGCTCCGGGCGGCCGCTCCTTCGAGGCCGCGTGCTCGAGCAAATAGCAATTTTGCCGCAGCGTGTCTCTCGTCAAAAGAATCGATATTGAATCCTAAATAGAAGGGGCGAACCAGCCAGGGTTCGTGTATGTCTGGCATAGGAACCCGCGTTGGTTCTAGGTCGGCAACAGGAAGCTGTACAGGTTGGACATGCGCTTACGGTAACCCGTACAGGAGCCTGTGTCGGCACGAGTGCTAAACAAAACTCTAGGCGCCGCGTAGAGTTTCGCTCAGGATTCGTCGTGGACGCATACGCGTGTAGCGTCCGGACACCCTATGTAGGAAAATACCTGGATCCTTTTGACCGATCTGCTCGTCCTTCGTTCCCACTCGCCGCAACGTGTCGCGAGCATCCAAAAAGACATCCCTCCGCGCCGCAAATTTAAACTTACTTTCATTGTTAATGTATCCGCGTTATAGTTGCGATAGATGCGTGTGTAAGTACGTGTACGTGTATGTATATATAGGACATATAGGACATATCGCTTACAAGCAGACGAGGCTCAGAGACTCAAGACGAGATAGAGATTGATAGATACTGGAGAGGAAAGCTCCCCGGCGTTATCCGTAATTGGTCCGGGAGGAGGCTCCCGGAATCAAAAGCGGCGCGAGTAGCCCTGGGCGTCATAGAGCTTGCAGAGGCTGTCGGCCCTGCCGCTATGCATACCCGGTACCGACACTGACACCGAGAGCGCCTCCTGGTGCTTGAGTATCTGGCGGCGACGCTGCCAGGTGAAGGTCCACGCGGCGATGATGGCAATTTGAGCGACTAGGAATACGGTGCCGGCGACGATAGCCTCGCCAAGGTTCATGCAGATGCCCATCAGGCCGGCGGTCGTCGTGCTGCTGCTACCGCTGCCGCCGCCGCCGCCGCTGCTACCGCTGCCAGTGCTGCTGCCGTCCTCCTCCACCTCGACGAAGGCGCCCTCGCGGCCCAAGCTGCGGTTCTGCGACTGCTCGAACCCGAACTTGTCCGTGATCTGGATGGACTGGACGAGGAGAAGGTCCTCGCGCATCTGGGAGGGCGAAGCCGAGGCCGAGCGCCGGCGACGCCGACGCCCGTACGAGATGACCGAGCGCAGCTCGCCAGTCGACTCCTCCTGGTCGCACTGCACGGGCTCGCAGCTGGGCATGCACGGCGTCACCAGAGCGCGGAACTGCACCACCTCCGAGCTCGGGAACTTGAAGGCGTCGAAGTGCGACAGCAGGATCTGCAATCACAAGACGTGGTGTTTTTTAAAAGCTGACGCTGCAACGGCAACGACCTTCGCTTCACCTCTCGCTTCCTGGGAGTGCGCACTAGTGCGCTCGGGAGGTTAAGCACCGGGACTCTGCGCATTGCGCTGCGTTATGTATCGTCGGATTGTTTTGTTAAAAAATTATCGTTACTGCCGATTAGTGCTCAAATGCGCCTTCGCCTTTCGCATTGCCATTATTTTTAGCGAACTTCGATTAAAAAATGCATCGCTAAATTTATCGCGCCGATTATTAGATAGCGAGCGCATACGATTCGCTGCTACGTCCCGGCCATTCTTGTTTTATCGGTAATAACGAGCAAACAATAATGTGCCATTGTTTGTTTTCTATCGAAGGCATAAATTAAGCCGGCGGACACTAATGTTCTCGTAATTCAAAATTTTAGATAATAGACGTACAAATCACGCGATGTACTGCATTACTTAAATGGCTTTTCAAGACTGCCTCGAGTGTTATACAAGTATTCGCAAGAAGCGCTGATAAATCTTTCTTCAAGCTTGAGTTCCGAATGAAAATATTGCGCAGTAAAAGATAATGATTGTGTGGAAAGGAGGAATAAGAGGAAAAGAGGAACATTTGCATAATTATTTACGGCGCAAACTCAGGTTGCAGGTGCCGCGATTTGGTTTAGAGAAAAATATAGGCGCTGACGAGTCGGTGACGAGTCGCTGACTAGCCGCGCTCTTCTCTCGTAATCCAAATTTGGCAAATATTAGCGCTGCAAGAGTGTGTGCATTTCGCGATGCGGAACTTGGCGTTACCGGCGCACGGAAGAGTGTTGAACCAAAGGGGCAGGCACGCAATGGCCGGTGCCTCACCCCCATCCCCCCGAGCAGCGACTGCACAGAGAACGCGCTCGCATATTCGAAGCGAACGAATACCTGCGTTTCGCGTTAATTCCGAAATTCCGGAAAATGCACAAACCGGAGCAGACGGTAATCCGCTGGCGTGTCCGCCGCGAGCTCGTCGGCTCTCCTTGGACCAGTCGCAGGCGCTCTTTTTTCGCAGCGATCGTATCGCATTAGTTGTGGCAAAGCACGCGAGATTTAGCGATAGAACGGGAGCGAAAATAAAGGAGCCGACGGTGGCCGCGGAGCGAAAAATCCGGACAGCGTCCAGCCGGATGCCCAACCGGAGATCGAGTTCGAAATTATTTTTCTCGGGAAGGAGCTGGACTCGACTCATCGATTATTCGCTCTCATCACGCATCCTCGGCGCGATCTATAAATAGGCTCTCGCTGCGCGCTGCCATATTTTCACGAGCGACACGCCTCGTTAATTCCCTCAAATCCAAAAGAGAGGGACGGGGGCGAGGCAGGGGGCAGCTAAGAACTGCTCACCGCGAATTTATGGATGAGTAAAAGAAGGCTCGATATTCCGCGTGACCAGTGCTCGTGCGGAATCCGGGATAACGCACGACGCAGAATGCGGATGCACTGGTTCGCGCGCGTGTGTTGGCGGACACATCGGCTCTTCGCACGCTTTCCTCGAAGGAGCACATGGCGCTTCTTGTGACTCTCCCAGCGTCTCGTCCTCTTACGCAAGTTATCCCTTTCCCTGCGCGAGTTGCGTGCCTCGTTTCTTGCTCTTTATTAGTCAAGATCGTATAACAGCAATTATATGAAATTGCGATGGGAAAATGTGAAAAGCAGAGAGTTTTTTCCTCGCTCTTGTGCTCCCTCTTCTCAGCGCGTGCACCGAGCAAATCGCGGCCGCCTTCCTTCTCGCTCTATTTTCCCCTGTCTCGTGGTGCTTTTTTGTGCCTCGTATGACCCATTTTACGACAAATCGTCAGCAGCTTAAAAATCTGTTAAGAGCAATCTAAGCTATCGGTATTCGAGTCGATATTCCCCGTCCCGCAGCCCCTAAGCGCTCCTCCTCCTTTATTCTTTATTCTCCATCCTCCATTCTCTATCCTCTATTCTCTACTCTTTATTCATGGACTTTTTATGTGAAAGTGTTTAATTTTTTGAAGCGCATGTGCCGCGGTTAATAAGGATATTGATTCTGCGGGGGTAAATAAAATAAAACGCGAAATTGGACTTTTAACGATGATTTGTGTGAAGTGCGCAACATCCACTGATTACTCCTTACTAATTCCATTTAATGTTTTTATCCGATGATTTTTACGACGCTTTTTTCTCATTACTACCTTTTCCGTCTAATCCCGTAGATGGACGCGTCAAACTGAAAACATCAACATTCCTAGTTTCCGTTAATTAACCTCACGCGCGCGCTCGAAATCCGTGAAAAAAGTCCATTAATCTCAGTTCATTTCACCGAGTTAATATAAGTGTACATCTTGGTACGAATATACTGTGTAAAGAAGATAAAGCGGTGGTGTAAAACTATTGGCATGTCGAGCAACCAACGACTTTATTAAAGCCTCGTCATTCTTTGTCTCTCGCACTCAATAAACGTACCCCAGGAGCGACCCCAACCCGCGCCAACGGAAAAAGTCTCGACGTCGACGTCGTAAATGTAGCGGCGGGGCCAGGACATCGGTCAAGTCCTAAGCTTCTATCTTAGCGGCCGTAAGATCTGCCGCGGTCCACTCGCACAGCCAGAGTCCACGAACTCCAGTCCTCCCGCGCTTATTTTCTCGAAGCCGTCTTTTCGTCTTTTCACTCCGGCGCACCTTGAGAAATGCTTTCGATTTCATTCAAAGCAGCCGCTCGCCGCCGCACCGCCTCCGCGACCGCTTTACGTGACCGACATACAACTCGGGGATTTTGGGCGAATTCCCCAAGTCGGACTCCAGGAAGTCTGGGGGCGGCGCGCGCGCAGAGGAGCGAGGGCTGCTCGTTTTTCTTCGGCGCCGGCTAATAAAGTCGAGCCGCGTGTGTGTGTGTGTGTGTGCATACGCGGAGACGAGACGGGAACGACGCCCGGCCGGGGTGGAGGTTGAACCGCCGACACGGACACCCCGTCGAATTTATGTGCTTCTCTTGCCTTCGTCACGGATATTTCATCGACAATGACGATCGACAGACGGCGGCTTCCTATTGGCTGCCTCGATAGCGAGAGACCGCCGCGCGTTTTATCAGCCCCTGAGTCGCGGGCAGGGGGTCGCCCGTACGGCACCCGAGGCGAGGCGCGATTCTCAGGGCGTTTGTCTTTTAAATCGAGGAATTCGCGCGGATTTAGTAGCTCGTGCCGAGACATTACCAAACTGAATTTGTCGCCCGACACCGAGATGTTTTGCGCGATACGTCAAATACGTGTACGCAATATATTTCAGCGGTGCCAACCAAATGTAAGATCTCGAAATTCTGATAATACAGCCCTCGTAAATATTGTTCGCATTTCTTGCTGCACTTCCTACTAGTTTCGCAACGATCTGTTTTAAACGTATTCACTGGATTTTTATGTCCTATTTTTATGCGTAATATTTTCTTTAGCTCCGTAATAATATTTTAATTGACTCGGATTATTTATTTTATCGCGTTTACAGTGTTTATAGTGTGTTAAATTTAAAATTTTCCATTTTAAATTACCAGATTTTACACTTTTCTAACTTTTATCACTATTAAAATTATTTATGGCGCATCTTAAGAACGTTGAGAACTGCAAGATCGAGAAATCCAGATAACAGTCGTATCATAAATATCGCTTTTATTCTCCTTTCCTTCCTAAAGTATTTCTCTCCTTCGGATTTTCTGATTATCTTTATTCAATTTTAATTGTTTAATTTTACAACAACGACCATTCAGTCAAATAATTTTCTGCCCGTTCAAACCTGCGGAATCAACAATAAATTTATAACAATAAATCGACAAGGATATGCTCTTTTTAAAACCTCGGAAGATTTTCGATAAATTATTAGTAGCCTAAACTATTTTTTTTGTAAACAGCATCAAGTTTTTGTTTGAGTTTTAATCTCAAACATAATAACCACGCGTAAAAGTTAAGATTTGGTTTATTATTTTAATTTTCACCAGTGGTTACTATAAATCACTTAATAATCAAGTGGCGCACGCAAAGATTGCTCAAACAGTAAAAGTTAATTAATTTAAATTTCAGTCGTGTAATTAGTTTTAATATTTTTCACACTAAAGGATGCTACTGGATGTATGACTTACTAACTTCTTTGCATCATTTCTTACAATTTAATCTGTAATTAATTTATAACTATTTTCTGTAGATTCGTGTATCGCGGAGAAATATATTTTAGGACTTTACGCTTTTCCAACTTTTATCGCTATTACAATTATTTATAGAACTCAATTTAATTCTAAATTATTCGGGAAAATAGCGTTTATACAATTCTTCCATTTATTTACTTGATACGCGACCTGATAATTAAAAGGTAACTTGATGTTTCTCATTTATCAATTACATATTTTAGTAGCGTAATTACACATCACTTTTGGAATTCTAATTGAATGAAATTGGAATTAAAGTACTAGTCTCCGACTGTGCCAGGAAGTATTTTAATATTCAAGAAAATTTTTAAATATGAATTGGGAAAATTCGCGATTTCCTTCTATATTGATTTATTGATTTTGCCTCACTTTTAAAATAATTAATAAAGTTTTGGCTATCGGCGCAGATGGTATTATGCCTGTAAGTGGACCGATAGGCAGATGTGAAAGAAAAATCAAAGAAGAAGAGAGGAAGAGGCGAAAACTTGGCGAAAGATAACAACGTATTTTCAAAGCATCAACAGCTAACATTTTTATCATTCCCTAACCGTAAATAAGTTTTAATTACATTCATTAAGTATTTTAGATGCGTGAGAATATTTTAAAATTGAGTTAACTCGAGGCGCTTAAGACAACGACGTGCAACGTTTGTTTTAATATTTTGTTTCGCCGAAAAGCTACAACTATAATTATACGCTTCGTGTGCACCAACACGATATGTGATAATTATATGCGCCACTTGTTAAATACCGCGGGCTGTTGAAAACGAGTAGCCAACAGGGTTATTTGATTTTTTATCTTCTTCCCAAGTACCTTAGCCACGCTCGATTTGTATGCATTTGTGTGCATTTGTATGTATTAACTTATACAGAATAGCGCCCCGACGTCGTTCCCAACAATGTGCCTACGGTATTATTGCCTTTAATGAACCGATATTCTAGCCCGTTCCAGTGTCCTTAGCCTACATCACCATCCCCGATCGTTCGGAAAACTTTATTGCCTGCAGAGACTCGCCAGAGAAACGTAGAGCGACGGAAACAAAAGGGCGAAATTCCTTACTGTTTTTTGGACTGTAGCTCATGCTCGAATTGTAATTTCCGAAGGCGAATCCTTGTTAAAGTGTCAGTTCGAGAAGAAGGCACCGCAGAGAGAGAGAGCCGACATACTACTTTCTCGGTTTCGTTCGTTCTCTCTCTCTCTCTCTCTCTCTCTCTCTCTCTCCTTCATTTACAGCGTTATCTCAGTCGCTCTCTTTCAGCTGTACTGGTAACTAGAAAATTGGCGAACGAAGCTAGAAATTTCGTAATGAAAATGAATGTTTCTTTGAGGTGAAACTAATTTTAAATTCAACGCTTTTCTAGTCACTCGAGTAAGCGCTCCTTTTAAGTTTAATCAACTTTCATAGTGAAGTCGCAGCAGCTTCCTTTTCGTTTCATCTTTCTCAGCTCGATGACTCGACGCGTCGCTCTCTAATAAAATGATACTTATTACCGACACTTTGACTAAATGATGTGTAATGACGACTTTAACGAGGTGTTGCAATTACTTGTTTACACGTACGAGTCGATAAATACCGACAGCGACACATGCTCGGTATTTCTCTCTTTTATCCGTAGCTAATAATCAGTCATTTGTGTAGGCTAATCCTAAAGTAACGCTGTCAACGATTAATCACCGCTTCGAAAACATTAGAAGGAACTACGGAAGTATCAAAGGGACTCGAATAAAAGTGAAACGAGAAACGTCGATTAAGTATAAGAAGGATTTACCAGAATGGCTGGGCAACTAGTCTTTGCATATAAATTATTTTCTACGATCCCTTGGTGCCAGAAATATCCGAATCTGAAAGATTAAATGCGAATAAGAGCAAGAATTTCCTCTTTTTCGTTTTTTGCATTCGCGAGGAAACGTGCTCTAATTCGCTGACAGGACGCCGTGTCTCAGGAGAGAGAGAGAGAGAGAGAGAGAGGAGAGAAATGCGAGCGAGTTCTTTGCTGTACAACCGCTCGCCGCTTTCGAGTTTCACTAGATTCGTGAAGAGACTTTCTACCGGGTCTAGGACGCCTTAATGGGCCGATTTACGTTAACTAGCGACCATTTAAGGCTCAAATTGATAGCCCGATCCGATAATGTATGGATAGTTGGTTTAAAGATCTTGTAGAATCATGTCCTCGGTTGCGACAATTTATACACGCGTTAAATTTCCTTCTTTCCTAAAAATTATCAAGCCCTTTTATTTTATCGGAAAATAAATTTAAAGTTTTACTCGAAAATGCTTGTCTCTAAGATGCAATTTGTGTAACGTAATTAGAAAAATACTGCTCTTTGAAATTTACAAGTTTCTGATAACTGTATAAGCAGTTTGACGTTGGGAGATTTCCATTATTCAAACTAAGCGGGAGACGTACTTTGGTATAGGTGCTGCTGTTAAAATTAATAAGCGCCAAGTCTGCCATCGACAAGTTTCGCGTAAAGTGCAGCCTCCCGATTTGAATCTCGAAAATGAAATATGTTACGTAAGTGTCCTTGTCACTCTTCCCGCGTCGTAAGATTCGGGATGAATACTCGTGTACGCTAGACGACGAGGACGATGATGATGCCGACACTGGTATATCGTAGTAACGCGTCATCCTTCGTCATCGCGAAGATAAGAAGAGACGCGTCACCGTCGATCGACCTGTTACGAGGAGTAAATTGGCCGCCCTCTACCTACTCCCTCTTCTATTCCATCTTGGCGTACCATCATAAAATCCGTCGACATGATTGATTAGCATGAGACGGCCGATCGTTAACTCACACTTTTCCAACCTCTACTGACACAACGCTAATTCCATCCGCGTGCTCCCGACTGTATTACGTATTTGTAGTTGTGCGCAACTACCAGCGGCGGCCCTACTCCCACGGCGTTTATGCGCACGACTCTATCACGTATTTATCAGTGTGTGTCCCCCTCGCAGCTTCTTATCGTTGCCATTATTTTAACTTGGCACCATCCTTTCTTCGAAAAGTCATCCGCTTTTCTGTAAATTTTTTATTATTACTCCACCTAAATAAAACACGCACGTATGATTTATGGAGCTACCGTTTTGCGCGCGTAGCGCTAAAATACTTCTTTACTTGGCATTGCATATCGGGAAGTCGAGCATTTTCTAGTTCTCAAAAAGTCGCTGCGAAGATACTTTTTATCAAGTCGAATCGAGTATTATTTCTTCGCGCACGAGAGACGATTGCGCGACACAGTTGTTTAACAGCCACCATTCGGCGAACCAAATGTCCTGGATGTGAAAAAGCGAAAAATAACTCACCTTGCCAGAAGTGGAGGACTTGTAAAGTGGGCCCATGATGACGTGGTCGGTGGGGCATCCCCGCGAGTCGATGAGTACAATTTCGCTAGAATCAACACCGTCCATGGCAACGAGCTCTCGCACGAAGATCTCGTAGGGACTGTTCGGATCAAGGATTTCGAATTTAAGAGCCAGCGGATCTCCGACCTCGGCCGATGGTATCGCGTCGCTTCCACTGCGATCAGTGATCTTCATAGCCACGTTGGGCGAGTCGACGACGACCTCTTCGGTGAGGACGGGGTTAATCTCCCCGTGAACACCGAGGTCCACCTCGTTCGACACGGTCTTGTTGGTGAGATCGTATTGACAGGTGACGGCCAGACCAAGATCCGAGCTGGTGACAATGGTATCGTGGTGCTGGATAACGACGTCGTTCAAGTAACGACCAAGACCTTGTTGTTTGACGTTACACTCGAGGTCGTCGTAGGCCATGCGCAGCTCGAACTCCAGAGCGCCTTTCACGTCCTGGACGCACGAATTGGGAGAGCCTTTCGCGTAAACCTTGCCGTTGAAGAGTTTGCTGGTCTGGATACGCGCAACCATATCACCGGCTAAGCAATCTATTGAGACGTTGTAGCAAGAGCTCAGCTCGTAAGTGGATGCCTCCGGCACGTCGAGGTAAGGCTCCTGTAAGAGGAATAAAAGGAACCTCGTTTGAGCTCGCATCTATGAGCGTGAGTGGACGCTATTCCGTAAATGACTCATCGATTAAAATAATACAATCTTTACCGGTCAAAATAAATAGTAGTAGACCGATGTACGATTTCATCTCGAGGAACTAAAAAATTATAAAGACTTGAGCAAATACATCCGTACGAACGAGACTGTTTGCTTAACCTACGATAAATGCGTACAGATTTTGCCAAGTACCTTATAAAATTAATTTATTTACGAGTCATTTTTGCAATAACGTTGACAGAACTTCAAACACCGATTGCTCGCGTATTGGAATAAGGCAGCTCGTAATAGTAATTCGCGTTTATGTTTCGAACGCGAATTTTTCTAGTCATTCTTTTACTTTTATTCCAAGCGATTCCATAATAACACTGAAAACGTGACGCGGCGAATTCGACTTTATGTTCCAGGATACGAAATTCACCGATGCTTGTAAATACATTCGCATACTTGCTGGAATAAGATTTTACTTTCCTGCGCAACTTTAGTGCTCGTTCTGAAAATAAATACAAATTAATTTTCTAACTGTAAGCTGCTTTTATTTACTTTCAGAAATAACTAATGAAGCATAATTAATTTATCTCTGCTTTTAAGAAGAGTCATGTATCGCAACGTTTTAATCGCTAAATTAGTAGATGCATTTATATTCCTTAGTTGATATATTTGAAAAAAGTTTTTATTTTCAAAGGAAGAACATGTGCAAAGATAAAAGATAAAATGCCACGCAAATCTTGACGTCGATCATTTAAAGTGATTTTAAAACGAATACATTAGCTTTGGGACACGGATGTTTTAATCGAATCATTTAGGCTCAAAAGCATTTAAGACTTAGTATCGTCTAATCAAATGGCACATTCTTTGCTGCACTTTTTTTCATTAATAACGTAGAAAATACGTTTTTCGTACAAATATAATGGAAAGCTAATTTATAACAATATATCGATTGTACTTTACGAAGTGGCACAAAAAGATGACACGATTCCTCAATATCACCAAATAAGAAAATAAGGCGTAAAAATACATCTTTTTATAAACACTCAAGATTTAACTCTACAGTTTGATACGTTTGTAAAAAGTTTTATTATCGAGCTTAAATATACTTATGCAGTAACATTTTTAACTTTATCTAACAAAACTGTTATAAATATAAAACAATAACTTTTAACTACTTACCGATAGCTCCGATACAAGAAATTTCTAAATTTAATTTTAGCGGAGTAGTGTTTATCGCTATAAATAGTTTTAAAGTCAAAGCATGGAAAATCAATTACTTTAAACCTATTATTTCGTGCTTCGGCCAACATTTTTTCATTTTACACCACGAATGTATTACTCTAAGCCGTGAAAAAATCGATGTTACTCTTGGCACATTTCGAACAAAGATATACTTGAACACAGTTGCAATTGCGTCAATTCCCGTTGAAATTTAGAAAGAGCCTCGTTTTTAAAATACATCAGTGGTTAAGGATTAGAAACCGAAGGCCTAGGACCGTTATAGTTATTCGTAGGGAAGGACGCGAAAGGGGGGCAGTGGGGGCGAGGTGTCGCTTCAACTATGGATGTAAAAAAGGAATATTACTTGAATGTCAGAAAGTGTAGCCCTGGAATGATGACTGAGTCGGCAAACCATATCTCCAGTGTCACCGTAATCGTAGGAATGACAACGGAAGGGCGAATTAAGGCAAAGCTCTCGGCATTCCTCGGCCGTAGCAACGTCCTGATAAACCGAGTCGACCGTCTTGAGAATGCGACCAGTAATTTTCTTGAACTCGCAGAGTTTCACCGGCTCGTCAACACAGTGATTTTCAAGATAGTCGACGCCTTTCGCCGCCTCCAAGGCGCCGGATCCAGCTACGGTCAATCTGTCCATGTCTGATAGCTCGCATGCCTTTGTGGTGTTAACGTAGTTAGCAGATCTGCAACAAAGAAAGTGGAGGGAGGGCTCGATTAAATTTTACAACTTCACACAATTTCTGTTAATCTCTAACATCAAATAGTCAGCGTTTCGAGTCAGCGGCTCTCAACGCCGCCGCCCGCTGCTCGCTCTGGGCAATCCTTAAGAGCGAAAGCGTGAGACTACACTCGATAACACTCGATAATAGAGAAGCTCGAGAGCTTCGGTTCGAGTGGAAATTGTCTCGTAAGTAATTTTAATGTTTGAATGAATTTTCTTATCTGCCCCTCATTCGGGCCCCCGGAAATCTTTTATCTCGTTTATCTGTCGGGTTTTTTATCGTAAAATGGAGCAACAAGTATTGCTTTATTATAGACGGCCGAGGCTCTGAAGGGGTTAATGTCACTATCCGAGCAATCGCTACCTTCGGACAATAGAGATCCGCGGAGGTTAAGGACTCCTCGATGGACATTCTCGAGTAATCTAATTTCGCAATCGCTCGCACCACAGTCATGCACTCTACATAACCTATCGGCACTATCTCCCGCGCCTCCTACTCCAGCTATGCAAATAGTGCAGAGACAACGACAGCGTGTACGTCAGATCTCGCGTGCAGTCGAGCCACTGGTCTTGTATTGGCTCACGCGCGTTAACTGTCGGGAGAAGAGGAAAAATCAATGCGCTTATCGGCAGCCCATCGCATTTTCAGCGAAGCCACTCGGGCTTTCCGGGAGAGCATCGCGCGCAACACCTTGTGCAGCCGTGCCCGAGGTGATAATTCGATTGTCCTCCTGCCTGCCGATGCATTCCGATTCGCTTAATACACTTTTCGTAACGCATGCACACGTACATTTTTATCGGGTGGACTAATGGTTATTCTGAAATTCCTCGGCCAGAGATAATGAAATATTATAAGCAGTGTTTGCTCGCTCGATAAAGCAGACGATTACGCGGCGCTGCACCTGTCGACGTTCCTTTGAAAAGGTTACTTAGCCGCGTGAAACGTCGAGTCGACTGGACTTTTTCTGAATTCATTAGGCGCTCGATGCGAGTGATAAAGCCTGCCCCCTCGGTCCCGGTCGGTCGCAGCACCGGCTAACCTATCGCTCGCACGGCCGCTCGCTCGTCAAAAAGTTCTCGCGACTCCCACCATCCGCGCGAAATAACGCTGTCCACATTGCCTCTCTAGGAGGCTCCCTTTTTCGACCTGACATTACGCGCCTCTAATATCCTTTCGGTCGCAAGATGCGAATATTTAGTTCAGCTTCTCTCCACGGCCACAAAATGAGTCGGAAAAAGAAGGGCACTCGGAGTCATCTGTGACAGTTGTATGCCAAGCTTTTACGAGCGCTATTAATCTTGCGCTTAATATTTGCTCCTCTCCCAAGTAGTGCAGGACTGTCGTACGCTCTTTTTACTACGAACTGCGGACCGGATTTTATCGATCGCTGCGATCTTCGGCATGCGAGGCTCCTCGAAAATAATACATTAACTCTATGTGTTTCTAATACTTATTTAACGGGTGCGGGAGTCGCGGCATGAACGTGTAAGGGGATGACCTTCGTTCGATCGTTCGAGGCGACTCAAGTTTGAATCATATTTAATTATAAATTGTAATATTCCTATTATTCCTATTGCGTGAGCAGGTAGTTAGAGCTAATCGCCCGAGCCGCTGATATCCCGATATCCCGACATTACTAACCGTGAAATTAATCAAAAAAACAATCGAAATGCTAATTGGTGAGCGCATCGCGAGAGATGTGTTATTACGGTTTGCACTAATGGAAAGATCAAGCGGTTTGCTTAAGCGCGATAGTTAAGCGCAACTGCAGCACGCGAGGTGGTTTATATTTCGTTGCTCCTGAATGAATTCACGCGATGATTTTAGCCTCTAAGCGTGCAAAATATAAATAATGTATCATAGATTATGCAAATACATGTTAGGATATTCTACACAAAAAGCTCGCACATAAATTACGCTATCGTGTTTGCAATTTTTAAAACAAGTTTCTTCGATCCCCAAGCTTTGGATGTAAATTGAGATTTAAGAATGTTTCTAATACATTAAATGCATTATCAGTGTTTAGGCGGAGAGTAATATACGCCCTCGAGCGCGCACACGAATAATTTACTTCGATTGATATTGTCTAATTTAAGAGCGCGTCGAAATTTGGCTTCGATAATTGAAGCAGTCTCTTTTCGCACACTCGAGATAATTTTACAATTCGGCCGAATGGCGCGCAGAAATTTTACCGAAACGTCGATGATTCGAAGCAGGAGTACAGACGATTAGATTTCCGTTACGTACGAAGGAGTAGTGCTCACCATCGTTATTTGCTAATGGTGTAAGTTCACCTGGTAAAGTATCGAGATGCTCAGGTGTGCGGTTTATCTTATCATTGTGTGCTCGGATCTACTAGCGTGAGAGAACCGCGAGGAGGGGGAGAGGGAGAGGAGGGTAGCAGGCAAAAGAAGCGCAAATTTATTCCGCGTCGCTCCATCGATTTGGGATTATATTGCCTTAAAACATGAATAATATTCATGAGCGGCCCCCGTTATGATTTCAATATTCTCGTTTTTGCGTCACCACCAAAACCACCACCATCACCAGCACAGTCGAAAAATCAGCGTCCTCAAGCTCTATGCGATGCCGCGATAAACTGGATTACCTATAATCGAATGCTTCGATCGAGCTTCCCGCGCACGGCCTCCTCAACCTCCTCCTCCTGCCCCCTCGATTCTCAAAATGCTCTTATGCGCCACCACCCTTATTAACCCTCTTATTTTTCATCTATAAATGGAACCCAGTTTTCCCCTCTTTGACATCTCGATAAGGATTTCGATTAACTATATAAAGAATTCGGATTACAAGTATGGGAAAGCTTGTTATTCCTTAAAATGTATATTGAAAGTGAAAAGTATCGGTCAATAGTCCTCCTATCAAGACATGTATACTAACGTAATAACTTGTTTTTAATTGAGTCGGCTATATGTTATTACGGGAGGTATTAAATCAATTGCGGATAAATGCTGATATTATACGTCTAGGAAGTAATGACTGAATGACAAATTGCGGTATTATTTTCATATGCACTCTGTTCAAATACACTTTAAGCTCCTATAGAGATTATATTTAATTATTTGCGTTGTATTTTGCATTTGAAGAGTCGTTATTCCATTAGCAGTCGCCACTTTTTAACAAACGCAGTTCACGAGCTGCATTGACTATGAATAAAACATTTTAGATCAAAATCTGAAAAACCATGTCAACTGCTTGATATTCTTTAAAAGTAGTCATTAAAAAGGATATAAAATAAAGCTACTGTCTGACGCCAGGAAAACAGTGTTTAGAGACTTGCTGTGCAAAAAATTATCTGATTCTTTTCCATTGAATTTTCAGACTTGTTTAAGATATTCCAATCCAAGTTAGAGTAAACCTCGAAGGAAATTTCAGTCTTCCAGTCAGATGCTAAATGCGAAGCTAACTTTTATGGCGAAATGCCCGATACCTTTTTTCTTAGTTAGTTATTTGAAACAAATGGCAAGGCAAAAAAACATCGCGAATCTCAACAAGAAAGAAGAAAGGAGAGTTGGTCTGCAAGCAGCAGAATGGAATTACAAGTGACTCATTCGTCTGCCCCTTGATGAATCTAAATTATTCTTCAGAATCACGAAACGTCTTTATCTTCTTCTCTCTAAAAGCTTTAAGTATCCTGTAATTATATACCAAATGAAACTTTAATTTCACTCCCTTTTATCCGACCGACTCTTTTGGATTCGGCTGGGTTTATTAATTTAATCAATAACAACTTTTAACGATCAAAAGTAACTCCGATAAGATAGAAATCGCGATAAGGCAAGCGACGTTCGTTTTAAAAGCAGTTTGCGAATTTGCGAAGCATCGATCACAGAAATTTTAGAAAAAGTGAAGAGTACTGCGCGAGCAAAGGGATGAAAAGCTAAATAATAATGAAGCCAAAACAGTAAGGCTAAAACGCAGTAAACAAGATTTATATAAAGGAAAACTTGATAATGCACACAGGTACGAGCGTACAATACACACATTATTGCACACATTATTGCAAAAGCCCTTGAGTAATGCGCACCGCCCATTCTAATGGGTCGACTCGATAATCCATAATCTAAATAACGAAAAAAGTCGAGAGTGAATATATTTTGAGCGAGAGGCCTCTGAACTCTATTAAATGGCCAACCACTCAGACTGCCTCTTCATTAATCACTGACACTGGCTCCGCATGCATATCAACCTACATTTGCGGCTCCGCAAAAGAAGCTTTACCTATTGAATGTTGTTTTGGAGGTACATAATCCTCCCACTTCTTCTCGCTTCCTCCTCTCTGCCTCTCACTCCACTCCTGCATTCATGCGATTTTCTTTCGCTTTGCCACTTCCATCACTCTCCTACTCTTCTTTTTTTTAACTCCAATGATCCGCGGGCTGTGGCTTCGTCCGTTCCCTCTGTCTTTCTCTTTGGTTGCTCGCGGCACTCGCGCGCTATTACTCCGAGATGTACGTCTACATACGCAATCCCATGATGTATTGCGCGCGCTCAGCCGCGACTGCAGGGCGATACGCCCCTTCTCTTCGTGAAATTCTTCTCTACTCCTCTCATATTTCTCCTTAGTCTCCACTTGCCATGCACTCGACAAATAGCCACAATTACGATATATATATCATATATGATATATATATATATTATATATGTATATACCAATGCATAACCAGTACCGCGCTGTACCAAGGCACGCAGCAGCACCCCCTCCCTCTGCGCTCGTTCTCCCTCGCTCTCTTTTTCTCGAATCGACCGGTGTTGTCTATGTTGTTTTCCTCGTTTCCTCCTGCCCCCCCCGCCCCCCCAATCCCACCCTCTTGCTAGATCAGCATTACAATCAAGCGCACGCAATTTTTGGTGGCGCTTGCCGTTGTTTCGTTCCCTGTAATTTACAGCGAGATGAAGCCTCTCAAAAAACGGAAGGCAATATTCGTCGACAATAATTTTAATCTGTTGCGGCGCAAAGCTCGCGAGGAAAAAAGCACGCCGTGGAGCGGTACGACCCCGGCAAGAGGAGGAAATGCGAAACGCTCAAACGGGAAATGAAAAAATACGCGCGAAGCGTGGAAAGTGTAATAATTATATATTTATAAAAGAAGGATGCCCTTAACGTATATGCATTCACCAATTAAACCCTTGGGTGTTATTATTTTACGACGAACATAGTATTGGCAAACTTGATCTCTGCCGCTGCATTTTGCAATCTTTCGGATGCACACAATGCACACGCACGGCTCCGTTGTTTTGCTTATTTTATCTCTCCACTCTTTTCCGTGCATTTCGTTTAAACCAAAAAACGACTGCCCGGAGACCAGAATCAAATGCAACGTTGGCACCCTCTTTCATATCGCGTAAAAATACGCGAAATTACACCGTTGGTAATTGCGAATAAAACTTACGCCTCGACGTGCACGGCGAGCGCGAAAAGAATTAAAAAAACTTGGCTAAAGAGAAGGTCTTGTAAACAACCTTGGGGGTTTATTTCCAAGAGTCTCCGTCTACGAGGCCGGCAATATTTATCAAAATTGTATTGTTAAATAAAGTGCTTATTCCGAAGGATCTGCGATAAAGGGGATAAACAAGTTCATCAGCTTCGAAAATTGCAGCGAGCGAATTCTGAAAAGCTTTAAATATTCGACAATGCGAGTCTTGAAAATCAGTACTGGCATTAGTCTTACTCCCCGGGGTAATAGACATCAGGCACGAAAGCGCGAGAATGCGCGCGCGCGCGTGAGAGACTATTCGCTGCTACGTTTATAGGACGCGCGATGTAATTACGATAACGTTAATGTAAGGGTAGTCCGGATGCCTTGGCTGGTTCTGCGCCACTTGGGAAGGGGAAGCGAGATGAAGAACCGAGTGTAACAGGTGCTTCTATGTTCGGTGTACGTCGGTACCACGAGAACATCGCCACTCCCGCGGGGAATTCAACGCTAATTAGAAATTTATTCACGTGGCAATCCTTTGTGCTTCATGCCGGGGATAATACTTTTTGGTGCAAGAAGGGAAAAAATGTTCCTCTCATTTAACCGGGATGCAGTTGCACGAGATTGGCTTTCACGAAGCGAACAGAGTGTAATTTATGTTGCATTCGAATAAATTTAATTTCTATACCGGATACGTCTTCATACGCGCGCCCGCATACGTGCGGATACGTATACAAGCGAGCGTAATTAGCGTTTCGAGATCAATTTTTGTTCGCCGGCAATAATGTAAATTAATCCTAGGATCGAGCGCTCGCGGTTTAGAGCGGCGGTCGAATTCGCTCGCACCGGGCCAGGAAGGTGACGCGCGCGCGCGCGCGCGCGGCTCCACGCGAGAACAGCAACCGCGCCGATGAATAAGCGAATAATCGTACATCAGGATTCCCGGAATCTTAATCGGGAGCTTCGACCGCTGCCGACACCGCAAGATACATGGCGCCGCCGAGTGGGAAAGCCCACGCATGCGCACGCGGCGCCAGGCGCTAATTAATAAGTATCAACGAACGCTAATGAATCGTATCTGTCTCGGGAATAAGCCCCGCGGTGCGTGTGCGTGTGCGCGCTGGTGCGCGTTACGTAGCTTTATTGCGAATTAATTACTTATATCGCCGGATTTGCATATATGTAAATCGGCAGCCACTCTCTGGACGCATAGTTCAAATCGGAGGAGGGTATTGCTGGTTGCGCGTCTGCGCGCCCGACAAAATGACCAAATGGAAATGAGCACGAATGACAAAGGCACACACGGGCTCTGCCCATAGAAATTGCATAAATCCGCGCGCGATAAATTCAATCCCTTATCAAGGAGTTGACGCTTTTAAGGATATTGCTCGCGCTGCGTCATTTATGATAACTTTACCCGTCAATGTTAACAAACATCTCGGGCGATAAATCTGGACTGGTAATCGGTTATGAAGATAATGAAAATTAGCTGCCACTGTAAGCGCAGGAGTTGGATAAAAGAAACTAGTTTCCGACGCGAGAACTCGCGTTCCTTTATTTCTCGTTGAGCTTGGGAGCGGGGCGGAGCAAGGGGGAAGGCGGCAGCGTGTTTTCCGAAACTTGATCTCTCGAAGAAAACGACTGAATCAAGAACGAAGGAAAGCCCTCGCGGATGAGATTACAATGCAATTGCGGACGTGTTTTTTAGCGGCTGAGAAACGAAATCGCAACACTCGAGCAATGCGGAACGGCGAACCGCCTCGTTAATTCGTCCGGCACTTAAACTCCTCTTGGAAACGTTAATATCGCTTATCGAATTTTGAAGAAGTCCAAGTTGTCCTCCGCGCACATTACGCTCGCGGAATGCAAATGCCGCTGAAGGAGAGGAACATTGTGAAGAACACATTTAATAGATTTATAACATTGCCCGGCGACTTTAGTGGCCGTTTTAGTGGGGCTGCATATGAAGACTGGGAAATGTGCCGATATACGACTATCGCGGTCATATCTATCAGAAACGGAAAAAACGAGGGAGATGGACGCAACAAGGTAAGGCCTGAGCGCGTACAAGCGTGCCGCGTCAGTGGATTCTCAAAATACTGCTTTCTGCAAGATTACTCAACATGACGTATTGGATATGTTCTGCCTCGAGTTGCACTTGAGCATGAGAAAGACTTTACGTGTACGTAGATACTCTGCACGGTAAGCCACCTACCTATGTACTCACCAGCCTAGTACCCATCGATGAACGCGCTCTCTCCCTCGCTCCGGCTCGTCCTTTTTCCTCCTCCTCCCCTGACTCGGCACTCGGCAGGCAACTGCTGCCGTCGATGTATGCCTTGCACAGCGAATTATGTAAATCGAAACGACAGAAAACGGAGTCGCTATCACGCACGATGACGACAACGAGGGTATTATGCATGTGGCAGTGCCGCGCTGCTCCAACGATC
This sequence comes from Platyscapa corneri, assembly GCA_018907185.1. Lineage (NCBI taxonomy): Eukaryota > Metazoa > Arthropoda > Insecta > Hymenoptera > Agaonidae > Platyscapa > Platyscapa corneri. The sequence goes on along the minus strand of JACCHW010000023.1, from coordinate 2,836,329 downwards.
GACTCGCGCTCTACGATGCGAGGCTTATGTACCGGGCTGGCGACCTCGCCATCCGAACACGAACACGCGACAGAAATACCCTACACGGTCATTTTTTTACATCTTTCCACTGCTCGTCGAGCGGAGAGGACGAGCCTCTTCGTAACAAGAGCGTCCGAGCGGTCGTCGCCGGGGTCAAATATCGCGCTAGGAGGACGCGAGGAATAACGAAAGGGCGCCCTTTGCTAAAACGAACGATATTGGAGGCTGGAGGACTCGCTTTTTCTCATTGATGATTGATCGTTGATTTCTCTCATCGAGTATGCGGACTTTCTTCTTCTTCTTCTTTCTACGAGTCCAACTGGAAAACTAAAGGACGAGTGGGAAGAGAGAGAGAGAGAGAGAGAGAGAGAGAACCAGAGGAGATAGAACGTAGATGGAGTCGAAGCGGTAAAGTAGAAAACGCGACGTCGCTACTGCGCCAACGAGCGATTCGCAGACTCGCAGATTCGCAGCATGGGGCTTAAAGGAGATGAGTCCCCGCGATTATAGGACTGCCGGTAATACATAGCCATCCGCTTATCCTCTCGGGAGCTCTGCCGCTGTCGCTGTTCATACGTGCACATACATATGGCACGCAGCCGGCTAGTGTGTGTGCAAGCTCGCATCATCCTCCTCGTCTTCGTCGGCCTCCTCCTCGTATTCGTTGGATAAGGAGCACAATATTAGTGCGGGAATTTCGCTTATCTTTCGCGGGTTAGATTGATGAGTGTAAGCGTATTTGTATCGTAAATGCCAATGTAGAGGTGATGTACGCGCGTGTATTATATTTATTTGGCTGTCAGAATGTATCCACAGGAATATATTGTATGCGCGGGAATTTACGTACGCGAGTACACGCGACTTGATGATTCCCACCCAAATGCTCACTTTTCCACGCTATATCGCGGAAAATCTTTTTCTTCTTACGTTCCTTCTGCCTCTTCGTTTATTTGCTTTGTTTCTCCTGCCGCCCGATCACCGCGTTGTTTAACGTCTTGTCGAAAATACTTTTTTTCACGTTCTCGTTATTGTAAGCGAGGTAGAGAGTCTCGTCGATAGATTTTCTTCGTCTCTTCTTCTTCTCTTCTTGTTATTCTTCTTTTATCTAGTTTAAATCGCGGCACGTCGATATCGATAGGCAGAGGTGATCAATTATTGTCGAGCTGCTATCGAGGCAATGCTACGGTATTGTTTAAAATAATCGCTTACTGCAGTGTCAACGAGGAGCGGCTAAATCCTTGAAGCTTCGACAATCGTAAGCGTCGACTGGGCTGCGCTTAAAGACAGTTTTAAGCAGCAAAAATGCACTCTTGGCTCGAGGCGGAACGAGCAGCGATACATTCGCGCGTGTCATTGCTTTTTTCATTCAGCGCAGGTTCAAATGAAATTCCGACGTACGAAATCTACACGAGGGAAAAATCCGTCGAACGAACGTTTAAATTAAAAGTCTCATTAACCTTAAGAATTTATCCGATTTTCACTTCTACATAATTGCGCGAATTAAATTTTTACTTCTTATTCGTTGTCTCGCAAATGCTTGTCCGGACTGTCGGCTACAACGTACCGAAGCATCGAAATGGATAAATGTTAACAAGAGCTCGAACGCGAACATAATCGTTACTTTTCTGTGTACGCGGCCTTTTTTGCCTGTTCACTTACGAATTAACGACTCGATATTTGCCCAAGCATATTTCATATCGCAAAAGCCTCCGGATGGTTAGTAAAATGAAAAGCGCGCCTACAAAATATCGGTATCGAGGAGCGATAGCGAAGCGGCGGCCAACTTGTTACGGAAGATAGATACTCGAGGCCAACATCCGGAGTGAATCACTCGATCGGTCGGGGCGCGTTCACGCAGAATGAAATTAATGCTCCTCTCAACGTTTTTACCGTCTGCGGCAAAGAATGAGCGAGGAGGTGAGTAAAAAGCAAAAAGCGCGGAGGAGGAGGACGCGTGCTTTGTGCTCTCGGTCGACGCCAGCAACGTGCCTGGCAACATCCCGTGACTCCGGTCTCTAGGCCGTCCGTGCCGTGATTAAACTTTCCTTGTTATTAATGCCGCTGACCTGTGTCACTCATCCTATAAAAGTTTCATTTGCTTTGATATTATGCATACATGCGCAAGGATTAACGGGGGGGGGGCAACGAGAAGGAGCGAAATGTGTTCGAATCGAATCGCCAAAGCTCGAACATGTTCACGGGAGAATTTATTAGACCAGAAGGTCTCCCCGGCTTGTCATCGCCGTCTCCTTCCTTCCCATTGCTGCTCCGCGGCTGTTTCCAGCGTCGGAGGCGACAAATACAAACTTAATGCCCACCTACAAAGCTCTCTTCTCCGACAATTTCCCGGGCTTATGCAGTTATCGCGTGATTAATGGCTCGCCTCGACGAGGACAACTTAATCCCCCCGGACACTTGGCGCAACTCGTCATCGCTCGCAATTTTTACCTCTGCCAAGGCGCTGCTCCTCGGCGCTCTTTCATCTATTTGTCTTTTCGTCACCTCCCCCTGTACTTCCCCGGGCAACTGGCCGCGCACGCCAGATATTAATGGGGGAAGAATGCACTTCTTGGAAGTGCTCGTTACCCATCGGGTACCGACGACCGAGCGACCGACGCGCACCGCGTTGCGAATGATCAATCGTAGTATAAATTTAAACTGATACCGAGAGCATGGAGCTGTTGCGCTCCCTAACGAGGCGAATTGTAAATTCTTCATAATGTTATGATTACATTTATGTATATACATATATAATAAGATTACAACTCCATAAAATAAACGCAAGCGGTAAATTAGCTTTAACTTAATGGCCCTTTATCCGATAAATTAATTTAACTTCCCCTCGAAGATTATTATAAGCGAAATGTATTAATTATAAATTTTTCGCTCCGCGCGCGCGAACGCCGCGTTATACTTTTGCATCAACGAGAAAATAAATAATAATTACGAAAGTCATTCGCTGTTTTATTAACGGACTACGAATATCAAAATTTCACGCGCAGTGTGACATTAAGTGCTATAAGTTCTATTTTACGACAAAGCAAACCACTAATATCCAGGAATAGTTCACGGATGAGCTCACATCTAGTATATTGAGTGTAGGACCCGTACGCATACTAGAGCCACTCAATAATTAAAGCGATTCAGCCAGAAGACAGGGCAGACGGCTAGAAGGAGGCAGAGAGGAAGAGAGTAGTTCACTAGTTGAGCCAATCTTGACACGAACTTTCGAAGACTTATGGGCTGTTAAAACAAAACCGCTATTCGAAACAAGCCACAAAGTCCAGAGACTGTACGGCTGGTGTACGCGTTGCTATAGGCCTGCCGCGCGTCTCCTCCGCGCCAGCGAGGCCCCGAACCTCGACTGATTTAACGCCGCGCGTATTGTCTTTGGCGAGCATTTACGCGCCAAATCCACCTTCTCCGGAGTCCAGTGCCGACTCGCCTTCTCTCCTCCGGAGTTTCGGCGGATCGATTCAAAAATACCTTTTCTCCCGCACCAGTGCCCGGCACGTGTGGGAATAATTGCCTCGTTTCATCGCGTGCCACGTCTAACGGATCCCCGTCTGCGTTTTGGTGCCGCTCGCGTCGATGATGAAATTGATCGTGCTGTAGGCGTTTTAGCACGCGGGCAGAGGCGCGCGCGCACTCTCGACGACCAAAAACTCCTTTAACTAACTGCGCGCTCGAATAAAGCGTCGAAGCCCCCGAGAGATTATTATACTGGATTAAAAGCGTTAAAAATCGCTATTTACTCGCGACGCCGCTAAAGGCGCGGACCAAAATTTGTTTTGCATAAATTAGCCGCACCTGGACAGCTTAATAATCTTCTAAATATTACACTCGTCCGATTGGCTTATCGAAAAAGGTGATAAGAAACGATATCTTGCTCGCGGTCTAAGGAAATGCCCAGCTGCATCCGTATCTTTGAAATAAATAGCTTTCGGTTTCTTCTGTGGCTCGTGGTCCTTTTTTTCCGCCATACCTTAAAACGCAATAAATAACACCGAGAAATCGATAAGAAGAAGAACGGATCGATTCTTCCTGAGAATAGAAGCGCAATGAGGAAAGACCTTGAAAGTCCGTGGCAAAAGGCACTGAAGTCCGAGTCGATATTCTCTGAACCGCTCCCATCTATCTTTCTCTCTTTCTCCCTCTTTCTGTCTCGAGTTAGTTCATTCACCGACGATTACACGTTTACAGCGCGGAAGCAGCTTACAAAATTGTCTGGTAATCTGGGGTATTTTGAAATTACTTGCAGCCTAGAGAAAGATGCGCGTTACACGCACGCGCGTGCCCGTATGCGTATAGTTAATATGTGTACGCATGTATGGGCGCGCGCGCGCGCGTGTGTGCATGCGCATCTATAGGAACAGCTTGGGTTGGCAAAAGAATGTAACGAAACAAAGGAGATTACGCACGGTATCGGCCCACCGGACGGTCTTTAATGCACAAAGGCCTATTTTCTCCTGTTTGATCTTTACGCGTTAAAAGCGTTTTTAGGTGGGAAAAAACTGCGCTTTGTGGGCGAGAAGTTTTCATCAAAATCAATATTGCTGATAAAGCATCCCGTCAGTCTATTTGAAATGGTTAACAATGCTACTTGCTACTGTCGCTTTTAATATTTATGATGTTGGAACAATCATTGTGCCTTTATAATGAAAATAACGAGCTGTGCTGATTAATTATCTTATTTTTCTATGTTTCTTAAGAAAAGCGTTACGACTGCAAATTGTGTGGTTTGGTCTGACTATTTTTTCTATAAAAAGTATTGAAATATTCCGCGATATAATTAAAAATTTTCTTTGTCTCGCCAAAGTAAAAAATAACGTACTGAAATTTCTACTAAAAGTGACAGGTATTAATTATAAATTTAATTTTTAAATTTGCACATTCGTCTAATTTTGAAAATGGAGAATGCTTAAAAAATACTAATGAAATTATATCGTTAATTAATAGATTCGATAAGCAATGAGTTTTCAGTCGGTGCAAAAAATAGGCAATTTTAATATAGGCCTTCGTAAAATCATTATCGTGGAAATTCGATAAATAGACTAAAATTTAAGAAAAATTCCTATCAAGCTATAAATAAATATAAAGTTTAGCTTTAACGCTGTAATTACGAGGTGACGGTTCAGATTTAAGCAATAAACACAATCTGCTTTCGTATTTAAACCAGTGTTATAAAGAGTATCACAACTTTAATATCGATTGCATAAAAAGCTTTCCAACACGCATACGCACCCATTAATTTTTATTTTTAAAAAGAAACGTAGAAAATGTACGAAGGAAGCGCTTATAATCTAATTTCGTAGTAAACGAATCAAATCGAAATCAAAGTTAATCGAAAGTAATGCACTAATGAAGCATTTAATGCACGTGTCTGCAAACTAGGGTACAGCATTTGGCACTGGTGAGCCTCGATTCAGGCGCGATAATTATAATTACTTTTCGAATACTTACCGAGCAAAACACCTGATATAAAGACTATTTTTCGAATTTTTTAAAATAATTTGACCGTTAACTTTAACAAAAATTGCAAGTCTCGATAATTAACGGCGAGCCATAAATATTGCAAAAGAAACGAATATCCTTAAATCATGGCACGGTATCTCCATTATTGCTTAAGTTTTAATAACTAGTCGAGCTAACTTGTAAGATTGCAATGTTGACGCATAAATTACTAAATTTGAATTCGCGTTATTTCTATTTAAGGGACAGCTGATTCTACCAATTATCAAGCATAAGTGAGTATTTGAAAAAGCCAAATAACACCGCGGCCAATTTACGATTTAAATTTAAACGTAACGGGTAAAAACATTTATTACAAATTGCCGGCGCACTGATGCTCAAAGGCCGAAAATTTTGTCTTTGCTCGCGAGGAGTTTTCATAATTCAAGGTTTCAAAAGAGGTTCCACTTGCAGATGAGAATGCATTTTTGTCCAAATGCAATGTTTTAAGTTTCGAAATGCTACGAGGGAGGGGAGAGACGGAAAGCCGGGCTCAATAACCTCTAGAAATCGCTAGATATGTGCGAGGCAGCCAGGGCGTCCCGAAGTTCGCGCTAGGATTTTCCCTTCCGACAAGAGACACAGGCGACAGCAGTTTGAGTCGATATGTGAAAGCCCTGCTAGCGAACGCGCGATAGAGCAAAATGCAGAAAGGAAGAGCAGGAGAGAGAACAGTCAGAAGGGAGTCTCCTCAGAACTCTCAGTAGGACGCGCGCGGATTCCCAGTGGGAGTTGGTCGAGGCACAGAGAGAGAGAGAGAGAGAGAGGAGAGACCGAGTACGAGCCTACGGATCGCTGCCTCGCCAGTTGTGCTCTCCGTCCTTCTTCATTGCAATGTATGCCTCGGTATTCTCGCCTAACGTGGCCGTTGTGTGGCTAATGCTCGTTATCTCGACGTGTCGACTATCTAATGGTTCTCCGTAATGGCCAACCAACGATATATTGTCCATTTCTCGAAATGCGCTTTAACGCGAGCCCACCGCCGCCTATCTATGTATTATGCCAACAATTATTTCTGCGAATTCAAAAGCAGTACCTGCACTCTGAGCTATTGCGTTCTGGTTCTCTCTCTCTCTCTCTCTCTCTCTCTCTCCCTACGTGGCGCAAATTCCAATTTCTCCGAAAACGTTTCTGAACGCCTCTTCGTAGTTATATACGTATGCGCGAGAATTCTATTAAATTATTTCCCTAGATGAATTTCCTCGCGACCCTCACTGCTCCCCCCCCCGTCTTGTAACAGCAAAGTGCCTCTAGGTTTTTAATATTTTCAACAACCTCCAACTACGGCAACTTATTAAACTTAGATTTTGGTAAATTGTTTCGCGTAAATTGAGAAAGTCAAAAGCGAGGAAATACTTAATTAATTACAAGTGCAGGCGGACGCTTACGGAGAAAGCTTTGAGCATTTTCTGGCTGAGCGTTAAAGATGAAAGGATTTTCCGAGTGTTCCGGTATAATCGAAGATATATATCGGCGTGAAAATATTTTGCTATATACGACAGGTGTGAGAACAAAAGAACTTTCAGACTTTGCGACCTGGAAACGCCGAGTAGATTTTAATCGAAATATTATTGCTCAAGAGTCTGGTAAAAAATCCTTACAGTCCAGCACTTAAGAAGAATAACGATATATTTTAAAAGAGGACTTGTTCCCCTACCCCGTGCATCGAGTCTTTGTGTGCATCCAAGCCGCTCGCCTCGAATTTATTTACTCGTTTGCTTATCCCTAAAATTAAATAAAGCGCGTCTCCGTAAACTTTATGAAAACGAACAATTGGTGGCTGTGCAGATCTCATCTTAATGTCCCCGTTAATTGTATTTAAGAGTCGAACGCGAACAATCGAGGCTCTCGGTAACGACGATTGCGCCTTGAATACAATGTAGAGCGGATCCCCGAGACTTTTAACCTTAAGACGGCAACAATGTGGAATCAGGATACCCGTACGATGAATTTTATCGTCCTCCAAACGAGAGTGTAATTTTTAGGATACGTGTGCGCTCCTCTTTGGAGGACTCGTCGAATTGGATTTTTATCCGAGCTTGCGCCTGTGTCAGAGCTCACTCAGAGGGTCGAAGCTTAAAAGCACTCGAGCTATCGCGATGACTTGTCGCTTGATCGAATTTTCAGTTCGAACCGATCGGTTTTCAGTCCGCCCACGTACAGGCGGTTCTCGTACAACTCTTTCGAAATCGTTTTCACTGGCGTTTCCACGGATAAGTTTCGCGCGCTCCCTCCCTCTCTCTCCTCCCCATTATTTTCTCTTTCTTTCTCTCGGTCCCTATCTCGTTTTCTCTTAAATCCCCCTGTTCCATTAATGAAGAACCTCGTGTATTACTCCATTCTTTGGGCTTTGAGTTATTTTTTCGATAAAAGAGATCCGGCAATGTGTATTTCGCAGCTTATGTCGACCAAAAAAGATCACCAGCCGCTCTTGCCAAGAATCTTAATGATGGATCGAGTGCATTAAATGCCTACAAATTATTACACACGGTCCGAATACATTATCGATCCGTCAATAATTCAGACGCGAAAAAATCAACGAGGAATATCTATTACGGTAATAAAACATAAATTGAATAATTAATTTCAATAACAGTGACTTTCCCGCAAAGTAATTTAAAAAGATAAAGCGATGTATATCTAAATTTAAATTAGCCTCCTTTCGATTCATTAACGTTTTAACGCACATTATATTGGCAAGAGATTCAAACTCAAAGCTAATATCGAGGAATAAAACGATGTCGCTAGCAAAAATAATCGATAATGTATCTGCCTGTCCGATTAGAACATTAATTTCGTAATTTTTCCTTTAAAGTTGCAATGCCAAGAACTCGAGTAGTTTACAATATTTATACGAAACGAAGTATACGCGTAATCGCAGCCGTGACACGTGAAATAAATCATTAATGCCCGACTGATTTATTTAAACGAATCGACAAATTTTTAAACTTCAAGACGGCAATATTATAACGCGCGGCGATAAATAATTCATGCGTGAATCCGTATATGAAGTAAATTTGTAGCGTTGATACTGTTTAGCTATAAATAAAGCCCTTGCGTTCACATACGAATGGCTGCATTGCACGGGTTCGGAGTTTTTTCCGAATCGCTTCATTTGGATAAACGCATAGGATGCCGAGGCGGCCAGGGCTCCTTCAAAGCAAATAAAATATTTACAAAAAGACGCGAATAAGAATTCTATCTCGAGCGACGAAGATGCTATCGCGCAAAAGTGATGAGCCAATTTTTCGCATCTCCTCCTAATAAGCGCATTCGAATGATAAATATTTCGAGGAGAGTCGAGCGGTGCTCTCGGGCATTAGCCTTTAGCGCGAGTGCGAGCGCCAAAGGTAAGGGCATAAAAAGGAAAACAGGCTAAGTGAATCTATAGCTTGTAATAAAGCGAATGTTGAAAATTGTATAACACTAACGGCAATCTGTTACGACTGTCAGGCATAAACGTCAGCGGAGCGACCGAAAATTTAAGCCAGAGAACACAAATCCCAAGCGGCTAATGGCAAAATAGCGGAGATCTCCCGTTTCGATTAATAAGCGTTTCTCGGTAGTCGCGCCGCGGCACTCGCACTCGCACGCGCGACTATGCATCTTGGCCTCCGATCGGATAAGCGAGCGCGACGTGCTATGCGGTGTACGCGTTCGCGTCAGGATGACACTGCGAAGGCGCTATAATTCGCACATTGCAGTGGAGATCGCGCGGACAGTCGAGACCGGTATCCGTAACGGATGATCCCTCTTTACGAGATCTAGATACTGCTGCTACTGCCGCCGCAGCTCCTGCCGCTGTTACCGACTCCTCGCGCAATAGATAACTAGATAGCTGTGCATGTAAATGCAACCGCATGTGTGCGTGCGGAGAGACGCACGCGGAGACGGAGACGCGACCGAGGCGAGGAGCAGGGAGGGAAGGAGAGCCCGAGTGTTTACGACTTAAATGAACGCCCTCTCGTCTTATTCTCCGGTGCATTTCCTGAGAGCTGCAGGTCGCTTTTTATGAGGTAAGCGTGGGAAGCTCGGCTTCTCACTTCCAACTCCCCCGCGCGCACTTTTATCCTTGCGCGGGCGCGGGCTATTTCTTTAAAACCACCGCCGTACCCGAGAAGCCGAGCCGTTCTCTCGAGCGCGGATCAAATTTACTTTGCACGCGCTTTTCTCAACGAGGACTGCCAGGATTCACTTCTCGGCTCGACTCTCCCGAGTTATGTATCCCATTCTCAGATAACGAGTGCCGCGTTGTGCGTGCACGTGCACCTGTGCACACACGCACGCACGCACGCACGCACGCACGCCGGGGCTACCTGGACCAGGTGCTTAATTGATGTTTGATGTTCCTGATTCAACTGGGCGTCATTAGAGGATCCAACAATCAAACTTGCACATGCATATGCGCGCTGCGCGCTAACGATCTATATTAATCATCTCCCGGAGGCTGTCAACGTGTTTCAGAATCGATCACGGAAAAAATTATTACCCGTTAATTCGCTCTCCTATCCTTTGATCTTGTATCTAGGACTGGTTTTATTTTAATTTCATTATTTTAATGCAGCAATCTTTTTCAAGGATATTGATGTAATTTCAAAAACACGAATTCCTTTACATTACGGATAGGACGATCTGTAATTTAACTCATCGACTCGAGCGAAGGAGAACTCCCGTTCATCGAAATATTTAGCAAATCATTAATATTAATATTACCGACAAATGAACATTTTTCTTAAGCTTTCAACAATGCAATAAACTTTTTTATATGTTTAATCTTGCCAATTTATTAAAAATATCAAACAATGGATGTTAGACAAAGGAAAAATAACCATTGAGGTATTCGATACCTGTAGGTTATATACATTGTTAAACAAGTATTTGATTAATTATTTGGTGGAAAAGTTTTTCGAGTATTTTTTTTAAATTAATGGCAACAATCGTTCGATTAAATAATACATTGAATTCAAATATTTTCGGAGATTTTGTGTTGAGCCTAAATTTTATCGCACCTAATAGTGCTACAAAAGTGCATCGATGGGAAGATATTGAAAAAATATTTAAAATTTTAATATCAATATTTTGTACAAGTGAAATGTGGCATTAAAGAAGAACAATAGAATAGTCATACGTAGAGTTATCGGACAACGTATTGTACGACGAAGTTAGATTTTTGTCTCATTTTCTATCCTGATTCTTTTATCGCCAAGAGCGGCAGTTGTGGAATTGGTGTCGAAGTTTCCAATAGTTTATTTTATCAAAAAATAAAAAAATATTTCATCACTTTCGGTTTAAATAGCAGCGAAATGTTTTTTTAACAAACTAAAAGTTTTATTTTGATTGATTAATTTTGAACTATATTTTACGTTTTACAATAGCATTATTTGTACCAATTATGGAATTTACATACAAGCGCGCGCGGAAACACAGGCTCGAGTGTATACAGTTGGCAACGACTTTTAAGAATATTTATATTATTTATAGAATTTTTAAATTAAAAATTATCCCTAGTTGTGTATTTTTTTCTAAAAATCTATTAGCTCCCTAGAATTTGATATTATTAAAAGTAAGCTTCGAAAGTCACTAGAAAAAGAAACAAACATTTACATTCGATTTCGCGATAAGTTCATTTTATAATTTAATACACACTATCGTACAATTTTTTGCTCGACACCATGAAAGCTTAATAAATATCGCGCGTCTAGAATTCGAAAGTACCTAATTGAGATAATCGAATTCGATCAGTGAATTATTTAATCGAGTTCGATTTTACAGAATAAAACGTTTGATGTTTAAAAGCTTTTTTTAATTGAAAAAGTTTGAATTTATCTTAATATTTATTGTATTTATACGAACGCTTAACTTTTTAAACTTAGTAATAAAATGATCCTAGCGAACACTTTTACAATTGAACATTTACAGTTGTCTACTTTAAACAACACACTTAACTCGAAGCAAACTTTTTCAATCTGGATATTTATCAGAAGCGGATTCTCCGATTTGAAGTAAGAATAGTTTCAATGCAGATAAAGTCAATTACAGTACTCGTTATAAAGTGAAAAAGTACATTTTCAAATAAGAAAACTCGAGCGTGTTTTTATCGCGCTCAACGGACTTTATTTTAAACTGCCCGTCCCGACCCTCGATACGAATATTCATTTTTAATTCCGATTAAGCGCTAACTGCATCCATTGTTTTTAAATACTATTCCCCACTAGTACGCCACTAATTAATTTTGCTGTGCACACATTCACACAGCTGACGTAGCTTCTCTTTCTACCCAATCGTCGAGACGAACGTAAAAACTAGCTATGAAAATTAACTTTCACGTTTTTACGGGCAAAGTCATATAAGATTTATTTTTCTGTTCCAGGTAAGTGTATTTGCGCGCGGAGCAACGATATAGAAAGCTATTTTTCCGAGAGAAAATTGAGGAAGCCGGCGGAGAAAACGAAAGCGATGGTGACGTATGTATGTGCTTCAGACCGCGTTATACGACATAAGCTCATAACGTCGGACCAACTGTCGGCTTTGTAAGGTAAAGCTCTACTGTGACACTTGTTACGTAAATACGACACTGCTGTTTCCCCCGCAAGGGAATCGTGGCTCGCCACCATCACGCATCTCTGAAAACCCGTTTCAAGAAGCTCCCCTATGGGCAACACAAGCTTTACAAGCGCTATTCTTTTTTCATTCTTAAAGTAGAGAAGCGCGAGGAAGATTTTCGTGGACGGCTTATAAATTGCCAACTGATGAACTGTAATGCCCCGTTCTTTTTTGGTTTTTTTTTTGTTTTTTGTTTTCCCACCAAAAAGCTCCCGCGGGTCTTCACAAATGTTCGTGCGATTCAGCCTCGGGCAACTGAAACGATGTCATTTCGAAAATTCGTCCAATCAAATCCGTGCCGACTCTTTGATAGATACCGCATTAACTAACTTATTCAATATCAACTACCGCAATATCCAATACACGATTATTTTTAACGAAGCACACAATTGTCATTTACTTCCATCTTACACGTAACTTTTCGTCGGCGGACGGTATTGAAAAATGCCGTGGAATACGCGCCACGTCCACGGAAGCTCGTAGCCGCGTTTAAAATTTAACAACTCCTATATACATTCAAGGTAAGAAAAATTAAGTTGTCGCGTGAACATCGAGGACGATTCACTGGCGACGCGCAATGATACTCGGATAGTCCGAGTCTAATAGAAAGTATCTCGCTTTCCCAGCAGCACATGCCAGTTTCAATAATCCAGTAGAGTGCCTGACATTATTGTCCAGCGGTCACCATTTCCCAGCGGCGACGAGTTATGCGTTTCCACCCGCTGCACAGACTCGCTGGTACGTACTCCAAGCAATGGGGCGCTGTCATCGTATCTGACTCGAATTTACAAAGTGAAAATTTAACGGAAACGAGCCCAGCTCTCGAATAGTCTCCGTTCGCGCGCACCCTGCCGGAGCAATTCTTCGCGTCAGGAGTGACGCCGCCAAGTCGGTCACCCGGGACCCTCGTTACGAGCCAGCCTGACACCGGACATCGCCTCGTCCCTCGTACACGCCGGCGCACAAATATGTCGAGGAGCCAACGGATTACCATACGCACCGCGCCAGTGCATTGGGTTCGAAGCTCGGTGCTCGCGAGTCGTGGCTTCGCGGAAGACGCGGACGAATGGTAATGGCTTTTTTTGCGAGTGCGGACCGACGAACGTGTAATTAAGTGTGAACGTGTACCGAGGCGCCGATAAAAAAGACTCGTTGCGCCTGACGCCGGCGAGCGAATTAAAGCTCTAGTGGCGCTAGCAGGCGAAGCGGCAAAAAGTCTTGGCTCAATTAAAGCCTTGTACGGTATGGGGCGCGTACGTGATAAGTGCTCTTAGCTGAAATCCCCAATTTCACGGTAACGTTCTGATCGAGTAGCGCCTCGCGCAAAGCCCCTTCACGCGTGCACCGGGTTCCCTCGTCATGCTCGGATGCGCCCCACGTATCGTGGGCCGCGTCACGCTTTTACGTGTAAAGAGGAAACTGCGAGCAACGTGGACAGATCCGCCGAGTTGGGTTAATTTGAAAATAAAATTTCGATTCGTTTCGGGCGCTTGTGTCTGCTTTTTGGCTTTTTCCCGTGGTGTTCGCCGCGTGGGAGGTACTGCTGAATGGGTAATATCCTGCAGTAATGTGTCAAAGCATTAACCCACTCGAGTGCTTACCTACGCTGGACTTTCGCGTTTCCAAACTATCGATTTCAATTCCCAGCGACGGTAAATAGCAGCATTATTATCAAAGTAAGCAGCATTTTTGCGACGCAAATGAGAAATGACAATGGACTTTCCGTTTTCGAAGACCATTTGCTCCGAGAGATTAAATTGTTGAAAACGTTGCGTAAGTGTTCGGACTAACCAAACCAAGAAGATAAATAAAGGAAAAAAGAGGGGCGGAGAATCGCTTGCTTCTTGTAGAAGTTCAGCCAAATATCTAGGGGGGGGGGAGGGCTGCTGCTTTCGCAGTGAGCCACAAACTCGTAGACGCGCTTTCGACGACAAAGTATATCGCAACTCTGCCAATAGGAGCTCTGGGAGTCAGTCAAGAGGCATTAATTCGCATACTTGGTCCAGTTACCGCGTCAAAAGTATGCCCTCGTTCCCAAGATTTAACAAGTGCAGCCACGCTTTGCAGGAACATCAATTATTTAGGAATCATTAGATTAGTCGAACCTTCGAGATTAAAGCTCGCGCGATTGCACTAGCGTTGAAGCGCTTACTCTCTTTCTCTCGAGCTTATCTCGTTCTTCAATTCTATTGAAGAAGGTATCAACACTATAAATGCCGGAAAATTTATCATCGACCGGGGGCTCGCGAAACACACGATATTATTTATAGGTTTTCGCTTAATGAGTAAGGCTATTCGTTTCTTTCGTATCTCTTGTGCGTTTTTCTCTTTGCCCTTTTCCACGTTCCTTTATTTCTCTTTCACGCGCCTGCATACACAGTGCAGAAAGAAGAAGGGATGCACCGAGAAGAGAGCGCGCGAATAGGTAACGAGATAAATCTCACTTTCGGATCTCTCTCGCGGGAACTTATGCCCGCGCAGCTCTTGCTGCTGCTGCTGCTGCTGCTGCTGTGTCGAGTTGCTGCAGCAGGTAAACGTCGGATCTTTAGATACGTATAACGCACATACAGTTCTTTTCTACCCAGGCAAAAGCCACACACTCGTGTCCGACGTTCGTCCAATGAGCAGTTTACTCGAAATTAACTCTCTTTACGCAATTATCTGATCGCCTCGCCATTAAGACTCTCGGCGCGTCTACCGAAAGCGCGGTGAGCGCCGATATTCTTCATTAAATACTAATTTATTAATATCGTTATTGTTGCTGCAATCGGATTTTACTTACTTAGTAATAGCTATCGACGTTGAAGCCGTGATATCTCGGTCTGCGATCATGGAAACTTTGGCGAGTCTCCTCGTCCTTCCCTACGCATTCGCTTTTTTACAATTATCTCGAGGGAAAAATCGTTTTCTCCTCCTCCAGGCAAGACCTTAGCTCTTGGCTCGTTCGGAATTTTTTTCACGACACGCGCCCCCGCGCCTCTGTGGTAGCGCTCCTGTATACGGCGCGGCGGCCGGCCGCCAAGTGCGCGGGAGGAAGAAAATAAAAGTTAAGGTGGACTGTTTGCAGTAAGGATGAGAGGGAGATGGAGAGTATTTTGTGCGAATTAACCGAACCGCAGAGGCCAGAGTAAAAATCGAGACTTTACGCGGCCGTAAAAGTTACAAGAGGGAAGAAATGCGCTTCTGGCGCTCTTTTCGAGAGGTTACACTGGGAGTGCGCGAGCGAGAGAGAGAGGCGGTATAGCGGACCGGAGGAGGAAGAAGGAAGAGAAACAAGAGAGGACGAGCGAGCGAACGCCGAAGGCCCGGGTCAAGTAAAGCTAGAGCAAGCTATCGGTGAGCTCGCGCTCGCACGCGAGAGCATCGGCAAAATAGTTTACCAAGTCGTTGAACAAGCGACTCGACTTGGCCGATACAGCCCGTTTCAGCCCAGCTCCAGCTCCCATTCCTCTCCCTCTCTCTCTCTCTCTCTCTCTCACTCCTGATCCTTCACCCTCGCGCGTCCGGCGAAACCCCGCCTCGGCTTTTTTATAATTTCATCGGCTAGATCTCAGCAGCCTGTGGGCGCAGGCGTAAACTATACATTTACACGGGGGCCCTCGTGCCGAAGAAGTGCGAGGGAAATAACAAGCGGAACAAGGATAGATGGGAAGGGGAGTGCTTTTTCCGCGTCGGAGCCGGGCGCAGAAGGAAGAAAATCCGCGGCCGGGACGCGAGAAAAGGCGCGTCTGGCGAGAACGACGAACAAGCGACGACGGCGCAAGAAGCGGAGGGACGGGGAGAGCAAGAGCCGAAGGAAGAGGAAGAGGAAAGGGAAGGATCTCCGTAGCGAACGGACTGTCAAAAGCCCTGCGCCTGTGTTTAGTCATTGAATACTATTGAGAAATTCCTCGAGTACGATAACGTTGATGGACTTTTCTGCGCTGCTTGCCTTATACCGCTCGAAATTTAATATGCGCAGCACAAGGCGAGGCAACACTGGATTTTCAGATATCCGTGTTCCATCACCCCGATTCATTCCGCTGCACTCAATTTGCAAAATTGATTGCACAAAAGCCGGGAGGATGAAAAAAGCTCCTTCAGACTGTTACGAGATTTTTCGCCCTTCGCCAGCACCGGCTTTTACGGCGAACGCGTCTCATAATAAGCTGCATTTAAATTTGCGCGCATTTCCCGCAGTCAGCGATGGCGGAGGCAGAGAGAAGTTGCCAAGTGGATAAATCCGCGGCAGATAAACTGCTTTATATTTTCCTTTGTGCGCAATAAGACTCGCTTCCCGGAGAGACTCGGCTACTGTTTTTGCCGCTCCCGCCCGAGGGCCATAAAAATCAATACAATTTAGCCAATGAAAGCGCCAATAGCGCTGCCCTAGCTCACCGCCCCCCTCCCCCCGGACCCAGCTACAATATAATATTCGTCTTTTATTACGTGCAGGCGCTTCGTCGCGTGAAATCGACTCGGGAGGAACGATCGCAGGTGCGTATGATTCGCACGTCAGCGAGTCGTCGGGAACGTTAAGGCGCGTCGTGGCTGGCATGTGGCTCGGGCGACCGGCAGAGGCGAGTTTACGTCTGACAGTTGTGCTCGGGCTCCTCGGACTGCACTTACCGAGAGCCATATATTTGTGAGTGCTCGGACCGACGCGCGGCAAACCTCGGCTCCTCGCCTCGTTTGTTTTGCCGCGCTCTCCTTCCGCCCATAGGACGTCCGTGAAAATGGATATTAACTCTGCCGCCTGCCTGCCTGCCTGCGGCTTCCCTCCTCCTCCCCCCGCGCTCGCGTTCTATTCGGATACATTGTTCGAGGAGATAAGGCTGGCGTCAGGCGCGGACCTCAGGAACGCGTGTGCTCCCGGAGCTCGAGGAGCGCCGTTTGCGGAGCTTTTATCCGCGTGCGGCGGTAACGAGGCCGCGGCGCTCGGACGTCGGTCGGTGGCTTCGATTGCATACCAAATCCATGCCCTTGCCCGATAGCAGTCCCTTATCTCTGCTCTCTCTCTCCCTCTCTCTCTCTTTATATATATATATATATACTCGGAGTCGTCGCGATAAATCGCAGGCGCGCGCGAACGCAAAAAAGATCTTTTTCACGCCGAAGAAGGTCGAGGTACGAAGGGCAATCTTATCTTTTTATCGGACAGCTTTGCATTATCGGAAGATCCTCGCGGTGAACTCGAACTCGAGGCAGAGTCACCGAGTGTTCGCGTGGCACTTATGACGTGTGCGTTATTAATAGGTCGAACCCGTCTCTCGTTACGTTTGACGTTCGACCTTGTGCTCATTCCCTTTCAATCTTCTTCCTCCGCATTCCGTGCGTTCCCCCGTGGGCTGCTTTCCTCTTCCTCCGTTCCGCGACGTAGAGCCGCATACATTGAGCTGGGGATCTATCCCACGCGTGCGGAAGGGAGGCGAGTCATAACAGTGGTCGCTTTATTAGGTATGCATCGAGAGCCTGGCCAGGAAGAGACAAGACAAAGTACACGACAAGGGCAGCCAAGAGGGAAGAAAGAGAAAGGGAAAGAAGGAGTGCGCGCTCACTCGTGATCCGTGCTGCGTTATTAATGTACAGAACTAGAGGCGAGTCCGATTGCATCGCTTCGTGATAAATCTCTTCGGCGGCTTCTCTTTTTCTGCTGTCCGTCTCTCTCTCTCTCTCTCTCTCTCAGCGACGCCTAGCTCCGCAGGCAAGCTCCTCGACGTTTCTTTTCGCGTGTTTCGTTACGGTTTTCCCGCGAGCGCCTTGCCATGTCGACCATTCAACTTTTCTTTGCTTGCAGAAGCCTTTTTTCTCGATAGGCTCTTTTTTGCTCGATGCAATCCTCGCTTAGACATTCAATTGAAGGCCGCAAAAATCGAATGCTATTATTTAATAGACTTCGGAAGGGAAGTGCGTCCGATCGGAGGGAGCATTGTAACGAATTTTTGCCATTCGCGTCACTTCCTCGCTGCGACTTGCGAAATCAATCCGCGACAATTTATGAGCTGCTGGGTGTATAAAACCCCTCGCGTCGAGGTGTAAAACTCAAGTTCAAATTTCCTTTATCAGTCCCTGATTCATGTGTATTTTATTATTGGATTATTGCGCGTGTGTAAATAATATTGACGTACCGAGGGATTAATCGGATTTACGATACTTTCTCAAACCTCAAAATCTGTTTAAACGTAAAGATGAATCTCGTTTAATTATAATACACTGATAAACTTGAAATCAAATAAAGCAGCGGAACCTGCGCCATAATTTATTCAGGTATGGCAATTTAATTAATTTTATAATTAAAGAATAATGTACGAATGAAATTTATTTTAAGAGGCTCGATTACTTAAATCAGCATAACATCATCATTGCAGCAGCATTTGCCTGGTAGATGGCCCGTAATGTGGTAAATTAAAAAAACTGCCTGTTTAAATCAAGAAGCTGTTGAGCTTTAGAAATGTTTTACTTCATTTCGAATTAGCGTCATATCGTCACGGCGAATCTTGTAGACCAACTGCAGCACTTAACCATCAAAGACTCGTCTTGGTTTGATAATGCAAGAGTATACCGAGCATATTTCACTTACGGATAATAAGTCCATAAAATATCGTCGATTTTTAATTATATAATGTAAATTGCATTTTGTTCGGCACATAATACATCTGCGATATTAGAAACACGATTCCCTTTAAATGTAATAACAATTTCAATTCTTCGGTAAGAATTTATTGCGTTTATTATTATTCGCCGTCGTCGTCGTCGTTGTTGTTGTTGTTGTTGTTGCTGTTGTTGTTGTTGTTTTAGGCGGGCGGGCGGAGGCGCGCGCGCACACATGCATTGCAAGGTGTGCTTTCGGTCGTTTTTTCCAATACTCTAAGCAACGACGCGCTATTAATAAAATAATTTTAACCGCAGATTGAATTTCGATCAAAGCTCCGACATGGCCTGTTCTGAGTAAGGAGAGACGTCCGTGTATGACTCGTATCATGCCGTATAATTCACGGAAGCTTTTTTAGTTTGTGCACGGGAAGAGATGCAACGAGAGGGTTTGCCGCCATTGTGATTGTAAAGTATACGCCTCCGCGGCGTCCGCATGTTACAACGAAACATATTCTACGTACGGGTGTCAAGCGGTGAATTTTCACTGACGGCTCGGATAAAGCGTGTCTACGCGCTCATAGATACACTCACACGTATGGTCGCAAGTGCACGGAGCCTCGAACGGAAATTCAAGACGTTGGTCTTGATTAGGCATCGTGTTATGCACCGGTAAGAATACCCGAGAGAAACAACGACTTACGGACCTTTTTCTTGCCTCTCTTCCATCCGGGCACATGAACTTGGTTTTCTCGGCTTGTTGCTTGCGCTCGGCTCGCCCGATAAGGCAGTTTTTCATGTAGAAGGATGGAGAAGAGCTCTCTTCGATTCTTGCATCTTTGCGCATCGCTAATAAGGTAGTCGCGTTATCGTCTCTTCTCATCCCCAGCCCACCCCTGCCCTCGCGCTCGTCCTCTCGCCCGCACACACGCGCGGCCCGGCCTCGGCATTTCGTATGCGCTCGACTCGTACTCGCCGGAGCCTGACGTTTTCAGACGCGGTCCCTCAGCCGTCCGCTTTTATTTCCCAGTGATTCCACGACTGAGTTGGACGGCGCACGTACGTGCCCGGGTACACGTACACGTACACGCGCAGCTCCGCGAGTAATCCGAGGAAGACGCGCTCGCTAATGCCGGGGGTAAAAGTGTCGAAGAAAGTGCTGCTCGCATCCTGCGGAAAAATCAGCGAAGGCCGGAGCGCTTCTCGGTACAAATGCGGTCGAGGTATGCCAACACACACACACACGGCCTCTACAACCAGTGTCTTTGCAATTGTATCGGAAATAAAGATTGACCTTTCTTCTTTCCTCGTGCGGAGCGCGTTCCCTCTCAAATGATTTATCGTCCCTTCATTAATTCACCCTTACAGCGAATAAGAGCGCTACACAACTTCCTAATGAAACTAAGTGCTCGAGAGCTTGTAAGGTAACAACGTCGTACACGCCGAGGCCGGGGAGTTTAGTGAGTGGTGATATTTGTAGCATTCGAGCGATACCCAGCGAAATCATGTGGCGCGCTCGGCTATACGTACAACCCTAGCTCTTGTCACTCAGAAGACTCGAGCGAAGGGACTATCGTAAAATCACAATGGAGCACAGAGTGGAGTGGAGTGGAGTGGAGAGGAGGGGCATCTAGTAGTCTGCAAAGAATACCACCTTAGTTTACGCTACATCCGATCGGACAAGCATGAGCAAATGCAGGGTTACATCTATTATTTCGGACCACGTGGGTGGTGGAGACCTCCGAGTCAGTGCTCCTCGATCTTTAATCATTTCCAAGGCCTTTTCCTCTCGATCATCCGTAAAAAAGAGAGTAAACCAAGCCCTTGGATGGCTAATACCATAGCACAATTGAAAAATATCGCCGGCTCGACCGATGCATTAATTTTCTTAATGGTCTCGCAAGTTCCAAAGCGCCATTTTTTCTCCTCTCGCCGCGCAAAGATAAATCCAAGAAGATTCAGGCTTTCGTTTAATGATTTTCTGCGATTTTACAGATTTTTGCACGCTGCCCGTCGTCACGCCAACGGGCGGCTGGCAACTGCGATTTATTCCTAATAATCCGCAAGCTTTAATTATAAAAACGAGCGCAGAATTATAAAAATTTCGGCATTTTCCATTGTTTTCGGCCGACGTTGACATTGTTGATAACACGATGCAGTTGCTTTATTACGGGCGATGCGCCGTTCTATAAATCTTTGGCAAACACAACACAACTGCGCGTGAACGGGTAATTTTAAAACACAGGAAAATGGAAGGGCTACGCATTGGGTTATTCCATGAAGAGCGAACTGCTTGCCTCGGGAGAATAAATGGCGCTACAATGCGGAAATCTTTGGAATTTGATCGTAAGAGGAGTACTCGCTCGTAGCCTGCGAGAATCCAAACTCGTATACTGCAGTTTCCCGGCTTCCTGGCCTCCTCCTTCTTCTATTCCCTCCTTTGATACACTCTCACTCTTTCGCCGCGCGAGATGCCGGATATTACTGTTAGCGGCGTTCGCGCGTGCATTTGCGATTCTCTGGCTGATCCGTGTGCGTCTCTACGGTACTTAGCAACAATAATTCGCTTTGTCGGCCAAAGGCAAACCGCTCGAGTGCGTCAGCGCCGTCCCTGTCAAAGGGATGCTCGCCTCGGTCTCTTGCTTTTTATTCTCTCCAGTCCTCTTATAGTCGGTCATTTTCTGGAATCCTCCTTGTGTTTTCTTACCTCAAAGTCTGGACGGTGCACGTCGCGTTTGGTGAACTTCTTCCATCACTTTGCATTTGCGTCTAACCGAGATAGTTCAGTTAGATGCTGCTGACACTGCCACCGTCGTAGCCGCTGTCGTACCTATTGCCGTTGCCGTTTCCGTTGCCGTTGCCGTTGCCGTTGCCGTTGCCGTTGCCGTTGCTGTCGCTGTTGCTGTTGCCGCTGCCGTTGCATTTCTTACATAAGCTAATTGCTCTAAAAACCAGTCGTTATCTGTTTTGTCGGGAGATTGTGTGAATGAACCGAGAAAACGGTTAAATTAGTAGGAGCGCCACGTCGCTTACAACATTGAGACTTAATGAGATACAAAACATGCGTTTTATAAAGGTATTAGAGCAGAAATTTGCACTTAATTTACTTTAAGCTTTCGTGATAATTGAGTAGAGAATTGTCCATTTTGCTTTGCTCAACAAAGTGCAACGACTTTTACGTACTTTCGCTTGGAAAGTCAGCTTTTTTTAAAAGTTTGTTGTACTATAATAAAAGTATGGTGAGCTATTGGAATGCGGCACTTTTGTATATCCACGTGCATTAATATCTTTCGAGTGTAACGTATGATTTCAGAGCGAATTAATATATCGCTGCCGGCTACATTTAAACAAACTGAAAACGACGAAGAGCAATGTTTCTTCGGTCTCTTTTTTCATCATCTAATGAAAAAGCGAGGATCTTTCTCGTAATAAATCCTCTCGATACTCTAGATTTAATCAAGAGTATGTGTACATTGTTACGGATACGAAATTGTAAGTCGTGTAGACGCGTTGGTCTTACTCTTCCATCGGCCTTCAAATTACCGTTAAGCCCTTGATCGCAATTTAACCCTCGGGCGATTAATACCGGATCGTAACGTCTGGACGATTACCTAACCGTGCGCGTGCGCGTGCGTGCAGCCACGGAAACGTGTGCAACCGTATGTACGTGTACATGATTCCCTTCTCTCTTCTTATGTCTCTCCGGGCCCCCTTTTTCTTCCTTTCCGCCTCGCGCGACCTCGAGAGTTCCTCTTTATCGTTTTCCTTCATACTTGAAAGAATATCGTGAGATTTTATCAAACAACTCTGGACGTGTAACAAATGCAAAAGAAGTTGCATCGCCGTCCAACAAATGTTGAATCATCATATCACGTCTGCTTTCTGCTTTGACTCCTCTCGCGCGTTTTACAATATTTATTACGTTGCATCCTCGCTGCCCGTGTCATTTAAAAAACTTGGTTTTTCTTCGACGAGCTGAGTCGGTAAGAATGCGAAGCGAAGC
The DNA here is from genome assembly GCA_018907185.1 of Platyscapa corneri. Taxonomy (NCBI): domain Eukaryota; kingdom Metazoa; phylum Arthropoda; class Insecta; order Hymenoptera; family Agaonidae; genus Platyscapa; species Platyscapa corneri. The sequence goes on along the minus strand of JACCHW010000023.1, from coordinate 2,813,621 downwards.
GCTCGAGGTAAATCGCGTTGGCTGTGAACGATACATCGATAAATTGAGGACTGGGGGATGCTAATGTGCGGCTTTAATTAACGCATCCGTTGAAAAATTGGCCGACAGCCGATGGGACGACAACGACGTGGGTGCGCTTGAAAATACCGAGTATTCAGGCCAGCGAGCTCTAGTGTTGTATACTTTAAAGTTGAACAGCATAAAAGTTGTTTGTTAATCAAAATAAGCGATATTTTCCGTGTAATTGACAGGTGTTTCAGAGGAGGTAAAAGTATATAGCATATTATGGTGTGATAAGCTTTACTGCGAGCATAAGCCTGCAAGATTCTGGTAATATAGCAGGAACGAGAGAACCAGTCTGCGCCCTCAGCTTACCAGTTATGGGATTAAACAACTTTGCTCCATGATTGATTGCTTTGTGCACACTATAACGTTAAAACCTTTTCGCACAGCCCAGAACCAAGCGAAGCCGAGCTGCGCCGAGGCGAGCCGAGCCGCCCACGCAGGCACGCCACTCCAGACTCAACTGCTGCATATCTGTCCGTTTTTTCCTCTTTCCAGTCCTTCCGCCTTTGCAGATCTCGCGCTCGCAGGCTTTATGCAATCGAGAAAAAACACATTGCCTTACATCCCGTAAAGAAACTCCGAGATCATCAGCTTTGATACGGACGAGACTTTCCTACACTCAGTCTGAAATCCGGCCAGTTCTTTCCGGGGGCATTTAAATTCGGTTCTGATCGAAATTCCTCGGACAAATAAACAAAGTCAAAGGGAATAACCTTTGCCTGAAATATTTAACCGGAGATGGTAAAATTCATAATTAGTAAAATAACGTTGCACTTGGGGCTCTGCTCTCGGAAAATGCCTTTTCCCAGTGTCTCTCGACGATGGAGTCGTTACAGATCCCTGATTAAAGTGTACTCGTTCAAGAACCGCATTTTTAATGCCTGCATTTTTTGAGCTTATGCATCGCAGGTTAAAAAAATAGAAAAAACCTCGTGGTTACGGTAATCCGCTGATATTACGAAAAGCTTCAGCATGGTCTATTTCGTAAAAACTGTACATCGGAGGAAAGAATTTTAATAGAATCGCACGCATCGAAATTATTTTTTATCTTGCTTATAAAAGTGTTTCACAGAGTTTTGCTATTGAAATTGAGTGATTGTAAAGTCAAAGTAAAATTACGGGCGAGTAATCGAGTGGAACCGCTAGTTATTACATTGAAACACATTAGAATACGTGTAGCATTATGTAGTGCCCGTTCGAGCTTATAGTACTGATTATGAACTCAAATCTTTACGCATAAATATGATAATCGTAAATAGAGTATTTTAATCTGCTAATCGATAATCATAACTCGAATTCAGCATCGAACAAAAGGGCGCGTTGCCAAAGGCGCAATTACTGCTTACTGGTTCTTGTTAATAATGCGAGTTAACAGGTTTGATAAAAAAACTTTTTCACGTGAAAACAAGCAAAACATAGCTGAAATATAGCCCAAAGTTGGTATAGCAAGATGATAAAGTAAATCGCGTAAATTGCCTATCGTCATTCAAGTGCAAAATACATTATGCAACGTTGTTATTCCATTTTTAGAACTCGTAATGTAATGACTTTATTTACACGATAGATGGCGTGCATTGAGCCTTAACGTTAGATAAGAGCCACGGGAGAAAGAAGATATTTTTTGTTCGCCCCTTCGCTCTCCATCCAGTTCACGGCCCGGAGCCGAGAAAACAGCATTTAAATCGTGCTCTGGCTCAGCGTCTCTCGATCTCCCTCCGATTTTCCAGCCCCGTACGTGCTTGGGCGCCTATTTACGTAGTATTTGGCGTACGACGTACGTACTCGAGTACACCCTCGCCCACACCCGCGCGCGCTCTCACGCACACACCGACAAACAAACTAACACCCACAGCCACACTTATATATCTCAATAGGTAGCCGGGTGCCCTGGAGCCATCACGGCCGAACGGTATATCTTCGATTCGAAGCTGCTCTTCGACGAACGAACCAAAAGTACCACCAGAGTGGGAGGAATTTAAAACTCGCAATCGGTCGATATAATTACTTGCTACATGCCAACGGGAGATTTCGCTTTGCGTTAAGACCGGATGATCACGCGGCGGTGCTCGGGAGATCTGGCCGGCTTGCGCTGCCGGAAGAGTCCGCTTTGCCCTGGACGATGGGTTTAGCCCTCGTTCGAGCGCGCCGATTTGAGAATAGCAGACAAAAAAGAAATTGAGGTGAAAGAGTTTCTGGCCGGAGGAATAAAAAGAGCGAGGCGATACCTCCGATCGTGCGAATTCCTGCGTCCGGTCACGCAGCCGCCACTCCAATGATTGAGCACGAGAGAAAAAGTCGTGGGTGAAGCGAAAATTCCGCCGGTTCTGTGTAACGGCTAACGGTCGCCTCGCCGTTTAGTTTTAACTTAAGAATTTAAACGAAGAAATCAATCACACCCACATAGCCACTTGTGTACTAATGCCGCGCATTTCCATCTTATTCAATTGCGGATCTCGATTCGTCATTGGCAAGCCCAGACGAACGGTTCGACTGCTTTTGTCAGATTCACAGAACTGGCCGGCGCTCGACGAAATTCCAGCCTCGGATTTGGACGAGGAGTGAAACCCGTGCGAGTTCTCCTGCTGCGGAAACCAGCTACTCTTGGAAGCCTAACGAGAAGAAGATCGTGTTCGAGAGTGCAGAGTAATATTCGTCATTTTCACCGATGGAAAGCAGGGTTTGATGGGAAAACAAACTACACCGCGGCCGAGTGCGGAGGGAGTGAAAACGCCATCGGTTCCACTGACACGAGATTCATCATCACCTTTGGACTGGCCAATAAAAAAAGAAGAAGAAGAAGAAGGAGGAGGAGGAGGTTTGATTAAAATCGGGAGACTATTGAATGACAGTTAACCAGTAGTAACCCGTTTGGCCGCAACGGCATAGCGATATAGCGATACAGCGATACAGCGATACAGTAATATAGCAATATCTTCATGTTGCTCGTTGACAAGTAGAAAATTACTAGTGTAGCAAATTGACTATTTCATTAAAGAAGCTGGCGCAATAAAGTATTATGGGCGCTTTAAATGGCAAAATGGATGTATTGACGATGATCGCGCAACGAGCGTCGAATCCCTTTAAGGACTCGTCAAAGCGTTATAGCCGCCCGAACCGATAGTCGGGTGCGAATAACTCATTCACAGGTGCGGAGTGACCAGCGAGGGATGTTGATTGATCGAGTCGGTCTATTTGGCTAAGGACTCGCCGCGCTTGATTGGGAGAATGATAGAGAGAGAGAGAGAGAGAGCGGGCTCGAGTCGCTAGACGGGAACACGTCGTTCTTCACTCGCGCGGAGGCGGCGTTATGAAGATCGCGCTCGGGATACTCGACGATTGGGAAATTACGCGGCGTCATTTGTAACCCGAGTCCAGTCGGAGTCTGTACATTAGTATCGGTACTGTACCAGGCCGGTGCTGTACATTATGTTGGTATCCGCATGATACATGCCGAAGTTGTCGAATTGACGCGATTCCGGCACGTACGTCTATGTAGGCACGAGTATTCGTAACAAAGTACCGGGCTTTCGTCCATAAATCATATCTCCGAGCGTGCGCTTTCTATCTCTCTCTCTCTCGCTCTCTCTCGCTGCCCCACTCTTTCTCCGTGGATAAAAGTTGGTCCTCGAGGTCGCTGTTGTATTGTGATGGCGCGGGCAAATCGCACTTCGATAGTGCTTGATAACTATTTTCGCGACATAAATAACGATGTTTCTATTTATAGGCTGAATTATCGAGCATTTTACTTTTTACGAGCGCCAGCCTTCAATTACATACGCGACTGGTAACAAAACGAATCACTTGATTTACGAAGGCCTTGAAGGTCGAAATAACCACCTGTTGTAAAAGCCCCTCTGGAAACTGTTAAGTACAGACATATTTTGTCGTGTTTGTAACACTCGCACTTTTTCACAAATCCCGAGGCTTAAACATTTCACGCATACGTTGCAAACTCGATTTTTTCAATTCATTAAGATTTTAACGCCTCCACTTTTATCAAGCTTTCGTTATTATTTTATCTTTTATTTTTTTTTTTATCTCTTTTTTATTTTTTTCAATACCTCGCCTTGATATTAATCGATCGTTACTTCTCGCTCGATCGCTTTTATCCCCGTAGAGTAATCCTGATAGCTTCGAAATATATTATGTGTCCAAAAATTCATCGAACCAACTTTATTCCAGTTCTTTTTAAATTACTGCCTTAGACGATAATTCAAAAGTCGACAATTCCCATTCGAGAGTTTATTCCCATTCCAATAAATCTTCAGAATTTACCCCGTATCAATCATGTTAAAATAATTCGCGTGGATCGTTACATTTAATAAAGTTAAAGGTCGGGAAAAGAAAGGAAACGGAAGAGGGAGACTGACACAAAGAGATGCAGAAAAGAAGTGACAACGAAAAACTTTGCCTTGGCAATAGAAAAGAATTTTAGTTGGTTTTCCGCGATTTCCGGCAAAGAGGGTGTCCCGAGGCAGAAGAGCGAGAAGAAGCGACAGAAGGTCCTTCCTCCGTTTAGCCACGCGTGAGATTCCCAAGAATTCTTCCCAGCGTGCGCCCGGACGGCTCTTCGAGATTTTTGGCGCCTCGGGACAAAATTCTGGAGTAACTTTGTCAAACGCGCGCGCTCTCGTATCTTATCACTCGAGTTGGCAGCCGTTCAAACGCGCGAGCCGAGGCGTCGCCTTGCCTCGCCAACCGTGGCAATCCTACATCCGAGCGGCCCCGCGAACGAACAATGAATTTCGTAATTATAATTGGCGTGACGATTGCCGGGGCCCGGGGAAAGGGGCGGCGAGCGCCGGGTCAATGCGGGAGTATCGACTAGCAGCTGCCTCGAGTAGCTGCGGAGGAGTGGAGGAGAGCAACGCGGTGTAATTGATCGACGGAAATTCAGCACGCGAGCGAGGCCTACCTATTCGTAACGTCTTCCGAGAATTAATAATTAATAATTACAAAGCTTTAGCCGTGTTACGTGAAAGGATGCAGAGTTTGGATTTTGACGCCGGAAGCAATTATTTTGTGTACCAAGTGTCGAGTATTATTGGCTTTTTCGAAAATAAAACGTGGAAAAGCCGGCTCGGCCATTCGGAATCATTCGATAACACGAAAATGCCTAATTGCGCGTTTACGTAAAGCACGCTTCGTAAATATAAAGGACGCGTTGCGTTATCTTAGGATTTCCGGAATAGCCTTTTGCGCTTCACGCCTGACGCTTCGGGGAAGCTTTATTTTCGCGAAATATGTGCACCGTACGAGTACAATTCACGCGCGTTACGAAAAAATTTAATTTTGCACGCTCGTGTCGGCTACGGGCGGCCAAATAGTCATAAAACGGGCGCGGGGCCCGCAAATTCTGAATTTTTCACCTTGAGCGCCCGCCAACTTTAATCTTTGCATATTATAATTAAACAATCCAGGCCTTATCGGTACGTGAAAAATGTGCGCTGGCGAATTTAATATTTTATCCGAATTTATTGCAGGAGCGCATTTTTAAGCGGGCGACGCTCGTTCCTTTTTAGGGGCTCTTTAGGGAGGGAGCGACGGAGGCCGGGCGCCTGTGTACAAAAGCGCGGGCTGAAGATAGAAGGAAGGACGGGGCCGGAGCTTACGCTTGATTACGTGGAGCTGGGGAGCGGGGCGGCGAGGGGCGCGCTCGCGGTAACACGTGCCCGAGCTCCCGACCCGATTTTGGGCGGACGATGGACGAGGGCCGGCTTTAATCCGACAAATTTATCTTCCTCCGTAAAATGTCCGGATGAACCGTGTGTCTGTCCGTGGTGGAGTCGAGCGATGCAGTGTGAATTTTCGAGCAGCGCGAGAGCCGCGTATAATTCGTTGGCGCTGGAAACGCGAGGCTACGAATGCCGCGCGCACGTCATACGCAGAGGAGAGCGACACCCGAGCGCAACGCGGAAACGCTGCCTGGAAATTCGTGCTGGTCGTCCTCGCGAGCGCTGGTCAATGGCAAACGAGACAACCGACGCTCCGTGTTTTCCTCCCTTCGCAGCCTCGCAAATGCCCGGGGAAGGAGTTTTTTAAGTGCAGTTCTAAAAAACACAGATATCACGAGTTGCGGGAAAGGCTCCGGTTGAACATCTGTCTTACACCGTCCCGTAATCAGGGCCTCGCTGTTTTTTAAACATTTAAGTGGCTTCGGGTGAGAATGTAAATAACGGGATTGCATTAGTAAGAGCTTTGAACAATTAGATTAAATTTATATCGTTGCGGCTCTTAACCCCTGGCGTTTAACTGCCCGAATTTGCGTATTTTTTTTTTTTTTATTTCATCTTTGTGTTCGCTGATAAATTATTACCCGCGAGAGATTCGCTCGATAGCGCAGTTGCAACTACCCTTAAAATGCGTAATAATGAATTCCTGTCGTTACGGGCGAAAGCGATTCCAGATTCCAAGGTCGATAGTGACACTAATTCTGTTTGTATTTGTGAAAGCTTTTTATTTCGTTTCGTACGCTAAAGAGCAGGTGGCAACGTTCGTTTTACCAAGCAACAAAGAAGCCTGTGCAGAAAATACGAAATGAAGATTTCTCCGAATTTTTACCGAAAGACCCTTGAAATGACATTTTAATTTAACTTTGCCTCAACTCCCGTTGCGCGAAGCGAATGAAAAAAGCAACAATTTTCCATTGTATTTATTAAATCATTTTACGAGGCACTCGAAATAGATGATCTGCATAAATTTTCACTTGTGCTTTCTTACGCAACAGGTATGTGTAAAAGTAGTTTATTATCCTGAATAATTTTCGCGCAAGGAATATTATAAGCGGTAATAACTTTTACATGCAGAATTAATTATTTACAAAGATAGTAATTAAATCTGATGTATTCCAAAGTAAATACGGATCGTGCGTTTGACGTTGAGGAGTTTCGAATATCTATCATTACAATATTCATAAATCTTAAATACTCGTTGGATAGCTTAGAATAATTTTAAGTAAATTTACGCCCCGTATTCCTCGAAGGGGGCTTTTTCGCTTTCCTCGCTTTTTTGCGAAAAAGCGTAATTGAATTTTAAAACTCTTGAAGTTGGTTTCGAAACAAAAACGGGGCCGCCATCGGAACCCGTTTTATCTCCGGTACCCGCGCGCTCGTAGACTCGGCCTCGGCTCATCCTGAATATTTAGCCATTACTATTTGACATGCCTATCGGAGCGAGCATTCGACGAGCATTGGAGTTTTTCAGCCAGAGTGCGTGCACTCGCGCTGCGAAAACTTTTAACGCTTGCTCGAAAAATGTAATCCTCTGTCGATAACGTTGTATTGGGAAAATGTGTTACTTATTATTTGCCAATCCATCATTGACGAGCGCCAAGTGTTTGTCGACCATCGGATCGAAACAAAAAACAAAAAACACGCGGCACGTGTCGATACATCCGCGCTCTCGCAATGAAAATCGCAGCCAGAGCACAAGTTTGACGTGGTGGATGCGCACGCACTTTTGTCCGGCTCCGCTATTCGCGCGCCGATCTATCCATCGGTAGGCGGCAACATCTGCCACTTGCAAAAGTCGGATGAAGCTTTTTGCTAAGGTGCATTTCGAGTGATTAAAATCGCGGAGAGGACGAGCTCGTTGCGGTATTGAAAAAACACCGTAACGACAAAGCAGTCCGAATTCGAGAGATTCGACGATGCAGCGCGACAGCGCCTCGTTGCACCGAGCGCGAGGGAAAAAGTTTTTCGAGCCGTCGAGAGGCTACGAGCAAGAGAGCAAAAGAGTTTCCTTTTGCAGTGTTTGACGAGAGCCGTTTGGGAAATATCGAGGAATCGTGTAATTAAGGCGCATTACCCGAGCAAACAAAGGCAGCGGGCAACTTTAAAATTGCGACTTATTTTTCGAGGCGGCGCCTTTTGTTATTCTTTGATAATTATTGAAAAAGTTTTTGCCCGGCCGATGAACCAATCGACCGATGCGCATTCGCATTCCTCGAGTCGTTTCTTTAACCCTCCTCCTCGACTTTTTTCAGCTGCTCTCCTCTCGGCTTCTCTGTATCACCAGCTGTGTCTCGCTATCTCTACAGAGCGAGCAACCCCCTCATTAGGCGGGAGCTCATTATACTGGCGCGAGTGCAGAAACCCTGGGACCTTCCAGCGATTATATTACATAATTGTAATTGATAGCCGCCGCACATGTATGACTCCGGCGTGACTCTTAAACAATAAACTGATTACCGCGCGATGCACTCGCGCATGCGGTCGGCAATATTTCGCTGCTTCGATCGATCGAAACAGTAATAATAACCGATCGCGTACGTAGAGAGAAAGACGAGTGCGCGCGCGTGAGTGTGGATATAAGCGCAAACGCAGCTTCGTAGGTACAGATGAGCGACTACGTTTCTTTCAGTCTCTCGCCCTCGTCAGGAACGGCGTGTACCGGCCGCGTGTACCTATCGTGCCGATCGAGGATCGATCTTATGCGATCCGCCTCGTTCCGGCAACGAGCATATCTCCCTCCCCCTCCTCTCGAGGGCGGCCATTCTGTACTGCTCTCGCCCGGATCGACATCGATTTAAAGCCAATCGTAATCTTGATTGCTTCCATCGTACACTTGTGCCTATACGGCCACCTTTGACTACTTTTGCCTTCATCTCCATCCCAAGGAATGTGCTGGCTTTTTATTTCATTTCCTGTATGTTTAATACCGCGTTTTTCTTAATAATTGTTGATTAGCGATTTATTAAAGATAATTGATTTGGGCACAGCCGTTTATTAGAGTCTCGTAAAGTTAACGGTAACTACAATTACAAGAGAGATGATTTTCTCGGTCGATTACGCGATCGACAATGTTACAAATTCGTCGATCACAATCATTACATTCGTAAAGTGTACCAACGAGTTTTAAATTGTATTTATAATGGAACATTCTTTGCCAAGAGTTCGGTGTGTATTTCGCTGTTGAAACGAGAGTCGGTGGGATTATTCCCCCGCTGTTAATGCAATATCAAAAAGTTTCCCCCGAATAAATAAAAATGCTCCGTTTCGCCGCAAACGGAAGCCGCGGCTGCGACTGCGCGAGGCTCCGTCAATTGATTAAAAAATTTTTTACGAGTCACAACGTCGGGCCTCGCCGCCGCGTTCGTCGACGCCACCGAAATTTAAAAAAACAGCTGGGGGGGGATGGGGGTGGGGGAGGAAATGGATTGGACAACGGAATCGAGGCTCGAAATTACAATTGAAGAGGCAAGAGGCCGCCTGGCTCGAGCAATGGCTTTCCTATTAATTCTCGATCCAGCAAAAGCCATTTATAAACGATGCAAGAGCGTTGCACGAGCGACGCCAATGCCGAGAATGCCGAGGAAAATAATCGAAAATGAGCGAACAAATAAATCATAAATCACGGCTTGCGCAAAGTTTCGAAAACATAATCGCGGCTCGCGATCGGAGGGAAGAAGGTGTATTTTCGAAATCTCGCAATGTTTTTTCTTAACGTCGAGTTCTCGATAACGCCCACCAATACTTGTCCCAGCCGAGACAATGGAAGGGCTAAATATTAGTATTCTCCGGGTGGAAATTGCAGGCTTGCGCTGCTCTCGTTAGTGTGAATGACAGTATCGCTTTATTTCTCGATCCATCAATCGTGCCGTGGCCGGGGCCGGCGGAGACGGAGTCCGGGGCTGTCTTTCGCTCTCCAGCCGGGCAATCCCACATCATTAGAGCCGTTGGCACACCGTTGGGTCACAGACGAGCGATGCGCGATGCCAGAGGCCGTTGCCGCCGCCGCCAGCAGTGCAAGCATCATCGATCAGAGCCTTGCGCTGGCGTTCGCCTACGTTTTAGTGTCCTGATGCTGCGTGCGACGACGGTGGTCCTCCACCTGAACAAGTGTCCATTTCAGCCAGTCTTTACCCCGTAACTACGGGACCGCAGCTCTTAACGCTAGGAGAACAAGATGTTTTCCAGACGTTTTCGCGTGTCGGCTTGCCGATCGCATGTCTTTACTTCGCGCCTCGAAACTCGAGAAAGCGAATTTCCTGAAATTTTAGCCTCTCCTCGCGCCTCGGCTTTTTCCTCCGCAGCGGCGTGCGTGCGTCTGCGCGGATACGCCAGAGATGAACGGAGAAATAGAGCAGCTGCAGCAGAACGACGCGCGAGCTGCGCGATTTATGCAAAGATCTTAATTGACCGGGATAATTTACGAGGCGCGTCGCGTCCCTCTGTTTACAGTAACCGGGGGAGAGGCCGAGCGGGCATGCGTGTAAATGAGAAGTGAACGAGGGGACCAAGGAGAAGATGAAGAAACATAGGAAGAGGCCCCTCGGACTGCCACGCGAGGAAGTAAGGATCGGTTAACGCTTGGCGCTAGTTCGCGTGGATCGCGCGCTAAGGGGAGAGGAATACCGTTCCCATAGAATGTTAATGCGATCTCGAGCGCGCGCCGATTCGCTGGCCTCCATACAGATCGGCTCCTGTTACACGCTCCCTCGCTGCCCCCTTGCCCCGTCCCTCGGTTACTCCGCGAGCCGCGATTCCACGCTCGCACGCACTGTCCTGCTACGCTCCGCGTGCATTGTTGCGTAATACTTTGAAGTTGCGACCGCCTCCAGTCGCTTCCTCTCGCCCTTTCGTGCTTCCGCGTGCAGAGCGCGCGAACTCGCTTGTTAATCTGCGCGGTGGGATCGGGGAGACTGATTGTAGCGGCTACGCAAAGCCTGGCGTGACGCTAAACTCGCCCAAGCCTCCAGATTCCGGAAGAATTCCGAGAGCTGGAGCAGCTCTTACCGGGATTCCGAGTTCTTCCTTCCGGCCTCTCTTTCGAGGAGTATGCGATAGGGGCCCGGAAGAACCCGCCCCCGTTTATTTTTCGACGCTCCAGAGACCGGCACAAGCCCTTTGCGAGCTTTCTCAAGCTTACGTCTCGTCCGCTAGCGCCTGGCTTACTTTCTCCTTTAGGCATAGCTTTACCCTCCTTCCGCCGCTCCAACTCTCGGCGCGAGATTCCTCTATTCCTGCTTTTCCTTTTTTCCAAGTGTCCGAGCTCTCGGCTCTCCTTGCTTTTTCCTTCGCTTCCCTTCGCAGCGGCTGATCTTTGACAATCTCATGCGGGACTCCGTTTTATGTCTTTGAGACGAGAAATTCCTCGAGAACTGGCAGCGCGTCAGTTGCACGCCGATATTACTACGTTGTGTAACGCTGCACGAGCGCTTGACCTCGTCAAAACATAACCGCGAGCTGAATTCGCGACCCGAGAGTACGAGCTGGATGGATTTTATTCTAGATTTTTCGCTCGTGCCCGGCGCACGCGTTGGCTGCGCTCTTTCTAAGCCACTAGTCCGTATCGATTCGATAGAATTCAATTTTTAGAATGATATATTTTACCTTCCCACACTCCTCTGTATAAACAATAGCACCGTTCGTTATAGAAAGATACGGTTCTCGCAGTCTGCAAAATTAACGAATACTCGATGTCGAGGAGAGCGCATCACGTGTGCACACAACGACAACAGCAGCACCAACAACAACAACGACAACAACAATAACAACAACAACATTAACAACAACAATAATGATGATGATGATGATGATGGTGATGGTGATAATAGTAACGGCGATAAGAGTAACAGTAACGAAGGATTGCCCTCGGTCGTTCGCATTGTCATGGAAATGCGCAAAGATTCGTTTTCGCTCGCACGAGAAAGATACTTGGTATGATTTATATTACTCTTTTACACTGTATCATTTCTAATGACCTATAATGATAGAGAAAAAATTCATTTGTATTTATCAGCCGTGGTTCGGTTGCCGGCTATTCATTCATTCTACTTGTAAATTCACTATCTCGCATTCAATCCGATGCCTCGCCCGTAAGCTTAATCACTGTACATAATTGTGATGGCAAGACAAAAACAGTGCGCGCGGCGCTGCGTAATTTATGCGAGTTACGGAGAACAGTTTCGTTCATCATTAAACGTAATTGTAAAATTCCTGGGCAGCGTATAACCGCGGTCTGGTGTACGCAGACGCAGAGCCAGAGTCCGGGGCCCGGAGTCAGTCCGTTCCTCCGTTTCTGGCCCTTCTCTCCTACACACGCCCGCGAACCTGTGTAAGCTCTCCTGCCCGTGGCCTTATCTTTTTTATTATCGATTGCTATCGCGGCACGTTCTCTCACGCGCTTGCGCATGCTCTATCATTACGTAGGCGATGTTAACGCGCGTGCTTAACGGTCGAGGTGCAAGTGCTAGAGAGCGAGCGCCCGAGGAATGCCGTGAAATGGACCGATTAGCTTTCGGCGACAAAAACGCCGAGGCGACAAAAACGCGGGATAAGGTCTGGACCAGCGCGATATAAACACTCGGCCACAGTTGCCACTCCCACTTTTTGGCCCATTCCTCGCCTCTCTCTCTTTCTGCCTCGGTGCTCGCCCGAGCTCGTCCTTTTTTATCTCTCGCAACTGAATTAAGCTCGGGGGATTGGATTTTCGCTCGCTGAAATAAGCGGGGGCAAAAAATAATTTTAATAAAATCGGCTCGGCGCATTTCTGTTCGCGCTCGAGCGTTGATACCCGCGTATCCGTATCTCCGCCTGCGATCGTTCCCGGAATTGTTCTCGCAACGTTGACAGCAGATCCCGGAACATTTGCATCGCTCCTCCGAACTCGAATCGACGAGAGGACACAAGCTTGTAAATATTAATAATAGAAGCTGTCGAGCTCGCGACGGCAATTTGTAAGCGCTGATTGATAAACGACTCGCGGCGATCGAAAGCAAAAGTTTAAACAGCGAAACTCCGATACAAGTTGGGGAGAAAAAGTTATTCGAAGAATCCAAAAGTATCATTGGTGTGGTTGACATGTGCGGTATGATGATGCAGCAGGTTGGCAGCGGCCAGAGATCGTTACGACTGCGCATTCTCGAGTCGAGAGTCGAGCCGATGCGAGCAAACGCTTAAGCAACATATGACACGGAGCCGCGTTATTTATATCTGCCGGTAAAGAAGCGGCTTGATACGCGTAATTGCTTCTGGTTACGCACGCTTACGCAACCCCAAGAATAAGATCAGTTATAGCTTTGCGAATGAGCGAAGAGGAAGTTCGAGACGAAGACGAAGTGGCGGCGGATAGTGAGATCTGGCTCTTGCGGCTTACGCCTCCAGCTGGATTTGCTCGCTCGGAATACCGGGAAAGGCTCGAGAGAGCATCCGGGTGTTACCGCGATGCCCTTTTCCATTACGCTGTACTCGATGGAGTCTTCAATATTTCATAACACATATAATTCAAGCGGCGCTGCTCCAGACATCGACTTCGCCTAGGCCAAATGAATATTTAGCAGCCGGTAATGGCTTTAAGTATATTACGCAGGTGCAAACACTTTCATTTGTGATGGAATTATTTAGAGGCCAGTCCCGCGCCTCGGATTTTTTTTTAACGCGTGTCTAGTTCGCGTGTGGCGGTGGGGGCGAGAGGGGGGAGAGGCCGAGGTGGATTGATAAATTCCGCGCCGTGCCGCGCCGCGTCCAAACAATACTCAACCAAGAGAATAATTTCAATCTTTTCCGGCATGGTTCGGCAACTTGTACCGTACAGATCATCTAGCGCCATAAATTAATAAGAAATGAAAATTATAGCTCGGGAGGGGGACAGAGATAAGCCAAGACAGATAACTCGGCAAAAAATTAAATCTTAATTCCCCGCGAAATTCTTTGGCGTTCCAACGAAGGTGCGCGCGCGTTCGCCAACGCCGGATCTTGCCCCGATCGACTAACAATAAGCGCGAGTCGATTGTGACCCCTTCAACCTATCGATGACGAAACGATTAGTTACGGGGCTTCGCGGATGTTCTTTCAGGATGGAACAGTGCCGTTAGCGCTTATATAATGGCACAATAGTGCCGGTCAGGGCACGAAAACACCGGCAAGAAGAGCGGCAGGCGGCTCGCGTCGTAAAATCGAGAGTCGCTTGGTACTTACCGACAGAGGAAGTCCCTCTCACCGAGGCAGAGCTCGAGACAGTGTTGACGCGAGGACGCGTTGGTGGTGCGCTTCGTGTGACCCTGTAGTCGGTGTCCTTGTACTCTGTCGATGCACCAGGCGCGCTCGCATGGCTTCACCGACAGACAGCTCTTCTGTGCATAAATCGTGAATACCGGGAACTGTGACTGCGACAGCGCACCTGTAACATAATCGTAAAATAAATGGCTTTACAAAGGTGTGCACGTTGCGGCGGGGAGTGGGGACCGGGACCTGGGGAGGGCGCGCGAACTCCTTGAGTCGACGCGTTCACGGAACCGAGTAAGCGCCTTCCAGTCTCTCTGTCATTTTCTCTCTAACTGTACTCGGCGGGCCAACTTTTTTTCTCTTTCTCTCGTTCGCCTATCGAATCGCAACTATTTCAACATTAGTTCAAAATTTTTTCTCCTCGGCGGCGATAACACGCCGAATATAAACGTCATTCGCAACCTTTCCAAACGCGTTGTGCACGTTTGGTCGGGCTTTCGGTATCTTGCAAAGTATTCAAAATTTTGGGTAGTTCTTTTCGCTTTTCGAGCGTTCGCAAGATCGTTTCCGCCAATTGCGAACGCTTATCGGAACTAATTGCGCAATGTTGTCCGCGATATTGTAGCAGATAATTGAATTAAAAGAAAGGGGAAAACTTGGAGCTCTCGATGTAAAATGCTAGAATCATGCCAGCGCAATAAACATAGCCTGTACATAGAAATCTGAGAAGATATTATTTTTCGCCAATTTTTCTAAGCGTCAAAGACGCTTAGAAGAATTCGAAGAATGAAAGTCAAAGTGCCCTCGAGTGAGGCGTTTTGTAATTAATCTTGTAAGTTTGATGTAAGATTGACTTCACAATAAAGAGTAGCTAACTTTGTTCAAGTATTTGAAAGAGGAAAATCAATCGATCATCCGAAACAAGTTCAGGATAAAGTCATACAGCAATACGACTTTTATGCTTCAAACGTATACACACCATCTTGTATTTATAGACTACTGGTATGATAATATTCAGTCCATTATTCGAGTATCGATTAAGTACTGAATAATTGCTCTATTAAAGGCCTGATTGATGTTAATAAATAGATGTCAGTTTAAACTTCAAAAAGTGTTAATGAAAAACAGTCTTATATGGTTGGTCTGGCAGTAATTAAAAAAAAGTTAATGAAAGTTTGAATAACTCTCGATTTATCATTGAGCTCTACAACAGGATCTTGAGGAACAACTTTGATGAAGGACCCGCTTTGATGGCTACTCGACCAAGAATTAATGCACAACAATTTTAGGAGCTGACGGTTGCGAATCCTAATTAGCAAAATGCAAGAAGCTTATGTTAAACTTATTAACGCAACACGAATGCACACCGGTGACTAAGTAAAATGTGCGTACGTGTACATTATAAAGCCCGAATGTTAATATAAATGCGTATTAATATCATTTCAACGAAATGATTCAACGTTGCTTTATATTTCATTAACCTGTTAATTGTGCACCATAACGTAAAATTAGCGCTACGGGTGATTTTTAATGGATAAAGCGCAGTTTAGCAACAATAGGATATCGCATCGTATTCTTTAAATTTATAATTAGAGATAATTTGCCAAGTGCGAATGTTGAATCGAAAGTTAAATCAGAATTGTAGCGACTGATTGATGCTAGAGGCGGGCCGATCAAACTTAAATATATCATTAGCAGGTGCATATCGGTGCTATAAAACTGATTATAATCTTGAGCGATGATCGCGAAAAACTATTAAAATCAATATCGAGTTTTCTTGAATTTCACGAATAAGTAATTGTAGTATTTTGTTCCAACAGAAGTTGGACACGCTCGCGATAAAAGTCAAACGTCAAATAATCGCAGGTGAAAAATAGAATTATTATTCCTAGATGGTGCAGAGGCGCACCTAACAATCCCCGCGTTATTTCCCTTTCCTGTAATTCTCTAACGGCGTCGGGTCGAGAAAAAAAATGGACCCAGATATCGTCGTCGGGTACACGGGTAAAGCGACGGTGACGACCGCGCGGTCGAGGAATAAGTGGATTCCATCGCGGCACAGAGAGTCGAGTCAGCAAAGGTCGCCAGCGTCGGTGGCATCGGTCAGTCGCGCCGATTATTTATCAGATTCCCGATGGAATGACGAAATTGCGGTTAAGAAGACGTAACTCGCTACCCCGCCGCTATTTGACGAAAAGCCGCACTTTATTTTACTCGATCTTGCTTAACTTCCGGGGGTTTAAGCTACAGCACGTGCAGGCATGGCGAAAACAAGCATCGCTTACAGTTATAATGCTACCGCATTACAAGATAATGGAGTATTATACACTGCGGAGATGCTTCTCTGCCATTCCCATTGGCCTCCGTCTCTCTCTCTCTCTCTCTCTCTCTCTCTCTCTATCGCTGTGTAACTTTCGCGTACGAATACGTATCAAGTGCTGTTGGAAGGCGACCGAGAGAGAGAGAGAGAGAGAGAGAGAGAGAGAGAGAGAGAATATTGCAAACCGCGCAATGGGCGAATATTGAAAGTCATATTTGCACTCGGTTTTCTACTCGTCGAGTCGAGCACACACCAATCGTAACCTCTAAGCCAGGAAGAATAACTTTTCTAGATGTCTATATAACAGGAACGGGGATGCGCTCGCGCGACTCTGAGTCAGATCTTTCCAACTGCTAATATTTCCATAATAGATAATTTATTATGACGAGTAATTGTTACACTCTGCATACCTTGTACCAGACGAATATTCATTTGCTTGTAAAAATAAAGACGCGCTTTTTCGGTTCGGGCCAGTGTTTGCATTACACGTTGCGCCTAGAGTTTCCTAATTAAAATTTACAATTTTCTTTAAGAATGTCACAAATAAATGTAATTTACCGCAGTACTTAGCAGCTCGCACAAATATTCCACCAATCGGCCGCTAACGACTGCGGATGTTCTCGGTGAATTGTAGTAAATTATCATAAGCTTACTAATTCTTATCGAAAACTTCTCTCACGCAGCGACAGTCGACGGGTATTAAATAACGTTAATATTATTATAAATATTTATAGGTTTTTGGCAATTTTTCGCTACAAGCTTTTTGGTGGGCCTGGAGGTGCTTCGACGCTTAATCGTGAAATTTCTCTTTGGCTCTTTCAACAATTGTATTAAGTGTTGATAATTTCAATTTGTATTTGAGAATAGCACATGAAAGGCCAAATGGTGTACACTTGGATCGATCGAATCGCGCAAGTCCATTGATATTTAAACAATTTTGCGTACTTCAACGCAAATTTGTAGAATATTCATAAATTTGCCGATACTCGCACAAAGAGAAATTTGAACGGAATAATTGCGAAGTATTTGGCGAATCGAAGAAAAGCAATATTATAATCAGATAGAGAGGGCAAAAAAAGTTGAAGCACGTTTTTAATAATATTAGCAGTTGACAGGATTGAGCGAATTGAAAATTTGTCAAGCTCGAGGGTTCGATTGTAGTTGAAAGTTCGATCAAAGCAATAAAGCGACACAACGTTTCATCGAATAAACAGTTCTAAATTAATTTTACCGTTTAGCTCGAAGCGAAACGGGTGTTTGAATTTATTCGAAGCATCATTCGAAACTCGGCTGTTCTAAATAAGCATTTCCTAATTATAATTTCCTTCGCAGAGTCATATTTTAGAGCCGCGCTTAATTGTTGCTCGCGTTAACGGCACTCGATTAACTCGGATAGGAGCTTTATCCGGGCTCTAACTCGCGTAACGATCGCTGCGAAATAATAAGTTGGCGCCGATTTCCACTTTCTTTCCTCCTCGATTCCGCCCCCACGAACAAGCGCGGCCGTGTCGAGTTGGCTCGACACACTCTTGATATTGGTTTTAGTAATTCATAAGGAAGACGCGAGTCGGTTTACGTCTCCGAGTCCCCTTCCTGTCCCTTTCCTTCTTCCTCCTCCTTGCCGCGGATATTGAAAAAGTCTCGCTCGACCCGTGCTAACGCCACCCCAACCGGCGTCCTAACTGTACATTCAATTTGCGACTGTGATTTACATCGAGCCATCTGCCGCGGAGCTTTGCGCCTCGACGCTGTGAAATCCGGCGCAGCGAATAATTGGCTACCGTTAATTTTGTAAATTAACGCGTTACGCAGCCTTAATTGTGCTCGGAGAGGGAAAGGAGCAGAGCAGTCCAACGAAGCCGCATTATAACTCTTCTTTTCGCTTAAAATAGACATTTTTCTTATCTCTTGCTTTATCTTCTGTTTTCTCCCTGCCTTCTCCTCTGATACTCTCAATCCCGATAAAATTAATATACCGTAGGATGTGTATCTGGAACGTATATTTCACACCGCGTCCGAATGAGGTTTACGAACTAGATGGTGGTACATTTAAGTTTTTCGTCGAGTCTGGAGGAGCTTAACTTTTTCCCATCGCCGCTCTCATAATCATTACAGCAATGTATATTTATCAAGGCGAACACGAAATGTGCATTAAACCATTACACCTAGTAGCTTAATTATCGCGGGTAATTCCTGAATTTTTTCACGTGCCCAAGTGATACAGCAGTTTTATAATTAGATCGTGTTTTCTGCTGAAATCACGCATTATCAAGGATCTTTACATTTCATCGTCCTGCTTTTAAAATTCACATCTGGCTCCGAGAAGTTCCTTTCGCGAAAAAGCCGTTTCGAAGCCGCATATTTGTGCGCGAGCGCGAGAGTGTTAATTTTTAAACGATAAAAATCTTGAAAATGCCCCTTAGGAGTATTTCAATTGATTCGAGTTTCGAAGGCGTATTGAGATTACAGTAATGTCAAGTGGTCGAGGCGACGGACACAATACTGGTCTATCACACTTAAAAAATAGGATTATTATTTATTCATGACTAACTGGACGTTCGGTGTCACTGTAATGGCTTGTGATGTTTGCACTCGAAGCGATAGCAACAAGAAGAAGTGTAAGCGAGAGAAGCGAGTAGGATATTCGCATCCCGGCGAGAGAAATTTAATTCATTTAACGTAAGCCACACCGATAATCTTTGAGAAATAATCACGGTATGCGGGTGTACATGCACGGGTCGGGGAACCGATGTACAGGTGCCGGATGAGGAAACGTGACGGGAAAAGTCAGGGCTTAGCCAAGGGGGCTCAGCTCTCTCTCTCTCTCTCTTCTCCTGTCTATCTGACGTTCTTCCCCCCCCTCTCTTTATCGCGGGTATCTATCTATATACTTCGTTCGTTCGTACAGATATGACTATCCGCTTGTACATATGTGTGTGTGTGTGAGCGGGCGCGCGCGCCAAGGTATACACGTGTCTATATACATATATATATATATATATATATATCTGAATACACGCAGAGAGAAGGCGGTGGGAGAATGGGCGAATATATTGCATAATATCGCACGGCTATAGCATCCCCGGAGATAGGAGCTCACGGGCCCGCGCGCGCGAACGTTGTGTATCGGACGCGGCGGTGTGTGTGTGTGTGTGCGCGCCAACAATAAGTCGCACATAGAGCGCCGGGGAATGCCTCGATGGCTGATATATAAGGCCGACCGCGGCGCTCGGGAATCCATCGCGCGAGCTTTAAAGAGTACGCGTGGGATCCTAGCGGGACATCGCGCTCGCGCTTTATACAGATAAACGCATCGGGACAAGGAGAGAATGAGCTGGAAAAAGACGGAGCAATGCGTTTCCGGTGCGCTGACAACAATGTGTTACGGTAAGACCGGTGGGCGCAGGGCGCGCGCATTCGGTCGGCCTCGTGTACCGAATAGGCGTGTGCGTGCGTGCGTGCAGACGCGCGCCAGGCTGATCAAACAAAGTCGTCGCAGGGGGCGGCTGGCCGCCGAGGGGACGGGGGAGGAGCTTACTATTCGCCGCAAATAAAAAGCGTAATTGATTCGGATTAAAGAAGCTTAACGGAACGTCAAATTATAGAGGGGCAAAGGACGTAGCCGTCGAGTTTTTCTAATTGCATCGCGATTAGAGGAGCGATTTTCTTGAAATTGTACGTGCGCCGCTTGCCAAAGCCGTCGACAGTGTCGCTCGATTTTCTACGAAAACACGGACTCCCTCATATCGCCGGAACGGGGAGCGATGAGAAATAGCTAAATGTCGCTGAGAACTGTGTGCACACCACAAAGTAAATTGTTCGGTGTAAGGAGAGAGATTGAGAGGGATACGCTCATGTGTAATTGTAGCTACTCGTTACTTCGATTTAATTTATTATTTCCACTTAAGCTCTCAAACAGCTTGCCAACAGTTTTTACAATTTCGCGAAGCGTGTATGCGCGGCTAAAAGTTTTTTCCACGACGTAAAAAAGGAGTGCGGAAAACACGATTCTTAATTTATACTCGGACGATTTCGCCGTACATTTAAAATATTAGTAATTTTCTTCCTTTGCAATTCGTAGAGCCGATAATTTCGAAAAGAGACGAGCCAAGCCAGAAAATGCGACTAAAGGTGAATAAAAAAGTTTCCAGATAAAAACTGTCTCTCGGAAGTGTTTCTTGTTGTATTAAAAAACAAATGTATTATGTTTCCAGAAACGAGTTTCTGAAATGTTGAAATTTAAGACGCGGAAAAAAGTTGGATGATAAACTGCTCTTTCTGTCTGTCCGCGTAAAATAATTGACAGCTTGTATAAAAGAAACGTAATATTGTAATGATATTAAAATGCCCGAGAGCTCGAGCTCGACTGTGATACGTTAATTAGATTCTGTATTTGATTCGGACACAATTATAGCCGCCGTAATAATTTCTATTAAAATTTATTGTAGTTTTACATTTAATTTCATTCTGTAACAATAAAATCAATACACACTACATGTATACACGCGCGTATTCCCGTGAATGTAATTAAATTTTACGATGTACATTTCAAATTCATGTAATCATCGCCAACTAAAATTACGGCCCGTACCTTACAACATTAATTTTCTAATTCAAATACTGTGAGAGAAAAAAGGCCAATTTAAGAAATTTCTACATTAATAGGCGGGTAGTACTTTATTATTGATAGATAAGTAATTTAAACAAACCGTGTGTAATGCTGCTATAAACATATCGCTTAAATCTGTCGAGTATTTAGGTCCTTCGGGCCCGGACAAACAGCGTATAATTGTAAGTAACTTCATCTTCGCGTCGGGGCTAAAAATTGCCGGTGCGTGTAGAGAATCAGTAAGTAAGTATATTGATGCGAAGACATCGGAAGGGTATGTACTATTCGCCGTCGAGCCGAGATTATTGCGAAAATTCTCCGGTGAGGAACACACAAGTGCGCGTAGGTGGCTGGATTGCTCGCTGCTCGCCACTCGCTCTTAGAGCGCCGGTGCGCGCGCGCGCGCGCGTACGCGAAACATGGTTGTGCCATGAAAGGCCGAGATGGAAAAAAGTGCCGAGCGATTTTCTGGTCTTGATAAATTGTAGGCGGAATGAAATGCAATCGTGTGTTTTCGTCTCTCTGGGTAAGCGAGGGAGGGAGAAAGAGAGAAAGAGCATGCGATATAACTATTGGATATTACGAGGAGACGTCGAACCTGTCCGGGGAAATAATATTTTAGATCGGGGGCGAGTTTAGCATGTATGAGCTGCATGAATAAAGCGAATCTTGAACTACTGCCAACATTTTCAATCGGCCTTTGAGCTCGACGATAGCGGGACGAGTTACTTTCTACGCTTCCCTTCCACCTCTTTTTCCTTTGCTCCCGCTTTTTCCATCACTTTCTAGGCTATGCTTTACCCCTCGTCTCTTTCTGCCTTCCGAGTAGCCCTAATTCTTTGTCTCCCGGCTTTTCAGCGGCGCTTCCCGCTGCAGTTTTGCGAATCAAATTCATTCGTATTTTGTGCTCCGGGCTCCGCCTGCACATATCTCTTTTCCTTCTCCTCGTTTCCGCGTACTTCCGAGCACTTCCGAGGTTATTCTTTGATCCCTCGAAAAGTCATTTTCGCCTTTTCCCACACCACTCGTGCCCGGCGCGTTCTGCTTTTCCAAGTGCTGCACGCGCGCCCCTACACGCTGTACGAGGAGAACGAGACACGAGAGGCAGTGGCGGCGGCGGCGGCGGTGACTCGACAAACCGCATTTTACTTTCAAAATTTTTGATAGAGCAAGCCAAGCAGGACACGCGAGGCCGAAACTCGAGGAAAATGAATTCCTTTAGCACCTTCTTATCCATCCCTTATTCATTTTCTACTCCCTCGTCCTCGACGGGATTTTTGCTTTCGGCTGAATTCGGGGGCTCTGCGCAGGTTTGGTAATTTTCCGTGTGGCCACCTCTCACCTCCCACCCTCCGTCCGATTGTCAGCGGTGCATTAGAGCCTCCGATACGAAGCGAATATTAAACGTATAACGTACTCGCTTGTTTCGAATCTCTTGGTTCGAGCGGAAACATTACGATGATCTAATGCTCGCTCGATTCAGGCTCGCTGCCTTGTATTATCAGACTGTTACTACTTTGGAGGATGCATTTGCCTCCTGATAGGATTTTAAAATGTATTCCTGCTATGACTCAAGGAAATAATAAATTTTTTTTAATGCACGTTAGAAAGCAAATGCACAAGATTACTGGCGAGAGATTTACCGCGAAAGATTTACTCGAAGCATTTCTCGTTATAAAATTGCCTTGAAATTTATCATCGCGGCGTTATTCGCTTTTTTAACCGGAACATTGACTTAGACCGAATGCATACATATTAATAAACCCTGTTATTAAATTTCATCGTGTATTTGTTTAGAGCGGGAAAAAATCATGCGAGTGCCATTTTAAATTAAATTCCTCGGCTGCAGGAAGAACGGCCTTGTGATCTGTAATATTGTAAAAGCAATTTAAGGAGACATCGATTCGGGCGGTAAATATCGGAAAGCCGACACGAGTAAGCGCACGTTATAGCGGGAATTAATTTTGAAATGAAAAGACGCGATAGACGCAGGAATTGTCGTGGCTCGTGCGTCGGAACTCGGAAGTGAAGCAGCCACCGCTCGTTATCCTTGCTCGAGGCGGAGTTGTGCGAACCACGTACGCACGAGATTCTCCTCCCTCTCGCCCTATATGGGCCGCATCTAATTTGCGTGCTCCATGCTCGCTACGAGAATTTAATACTCGGAACCGCGCCCAGGAATACAAGGAGAGCAGCTCCGCGAGCTCGACGACTTCTTTCTTACGCACACTCGCCCCCGAGCACACCTACACGCGCCATCTCGCTCTCTGGCCCCGGCGACAATGCCTCCTCGCCCCTTGAAAAGCCGGCCGGCCGGCCGATTACGTCTACTCAAGAGGAAGAGAAGAAATTAATCGTGACCTCGTTCGGCTGCTTCTCAGCTGTCGGACGACACTTTCCCTGTCTTCGCCGTGATACGTCTCATCGAACGCGGAGATTTTCGGGCAAGAGGGTAGCGTAATTTACAAAGGAACTTTAACGGCTGAATCGATGATTGTTTGTACGCGCGTTTGCTTGTGCGGCCATTCGTTTTGCGGTACTTTTAAATTAAAATAGGACGCGGCGGCTGGTGGAGCGAAGGGCAAATGTCCTTTTTCATTCATATTCCGTAGCAAAGGGTCGGTGCGAAAATCATTAGAATGCGCGAATGTTTCGGGCATTGAGCTTCAACCACTGCGCGTATCGCAAAATGCGAAATCGATGCAACCGAGCGGAATTATTTTATAAACTATTTATTGACGGAAGAGCGATTGCGAAACACAGACAAACAACGATACAAAGCAGGGAGGCCCGGGTCTAAGAGGAAATCCTCTGTTCCCAATTCTAAATGCAAATCCAATCAAAAAATAGCAGGGGGAATTCAATTAGCGAATTAACGGCAGAAAGAATCGTACGGGATTTGCGTGAATTTCAAATGTAGGCTAGCGCTGAAAAAAGAAGCAAAGCTTAAAACAGGAAAATTCAATTCCAGCATTACTTTTGTACGCCGGTATAAAAGACACTTGTCCGGCGATAAAAAGCTGTGAGTGGAATAATGGAAAATTCGAGCCCGTGGCAAGTGCAGCAGGCGGAAGAGGAAGCGAGGAGGGCAGATAAAACTCAGCTGTTGTGCGCGGACGCGGCTTGTATCCAGGGGCCACTGTCAATAACGTAATTACTGCTGATGATTCTCCGGAAGCCATTCGCGCCTTGCAGATTGAAGCGCGTCGCTGCGAGAATTGAATGTTCGGACTGACGGTTGCCGCGATAACCCCCACGAGTCGACGCAACGTCGAGATCGGGGTGTGCGACGTCGGTGCCGGTGCCGGCGCCGGCCCAATCACAAGTCCGACGCGTCGAATCACGGAATTTGCATTTGGCCGCCTAAACGCGCGAAAGTAGTTTCCCTTCGGTAGCGGCGCGCACGTACCCGGTCCGAGTGTCTTTGTGGTTGTGGCTCTGGCGAGCCAAGGCCCGATGCACCTGCAGCCGCTGCTGCCGTCTACACGTATACGCCATTAACCGACGCAAATTGCTTCGGAAACGCTAATCCATTCCGCGAACGAGATGCGTTTGCGGCGTTCACGCAATCGACCTGCCGAATGCTCCTTCTTTCTTCTTTCCTTTCTTTATTTCCTCTCTGTCTTTTTATTCGCTTCTCTGCCTGCCTCGGAGATGCTCGCTCTCATCCGTCTCTCTCTCTCATTTACGGGACTCTGGAATTTAGTTGACGTGAATTAAAACGGCAGTTTTTCTTTCAAACCCAGATATTTTAGAAATAAAAACGTTAACGGTATGTATTATCCGAGAATTATCCGAGAATGAGTTATTGTACGTTTTAAAGTATACGGTTATAACGCAAAATTAGTCTTTTAAATTAATCGGGCAATAAGCATTCATCACGTGGCATTGTTGCGAAATTAATACGATGCAAATTGCTGTTGCAATGAAATTTGCATTAATAAAATGCTATAAAAGCGATTCGATTTTATCATTAAATATAATTGAAATACGCCGCCCGTTCGTCCCGAGCTTTTCATTATAATGTTGACAATACGAAATAGTGTAAAAAATGTTTCGCTAAGGACTCGCGCTCGAATCACGAACGCAACATTCGAATGCATCGACGGTGATTAAAAACTTTATGCTCGGCGCGATTCGAGACTAGACGATTCGCGAGCGCACGACTATTTTTCAGTCGCTTCTTTATTTCGTTATTAATTGCCCTTAATATATCAATGTGTATAATCGGTGTGGCAATTCATTAACGCAGGCGAGGATAAAACGAGAACGGGCGCAGGACGAGCGCAGGACGAGCGAACGCGTAAAATCACGACCGGGGAATGTTTTCGATACAAAGCCTCCACGTATGCTCGCGCGTTTCGGCTCTAGGACTCAATTAAAAATGAACGGATTGTCCATGGGCGAGCCATCGCCCCCCCCTCTCCTGCCCTCGGTTATTGCTCATTTCTGAAATATCACGACTGTGCACAGAGACGCGCGAGCGAACGAGGCAGATGGAGATGGAGACGGAGACGGAGATAGGGGACGGATTGAGCGGGAAAAAATCAATAGCTGGGAAACTACAACTGTACATAAGCCATAAAAGCCATTGCGCGGTGCGTGGTGGTTAGGTTGGTGCGGGAGCGTACGTGAGCGTAAATCGTAACGGCAATAAATTTACGCGCCAAGTTCAATGTATGCGCAGCACTACCAATTCGATTCGGTAACGGGAAACGAATCCCTAACAATCCGGTGGTGGGGCTGCGCCCGCGCAACGCCGCGAAACGCATCGCCTCCAAGTCGCGACGTCGCGAGGCGTCGTCAACGCACCCAGACACTTTTCCCGCTCCGTCTTGGCTCGATAATCCCTCGGCGCCCGGCGCACGCACCATCATCCGAGTTAATAAATTGAGGGGTATCCTGCGCGACTCGCGCTCCCAACATTGAATTAATGAAAACTTCCTTTTTTACCTTCCGATAAATGGCGTCGCGCGCGATTATTACTTTTAATGTGCTAATATGGATGCAAATGGGATCTCGAATCCCCGAGAAAGGCGCGACGCCTCGCACGCTGAAAATAATTAAACACTCGGAAACGTTGATCGAAACCTTATTCAACGTGGATTAAAGTTAAAGTGTACGCGGAATAGCAAACCGAAACGATCGCTCTTATTATTATTGTATCGAGTGCAGTCCAGAGGAGAAAATTTAATGGCCCATTCCTTATTAAACAAGCGGAATGAATTTCATTAATATTTGTAATGTCACAGCTGCCATCTTTCATTTCGAGTTCGCTTATAATCTCGGTTATTAGCGTAGCCAACATCGGGAAACAAAGACAAAAAAACAATTTGCATTCGCTGAGTTTCTGTGGGAACTCGAAACGTGTAATATCCCAAGTTTATTTCAAGATACTGTAATCTCTCGAGTCTTTTTGTTACTCCGGCTGAATTGCTCATAATATAATGGCTCATAGCTACTCAGCTTACACAGTTGAAAATCCGTTCAGCTTTAAACACACATTATACGTTTAATTTCGCGGAGATAAAATTTATCTGCAAACATTTTATGTAAAATCAATTACGTATTTAAGCATTATTACCATAAATAATAAATGCTACCACTCGGGTTGCAAAAAGTCTTATGGTATCTTGTATACATACACACCTGAGCCGCTTTCCATAAATTTTACATTTTTCTATGGTGCATGACTTGGGCGCGTAACATTTTGTGAATTCCGCTTCATAAATCGTTGATTATTCGCGAATAAAGAGCAAAGAGCAAATAATCGAGGCGAGATATTTCACGGGAAAGCGGTTGCGGTGCGCGTGATACTTCTCAGAGCCCCGGTAGCCGTCGCGGCCGTCCGGGAAGCCCGAGTGCCGTCCGCGTTCCGGCTCCAAGGAACTATTGTAATGTTTAATAAGTTGGTTTGCTGAAAAATCGCTGATTCGGCTTTGATATCGCGTCATAGAGTAACGCTACACGAGCGGGGGTGGGGGTGGCAGCAGGCGATAAGCAAAATGAAAAACCTTCCTCCTCCTACCACTGGTGGCTATTGTTGATCGAAACGTCCGTTACCGCGTCCATGTCCCCCTCCCACGTTCAGGCGGTAATGTCCTCTCACGCGGAGGAAGAAAGAAAGAGTGCCGAGGGGGAGAGGTGTGCACGGACGAATATGTGATCGCGCAAGCGCGCGACTCTCTTAAGTGGCACGGAGGGAGCGTAGAGAGCTGTATCCATCGTAGATATACCTTTCTCTCCCGCGGTTATCTTCAACTATTAGCAGCAACTCGATGCAAATTCAGCGGGAGCAGCGGACAACGAGTGCACGCTGCCATGGAAGAGGAGGAGGAAGAGGCAGAAGAAGAAGAAGAAGAAGAAGAAGAAGAAGAAGAAGAAGCAAGAAGCAGAGGAAGCACAAGAAGAAGAAGAAGAAGAAGAAGAAGAAGAAGAGGAGGAGAAGAAGTAGAGAAGAAGCTGCAGCGCTGGCAGGAGTGAGGGAGAGGGAGAGAAAGGTACGCACGCGCGCGCGCGCACTCGGAACAAGACGAAGCGAATGCCGGTCGCGAACGAACCCCATAAATTCTGGCGAACACGAATGATCTCGGTATACGGTATTCGTGCCGTTGTCGTTTGGCGACACGTACCTAACTCGGTCTTGCCTCCTCTCTCTCTCTCTCTCTCTCGCAGAGCACACCGAGGTATGCTTCAGATATATAGTAACAGAACGGGATGGCATACGTGGCTAACAGTACGTTCCAGGAATCGACTTCCATTGCTTCACTCTTTCGCGAGAGCGCGCGAAGGGACCCGTGATCACCTTTACAGCTCGGTATACGTCGACCGACGCGATTCCTATATATTTCTCTCTTTTGCGTCACTCCCACTCTCTTCCTATACAAACTCTCTCTCTCTCGCCCGCGCGCGCGCGCTTGCTCGCACTACTACTCCGTGTATGCTCGGCGTACACGTGTATTTAGTATTCCCGTGCAGTTGGGACCGCAATACTTCCCACGGCCATTTGGAATCCAGCCTCTAGCTCGGGCCTTCGGTATTCAATGCGGCCGTACTGCTCCACCTCGACACGCAATGCACTTCTCTCTCTCTCTCTCTCTCTCTCTCTCTCTCTCTATCCCTCTGTCTCAGATCGGCCCGCTTCGGAATATACAAAAAGAAAGAGCCGCGAGCAAGCGGTCCCATGTCTGTCTGTGTGTACACCGCCCTCTACTACTTACTGCCACCTCATTCTATCTACCGAGTCGAACACCAACGACGCCCCATGTTGTATAAACTCTACAACGATGCCTTGAGTTTACTAGCGCGAAAATAATTGAGTATCTTTTTTTTTATTTTTAGTCGATGAAAAAGGAGCTATTCTATTTTATTTCGCAAAAAATGTTGGCATTTTTCCATCGGTATAACGTTTATTCTAGCAATTCAAATAATTGAGTAACAACGTTTAATTACTTTTATCGTTTTTCTAGTTCACTAGAAAGGTCAAATAATTTTGAGCGCAGCAACTCTGGTCTACTGTTTTTTAATCATTTGTTCAACTGCACAGCCGCCCCCTTTCATTGAATATAATTCTGCTTTCGCGTAAAATATTTATTGCTTTTTATTTCAACCGATAAGACGCTCTCTATCATTTTCCTTGTACTCAATATTTCACGAAGTAGGAGTTTAGAAACCCGATCACGTCTGATTTTTGAAATAAATCGATCAAATATTATAGGAAATAACACGGGAATTATATTATTTGTTTTCTTTTGGATTCATACCTCGTTAAAACAATGGAGTGTATAAAATTACAATTTTTTATTTTGGAATATGTTTGAACGTGCGCGTCTTCCGGCTCGCACACGGTCGAATGAAATTATTGTCATGTTTTTCATCGAGGATTAACGAAATTCTACACTTGTTCTGCATCTTTTCACGAATTTAATAGTTTTGTACACTTATTGCGCTCCACGGCGACACTTTTATTGTCATTTTAAAATACAATTTATATCGAGCGAGAGCGAATACTAACGAATTAATGCTCGGCATTTCAATGGAAAGCCGTCGACGAATTTAATCGATTAAGCTCGCGAGTAAAATGCAAAACACCTTAATAAAGTATCGACAATACGTCTCTAATAACAATAAAATATTTGAAGCTCCGTACGTGCGAGTATTTAATTATAATGAGGCGCTCGTGAATAATCGCAGCAGTTCCATTTAATTTCCCAAAAAAGGCCAGGAAATCGATTCTCGGCGTCGCGCGATGCCTGCAAAACTCCGACGCGTCCGGAAGTATAAATACCTCGAAACGTCAGCAACTTAATGATGCATTAGACTAACGGTGTTGGGAGAGACGGATCTAGCACGTGTCACTCTTCGACGATGCGATTGTCATTATTGACGGACTTACGTAGTATTTGTCTAGCATTCATTAGCGCCGGACGCGTGGACCGTTGCGCAAAATGCTGAAAGATCCTATCATCCGGTAAGTGAGTAAAGCGGAATAAAGAATAAGTTTCGCTGCTCCTCGATTTTAACTGTAAATGGATGTGTGGATGCGATTTCGAAAGAGGAGCTCGGGAGGCCGGCGGAAGAAATAAGCAGACGCTCGAGAAAGTGTCGATAAGTGGCCAAGAACGAGAATTCGAACGAGTCCGAATGGACGTAGCCAATGCAATTTAATTACGAATAAACAGCTCACGAGTCGCGCTGTCGACGCGAAAATGCTAAATTACTTTCCGAATGACCTTTATGCGACGTTTATATTATTTTCTTGCTTACGGTTCAATTATCGCGAAAAGCTTGCCGAATAGATCTGCTGCCAGCCAGCAATTTTTCCTTTACTTTCCTCCCTGCCTTTTTAAAGCGCATTTACTTTTTATAATCCAACTAAATTATAAAGTAGGCAGTCGAGCTTATGAAAAATTATCCCAGCGTGCAAGAAGTAGTCGGCTTTGGGGTGGAAGCCGGCCGGGCACCTCCTCTGTTCCGCGGCAAGAGAACCACTGCTTTTAAAGTTAACTCGCCGCTAGATTTGTATTTGTTATTGTATAAATTTCAATAAAGCACCCAGAGTTACATTATTTGTACATCGTGCATCACTTTGAATATTTTAAATGCAAAAAAGTTATAGCCGCGCTTTCGCGTTACATTTTTAAAAAGCTGCATAATATAAGGGTGTAGGTATTATTTTTCTGCTCATAATCTCTGTAACTATGTGAGTATTTTAGAATGAAATTACACTCCTGTTTCAGTGGGCTTTTATTTCTCGCGAACTTGTTCTTTTTCATTTAAATTAAAATTCTTGGTCGGACGTAAAATCATTAGAATCAGTATTTTCATGCGTAATTTCTCAACTTTAATTGCATATTTCTTATTATTTTCTGTATTAAAGTTGACTCGATCGAAAAATGTTGCATAAATAGTATGGTAGTGAAATGTGTTATTGATGGCATCTATCAGAGGCTTTGATTCAAGTTCTAAAATAGAAACAAATTAGTTGAAATTATATGTGCTTTTTTTGCTGTAAAAAAACTTTTTTAATAAATTGCCTGTCACTTTGTATAAAAATTAATCAACGTGACATTAATAAATTAAAATATAAAGTATGCGAGGTAATTAAATATAAATTATTCCAGCAAAACTGGTACTCAATAAGAATAAAAAAAAAAAACAGGTAAAATGAAAATTGTTCTTTTGCAGGAAAAAATAGATCATTTTTTGCGAGAGAGTAATTAAAAAATATAAGGCTTACAAAACTTTACAATTACTGTATTACAACAAAAGCCTTTTATTCCAAGAGGCATGACTTTTAAAATAACAAACAATGACAAATATAACGGCTAATGAAGAATTTTTGTCAAGGTAATCGATTAACAGAACAAACGTCGTACTCGGGTTATTTAAACAAATTAAACAGTTGATTAAAAATTTAGACGACTATTGGTTAATGAAAAAAGTAAACTTATTCCATCGGGAGCGCGACATATTTTTGCAAATTACGACGCTTGCATCTATCATTTTCCCCGTCGTCCGAGTCAATTATTTTATTCGTCAATTTCAAATTTCATCATTCGAATATTGAAATTGTGGAGGTGTAAGGGATAGCAATTAATGACAGTTATTAATATTTTCATCGAACTCGATAGCCTAACGAGAAATTAAATTACTCATGCTCTGGGAACTTCATCTAAATTTGCGCAAATATTTATACACTTTGAGAGTTTTAGTGCCTCCGTTGGAATGATTAGCGTGAAAGTCGACCCAGATATCAATGAAATTTCACACGAGTTGCTCGGGTCGTCTAAAAAACGAAAACGAGATATATAGGCCGAGGGGTTAAGCGCATACAATCTTCGACCACGGCTGAAATAAAGAGGTGCCCATGTATTCGCGAGCGCTAATTAGTACCGAGTGTTTCAGAGTAATTACCTCGTGCCAGCTCTGGGCGAAGCGCAAGCTTTACGATGTAGCTCGACGGGTAGCTGGAATCGCTTCCGAGAGCTCGTGCACATGTGGGCCAGCCGAACAAGAACTGCAGAGGAGACGGGGTTGGATGATAGATCGCGCGCCGACCTCGAATCGGCCGAGAATCAACCGATCGCGTGCTAATTGCATTCGAAGGGATGCGAATTCGCGTCCGACTCTCGGTGCCCGAGTAAGGAACTCGAACGGAGAACGAACTGATTTACAAATGCGCCGCGACTTGATAAATCCCGCGCGAGCTCCAGTTGACGATCCCGGCGATAAGAAATTAACCAATGCAACCGTGCCCCCGCTATATTAGGAGTGCATCCGCAGTTGCAAACGGTTGCAGTGCGGCATCGCGGAGCGCGAAATATAAGTAACAGTTTTAATAAATCAGTGGCTTTGACTCTAAAAGGCCTTGAAATAGCCGGACTCTAATTTACCAAATGTAAATTAGAATTTCGTAACGGTTCAGTTCTCGCAGATTTATTAGCCAGGTAAATCCTCTTATGTATTTTCCTATCATTCCGACTTTGGAAAACTGTTTTCTGAAATTGTTGCCTTCCAAAAGGCAACTGCGCAGCCTTTAATAAATCATTTGCTCAGTGGCTTTTTAAAAAAATTTTTTCCGCCTCTTAACCGATTATCGATTGACTAGATAACAGAGTGAATTCACACACACACATTTATATATATATATATATATTTCATAAACGATTGTAATTTCGCAAAAAATTCAATTTTCAGCTAAGTGGAAGTAATATCTGGATTATGAAAAAAGGCGAAATAATAAATTTTAATAACATTCTCGAAGGAAACCGGTCCTAGCTGCCGTTCAATATTGATTTCGAAGAATAACTTGTATCACCATTATCGAGTGCAAGAAACGCATTTTATCTCTCTCCGAAGAGATTAACGAGTGTAGTCTAACGTAAAATTGTAGAAAAACGAATCAATTTTTTTTCGACGGCTATTCGTCGCTTGATTAGAGGAATTACTATATTTCGTAACGGTACAGCGCTTACCGTAGTTCGCACTCTCGCGCCGATGTGAAAATTTCAGTTGACCTAACTACGAAAGTGTCGCTCATCTCGTCTACCGCAGAAATTATAACCGCAAGGCACGTGAAGGGGGAAGGAAGAGCCGAGGCTACCTCCGCGGATTTAACGCGACGCTCCCAAGCGACGTCGGCACCGGGAACCAGCTCGTGGCGACGTCGGCTGCACGCGACGAGAGCGCCGAGAAGGAGCCGAGGCCCGTTACCTACTCGCGCGACTTTCGTTAGCCGGCGCGCGTGCGCGCGCGCGCGCCACCAAGAGCGAGCGCGCACACGCTGAATAAGCCGTTTTATAAATACGGCACGCACCGATAAACCGACGGAGGACGACGCGCGTGTCCCCCTTTCCTCACGCGTGCGAACGCAATCTCGGCTCGAGGAATGTCGATAGCCTGCTGAATTTCGCTCGCGCCTCGATTACACGCGCGTGTCACGCGCGGCAGCGCCGATAGCGGCGGAGGTCGTGACCCCCGTCGCGTACCATCGCTGCATTATGCTAATAGCGCTCGGCCGAAGAAGACGTGTAGTCGCGATCGGCGATCCGCGCTTACGCACGGTCCCCGTAACTCGCACGCATAATTTAAATCCCGGCAAATGGCCATATCGGGACGGTAATGCCCCTCTAAGCGGCGTGTAAGTGTCTCGGGGGCACGCGCGGCTACCGAGGCTCGTTTGCGTCGCCGTTCGGGTGGAACTCCAGCTCCAACTCCCACTCCCGCTCGCTAAGCTAACGGTGTTACAGTATGCGCGCGGTTCCTCTATTACCAGAATAAATTCAATGGATTCCTCGGGCCCGTCCTTCTCTCGTCTGCTCTGCTTCATTTTCCTGTATTTCCATAGAAATCGCACTTACAAAACTGAACTCTGCTCCGCGGCGGGACAGCGGCGGGGGAGACTGGGGATAGTTTGGAGGGGGGACAGCGAGGGGCTTATATGTACGCATATGAATTCATAAATAAACAGGCGGCTTTATTACATCGAGAACCGGGAGAGCCGCGAATTCCTGTAGAAAACCCTTGCAGAAATGGTGAATTATTTTACTTTGCACAAAGGAACCCTTCGTCAGGACTATCGAGGACAATGAAGCCATGAAAAATGGTACGCCTCGCACGTTCTGCTCGAGCCATTCCATTCCCATTTCTCCCGGTCTATCTCTCTTGCTTTTCTCCTCCTCCCCTCTCCCCCCCCCCCCCGCCCCGCCACCCGCGTTCCTTTCTCCGAGCTTCTCTACATTTCCCCGGGAATTCTCCATTCTTTCGCGCGGATAGCCTTTTGTATTTGTCAACGTTAGGTATACGTGCGTGCGTGCGCGCGTTCGCCAAAATCGAGCTCGCAAATTTTATTACATTTTCCGCAAATAAATTTGGCCCCCCATGACCTACTCCGATCGACTGTACGAACGCACCCGAACGACCTTTGCCTCGCCGCTCCACAAATTCATTATTTTCTCCTTTTCCTGTATTATCGCGTCTCTCCTTATTTTCTTCGTGATCGCTCGTTCGAGCGATTCCCTTTCGGATTTACGGCTCGAGCTTCAATTTTGCTCGCGCGCTCGCTGTAAATGTATTATTTCGCAGAAATTGAATACAATTACAAATCGAAACTTTTGCCAAGCGCTCGCCGCGAGTGGGGAAAAGCACTGCTGTCTGCTCGTATGAATTTTTCATCGGCAAAGTTAATGTAGGATAAAGTATTATGAAAGTTAAATCGATTGCCGAGGAGAAAAAAAGCGAGCGATAAAGTTAAAATTTCCAAACTATTCGCCCCACTCGGCAAATTAAATATCATTTAATATTTATTACCGCGCTATTGGAAAAGCTTCGTCTTAAGCAGCGCAGCGGTCTCTTTTAGTTTTAAAGCCGTGGGCACGTTTCATCCACTTAAATGTCGAAAAACGAATACGTGATGGGCATCCTTAGTGGGGTTTTCGCTCGCTTATCAAAAGCTACGCGATGCGCCAGTCGTATACGCGCGCAACAAACTTTAAATCCCGTGGATGCAACGGAAACTTCGTATTGGAGCGAATCCGTTGTGCGAGTTCCTGTCAAAACGTGCGGACAACTTCTCCGCGCGAGTCACTTGACTCGAGCCTTATATCTTCATTTGTCGCCGCGTCAAAAAACAATTTCCTTGGTGACCCTCTGTATCGTTATTTATCGACGGACTTGGAAACTATTGTTTGGCTGAATTTCGACAAATGTAACTTTTAATTTTCACAGGGATAAATTTTGAATCGAGTAATCCGTTCACGGAATATCGAAAGACATAAATCCTTGTTCCGTCTATTTTGTCAACGTTTTACGCAAATTGTATTCACTGCGCAGCAGAGGCACACATTACAAGAAAGTCGCATGGCTCCAACAGCAGAGATTCACTTTTGTTCCTGCTCTCTTGTTGGGTTTTACGCGTAGTTAGAATTACGTCCATTAATTAGTCAATTCGAGTTGAAGGATCGGGGATACTCTGGAAGTTAAATGCGACGCGAGCTGTTATCGAAGACTTTATTATTTAAAATTATTCCACTCGTGGAATCGTCTGTCTTCTTGCTACTCGTAAGATGACAAGATAAAATTTAATTGCGACGAACTACCTTTAATATCAGCTGAATTCATAGAGCATGAAATAAACGATCTGTCGAGCAACAGTTAGTGTCAACCGAGCTTATTATCGCGATGGTTCGCCCTCCGCCTCTAATGTATCACATGGTGATACACACTTGCAATTTGTAATTATACCGAGGATTAACTAGAGCGAGCGTCCTTCCTTTCCTTTCCTCTCTTTGTCTTTCTCTGTCACGAGTTTCAGCGCGGTCCGAGGCCCGGGGGGAGAGGGAAAGAAAGAAAGCGCCCGGCGCACACGCGCGCGCGCGATCACGGACCATGACGAAAGGAGACGATGGAATCCACTAAACTCGATCGGACACGGAAAAAAGCTGCAGCCGAGTGAAGAAAGGAAGTAGATAACTAAGGAGGAGGGTGAAAATAAATCGAAATAAAGATCGGCGTGTAGGTAGAGCAGAAGAATGTCGAGCAGAAGTTGCCCAAGTAGAGTGGCCTATAAGAGCGATCGCCCAAGAAGGTGACCCAGCGGCACAAAAGGACGATCCTATCATCGATTAACGGGTTCGGCTAAAGTTTCGTGATCCTGATGCGCCTTGTCGGCCAGATTCGTCGTCTACCGATGACCAAAGTTCTCGCTCCTCCCGCTAACCAATTTATAGAATTTTCATGCAATTAGACGGCTTACGAGTTTTCCTTCTTTTACGCGCTCAGCTTCGTTTTTGCTCAACTGCAACGAAGCGCGTGTTATTTATGCATTCCAATTTTATTTACGATACTTTTATTACGTATTGTTTGGAGTATTATATTTTAGTGCATATAAAATGTTGGCGTCGTGCAATGTTTAACTGCCGATGCAAGACCGAGATTGAATTAGAAATAACAAAGAGTCGAGTACGAATCGCGTCTGCTCTTTTTAGTCGATAAGTATTCCAGAATACGCGGATGAATTTATCTCGAGCTCCAACTAATCCGTACGATGAAAATATGGTACCGTTGCGGCGCGACGAGCGCTCAACAGTAAATATTATTCAATATTCGTTCGCTCGCATTTCCGCGTTCGAAAATGTGCACAGGTGTAATTAATAGTAAGAGTTAAACAACTGTATTAAGGCTCAAGTGTTATTTCTCAGGTAATACCTGCGAATTACGCGCAAAAGAATCGGGGCTATTTTCGACTGCTTGGCATTCCACTTTTTTGTCCGACTGCTCCTGTTTCCCTCGAAACTTTTATCTCCGAATGACTCGAAAGCAAGAATTGAAGAAACATCGCGCATCAGCCTCCCACGAAAGAAGCGGCAATCTGCCTCCTTTCTTTCTTTCTTTCTTTCTTTCTCCCTCCCTCTCTAGCCGCCTCATAATTATCCGTTAAATTGCCCGTCTCTTATTTTCCACGCGCCCATCGCCGAAAAGGCGCGACACATAAGCGCACGCTTGCGTACGCGAAACTCGTCACCAGCAATATCGGATTAATGTCTCTCTCTCTCTCTCTGTCTCGCACACAGACGCACAGGCGAGTCGCGCGCGTCTCGCGCTTCCCAACTTTCTTACCTACACTCGGAACGCCGCTACGAGCCCCGTGTGCTTTCTCACGTCCATCGAGCCAACAATGTGTGTACAAGCATTTAAAGCCGCGGATTGCGCTCGAGACAGAACCGGTGAATTCGATTCCCCGAATCCTTCCTAATTCCTGCGAGAACATTATCATTCTCGTCTGACCCATTTCTCGCGGAGAGGAATTTTTATCGCGCGCTTGGCCTTTTGCCAGACGTTCCGCCGAGGCTGAGTTACGAAATCGTCTCATTATGCCATGAACTCGGATCGACATCGGAACAATTCGCCAATTCCTTCCTTGATTTGTCCAAAATTTATAGGTTCGCTCTACTTCTCCGCTCGTTTAACGAGCGCCGATATTTCTTTCTAATTCTCCTTCTTTTCGAGGATTCGGAGTCTAAAGTCAAGGAGACGCTCGGCGCTCGCTCGGCTTGGTTCGCGTTCGCCGAGACTCGCCCTCGTCCACTTATTATTATGCGCGTCGAGCTGCTTCCGACAACTTTCGTCATCGCCGAGGCTCGCGTTGCGGCGTTGCGCGCAACTTGAAAAATCAACAGCAGCACGATAAAGTTGTCCGTCTGGCAATCGTCTAGGATCGGCGGCGAAGCGCGACGGCTCCATAGTCGCGAGGGGGAAGCTTGCGGGGGCAGAGCCGAGCACCCGGGAGGAGGGAGGAGGACAAGAAGAACGATCGCTCACTCGCCTGCCTCGCCCTACGTGCGCTCCGCTCGTCGTCGGGCTGTGACAAATGACTCGATCCTCGCCGATCATTCGAGCTTTTTTATTCCCGTACTTTTCGAAGCCACCGCCGAGGCCGGAGATTCGCTCCGTTGATTACCGGACGGACAGCGGATTCTCGAGCACGAGGAAGAGGAGGAAGAAGGTGTTCGTACCGGTGCACACCACGGCGCTGGCGTGAATCGAGTGCCATTCCTTCGAGCGAACGGTATTCCTGGCTCGATCCGCGCGACGCTCCGTGCGAGTAGCGAGTGCCGGCACCGACTCCTGCTTTCCTTCGCTATCGTCGTTCGTTATTGCATTAATGAGAAACGAAAAACGCTATTGAATTCGCTGCCGCCGCCGCCGCCGCCGCTGAGACTAGGGTTCGAAGACTCAGCCTCCCTCTCGGAGGCAATTACCGGAGCAGTTCATGCAAAGAGAACGTTATGATTCATTTTGATGGGAAGGATGAGCCTGGCAGCGGCTGTTGTAACACGTGGTACCGGAAAGCCATTTCGACTCGCTTTCTTATTCTTGTTTCGGTCTCGGTGGGATCCCGCGTGGCTCATCGCGGCATACGTATGCGCAAATATATTTGTATAGGCACGTTCGTCAAGGCGATTGGCATCGAACATTTATTTCCTGGGGGAGTCCGCGCCTCCGAGGCTCCCATGCGGTAATTTGCCGCGGGCCCCTCTTCCTTATGGCCGGCTGTGCCAGTGCTCCCGGTGGTTGCGGGCCCGACGCATGCAATTCGAGTCCCGCGCGCACTTGACGCCGCAACTCGCTTTGCTTTCACTTTTAAATCCGATTCATTTGCTTTAGCGTCCCCGCCCCCGAGTACCGCACGCTCGGATCGTCCCGGATCCCGACAGGAGTGCCCTCCGCGACTGATATTTATTTTATACTCGTCGCCACTTGACCTCCTTCCTGCGAGAATCGCCCTTTAAACTCGCCGAGCGAGTCCGCCGAGTGGCTTTCTCGCTTTGCTGAATATTAATGGAACATGCATTTCATATCCACGCGGAAATCAATAATTCCCGCGACGCTATAAATATTCAAGCGGTGCAGAAGAAACAACGGTGAAGTGTACATGTTGAAACGTTTTGTTGCAGGTAAGAAGCGACAGAACCGCGGCTGAGCTGACCCTCGTACGTTGGCTGCTCGTACAAAGGCGCTCGCAGGGCTCATTAACGTAAGTTCTCGTGCATGACACTTGCGATCTGGGATTTTGGGCCAGAATTTGAATGTGGAAGTCACGAGCGACATGATTATCGATCATGGCCGGCGCTCCGCGCCGATATGGGTTACTTCGCTTTAGAAGGGCGCGCGACTCCACAGCTTTTCACGTCCCAGGCGAGCGTCCGCGAACCGGGGATAATTTAATCGATCGTCGGGGTCCTCTCGGGCTGCGATCGGCCCGATTGGCTACCGCGTGCATCGGTGAACAAGCCTCCTGGTGCCGGCGGCGCTGAGAAAGGACGTTATCCGTGGCGATTCGATCGTGGCGCAGTCACTCCGGCGAGTGTCGTTGTGTAACGGGCATGGCTGCCGGTGCTCGGCTCTCAAAAGCCACCGAGAAAGAACTGACCGTGTATTAGCTCGGTGGGGATCGTGACTTTGGGACTGTCGCGGTCGTCGTCGGCGGCGGCTCTGCGCGCGTCTCACGAGGCTAACGGGCCCATGTGTCGAAAAATCAGATATTACAGCAACGGGGCGGTGTGAGGGCCGCGTGAGGGCAAGGCGGATCCTGGGACTAGCAGAGGCTCTCGCTGCGCGACTCCTCGCGACTCCGTACGTGTGTGGAGAGAGCGACGCCGATGTGGCGTTTAATTAATGTTACCCGATTCGCTCCCGCGCATGGCTCTGCGAACGTATAGTTTATATTAATTACACCCCGGAAGATTCAATTAGTGCGTTTCTCATTACACTTACTTATAATAGTATCCATTATTCATGAGAAGCGCCGAGGAAAGAGAGGGAGCGAGGGAGGAAGAATGATAGAGTGAAAGGTAGCAGCCGCGCGTGCTCTGACAATGCACGTGATCCTTATAACTCGTCGTCGTGGCGGATTCGCCGGGCTCGAGACAGATCTTATGTAATACCCCGAGCTTTTATATTCCATCCGGGAGATACTCAACGCCGTACCAGCTTTTATTTCAATCTGACGTAAATCATGTCTAGCCCGCGAATGCGATACGATACTCCCCTCGTAAGGAATCGCATTTTTCCCGCCGATATCAACTGCTGATGGATACAAACAAATTTAATTAACGTTAATCCATTAAATTAATATGTGATTACATTTTTCTCTCGGACTTTCTTTCGCCTCTGATTTTATAATTTATTCGGCTATTAAGTCGTCGTAGAATTATCCTGGCATAAGCTTTGATATATTGGAAGCTAGACAATAACATTTGTTAACCAGTCGGAGTTGCCTGCTAAATTGAAATTTTGACGTTACGCTTGGAGATGCGCAGTGATTTCTTGTAAATTTGATAAGTACAATCGTTAAATGTAGAGTCGAGCTATTATTACCGTTATTATTATCATCGTCATCGTCATTGTTGTTGTTATTATTATTATCGTCGCCGTCGTCGTCGTCATCGTCGTCGTCATCGTTCGGTTCGTTAATAAAATGTCGAGACACCAATTTGCCTTTAAGAGCTGCAAACCCGAATTAATTAAATACAACGAGATTAACAATTCAATGAACCACTGACACAATTAATAAATATGCTAATTAAATGCGCAATTAATTTACCGCGCTTTTTTCGAAAAGGAAAAAGGAGCAAACGGGCTCAACTAAATTTCAAGAAAGTGCGCTCGTTAGCGATTGTTGTAGCCGTGCATTTAAAAAGCTGCAGCTCAAGTTTGCGACTGAATGGAATTATAACACTTATAAGAAGATCGACGTCGAGCCTTCGAATGTCAATTAAAGAGTTAAAGGTGCTATTTCGAGGTTTTTTGCCGCTAAAATTATGCTTAGTTCATGGTCGGCTAATTAAAAATAGCGCAAGCGCGCGGCTTTATCTCAACCTATAAATAAATGCATTTAGCATCGCAGAAGATACAATAAGAGTTTTTTCAGCGAGTGAACAACCATAAAACAAAATAACCGGTCGGGCATTAGTACCGGAAGTTGTGATGTGTAATGCAGCGCGCGATCGATCTAATTACGAGCTCCTGTGTTATGACGGGCCGCGAACTCGGTAAAAATGGGCTGCGGGGGCACGCGGCGCGCATCGAGGTCGGCTCGTTGGCCCGGAGTCGTTTGAGGCTGTTCGAGGCTGTTTGATGGTAGTTTGACGAGCGCGAAGGCTCCCGCAGAATCGCGCTACTCAAAACCGGCGAAATTAGCGCGCATTGCGATTTAGGTCTGGTGCGGGTGCGAGGAGCGCCGACGCACTGACTCGTGGTGACGTTTAATGTCGCGCGCGAGGCGGCCCGTAAAAGCCATCGATGCGTGAATCATAGAGCGGCGACGCGCAGTAACGGCAGTAGCGGCTGCGAGGAATGACAAATGATCAGCTCTGCGCCTGTGTCTGTGTGTCTATCTGCCGGTGCTATCGTCGTTTCGCGCCCCCCGGTTATACTTGCGAATGACATTATCGATTGCCTGGCCATTGTGCAGCACTTTGTTTCTTGATTAATTTAATAATGGATATGAATTACCCTGTTGGTAATTGATTTATCCTTGGGAACGAAGAAACGCGGGCGCCGGCGTTTCTGCCACCGCGCGCTCTCGCTCTCGCTGTCCCGGGCCCATTTATCCGTCGTATCTCGACTACTGGACTTTATTAAGGAGTCGTGTTGGCCTCCCTTGCAGGAAAGTGCCTTAATTAAATCTTCCTTCAACAGCGCGTAAACCTTATATCCTTCAATTATTTCGATGATTACAGCCGAGCGATTATTGTTGCCACGTTCGTTTGCACTTCAAATGCAGTACCTCCCTGTGTAATTCCGAAGATAGTGCATCCACCCGTTCGATAGGCGCGAATCTACCCCCTCGTAATAAATTCAAAGACTTGTAAATAATAAGTTTGATCGTTTATTAAATGCTTGGCCTCTTTTTACGAGCGCATTTTGCATATCGCGCGCGGACAACATCTTATCCGGGCCCGAATAAAAATCCAGGCCTGCAAATGAATTAGATATCGAATTCCTGATTATGGCGAAAGATTTATCGCTTAAAAACAGGTTAGAATCCACGGGGTGATTTGACCAAACGACAATACTAATGAGTTGAATCTGGTTTATGCTCGATACCAACACGTAAGCTTATCAGAATTAGATTGCTTTACGAGTCCTTGATTTCCCCCCCCCACCCCCCCCGAGCTTCTTTATTTTGATTTATAAACAATTATTGAATTCAGTTTTTATCTTGCTTTTAGAGAAGAGGCCGCTGCGCGTATCCTTGCGGAAATTCGAAACGGCACTTGGTTGCAATCTCGCGGCCATTTGCAAAAACAGAGGTTGGGCGCTTGTAATTGTCCGTCGACGTTGAGCCGCGCAATATTAAGGCTCGGACGCTCAGGGAAAAACAGTAAATGGTAAAATTTTATCGCCCAACAATCACTTTTCGATTGAATTATTTATTTCGAGCACTTTAAGAGGACAAAGGCTTGCAATGCTCGGCGCAATGCAAAGATGACGAGCCTCGAGGATGAATCCTTCCGACGAAGAAAATAAAAGGAGAGCAACAGCCAGTTTAACAGTCTCTTAAACTTTTTTCCCAGTCGCTGCTCTTCTTTTATGCGCCCTGTCTTTTTTCTCACTCGACATCGATGATGATTTTCCCCGTTCGCTCTTCTTCCCTTAGGCCTTTTTTAAGAAGCATCGGAGCATTGGCATCTTTAAACGAGATCAATTACAGAAAAATACGCTCGACAATGGAGACTGATTGCAGCCGCGGACGTGATCGAGTAAGCTCGAGCGAAAGAGAGATAAATGGAGGGCCAGCGGACCCGAGACGAAGAGAAAGGAGCTTTACCGGTAATGGATATCGAGGACTTTCACAATTGTTATATATTCACGTGGCGAAAATAAACGAATCGACTCGATTCCACGACTGATCGGCTCTTGACTCGCGCACTCTTACCTTCCAGGGTACGTGCAGCTGATCGGCCGATGCGCGCGGCTCTGCATTCGCCGGTCAAAATCTCTCGCAGGAGAGAGGAGATACAAGGAGAGCTTCTCTTGGCGCTGCCTTAATTCCTCCTATCCACCCCGTCACTCGATTCGGCGAGCTACCGAAGAGAGATAAGAGGCGAACCCAAAGCCGCAGAAATTGCGCACAACGCGTCGGCGCAAAACAATGGCGCATTAATATCTCGGCTGGATATTACAAGGTGGCTTACACACAGGTACATCGATATGAATATACATAGCCGGTGCATCATCTCCTCCACCGGCGGCGACGATGACTGTACGCGAGTGGCCGAGGGGAGCCCGAGAGAAAGCCCCGGGGAGAAAGAGTGTCTCTCCTCTCTTTCCTTTAGCCGTGCGCTCTGCCTTTTTCCCTTTAAACGCGCAATGCTCATCCTCGTAATTATTCTATGATGCCGTGCTGTCCGTGGGTAGGCATACGCGCCGCCTGCCTCCTGCCTACCTGCTTACCTGCCTACTTGCTCTTTGTAATTGTGTTTCGTTCTTACTTAGAGCTGTACTTGAGACGATTCATATTCATAAGAAGAGAGAGAGAGAGAGAATCCCATTGAAAGATAAAGTATTCGCAAGACTCGAGCTTATAATTTCTTTTTTGCTCGGGCTCTCCTCGGTCGCGCGGAGTCTCGCAGCAGATCGACATTATTGGAATTTTAAAGGAGCCTCGGTTCCGCAGCCCCCGGCTCAATCAAGAGTTACGTCATCTCTGATATAACGCGCCAACTTCCCCCTCCTAATAATCATAAATACAGTTTTGCTTTAGAAAATATCGACGATAAGGATTGCCGATCCTGCGAGCGACTAACTTTTCTTTTTTTTGCATCGAGTCTGCGATAAATAATTAACGCGCCGCCCGGGGATTTTCGCGGCGAACAAAGCGGAGAACGATCGCTGATTAACGCGGAGCTTAATCATCGGAGCAGTCGATCGGCTCGGCGCGGCAACCAGCGACCAGCGACCAGCGACCAGCAACCAGCGATCGGCAACCGGCAACCGATAGCAGCGGAACATTCCAACACAATGGTCACACAACTAAAGGCCCGCGGAAACCGTTTCACACGTGATGACGCATCCTGATTCCCACCTGTGGGAAGTCGAATGAAAAGCAATAAATAAGGGGGGAAGGGGGGGGGGCAAGAGCCGGGCAACAACGGCTGCGTTAGCGAAATTGTTCTCAAGAATGAATTTTCATTAAATAACGCTTTAATCCGCGCGAGCATGAGAAAGAAAA
The DNA here is from genome assembly GCA_018907185.1 of Platyscapa corneri. NCBI lineage: Eukaryota > Metazoa > Arthropoda > Insecta > Hymenoptera > Agaonidae > Platyscapa > Platyscapa corneri. Next base: position 2,769,942 of record JACCHW010000023.1, on the reverse strand, counting down.
AGGTGCGAGTCTAATCTCGAAGGCGTTGAACGCAGTGTGCAGGTGCTCAAGGACGGAGGCGCCTTCCTCCAAGACTCGGGTTTACCGTTGAAACGATGCGCTCTGTCCCCTGTTCCCCTGACGAAAACCGGGAGTGCGGAAAGATTTACACTCGTAATGAGTCGGCGGCGCATGCGCTCCTAGGTAGGTGTGCAGGTTCGGCCAGCTCTGCAGGCAGACACAGACCAAACGAATGTGCGGCTAAGGCCCCGCGATTTACGATGCTAACAACCGAGAGTTAACTGAAATGCCAGCGTTTAATACCAGGTGACCCTCTCTCGCGTACGCGCGCGCGCGCGCGTTTAAAGCACCTTCACAACGGACACGCCGATGCGCGGATGCGGACGCGCGCAAGCGGAATTTCCTCGTGCCAACGCCCTCGCGCTCCAAGGAGTTACGCTAGAACGCTTCTAGGAATAACGCGAGAGATTGCCTTTATTTCTATCGCCCTCCTCGACTTGCCGATTTTTTACTCCCCCCGATGCCACTGCTCTTTTTCCTCTCCTTAGCTTGTTGCGCTCGAGAAACAAACGCTATAAAAACATAAAAATGACGACCGACATGAATCCGCCTGGCCTCAGCGAAAGCCTATTTATCCCGCCTGTTTGAGCAAATATTCGCGAAATCAAGTACGCTAAGTAAGATTTATTTATCGAGCATCTTGTTTCTTGGCTTCTTACCGACCCACGGACCGATTAAGTGCAAAATCGACCTACTAATTTTTTGTTCGAGAGCAAAACGGCAATAATCCATTTATTTATGTACTAATTGTCGACTTTCGTTCCAAGACCAAGCTCTTATAATCCTTGATCCTATGATTACGATCACTTTTTAAGAAAGCTCATCTTTAATTAATTAAATTTTTTGTTAACGCCCTATTCCTTGAACGCAGGTTGGCGAGAATTCCATTTTCGCCAAGAGCCTCGCAACTTAAAATCGGTCGGTCACGAATGATTTTAGTAATACGATTACACGTAATCTGCTTCGATGCAATCAACATTGTTTATTCAGACGTGTTGGTTAGCAGTTGAGGTTTACATCGGGAATTTGTCGAATATTGGCATTCGAGTTGTCGGTTGAATTAAATAAATAAGAGCTGCCGTTTATCCTGAAAAATGCGATCGAAGCAAACTTGTGCGGTCAATCGTGTAACGTAACGCGACATCGAATAACTGAGAGAGGAAAATTAGTTTCCGAGGAAAACTGTTAATTTAGTCTGAACACACAAACATCTGCTATTATCGAATTTCGACAGTCGTGTCTGTAATTTCGAAACAATGACTTTTCTCGCTCCCCGGTATTTTTGGCGCAGCTTTACTGCAGACACTTCGTCGAGGTTAATTAACGTCTAAGCTCAAAGGACCCCGGGATCTCGAAAATTCGAAAATAAACGTAAGGAGTCACATATCGCGCAGCGAATACGCGCATTTCAATGCAGGATTTATCCTTCCGACCTCGCAAAGAGCGGAGGCGAAAGTTCCGTAACAAAATTCAACACGCGTCGGAAGTTCTAATGGCATAACTGTGAACAGCAGAGTATAAGGAATGTCTGCGATTCGTTTTAGTTGGCAATTAAGGGATTGTCCCAGCCGATGTAGTTTTACTCTCGCAGGCCATTCATCCGCTCCTCTCGCGTAATAAAATTATTCAGGAAAGCCGGAGATTGG